>OX392472.1:27500-1277500 GCA_947623365.1 Achlya flavicornis
TAACCTAACCTAACCTAACCTAACCTAACCTAACCTAACCTAACCTAACCTAACCTAACCTAACCTAACCTAACCTAACCTAACCTAACCTAACCTAACCTAACCTAACCTAACCTAACCTAACCTAACCTAACCTAACCTAACCTAACCTAACCTAACCTAACCTAACCTAACCTAACCTAACCTAACCTAACCTAACCTAACCTAACCTAACCTAACCTAACCTAACCTAACCTAACCTAACCTAACCTAACCTAACCTAACCTAACCTAACCTAACCTAACCTAACCTAACCTAACCTAACCTAACCTAACCTAACCTAACCTAACCTAACCTAACCTAACCTAACCTAACCTAACCTAACCTAACCTAACCTAACCTAACCTAACCTAACCTAACCTAACCTAACCTAACCTAACCTAACCTAACCTAACCTAACCTAACCTAACCTAACCTAACCTAACCTAACCTAACCTAACCTAACCTAACCTAACCTAACCTAACCTAACCTAACCTAACCTAACCTAACCTAACCTAACCTAACCTAACCTAACCTAACCTAACCTAACCTAACCTAACCTAACCTAACCTAACCTAACCTAACCTAACCTAACCTAACCTAACCTAACCTAACCTAACCTAACCTAACCTAACCTAACCTAACCTAACCTAACCTAACCTAACCTAACCTAACCTAACCTAACCTAACCTAACCTAACCTAACCTAACCTAACCTAACCTAACCTAACCTAACCTAACCTAACCTAACCTAACCTAACCTAACCTAACCTAACCTAACCTAACCTAACCTAACCTAACCTAACCTAACCTAACCTAACCTAACCTAACCTAACCTAACCTAACCTAACCTAACCTAACCTAACCTAACCTAACCTAACCTAACCTAACCTAACCTAACCTAACCTAACCTAACCTAACCTAACCTAACCTAACCTAACCTAACCTAACCTAACCTAACCTAACCTAACCTAACCTAACCTAACCTAACCTAACCTAACCTAACCTAACCTAACCTAACCTAACCTAACCTAACCTAACCTAACCTAACCTAACCTAACCTAACCTAACCTAACCTAACCTAACCTAACCTAACCTAACCTAACCTAACCTAACCTAACCTAACCTAACCTAACCTAACCTAACCTAACCTAACCTAACCTAACCTAACCTAACCTAACCTAACCTAACCTAACCAGAGACTTATCTCGGCTGGCAAAGTCTTTATCGACCTACAGAGCGTCAGAGTCGAAGACCAATCGCCCCTAATACGATGCACAAAGTGCTTGGCATATGGTCACGGCCGAAAATTGTGTACGGAGCCGGTAGATCTGTGCAATTATTGCGGGGGGCCACATCTCAAGGCTGAGTGTACCAGGCTGGCAACAGGTGATAGGCCGACGTGTAAGAACTGCGCCAAAGAAAAGTATGACGAAACAGGCCATACAGTATATAGCCAGGACTGCCCGGTGCGAAGGAAGTGGGAAGCACTAGCTCGAGCTGCAGTCGCATACTGCTAAGGTGGCCCCGGGCGTTACACAGATGGCAGCTACACAAACCTACATCGCAGTGCAAGCTAACCTCCAACGGAAACAACTGGCTACAAATGAGCTTATGCTCGAGGCTACAAAGCGTAAGATAAGCATCGCATTGGTTCAGGAGCCATATGTGGGTAGTATAAAGGCAATGAAGTCGTACGGGGGGGCCAGAGTCTACCAAAACGCGGATTGCAGTGGGAACACCGTAAAGGCGGCGATAGTCGTGTTTAACCACGACATCGACGTGATACAGTTCCCCAGACTCACCACCAACAACATCGTGGTGGTGAAGCTGCGAACGAGCGCGTGGGAGATGCTCGCCGTCTCGTACTACTTTGAGCCTGATCAACCCATTGGGCCATACCTGGACCACTTAACAGCTGTGATGAAAGAGTTAAAGCCCAGGAAAGCCATCATTGGAGGTGATGCAAACGCCAAAAGCACATGGTGGGGTAGCAGTGTTATTGACGACAGAGGAGACGATCTGGCGGGAATGATTGGAGAGCTTGATCTGCAGGTACTCAATCGCGGGAACAAACCCACCTTCGAAACCATCAGAGGCGGACGTAGATTGACAAGTCACGTTGACGTGACCTTATGTACAGAGAACTTGCTTGACCTGGTGGAAGATTGGACAGTAGTCGAAGACCTAACGAGCTCGGACCACAACGGGATGATAATCAAAATTAAATTACATAAAGGCAAAGGTATTAATATTAAAAGAACAACCAGGAAATACAATACAAAAAAAGCTAATTGGGAGCTATTTTATGAAAAAATGGACCAATTAAAACTGGATAATAGCATCAATAAAACACAGATTACACAAATAAATAACAAAGAAAGTTTAGATAACCTAATTGAAAAGTATACAGCAGTAATTACCGAAGCCTGCAATGAAGCCATACCAAAGAAAAAAGACATCCAAACACTTACCATGCCGTGGTGGTCCGAAGAACTCGAAGCTATGAAGCACGAAGTCGCCACCAGGAAAAGAAGAATCCGATGCGCTGCGCCGTCACGTAGAGAAGGTGTGGTCGCGTTGTACCTGGAACAGAAAGAGAAGTATGAATCAGAGGTCAAAAAATGCCAAATTGAGAGCTGGAAGGGATTTTGTCAGAAACAGAACAGAGAGGGGGTTTGGGAAGGAATTTATAGGGTCATAAAGAACACGACGAAAAGGCAGGAAGATCTACCATTGGTATGTAACGGGAAACAAGTAGGACAGGAGGAATCTGCGAGAGCTTTGGCAGAAACGTTCTACCCGGAGGACAACGAGGAAGAGGATAGCTCAGACCATCTGCGGATCAGAGCTCTTGCTGACCGAATAAACGACTGGAGCCATAATGAAACGTATGACCCGGAGTTTACAACGGAGGAGCTCAGGTTCGCGACGGAGAGCTTTAACCCGAAAAAGGCACCCGGAGTGGACGGATTCACAGCTGACATTTGCCAACGGGCTATAGCAAGGGATATGGAGCTACACCTGGCCATATTCAATAAGTGTTGGCAATTGACGCACTTTCCAAAAGCGTGGAAGGAAGCCACCGTGGTGGTTCTGCGGAAACCAGGGAAGGACGATTACACCAGTCCCAAGTCCTATAGACCAATTGGACTGCTACCAGTGATGGGGAAAATATTGGAGAAGATGATGGTAAGAAGGCTAGTTTGGTTCCTAACGCCCCGTATAAGTCCCCGCCAGTATGGCTTTATGCCACAGCGAAGCACAGAAGACTCCCTCTATGACCTGATAGCCCACGTGAGAGGCAAACTCCAAGAGAGGAAGCTTATCACGATGGTCTCACTGGATATAGAGGGAGCCTTCGATAGTGCGTGGTGGCCGGCCATAAAGGTTAGGCTAGCGGAAGAGCAGTGCCCAGCAAATCTCAGGAGGATGATAGCCAGCTACCTAAGCGATCGCAAGGTCCGGGTAAGGTATGCTGGCCATGAGTTTGCAAAAGGCACTAGCAAAGGGTGCGTTCAGGGATCAATAGGCGGCCCCATCCTATGGAACCTCCTATTGGACCCACTGTTGAAGAGCCTCACGCAGAGGGGCGACTACTGTCAAGCCTTTGCGGACGATGTGGTCCTGGTGTTTTCGGGGGAGACAGCCCTCGATATTCAAAGACAGGCCAATGCCGCTCTTGAACATGTTCGGAGGTGGGGTGTCATGAATAAGCTCAGGTTCGCACCGCACAAAACGTGTGCTATGGTGCTTACCAGAAAGCTTAAATATGACACGCCACACCTGACCATGGGAGGGGTCGACATTGGAATGTCTTCTGAAATAAAGATCCTGGGCGTCACTGTGGACTCCAAGTTGACTTTCAACAGCCATACGGCTAACGTTTGCAAGAAGGCACTTGGTGTCTACAAGCAGCTATCCAGAGCCGCTAAGATCAGCTGGGGTCTCCACCCGGAAATAGTCCGCGTTATTTACACTGCCACGGTCGAGCCCATCATCACCTACGCAGCTGGCGCATGGTCCTCGGCATCAAAGAAGATAGGAGTCCAGCGCCATTTGAATGCGGTCCAGAGGGGATTTGCCCAAAAACTGTGCGGGGCGTATCGTACGACCTCTCTTCATGCAGCGCTGGTACTAGCCGGAATATTGCCACTTGACCTCCGCATACAAGAGGCAGCCGCCATGTATGAGGCGAGGAGAGGAACAGTCCGGCCGGAGCTAGTAGATAGAGAGGCCGAGCGGCGAGTTGAACACTCCAGTATACCTCACCCAGCGAAACATTCTGCGGTGGAGTTCATGAACCTGGCCGACCAAGACCAAGTCGATAGCAATAATAACCAGGCTATCCGGATCTTTACGGATGGCAGCCGAATTGAGGGCAAGGTCGGAGCAGCACTATCCATATGGAATAGTGCAGCGGAGATAAGGGCCCTCAAATTCAAGCTGGCTCCGTACTGTACGGTGTACCAGGCGGAGCTCCTCGCAATATGCCGAGCCACCGAGGTGATACAACGGAGAAGCGAGGAGAGCTATGGGATCTACAGCGACTCTCGGTCAGCGTTAGAGACCATCGCAAACCTCAGCACAACGCATCCCCTCGCAGTAAATACCCGCGAGAACCTAAGGGCCATTAAATCCCAGAACAAAACTGTGTCTTTGTTCTGGATTAAGGCACACGCTGGCCTCGCGGGAAACGAAAGGGCAGACGAACTGGCGAAGGACGCAGCGTTAAGGACGAAAACGAAACCCGATTACGACCTGTGCCCGGTTTCATTCATCAAACGACAGATCCGGAAATCGTCGATTGATGAATGGAACCGAAGGTATAAAGAAGGAACCACGGCCAAAGTCACCAAATTATTCTTTCCCGACCTTGAAAAATCATACAAGATAGTTCGACAGATGAGCCCACAAAATGTGATCACCCAAGTGCTGACGGGGCACGGTGGGTTCTCGGAGTACTTGAATCGTTTCAAGTGCAAAGAGAACTCATCGTGCATCTGCCAACCCGGAACACCCGAAACCGTGACACATATACTGACCGAGTGTCCCGTACACGCCCTAAAAAGATTTAATGTTGAAAATGAGTTGGAAGGTAGGATGGTCCCTGAAAATTTCAACACGTTTATCTCTAACAAAATTTATAGGGATACTTTTATAAAATACTGTGTAGACATCGCCAAAATTGTTAATATAAGAAATAAATAGAATAAAAAACTTGTGCTATATATGGTATATTAGCATAAATATATCTGTTTAGCATCTAAATAAAAATGTATAGACTAAGAGAATGTTAATAAAGTAAGGTAATAAAATATACAAAATTGTTAAAACACACATGTAATCCCACGTGGAATATTTTGAAAATAGGTATACAAGCAATGTATAGAAAATAAGATAAATTGTTAATATATAAGGAAATAGTACTTTTGATAAATGTTAAGATACAACTGTAACAGAACTCGATATAAATAAATAAATAAAAATACCCTGTACATCCCATCCAAATTAGATACTAAAGAACTCTAATCATGTTAGAGGAGTAGCTCGCGGGCCGGGCCGACAAGCGCCCGGACAGGCAAAAAAAAAAAAAAAAAAAAAAAAAAAAACCTAACCTAACCTAACCTAACCTTTTTTTTTTTTTTTTTTTTTTTTTTTTTTGTTGACCCAGGGAAATCGCTGACCGATACCCAGCAGTTCCGGGGGGAACCGCTGGGTTATGTGGGGGTTGCACCCACTAAAACCCTGGAGTGTTCCTTCGCTCGCCTACGGGGCTGCGGGACCCGCTTGGCCTACAACCGCGTGCCCCGCTTGCGTTGCTCCGTTTCGGAGCCCTTCTCGGCGGGGCGGGGCTGGTTCTCTATTTTGAGATTCAGCCCCGCCCCACTCCACCTCTCTCTCCTCCTAGCACTGAGGCGCCCGGGAACACTTGGGCGTCTCAGTGCGTGGGACCTATGTGCAGACGGAAGACCCCCCGGTCTTCCGCCCACGGTCCCTGGCGTTACGGCGGCATTTGGCCCGCGAAGGCCAGACGCCGCCTTCCACGTCTGCGGCGGCGAATTGGGAGCGAGTCAACATCGTCTTCTCGCTCCCGCTCCGCCGCCTCCTTCCGCGACATAACTTCGTCGCAAAAGGACGCGGCCGCCTGCCAAGACTCGTCGCTGTCGACCATCGCCCTGAGGAGGGCCGGCAGCGACAAGTCGCTCCCGACAGTCGCGGACAAGGCGGCACGAGGGACCTCCCAAGCAGGGCACTCCTCGCGCGTATGCTGCGCCGTGTCCGCGACTCCCGCCACACAATGGTGGCACACCTCCGAGGGCTCCCTTCCCGCCACCCGGCACAGGTATCTCCCGAAGCAACCGTGCCCGGTGATCATCTGTGTCAGGTGGAAGGAGAGAGCCCCGTGCCGCCGCTCGAGCCATTCGCGGAGAATGGGCCGAACGGTGGCCACCACCTCTCGGCTCACGCTTGGATCCTCCAGGCGGGCCGCCCACCTCCGCAGGAGAGTGTCACGCGCTTCCTCCCGCCAGTGACGAATCTCCCGCAGATGGGGACGGCCACCACCCGCGATCACCTCCTTCGTTCGCCAGTACACCGCGGCGAGTACCTCGGCTTCGAGGTCCCACGGCGGCGTACCGGCGAGCACGCACGCACCGACGCAAGACACGGTGCGGTACGCCCGGGCCATCCTGAGCGCCATGGCACGCTGCGGACGTCGCAGCGCTGCCAGATTTCGGGCGCTCATAGGTCCTGCCCATATTGGCGCCCCGTAGAGCGCCATGGAGCGCACCACACCAGCGTAGAGGCGTCGGCATGCACTTCCAGGCCCCCCAACGTTCGGGAGGATCCGCCCCAGGGCCCCAGCAGTGGCCAACAACTTTGGGGCCAACCGCCGGAAATGCTCCTCAAACTTCCATCGGCCGTCGAGGACAAGTCCCAGGTACTTCATTGAAGTACCGACGGCGATGGAAGTCCCTCCCACAATAATGGACGCTCCCGACGGTGGCCTGTTTCGGGGCCCATGAAAGGCAAGGGCCTCCGATTTTTCCAAGGCCACCTCGAGCCCCAGGGCACGGATCCTCCCCACAACCTGGGCCACGCCCGCAGTGGCCAGGAGGGACGCCTCTCTGTAGGTGCCGCCGCGAGCCAACACGAGGGTATCGTCAGCGTAGCAAATTACGCTAACCCCCCGCAAAGTGGCCCCGCGCAGCACCCAGTCATAGCCGATGTTCCACAGGAGCGGGCCTAGAACCGACCCCTGTGGAACACCGCAAGACATTTCCCTCCTCCCCTCGCCGACACTCGTCGGGAAGATGACGACTCTCCCGGTAAAGTAGTCGGCGATGACCCTCTGCAGGTATTGCGGTACACCGTGGTACCGCAGCGCCACCTTGACCGTTTCCCAGGGCAGCGTGTTGAATGCATTGCGAATGTCCAATGAGACCGCAAGCATCACGCCGCCCCGGGAGACCTCCTCCTCGGCGAGGTCCCTCACCCGCGCGATGGCATCCAGGGTCGACCTACCCCGGCGAAAACCAAACTGTGCGTCGTCCAGGTCCGGATCCATGCACTCGACCAGGCGAGCAGCGAGCACGCGCTCGAAGAGTTTGCTCACCTCGTCGAGCAGCACAATCGGACGGTAGGACGACGGCAGTCCGGCCAGGCGCCCCGCCTTCAGTAGAAGGACGAGCTTGCCCGTCTTCCACCGCTTCGGGAACCGACCCTGCGCCATACATGCGGTGAAGAGGGACCTCACCCTCTCGCTGATTTCCTTCAGCGCGATCACCAAGGCGGTCCCCGGTACACCGTCCGGGCCCGGGGCAGTCTTCCTCATCTTCAGTTTGAGGACGACCGCCCCGAATTCGGCCTCCGATACCGGTGGAGCGGGGAAATCGTCCTCAGCAGATCGCGCATGGAGTCGGGCCATCGCCGGAGGCACCCACTCATCCCGTTGTGGGAAGAGGGTGCCAACCACTTGGTCCAAAAAGGCCCCGTCCACACTTGACGTGAGGGGGGGAGCCCAGGGCCGCAGCTTCTTGCGGACCACCTTGTACGGCCTACCCCAAGGGTCGCCATCGAGGATCCGCAGCCAGTCCTCCCACGCCGCCTCCTTGGCCCGCGCGATTGCCAGTTGGAAGGATTCGCGTAGAGCCCTATAAGCGGCGTAGGAGGCGTTCTCCTCCTGAGTGTACCGGACCCGCCTTCGCCTGCACCGAGTGTATCGGCGGCGAGCCCTACCGCAAGCGATACGCATGTGGCGGAGCTCGTTGTTCCACCAATACACCCGAAGCCACGCGGGGAGGGGTCTCGCCCTGGGCATCGCCGCATCGCATATGCGAGCCAACGAAGCATCAAGGCGACTCGCCTCCTCGTCCACGTCCTGACCGATAGCGGGCCCGGACACCCAGTCCTCGATGATTGCAGCCTCTCTGGCGACCTCCCTGTCGAGCCGCCCCAACACCCAGCGCGGACCACCCCCAACAACAGAGGACCGGGCCGAGCCTCGCGAGTCGGTAGGGAGCGTGGAGACATCAAATCGGATATAGCGATGATCCGACAGTGTCTCCACGTCCACCACCACCCTCCAACCCTGGACACGGCGCGCCAGGGCAGTCGATGCCAACGTAATGTCGACTATCGACCCACCCTGTTGCCGCACGCACGTGTCCTCCGATCCCGTGTTGAGAACGGCCAAGCCCAAGGATATCGCCCACTCCTCCAGACACTCGCCCCGCGCATCCGTCACTGGAGATCCCCACGCCGTAGATTTGGCATTGAAATCCCCAGCAACTAGCACGGGGCTAGGGGCTACCTGCCCAACCAGAGATCCCACCTCCACGAGCATTTGCTCGAAGTCGGCGAGACTCCGGCTGGGAGAGAAGTACACCCCTATAACTGTGACGCCACCCACGGCAGCCAGCAC
This sequence comes from Achlya flavicornis, assembly GCA_947623365.1. Taxonomy (NCBI): domain Eukaryota; kingdom Metazoa; phylum Arthropoda; class Insecta; order Lepidoptera; family Drepanidae; genus Achlya; species Achlya flavicornis. The sequence goes on from OX392472.1 coordinate 36,445, forward strand.
GTAGCCCCTACCCTTCGACACATGGTCAATGGGCGGGGCGCCAGCGGCAGCCGGGGCGGCGATGGCCACCAAACCCTCAACCTAACCTAACCTAACCTAACCTAACCTAACCTAACCTAACCTAACCTAACCTAACCTAACCTAACCTAACCTAACCTAACCTAACCTAACCTAACCTAACCTAACCTAACCTAACCTAACCTAACCTAACCTAACCTAACCTAACCTAACCTAACCTAACCTAACCTAACCTAACCTAACCTAACCTAACCTAACCTTTCAGAAATTAAGTTCAGAAAGAGAGCCAGGAACCCTCTTTCCTGCCATGTGATCCTTAAGGTTTCACCGATATTGCACAAGCGCATGACTGGACTGGAAAAACTGTCAATAGACATGCAAAAGATCAAAGTCGCAGACCAGTCACCACTAATCCAGTGCTCATGCTGCCTGGGATACGGGCACACCAGGCGCTTCTGCAAGGACACCGTTGAAAAGTGTAGCCACTGTGCAGGACCCCATCTGAGAGCCGAATGCCCCGACTGGCTTTCGGGCGCGATCCCAACTTGCTGTAATTGCACAATGGCCAAACTGGACAAGGCTGAACACAGTGCATTCAACCGGGACTGCCCAGTAAGGCAAAAGTGGGAAGCGCTAGCACGAGCATCTGTTGCCTATTATTGCTAAGGTGGTATTCGGCTCTAACATGGACTTTAATTCACCCCCTACTAGAGAACCATCACCATATCTCCTAGCCCAGGTAAACCTCCAACGCAAAAAACTAGCCACAGACGAGTTAATGATCGAGGCTAGCAAAAGGAAGATTTCCCTAGCGTTGATCCAGGAACCGTACGTAGGAAGCTTAAAAAGTATGAAGAGTAGAACAGGAACAAGGATCTTCCAAAACACCAGTACAGGAGAAGGGACAGTCAAAGCGGCTATTGCCGTCTTTGATCAAGAAATGGATGTAATCCAGTACCCGCAACTCACCACCAATAACATCGTGGTGGTGAGGATCCGAACTGGTGCTTGGGAGGTCATAGTCATATCCTTCTACTTCGAGCCAGACCAACCAATAGAGCCTTACCTGGAGCAGCTCAGGAAAGTCTGCGAGGAACTGGGACAAAGGAGAATTCTAATGGGTGGAGACACAAACGCCAAGAACACCTGGTGGGGGAGTGACAAAATAGACCATAGAGGCGAAGATATGGCAGGCGCTCTAGAAGACTGGGGAATGCAGATACTCAACGACGGTGAGTTGCCCACGTTTGACACAGTAAGAGGCGGCAGAAGGCTGACCAGTCATGTGGACATCACCGCCTGTTCAGAGGATCTTCTAGCGTTAGTTTGCAAATGGGAAGTCATTGAAGACCTTACAGGATCAGACCACAACGGCATAATATTTAAAATTAAATTACAAAAGGAAAAAGGGATTAGCATCAATAGAACAACACGTAAATATAAAACTAAGAATGCAAATTGGAGCCAGTTTAATGATAAACTGGACCAATTAAGAGCATCAAACCAAATAAATTTAACAAGCATAGATAATATACAAAATAGAGAACAGTTAGACAAATTTATAGAACTATATACAGGAACAATAACAGAAGCATGTGACCAAACTTTAAAGAAAAAAGGAACACAACAAAAACTAAGAATGCCGTGGTGGTCGGAAAACCTGGAGAAAATGAAGAGGGAGGTTGCAACCAAAAAGCGCAGAATCCGCTGCGCAGCTGCCATTCGAAGATCATACGTCGTCGATGAGTATCTGGAAGCCAAGGAGAGGTATGAGACGGAAGCCAAACAAGCACAAGTGGACAGTTGGAAAGACTTTTGCCAGAAGCAGGATAGGGAGGGGGTATGGGAGGGTATCTATAGGGTGATAAGGGGAACAACAACCAGGCAGGAGGATATCCCACTGGTCAAAGACGGGAAGCAGGCGAGCCAAGAAGAATCGGCAAAAATTCTGGCGGAAGCCTTCTACCCGGAGGACCTCGAAACGGACGAGAACTCATACCATCGGCAGATAAGAGCACTAGCAGACCGGGTAAATGACCTTGTCGAGGGAGAAACCCATGATGAGGCATTTACCAGGGTGGAGCTCTGCACCGCGATGGAGAGCTTTAATCCGAAGAAGGCCCCCGGGGTGGACGGCTTCACAGCCGACATTTGCGGCCGGGTGGTATTCAGGGACCTGGATCTGCACCTGGCCCTCATGAACAAGTGCCTTAGATTGGGCCACTTCCCTTCAAAATGGAAGGAAGCAACGGTTGTTGTTCTAAGGAAGCCTGGCAAAGCAAACTATACTGACCCCAAGTCATACAGACCCATAGGCCTTTTGCCGGTCTTGGGGAAAGTACTGGAAAAAATGGTCGTACGCCGGTTGCAATGGTATCTGGTACCTCGCACAAACCCACGCCAATATGGCTTTACGCCACAGAGGAGCACGGAGGACGCCCTCTATGACCTGGTACAACTGTTGAGAATCAAGTTGAAAGACAAGAAACTCATAACGGTTGTATCATTGGACATAGAGGGCGCCTTCGATAGCGCCTGGTGGCCTGCCATAAGGGTAAGATTGGCGGAAGAGAAGTGCCCGGTGAACCTGCGCCGACTAATAGACAGTTATCTCCAGGACCGTAAAGTCGCTGTGAGGTACGCTGGCCAGGAACACAGAAAGGGCACATCCAAGGGATGCGTCCAAGGCTCGATTGGAGGCCCCATTTTATGGAACCTCCTCTTGGATCCATTGCTCCGGGAGTTACAGGAATGCGGCATCTATTGTCAGGCTTTCGCCGATGATATAGTCCTGGTCTTTGAAGGGGATACAGCGCTTGAAATCTCGGGACGCGCCAATGCCGCTCTCGAACATGTGCGGGAGTGGGGTGTCAAAAATAAACTTAAGTTTGCACCACATAAGACGAATGCAATGGTTCTAACAAGAAAACTTAAGTATGACACACCACTCCTGCGCATGGGCGGGGTCGACATTGGAATGTCCTCTGAAATTAAAATCCTGGGACTTACCGTAGACGCCAAGTTGACCTTCAACAGCCATGTGGCTAATATCTGTAAAAAGGCACTTGGCGTTTACAAACAGCTGTCGAGGGCCGCAAAGGTCAGCTGGGGACTCCACCCAGAAATAGTTCGGATCATCTACACCGCCACGGTGGAGCCCATAGTCACATACGCAGCCAGTGCCTGGTCTCCAGCGACCAAAAAACTAGGCATTCAACGCCACTTAAACGCGGTCCAGAGAAGCTTTGCCCAAAAATTGTGTGGGGCTTATCGCACGACCTCACTTCATTCAGCGCTGGTTCTGGCCGGAATACTGCCGCTTGACCTTCGAGTACAAGAGGCAGCTGCCTTGTATGAGGCGAGGGCGGGAGTACCCCGGCCAGAGCTACGAGATAGAGAAGTCGAGCGAAGAGTGGAGTACACGTGTATCCCTCACCCAGGGAAGCATACTGTGACAGAGTTCATATGCCTGGCAGACCAAGAGCAACTGGACAGACATAACAACCACACTGTCCAGATCTACACAGATGGCAGCAAAATTGAGGGCAAGGTCGGCGCAGCAATATCCTTATGGAATAGTGCAGCGGAGACTAAAGCCCTCAAATTTAAGCTAGCCCCATACTGCACGGTCTACCAGGCGGAACTCCTAGCAATATGCAAGGCCACAGAGGAGATACTGCGTGGAACAGAGCAGAGTTATGGCGTCTACAGCGACTCGAGATCAGCGCTGGAGACCATAACAAATCTCAGCACCACTCACCCCCTAGCAGTCAACACCCGCAAAAACCTAAAGGCAATTAATGATCAGTGCAAAGATGTATCTTTGTACTGGATTAAGGCCCATGCAGGCCTTGCGGGTAACGAAAGGGCAGATCAGCTGGCAAAGGACGCCGCGTTGAAGATAAAAACCAGGCCGGTATATGACTTATGCCCGGTTTCATTCATCAAACGACATATCCGAAAGGAATCGATTGATGAATGGAACCGGAGATACAGAGAGGGTACGACAGCAAAGACAACAAAATTGTTCTTCCCAGAAGTCACAACATCTTATAAGATAATCAGACTTATAAAGCCAGCAAATGTTATCACCCAAGTGCTGACGGGGCATGGTGGATTCTCGGAGTACCTGAATCGCTTCAGGTGCAAAGAGAACCCATCATGCATCTGCCAGCCCGATACACCCGAAACAGTGGAACACATTTTAACAGAATGCCCAGCTCATGCCCTTAAAAGATTCGAGGTTGAAAACGCAGTCGATACTAAAATTGTACCCGAAAATTTCAGAGAATTATTATACAGTAAAAGAAACAGGCAAATATTTTTAGAGTATTGTGCGTATGTCGCAAAAATTGTAATAAAAAGAAACAGATAAAGAAAATTATGCTACATATGTATTATGTAAGAATATAATATGAATAGCATAAGGTAGAGATAAGTAATAAGAAACAATAGTGATAAGCAATGTAATTTGTTGACATTATAAAATAAACGTATAAGATACCTCTTATATATATATAACCTCTTAAGGATACGCAAATGTATTAGCAATAAGCAATGTAAAAGAGAAAAAGATAAAAACGTAAAGATTATAAAGTGTTAAGATAAGCAAATATAGTAGCAATAAGCAATGTATTAGAAATAAATAAAAAAGAAGGTATACTTATAAGATAAAATTGTGGATAAGCTTAATATAATATGTAATATGTTGTGTATTAAGAAAGAAATGAAACCCATCCCGTGAATAAAAGAACCCTACCGTTTCCATCCGAATAAAAATAAAAACCAAATCCTGGAGTTCAATTATGTTTAGAAATAAGTTAAACATTAAGAAATAAAAACAGCTCTGATCATGTCAGAGGTAGCTCGCGGGCCGGGCCGATAGCGCCCGGACAGGACAAAAAAAAAAAAAAAAAAAAAAAAAAGATAGATAGATAGATAGATAGATAGATAGATAGATAGATAGATAGATAGATAGATAGATAGATAGATAGATAGATAGATAGATAGATAGATAGATAGATAGATAGATAGATAGATAGATAGATAGATAGATAGATAGATAGATAGATAGATAGATAGATAGATAGATAGATAGATAGATAGATAGATAGATAGATAGATAGATAGATAGATAGATAGATAGATAGATAGATAGATAGATAGATAGATAGATAGATAGATAGATAGATAGATAGATAGATAGATAGATAGATAGATAGATAGATAGATAGATAGATAGATAGATAGATAGATAGATAGATAGATAGATAGATAGATAGATAGATAGATAGATAGATAGATAGATAGATAGATAGATAGATAGATAGATAGATAGATAGATAGATAGATAGATAGATAGATAGATAGATAGATAGATAGATAGATAGATAGATAGATAGATAGATAGATAGATAGATAGATAGATAGATAGATAGATAGATAGATAGATAGATAGATAGATAGATAGATAGATAGATAGATAGATAGATAGATAGATAGATAGATAGATAGATAGATAGATAGATAGATAGATAGATAGATAGATAGATAGATAGATAGATAGATAGATAGATAGATAGATAGATAGATAGATAGATAGATAGATAGATAGATAGATAGATAGATAGATAGATAGATAGATAGATAGATAGATAGATAGATAGATAGATAGATAGATAGATAGATAGATAGATAGATAGATAGATAGATAGATAGATAGATAGATAGATAGATAGATAGATAGATAGATAGATAGATAGATAGATAGATAGATAGATAGATAGATAGATAGATAGATAGATAGATAGATAGATAGATAGATAGATAGATAGATAGATAGATAGATAGATAGATAGATAGATAGATAGATAGATAGATAGATAGATAGATAGATAGATAGATAGATAGATAGATAGATAGATAGATAGATAGATAGATAGATAGATAGATAGATAGATAGATAGATAGATAGATAGATAGATAGATAGATAGATAGATAGATAGATAGATAGATAGATAGATAGATAGATAGATAGATAGATAGATAGATAGATAGATAGATAGATAGATAGATAGATAGATAGATAGATAGATAGATAGATAGATAGATAGATAGATAGATAGATAGATAGATAGATAGATAGATAGATAGATAGATAGATAGATAGATAGATAGATAGATAGATAGATAGATAGATAGATAGATAGATAGATAGATAGATAGATAGATAGATAGATAGATAGATAGATAGATAGATAGATAGATAGATAGATAGATAGATAGATAGATAGATAGATAGATAGATAGATAGATAGATAGATAGATAGATAGATAGATAGATAGATAGATAGATAGATAGATAGATAGATAGATAGATAGATAGATAGATAGATAGATAGATAGATAGATAGATAGATAGATAGATAGATAGATAGATAGATAGATAGATAGATAGATAGATAGATAGATAGATAGATAGATAGATAGATAGATAGATAGATAGATAGATAGATAGATAGATAGATAGATAGATAGATAGATAGATAGATAGATAGATAGATAGATAGATAGATAGATAGATAGATAGATAGATAGATAGATAGATAGATAGATAGATAGATAGATAGATAGATAGATAGATAGATAGATAGATAGATAGATAGATAGATAGATAGATAGATAGATAGATAGATAGATAGATAGATAGATAGATAGATAGATAGATAGATAGATAGATAGATAGATAGATAGATAGATAGATAGATAGATAGATAGATAGATAGATAGATAGATAGATAGATAGATAGATAGATAGATAGATAGATAGATAGATAGATAGATAGATAGATAGATAGATAGATAGATAGATAGATAGATAGATAGATAGATAGATAGATAGATAGATAGATAGATAGATAGATAGATAGATAGATAGATAGATAGATAGATAGATAGATAGATAGATAGATAGATAGATAGATAGATAGATAGATAGATAGATAGATAGATAGATAGATAGATAGATAGATAGATAGATAGATAGATAGATAGATAGATAGATAGATAGATAGATAGATAGATAGATAGATAGATAGATAGATAGATAGATAGATAGATAGATAGATAGATAGATAGATAGATAGATAGATAGATAGATAGATAGATAGATAGATAGATAGATAGATAGATAGATAGATAGATAGATAGATAGATAGATAGATAGATAGATAGATAGATAGATAGATAGATAGATAGATAGATAGATAGATAGATAGATAGATAGATAGATAGATAGATAGATAGATAGATAGATAGATAGATAGATAGATAGATAGATAGATAGATAGATAGATAGATAGATAGATAGATAGATAGATAGATAGATAGATAGATAGATAGATAGATAGATAGATAGATAGATAGATAGATAGATAGATAGATAGATAGATAGATAGATAGATAGATAGATAGATAGATAGATAGATAGATAGATAGATAGATAGATAGATAGATAGATAGATAGATAGATAGATAGATAGATAGATAGATAGATAGATAGATAGATAGATAGATAGATAGATAGATAGATAGATAGATAGATAGATAGATAGATAGATAGATAGATAGATAGATAGATAGATAGATAGATAGATAGATAGATAGATAGATAGATAGATAGATAGATAGATAGATAGATAGATAGATAGATAGATAGATAGATAGATAGATAGATAGATAGATAGATAGATTTTGAGAATAGATTCTTGTTTTGTGGCTTCTCAAATCTCGAGTTTGAGAGCAATCTGACCAGTATCTCAAAAGTTCAACATGGCGTATATTTTAAGAAATAAATAAATTATTATTATTATTATGCATAGGATTAGAAGAATAGAATAACTTTTTATTTGACAGTAAAATAATCCTCACTTAAACTAAATTATAAATAATTAATTATACTGCCAAATAAGGGTAGACGCTCAGCAATATTGTTGTGGTATTTGAGCCACAACGCTGATTTTCAGCGGCAACCTTAGTTGACGTTTGGACGCCCCTGCTACAGTTTGGATTAAATGAAATGAAATGAAATAATTAGTAACATAACAGCAGAAATAAATATGTTTTACAAATAATAATAACAAAAAATTCTAAAATACCAAATACATTATTCTGTCGAATTGATACGCCGCCGCAGCAAAACAAAAAAAAACAAACAATATAAAAAATACAATTTATACAAACATAATAATATAATACTACAAACGAATTTAATAAGATGTCAGCAATGATATTTGGATTTAAAGCTGGATATGGTTAGACAATCACAAAGTGGTGGAGGTAAATTATTCCAACATTTGGTGGCGGCGTATCGGAAACTGCCTTTAAAAGTAGCCGTTCTGTGATGTGGTATCAAAAGCATGTACTTGGACGCACGAGTGCCATATGGATTGTGATCACGTGCCCAGTTGAACTTGTCATATAAATATTTTGGTGATTGGGTTTTAATGACACCGAAGAGGAGAGTAGCAAGGTGAAACTCTCTACGATATGACATTTTCAGAACCTTTGCTTTGTTCAGATATGGAGTGACGTGTGCCATAGGTGGGATATTAAAACAAAAACGAGCACAGGCATTCAGCACACGTTGTATGAGTTTGACACTGCGGGCAAGGAGACGAGGGCCCAAAAACAGTATCATAGGTACTCAGTTACTTAATATTTTTCGGATGTGCTCAATCTTAATCACAATACTTTATGTGTGGTGTGGAAGCAGGTTTTGTTTGATCGTCTTACCGGGGCTCTCGTGATTGTAATAGGAGTTATCAGTTCTCCGTTTAATAGCACTAAATCTTCCACTGCTTGATGAATTTAAATTATTTCTGTCGTACTGCAAATATCGAAATTCCGTACATGCAATTTAGCAACTATTACTCTCTTATTTACATTCTACTTTTGATTTTTTTAAATTTTTATATTTTTTGTTCTTGCTCGCCGATGTTCGTGACTCACACGTTACAAGGTGCCGGCAGAATATCAGTGTTGTGGCACGTTGTGGGTAGCTCCCACAACTTTATACTGAGTCGGGCCTTATTTCTACTACGCGACGCACAGGTTATTTATTTTTAATTATTATTTTTTGTTTATGTCATTTCATTACTTATTTCTTAATTGTATTATTGTGTTCCTTTTTATGTACCTATTTGTATTTTGTGCTTTGTGTTTTGGTAGAAATAAAATAATTTTCTTTCTTTCTTTCTTTCAAAATTCTGAGAAAAGTTTTATGTTTTGTGTTCCCTAGGCCTCTCAAATCTCGAGTTTGAGAGCAATCTGACCAGTATCTAAAAAATTCAACATGGCGGACACTTATTTAAAATTCTGAGAATAGATTCTTGTTTTGTGACCCCGAGGACACTCAAATATCGATTTTGAGAGCAATCTGATCAGTATCTAAAAAGTTCAACAGGGCGGACTCTTTTTCAAAATTTTGAGAATAGCTTCTTTTTTTATGACCCCGAGGTCTCTCAAATATCGATTTTGAGAGTAATCTGACCAGCATCTAAAAAGCTCAACATGGCGGACACTTTTTAAAAATTCTGAGAAAAGATTCTTGTTTTGTGACCCCGAGGACTCTCAAATATCGATTTTAAGAGCAATCTGACAAGTATCTAAAAAGTTCAAAATGGCGGACACTTTTTTTTAATTTTGAGAATAGCTTCTTGTTTTATGACCCCGAGGTCTCTCAAATATCGATTTTGAGAGCAATCTGACCAGTATCTATAAAGTTCAACATGGCGGACACTTTCAAAATTCTGAGAAAAGTTTTATGTTTTGTGGTCCCTAGGCCTCTCAAATCTCAAGTTTGAGAGCAATCAGACCAGTAACTAAATAGTTCAAAATGGCGGACATTATTTTGAATTTTAAGAAAAGTTTTATGTTTTGTGGTCCCTAGGCCTCTCAAATCTCAATTTTGAGAGAAATCGGACCAGTATCTAAAATGTTCAAAATGGAGTACACTTTTTAAAAATTCTGAGAAAAGATTCTTGTTTTGTGACCCCGAGGACTCTCTCATATCGATTTTGAGGTCAATCTGACCAGTATCTAAAAAGTTCAAAATGGCGGACACTTTTGGAAAATTTTGAGAATAGATTCTTGTTTTATGACCCCGAGGTCTCTGAAATATCGATTTTGTGTTAAAGTTACACAGTCAGATGAAAGTTTTTAAGTCCCCGTTGGCAGCCATATTTATATTGTTTTTTTAATAAAACCTTGCCGTATAGGTAGCCTTCTTGATTGTATTGTTGTTGTTTGTTTTACGGCCACGTTGACATTTGACATAACGGTGAATGTGGTTGCATGGATTATTTTACCTAATTTGTAATCTAATTTTATGTTTTGAATTATGACCTTATCCCCGAAGAAATATGTTTCGAACTTCACGAGCTCTACTACACACAGAGGAGTGGAAGCAAAGGAAGTAGAAATTGCCAATACACGCTTAGGTGAATGTTATCTTTAAACGTGGTCCGAAATTAAGAGCCAGTTACGCGCAATTGCCCACATGTTACCTAAGGCACGGCGGCGGCGCAGGGAAATGAGGAATCAGGGATTACCACAAATCTCTCAAAAATTACAAAAATATTCTATATCTATGATGATTGATGACAAATATTTCCCATCGGTAAAAGTTTTAAATAATAGGGACTGAACCTGGTAAAGACAATCTTACGTAAATATTGATTGTTATCTTCCAGATATGGATGTATCAAATTCGACACAGGTACCAGTAGAGAGCAGCAGCGGTTCTCTAGCTGAGGATACTGCCGAGGGTGCGCAATCACAAGCCATGACGGCCCCTACAGCCGATCATACGGGCTCCTATCTTCAGGTACAAAAGTACCTACCTACTAGCAATATCCATCGGCACTATGATACTCCCAGATTAAGTAATTCCTTACATTAAAGATTGAGTGGTCAACAGGTGGTGGTACAGAAGCACCGGTCGCGTGGCAAGCGCGAGCCGACAGCGGTGGCGGGCGCGGGCGCGGCGGGCCCGAGTGACGTGGGCGCCGCACCCGACGCGCACGCGCGCCTCCCCACCGCCTCCACGCCAATTGCACACGTAATTAAATATAAAAAAAGAAAGAAGGAAAAAGAAAAATATTTTATTTCAGAACGCCAAATAATATCAGCCATTCATTTATCGCGCCCCACGCTTTTCATTCAAATATTAAATATAATTACAAAAATTGCTTACATTTAGACCCTTACGGGATAGACAGAGAATATACCTACTTAGGTTCAAATATAGGTTTTTTTAGCTGTTTAAACTGTTTTTTGTTTTTTTTTAAGTCAAAATACCATACCATTTTATTATGCTACTTAAATTTTTTACCCAATCTCATTTCCTTTCTTATTTATTATAAGTATTTAGCTTCAGTCCCTACCCTCTGACTCTACCATCGGGCTCTAAAAACCATATATGGCCAAAATGCACCCTAATACGATTCCAATACGCCAAAACACGGCTAGGATACGATGCCCCGCCATGGTGTTCCAGTACCTACCCTCCGACTCATCATCAGACCCTGAAAACCATACAAGGTCAAAGTTCATCTCACGACAATTCCAACAATCCCAAACACGACTAGGAAACGTTGCTCCACTATGTTGTCCCAGTGCTTACTCTCCTGCTCCATCATCAAACCCTGAAAACCATATATGGTGAAAGTGCATCTTACGACAATTCCGACAAGCCCAAACACTGCTAGGAAACGTTGCTCCGTTATGGAGTTCCAGTGCCTACCCTCCTACTCCATCATCAGACCCTGAAAACCATACATGGTCAAAGTTCATCTAACGACAATTCCAACAACCCCAAACACGGCTAGGAAACGTTGCTCCATTATGGAGTACCAGTGCCTACTTTCCGGATCCATCATCAGATCAGCTCGATTGTACCAAATTATTGTATTGTCAACGGTACTTGATAAGTACCGTTGACAATACAATAATTTGGTATTAGGTATTAGGTTTAGTAACGCATTGCATACATACCTACATACATACAGGTGAAGCTAATAAAAGCGTGTTAATTATAAAATGCAACGTTCGCTCCGTCTGTCCGTTGGTAGATCATATGCTTACAATAAGTATGAAGTATGTCAATATTATTAGTTAGTTCCGTCCTTCCTCATATCACGGTAAAGAGATAGATATTCTTTACCGTGCTCATAGTATAATTTATTGTTTTTGGCCATACGTAATACTTACGTACCTATGTCCCATGATTTATTTCATGTACCTACAACAGACAATTCCCGGCGGTGCGGGTGGTGCGGGCCAGTGGGGCGCGGGCGCGGATGTTGTGGTGTTGCCACATCCGCTGCTACTCTCGTACCCAACGGGGCAGCTCTACTACACGTGAGTTGAGCGTCCAGCCGCAGCCGGACCGCGAGCCGGTGTCACCAAGGCGGTACCTACCTAGCTAAGTAAGCTGGCCTCGGCCTCGGCCTCGGTCTGTATGTATGTGTATGTCGACAGCGGACAGCGAGCGGGTGGGGACGCGCCCGCGCCGCGCGCGCTGCTGGACGCGGCGCGCACCGTACTCGCGATTAACGATGATAAAGGCAAAACTAAAGTCGCTGAAGGTAAATGTGTACAGAAGAAATCTCAACGCACCGCTCAGGTGTGTATTAAAACCACATATTCAGTAGGTAGGTACCCTAAAATTAAATTCAAAAAATGTTTCTTTAACAGAAAAGCGAAATGTTTTTTTTTTATAGAACTTAGTCGGTAAACAAGCATACGGCCCACCTGATGGTAAGCGGTTACCGTAGCCATATGGACACTTGCCACACAAAAAGCATCGCTCACGCGTTACCGACCTTTCCCCCTCCCCTATGAGCTCTGGCGACCTTACTCACGCGCAGGAACACAACTTTACACAACATAAACTTATTTGGCAATCAATTGGCGAACATTGTGTACCTAACATTCATTCCTTTCAATGAGTTATGCGTAGGTACACAGTCCGTTTTACATTTGTTACAGATACCAACCTAACTGTTTATCATGCTACACCACGAGCGCTTCTAGTAGTATAGTATCTAGTCTTTCTATCTAGTCTTATAGTAGCTGTAGCATGATTAGCCGTTCTTAATCGATTGGCAAAGTTAAGCTACGTCTGTCGTGGTCGGTACCTGGATGGGTGACCGTCTAGTGGTATTTCATATCGAGCGTTTCCGTGCTTCGGAAGTCACGTAAAGCCGTTGGTCCCATTTATCACTTAATTGTGATAGTCGTTAAGCTAGTTGGAAGCATACTAGGCGGCTTGAAAAATTCCAACAGTAGGTTGACCACTAGCCTACTTCCACCAATCCGCAGAGGGCACGCGTGGTGGAGTATCTGCCCATTACTCATTTGTGTGCAGGAGGCCTGTGCTCAGCAGTGGGACATTATAGGCTGATGATGATGACTTATTATTTATTAGACCATGTGCTCGGTAGGTATATATGATCTATTGGTTTTATTTGCAGACCACTAATAAAGCATGGAAGATATTTGGAGACTGTGACCCCGGCTACTCGTTTGATAATGGTAAGCGGCAAAGTAATCGAAGCGAATACGCGTAGGTATCTCGGCGGTGCTGCTGTGATGTGAGAGTCTCAAGCGATAGAGCGAGCATGGAGCGAACACAGTGCAGTGCCGACTCCCGGCGGGGCGGCCGCTTGTGGTTCGCTAAAAAGGCCATTTAAGTACTTACCATCTATCCATAATCAGCGGTAGCGCGCTCGCCATGTTCTTCGATACCTCGCTTGGAATTGACTTATGTATTTATGCCAATATGTATTTGTTTAATGTCCCAGGATATTTTGTAGCTCGAGGAATAGTAAAATGTAATAATGAAGTAGCGCGGTGCGTGTAGAGCCGGAGTGCGTGGAGGTGTACTACTTCGAGCAGGGCGGCGGCGAGTTCCTCGCGACGAGTGGCGGCGCGGGCGCGGGCGGGCGGGCGTCGCGGCTGGAGCGCGTGTTGGGGCGCGCGGGCGTGTGCTCGTGCGGCGCGGCGCTGGCGCGCGAGGCGCTGGCGGCGCCGCGGCTGCTGGCCGCCGCTCCCGTGGCGCTGCTGCTGCAGGTGCAGCGGTGCGCGCTGACCGTGGTGCGCGGCGCGGTCGCGGGCGCGGTGCAGACGGCGTCCGACTACGCGCTCAAGCCGGCGCTGGCGCTCGCGTACAACGCGGTGGCGCGCCCCGTGCTGGTGTTCGTGGCGCACCTGCTGGGCGGGGTGCGGCTCGCGCTGCAGCCGCTGGCGGGCGCGGCGTGCGACGCGGTGGAGCCGGCCGCGCGCCTGCTCGCCGCCGCCCGCCTGGTGGACGTGCGCGTCTCCCACCACCCGCACCCACACCCACACCCACACCCACCGCCGACAACGAGCTGCCAGTGCCACCCGTGCCGCCCCTACGGAACTACTTGTCCTTCGTAATCGCATCACGACAATGCATTGCAGATTGCAGCAGCCATATTTCCATTGTCTATCTATACGAATCTTGAGCAGTTACCTATTATTGATTTACCTACTAGTTGTAAGTTTTTCCTAGTAGAATAAAAATAATATTCTATGTTTGTGTTTTATTAATGCACGCACTTATGAAAAGTCTGACTCTAATAATCTAATACCGGTTCGGGCGGGCGTGACTTGCGAGTGAAACGGAACTAACAGCTGCTGCGTATTATCTCAGAGTATATAAATACTACGTACAAGTATTATGAACCTTATAGTAGTGATCTAAGGTTGATTGTAAGTTTAAGCATTCTTTCGTTAATCTTCGGGGCCATACCTTCTTTTCTGTGCGAACGAAGATTCACGACGCGCCTTATCAGTTGGGTATGTACAAGTACAATACTACTGTAACATTATAGTAAGAGATTCCAGTACCGCCAGACCATCCTAATTTTCTGACGGACAAAATGTATTGAATCGAGTAGTGTTAGTACGTACTTCAAACGTATGAATAGCTGCTAACTTGTCCCGTCAGGTATTCATACTAACATCACAGTATTACCACAGTCTAATAACCATACAGTCGTCCGACGCCTTTGATCTTGTGAAAAATGCCGACAACGTCTAGACAGTATCGCGACGGCCAGGGTTGTCACAAGTAAACAATATTTACAAAATTATTTATTTATTGCAGATAACAATAAAACATTGTTAGCATTATTATATTTTAAACAATATTATAATAACTACTCCATCATCAGACCCTGAAAACCATACATGGTCAAAGTTCATCTCACGACAATTCCAACAACCCCAAACATGGCTAGAATACGATGTTCGACTATGGAGTTCTAGTGCTTACCCTCCTACTCCATCATCAGACCCTGAAAACCATACATGGTCAAAGTTCATCTCACGACAATTCCAACAACCCCAAACATGGCTAGAATACGATGTTCGACTATGGAGTTCTACTGCTTACCCTCCTACTCCATCATCAGACCCTGAAAACCATACATGGTCAAAGTTCATCTCACGACAATTCCAACAACCCCAAACACGGCAAGGATGCGAAGTTCCACTATGGAGTTCCAGTGCTTACCCTCCTACATCATCATCAGACCCTGAAACCATACATGGTCAAAGTTCATCTCACAACAATTCCAACAACCCCAAACACGGCTAGGATACGATGTTCCACTATGGAGTTCCAGTGCTTACCCTCCTACTCCATCATCAGACCCTGAAATCATACATGGTCAAAGTTCATCTCACGACCATTCCAACAACCCCAAACACGGCTAGGATACGAAGTTCTGCTATGGAGTTCCAGTGCTTACCCTCCTACTCCATCATCAGACCCTGGAAACCATACATGGTCAAAGTTCATCTCACGACCATTCCAACAACCCCAAACACGGTTAGGATACGAAGTTCCGCTATGGAGTTCCAGTGCTTACCCTCCTACTCCATCATCAGACCCTGGAAACCATACATGGTCAAAGTTCATCTCACGACCATTCCAACAATCCCAAACACGGCTAGGATACGAAGTTCCGCTATGGAGTTCCAGTGCTTACCCTCCTACTCCATCATCAGACCCTGAAAACCATACATGGTCAAAGTTCATCTCACGACAATTCCAACAAACCCAAACACGGCTAGGATACGATGTTCCACTATGGAGTTCCAGTGCTTACCCTCCTACTCCATCATCAGACCTAATGAAAAAAAAAAAAAAAAAACAAACACTCATGCCCTGTGCCTGTTACCTATACCTGTGTACCTATTAGATATTTTTTACCGTCCGCTATTCGGCCATTTTGTTGGCGTTATTAACGTGACACGACATGACAAATATAAAATTATTATTGTATGCACTCTACGATAACAAACCATGATTTATTTACCTTTCGTCTGTGTGTGGAAGCTGATGAAACCGCAGATCTTTATTTAAATAGGATGAAGACTTGCAGTCTCTCACAGCACACGTCGTTTGCACCATTTTAAATAAAATAATTACAGACACAAACACGCGTTAGCCCTGAATGCTGTTTACCGAGCTACTAACATAATTTTGTTCGCAGGTCGGTAACGGCTTTCCCGCGTCTCGTCCCTCACACCCCGCACGATTGCCCTGTCTAGACGGCTTCGTCGACCGACTGTATGGTTATTAGACTGTGGTATTACTTTACTAATACAAGCTTACATACCTAATTTTAGCTTTCTAGGACTTCAGGAAGTACCCTAACTCCCTTATTAATAGAGAAGGTAAGAGTTTTGATGATCATCAGTGAGTCAGTGGCGAAATCGGGGATTTATAGAAAACAATAAAATCTAAAGTATAAGAGCTATGTTATTGATAATAAGTTCACTATTGGCATCATATTCCGAGAATGTTGTTTATCTGGTATAATCCAATCCAAAGTTAATATAGCTAAAAAAACCGGCCAAGTGCGAGTCAGACTCGTGCGCCGAGGTTTCCGTACAAACCTGTAGGTATATTTAAGTATTTGTAGGTATATAAGTAAATGGTAGTTAGACCTGAGTATTTGATATGAATTTCAATTTATGACGTATTAAACAAAAACTACTTACTATATCTCGTTCAAACCAATTTTCGGTGGAAGTTTGCATCGTTATGTACACCATATATTTTTTATAGATTTATCATTCTCTTATTTTAGAAGTTACAGGGGGGGACACACATTTTACCACTTTGGAAGGGTCTCTCGCGCAAACTATTCAGTTTAGAAAAAATTTATATTAGAAACCTCAATATCATTTTTGAAGACCTATCCCACACTTATGGGTTTTATTTAAAAAAAAAATGAGTTTCAGTTCTATGTATGGGGAACCCCCAAAATTCATTGTTTTTTTCTATTTTTGTGTGAAAATCTTAATGCGGTTCATAGAATACATCTACTTACCAAGTTTCAACATTATAGTTCTTATAATAAAAGTGGCTGTGACATACGAACGGACAAACAGACAGACATGACGAATCTATAAGGGTTCCGTTTTTTGCCATTTGGCTACGGAACCCTAAAAACGACGAAGCGCTCGGAGAAAAGGTAGGTAGTGTCCATACGCGTCGCTTGGCTTGTCTTAGCAGATGTTGAAATATTTATTTATTTATTTATATATAGTTCTCTAACTAAACCACCACCATGCTCATCCAATTACCGCCAAAATTCATTTTTCCTAAGAGTGTGCAATAGTCTTAATCAGAATTATACTGAACGCGTCGACTTGTTCACTGAAAGGCATAATTTCTTCAAGAAAATGGTTTATGATGATTTTTTTGGCAAGGTCACTGAATAACATTTTTGTTATTGGTTAGTTGTTTGGCATGTTTTTCTATTTTTTTTTTTATAGTATTTAATCCATATAGATGAGTTGTTTGTTGGTCATGTATTCAATAAAAGGTTCCTTTACATTATTTTAAATTGCTATTGATTTATTCACATTCATAATGTTGCTGTATGTTGCTGTTATTCAATGTTCGTTTATTTATTTATTTTATTTATATAAGGATGTTCAAAATTCAAAATTCAAATTCAAAGTGTTTGGTACTTAATATTAGATAGTGTTAATGCACAGATAAACTATCCTATTGTTCTATTTGTGAAAACTATTTAGGCTTGTTTGTGTTCATGTAATGTTCTACTAATTTACTATGTAATGCTGTTTGTTTTCCTAATAAAAAAAAAATAAAAAAAATAAAAAAAAATAAACATGTTCGGCGTTCGGCCGTGACCACTGAAGGACCGCTAGTTATTATTATTAATGAAACAGATAGATAAAGCATAAATTGTTTTATTGTCGTGCATCAGGTGCGGGTCCGCGGGTAGTGGGAGGAGCGGGAGCCGGAGCCGGAGCCGGAGCGGGAGCCGGAGCCGGAGCCGGAGCCGGCGTCGCCAGGTGCGCCACCACCACGTGCGAGTGCGCGCCGCCCGCGCCGCCGCGCCGCAGCGCCAGCTGCTGCAGCTGCAGCGCGCCCGTCGTGCCCGCCCCTACCGCGCCGCCGCCCTGCTGCAGGATCTTGAGGTGGCGCGGCGCCAGAGCGTGCTGCCGGTACACGAGCTGCGCCGGCGCCGGCCCCGGCCCCGAGTCGGGGGCGCCGGCCCGCGCGCGCCGCCCCGCCTCCGCCTTCGCGGCCCCCGCGACCGCGTGCGCCGCCACCACGATGCGCTGCGGCGGCGCAGCGGCGGCGGCGGCGGCGCCGGCCGCGGCGGGCTGCGCGGCCGGGGCCCCGGGCGCGGGCGCGGCGGCCCCGCTCGGGCCCGGGGCCCCGGCGCCCGCCTTGAGCTTCTCCTTGGCGATGCGGTCGGCGCGACGGGTGGCGACCTCCATGGGCGTGGGCGGCGTGTCGTAATCGACGCCGTGGTCGGCGAGCAGCGCCGCGTGCTTGGGGTTGCGATGGTGCGGGTCGTCGAGGCGGCGCTTGGGCGCGTGGCGGCGCGCGTCGGCGGCGGTGCGCATGGCGTCGAGGCGCGGCAGCGGCGGGCGCGGCGCGTCCTCGTCCTGGCGGCGGCGCGCGCCCGGCGGCCGGCGGTGGCGGCGGCGCGCGCGCTCCGGGTCTGCGAGCGCGTCGTGGCGGTCGCGGCAGGCGCGCGGCGACCGGTAGGCGCCGGCGCGCGCCGCCTCGCCCGCGAGCTCGGCGACCCACTCCCAGTTGGGCGCGAGCGCGGGCGGCGGGTCGGGCGGCAGGCGCTGCAGGCGGAGCGCGCGGCGCAGCGCGGCGTCCTCGGGCGGCGCCCAGTCGGGCTGCGGCGCGTGCGGGTGCGGGTGCGGCGGGTGCGCGTGGGCGAGGGCGGGGCGCGCGCGGGGCCGCGGGCGGGGGCCGGCGCGCTCGAAGAGCGAGGAGGGCGCGTGCGAGGGGCGCGCGAGGGCGCGAGCGCGGCGCGGCTCGGGGCGCGCGCGCGGCTCGCGGCGGTGCACGGGCGGCAGGAGACAGTCGGCGGCGGCGCCGGCCCGGTACAGCGGGCGGGACCACGACTCGCAGTACACGTCGCCGTCGCCGGAGGGCGGAGTCGGGGGGCACCACATCTACGAACCCGAACGAACACTCATTTCTAAATTTAGTTCGATTATTTCGATAAGATAAAACAAGATCATAAGCTGTTCCACAAATACCATAAAATACAATGTCAATCCCATATTGAAAAGCCGGCTTTATTATGCAAAAAGAGTGGATCTATTAGTGATTTATTCTGATTTCATACATTTTACTGTAGGTTACTTTATTTTGTTAAAATGTTAATTTTATTAACACGCACAGGTATATTTACGTCTGCTACCAAATTAATATTGATCGATCGCGTCGACGTGAACACGTGGCTACAAGTTTGTACACAACATCTGATCACTATCGTGCACGCCAACGCGAACGCAAGCTGAACTAAAAAAATAAGGGATAGTCTCCCTAATGTTAATATTAACATTAATGTTAATATTAGATGTACTGACCGGCATGAGGTCCTGGTCGTGGTCGTGGTCGGCGAGGAGTCCGGCCGCGGTCACGGCGCTGCGCCACTCCTGCATAACACGACAACACAACTATACACGACACCACATTGCACCTGCAGCACACCCCTCGCGTCGCGATATCTACACAGCCACGGCACGCCCGCACCGCTAGCGGCTAGCGGTTAGCCGATACTCACCGGAGGGCGGAGATGACTCATCTCAATCGACTCCGGGCTCCAACTGTGGCACTCGATACCAGGCTCCTTCTAGGCTTTGTATGCTTACCTCCTTCGGTCAAATCATCACTGACCAAAGTGGTGCTGTCACGACCCACTCCGCGGTGAATAAGTAAAGCTCACGTCGAGCCCAAGGACGAAATGGCATCCGAACATCACGGATCGGAAAATTCGATAAGTTTACACTCTTTTCATAAAACAACATGCAACCAGCCCGTTGGTCAGCCAAAACCGTCTGAAATCGGCAGGTAGACAGATCATCTACGGATGGTACGTTTGACAGCTCAACTAACTGTAGTATTTTTTATATAGAAACACCACAGACCCTTTCTTCCATATATTTTGGCTACGAATCGTTATTGGTAGTACTTCCATCAGATAGTTGCAAGCAGTCGTTAGTTTCTTATACTTGTCGTATTTTATAGAAACAGTTTGGGCTTACGCCTGGTAGAATATTCAACCGTTTGTAAGTAAAACGATCCGTTTTGTCGTTATTGAAACCGGGCATAAGCCTATCTCTCGGTATCTTGCGTGCTCATCGGGAGCATCGACATCGACCATCATAACATGTATTAGCTCATCAGCTTCAAATTCGATTCTGAGATCAATCGCCCAGCTGATCACACCATGCCTCACAGGTAATTATCGTCGGTTCAACTGTATGGGGAGGTTGGAACCCAGCCAGCAGTCTAGCTAGATACCCACCTATAGAAGCGTATATTCAGCAGTTCATCCCAGAGATAAATATATATAGATGCCACAATTATGGCCTTAAACTAAGTATTGCGACTTGTCAAGTCGATTATCGAATCCTTTTTCCTCATTCCGTTTTTGAGAAAAGAAACCCCCCATTATAAAACTAACTTTTGAATAATCTATACGTATACAAAATGCTTTGTCCTGAATGACTGACCGATGGATCAACGCACAGCCTGAAGCACTGATCGTAGAGACCTGCAACTTGGAAGGTATGTTCTTTGTATGACGTAGGCATCCGATAAGAAAGGATTTTCCGAAATTCTACACCTAAGGGCGTGAAAAACGGGGGCAAAGTATGTATGGGACAACGTGATTCCTTGGACCAATCTACTCAAAATTTTGCATCAATAACTGTCTCCCTCATATTCATAAGCTTGACCGCGCGCGAGAGAGACGGAGTGACCTACAGCAGCGTGTCGTCGCACTACATGCTCGTCATCAGCACGCAGCGCGACGACACGCCGCGCGCTTATTCAGACACTACACAAGCGCAACGAGGAATGTAACAATAAAGTTTCCCAACTTTTGTGCCATTTTTTATGTGGCTTAAATGCACAGCGAAAGTACATAATATATATAGTATGATCGGTTATCTACTTGAGTACGCTTGAGGTGAGGGGGCGGGTAGGGAGAGCGCCGGCTCGGCTTCGCTCGTAAATGCTTGCACGTCTTATATCCCTGACGTTCGGATCGGGCGTCGTCGTTTTGGTGGTGTCTCGCGGTAGCACCGGGCCGAGAGATAGACAAGCATTTACGGACGAAAATCGAGCGGCACCAAAACGTCGAACGTCAGGAATATAAAAACGCAAGAACAATATTTCAAATTATTTATTATCGTCACGAGATCGTCCTTCGTTCGCGTTCGCGAGCCACGCGTCTAGCGTTCCGTTACGTAGCGGTCGTCGCCTCGGGGCGCTGTCGTCGGGTCCCGCCCCCGCCCCCGCCCCCGCCGTCCCCGCCTCCCCTGGCGCGTCGCGGCGCTCGTCCAGCGTCCACAGGTTGATATGCACCGTGCCGCGCGAGCGAGTGCGCGGCGCCGGAGCGGCGGGCGGCGGCGAGGGCGGCGGCGAGGGCGGCGCGGGCTCGGGCGCGGGCGCGCGGCGCCGGCGGGCACGCACCTGTGCGCGCGCGTCCTCGCGACTGTACGTGACCTCGAGGTCGGGCTCGCGAGCGGCGGGCGCGGGGGGCGGCGACTCCCGGAGCAGCCGGCGCGCCTCCTCCCACTCGTGCAGCTGGCGGCGCATCTCGCCGAGCGCGGCGCTCTCCGCCTCGGTGGCCGCCTCGCTGCTCTCCACCACTCGCATCGCGTACTTCTCGATGGGACTCAGCTGCGGAACAGAGAAGAGGGTAGTAGAGCGGTGCTGCGGTGAGGTGAGGTGAGGTGAGGTGGGGTGGGGTGGGGTGGGGTGGTGCCTCACCTGGTTCATGAGCGCGGCAAGGTCACCGGCGGCGGCGTCGCGCGGGGCGGGCGGCGCGGCGGCGGCGGGGGCGGGGGCGGCGGCGACGGCGGCGGGGGCGGCTTGGTCGGACTCGTCGTCGAGCGGCAGGGGCTGGGTCTCGTCGAACTCGGCGAGGTCCCCCTGCGCCTCGGCGCGCGCGGCGTGCGCCGCGGCGGCGTCGGCCTCGTCCTCGGCGGCGGCGAGCGCGGTCTCGAGCTCGCCACCGCCGCTCGCCGACCCGCCGACGTTAGTCTCGGACGTGCCCGCCTCCTTCGATCCGAATAGTTCTCTAATGTTCACCTGCAAAAATCCATGTTAATTTAAATGATATTTAACGATAATATATCGGATATATATATGCGGTGATAAGCAGGATGTTACGCAATACAGGCCTACAGTGGTGGTCATATAATTAAGAACGCTGATATAAAGGGAAGATTTTTTCCAACTAAGATGCAAAACTAATTGTATGCATTTGTTTTTATTTCTCTCGGTATCGTAAAACATTTCCATATTACCACTGTATTCATTGATACACATGATTGGCTAAAAATCAATAGGCAAACTTTTTACACGGAAAAATAATCTAATTACTTTCAATTACTGTATATCTGGGCGTACAACAAAACGAGTTACCAATGTGAGACCTAGGTATTGTGTTGGACTCCCAACTACATTTGAACATACATATAGACAGTATAATAGCTAAAGCATATAGCCATCTGGGAATGATTCTTTGTTTAGCTAAACCGTTTAAAAACCCTAATACATTAAAAATATTATTTAATGTACGCAGTATATTGGAATTCGGAAGTGTAGTCTGGAGTCCACAATATGCTGTGCACATATATAGATTGGAAAAGGTGCTAAACAAATTCTTAAGAGCATTGGATTATCGTATTTGCAGCATTATCACAGATTATAAAAATAGTGCCATCAGACATAAAGTGCAATTGTTGCTTAGCAGACGAAACTATCTTGATAGTATGTTTCTGTGTAAAATAATACACAACCACATTGACTCTAATTGTTTGCTCGAAAAAATCCGTTTCAAAGCTCCTCGTTCTCAACATACTTTTTTCATACTAATTACGCTAAAAATGCATTTATAAGGCGTTCCTGCGATTATTATAATAAATATTTGAATGGTGTTGACATATTCAATTGTAGTTTAAGCAAGTATAAAAGATGTGTGGCCGAATGTCTATGTAAATTGTTAATAAGGAATCCAGAGGTCTGAATACACTTCTGTTTCTTTAGTTTTAATTAAGTTTTTTATTTTTGAGGCATGAAGAAACATCTGCCAGTCACATTGCATATGCTCAAATTGTTTGTATATATAATATGGACCTTTAGGCCTATTTGTGGTTTTTAGTAATGTTTTTTAGTTTGTGTAAGGCTGCTTGTGACCTGAACGAATAAAATAAAAAGGGTCTTGACAGACAGACAGAAGGGTAACGAAGTGAAACCCTAAAACCGGCCAAGTGCGAGTCAGACTCGCGCACCGAGGGTTCCGTACAAACCTGTAGGTATATAAGTAAATGGTAGTATAGACCTGAGTATTTGATATTAATTTCAATTTATGACGTATTAAAAAAAAACTACGTACTAGATCTCGTTCAAACCAATTTTCGGTGGAAGTTTGCACCATATTGTACATCATATATTTTTTATAGATTTATCATTCTCTTATTTTAGAAGTTACAGGGGGGGGGACACACATTTTACCACTTTGGAAGTGTCTCTCGCGCAAACTGTTCAGTTTAGAAAAAAAATATATTAGAAACCTCAATATCATTTTTGAAGACCTATCCATAGACACCCCACACTTATGGGTTTGATGAAACAAAAAAATTTGAGTTTCAGTTCTAAGTATGGGGAACCCCCAAAATTTTTTGTTTTTTTTCTATTTTTGTATAAAAATCTTAATGCGGTTCACAGAATACATCTACTTACCAAGTTTCAACATTATAGTTCTTATAGTTTTGGAAATAAATGGCTGTGACATACGGACGGACGGACAGACAGACAGACAGACAGACAGACAGACAGACAGACAGACAGACAGACAGACAGACAGACATGACGAATCTATAAGGGTTCCGTTTTTTGCCATTTGGCTACGGAACCCTAAAAAGTAAATACTACATTTTCATATTTAGAAAATCAAACAATCAGAGAAACTACTCAAACTGATTTTCTAGGAATCGTTTTAGACACCAACTGTAACTGGCAAGCGTATGTCAATAAAGTATGCAGTAAATTGAATCGTTTTGTTTATGTTTTAATATAGGCTTAGAAAATGTGCCGAGCGAAAAACAATTCTGGCAGCTTATTATGGCTATTTAGCCTCCATTCTTAGATATGGATTGCTAGTATGGGGGAACTAATAATTTAGCTTTCCTAGTTCAAAAGAAATGTACTCGTGTGATGGTCGGAAAACCCCTCTACAAATCGTGTAAACCTGTTTTAAAGAATTGGAATTCTACCACTGCCCAGCATGTACATTTGTGAACTTTCAATATTTGTTAAAAGATACCCAATGTTTTACAAAAAAGCTTCTGTGTTTTTAAATTTTAAATAAGAGAGGAGGAGAAGAGAGGATTTTGATTTGAATGTAAAGTAATGTGTCGTGTCGTGTCGTGTCGTATAGTGTCTTGTACGAACCCCGCGCAGGTATGAGGTGGTGAAGTGTCCGGCGTCGATGGCGAGGTCGCCGAGCGCGCGCTTCTGGTCGGCCTTGCGCAGGATGTTCTCCTCGACGGTGGCGGCGGTGACGAGCCGGTAGACGTGCACGTCGCGCGTCTGCCCGATGCGGTGGCAGCGGTCCTGCGCCTGCGCGTCCATCGTGGGGTTCCAGTCCGAGTCGTAGAAGACGACCGAGTCGGCGCCGGTCAGGTTGAGGCCCACGCCGCCGCTGCGCGTGGAGAGGATGAAGGCGAAGAGGCGCGGGTCCGCGTTGAAGCGGTCCACCAGCGCCTGGCGGCGGTCCACGCGCGTGGCGCCGTCCAGCCGCACGTACGCGTGCCCGTGCAGCGACAGGAACCCCTCCAGCACGTCCAGCACGCGCGTCATCTGCGTGAAGATCAGCACGCGGTGCCCGCCCGCCTTCAGCTGCCGCAGCAGCGCCGCCAGCGTCTGAAGTTTACCTGCATCATTCATCATCATTTCATTTCTATTTTGTTTCATGTACAGTCGCGGACTGATAATGTTTATCACAATTAAAACTCAATTCCATCTCATACCGCGCGCAATAAGGTCTAATATGTCATATCAACAAATATATTACATTTTGAAATTGTGATATGACTTTTTGATTATGTAAACTCATTTAATCGAATGTTCTTTATTTTTTATTATATTGTGATATTTGTCATTAGAACTCAATACTTAGTTTAACAGCTCTTTGTATTGTTTTTCATGTTAAATACAATCCACGTCTATCAATAGTCATTTTATGTCCGGTCAACCTTATTGAACAGAAATGCGCAAGCGATTATAGACCGTAAGGTGGTAAACATTTTTTGTCCGCGACTGTAAACGTATTTTCACGTTTTAGTCGATCGATGACCTTACCATTACTTTATAAATTGTGTACACCTGTAATTGGTGTATGTGGTGGTAAATTCAACTGTATGTACCAATTTAACGTTTAAGTGCCTTACCAGGGCCTAAACTGAATAAATGACTTTTTGATTTGATTTGATTATGTACTACATTTATAACTTTATGTATGTTCCGTCTAAAATGTATATACACAACATTTTAGAGGGAACAAAACCGATTGTTGTACCTTATAAATAAATAAACATAGTATAGCATAGATACCGCAGTCGTACTGCAGCAGTCTCGGATGCGGGAAGGCGACCTGCGCGCGCGAGGCGGGCGCGTGCAGCAGGCGCGCGAGCGGGCGCGCGGCGCGCTGCAGCCGGCGCGCCAGCGCGGCCGCGCCGCCGCGCCACGCCGCCGCGCCGCCGCCGCGCCCCACGCACAGCTCGGCGCCGCCCGCCAGCGCCGCTCTCCAGCACACTGTGAACCTGCATCACACACACGCACACCACATATGTTATTTTCATTTCCATATTATGTAAAGAGTGTTCCATATTGTGTAACTGATCACAGATTTAGTTGTTATACTAGTACCTATATGTGGAGACCTGTTATTGGCTTCCTGATGAATATTAATGTTTTAAGTTTTGTATTAAATAGCTATTGGTCTTCCCACAATAAATAAAATAAATGTGTTGTTGACTGGTGACTTCATCACTAATGCTTCTGTGGGTAATCAAGTTGACGCGATCAGTGGCTCTACCGCGTAACTTTGGTGGAAATCGTAACGAACACCATTAATTATTTTATCCAATGACGCGCAAGCGGTATGACGCGACGATGACTATTCGTGGGCCCTGATTGGATGAAATTAATTAATTGTTCGTTACGATTACCACCAAAGTTACGCGGTAGAGCCCCTGTACCGAGTTCATTTATCTTTTTTGTAAATGTTTTCTAATTCTTCATAGAAGGTGATTGGATGAAATTCATTAATGGTGTTCGTTACGATTACCACCAAAGTTACGCGGTAGAGCCCCTGTACCGATTTCATTTATCTTTTTTGTAAATGTTTTCTAATTCTTCATAGAAGGTTCTTACATTAAAAAAAAATTACATTAAAAAAAATTTTTCTAGCCAGTGTGGGCAACCTCGGAACTACAGGTCTTAGAGAAAAACACTGAAACGAACCCCGAGCTGAATTTTGAAGAAAATAAAAATTCATCCTGTATAAAAAAAAAGGCGAAATTTTGTTTAAGCGCGTGTGAAACAGAATAGGTCGATTCCTCGATTGAAGGAAAGTGTGTAAGGTGAGCCGTTTTATTAGTCTGATAAAAAACCTTATCTCACACTTTTAACAAATTTTCAAGAATTCAATATTCCGTGTCGCATCGCATACCTGTCTATGATATCGTGCATTTCGTCGAGTATGTCGGCGATGTCCCTGGGCGGCACGGGCGGCGGGCCGGCGGCCAGCGCGGCGCGCAGGTCCGCGCCGTACAGCGGCAGCCGCCAGCAGCGCCGCTCGTTGCCGCCCGCCAGCCGCCGCACCGCCGCGCGCCGCCGCGCCTCCAGCCGCGCCGCCGCCGCGCCCTCCCTCGGCCCCGGGCCCGGCCCCGGCCGCGCCGCGGCGGGCGCCGGCCGAGCCTCAGAGGCGCGCGCGACGGCCGGCGGCGGCGGCGGCGGCGCGCCCGCAGCGGGGGCGGCGCGCGGCACCAGCCGCAGGTGCAGGCGCAGGGGCGCGGGCGGGAGGCGCGGCGCGGCGGCGGCGGGCGCGCGGCGAGCCACCTCCTCGAGCAGGCGGCGCGGGGGCGCCAGGTGGCGGGCGCGGTGCGCGGCGAAGGCGCCGGTGTGGGCCGCCTCGAGCGTGGCGAGGTCCCCGCCGAGGCGCGCGGCGAGCGCGACGCGGTCTCGGCACGGCGCGTGCAGCACGAGCGCGGGCACGACCAGCCGCAGCGGCGGCAGCTGCAGCGGCGAGCACACGGGCCGCGGCTCGAACAAGTCTGGGTGGTTGCACACCTTGCGCAGCTGCATGAGCACGTTGATCACGCTCAGCAGGTTGCCGGACGCGAGACTCTCGCGAGTTCTGCCGGACGAAAGCGACAACCGACACAGTTTAGCTTTGCATATCACGTACAACTTCGTAATGTATGGACAGTAGGAGCCGTACATTTATAAAAAATACTGATTGACCAGTGCGGTGCCGTTTCCACGACACCGCTCGCTACGCTCGCTCGGCTCGCGCGGTATGCTCAAAGTTCTAACCTAATCGATCTAGTCGAGGTGCCTTTAACTAGTAACTGCAACTTGGATGGATGCTTGGACATTACTCACATAGTCGCACAATAATGATATAAACAAACATAAGCATATCTAACTTCCAGCTTGTTAATTGACCATACGCCACAGGTCGGTTGGGAAAGAAGACCAATGACAGACGGTGGTTGTCAGTCATCAACGCGTCAATTGTATTTCGTTTTCAATAAAACTTGATATCTAAAATATTTTTGGTTGATCAACCATCGTGACCATCGTGTTTTGATATACTGGGTATAAAAAGGCATCAATCATAAAAAAAAAACCGGCCATTTGCGAGTCGGACTCGCGCACCAAGGGCTCCGTACATACTTGTATGTGAGTGAATAGTTCGTTCATCACGGGAATCTAGTCTCGAAAATTTTTCGAGTGGCCCATAAGGGTTCCTTTTTACCATTTTGGTTCGAAACCGTAAAAAGAGAACCAATAATAATTGTTTTGAATACCGAAAAAATAATTATTTCCCTTTTAAATTCAAATCACACATTAAAAAATTCTGAAAGAGAGAGCAGTAGCAACACTCTGCACCTTGCTCATGATTATATTATGAAAGCCAGTAGGTAGTCTCACTAATTGTGGTTTTAGTTTTTTCTTTTTTTTCTTTCTTTTTTCTTCTGTATATAGTGCTCGCTTTGATTATTTTTTTAGTCAGATTGTCCAAAAAGTATTTGAAAAATGTAACGTTGCCGGCTTCTTCTCAGTTGTAGGCCGATTTCCGAACCGGTCGTAACTTCAGTTAATTTGACCTTCATAAGTGCCCTTCCTGGGGCCTAATTGAATCGACTTTGACTTAGTAGTGTGGCGTGTGTAGCATGGTCGTGGTGGTTGCACACACTATATCGGAATATCGGTATGTATGTAGTGTAGTGTAGTGTAGTGTAGTGTAGTGTAGTGTAGTGTAGTGTAGTGTAGTGTAGTGCAAGTGTGAGTGTGAATGTGACATGTAATGTAACGTATGTGATGTGTGTCGTCGTGGGTCGGGTCGGGTCAACGCGGTAGTCGGTACTCACTTGGCGCGCGCCATGAAGTCGTCGTAGAGGTACCGCTGCCTGTTGGCGAGCCGGCACAGCAGCACGTGCTCGTACTTCTTGGGCATCTGTCGCTCCACGTCCGCCTTGAGACGGCGCAGCAGGAAGGGGCGCAGCACCTCGTGCAGGCGCCGCACGAGCGCCTCGTCCTGCCGCGAGCGCGCCTCGTCCGCGTCGGAGCCCGCACCCGCGCCCGCCCCCGCACCCGCGCCCGCCGCCATGCTCGCCACCGAGCTGAACCACTCGCGGAACTCCGAGTGCGAGGCGAACACCGCCGGCATCAGGAAGTGCATCAGCGACCACAACTCCACGAGGCTGTTCTGCAGCGGCGTGCCCGTCAGCAGCAGCCGCCTGCCACCACATACCAATCATGTTTGTGACTCGATCACCAGGAATACCTTCTAGCTCGATGGATATGGATGAAGATTGTTCCACATTATACGGATCAATTTTCCAGGTGTCCAAATCCTAAAGTATAGATAATAGCGAAAAATCCTTAAAGAGTCTCGATGCTGATTTTGATAAAATCTAAAACTGTATAGGTACTTGGATTTTCAAAGAATAAAGAAGATGTCTCATTTTTGGACTGAACATTGTACATTAAATTAAACAAGCATAAATTCATTCAAATGGATTAAAAATGTCTAACTTTATTTTTTCTTGCAGATAAATATTTTTCAACACACTCGCTCGTAAAGTGGCTCTTATTGCAGCGATTTTATTATCATAAGGCAGCTTATTACGAACTGGAACTTTTTACTTTACATCACCGCACTAGTGTTTTATGATTATTATCCCGATTATGTTAATTTTGTATCTCACTTAAAGGATCGTTTGACACTTCATTTGTTAAATTTAAAAGAGGCATTATATATTAGTCAAATGACTGTTTGGGCAACAGTTTAATGGAATATTAGTGTTTAATGCCGACTTTAAAATTTAAAGAATGTTTCTGCTACTGACTGTGTAAGTGATTTATTTATTTATTTATAAGGTACACCAACAACGTACATACATACACAACATTTTAGACGGAAAAATAATAAAGTTACAAAATAAAATAAAGTGATAAAACAGTTTGATAGCGCATCGCTGTAAAAAAACCTGGGCGCCATATTTGTTAACGTTTTCATTGTGTGGTTGATGATTATCAAAAAATCTGCTTAGAAAAATATGTCTGTTTTTTTCCTCGCCTATTATTTTATTTATTCTCATATCTTTACTTCCAAATATCTCGGAAACGTGACACTTTAGGACACCATATTGCTTATTTTTTTTTTGTTTGTATAAGTGTTCTCTACCCAAATATACCACTTGCACCGTATAAAAATAAAACAAACAAATAAAATAAAAATAAAATAAAAAAGCCTTTTTATTCCTTACATTATTTACAGTATTATCTAATTCTATTAAGTGTTAATTTGGTTAGTTACCTTAAAAAATTAGTTGTTATTTTTAGTTTTTTTTTTTTTTTTATTATAATTATATTTTTATGTAAGAACCCCAGATTGGGTGAAGGCCTCCTCCAAAGATGCCCATTTGTCGCGGTCTTGTGCTATTTGGGCCCAGTTTGGGCCGGCTGTTTTTTTTATGTCGTCTTCCCAGCGTGTCAATGGTCTCCCTCTGCTTCTTTTGCCTAGTGGACCATTCCACTGTGTTATTTGGGCGGTCCATCTCTGGTCTTTTAGTCGCGCTACATGACCTGCCCATTTCCACTTCAACTTTTGCGCGTAGCTCAAGGCATTTGTTGCTTTCGTTATAGCTCTTATCCTTGTGTGTCTTATTTTATCTAATTTCCTTAACTTGAGCATGCTACGCTCTAGTCCTCGCTGGCAGATATTAATTTTGTTCTTTACTTTGGCTGTAAATTTCCACGTCTGGCATCCGTATGTCAAACATGGTAGTAGGCTAGAGTTCATGATCCTCGTTTTCACCGTTATTGGCATGTTACTTTTAAAGATTTCTTTTAGACTCCAGTATTTGTTCCATGTTTGTTGTATCCTTCTCTCTATTTCTATCTCATTGTTTTTTCTATTGAAACTGATTGTCTTTCCCAAGTAGACGTAATTATCTGTATATTTTAGGGCGTTCCCATTAACTCCTATTGGTATTTTATAACTATTTGTCATTGTCATAGTTTTAGCGATATTCATTTCCAGTCCTACCTTGGTACTGGCTTGGTGTAAGGATTCGACCATAAACTGCAGCTGTGAGCTAGTTTCAGATAATATCACTATGTCATCTGCGAATCTCAGATGACTTAGGAAGACGCCTTGAATATAGAGTCCTAGTTTGCTCCAGTCCAGCTTACTAATGATGGCTTCAAGAATTGAAATGAATATTTTTGGGGATAACGGGTCGCCCTGCCTTACACCTCTATCTATGGGAAAGCTTGGACCCAAGGTTTCTAGTTTAATTCTACCCTTATTGTTTTTATATATGCTTCTGATGGCCTCTATATACACCTCGTTTACTCCTTGTTCCCTCAAACTTGCCCATATGCTTGCATGTGTAACCATGTCGATGGCTTTTTGGTAGTCAATAAATGCGAGATATAGAGGTCTCTGCTGTTCTTGATACTTCTCTATAATTAACTCAAGGGTATGTATGTGGTCGACTGTAGAGAACCCCTTCCTGAAACCTGCCTGTTCTACAGATTGTCTAGCTTCTATTGCAGGACTGATTCGTGTATTTATAATGGCGGAGAAAAGCTTGTAGAGACTCGGTAGCAAACTTATCGGTCTATAGTTGCCTATATCCTTTGGGTCGCCCTTCTTGTATATTAGAGTAATATTAGATTCTGACCACTGTGTAGGTGTTTCGGATTTTTGTAATATAAGATTGAATAGTTTAGTTAGTGGTGCAGCCAAAATTGAGTGTGCAGTCTTTAGTGCCTCATTTGTGATGTTGTCTGATCCGGGGGTTTTTTCTATTTTTAATCTTTTTATTGCTTCTATGATTTCAATTTTATCTATTGTTTTAAAAGTATCTTCACTGCTATACCTATTATTTGGGATTGTGCTTGTTTGTTTTTTGTCACTGTATAGTTTTTTATAAAAATCGGTTGCAGTAGTAATGATATCCGTTCGTTTATTCAAGTCTTTGTCTAACTTCTTCAGTCCTTCTATCCAGTTTTTGTTAGTTCCGAGTTCCTTGTATGCCTTTTTTGTGCTTCCAGTGAGATGTAAATGTCTTTCTATGATATTTTGCCTGTATTTTACATAATCATTTTTTATATATTTATTGACTATTTTGTAGAGTGCGGCAAGTTCGTTTTTCATAGATCGCGATTTGTTTTTTGTTTTTTGTAGTTCTTTTCTTCTTTGTAATAACGCTACTGTGCGTACTGATAAAATGTTATGGCGTTCATCTTTCTTAACTCGGGCTAGCTTCAAGCTATTGGTGATAGCGTTTGTTATGTCGTCGTAATGGGTTTGTACTGAGGTGTTTTCCTGACCAACAGACGGCTCAGTTAGCATTGATGACAAATTTTCCTTGTAGTTTAATATTTCATCTTCGCTCTTTAGTTGACTTACTTGTTTATTTGTGAATTTGGCTCTACTTTCTTTTTGTCTGATTAGTTTTATTGTTGCTCTAATTAGTCTATGGTCTGACGGGTAGTTCAGATTCATAGTACCGATGTTTTGAAACATTTTCGGATGGTTGGACAGTATATAGTCAATCTCGTTTTTATTTTCTCCATTTGGAGATCTCCATGTCCATCGTCTGCTTAGTTTCTTTCTGAAACATGTATTCATTATTGTTAGCTTGTGTTCTATTGCGAAATTCACCAGTCTCTGCCCTCTATCGTTTCTTTTGCCGTATCCGTATTGTTTTATGACCAAGTGTTCTTCCTTCTTTGGAACTCCAAATCTTCGCGTTAAAGTCTCCAAGTAGTATAATGTTCTTATGTGTTGTCTCCATTATTTTGTCGATTGTTTTGTAAAATTCATCTATTTCGTACTCACTTGCTGCTTCTGTTGGTGCGTATACTTGTATGATGGTGACCATATAGCCTTGAATATTCATGTTTAGTACTGCGACCCGTTCTGTTATGCCAGTGAAGCTTTCAATATTGTTTTTATGGGACTTGTTTATTATGAAGCCTACCCCATATTTTCCTGGTGTGTGGCCTATGTAGCATAATATAAAATTCTCGTGTTCTTCTATTTTGGTACCTAGCCGCCTCATTTCCGAAATTCCTATTATGTCGTATTTAATTTCTTTCATTGATTCTTCAAGTTCTAATAATCGTTCGTATGAGGATAAGGTTCTGACGTTGTATGTTGCTATCTGTATTTGATGTGTATTATAGTAGTAATACCACGCAATCCAATTCCGCAACTAGTCAGTGTTTTTGCACTGATTTTGAACAGTAAGGTTTTGGCCAATCAGAGCACGTTTTCTCTTTGACTTAGTCAATCAGAGCGCATGTGTCTTTGACTTAGCCAATCAGAGCGCATTGTCGGTGGTGTGAAATTGGCGGAATGGATTTGCAACACGGACGTCATTGCGCTTTTTCGGGTTCACTGTTCGATGGTAATGACAGGTAATGGTAAACTACCTGAAAAGTTGAAGCCACGCGAATATTCGCGTGTAAGACCATTCTTAGAGGACTATCCCTAACTTTGAGCTGTTGCTATAGGCATATAGATATGAATAAAAAAACACATACTGTATAATTGCACCATCCCATAGGAGTCGCTTATCAGGATCAAATGTTCAGTGGCAAAATATAGAAAATTTCATTAAAAGTAATTCAAAACATTATCAGTTTAGAGTTTATAGTTCTTAGGGTAAATCCACTTTGTAGGTGGTTAAATTTATTTGTAAAAAGTACTTTCTATCAGTTTGTTAGATTTAAAAGCATGTTTTTATTAAGTGTAGGTACAATGTCCACTCCTTTATTTTCTGAAAATCATTTTCAATTCTAGCAAAATCGGCCTCGAGACTCCTTCGAGCATTATTCCCTATACTTTAGGATTTGGCTATCCATGCCAAATTTGTCAAATAAAAATAAATTTTAATTACCTAATCATATAAAACGATCACTTTGTTAATGAAAAACAATCACTCACCTTTCCGTTTGAAAATTTAATAACATCTGCCACCTTTGTGATTTAAAGTTTTTAATATTCTGGGCTTCGTCCAATATGAGATACTTCCATCGTTTTCTCCGAAAACTTTGATGGTCCTGCACTACGAGTTTATACGAGGTTATACACACGTGGAACGAGTTCGCTTTAGTCCAACCGACACGTTTTAGCTTGCGTTCCTTGATGGTACCGTAGTAGGTGAGTATTTTGAAGGCGGGACACCACTTCTTGAACTCCATCTCCCAGTTGAGCACGACGGAGGTGGGCGCCACCACCAGGTGCGGCCCCCACTCGTGCCGCTCCAGCGCCAGGTGCGCCAGCAGCGCGATCGTCTGGATCGTCTTGCCGAGCCCCATCTCGTCCGCCAGGATGCCGTTCAGCCCGCGCGCGTACATCGTCGCCAGCCAGTGCAGCCCCACATGCTGGTACTCGCGCAGCGCGTGCTTCAGCAGCCGCGGCACCGGCGTGCCCACCGCCGCCGCCATCTCCGACAGCGTCGTGCCCGTGGGCTGCAGCGACGCCGCCACCTCGGCGGCCGCCTCCACCGCCGTCTCCCCCGCCTCCCCCACCTCCCCGTCACCCTCCGCACTCTCCATCAGCGCCTCCAGCGCCTCCGACGAGCACGACGACGACGACGACGACGACGACGACGACGACGACGACGAGGAGTCCTCGGCGGACCGGGCCCGGGGGGCGGGCTCGCCCACCGCGTACCGGCGCACTAGGTCGGCGAGGTCGAGGTCGGCGTCGCGGCGCAGGTCGTCGAGCTCGCCGGCGTCGTCCTCGCGGCGCTCGGCGCGCTCCTGCTCGGCGATAGTGCGCTCGTCGTCGGCGGAGTCGTCGGCGGAGGGCGCGTACTCGGAGGGCGGCGGCGAGTGGTGGTGGTGGTGCGCCGAGAGCGAGGTGTATCCGGGGGGCAGCAGGTCGCCGAGGTCCTGGCGCGACTCGCGGCGAAGCGCGTCCAGCTCGTCGCGGTGGTGCGCGGCGGTGTGCGCGGCCTCCCGCTCGGCGGCCGCGATGGTCTCCTCGTCGTCATCGGAGCAGTCGCGAGGCTCGAACTCGTCGTCGGAGGGCGGGCGGCAGTTGGCCGGGGCGAGGGCGGGCGGCTCGGCCAGGTTGGCGGCCAGCTGGCGCGAGTACCGCTCCGTGCGGTCCACGATGTAGCTGAGCTGCTCGTCGAGCGCTTGTTTGCGCGCGCGCTCCACGCGCCGCACTCGCTTCCACTCCACCAACTGCCACACCAAACACAGTAAAGTACACCGTTGCTCATTATATACTACAGTATACGCGGAGACCGTGGCAGACGGAGCCATACAGCGGCGGTTATTCTGTCTGCCAGGAGCATTAGCGTCTACTATAGCATCTTGTGCTCTCTTTATACAAACCATCAATATCTTAAAATTAAATAAAAAGTATCTATACAATAAAATAAATAAAATTGAAATGTCTGTTTGTAATGTCAAAAAACTGCTTTTTACTAACAAGAAGACAGCAAGAATGTGTGGTATTCGATATTCGAATCATAGTGAGGTTTGGTGTGTATTTAGTACTTGTTAAGAGTACTCAAATGCCAAAACCAAAGCGTACACTACTCAGCGGTTTTCAAGAAAAAAATAAAGAAAGTTTAAAAAAAATTTATCTTAGTGTGAATTGCACGTTGCAGCCCACGGAAAAGAGAATACACCTTTTCTCTGTGTTGCAACCGCCGCCTGCGAACGTATCGGAACCTGTTTTGCAACTTAAACTTTTATACTTCGCAACTTTTCATGATTTTTGCTCTTTTACGGGTCATAGCGGTATTTTTGTGTAAAAAATATTTTTGTCTAAAGATAATACTGTTATTGTTCATTAAAGTGAAAGAGCTCAATCAAAATTTAATCATGTCAAAAATAAAGTGTGATTCCCGTAAAGTCAAGTGTAACTAGGGTAACCATTTAGGAATTTGAAAAGTCCTGACAAAAAGCCTGACATTTCAATAAAAGTCCGGACATTTTAGTCACAAGCAGGGGGTTGGATGCGGGGTGCGGGCGGGGATTACGCGCGGCGAAGACGGCGGCTGACAACTCACTTATTTGATATTACTTAATATATAGGGTGACCGTTAACTTTGAGAAAGTTGTTTGTTATCATGAGTACAATCATGTGTCTAAGTATCGTTTACTAATTACCAGTCACCCTATATAGTTTTATTACTCATATGCCATCTAATTTTAAAAAAAGATGGACAAATGGAAGAGCCGGAGAAAGTCCTGGCTAGAGTCTAAATGTCAGGACATGTCCGAACTAATCCGGACAGATGGTAACCCTAAGGGTAACCGATGCCAAATGAAAGTTTCTCGTGGTGGGCAGGAAAAAGTAGCAAATACTACAAGTATGAAAAACCATATTAAATACCGAAATCCAACGCTGATCTCCAGAAGCCAGATATTCGGCGCTCTTTGCCGAATAATCGCCGACTACGATAGTGGGCTTTACAGGCTAGTCGGCACATCTCTAATAATTGTTATCGCCGAGCTATTCTCAAAATCCACACTGATGGAATTCGGACCTCACATTTTGCATACTCAACTACTTACAGTGCCTACACTACGGTACTCTCATGATGATTTCCTTTACCAAACGATCAAGCTTATTGCTGTCAACCATTATCTCATTCTATACTATGAAAGTGTAGTTACTAGTGAAGCTAAGGAATATAAATAATGTTAAAATTTGTTCTTGACATTACAAAGCAATAAAATAAACATATCTCATACCTTCTCAACATTAGACCAAAACGTGCGAATTTCCTTGGCTGCAAATGCTGCAATTTTTCTTAACTGCAGTTCTTGGGCTTTTTCAGCTTTTTGTGCTGCCAAAGCTTTATCTTGGAAATATTTCTGCACCGCACGAGCACACTGCCAATCGATACAGTTTTATTAGAGCATAACTGTCCCCAGGTTTCAACCACGTAACCAGGTTAATAGTAGTCAAGGATACTGTAGTATCCTATCAGTACACTGCACTCTTCATTATAATGGCGAGTCGTAACAGTAATACTCATTCTGAAGATGGATATCCAAATAAACAGAAAAGCTCTAGGTTGTATTTTATAAATGATCCATTCACAGAATTTAAATAGTATACTAATAACAAGGAAGTTAAAAAAAACTGGTATATTCTCGCTAACAGAAAACTGTGTTACTTAAGTCGGCCACCACGCCGTACGTACAAGCCGGCGAGCACACATCCACACATTAGTCGAGTAGCTTCCTAGTAGTGAAAGAATTTTTCTAGTGAAAGAAGAAGAAGAAGTCGTTCGACGAAGCCGTATAGACAGGGCAATCGTGCGGGGTGTGAGGGGCGACGCGGGAAAGCCGTTACCGACCTGCGAACAAAACGATGTTAGCAGCTCGGTAAACAGCATTCAGGGCTAAGGCGTGTTCGTGTCTGTAATTATTTTATATTAATTTGTTTATTTAAAATGGTGCAAACAACGTGTGCTGTGAGAGACCGCAAGTCTTCATCCTATTTAAATAAAGATTTGCGGTTTCATCAGCTTCCACACACAGAAGAAAGGTAAATAAATCATGGTTTGTTATCGTAGAGTGCATGCATACAATAATAATTTTACATTTGTCATGTCGTGTCACGTTAATAACGCCAACAAAATGGCCGAATGGCGGACGGATGGCCGAATTGGAATTTTCGTGAGATGAACTTTGACCATGTATGGTTTTCAGGGTCTGATGATGGAGTAGTTATAATAATATTGTTTAAATTATAATAATGCTAACAATGTTGTATTGTTATCTGCAATAAATAAATAATTGTATAAATATTGTTTACTTGTGACAACCCTGGCCGTCGCGATACTGGCTAGACGTTGTCGGCATTTTTCACGAGATCAAAGGCGTCGGACGACTGTATAGTTTTAATAGACTGTGCTGGTAGTCAAAATCAAATCAAAAAGTAATTTATTCAGTTTAGGCCCCGGTAAGGTTAAAAATACAATGAGCTCCAGGAAATTAATGTCAGATGTACCTCTTATCATCGTTACGCTTCAAGCCACTCGATACACGAATAGCTGACACGAGAGCTCTGGCAAGAGCCCTATGAATGATGTCATTAAAGTCGGAGTGGAGCGGAATTCTGCCTGTGCTTTTTACGCACGATAGTATGTGGTGGCCAGCCTGATCGACAAAAGTACCATACTGGTAGCCATATAGGCATATATAGGGCATATAAATAGTTACACTTACAACGAAGACAGAACAAATAAAAAACTTGCTGTTCGTCTGATGGCAAGCAGTTAACGTTGCCTATTGACGCTTGCAACACCAGGGGTATCACTCATGCTTTACCGAATCTCTCTCTACACCCTTCTTGAAAAAGTGTATGAAGGTTGAGAGGAGTCGCTGTGCCGGCAGCGGTAGGTATAATTTGGTGTACATACTGGTCCCCTACCAGCCAGCTCTGGCGACCTTACTCACCGCAGGAACACAACTGCGATGTAAGGGGGAGGAACCTCCCTGCCCGGGCTGCTCTAAATTGTTAACGAGAACCTGCTAGCAGCCAGAGTCCAATTTTTCTTTCAAGTGGTTACGTTTCGGGACATCCTTTCTTAACGTGTAGCCTATACCTTTATCTACTTTGCCATAAATTTTTAGTATAGTGCTTGGGATATCGTTATTAGTGACTGGTACCTATTTCGTTTTTATTTGGGTTCCGAACTAAAAAGCTAATAAATGAACCCTTATGGTACCAGTTAGTCTGTCTGTTCGACTGTTACAGCGGTAGGTATATTTCAACAACCAGTAATGCTGTTGATTAAAAATGTGGAATAGTTTTAAATATTGCTTACCCAACCTTATTGCAAATATATTTTTTTTTACTTTTACGATTACCTTTATCTACTTTGCCATAAATTTTTAGTATAGTGCTTGGGATATCGTTATTAGTGACTGGTACCTATTTCGTTTTTATTTGGGTTCCGAACTAAAAAGCTAATAAATGAACCCTTATGGTACCAGTTAGTCTGTCTGTTCGACTGTTACAGCGGTAGGTATATTTCAACAACCAGTAATGCTGTTGATTAAAAATGTGGAATAGTTTTAAATATTGCTTACCCAACCTTATTGCAAATATATTTTTTTTTACTTTTACGATTGTAAAGGTGAACAGAGTGGGCCCTGCAATATCAAAGCAGGGCTACACATTTAAGTGAGGTATCATGTGAAAGGGCTTTATTTTTACATTTTAAAACATGTTTCTATTATTTTTTAAGACTTTTTGACTGTTGATGAATCCAATCTCAAATTCAATCTGGAAAAAGTATAGGAAAAATAGAACAATGTTTCTAACTAGCACAGTATTTTCAATATCATCCAAATTCCTTCACAAACATGGATTGCCCAATCCAATAAATATACGTCCAAGGAAGGTGGTCCTCGGTGCGCGAGTGAGACTAAGTCTTGAGCTTGACCGGCTTTATATAAAAGATTAAAATTACTCATTTAAAAAGCATAGTCCTGGCTGATTGATGATTGATGGATGGGAGCACGTGGTCCTCCACCAGCTGTCGCCGCGCCCATCATCGCATTGGCCACCGAGTTCACAAGAACAATTAGGAATCTTCACGAAATTAATATCTTAGCGTTTAGTACGCGTACAAATCCTATAGTCTACGCGAGCGAAGCCGCGGGCAAAAAGCTAGTACCATATAATTTTTATGCTAATTCATACAATTGTCACTTAGCCAGGGGGATGCAAGTGCAGAGAGAAGCTAGTACAACCGTATATTCATGTCTTCCACGTAATGAGCCACCTTATAGTAGGCTTTGTCAATTAACCTCTGCTTTATGAAATCTTTGAATTTATTGTATGACATTTTATCTAATTAAATGGTATATATAAAACTCAAAGTTTCAAAACAATTTATTATCATTCACAGACTTCCTTTAGCAATTAATATTACACAGCTTCTTGATTGATCGAACGCGACTGATCACGCGACCGACTACAAACATGGAGGACGCCGAGCGCAGTGACTTTGTTTTGACGTTTCGCGGCGATGTGTCCTTGTATACGCGCGCGCGTTATAAACTCCCCCTCTAATCCGAACAATGCGACCCCGCGTTCGGGTTAGCAATCTTCTTGCGCGGCCTACCTCGTTTACGCTTTTCTTGTACCGGCGCTTGGATGTGGCCAACAAAAGGTGTGAGTTGGGTAACATGATACTTACCTAATACCTCCTTGTCAGCTATGCGCTCCAGCAGGTAAGTGGTGGGGCTAACGGCCTTCTTCACACGGTATGGTCCGTCTCGTCTAGGAATGAATTTCGGTGTCTGTCCTCGACTGGTGTCGTTAGCTCCTTGGGTTTTCAAGAGTACTAAATCACCTACTTCATAATCTGGCGCCGGTCGGCGACCTTCATCGGCGTTCTTCTTCTGGATAGCTTGAGCCTTCTCGTGCACGTCTCTGGCTTCTACGAGGGCGGTAGAAAGCTTTTCCAAATAAGGAGTTATAGCTGGTATGAAGTTGTCGCCTTCTAGAATGCGACGCATGTCCACGGCAGCGTCAGCGGGTGCGCGTAGTTCTCTGCCAAAGGTAAGGTAGGCGGGCGAAAACCCTGTACTCGCTGTTAAGGCAGAGTTCATCGCGAACCTTATTGCAGGCAAGTGCTGGTCCCAAGTACTGTGGTCACGGCCGACGAGAATGGCTAATTGAGGTTTCAAGTCGCGGGTTTTCCTCTCCACTGGATTGGCCTCCGGGTGATACAATGGGGTTAGCGCCTGTTCAATACCCATGCAGTGGCAAGCTTGCTGCATGACTGAGCTGATGAACTGGACCCCGTTGTCACTCAGGATACGACGCGGAACGCCAAACCTCAGGAAAACCTCATCAATCAAAACCTTGGCACACTCCGCACTGGTTGCGTTTTTGAGTGCAAATAGTTCTACCCAACGCGTACTTACGTCTTCTACGATTAAGACCCACTTATTCCCAGAAGCGGTGTCAGGAAGGGGGCCGAACAGGTCCACTGCTATCACTTCAAACCTCCTAGCGGTTGCAGGGGTCTGCAGTAGGCCTGACGGTTTCCTGGTATCTACCTTATATCTCTGACATGCCGGACATTCTTTGATGTACTTGGCTATGTAGGATCTCATCCCCGGCCAGTAGTACCGGGAGCAGATACGTGCGAGCGTTCGCTCGACGCCGAAGTGTCCGGCGGTCGGAGCGTCATGGAAGTCCTCTAAAACTTTCGAGCGCTCGTTTATAGGAACAACAAGACACGCGTTCTCCTCATCATTATCATCTTCGGGTCTGTACCTGTATAAGATGCCATCGGAGAGCACGTAGCCGCGATCAGACCATGGTCTCCCCCTAAAGGGTTCGTGAGATTCCATGTCGTTTATTATTTTACCGATTTCAGGATCTTTCAGCTGATTATCTCTGATATCGCCGGGTGACCTCGTCGGCAAGTCAACGGTAGTCAGGCAAAGGTCAGAATCCTCGCTGCAATTTGGCCGGGACAAGGTATCGGCAATGACGTTCACCTTTCCAGGCGTATATTCGATGCGCAGGTTATACTCCTGTAATGTAAGGGCCCACCTGGCTAGACGGCCGCTCGGCGACTTTAAGCTCATGAGCCAGCGTAGCGGTTGATGGTCAGATCTCACCACGACTTCGCCTCCGTCGATGTAACCTCTGAACTTCGAGACGGCCCAGACGACAGCGAGAGCTTCACGTTCGGTCGTGTTATAATTCTTCTCGGCTCCGCTCAATAAGCGACTGGCGTATTCAATCGGGCGTTCATCGGCGTTCTCCCCCTGCAGTAAAACAGCTCCGAGAGCGTAGCCGCTGCTGTCGGTCCGCAGAATAAACGGTTTCGACTCATCAGCTTGCCTGAGTATTGGGGCCGAAGTCAGCAGGTCTTTAATTTGCTCAAATGCCTTCTGCTGCGGATCCTCCCAACGCCATGTACTTGCCTTCTTCAACAAGTCAGTCAATGGTTGAGCAGCGTCAGCATAAGCAGGTATAAAACGTCGGAACCAGCTGGATGTTTGCAGAAAGCTTTTTAACTGCTTAACATTTTGTGGTGGTGCCATATCTTTGATGGTGCTCACTTTATCAGGATCCATGTGAATTCCACCAGGAACAATGACATGCCCTAAGAATTTAACGGAATCCCGTGCGAAATGACTCTTCTCACGGTTCACGCGTAAGCCAAATAGCTTCAGCCTGTTGAAAACCACCTCCAGGTCTTGCAGGTGTCTCGAAAACGAGCCAGAAAGCAGGATCAGATCGTCCAGGTAAGAAAAGATGGACGTTTGCTCTGGAAGATTAGACCTGAAACGGTCGATCAGGCGTTGAAAGGTCGCACCTGAGTTCCTCAGACCCATCGGCATTCGTTTAAATCGGAATGTCCCGAGGGGTGTAACAAATGCTGTTTTGTCACGATCGTCAGGGTGTACGTTCACCTGGAAATAGCCAGCTCGGAGATCGAGGGTAGTCATGAAGACTGTGGTCTTCGCTGCATGAAGAACGTCTTCTATGCGCGGGAGAGGGTAGCGGTCGGCTTCGGTAACTGCATTCAATTTGCGGTAATCGATGCAAAGCCTAGTTCCTCCGTCTTTTTTGGTGACGAGAACCACGTTCGCTGCCCAAGGTGACTCACATTCCTCGATTACATCAGCATCGAGCAGTTTCTCTAACTCCTTCTTAAGGGCTTCTTTCTTACTTGGAGACATCCTATAAAGAGGAGACGCGATAGGCTCTTGATTATCACTAACCTTAATACGATGAGTTGCAAATTCAGTCGCGGGACCAGTCTGCGCGAATTGGTCTGATCTGCTCAGGATGAATGCATTAAGCACATCCTTCTGCTCTGAAGTAAGCTTGGATGCCTCATCGCCTCTCAGGCTGACGTCAGCGGTGTCTAGGTTCATAATCTCAGAACTATCGGAAGGTAAGCTGTACTCACGCACGAAGCTATGATGCTCTTCAGGGTTATCGACGAAGCACCAAGTTCCCTGCGGTATGTCTAGAGTGACACCTGCGCTGATAATGAAGTCACGGCCCAACAAAGTCTTCGTGCTAGCGCCGGGAAGAACTAAAAAATTTGTAGGTACTACTCGCTCCTGTAATATTACATCAACATTTGCAGAGAGTATATTACGAACTTGATTCGAGCCGTCAGCTAAAGTAAAG
This sequence comes from Achlya flavicornis, assembly GCA_947623365.1. NCBI lineage: Eukaryota > Metazoa > Arthropoda > Insecta > Lepidoptera > Drepanidae > Achlya > Achlya flavicornis. The sequence continues at coordinate 80,050 of OX392472.1, forward strand.
CTACGTTCCATCTCTGAAAACTCGACTCCCTGATCGAGAAAAATTTTGTAAAGCGCAGGGCTCGCTATACAGTGCGTAGCCCCGGTGTCCAGTATTGCAACTCCTACTTTATCCATAACGGAGATCCCTACCATAGGTAACTCCGAACTATTAGTTATAACCGCACTATTAAAGTCTACATGTTTTGACGGAGTGGGGGAGGCGTCTTTTTTCGGTCTACACGATTCGCATTTCGAACGCACGACCCCCGGTTGGCCACAACCATAACACCTAAGACTGTTATTGAAAGTAGAAGTAGAAGGCTTACTGTCCGAATTTAGGCGGTTACGACGTTCTTTTACATGACAAGATTCATTATGACGATTATCGCAATTACTTAAAAATAACCCTGTTTTTAATATGTCTATCTCTCTTCCCTGTCCGTAAAGTATCCTCCCCTGTGCATTTTGTCTCTACCCTGTACTGTGTATTTACCCTGGTTACTTATAAAACGAGATAAAACCAATAAATTGACTGGCCACTTTGTAAATGTTTTCAACTTAAAAGTTTCAATAATACAGATGTATACTTAAGTTAAAATATTAAAAAAAATGCCATGCCGTCACTTCATACAACATATTACCTCTTAACTTATAATGACCCAAATAACTCTGTAACGCAACGTTAGGACATAGACACCGTATTGTCGACATGATGAAAACGTGCTATATTTTGCGGCGATAAGTTTAAACTGGTTGAACTTAACAGCTTGCCCGCTACTTCCACCGCACGTGCGTTTTGTACGCGAACTCTTGCATATAATGCTTTGTGTTTGATATTTCAAACCCCCGCGCCCGCGAGTTAACGTGAACAAGCACTAAGATAGTCAGGAGTTTAAGAATCTTGGGCATCTGCCTGATGGTAGGTAATTAAATGGTGGTCACGAAAGATAGATGCGAGCTATCCCTATCGATAGCTCGCATTGTATTCCTATGAATACAATGTGACGAAGCACGGAAGGGTCACCTCGAGGGCAGAGCTACTGCCTTGCCTGACCGATGAGGCTACTGTACTTATCGGTCTGTAAATATCAGAAATATCATGAAAGGCATCACCTTCTTGGCGGCTTGTTTCTTCCACTTGCGTTCGTGCGCAAAGTCCTGCGCGAGCCAGGTCATCTCCTCGAGCAGGTAGTCCCAGTGCGACTTGGCGCGCGGCGGGTCCATGACGCGCGGCAGGCGCCGCTCCGCCCACAGCCCCGCGCGCGCCAGCTCCGCCACGCGCCCCGCCACGTACGCCTCCTGGCGCGCCTTCTCCACCATCTCGTCCGCGGGGCTGGCCACCGGCGGCACCACCGGCACCGCCGGCACCGCCTCCGACACCGCCTCCGACACCACCTCCGACACCACCGACACCACCGCCGGCGGCCGCCGCGCCTCCAGGAACGACACCAGCTGAGGCGTCGGCGGCCGCTTGCGCCACACCGCGTAGTCCATCATGTTGCCGCCGGCCTGCAGAAAGTAGAGCTCGCTCAGCTGCTCCGTGAACCTGTCGCGCAACGTGCGCAGCCGCACCAGCTCGCTCTCGAGGATGCGGCGGCGCAGGGGCGCGGGGACGGCGCCCGCCTCCTCGAGGGGCGCCAGCTTGATGCGCTTGCGTGGCGGCTCCTCGCCGGCGCCGGCGCCGACAGGTGGCACGCCGCCATTGACCGCGCTCGACCCGCCGCCCGATATTCCGACGCGCTCCACACCCTGCAAAGTAAACGATACCAACTTCAAACCATACATAATTCCATTTATAATACTAATAAATACGAAAGGACCTTTGCCTCTCCGTTAAGGTTTATAGCATCAGTTCATAAGTATGGCAACTAAAATGAATCTGACATTAGTCAGTCTTTCGGAGACAGAGTTGTCTGTTACGGTGTTAACAGAGGACCGAAACACCAAGTAGAGGGAGATAGCGTCATATGCTAGAAGCAATAATAAAAAAACCGGCCAAGTGCGAGTCAGACTCGCGCACCGAGGGTTCCGTACAAACCTGTAGGTATATAAGTAAATAGTAGTACAGACCTGAGTATTTGATATTAACTTCAATATATGACGTATTAAAAAAAAACTACTTACTAGATCTCGTTCAAACCAATTTTCGTTGGTAGTTTGCACCGTAATGTACATCATATATTTTTTATAGATTTATCATTCTCTTATTTTAGAAGTTACAGGGGGGGGGACACACATTTTACCACTTTGGAAGTGTCTCTCGCGCAAACTATTCAGTTTAGAAAAAAATGATATTAGAAACCTCAATATCATTTTTGAAGACCTATCCATAGACACCCCACACTTATGGGTTTGATGAAAAAAAATTTTTTGAGTTTCAGTTCTAAGTATGGGGAACCCCCAAAATTTTTTGTTTTTTTTCTATTTTTGTGTGAAAATCTTAATGCGGTTCACAGAATACATCTACTTACCATGTTTCAACATTATATTTCTTATAGTTTCGGAAATAAATGGCTGTGACATACGGACGGACGGACGGACGGACGGACGGACGTCCGTCCGTCCGTCCGTCCGTCCGTATTCTGTGAACCGCATTAAGATTTTCACACAAAAATAGAAAAAAAACAAAAAATTTTGGTGGTTCCCCATACTTAGAACTGAAACTCAAAAAATTTTTTTTCATCAAACCCATAAGTGTGGGGTGGTTGATGTAGATACTCCATCACCCATGCTCATTGTGGAATGTGGATTGGTGGAGGAGGTAGGCTATTGGTCAGTCTACGGTTGGAGTTTTGAAGCCTTCTAAGAGGCCTCCAACTAACTTATTGCCATCACAATGAAGTGAAGCTAAAAAAAAAAAAAAAAACGTGCATAGCTTAAAAACACTTGTTATCTACTCAGGCATAAATGACATGCAGAACCTACACTAAGATAAAGAATCTTGTGTCGTAGGTGCCTGCGTACTCTTCATGGTGTACAGTTTAGTAGTTATAGTAAGATACAAAGTAAAATGCAAAGGTAATGCTATAACAATTTTCAAAACAAAGAGGTAAGTTTACATTGTAAAGTTAAAGAATGATGGGTCATTTTATATGAAACGCGTCCCCAGAGTGTAGCACTATGAGCTATGGTGGAGATTGTTGGCCACATCGAGGGCATTATTTCATTGTATGACACCAAGTCTGGATTCCATGGGAAAAAAAAGATATTGACGGTTAAAGCAGACAAAATAATGTGTAACTTTGTTACCGTCCCGCAGTATTTGAATAACTTTTCTGGTTTAAAAGTATTATATATGCTAATGCAGAGTTTAATCTATCTTTGTGCTAAGTTTCACCCACATCTGATAAGCCATTTCGGCGTAATTTAATAACAAACATCGATAAAAACATAAGCATTTTTACTTATAGAGGAAGAGCCCACGACGATCTGACCTTCGTCATTTTATAAAACCTGAGAGTTTCTCTGTGTATGTACCTAATAGAGGTAAAAACCATCCCCGAATATGAAGTTTGGATCGCGGTGGCTTTGGAAGTTATCAGGTAGCAAAGGTGTCAAAAATTGCACCTCAAATTCGTTAAAGTATAAAGGTCAGTTTTTATATATTTTATTTGGACTAATATTAGAAATCACGTCGTCCATTGTCAGACACTTTGAATGGTGGAAACCCCCTGTCTGACACCCTTAAAGTATTAAAAAATATTATTCAACTTTCGTCATTTTATAAAAGCTGAAATTTATATATGTTACTTGGCGAACTATCAAAAGATTATTTCTCAGTTGTCAGACACTTTCGATGGTGGCTTTGCCGTGTCAGACACATTAAAGGTCTACCGTAGGTGTGAGCGCGAGGTATATTCAATGTGATTTTTTTTTACAAACGAAAAGAGATAGACACATAGTTATTTTGGAGAGTTTGTAGATTAAATCATGAAATTTAATAAATCATACAAAAAAGTCTACATCAATGACCCAGTTTTAGAGTTACAGATCAAAATACTAAAAAAAACACAATTTTTTGATCATTTTTTTATATAATATCGTTATTTTTATTAGGTTTTTGTTCCATATATTTTTTTTATTTCATCTTATCATCTAGATAAACTTTCTAGCTTTCAAATGACACTACTTTGAACAAAATACACCGATTACATAAAAAGAAACAAGGAAAAACTAATAGATGAGCATTACAATAAAAAAAAAATTCATGCGCAAAACGCACTATTAAGGCACTATTTGTATTTATTTACTTGGAGTGTAAAGAATTAACGTTAATTCTTCCATAGGTACTAATTTATTGTAAACGCAAACACGATAGGTAGTTTACTCACGTTAATTCTTTACACTCGGGGTACCTACTGAACCATATTTTCATTTGCCACTATACCATATTTTCAAGGGTGTCGGTTTTTATATATTTTATTTGGAATAATATTAGAAATCACGTCGTCCATTGTCAGACACTTTACACGGTGGAAACCCCCTGTCACACCCTTAAAGTATTAAAAAATATTATTCAACTTTTGTATTGTTTTTTTAGATTTTTGATCTGTAACTCTAAAACTGGGTCATTGATGTAGACTTTTGACATGTAGACATTACTTAAAAAGATTCAGATAATTTATTTGTTTATGTTGAGTTAGAATCAGGTTTTGGACATACAACTGTCGAACTGTCAGTATTCCACAGTCCCTGTAAAGGTCTGATGTCGGAAATCTAAAGGGTTTGAAGGTAGCAACCTTGAGTAATGCTCTTTGGGCACGCTCCAGTACTAACATATAAGTGCTACATGCGCCGCCCCAAGAGGTGTTGCAATATGTAATAATAGATTTGCAAAGTGCATTATAAACATTAATTATCAATGTCCGATCTGCCACAACACGCAGATGTCTGAACACATAGATCAGTTTTCGAACTCTGTTACTGAGGGCCTCAATGTGAGATTTCCAGGTCATTCTTTTGTCAATAATTACACCTAAGTACCTAATACTGGGGACACACTGTAATTTTGGGCAGTTGCAGTCAGTTGGTGCACAGTTCGAATGTACCTTGATGTCAATAATAGGACAATGGCCTCGAGCATTTGCAAAAGTGACAAATTTAGTTTTTTCCACATTTAGAGAAAGTAAATTGTCACGCAACCATTCAGTGACAATCTTAAGTCCCTGTTCAGCATGAGTCCGAACCTCTTCCCAGTCTTTGCCTACAAAAATTAGTGCAGTATCATCTGCATATGAAAAGATTCTTCCATTAACCAAACTCAAATTGCAGAGCTGGGACCAATGTCTTTATGTGCCTTCTGATGCATGGAAAAGACTTGAGTTGAAATAATACTTGGCGGTCACCCATCCAGACACCATCCACACCGGTGATTGCTTAACATGGCATATGATTAATAAAAGATTGAAGAAAATAAACGGGAACAAAAAAAAAAAGACTTGCCGAGTTTCTTGCCAGAGTCTTCTCAGTTCAAGTTGTATTTGGAACTGGTTTAGAGTCATTTGTTAACGTTCATAAGTGCCTTATCAGGGCCTAAATTGAATAAATGTTTTTTGATTTTGAATAAAATACATTGGAAAAAGGCTTATTATTTGAAGTTTCTTTTATGTTGGTGGACACCCCTAGGGTTTTAAAATGATCTTCAACTAGCTACTTATTACCATTATAAAGATACCACCCTGTGACAGACAGACAGACATACAGTGTAGGCTTAGTAATATTATGATGAGTATAAATTTAATCTTCTAGCATCAAGTGGTGCTAACTGCTGAGGAACATGAATCTTGTCCACTCATCACCATTGAAGACAGCAAAGTAAACCCATGTTGGTTCTAATTTAATGAATCATTTTTTGACTTTCTTTACTTGTTTTTGAGGTGGCAAAAAATATGTGATTTTGGTAGGGGAAGGGAGGGTTAGCCTAAAACCTCACCATATATCACCAGGGAGTGGGGGCACAGATTAAAGTTGTAACAGATACCTCTCTTTCTTCAGCCAAATTACACTATTTTGACGTCAATTGCCGTGATGCCTAAATTCATATTGCTTCGCTCTGACCAGGCGAGTCGGCTCGATCAAATGTCCCTGAGCCGTTCGCCCTTGAACGTGGCACATGTAGCGATAGGGTTGTATAGATTATGATGTCCTTAGCTGGATACCTGCCTACATCTAACAGTCTACCAATATCTTAGCCTACCGCAAGTGTTTCAAGACACGCTATCTCCTAAGAAATCGCTGTCATGGTTGAACGAAGATTATAAAATATTAATACAAAGACTGAATTTCAATATTTTTGTATGATTACAATTATTTGTTTATTCATATTAGGAATAAAAAGTATTTTAGCTTATAATATAGGTATATAATGATGGATATTTCTTTTCCCTACTCTAAAATCACTGTTAAGATTAAGAGAGAGCTTATTTATCTCTTTTCAGTTATTTTTTGTTTTTGCAGTCGGGTTTTTTGTTTCTTTTAATAATTCAATTTATTTGAGATAAATATCAGTTGATGCTGATATTAGTGAATTAGTTAAAATACAGGATGTCCCAACAAGTAGTAGTCAATCGGAAGTCCAGAGGCAGAGTGTACCTGAATCACCCCTATGTAAGTTACTCGACTTTTTGTAGTTTTCGAGTTGGAACTATGCAAAATCTCACAAATCTGTATGATTGCGAAGCCATGGAAGCAGCATTGCTTTTAATGTTTGGTGGGATTCTTTCATTGACTTGCCCACAAGAAGGGAGTACATCTAACAACAAAGTACCCTTAGGGGCAAGTCAATGAAAGAATCCCATCAATCACTTACTCGGACCATATAGAGTGGGTCACCCAATAAACCAACTGTACGACATAGAAGCACTGAGAAGTATCAATGTACCGGCAGTATAGAACCTAGTAGGTAAACAAAGTAGGCATTAAATTCTCACCATGAGTTGCGGAGCAGGACCCGGTAAGAGTGGCGCAGAGAGCTCATCGCGAAAGCTCATGTTGCGACATAGCGAATGAAATTTCTTTGATAATCCCAAATGAACATACACTAAACACACACAAAACACTTCACCTCACCAGTAGACATATAGTTGTGCTTATTTTATGCTTTTATATTAAATTTTAAAAAACTTTACCTACAACGATTTGTTAAACAGAGTTATTTAACTTCAACCTAAAACTATTTTTAACAAAATGCCAAGAGCCACAATTTATACCGGCACCTCTGTAAACAATTAGGAAACACAATTTGGCGGCCATATTGGATCAAAAAGTGTAATCTCGCATCTGATCTCAATAATGTAATCTTTATTTTATAACACACTGAGAAAACATCACGCAATATTTTGTATTGAAAGAAATGATTTTATCTTGTGTAGATTAATAACTGTACATATTTTTTAAGTCCATTTTGTATTCTTGCAAACGATTTTACTTCGTATTTCAAAATTCATTCTGCCCTGATACAACGTAGTGATGTGGTTATATTATAGATGGTAGCTATTCTAATAACTAGCTAAAAAGCTATTCACAAAATAGCCACGGCTATGCCTATGATATCTGTCAACATGATATTTAGCTATTGGATACTGGATGGCTAGGTTATACTCTCTCATACGGACATACGGTCTCTAGTATAGTGTTTGTAGTGTGTTGTAGTCTAGTATAGTATTATCTATGGTACTGGCTAGCTAGAATGAGGATTCTTCTTCTCTCTCTTCTTCTTCTTATTTTTAATTTTGGCAACCAAGCCCAAATTAGGGCTAATTTCTGCCAGTTTCGAGTTATATTATAGTTTCCAGCACCCGTATTGCTCCATTTTGGAGTGCAAGAATGATAGTAGAAGGAAAAATCTTAATAATGGAGGTGTTTCATACCATCTGTAAGTACAATTTAAGACTTATTCAATTTAAATCTAATTATTTCAATTCACTATTAATTTAATAGAAATTCAAGCTAAAATCAACCTTATCACTTTGAAATAAACTTTATTTTGGTTTAATGGCATCATCTATTTTATTCTCGAAAGTTCTTCGCTACTCAATTAGTGATGTAGTCAGGTTGGTTGGATGCTGGTTGTATCGACATGCATATTTGGAACAAAATATGAGTGAACATTAATAGGCTGCATATTGTGATATTTGTGACTAGTTTTTTTATTCGGCATTTAAAATATGCATAGCGCTGTGTTTTACCATGGTCAGTAATGATGTAGCCGAAGGTGGTAAGCAAAGTCTAGAAAGGTACTGGCTCTCAAGTGCAGCTGTCAGAATCGGAACACAACGATTTTTACCTTGAGGGTACCAGCCAGGTGTGTAGGTACTACAAAGTATCCTACAATCATGCTATGGTTTCCTCACGATGTTTTCCTTCACCAAAAGCTCAAGCTCATTGTAGGATTCGAACCCGGGGCCTTCATCTCGGCATTCGTCGTCACTACCACTGAGCTATCATCGCCTCGAAAACAACCAATATCAGCAAAAATTAAAATAACTTTTTATTTTTTCTCCTGTTCCTAGTTGTTAACCAACAGTTTTATTTTGGTTTCAGCAACAAAATTGTAATGATGCCAGAGCGGCAGGTTCTTCAAAAAGACTAGGTGATTCCGAAACGCAACCAACTCTTCTCAGCAAATTCAACCTTCCGAACCGGTATTAGAGTATTAGAGAGTTAGAGTATTAGAGTCTGACTCTTCATAAGTGCCTGCGAAGGTGCACCTTGCGTGCCTGGAATTTGAATTGTATAAGTATCTCGAACAAAAGCTGTAACATTAAAAGATCTTCCACATTAAAAAAGCCCTTGCTGAGTTTATTGATGGAGTCTTCTCATTTTAAATTTGTTCCTATATGATTATACTATATCTAACGTGAGTTTTATTAAATTAATAAATTTCTATTCTTTAAACTTATTCGTTTATTTTGCCTTTTTTCCCCACTTCATAATATTACCTCCTCTTACCAATTTACCAAGCAATAAGCGTGATGAGGCGCCCAACAGGCTAGATGACAAAAAAAATCTATTTAGTCCGTCTTTTTCGGTTATTAATTAAACAAAAAATTACGAAGATATCGTGTGTTGAAGTTTCGCGTGGCATCACGTTACAATACTCTTTTTAGTCTAAAGTGACCCCCCCCCACTCCCGAACTTGGCTCGCTTTATCTTTGTAATTTTTTTAAGATTTGGTAAAGCAAAAAATACGTGTCCAATATTTTTTAATAATCTAACTGAAGGACAAATTAGAATTATTATTTTTTGACCTAGGAACATCCCTATTCAATTTTTTTTTTATACCACTATGTGGCAACCAAGCATACGGCCCGACTGATGGTAAGCGGTTACCGTAGCCTATGGACGCTTGCAACACCAGGGGTATCACTCGCGCGTTGCGAAAAAAAACATAAAAAATTTGGGTTTGTAAGTTGACTGGACTGAAATCATACATGGGTTAGATTGCAATTTATTATGAGTGTACCAATTTGTTTTTGTCAATTTACATTTCAACAAGTTTCATTTTTGGTAAAATATTTAAGTGAATTGGGCCCAAGGTATCGATCAGTATCGATAATGTTATTCAATGTGTCACTGCACTGGCTGAGTAGCAGTATATATCGAAGTATGACGCAATTATCAACCTTATTTTAATTACGATTAAGGTGATAATGGCGTCCACTGAGAATAGCGCCATCTAGTGTCGAGTGGCAGAACTTGATCGTTCAATTGAATATAGTTTGTTTGTAGATTACAAAACGTTGTATATTCTTGCTACACTATTGCAAAATAAATGTTATATTTAGAGGGTGAAGATATATTTTTGAATGGACGATATGTGTGTCTTGAGCTAATATTGTCTAAACTAGAAACGACTAATCAAATGACTTGTTTATTGGTGTGCAATATATGAATATCTATTTATTTGTGTGAATTATGGCGACAGCGGTTCTGATACATATTTTGGCATTTCGCAGTTCCATTGTTTTTAATGTTCCGTGGTCACCGTCCATAAAAGTCATGTTTTACTACAATGGTGGTCATTGTAGTAAAACTCTACACGGACATTTTGAGACAACTTGAAAAGTCACGATACACATAATTCATTTCATTTCACTTCACTGGTGCACATGGATGAAATAAATCGTAAATAGTATTATAAGTTGATGGGGATACCAGCATTTTATAATTTTTACCACTTTAAATAGCGTGTTTTATTTTTTGTAGTTTTAATCCACGTAAGTTACATTAGTAATTACTTTGGAAATAATAACTTATAAATAACGACGATGATACATGGAAGCAATATATGTAGGCATGTGCCTAATTTTTAAACCACCAAACATAATAAAGAGGATAATAAATAAATATCCTGGGACATTCCTCACACACGGTCATCTGATCCCAAAGTAAGCAAATCTTGTACTATGGAAACCAATAATATGCATACATTTTTTTAGGGTCGGCAACGCGCGCGTGATACCCCTGGTGTTGCAAGCGTCCATAGGCTACGGTAACCGCTTACCATCAGGCGGGCCGTATGCTTGTTTGCCAGCTAAGTGGTATAAAAAAAAAAAAAAAAACATATTTTCTAATTCAGATAAAATAAATTGAAAACAGATATATAGGTAAATAAATATTTTTTCTCTTTCAGATCCGACAGGCTCAACCGAGTAACTCTAATAATATGAAACTTCGGGAGTTTATATGGAAGCAAAGGATAGTTTGGTATAATTGTCTCACCTATCAGTTGTCTAATCAGTCTTCACCACATATTATAAAATGAAGTTGCTTTCCGTCTGTTTGTCAACTAACTCCTTCTAAACTACGATTTTCTATAATATGTAACAGGCCTTAGAGCGGTTCCGCCTAACGTCCGATACGAATCCGCGAAAATACAAATCTAGAAAACTCGGACCGAATTCGGATATTGCTTTTCGCACTACCTTCAACCCAAATCCGTAATTCAGACGTAATTTTACGCAAAACCACAGTAGAGCGTTAACATCGTTGATTATTGAGTCCTTTCAATAGGCGTCGACTTTCGGCAATGCTATTGTAGGTAAAAAATAAAAGCTATTGTACGTACGAAGACATTATTAATCTTAACATACAAAGTATTAAATTAACTATTTATTAACCACGCCCCGGCCGAATATTTAATCTTATACAATCAATACCTGAGCAGGTTGCGGTCAAAACGTGATAAGTCACAACGAACTTCTATGAAGTTATAACAGTGTCATCTGCCCCCCTAGACAAGATGGTTGTCGACAATCGTCATCGTTAGTAAACGATCAACCTATGTATGGGATTGACACCTGCCACACCCATTGTATAGTAAAACCAAAATACCCAATACCAGTTTACCCACATAATGGGGTAAAAGTGTAAATATGGCAGTATTAATTGTATGTAGCTTTCTTCTTCGCCATTCGCTGACAGCAAATCTATACCTAATCCTCAATCTACGCTCTACGCGTAGATGGAGGATGAGGAGTAGGACTACGTATCATTCAAATCTTGTTCAAATCATTGCATAGCATAGATACCTGATAGATAATACCATACCCTATCAGTGCTGCCGACTCGGATTTAAAAAAAGACGCATATGCCAGAATGCCAGAATAGAAAATTACGTAGTAGAATAAGACGTTTTCTTTCCATAGGTTAATTAATAAATATTGCGCGATTAAATCTACTAAGATAGCTGATAAATTGAAATTCTGTTACTGGGCTACTAAAGGCATAAGATTGAGTAGAGACAACTTGTATGAACTTTATCGTAAAAAATCTAATCTAAATCTAATCTTATGGTGATTTTATAGGAATTATTCAAAAATATTTAAATTAGTTTGTAAAAGGACAAAAGTCATTTCCGTTGCCAAAAAAGTTAGTGATTCAACTAATAAAATTAAAACTGTCTGGAAAATTATAAACAAAACAGAGACTGGTACAAATAAAAAACCGGCCAAGTGCGAGGCAGACTCGCGAACCGAGGGTTCCGTACAAACCTGTAGGTATATAAGTAAATGGTAGTATAGACCTGAGTATTTGATATTAATTTCAATTTATGACCTATTAAAAAAAAACTACTTACTAGATCTCGTTCAAACCAATTTTCAGTGGAAGTTTGCACCGTAATGTACATCATATATTTTTTATAGATTTATCATTCTCTTATTTTAGAAGTTACAGGGGGGGGGACACACATTTTACCACTTTGGAAGTGTCTCTCGCGCAAACTATTCAGTTTAGAAAAAAATGATATTAGAAACCTCAATATCATTTTTGAAGACCTATCCATAGACACCCCACACTTATGGGTTTGATGAAAAAAAAAAATTGAGTTTCAGTTCTAAGTATGGGGAACCCCCAAAATTTATTGTTTTTTTTCTATTTTTGTGTAAAAATCTTAATGCGGTTCACAGAATACATCTACTTACCAAGTTTCAACATTATAGTTCTTATAGTTTCGGAAATAAATGGCTGTGACATACACGGACAGACAGACAGACAGACAGACAGACAGACAGACAGACAGACAGACAGACAGACAGACATGACGAATCTATAAGGGTTCCGTTTTTTGCCATTTGGCTACGGAACCCTAAAAAGGAAGAAGACACAATTAACCTTAAAATTAATGATATTCAAAAATTCAAAATTCAAAAACATATCTTGGATAAATTTGAAGTAGCGTCAGCTTTTGAATCTTTTTTTTCAACAATACCTACTGAAGCTACTAAGTATCTTGCATCTTCTCCTAAGAAAGCGGAATGTCTCCTTAAAGATAATTTCCCAAAAAATCTTCATTTTTTTTTATTCAAGTTTATTGTTGTTAGTGAAATATTAAGAGCTTTCAAGTCTTATTTTTTATACCACTTAGATGGCAAACAAGCATGCAGCCCGCCTGATGGTAAGCGGTTACCGTAGCCTATGGACGTTTGCAACACCAGGGGTATCACGCGCGCGTTGCCGACCCTGCATCTCTTCACACCCTTTTTGAAGAACCCCATGCTGTACTCCATTGGGAAAACCACGGCGGGAAGCTCATTCCACAGTCTGAGCGTCCGCGGAAGGAAGCTCCTTTAAGCCCGCACAGTACGAAACAATTCAGGTTTCAATATGTGAGGATGGACTCCCCGTCGATGGCGAGAGTTGCGATGATAGAAAGTAACCGTGGGCATCATTAAACAATTCTTCAGAACACCGTCCGTTGTACAAGCTGTAGAACACACATAAGGAGGCAAAGTCTCTCCTCAGACTGAGGGGCTCTAAACCGCTTGTGAGCTCGGGATCGTCAACAATTCTGATGGCACGTCGTTGAACCGAGTCTAAAGGATCAAGCTGGTATCCAGGTGCCCCCGCCCATAGATGACAGCAGTACTCCATATGAGGCCGGACTTGCGACTTATAAAGTTGCAGCCTTTGCCCCGATGTGAGGTACTGCCTCGCTCTGTTGAGCACTCCGAGCTTTTTGGATGCCAGCTTAACCTTTTCTTCTAAGTGACTTTGGAACAAAACGTCGCTAGAGATGTCGACGCCAAGGATCCCGATGCTTTTGCTGATGTTCAAGGACGTGTTCTGAAACTGTGGAGCCACAGCAAATGGGGTTTTCTTAGCGGTGAACTTATGGGGCTTATCAGTTAAAGTAATCCACTCAATTATAATAGCACCTGTTTTACCAGCTATTTTTAATCAATGTATTATTCAAGGTTCTTTCCCCGATTGATGAAACATAGTAAGATCGTTCCAATATTTAAATCTGGATGCAAAAATAATCCTTCCGATTATAGACCTATGTCTGTACTTCCAGCGTTAAGCAAAATCTTTGAGAAAGGTATGCTAAATCAATTGTTACCTCACTTTACCAAAAATCAGATTTTAGTATTTTACATGATCACCAGTTTGGATTTACAAAAGGCTGGTCTACGACAGAAGGTACGCTGGTGCTAAACTCTTAAAACATTTTTTAAGCCTGGGAGAATTCACAGGATGCGGTTGGCGTATTTTGAGATCTCTCCAAGGCATTTGATTGCGTAGATCATCACACACTAGTTTTAAAACTCCAACACTATGGAGTTCGAGGCGTGGCACACATCTTATCTATCAAGTCGCCAACAAAAAGTTCTACGTCCACAGGGTCTTTAGTGCAAACGGGCGTACCGCAAGGATCAACATTAGGCCCATTTTTGTTTTTGGCATATATTAATGATTTGCCCTATATGTTAATGAATTGTCCGATATTGTTTTATTTGCTGCTGATACTTCTTTAATTTTTAAGTTCTATAGAAAATATACAGACCTTACGCAGCTCAATGACACCTTATCAGCTGTATCTAAATGGTTTGCCGCCAATAATCTTATGCTTAATTCCAGTAAAGCTAAATGTATATGGTTTTCTCTCCTTAATGTTGTTAAGAGTGACACTAATATCTTAGTCGATGGTAAAAGACTTGAACTAGTGGATAAGGCAGTTTTCCTTGGCGTAACATTAGATAGTAAAATACAATAGGGTCCTCATATAGAAAGATTAGGTATCTTGACTGCTAAAGTAGCCAACAAACATACATAAATAAATAAATAAATAATAAATAAATAATAAGTAAATAATAAATAAATAATAAATAAATAATAAGTAAATAATAAGTAAATAATAAATGAACGTTTATTTGTCTCTAACTTAAAAATAACATAATAAAACAAAACAAAAAGGTGTAAACAAAAGCAGAGACAAAAAGGTCTAGTGCTCAGCCATGGCTGTGGATAGGCATATCGCACAACTGCTGATATTCTGCATTAGCCTGACATTAAATGATGAGTCTGCATTAAATTATACGATATATAAGATTGAAAGCGATTACCAAAGCCTATGGAAGCTTGAGCCAGGAGCTATGACTCTCTCACGAAAATAACATATATTAAGAGCCATATAAGCTCCTTTCTGGACCTTTTGCTGAAGACGCGACCTGATGGAAATTTCGTGACAGTGGACGCTCCACTTGGCCCATCAGACCACTGTCCCTTCCGAAAACAGGTGCCTTGTGCTCGGCCCGTTTCTCTTGGGTCATCCGGGCGTCATCGCATGTGGCTCTATATATCAGCAGACTGGGATGGATTGCGTGAATTCTTTGCATCGTACCCGTGGAGGCAGCTCTGCTTCTCTTCTTAGGCTCTTCGAGAAGGGTGTGAAGAGATTTTTGCGGGGTCGGCAATGCGCAATTCATACCCCTATGTTGCAAGCGTCCATAGGCTACGGTAACCGCTTCCTATTAGGCAGGCTGTATGTTTATTTGTTATCTTAGTGGTATAAAAAACGTAGAACCACTTTCTTTTAAGTCGGTTAAAAATTAGAAATGATTTTAAATATTGTATGACTGACTAGAACTATGACTAGATATCTTTCTAATGTACACACGGCTACAGATCAAGCTATACATTTCTAGTATAAGCTGACCTCCCATTGTACGGAAATCCTATACAAAGCGAGATCAGCTTATACTGGAAATGTATAGCTTGATCTGTTGCCGTGTGTACAATGATGTAAGTGCTAAATACATTATTTCGATCTAACAAATTTTCAATGTACAAGTGTGTAAGTGTCTAGATAACTAATTTCGATTGAATAACTTTCCAATGAACAAGTGTATAAGTGCCTGGATGGAATTTGCAACCATACTGAATCACATTGAACATGTGTGTACCTCAAAGATTTTCATAGGGCATCGTGCCTCTACCCAGATGGCTAGCCGCCTTACTAAAGCATGACATTTTATATCACTCCGCTTGAGGGGTTCCTGAGCAAATCGCTCTCAGTTCGTATTGCGCACGGCTGTTACCGCGACATGCTCGCTGTAACTGATTATATAAAAAACAAGCTTTAGCCCGCGACTTCGTCCGCGTAGATTATTTCTTTTTTCTAGATATGAATCATTGTAACAATATAGAGCTTTGTTCATGGCTATAGCCCGCCACTACGTGTGATATTTGACAAAAGTTCAGGAAGATTGAGAGCTTACATGCGAGCATGCCACATAAAACTGAAACAGTCCTGCCGCAAATAAACTCTAGCAAATTTCGGAGTTCTTCCCTGTGATTTATTAATAGCCATCGCGAAGCAAACCTCGATAAGGAACTGTAATCTTTTAAATTCAAACGGAAGGTGCTTTGGGATCCAATGGTATACGCGGCACGAGACTGTTTCTCCTCTGGCAGAACCAGTTAATATTTTGGCCTCAATAACATTGCGGCGGAGAACTGTTGCTTATAGTCAAGTTCTACAGCACAATTTTGGAGGCCGTATATTTCTAATCAATATGACAGGAGCAGGTACATGCATGACACGGATTACCCGGCGGATTAAGAGAGTTAAAAAATTGAATAGGATAATTAACCGACTCATCCATATCGACCATGGTGGCAACATTTCATTGATCGTAGCGGGTTGGTCATTTTTGGGAGTCATAATAGGTCTCTCGCGCATAACCACTCTATCGGTTTGCGTTCATAGTAACATCAGTCAGTATACATTTCATCTACACCTAACTTGGTATGTGTACCATCTATTTGTGGAAAGTTTATGTTCCCGATTTGAAGAAGACTTGATGCCCACGGGCTACCTTCTACCATCGCAACTCTCGCCATCGAGGGGGAGTCCATACTCATATATTGGAACCGAAATGGTTTCTACTGTGCGGTTTCAAAGGAGTTTTCTAGCGCGTAAACTCAGGCTGTGGAATGAGCTCCCCGCCATGGCGCCAGGGTGTGAAGATATTTCTGTATGGTCGGCAACGCACGAGTGATACATACGGTGACCGCTTACCATCAGGCCGGCCGTATGCTTGTTTGACACCTTAGTATTAAATTTAAATAATAATAATAATTTAAAAATTACCCGTAGAAGACAGACGGATCGACACGGGCGGAGATCTATCCAAAAGTTCCTCAACCAGACAGCTGAGAATTTTTCTCTTGGCAGACAGACAGATAGATAGCCGGCAGTAGGCTTCTTAATAACATGATACACGTGTACATTATTTTACTTGAATACAAAATTATGTGAATGAACAGCTTAAATACAAAATTTCATCCCCCTTTACGAATTTAAACCCTTGAAGGGGTCAAGGGTTGAAATTCGAAAAACGAAAAGTTGCGTTAGTTTCCAACCATAAGCCGAGATTATAGTGATTTTTACTCCAAAAATAAAGAACTTCAAATACAAAATTTAATCCCCCTTTTCACTCATTAATGGATCAAATTCCAACAACACCGATATTCTTTGCGTTAGTTTCCAAATTTTAATTATATTCCAAGCTTATATAATAAATTTAGTATACTTCCATACACAAATTCTTCCCTATTTTACCCCTTCGGGGTCGGAATTATCGAAAACGCTGAGGCACATATAAATTAATTTTCAATCATCAGCCTAAACACAAAATTTGAAGGTCCTAACTTCCAAACTGATGGACTTTCATACAAACTCGCATCCCCTATTTTACCCCCATAGGGGGTGTAATATTGAAAAATCCTTCGTTAGTGGATACCTACTCTGTATAATTATAAATTTTGTGATGTTTACTATGGAAATGAAAGATTTTCGTATACAACTTAAGCCCCGTTTTCCCTCTTCGGGGGTGGAATTATCACAAACGCTGTGACAACTTTACTTTAATTTTCAATCGTCAGCCTAAACACAAAATTTGAAGATCCTAAAATCAAAACTGACGGACTTCCATACAAAATTTCAAGTCCTATTTTACCCCCTTAGGGGTGGAATTTCCAAAAATCCTTCTTTACTGGATACCTACACTGTATAATAATAAATTTACTGAAGTATATCGTGAAATTGAAGGCCTTGTATACCCAACTTCATTCCCCTTTTTCCCCTTTCGGGGGTGGAATTATCATAAATGCTGAGATAACTTTACATTGATTTTCAATCGTCAGCCTAAACACAAAATTTGAAGATCCTAACTTCAAAACTGACGGACTTGCATACAAACTTTCATACCTTATTTTACCCCCTTAGGGGTGGAATTTCCAAAAATCCTTCCTTAGTGTATGCCTACACCGTATAATAATACATTTAGTGAAGTTTACTTTCAAATTGAAGGACTTGCATTAACAACTTCATCCCCCTTTTCCTCCCTTCGGTGGTGGAATTATCACAAACGTTGAGATAACTATACATTAATTTTCAATCGTAAGCCTAAACACAAAATTTGAAGATCCTAACTTCAAAACTGACGGACTTGCATACAAACTATCATCCCCTATTTTACCCCCTTAAGGGTGGAATTTCCAAAAATCCTTCCTAAGTGGATGCCTACACTGTATAAGGTATCTTTGTGCAAAATTTCATATCTCTAGGTCCAGCGATTTGGGCTATGCGTTGATATATTGCTTACAAACTTTCATCCCTTATTTAATCCTGATAGGGGTGGAATTTTTAAAAATCCTTCGTTTGTGGATGCCTACACTATATAATAATATATTTAGTGAAGTTTACTTTGAAATTGAAGGACTTGCATAAACCACTTCATCCCCATTTTCCTCCCTTCGGTGGTGGAATTATCACAAACGCTGAGATAACTAAACATTAATTTTCAATCGTCAGCCTAAACACAAAATTTGAAGATTCTAACTTCAAAACTGACGGACTTGCATACAAACTTTCATCCCTTATTTTACCCCCTTAGGGGTGGAATTTCCGAAAATCCTTCCATAGTGGATGCCTACACCGTTTAATAATACATTTCATGAAGTTTACTTTGAAATTGAAGGCCTTGCATACCCAACTTCATCCCCCTTTTCCTCCCTTCGGGGGTGGAATTATCACAAACGCTGAGATAACTATACATTAATTTTCAATCGTCAGTCTAAACACAAAATTTGAAGATCCTAACTTCAAAACTGACGGACTTGCATACAAACTGTCATCCCCTATTTTACCCTCTTAAGGGTGGAATTTCCAAAAATCCTACCTTAGTGGATGCCTCCACTGTATAAGGTATCTGTGTGCAAAATTTCAAATCTCTAGGTCCAGCGGTTTGGGCTGTGCGTTGATATATCAACAATCAGTTTATCATTTTATAAATTAAGATGACGACTTGCTTATTGAAATACTCTCACAACACTTACAAAAACCAAGGAAAAATTCAAAAACTAACCTTCCATGTGTAAGTATTGCGATTTCGTCACTTTTAATTACCTAAACTTAATTTAGAAATACACGTTTCGGTTTTGACAGTTTTTATTTTTTAAATCTTTTCCGGCCATGTTTTATGGAAGGTTGCCACAACATGAAAATTAATTTTCCACATTTTTGTCAAGGATTATTAAAAGATGATATCGAGTACCTACTGATTATTTTTGATAATTCTAACCTCCCTAACAGGTATTTTGACCATAGAGGTCAAAATCATGAGAAAACTCCTCATTAAATATTATCTACACAACCAGTGTAATCAATAAAAATAATTTTATTGGTAATACAAGAGCTAACACTGATTGCCAACCTAACTAAACTTATTGTCGAAACATTTGCATATATTCGTTTATATTATGTAGCAAAATCCGAAAATTTGTTAAGAAATACAATTTCAAAACGACAGCTGTATAGAAAACAACTGCAATTGCAGGGTGTCTAATTTTTAGGGTTCCGTAGCCAAATGGCAAAAAACGGAACCCTTATAGATTCGTCATGTCTGTCTGTCTGTCTGTCCGTCCGTATGTCACAGCCATTTATTTCCGAAACTATAATAACTATAATGTTGAAACTTGGTAAGTAGATGTATTCTGTAAACCGCATTAAGATTTTCACACCAAAATAGAAAAAAAACAATAAATTTTGGGGGTTCCCCATACTTAGAACTGAAACTCAAATTTTTTTTTTCATCAAACCCATATATTTGCGCGAGAGACACTTCCAAAGTGGTAAAATGTGTGTCACCCCCCCTGTAACTTCTAAAATAAGAGAATGATAAATCTATAAAAAATAAATGATGATTACGGTGCAAACTTCCACCGAAAATTGGTTTGAACGAGATTTAGTAAGTAGTTTTTTTTAAATACGTCATAAATTGAAATTAATATCAAATACTTAGGTCTATACTACCATTTACTTATATACCTACAGGTTTGTACGGAACCCTCGGTGCGCGAGTCTGACTCGCACTTGGGTTTTTGTTCATGTTATGTTTTGGGTACCCAAGGTATCCCAAATAACTATTTTGAAAGCAATAAGGCATCCACTTTTTCAATTTTAGAACTTTGAAAATAAAAAACCGTTTTCTCAGAGATTTTTCGCCCCCAAAAATCCCCATATAGTAAATTTAATCGAAATCGTTAGAGCCGTTTTCAACATATATCAAAACATACAAATATTGTACATTTAATGGTATAGGATATATATATATTATAAACAAATATTGCTCGTATAATAGTACTTATGTACATGAAAAATTTCCGGACCGAGATTTATAAATTCCGCCATTTAGAGGAAAATGTTTTTTTAACTGCCACCCTTTGCAAACTACACAGACTGTCAAATACTGTCAATTCTGGCTTGTTTATTTCATGTTCCCATAGAGGCGAATATCCTTCTGGACGTTTTAAATTCTTTGGTGTACCTACATATTTGTGGTACCTACGCACGTAGTTACACAGTTGTACGTCGACAACACATAATATACAAAAAAAAAACTTCATGAACTATTTACTACTTTTATGTAATGTATCTATGTTTTAAATATGTGTATTACAGCGCTCTTAGGGTTTTCATTTCTTCATTCCATACATTTAAATATTTCTAATTGTATGTGGTTTATAAATATTTTAATACTATTTCGATGCAGAAGATAGTCGTTCATAAAAAAAAATTGCAAAAAATCAATCATCAATCAATCAAAAGTCATTGTCAAATAAATAAATAAATAAATTGTCATGGACTTTTTGGCGGGAACTTACAGAGTGACTTTGCGTTTTCATAAATATCAATCCATTTGCACCAGTGAAGTGAAATGGAATGAATTATGTGTAGGTATCGTGACTTTATAAGTTGTCTCAAAACCACCACCATTTTACTAAAACATGCTGGACGGTGACTGATAATGTGAACTATGTGAAAGTTAATGTGCGGGCGGAATATATGAAAGTGATATTATAAATAAAAGGCATGTATTTAACGCGGCGACAAATTCATCTGAATTTGGGATGTTTAAAAAATTTAAGGAGGTACTAAAAATAATAGGTTGGCAGCTAAAGTGAAGGATCATTTTAAGTAGAAAGTAGCAGCTAAATAAGTTTTGTTTTAATTTAAACTGGCATTGTTTTTTTTGTTTTGGTAACTGAATTTATTGTTAGGCGAAGACTTGACGGCGGATAAAAAGTATAAAATAGGCTTTCTTAAATTATACAATGAGGTTGTATATAAAGTAAACTGAGATGAGAAGAAAATACGAACATGGTCATATAAAACACACACACGACATGAACAATGAACAAGTATAAAACGTACTTTGTGCGACATTTTAAGAGCTCTAATTAAAGCAAGTAGTGACATGCAAAAAAAAAATTGTGTGTCTATAGTTTTATTTCTTGACTTTTATTTTCAACACGCTTAATAAATAATAATAATAATAAATAAATTTATTTGCCAAAACATGTGTTAAAATATGCAGATGTACATACATTCAAGAGATACAGACATGTTTTACCGGGGAGCCGGTGTGCAAAATGTTTTTGGTTATTTAATAATGTCTCAGCCTTTAAAGATTACAAATAATTTAAATTAATTAATGATTTTATTCCAAATACATGTCAGATAAAAAATAGGAAGATAATAATTAACCATTTCCCAGTCTATAAAGGTTATAAATTATTTAAATTAATAATTTTATTCTAAATAGTCTTTAACAGAGTAATTCATTTTATCAAATAGTTTCCCGGGTCTGGGGCAGATTTTTTAAGCTAGCAGGTAATCTAAATGTATCACAATTTTACTTTATTTCTGCCACTCCTTTCTAGTACTTGTTCATTTGTTTTAAACATATTTGGTTGCTTTCTTACAAGCATACAAATTTCAAAAATATATAGGCAAGGAACAGGAAGTAGGTATGTGGAGTGTTTTGAATAGTGGTTTACAACTCTCTAATAGTCCCACCCCACATACAGACCGGATAGATTTATTCTGTGCTCTAAACGCAATAATTAAATCGACTGAGTTACCCCATATACAAATGCCATATCTTAGCAATAAATAAATAAATAAATCCTGGGACATTCCTCACACATGACGATACATAGCCATGATATCGATGCTTTGGGTGTAGCTACTTCTCTGGTTCTTCTAAGCACATAAGCAAACCTAGCACGTAATATGTCAATATGAACCTTCCAATTACAACATTTATCAATAATTAAGCCTAAAAAAGGAGTAAAATCAACATTTTCTATTTTGATATTATTATAAGAGACATTTATAGTTTTGTTAACATTTGTTTTATATGAGCTTAATTCGAACAATTTAGATTTTGTTAAATTTATTTGTAAATTATTTATGTCAAGCCAGTTTATAATGTTATTCAATGTCAATTTAATTTAATTTTCCAATTCATTTTTATTTTTACATCTAAGCATGCTTTTATTAGCTTCACCTGTATGTACCAGAATGACATATATATGTAAGCCGTGTTGGGACTTCGAATCGTCTTGAGATGCATTTTAAACATCTATGGTTTTCAGGTTCTGATGATGGAGTAGGAGGGTCGGGTAGGATACATTGTGCCGCTATGGAGTTCCAGTGCCAAACCTCCTACTCCATCATCAGACCCTGAAAACCATACAAGATCAAAGTTCACTGTTTTCGGTCCCGAAACCAGAAGACCCCGATCGATTCCAGCTGTTTTTTTAAAATTCGAACCTAAATATAATTTCCAAAAAACACGATTTACCAAAAAAGTAAAAACCACGTTTAACTCGGTCATCCAGATACTAATTATGATTCCACAAACAAAAAGACTGAAACTCTAATTCTTAATTATAGTACCCGTGTGTAAATGTTTACAGCTGTTTGCAAATAACAACCCGAAAGTGTATTTTTATATGGAAGCCTATAGTTGCCAATAATACAATGTTTGTTATCCCACTGTCAATATTTATAGTCGCCAAGTCATTATTTATAGTACCCCACTTATTATTTCTATGTGCCTGTTATATTTTATTTATATTTGCTTCCTTAAAGAAGCCGCCACTATTTAGTTTTTATGATACCTTGCAATTTGTAGCCCATCTAATTTAATAGTTGCCAAAATATTTAATCGCTGCCAGCCAAGTTTTTTTTTTTGTAACCAATAGTTAGTCGCCCTTTAATTTGTTAGTCGTCTCGAAAATAATTAGCCTAAAGAAAATGTATGCGACTGAAGGACTTTGTATCCATGGTCATGAACAAATAAAAAAAAAAAAATGTCATTGTCATAACATTTTCATTTCGATTTGCCGAGAAAGTGAAATCATTTTCGCCATAATTAAGAATTGAATTGATTTTTAATTACATTCAAATACAATTTGTCGATATATCCAAAGCTATTATATTAACTAGTACTAGCGGTTTCCTTGTTGTAGAATAAATCTCTACAGACGCATTATACCTACTTATAGGTCGACCTTTATGTGAGCGTAGGTTTCCACATTTATATTGAGAACCAGAGAAGAGAAATAGCGAGTTCACGACGTCGTATACACAATTTATTCAGTTAGCTATAGTAGCCAGTGTAGGTACTCATAATTTTTGTGTAAACAGATGCGTTGGCACGGCAAAAAGCATATATATCCTGGATCTCGAGTGTAATTGATGTAGGTGAGTGTATTATGAATCGAGGATCATGACATGCTTCTATATTATTGACCATTTTGTTATATATGACGGCATACACGACATTAGTAATAATAACACATAATTTAGTAGGCACAAGTAGCCGAATTGAGTAAAAAAAACTGCTAGCTTTCATCAATAATATCATGCTCCACTAATTGAAGTTACATTTTAGTCCATGATTTGGTTGAAGAATTACCCTGATAATCATTTACACTCATCATTTGTGGAGTGCTATAACCTTTTATGTTTATATTTTCCGTCTTGCCAATATCCAGTTAAGTATTAATCATGAGTATGTTCTAACTATAAATACATGCTGATAAGAAACTATTGGTTCCTGCATTTTAACTGTTAATGTTAAGTGTTGATTTTTGTATCCTCAAAAGTTGCTGCTGTGTTAAATAGAGGTTTTACTTACAAATTGTTCCAGGGTGGGTCTGTTTTAATCATAACAGGAACTGCTATACCAACTTAAGTAAGTGAATATTGTAATTTATAGCTGTTTAGTGGAAAGAACAAGCCAAGAGTGAATAGACTTTTCTGGGCAAGCATGCTAATTGCTTGGCCTCATCATGTTGGCCTCATTGTTCTGGAGTGAGCCTATTTTACATAAAAACATCTGAAGAGTACTGTTTGATCATATATCTCAGGCCAAATATCAAAGTAGAGCTATTGGTTTATTTAAATGACATAGAAGAATGGGCTTCATTTGTATATTCAAAAATTGAGAGAGGGCATAGCATTTTGAGAGAGGTGGTAGAGCATAGCGTTATTTCGCTCAAAGAGCAGCTCAACTGGGGAAGTCCCTCCACCTAAAAGAATATCAATGTGGCTACGGTAACTACTTACCATCAGTTAAAAAAATAATGTACCACCTTATCTAACATGTAAATAATTACAGTTGATACACATTTATAAATGTAAATATTACAGAAAAAATAGAACAATGTTTCCAACTTGCACATCTTTTATAATATTTTTTATTTAAAATTTCCTTTTTCATTCAGGTTTGGTTAGGTACAAGTATGGTATGGAAGCCTCAATACGCAAATCAAACTCGCACTTGGTCTAGGGGTTTCAAGCCCTAGTTGATAAATCTCGATTAAGGCTATCCTCAGTTGGGTCATGCCCCTCAGCACCCCCCATACCGAAATTCTGGATTCACTACTGTCCTACATCAAAACAATACTGCATACTGCAGCCAAATAAAATCACTTAATGTAGTTTGCCTGTGAGTAAGATCGGCAGAGATCATGAGGGAGGGGAAGTATTGTCAGTAATGAGTGAGTAATGCCCCGCAAGTGGTACTTGGGGTGATTCAAAGTATAACGTGTATAACATATCATTAATTGACAGGCCAGTTGGCGTGGTTGGTTAAGATTCCACCTATCACGCTGCAGGTCGTGGGTTCAAGTATATTCTAACTTTAATATCCTAACTATCCTAACTAATATTATTAATGCAAAAGTGAGTTTGGTTGTTTGTTTGTTACGCCTTCACGCCTCAACTACTCAACAGATCTTATTGACATTTGGCATGCAGATAGCCTATGGTATGAAGAAGGACATAAGCTACTTTAATCCCGGGAATGCGGGTGAAATCGTGGGGGACAGCTACTATATTTGTGTAATTAGATCATTATAATCATGACTTAGACATTAATAAACAGGAAACTGATTCAGTCTTTCGAAGGAATTAACAATTAAATCTAGTTATTTTAATAGTATAATATATCAATGGTGTAGGGAATGAATGCAAAACCGTGGCAAAATTAATTACCGGCTTTTTAAATGTTCGCTTTAACGTTACCATATTTGTTATTTCTATAGCTCGAATTATAGATAACTAGCTGTCCCCCGCGGTTTCACCCACGTTCCCGGGATAAAAAGTAGCCTATGTCCTCCTTACCATAGGCTATCTGCATGCCAAATTTCATGATAATGCGTTGAGTAGTTGAGGCGTGAAGGCTTAACAAATAAACAAACTCACTTTCGCATTTATACTAGCTGTCCCCCGCGGTTTCACCCACGTTCCCGGGATAAAAAGTAGCCTATGTACTTCTCCATACCATAGGCTATCTGCATGCAAAATTTCATGATGGTCCGTTGAGTAGTTGAGGCGTGAAGGTGTAACAAACAAACTCACTTTCGCATTTATAATATTAGTAAGGATTATAGTTAGGATAACCAAGAAAGAAAAGAAAAAGAAAAAACCGTGCCTAAGATATAAAAATCGCAGACAGGAATTATTGTCAGTTAAAGTTAATGAAGTGGGTATAAAAGAAACACCAAATTCATCGCATCTGCCTGCCCTGTTCTCAATAATTTGGGGTCGGCGCAATAAGTACGCTTCTTCCATTAGTCTTCCAGTAGTCTAGTTATACCAACCTTCACTCCTTTCTTACCAATATCATCTTTCACACAATCCATCCATCTCTTTTTCATCAAATTAATGGCAATAATAGTTTAACTCTGTAGATTCATCTTCATCAGAAATTCGATTATATATACTACACGGTTCGTTGCTTTCGATTTTATTTTAAACGAATGAAAACATAAAAACATAGCTTGGTCTTTAATTGCTATGAGATATGATTACTTTATGTTTAAAAATAGATCAGTAAGTACTTAAGAAGAACTTTTTACCCGACTGACCCGGAAGGAGGGTTATGTTTTTCGAGTGTATGTATGTATGTATGTATAAAACATGTTTAATGCAAGGACAGTAGGTATAGGACTCTGAGCGGTTACCGTACGTAACTCACAGAGTTGCAATTGTTGTTAGCGTTACTTTACCGTACCGCTCATTTACTTAATAATACGTACAAATCTAAATGTATAAAACTAAAATGTCTGAAATAATTTAAATTATTAAAAGAAACAAAACCCGACTGCGTAAAACAAATATTAACTGAAAAGAGAAAAACAAGCTTTTTAATCTATAGAATTTGGAATATAACTTGAATGTTATAAGGTCTTGCAGTCGGGGACAAACCAATAACCTAAGTATGTGTTTTTTTAAATATTAGTTTATAAATATAGTTAATAATTTAATTTTTATTTATTTAAACATTTATTAAATTATGTTTCGTACGTTATAATATTCATTTCACATGTAGAATTATGTACATGGCATATTGTAGCGGCACAACTTGCGTGATTATTATTATACGAATGTTTTCCTTACATAAAAAATACCCAGTCTTTGTTGTCGTGCAGACGGATAAAAAATAACAGCAATCAGTCAGCTTGCTGTCTCGTAGATACGCAAGAGCCTTTGTTGACACTTAACAGTAGTTGCTCCGATAGCATGACATTAATGCTGGCGTCCCGTAACGCTCTGAATTATGCCCAACACTGTTCTTCCAGCATATCAATGATATACTCTCTATTGCCAGCATTCATTGCTATGCAGATGAAATTACAGGGGACGCTTATTACACGGGCCGTGCAAATATCCCTTGTTTTATATTGGAGGAAAGGCGCAAAGGACTTGTCTAAAATCGAGAGTATACAAACTAGTGCCTCCGATTGAGGTCGACTAAACCTAGTCTATTTCAACCCCACTAAGTCACATACAAGCCTGCGCATTCACCGTTAAGAAAAGTCATTTTGCTGTGGCTTCTCATTTCTAGAACATGTCCCTCAACATCACGAAAAACATTGGGATCCTTCGCGTTAATATTTGCGACATTATGTTCTAAAGTCATCAACAAGGTCAAATTGGTATCCACAAAATTCGGTGTGATTAATAGAACGAAGCAGCACTCCTTATCGGGACAAGACTGAAACTATATAAGTCGCAAGTCCGGCCCCATATGGAGTAATGCTGTCTTCTGTGGGCATCTGGATACCGGCTTGGGTATTTAGACTTAGTTCAGCGATGTGCCGTTAGAATTGTCTACGATCCAGAGCTCCCAAGTGTTTTAAAGCCCCTTAGTCTGAGGAGAGACTGTTTTCTTATGTGTGCTACCGTTTCTCCAACGGACAGTGTTCTGAAGAATTGTTTGATCTGATGCCCAGTTACCTTCTATGGAGGTGCAAGGTGGATGACACCTCCATTTAAAAAGGAAGATCTTCCACCAGGCTGGGTCATCGTGCCTGGGGACCGCGGTCCAACTGTACATGTCGGACAGTTGTATATATGCAGATTCTCGAGAAAACTTCTGAAGTGCGATGCAGGATAATGTGGCGCCACGCCATCTATCTTTTCCGTGTGTGAACTATCTCAGTGTTACTGATAGATGTCGCTACACCTTCTACCATCGTACTCATCCACGGGGAGACCATCCTCACACATTGCACCAAAATGGTCTCGTAGTGTGCGGTTATGTTATTTGTATCGTCCACCGTCACGCAATCATAAAGGCATTGGAATTGGAAGCGATTATGAAGTTCGAGCTGAAAGCTGTCAGGGTCTTTTTTGACATTGGGGTCGGAGCGTAGACTTAACCAGACGACATCTCTCCAACAGGATGTTCAGGTTCTGTGTGCCTCTTACTAATCGGTGATCGCTGCCGGTCTTAAT
The DNA here is from genome assembly GCA_947623365.1 of Achlya flavicornis. Taxonomy (NCBI): domain Eukaryota; kingdom Metazoa; phylum Arthropoda; class Insecta; order Lepidoptera; family Drepanidae; genus Achlya; species Achlya flavicornis. The sequence continues at coordinate 108,418 of OX392472.1, forward strand.
CCTGCTGATCACAGAAACATCACTGAGGATTTGCTGCTTTGTCGTCAAGATAAAGTCTATCTCATTTTTGGTGGATCCATCGGGGCTACTCCAGGTCCATTTCCTGTGCGGTCGCTTTTTGAAGAAGGAGTTCATCATAAAGAGTCCCTCCAACTCCATGAAGTCGGCCAACCTTTGCCCCCTAGGGTTCCTCTTCCCAATTCCAAATTGCTGCACTCTCAGCTAATCGTCATTCCTAATGCCTAGAGTGAGTTAGAGGCATGGATGGCTCGTGAGTTATCCTCTATCCTCATACAATGTCTCTATCTCGTCATCTGGGTGTGATGAGGTCGGAGCGTATACCTGACTGACCTTCAGCGAATACCGTTTGGTAATTCTGAGTATCAGGTTTGCGACTCTCGGTGAGACACTCTATCCTCACTATATTCTTGATGAGTAATAAACCCGACTCCACCCTGCGACAATCACCCTCCCGGTAGTAGAACGGGTTATCGGATTTAAGGATTATCGTGTCCTCCCCTTCTCTCTCTCACACACACACACACATACATTTAATTAACAAAAAAAATATTCCACCGAAAATTATAAACCTTTTAAATATATAGAATTTTGAATATAACTTGAATTTTATAGGGTTTTGCAGTCGGGGACAAACCAATAACCTACATAGGTATGTTTTTTTTTTGTAATATTTGTTTATCCCCGACTGCATATTTTATTATCTCCAAATTACTACATGCTTAATCTTTGTTTACTTTTATAATGTAATACACAACTTGCCATTAAAATCGGTGAGTGTACAATAAATACCCCCGATTTTCCCACCCTTAGGGTAGGTATTTTTTATCCAAATTTATATGGGACCAACTTCGAGGTATACCCACCCTATCCAATAAAAAAAGAATTGTCTAAATCGGACTACTCTGTAAAAAGTTATGCGTGATCCAAAGATTTTCATAGGGCATCGTGTCGTGCCTCTACCCAGATGGATAATCCGCCTTACTAAAGCATGACATTTAATTTCACTCCGCTTGAGGGGCTCCCTGAGCAAATCGCTCTCAGTTCGTACCAATGGTTCGTACTGCGCACGGCTGTCAAATACTGTCAATTCTGGCTTGTTTATTTCATGTTCCTATGGAGGCGACTATCCTTCTGGACGTTTTAAATTCTTTGGCTAAATCTAAGCGTCGACTTGTAAACCTCCTCCGTTTTTTCGTCGGTTAAATATTTGCATTAAAAAATAATCATCAAGACAATACTCCGAGTCAGGCGATTTTTGGGAACCGAATGATCACAGAACACACTCTGATACAGAAAACTTGCAAAAGTAAACATGATTAAAAACAATGCCAAAAATAGTGCGTCTGTGTGTGTAAGCGCAATGCAGGTATCCACGATGCATAGTCCCTTTCCAAGGATTCTATGTATTGTATGTAGCGTAGTTATGGGTATATAGGGTGTCGAGCTTGATTTGTAGTGCGTACCAAGCTCTGCTTAGTTTGGTTTCAGATAACCGTGTCCCAGGGTATTTATTATTATTTATTCATTATAACAATTTGTATCATAATTAAAATAAATAAACTGAATATGACTATTATATACTCCTATATATATATATATATATACTCCTCGCTCAGTTAGTGCCTAAACTGTTGGTAGTGAGTGCGGGATGCGGGTGCGACCATCACTGATTCGAATTCGAAGTCTGTTTTTCGTTATTTGTCACCAAATACCAGATCTTGTGGGTTCGTGGTTTAGAGATATCATTTATTTTTATGTAAAGTATTCCAAGTACCTTTAGGTTATATTTACTCTGAGATTCCAAGACTTATATCACAGTTTTACTCCTATGTAGCTTATTCTCCACAAAAATCAGATCTCAACAAGAATCAGTGAACCGGACTTTCGTGTAATCTTAGACAAACTTACTAATTTTGGAAGGAAACAGATCGATGCTCTAGTTCTTGAGACCCCCAAGAAATCGAAAAATCAAAGCCATTTATTCAATTTAGGCCCTAGTATGGCACTTATGAAGGTCAAAGCTAATGAATTTACCACAGCTAATGAAAATCATTAAAGAATTTCATCCAATGAAGCCGTCCGTCGAAAAGCATTGATAGATATCAGTGGATATCATAGGTTCGACAAAATCTGATATTTGCTGACAAAATTTGTTGAAACTGTGACAGATTCTGTATTCGAAACCGTGATGGTGGCCCTAGCAGGAAGTGGCACTCTGGGTTTTCATAGTGTGACTCGTGCGGTACACTCGACAGGTTGCGGGGTATGGGCCGAGGGGCACGCTGGCGGGCGGCGGCGCTGCTGGCGCTGGGCGCGCTGGTGGTGTGGGCGTGGCGCGGCGCGGGCGGCGGGGGCGCGGCGGGCGGGGAGCAGGCGCGCCGCGAGGCGCTGGCGCCGGTGGAAGGGCGCGAGCTGCCGCTCATCTTCATCGGCGGCGTGCCGCGGTCGGGCACCACGCTGATGCGCGCCATGCTGGACGCGCACCCGGACGTGCGGTGCGGCCAGGAGACGCGCGTCGTGCCGCGCATCCTGCAGATGCGCACGCACTGGGCCAACTCGCAGAAGGAGAGCCTGCGACTCGAGCAGGCCGGCGTCTCGAAGGCGGTTCTCGACAACGCGATCGCCGCCTTCTGCCTCGAGGTGATCGTGCGCCACGGGGACGCGGCGCCGCGGCTCTGCAACAAGGACCCGCTCGTGCTCAAGATGGGCACCTACGTGCTCGAACTCTTTCCGAACGCTAAGTTTCTGTTTATGGTGCGAGACGGCCGAGCGACCGTTCACTCCATCATATCTCGGAAGGTAGGTGCGGAGTCGAGGTGCCCATCGTTTCAGGTACCTACTTTGACTTACTCATTATGAGCTTGTATAATTTGTGGATAAATACAGGTGACGATAACCGGGTTCGATCTGACGAGCTACCGGCAATGTCTCGCGAAGTGGAACCACGCAGTGGAGATAATGTACCAGCAGTGCAAATCGATGGGGCCGACCAAGTGCCTGGTGGTGCGGTACGAGCGGCTGGTGCTGGCGCCGCGGGAGACGCTGCGCGAGGTACTCGCCTTCCTCGCGCTGCGCTGGGACGACTCGGTGCTGCACCACGAGCGGTACATCAACCAGCCCAATGGCGTCGCGCTCTCCAAGTAACTATCACATTCACTACACGCACATGCCCTCCCGGAGCGTGGCACTCGTGGGTGTACACGTTTGTGTTTGTGTTTCAGCGCGGAGCGGTCGTCGGACCAGGTGGTGCGGCCGGTGAACCTGGACGCGCTGGACAAGTGGGTGGGGCACATCCCGGCGGACGTGCGCGCCGACATGGCGGAGCTGGCGCCCATGCTGTCGGTGCTGGGCTACGACCCGTGGGCCAACCCGCCGCGCTACGAGGGGGCGCCGCCGCCCGCGCCCCCGGCGCCCCCCGCGCCCCCCGATGCACCACATCCGCCCTAGTTTAACAATATATCAAATAACACTGCATTTCATTTGTATTTTATTTTATACCGGTTTCCACCCTTGGTTTGTGTTAAATGTATGACTCTCCTTCTCAATTTTAAGAGAGGTAGAGCATAGCGTTTATTCGCTCAAAGAGCAGTTCGACTGGGGAAGTACCTCCACCTTACAGAATACCGCAGCCAAATAACTTAATGTTGTGTAAAGTTGAGTTCCTGCGCGTGAGTAAGGTCGCCAGAGCTCCATGAGGAGGGGCTGTGCTGGCAGTGGGAGGACCAGCGGTGTAATGCTGTACGGTTGTGCAGGCGCGGCATGTTGCGGCGGTCAGGGAGACCCGGTGAAACAGCTGTCCGCTGGCTGCCCGCAGGTTGTAGGGGTCCCGAACCCAGGGATCACATAATCTCCGCCCTGGGAGGCTGACCCGCCGCCTCGCGCATAATCCCTGGTATAATCGGTCGTGCCGGAGAAGGAGACCGGAGTGGACTCGTCCGATTGTAGCAGGGAGGGACCGGGGGCCCTTCCGACTGCCGCACCAACAATCCGCATCACCTGTCCAGCACTCTAGCAGAATAACACTGCACTTTGTCCTTCTCGCTCGCTAAGAGCCAGTTTCCTCGTAACGTCGGAGAACTCTTTGTACTGTTGACAGCGACACACCGACAGTCCTGGCTGCATCGCGCTGACTCCGGACGGTTTCCAGCATTGTGAGAATTCTGGTGCATTCTTCAGGTGTAAGCGACATGATTACAGCTTGAATAATAAGTATTGAACACTATCAATATGGTTTATATACCCACTTAAATGAAATATTAGAAACAAAACCAAAATCAAATGCAGTAATTTGGTAGTTCCATCTTCGAAAGTCTCCATTTTTCAAATATGATTTTTTATGACATAAGTTTACAACAACTAAGAAGTTTTAATACCTATCTTAGTTTAAGGAGTATTTAATTGTCTATTAATCACAATTTATTTCATTTTTCATTCATGCTAGCATTCTTAGTTTCCGAGATTCAAAGGTTTCTTTATGTGACCCGGATTCATTGCTCTCGAGTGTTAATGCCACCATGTCAATAGCCTCCAAATGGTTTGCTGTTAACAATCTGTTGCTAAACTCGAAAATGTTTAAGATTCTCTCCCAAATGTAGTGCAAGTACACAGTAAGATATTAATAGATGGTAGCAGTTTGGAACTACACTTCAGAGCAATGAATCCGGGTTACTTAAAGAAACCTATAAATCTCGGAAACTAAGAAGAAATAAACTGTGTTTTTAATAGACAATTAAATACTCCTTAAATTAAGGTATTAAAACTTCTTAGGTAGTAATTGTAAAGTTATTTTATATTGTTTTTTTTTTCAATAAGTAACTCAATTGTTGTCAGTGCGATTAGAATGTAAATATTATGTAATGAATCTAAGCTTGTTTTGAAAAGACTAATTGCCGAGTTTATTGCCGGCTCTTCTCAGCAAATGCGATGTAAGCTGATAGTGATGTTGGATACCGAGACGAAGGTCCCGGGTTCGAATCCTACAATGACCTTGAGCTTTCGGTGAAGGAAAAAATCGTGAGGAAACCATAGCACGGTGGTAGAGCACTTTGCAACAGATACCCGGCTGTATCTGGCTGGCTACCACTCTTAAGTTGAAAATCTGTCGCCAAGCATCTATGGGTGTGTTTCCACAGCTGCACTTGAGAGCCAGTTCCTTCTAGGCTTTGTGTGCTTACCACCTTCGGTACATCATCACTAACCATGTTGAGATTGTTGGTCGAACACAGGCCTATACACAATAATAAAAAAAAAACTTTCCGAACCGGTATTAGAGCACAGAGGATTGAAGGGAATTATTCTTCATAGACCCGTACAGTAAAACATGTTTACACATTTTTATATAAAAATTCTATTATTAAAATCTAAACGTAAACAAACACGATGCGCGACTGCCCTTAGTTTGAGCACTGGCCGAGCCAGTATAAACCGGTTTCCCCTCGTACGTGACGAGCCGCCAGTGCTCACGCACACACGCGCCTCAAGCTTAGTGTGTACTGTGTAGTAGCTACTGTGGTAGTAGCATGGACGATCTCTATGGTAGTAGTAGTGTACCTACCGTAGCGCGGTTGTATGAAGTTTGGTATCTGTCCCCTTTACTCTGTGTGGTATTACGGCCCAACTCATTCTGCAAATTTTGAACGAAGAAGAAGTAGGTACGTAGTACCCGTCTGGCTGCCTACTACTCTCAAGTTGAAAATCTGTCGCCAAGCACCTATCGGTGTGTTCTGACAGCTACATTTGAGAGCCATTTCCTTGTAGGCTTTGTGTGTGTTGGAGCTCCAGAGTAGTTAAATGAAACTCCAATAACGTTTTATACGATTGTAATGTGCAAAATACAGTAAATTCCAAAATATTTTTGCAGAACAATGTTTCACCTTTGATAGAAAAAATTGAAGTGATTGCATGGCGGTGGTACCAAAAAATGTCAATGAAAAATAATGTTACTCCTGTAGATTAGATCATAGCAATAACACTCGAAGGTATAATCACACGAGCGTAAACAGTGTGCTTACCACCTTCAGCTACGTTATTACTTACTGGGTTAATTGTTCGATGTTACTTACCATGGTTGCCATTTAAACAGGTTTACAATTGTGTTTGATTTGACGACAATCTCTACAACATCTTACGTTCATAACAAAAGGTAAGGTAGGTATAGCTAGGTGTTTGAGTTATTATTATATTTGGAGATATTTTTAATAAACTTCCTCACGAACCTCTCCTCATATTGGGTTAATAAAGGAGATCAATTCACAATGTTGCTTTATAAAAATAAACTGTTGAACTTATTGTCAAACGCTTTTAGTTTTTTTTTTGGAGTAAGTACCTAAGTACCTATATAATATATGTAACACAAACAAAAAGCAAAAAATCGTTCATAATTTATAATGATAGTTTCAATAACTTTAAATGAAGTAAAGTAAACAATGCTGCGTACACAGATGATACAAAGTTAAATTAATAAATTATATTTGGGCTATATTATAATAATGTAAATCTAGTCATTGCTACAACACACTTGTATCAACACGGCGATGATATATTGCAGTAGTCCTAGGGGTGCGCTACACGGAGATCACTGCTGGCCCTGAGCGGCCCCCATCTCAGCAGTTAAAGGTTTTGGTATATAATAACCTCCTTATTCATAATAAAGTTATCAAACGTTGATTAGCTAAAATTCTGAAGTCTTTGTCTGACACGTGACATTTGGTGAACGAAAGAGTGAGACGGAGGACACTATTACACTGATTTAGTTAAAAATCGATTATGAATAAGGGGGTTAGTTTTTGCAACACCCTAATAGGGGTCTAATTTTCAACACACTTGCTCATAAAGTGGCTCTTATTGCACCGATTATAGTATCATAATGCAGCATATTACGAACTTGTGCTTTTTGTTTACATTACTGTACTAGTGTTTAATGATATTATCCCGAGTATGTTAAGTTTGTATCTCACTGTAAGTGATATGTGTGTAGACGAAGCATTCTTAATTTAAACGGGTAAATAGTGATGATTTATCAAAAAGTCTTATCTAAAAATACGTACTCGTACACCTACGACTCGTAACCAACTTGCAGTGTGGTCGCAGCCTAAGGGACAACACAAAAGCGTATTGTGAGCTATGTAAATACATTTCATGAATTGTACGACGCACAACTATTTTCTTTTTGAACACATTATTCTTTTATCTTTTATTAAGAAACAAAATTACATTTTCAGTTTGTCAACAAGGTGGAGCAAATGTGTGGGTACTTAAGGATGCGCAACTCATGGCTCGGCATCAGACATCTACTCGCGGTCAAGATAACTTCAAATTTTATCATGCAATTCTTCTATCTGGTAAATATTAATTATGTATTTAATTTGTTTCCATTTATAAATAAAAATCGGCAAGAGGCGACGAGCTCGTACGCTAGGTGGTGGTTATCTAATAATAATGATACTACTTAGTCGTGAAACAATTGTTTATCGCTAATAGAATTACATTATTGTGTTGTGTTGAGGACCGGCTGTAAGTAGCCTATTACGGAAGAGTTGACATTTGTAAGCCTGGGTCGTACGCACACTCATGCGTAAGATTTGTTTTAAATTGTAAAAAAAATAACAAACAACAAAGAGACTCAATTTAAAAAGCTTTTACGTTTTTTAAATAAAGTGAATGATTAGAACACTTAATACCTCAAGTTAATTAAACTTTGAGGTACCTATGTTCACTGCCACTGAAATCACACTTTACGTTAAGAGCAACTCTACCTACTAGCTACTAGTGCAAATTATGACTATGGCCTATAACATGACAAATAATACAAACATTATAAACTTAAAACCAAACAAGTTCGAGGATCAAGTTTTCTGTATTTCTTGATTCTCCCCTGGTTTCACTGCAATTTTTTCTGAAAATAGCAGTTTTACAATGTTTTTTGATCTCGACGCAGAGTCGCGAAACTTGGTCAGAGAGTGATCTACGGTAAAACAACGAATAATAATAATAATGGATTTAAAAAAAACAAGCTGCGACTATGTACAAAATAAATATAAAATAAAATAAATTGTATCAAATGAATATTCAATTGCGCCTACTGTTGATTTTATAGCAAAGTTGAGTTACAGACCCACTGAATTCAGTTATTTTACTATTATTGTATGTATCCCCAGGAATCCTTCGACCGCACTCGCACTTGGCTGAATTTAAAATATAACTGTTCGAAAATACTTTTACTATTTTAAATTTAATTTTACACAATTTGGTGAGTTGTGGGTGAGTTTCATAATTATGTAGATAGGTCAGTGGTAGTGACATCTACGGTCGTGGGTACAAATCCTACTATGAACTTTGATGATCAAGTAAGTCTGCCGCGAAGCATTATATCGGTGCCACTCGAGAGCAGTTCCCATCTAGGTTATCTGTAGGTACCTACTTAAGTTACCAACAATTACACTATGGTGAGTTTATATAGTCACGTGGTCACACACAAGCCTAAACATGATTATAATCATAAATCCTTACTATTATAAATGCGAAAGTGAGTTTGTTTGTTTGTTACGCCTTCACGCCTCAACTACTCAACGGATCATCATGAAATTTGGCATGCAGATAGCCTATGGTATGGAGAAGGACATAGGACTTTTTATCCCGGGAACGCGGGTGAAACCGCGGAAACAGCTAGTACTAAATAAGCACACAATTGTGCTCGAGTGTAATGATCCATTTGATGAACGTTTGAACAGTTGTTGGCAGCGCTGGTTGTAGCGTCGAGCGCGTTGATGGCGGCGGCGTCGCCCGCGCCCGCGCCCCTCCCCAACTTGTATTCCGCCTGGCTCAACGAGATGAACGATACCATGACAAACTTCCAAAACGCATTTAAAAACTAGCCTAAACAAGTTTAATCTAACCAAACAACCATTACGCAACAAAGGACTATAATGAATGAATCTCCATGGAAATAAATTTTGAAAATAAAATTAATTTTTATTGTTAATTGTAACCTGTCATATCCTGTCGTGTTCCAAAATGATTTCTTAAACCACATAAAGAACCTGTGGGTATACCAACTTTTGAGTGAATAGAGTCACGCAGTAAAATCCTCCGCTTAAAATACCTAGCAGCGTTGCCAGACGTCCCAATTTTGGCGGGACGTCCCGATTTTTTGCCCAAAATTAATTTTCGAGGATTACTCGACGGTGAAATCATCGTTGGACTTAGAAGTGGCATATTATAAAGACACCACTGCACAGAAATGGCACCAGCTTTCCCGTGACGCGTCTATATGGTTCTCCTTAAACACCACTACTGTCGTGTTTAAGACGCACCAAAGCAGTGTGACCAGATTAAATTTTACGAAAATACCGAGGCACCTCAAAAAATACTGAAATATACCGACTTACATAGGACATAATATACCAATAAAAATACTGATTTTCTTAACGCGTTTTATTTATTCATACTCACAATAAATGTTAGAGTTATATTTTAACATCCTTTTCGAAGGATTAAAATTAACACAACCTCCTTCATCCTTAACACCTTGCTTTGTTTTTAAAATAGCTGACAGATTTTTGTTTATAAATCTGTTTCTTTGGTCCGTTTTTATTGAATTTATCTGTGAAAATATGCGCTCGCATGCAGCATTCGACACCGGTATACATAGAAGAGATTTACTAAAACTAGTTATATTTTTGTATTTTACATTCCATCACTGTTAGAAATTTTCCCAACTTCCACCCAAAATGGTTCACACGAGATGGGTGAGCCAGTGCTGGAGGATTGTAACAAATCACTTACTTCGCGATCAAACTTTAGGGTTCTATATTCTTCGTCAATTAACTGCATTTATTCTGGCTGTACTTCGCATGGGAAAGTTTCTATCACATTTCGTAAACTGCGAAATTCTTTATGCACGGCAGTGTGTGGGTCAAGAAATGTCAGTTCTCGAAAAACTGGATTTTCAAAAGGCAAACGTGATTTCAATTGCGTGCTCAACTCAATTAAAAATGATTGGCACCTTCTGAAAAACTCAGCAAACTGTTCTTTCATGTTTACATTTTCCCTGTGTTTGATTAATTCTTGGCCTACTTGATGTAATTAGCTTTCATGAAGCAACCCAAAATCGACAAGTACATACTAGATGCATCATCATACAGTCTATCAATGCACGGATAGTCGCCTTGAAAAATTATGTTGTTTACAATCAGCAAAATGTAGTCCAAAAAGTAAAAGTACAATTTGTTTATATCAGTGGTAAAAGAATTAAATAAAAATTCTGATGACATATTGCGATCACTCAAGTATTGGTCTTGAAAGAACAATTGCAATGCCCTCCAATGCTCAATTATTCTACTAATACAGGCATGAAGTGAAAGCCACCTTATGTCGTAATGACGCAAAATTCTGTGATTTTCAGTGTCTGTGAAATTTTGGAACTCAGCAAATTCTCTTTGACGCTTGCTGCTTTGAGAAAAATATCCATATACTTCTTTTACTATTTGTTCTAAATTTCTAGGCAGTAGTTTACAGGCGTGGCTAACACTTAATGCTGCGGAGTGACAAACACATTTTATGAAAAAGCACTTTGGGTTTACTTCTTTACTTTTTGCAACAATGCCAGAGTGTTGACCAAACATCACATTCGTAGTATCAGCAGCGAATGGAATCGGTAAAACACTTCACTAGAACATCACTAAGATGGTCCATAGCTCTAAATGGGATGTTGTGTTCTGACAGAAAACTGCATAAACGCAGCTCAGCTTTCTTGACTTCGTCATTCAGTGGGGCCTTTTTGAAAAATGTATCAACCTGAAAATTTAAAAAATACTTTCTAAAAAACACAACAAAACTAGGATGATTAACTTTAAATTAAAATATATAGTAACTCCTTGAACTAGGTAAGTAAAGCGAGTTAAGCTTACCTTTGACTGTCCTTTATATTTTATCAAGTTCGATTTATGCTTTTCAGTATTAGCATGCTGTTTTATAGATGCTAATCTACTTTGCAGTTTCGCATTGCATGCTTTGCAAAATGCGGTGAACTCGTCATCTTTATAACGTGAAAGCCAAGAAGAAAATTCCGGAATTTGTTCCCACTTAGCTAAATAACTTTGCTGAAAACTAGACATGCTGTCCGGATGAATGCAACTAAGTAAATAAAAACAACGAAAATCAATCGAGTTCTATTTATATGATGACAAAACATCTCCTATTTTGGGGAAATTCCCGAATTATCGAAAGAAAGTCCTCAAAGATTAAGTCGAATGCAGAAGAGACAATTATTTCACTTGAACCGTATTAGACGATTTGGTACTAGTAATAAAGTATCTTTTAAGTTTAACTACTACCTGTCTGTCTGTCTGTATTCTGTGAACCGCATTAAGATTTTCACACAGAAATAGGAAAAAAAAACAATGAATATTGGAGGTTCCCCATACTTAGAACTGAAACTCAATTTTTTTTTTTAATAAAACCCATAAGTGTGTGTCTATGGATAGGTCTTCAAAAATCATATTGAGGTTTCTAATATATTTTTTTTCTAAACTGATTAGTTTGAGCGAGAGACGCTTCCAAAGTGGTAAAATGTGTGTCCCCCCTGTAACTTCTAAAATAAGAGAATGATAAATCTATAAAAAATATATGATGTACATTACGATGCAACTTCCACCGAAAATTTGTTTGAACGAGATCTAGTAAGTAGTTTTTTTTTAATACGTCATGAATTGAAATTCATATCAAATACTCAGGTCTATACTACCATTCACTTATATACCTACAGGTTTGTACGGAACCCTCGGTGCGCGAGTCTGACACGCACTTGGCCTTAAGGCTTACGCTTAGGCTTACCTATAGCTCAGAGTAGATAAATACTACGTACAACCTATAGGTATCCGAGGCAAAAAGAAAGATCTTTTGAATAACTGCTTATCATCTGGCCGGTCATAAAATTGTTTGCCACCTTATTATCTATACTAATAATAATAATAATTTGTTTGCATTGAATAGGCTCCGAAAGTACTGAACCGATTTGAAAAATTCTTTCACTGTTGGGAAGCTACACTATCCCCGGTTGACATAGGCTATATTATATTTTCAAAAAAAATAGGGATCCTTACTAAAACTCTAATAATGTAACCCAAGGTGTAAAAAAATTACCTAAAATATTCATTACATCGCGTGCGCTGCGAAAACTATTGATGATAGAATAAAATAATGTACTACGACTTTGCAGAACACATTATTATTTACAAAAAGTGTCGCGATACCATATGTCTAACTATTATAGTTATGACACAATAAGTGTTTTTCTATTTTAAAAATTTAATTGAAATGTCGCCGCTGGAAATGGCTCTCTATTTGTATCTTGGTATTAATCCTTATCAAAATTACTTCATATTCAAGACTGCTTCAATACCTTTATATAACTTTTTGAATTATTCAATTCGGACATTCCATTCAAAAGATATCACGAGTTTAAAAATATAAGTATTAGCAGAATCACGTCACTGGGGTACGGGCCGTTCGGGAGGGAGCCAATCTCTTTGCGTGTGGCTCAGTGTTTGTAAAAAATGGCTTGACCGATTGTTATGAAATTTTGTGTGTATAGGTCTGAGAATAGGACGTAAACTATTTTTCATACCCGCAGGGTATGGTAGGGTAGGCTAGGCTAGGGTTAGGTAGGGTAGGGTAGCACCACGCGAACGAAGTCGCGCCGGGCAGCTATCTAGTATAAAAAACTATGTCAAAAGGGGGTAATTCCCCAAAAGCTTCATCCATGGAACGAAAATTTTACCTTCAAGTAAAGATGTTGTGGAGATGATTTCAGAGCCTGATGGTATAGAAGAAGAATAGGACACTTCTGCTAAAGTTTGATGGTATCTTTAGGCTTCCCTACCTAAAGGGTGCCAACGGGACCCTATTACTAAGCCTACGCTGTCCGTCGGTCGTTCCGTCCGCCGTCATACCGTCAGTGGGCTATATCATGAACCATGATAGGTAGACAATTGAAATTTTCACAGAATGTGTATTTCTATTGCCGCTATAACAATAAATATTAAAAATGAAATAAAATTTAAAATTAAAGGGGGTCCCCATACGAGAAACGTCTTTACGGAACCCTATGTGTGCGAGTGCGACTTGCATTTGACTGGTATTTTATATTTGATTAATATTATGCTGTAGCGACATCTATCAGCCATCTATCAGTAACACCGAGATAGTTCACACACGGAAAGATAGATGGCGTGGCGCCACATTATCCTGCATCGCGCCTAAATGCTGCATCGCGCTGGCGAAGTTTTCTCGAGAATCTGCATATATACAACTGTCCGACATGTACAGTTGGACCGCGGTCCCCAGGCACGATGTCCCAGCCTGGCGGAAGATCTTCCCTTTTAAATGGAGGTGTCATCCACCTTGCACCTCCATAATGCAACAGAGTCTTTCTAATTATGTATTGATTGCTCAATTGTTATCGATTTGTTGATTTTACTATTTTGGTTCCTTTATGTGATTATTAATGGAGATTTTTAAATATGGGTAACTGGAAATTTTATTGCAAACGAAAAAGACTTGGTTTTATTTTAATTTCCTTTAAAATAATAAGTAATAATTAAATTACAGTAATGTGATACAAGTTAGGTAATATTCACCGAACGTAGCTTGTGTGTCTAATGGTAAGCTCTAATTTACTTAACTCAATTTAATTTCTTTAATATTAGCTTATTGCCGTGAGAAAAATCACTAACTCAGGTCGATGATTAATTAACTCGAAGCTATGTCAATAGATAAGTAGAGTAAAATTCATTAAATGTTTATTTTATTTATACCTAATTAAGTTTTTTTACCCACTATTTTTATGTGGTAAAAACTTTACAATATTTCCTTCAAAACGACAAAAGAATTTTGAAAATCTGTAATACCCGTAAAAAGTAAGGGCCAATTCAATTTTTCAAACTTTCAAACGCGATTATCTCAAAACACACTTTTTAGACTTAGTTAATTCTCGCTCTACGGGGACGGTATACTCTGACTGAGCTATGGGATGGGTTAACACCACAGGTGTCATACTGCCATCTATCAAAGAACAAGGAACTAGCGTTGCGCGACTAAGTTCCGTTTCGTGCACCTTCTTTAGAAACACTAAAGATGGCAGCACCGAAGCATACAATAAGCTTCGACGCTGACTAGTGACAACAAGTTACGCACGATGATGATCTTTTTGTCAGATCTGTGATCGTATTTAGTTTCCGTGCTCGCCGCGCTGCTCGTGCACAGACGATTGAAGCCAATTGAAGCAAACAGAGTACAAGCTTCTAAGGAGCATTCAAAATTTATACCTATTTGGGTAGGGTTAGCAGTGTTAGCAGAGGAGAATAAAATTAAATAAATAAAAATGTTTATCACACATTATTACGAAAGGGCACTTAAATGCAAATCTAGTTTTAACACTGACCACTGATCTGGGTGACTAAGATTTGCTCGCGAACTCGGAAAAACTAGTTGTTTCGGAGATGAGATTTGCTAGATCACTTTTTTGCCCCCGAAAAACCCTCATATAGCAAATTTAATCGAAATCGTAAAGCCGTTTTCGAGATCCCAAAACATAAAAATTTTGCTCATACCATAGGATAGGTAAGTAGGCAAACCAACTTATTTGTAATCATAAACACCAATCATGTGTGACGGGCCAGCTGGCGCGGTTGGTTAAGACCCTGGTTAAGATTCCACCTATCGCGCCGCACGTCGTGGGTTCGATTCCCGCACAGGACATGCATTTGTGTGCATGAACTCGTCTGTATGTCCTGACTCTGAGTCTGGGTGTAATTATGTATAAGTACCTATGTATTTACAAACAAAAAGTAGTATATCTATTATATCAGATATCTGGTTTCCATAGTACAAGTACGTAGTACTATTAAATATTCTGTGGCGTAATGACGTTGATTTTGTTTGCAATCTATTCCGCCAATTTGCCACCATCGACAATGCGCTCTGATTGGCTAAGACAAGGACTCATGCCGCTCTGATTGGCCAAGTCAAGAACACACGATGCAGTGATTGGTCCTTACTGTGCAAAATCAGTGACAAATCACTGACTAGTTTCGGAATCGGATTGCTCGGTATTACTACTCTAAGGGATTGTTCCTTGATGCTTAAGGCATACAATATTAAAATTACATACAATATTAAAATTACATACAATTCATTAAAATTAAAAATTCATTACAATTATTCAATACCTACTACAAATGTTTAACGTAGATCAACGGGCTTTTTAACAAAACAGCCTACCTACTCTGTTGTTTTATCATTTAAAACAATTCCATATTAGTTTTCTTTCATAAATTCATAAAAAATACAGACACGGCAGAGTTAAAAGGACCAAATTTTTTAAACTATCTGTCTGATGTTGCAATTTGCCCGGATACCTACACCGTTTTAGTGCTTTAAAATTTATGCTGCCGCTTATTTTCCAGTAGAATTACCCCAAAATATTAATCCATATCTTATAGTGGAAGCAACATATCCATGATATGCAGTAATTACGGCCGTTTGATTAACAACTTTTTTAATTTAGTTTGCGAGTAGGTACGAAAACTGACAGCCTTTTACATACGTGATTAATTTGTATATTCCATTTCATTCGGCTGTCAATGTAGTTAGGTATTTAATCGTAACTAACTATCGTAAATAATGTGACCGTCGTCTAGTGCTTGTATCCATGTTGGTTATTTTGGGGTTTCCCCCCTACGGCCTCCACCTCCCCTTCTAGCCGTCCCTTCTTCTTCTTCTTATTTTTAATGTTGGCAACCAAGCCCAAATTAGGGCTCATTTCTGGCAGTGTCGAGTTATATTATAGTTTCCAGTCACAATAAATCACTTCACATTATAGTCCTCAGTCAGTCACCGTCCATAAAAGTCATGTTTTACTACAATGGTGGTCATTGTAGTAAAACTCTACACGGACATTTTGAGACAACTTGAAAAGTCACGATACACATAATTCATTTCATTTCACTTCACTGGTGCACATGGATGATCTTTATTGGGTAAAATACCACCAAAAATACACAATAAAACTCAAAATACACAAATTTATGAAAATAAAAATGAAAATGCTACGTCACTCTGCAAGTTCCCGCCAAAAAGAGCTAGCCGTCCCTTTCCAGTGAATAATAGAAGCAAAGATTTATTAATGTCAGTTTGAAAGTATTGATATTTTTTTACCCGTGAATATAATAGTATTGTGCTGTCATTAGCAAATAGCGTCTTCTCATAGTTAGTAAACTTGGGCGGATCAATAATGTATATTAGGGACAATAATGGTCCTAGAACACTTCCCTGTGGGACACCATTTTGGACATTTCTGTATTAAGATATTTAGATGTATGTAATCTCAGATTTTGTTTAAATATATTTATAAATAAATAAATATCCTGGGAAATTCCTCACACATGGTCATCTGATCCCAAACTAAGCAGAGCTTGTACCACAGAATATTTAATAGTACTACGTAATTACGCTTCTTTGGGTTAATTGTTCTATGGCCTTAAGCGACGGACGATGGAAAAATAGGGCCTTTATAGGTACCTACTATAGTTAACACCAAATAAAATACACCTGCCTATCATTTATGTAAAATGATCGTGATTATTCAGATGATTATAGGATACATAGATACCCATTCAAATACGCACGCCACACCAACAACTCCAGAATATTATTAGTGAAATTTATCCTTTATACATTACGTTGTACACGTTGTTGTCAACGTCAGCCGGACCCGACCACTTACCAGCTCGCTTCTTGATTGGTTGCGCTAAATCAATTGCCATTCCCATCGCTCTTTTATTTCAAAGGTCTATTCAAGAATGTACGGTGCCTAAGATATGGAAGTCTGCTTTTATTACTCCAGTGCATAAGAAAGGTTCTAAAGCGGAGGTCACCAACTACAGGCCGATCTCAAAGCTGTGTATTATATCAAAAGTCTTCGAGCGCATTATCTATGACACTTGGTCATAGATAATGCGCTCGAAGACTTTATGCAGCACTCAGTAATTCTTTTACCCCTTCTCAACATGGCTTCTTAAGAGGACGCTCGACAGTGTCAAACCTAATACTGCTTAATGACTACGTAACTGAAGCTATGGATGCAGGTCTTCAAGTTGATGTAGTCTATACTGACTACAGTAAGGCATTCGACCGAATTGAACATAAATTGCTGGTTTCCAAATTATCTGATATTGGAATCAGAGGTGATCTTTTGCGGTGGCTCGCATCTTACTTGGAGAACAGGTCCCAAGCCGTAGCCATAAACAACTATGTTTCCAGCTGGATCCCAGTTCCTAGTGGTGTACCTCAAGGCTCACTGCTCGGACCATTGCTGTTTGTGATATTTTTAAATGATATAGAGCAATGTTTTAAGTTTTCCCACCTCTTGTGTTTCGCTGACGACATGAAAATATACACTACCATATCTTCACAAGATGATGTTGTTAAGCTACAATCTGATCTTAATCGCCTAGCTGATTACTGTGCACTAAATAGGCTCGACCTTAATGCTGATAAGTGTTCAGTAGTCACATTCACGCGCAAAAAAACAACTTTTATCTCTGACTACTTCATAAAAGGACAACAGCTACGGAAACAGCCATTTGTACGTGATTTGGGTGTCACCCACGATTCTAAATTACTTTTTGATGTTCACATTAATAATATTATATCTAAAGCATCTAGAGCCTTGGGATTTGTGATGCGTAACTCTAAGTGCTTCACCAGAGTGAAAACTATGAAAATTCTTTATTGCACCTACGTCAGAAGCAACTTGGAATATGCATCACAAATATGGAACCCAAGGTACAATACTTACATAGATAGACTCGAAAACATACAAAGGAAATTCATTAAGTATTTGTGTTACCGAACGCATACAAATTACAACTCTACTAATTACTTAGATCTATGTAAAAAGCACCATCTTCTGCCGCTCGCTTCTCGACGCGATATCGCCGATCTGGTGTTCCTTTCCAAAATAACGAAGGGATCGATCGACTGTCCCGAATTGCTATAACTGATTAGGTTTAATACCCCTAACAAATGGTTGCGACAATGTCCTATCCTACATGTGCCGATTGTGTCCTCTAATTATAGGCAAAATTCTTACATATGGCGAGTAAGTAACGCATACAATAGCATCTCTAAAACTGTCGATTTAGACATATTTAATATGAGCATCCCGATATTGAGGCGTCGGCTTAGTCTACAATTCTTTTCTTCAGTTTAATTAAAATAGCAAGACTTTTATTGTTGATAACAATGTTTAAGGGTTTGACGTTATTCTGTGTATTTTTTTTTTGTTATAAGTACTGATTTTGAGAATATGTTATAATATAAATAACAATTATTGATATTATAACATATTATTATATTAGTACCTTTTTCTTCTTTAAAAAAAGTTGTCATTATATGTTAATTTTTTATGCTAGTAACGATTTGTTAAATTATATGATGTGTTTATCAGTGAGGACCTATAAATGGCTCCCACATTTTTTATACTAAAATATGTACACAATGTTGTAAGCTGTTGGTCCTCCAACTAAAAATAAATAAATAAATAAATTTATATCCTCTGTGGTCAGAAAACAAAAACAGTTTAATTTAATTAGAATGTATGCAGCCGCGTCGCGGGGGGCATTCAGTCTGACTGCACGCACGCCTGCACGGTGCGGTGCGGTGCGGTGGCTCAGCTGAGCGCCGCACCGCGCGCTGTCAGTTATCCGTAAGCTCTGGACGGGAGAGGTCGCGCACGCTGGTACCTGAGCCCGCACGCACGTGTTTCCGCGTTCGACACTTAAATCGTGGCTTGCTGTTTGTTTACAACAACCCTGCATCGAAGTGCCTTATGTGATTTTTTGAACGATCGGAGTGGTGACAAGATACCGCAATGCTGCGGCCTTCTCGTAGACGAGACAGGTGAACGAACATAATCGAGATGTTTGCGATGGTCGTCGGATACGTTTGGATTGCGGCGTGGAGCGCGTGCTGGGCGGCGGCGCCGGCGGGTGGCACGCGACCCGACACCGTCGCCGTGCCACGCTGCTGCCCGCCCGGTCACCAGCTCGGACCGGACGCGCTCGCCAGCATGACGCTGCCGGCTGCCAGCGTCGCCGCTGCCTGCCGCCCCTCCACCGCCACCGCCGCCGCCTGGGCCCCGAGGGTGTTCGCGCCCGTGCGAGCCAAGCTTCTCGGCTATGTGCCGCAGCACTGGCGCCTCGCCGACTCCGCCGTGCCCGCTTGCGAAGAGCTGCGCGTGGTGCCAGATCACGCGGCGCTGTATGTACTGTTGGCCAACAACGGCTCTATTATGGTGCGCGGGACGGAGTACGCGCTACCGCCGGAGCGGTACTGCGTCGACGCGAGCTCCGCGCTGGTGTGCGCCGAGGACGTGGTGCTGCCGCCGTCCAAGTGTTGCGCCCAGGGGCGCGCGTTCGACGGCGCGCACTGCGTCGAGGATGCCGAGCTATCGCGCAGCGCTAGTGAGGAGCTGAACGCGCTGGTGAACGGCACCAGCGTGAGCGGGGGCTGGCCAGCGTGCGCGGGCGCCGGCGGGTCGCGGTACGCGGTGACGGGGGCGCTGCGCGGGGCGCGGCTGGGCGCCGACGGGTCGCTGGAGCTGGCGGCGGGCAGCGGGCGGCTGGCGCGGGGCGCGTGGTGCGTGGAGGCGGTGCGTGGCGAGGCGGGCGCGCGCGTGCTGGCGTGCGAGGCGGAGGCGCGCGCGCGCCGCCCGACGCAGGCGACGCGGCACGCGCTGTACGGCGCGGGGCTGGCGGTGGGCGCGGCGTTCCTGGCGGCCACGCTGGCGGCCGGGTTTGCGCTGCCGGCGGCGCACCACGCGCTGCACTGGCGCTGTCAGACGCACTACGTTGCGGCGCTAATGCTGGGCGACGTGCTGCTTGCGGCCACACAGCTCGCCGAGGGCAGCGTGCCCACGACTCTGTGCCGTGCACTCGGTGAGAGCGGTTCCGATCGGTAGTGAATCTGAAATCTGTGAAGTTTTCGAGTTATAATCGGGAATGGTTGTTTCATGTGCCGTGCGGTGGGGTGCAGCCGTCTGTATGCACTTCCTGTTCCTGTCGGCGTTCTTCTGGCTCAACACGATGTGTTTCAATATATGGTGGACTTTCAGGTGAGTACTAACTGCGACTAGTTTGTCTTTTATACGCTTTTTCGGTCAAAGCCGAAACACGTTTGCTGGTAGTAGTAAGTAGATCAGTAGGTACAGCTAAAGGAACCCAGTTGTGGTTCAAGCTTTGCAATCGAGCTAGGTTTGCGCTGACTATGGCTATATCGTAGTTTCACGTAGACGTATTGACGAGCGCCACAAATTATTTTGTGATACTGTAAATATTCAATTGATAGGTATACGACATTTACACATTGGCATATTAGCTTAACAACTCATGAGACTATGTAATTTCTCTCAATCAGTTTTATTGTTAATACAATTCATAAGAACGCTGACAATAAAAATTAATTGATCACGAATGATCAGAAAGAGAAAGCGTTTTGGACATCGAGGAAAAATCCCTGTTCGAAAATGATAGATAATAATATTATCTACAATTTTCGAACAGGGATTTTTTACCTACCTACTAACTGGCATCTCCCGTTACCTCGGTTGGGAGGACCACCTCTGTTGGGAGTCCTTGGGAATCGCCGTAAAATAACGATTATAATCACAGAGCATAGATTATACATAATATTTTATGATGATAGAGAAAAGCTAGTAATGTTCTTTATTGTATACATATGCCATGAAAAATACCATAAGTGAAAATAATAAAAAAGGATGAAACGGAAACGTTTTCAATGAATATCCGTCACAGCAAACTCAAGACAAATATCTAATAAAATAAATAAATAAACCATTTGTCTAGATATAAAACATGCTCAAGCTCCAGTGATGGATTCACAACATCCATGTATTGGTAGTTTCACCAAATTATTAAGGATATAAATTAATCGATCCCGAAAAGTAAGAACTGGTGTGGGGAACGGGACACCGGCCTGTACTGTTCTTCCGTCACAAAAGAAGACGATTGTCGAGTTCAATCAAAGAAACCACAGGAACTGACGATAGAAAATATTAGAAAGACGAGAGGAAGCCTATTTAATACTAGTATTAGGCAAAAAATAATTTCTCATGCATAGTACCTATGATCCGTTTTTGAATGTATTGATAGTAGCGATGGGCGATTGTTCCAAAAAAAGTAATCGAAATTATCGACAATTGTAAAACTGTACATTCGATTGTCGATTCATTCATTCTAACGAATAAACAATCGAATAACAATCGACCTTTCGAATGAAAATTGACGCACGCAACGCAGGCTGCAATAGTACGCACAATCGACGGGTGAGCGCGGGGGCGAATATATTCATTAATTCGGCGGACGGACATCCAACGCACGGCACAGGCCACGCGCGGTGCCGCACGAAGCGTATTATGAACAATCGAAAGATGTCGATTGTTATTCGAATGATTCGAATAAATTGGATAATCGAATAATTCGATTGTTTTTAGTAATAATCGCCCATCGCTAATTGATAGGTTCCAATGTCCCGCGAGTAGGATGAGTACGATGACCGTTTAATATGAAGGCGTAATATGAATTAGTTCAAAAACTGACGTGACCAAAAGCCATGTATGTCGTATTATAAAACATACAATACGAGCATTCAAAAACATTTTCAGCGGTTCACATTTTGAATTTGTTCTTCGTTTTTAATTAAAAGCAGCGGATTTTAGTATATTTAATCATTTAAAAAAATGAATCGGTTTACATAAGTGATATCCTAGGTGACGTGATGATTGACAATAAAGTTCGTGACAAAAGTGATTAAAACAATTAGTGTTTCTAGATAGCTGTAAGGGTAGATTTCTTCCAATAAATACTCCCGAAATCTTTTCAAAACTTGGCATTGGAAAACATATTTGAAATGCAAAGGATGCATTTTGATATCTTTAAGATTAATTAATATCAGTAAGATAGTAGTTAAGATATTTTCTTACTGATATTAATGAAGCTGCGGATCACAGCCATTGCCAATACCCTATCTCTGAATAATAATTAGCGTTATGAGGTAATTAATCAATTTGGTGGCCTCTCCGTAAATTCTACCTAAAGTTAAGGTACGTACGCATTGAGATTTAAACATATACTAATATTATCGTCATCTAAACTTATGCACAGTACCAGTCCAAACATTATGTCCATATAAATAATTAATAAAATACCGGATTAACAAAATTACAATATATGTATTAACGGCCTAAACAGCTATTACTAAAGAAATGCTATTATTGTCTAAATGATTTTATAAATTACTCATTCACAGAAATTAATGAATAGTACACTAAAAATAGAATCTAGCTAAATAGATCAGTGGAATATAGTAACTGACAGTGCTGACCTTATCTATATACTTACAAGAGCTGTGTTAACCCCATATCGGTGCTAAATTCACGGGCAGTTGTCGTTCAGGTAACAAAGACTTCTTACCTGCAATGCAAGTAAGACAGGGCCGTCGTACGCCACCCTTGAGACCACCTCCGGACGGACCCCGCTCTCACCTATACAATAATTCTTATAATAATAAAAAGACAGGTGGATGAATTGAGGCATTTGAAGGTGAGGATGTTCCGGTTGCTGACATAAGTATCTAATAATAAATTAAATAAGCCGAAGTTCTGTCCGCGGTGTAGAACAGACAATCACTCCCACCACTCGAGTATATTTTATTTCGCAATCTTTAACTGCAGCTTTAATTAGTTTTAGATTATCATCATAAATCTTATTTAATTAATGTAATATATTTCAAAATATGAATTTGCTGGTCATGCTAAGGATGAGGGCAAAAAAGTTAATAAAAAGTACTAATCCTGAAATTCAACCGGAATCACAAACAAAATACATTTTATTTCTCAATCTTTAGCTTGAATTAGTTTTAGTTTATCATCAAAAATCTAGTCTCAATTAATGTAAGGTACTTCAAAATATGAATTTGCTGGTCATGCTAATCAGGGTGAGGGCAAAAACGGCCATCGTCCTCTACAATAACATAATAACCAAGAATCATGTTAAGTTCCTGTATTTAATAAACTTAATCGAAGACACACGATACGTTATTATTTAAAGGGCAGCAATAACCGATTCACTACTTACCAATGTTACCAGGTACCCTCCCAAGTAGGCAGTTATCTTTTATTTATGGTGGGAACACCAGCAGCTATACAATAAGAAACTTAAAATATTAATAGTTCTCAGGAAGCCAACTGGTCTTCACGGATATAATTATGCTAATATATAAGAACTAATCTGCGACTGACTAGTTACGCGTAACACACTTTTAGGTAACATAAAGGAAATATTAATAACATATTAATATAACATTAACATTTACATATAGCTGACAAATAATACTGACACACAATTCACACGCACTGTATTATTTGAAATAATTATAGCTTAGTATTCACCTCGTCGATTAAATGTTTGTGCAGAAAATTTCTAAATGGTGTTGCCTCACGAAGGTGCAAGCGACAGCTTCATGTCGTTCATGTCGCTTGCTCTCCAGTACTCTCCACATACAATAATTTGTCTATAGTTAGAATGGACTAGTGAAACATTATGTATTGGATAATACCGATACGATCTATTTAAATTAATTTTACCAACTAGTTCGGAGCAATCTACCGCATTTGATTATTATTAAAATAGGCCATATACGAAATTTTGCCGATTCGCTGATTTACGTAATTTTACAGTTAAACTAGGTACTGTATTTTTATGTTGTAGTTATTCCTAGGCAACAAGGATAAATTGCTACGAATGGAATTTTTATTTGTACATAACAGATTATTTTTTGATAGATAATAGATTCCGCCAAACATAACAGCGATGAAACCACGTGAAGGAATTGTAATAAAAGATGGAGTATTGTAAATAGAAAAACAAACCATTATTTATCATAAAGTTGTTGTACCTAAGTGGTCAACCAGAACCGAACAAACGCAAAGCCCGGAAACCGAGAATAGCTATCGGTTAGGGTAAATGTGCAGGTGAAGTAAGGACTGACATGAGTCAAGCGGTGTTGTCCACGTCAGGCAGGGTGCACAAGTTGTTTGGTGTTTGGCGCCACCTGTTACACCGCCGGTGTGTAATGTAACACGTGGCGTGGTATGTGTGTGTCGCAGAGACTTCCGCCCGACGAGCCTGGAGCGCGGGCAGGAGGCGTGGCGGCTGCGCGTGTACATGGTGTACGCGTGGGGCGGGCCGCTGCTGCTGGCGGGCGCGGCGGCGCTGCTCGACCACCTGCCGCCCGACGCCGCCGCGTCCTTCCTGCGCCCGCGCTTCGCCGTGCAGCGCTGCTGGTTCTACGGCGACATGGAGATCCTCGTCTACTTCTTCGGCCCCGTCGGCGTGCTGCTGCTCGTCAACCTCGCGCTCTTCATATCCACCACGCGCCAGCTCACCTGCGGTCTCTGGCGCCGCGACGAGGTCAAGTCCACCTCCGAGAGGTCAGTTCCGATAAGTACCCGAGCGCACGATTTCGTTACTTCGGCTACTTCCACGACGCTAACGCAAGTATTTCTCGACAGGGCGGCGCTGGGGCGCGTGTGTGCCAAGCTGGTGGTGGTGATGGGCGTGACGTGGGGTGCGGACGTGCTGTCGTGGGCGGCCGGCGGGCCCGACTACGTGTGGTACGCGACGGACCTGCTGAACGCGCTACAGGGCGTGTTCATATTCCTGGTGGTGGGTTGTCAGCCGCACGCGTGGGCCGCGCTGAAGCGGTGCGCGGCGGCGTGCTGGGCGCGCGGGCGCGGCGACGCGGGCGCCGGCGGCGGCGGCACGCACTCCTCGACGCACCTGCCCTCGTGCGGCGAGTCGCTGACGCACACCACGGCGGCGCCCGCGCCGGCGCCGGCCGCGCCCGCCGCCGCACCCGCGCCCGCGCCTGCGCCGCGCATCCCCATGGAGACCGTGTGCTGAGTGCCGCATGCCGTGCCTGCCTAGTGCTCTTTGACTGAACTTGTGGTGGTGGCGGACCTGATGACGGGCCGCGAGCCGAGCTTTAATGTACAATTAGTCGTACTCGATATTTATTCTTCAGTATTATTTTTGTATTTCCGTTGACGATTACGGTGCGTGTTGTCGTATGAGTGCTCGTGTTCGCGCGCGACTCCCGCGTGCATCGACGCGACGTGACGAGGTGTTGTATATACGTGTACGTATAATCATATATACCTGTGTATGGACTGTATCTGTGCGGCGACCTCGACGGGTCGTCGGTAAATCTCTTGCCCTGTTAGATTGGCTGTTGAACAAAAAATTAATCGAAAAACAGTATCGTTTTTGTTTAATTTGCATCGAATCCCAATTTGTAATTCCCGTCTTATCCTGATGTACGAATTTAGTAACAGTTACCTATAACATGCCACCTATTAGTAAATCTCCTTTCTTCATCATAAACAAGAACCACAGCTTTCCCCCACAAGCAAAATGGTTGTCTATAAAACAATCGTAATGCCAAGTTAAACGTATACGGAATCCAGCTTACAAAGATATAAAATGTTATATCGAGAATCGTGTAGTTTATATGCAATAATTACATTATATCGGGACTTGAACATGTACACTATACAACAGGAGCTATTAACAACTCTACAGTAAGAAATATTGTTTATGAGCGGCTTTTTGAAGGACGTAGTCGTTCAGTCTTGAGCTTGTAACGATAAGATACGACCTTCCCTGTTTCAATTATTGTTTCTGGTCACAAATACTATTAACAAATTATCAAATGTTAGAATTTTAATAATCAAATTTTTTATATAAAATTTTCTATTGTTCCGGCCTGAATGTATTCTATTCGGCGACAAAATAATCGCTCAGCGAGTCGCTCATGGGCGAGCTCCTCAAATAAAACCGCGTGAGTGTGCACGCACCAAGGGTTCCGATCTTCCTTGGACGTATTCCAAAAGGAAATCCTTTTGGGCAATGGCTGTTGTTAAAATTATTAAAACTATTCGGAACTAAAATCTGATTTTAATTGATGAACGTTCCACGCTAAAACCAGACAAACAATAGTTAGCCCATTGTTAAAATAAACAGATCGCTACGAAACAATCCAAAGTCAAACATAAGAGGGAAAGAAGCTAATCTTCTGGTCGCTTACGTCAGGCTTAATCAATACATACTTTAGTTGGTTTAAGACGTCTGTTACATCTTGCTTTAATTTTGGAAAAATCTTTCCAAACACGAATGGAGCGCGCGTTTATGTCTTTTGTTGGCGCGCGGCGTCCGCCTCCGGGCGCACGTCACGCGCTCGCACTTCACCGCTTTCTATAACACGTAACACGTTACGTCACACGTTATAATATGGGGAAAGAGAATTAGTTTTCTGGTTTTAATATTGAATATAGAAGTGGTGGGGTTGCTTCTTTTTCTGCCGACAAACTGCAATGCAGTTTGTGATCAATCAGCATTTAATACCGTTTTGATTGTTAAGCTCAGTTTCTGAGTATATAAATACTACGTACAAGCTTAGGCAAGGTTGCGTGATGCAATAGATAGGTCATATATAGAGTGCACGCGATCACAGTCAGTTGCTTTTATTAGTTACGCACCTGCTTGGTATGGTGAAACTGTGGTGTAATTTTCTACTGACACATTACTCATAATTTTGGTGCAAATAGCTCTCAAACATAAGTAAATATATAAATAATACTGTTGACAGTGAATGCTTGTTTTTATATTTGATTCTAGTTGTTTGATATTGAATGAATGAGCTATTCAAAGACAATAAGAGTCTTCATAAAGGATCAAAATAAACTAAACGATAAAGGGCATACAAAAGTGTGTTATCAATCGACAATGACGCTGACGACATCGCGACACGATGAGTTATTCAATATATACGGTTGAGTCATGCGTCGAGGTATGTGTGCAATGCAGCCCTGGGGGGGTGTGTGTGTGTGTGCGTGTGTTGGTAGATAAAGGGCTGATTGATAGTGAGTATAATGCGGTACCGGGAGGTTATCGCGCGCCCTCGCCCGGGACCGACCTTTACTACTACAATCGTATTCTGCACCATTGAAAAAGATTACATATTGTAAGCAAGTAAGTAACATAAGTAAGTACCTAAGTACATAAGTAGTTACTATAGTCTGGTGTCGTATGGTAGGTGTATAATTTGTTATTATGTTAATTGCATCAAAATTTACTGAATTATAGTCAAAGCTCTACTGGGCTACTTGCAATTCACCTGCACTGCTTTAAGTAGGTACCTATTATGAACAGTACAACTTATGTGATAAAGTCTGAAATCGCGATCGGCCGTGGCGTCACTTATGGTGGCGGTGGCGGGCGAGTCTCGAAGCGCGCGCGACGCGACCTTGTCGTGTAAACAATAATAACGCGGGTGCGTCGACCTCGCCTCAACACCATACCGGCTCCGTTCAAGCGGCAACGCTACCTCACATACCTCGATCCTTATACATAATATATAGTCCAGGTACTATGTCCAATATAAATTGTTATGTTGTATGATTTTGTCACAGTGAAGTTATAATAACTCATGTTTAACAATATCCCTGCGTAGTCTGCCCCCCTAGACAAGATGGTTGTCGACAATCGTTCTCTTTAGTAAACGATCAAGCTTTGTATGGGATTGTTAAAAATCACGTGATATTTAACAAACTTTTATGTCAATCCCATACAAAGTCATCGTTTATTAACGATGACGATTGTCGACAACCATCTTATCTAATGGCCCTGTACGTACACTGCTCTCTAGCTAACTATAGCAAGATTAACAGAAACGTTGACTATTTAAATAATATGTACATACCTATATGAATATAAGGTACGACGTGACTCGGGCGACAAAGCTCATTGCAGTTTTATGTAAGTTATCTGTAGGTAGTTGCATAAGAAGCCCTTGTGGTTCCGTCGGCTGAGTCACTGCCACGGTATAGTCCTGGCACCGCCCGCGCCGCACTCCACCACGTGTTATCATCCTCGCCAAGTATCGAATCTTTCATACGATACCAAATGAATGTGCCTACTCGTTTGTGATAATGAAACGAACACTGTTCTTGCAAGGTTGCAGCTAGCAGACTGCCGACCGAGCGTGATGCAACAGACCAACAGCAGTGCGAACCTGTAACACACATTACTCTGTGCCTTCTATGTGAGAATGATTCGATAACAGGTAAGAGAAATTGTAGTCAAGAAAATCATGGATAGAATGACCATAAGTGGCAAAAACTGCACCCGTTAGACTAGGTGAACTTTACCAGGAGTAGTAAAACTAAAATGTTTGAACTGAAAAGTGAACGGGTTTGGACAGCAATATCAAAGAATACCTACTCTTCCGCATACAACAATCCGATGAAGCAGGCAGGTCTGTTCGGTTCGCTAACAGCTTTAGAAAGTGGACGTGATGGTTGCGGGCGCTACGCGGACGCTGCAAGCTCGTTATGTAACGTAACTCAAGCACAAACAATGAGATTTGAACTCGAGTTTTACTTGCTCCACACCACAAGCAAACTTCTATCTAATTTGAAGGTCTCGTTCGTCTACCGCCCTAATCAAAAGCAACTTAATATACCTAAGTACTCTGTCTACATTACCCTTTGTAATGTAGACAGTATATTATGTTCTACCCTTATCCCACGCGGGATCGCTACTGCATGTCTTCTTCTTCCCTTTCTCACTGTCATCAGTCGTCTTATCAGTATTTTTTTCGAAAAACGGTAGAATCTCATTTCTCAAAAATGTTTTAATGTTCCACAGTCTCCTTTTTTGCTCATTCACAGAATCTACCCATCTTTCCTTGGATGTGTGGCCCATTTTTATCCCTTCCTATAACATGTGCATATCATGTTGATTACTGATTTATATACTCCTCAGTTTGTCCGTCACTAGCGGTTCTCACTGGTTGCTCAACATAATAAAAGGCGTATTTAATGCCATCAATCTAAGTGTGAGGTAACGTCCCGACTATGGGTCCAACTTGGAAGTGACCCAAGTGGCATTGTCACGCAATGCGTAAACGTCACTAGATATAGAGATGCCTTCAGCCTGAATAGTAAGGCTACATTTGATACTAGAAGTGATTGCCTTGAAACATTCTAACAATAACATCGCACACAATGGTCAAGTGATAATTGGCATGTAAAATACGTACATATAGATTGGAGAATTTGTCTTTTAATTTACTACAAATAACTATTTATTTGTAGTAGTTACTGTTATTTAGTTGTAGTGTACCTATTGACTTTATTTTGTAACAGTACTTATAGAGAGAAAAAGGAGGTTTGGGTACATGTTTAAATCTGAATACAAATCTATACTAATATTATAACGAGGTAAAGTTTGTAAGTTTGGATGTTGGAGGTAATCTCCGGAACAACTGATCCGATTCTGAAAATTATTTCATTAATAGGAAGGTGCATTATACCAGAGTGTTATATGAAACTTTTTGCAACCCGATTAAAACCGGGGGACAACTTGTGTACAATCATTTAAAATGGCTATAACTTTCACTGCTTGACCACACGTTTCATATGAAGTACCAACCTCAGTTGCAA
Source organism: Achlya flavicornis (assembly GCA_947623365.1). Classification (NCBI taxonomy): domain Eukaryota; kingdom Metazoa; phylum Arthropoda; class Insecta; order Lepidoptera; family Drepanidae; genus Achlya; species Achlya flavicornis. Next base: position 138,080 of record OX392472.1, read on the forward strand.
AGTAAAGGAGTACAGAGCATCGTGCGATGAATGTCACCGTTGTATCGAGAACGTTTTGATTCCATTGTACACTGCTTTGAATTATTATCTTGCTTGTCCACCCAATCTGTGGTCCACCCATATCTAGAATGTACCTATTGGCTAGTTATAGGCGCGAGTCCCGCCACACGCAGACTGGCCGCACGGTCAGTTGCCAATAATTGCAGATCCCTCGCAGCCGTGCCGCACCACATTTTCGTTCAAAAGCAATTTACTCATAAGGTACATAATAACATGACAGGTTCGCAAAAATTGTGCTTGTAAGTACCTATTCACCTTCAGTCGTGTGCTACTTACGCGCACTGCACGAGTCACGATCAACGTTGCGATTCGTAGAAACCGTAAATGAGCAGAGATGTACCACGAGATCTAATTTGCCCGTTTTGACAGCACATACCAAACCATATAAACATCAAAAAAATACATGTAAAAAAGTGACAAACATAGTACGACAAAAAGAGACACTCTTGTCACAACGGGCATGATCTCGACAACTTTAGGTATGTACTGGATACACACTCAATTAAAAAGTCAATTTGGTATTCAGTATAAGTTACGTCTTTAATCGGTGATTTAGGCCCGGGTAAGGAATTTATGAACGTTAAGTTGGTACATACAGTAACTGTACCATTAAAGTCTTTTTCATACTACTTATAAATAAATAAATATCATTTTAACACTTCAGAAGAAAAATTTACTCTCGATGGAATTTGCGCGGCGCATGTGCTGTACTGTACTGCATTTCTATCGCATAATCGTGGCACAGATATAGTAATCTGTGATCGTGGCCCGCGGGCGGCGAGCTGCTAACCATTAGGTATCCATCCTTCCACTGCTAACGCACAAAATATCATTGAAATAGAGCTATGCTGTGGCAGGTCGGTTGGCTCAAATTGCTTAAACTAATATATAGAACAATCTTTCCTCCCCGAGGTTTCAACCGCGCGCCCTTATTTTTAGAAATAAAAAAAAAAAAAAATGAAATTCCATCCCTGTGGGGCAACTCTTAGGGATGCAATTTCTAAAAATCTCTTTCTCTCTAATGATCAACTGAATCTAAACTGGATTTATCTGATAGGAGTTTTCGAATTCATTTACAGATTATTGAAGTGGACGGGTAGTGTAGTGACGTCAGGCAAGTAGAACATGCACGGACGGGCGCGGGTGCGTTGTGGGGCGCGGGCGGAGAGAGGATCGCTTTCTCCGACCCGGTTGGTTGGCGTGGCCAGGCGAGCGCAGCGCGGTCGTCCGCGCCACTCTTCCGAGAATGCGCCCGCACTCCGGACTCCGGAGACAATGCAAACAGCGACGTGCGCTAATGGCCGATATCGCCTGCATTCCTTGGCTCATTGTTTTGAGAAAGTTTCGCGGAATCGCCGCTGTTCACATTATTTACCTACCTGAGTTGACACGCTCTTACAGTACATTCATCCATACAAACACTCGCCTGAGCGATAGATAGCTCTGATACCGGAATTGCCGCTAGATTCCATTTCCAACTAAAGTTGGTAGGATTTAGGTGCTACTATAAATTTCTTGATTCCAGTACTTGATTACCCTTATCGCCATTTGAGTGTAATTATGCATTTCAGATGATACTTCAAGGTCAGATATAATACTGTAATCTGTAATCCAGACATAAGTTCAACGCGTTCAACGCTTTTGAAGTAAACGTCCGGGCCGTAGTCCGTTCCCTTTGTTGATTGCGCGGGATAGGAGCGTAAGCTGCGGGGTGTGGGGCGAGGTGGCAGGTGCAATTTGCGTGCATTCTCTTTTTATCGTTTATGCAGCGAACTCGGTGCAGGTCCGGTCGGCACCATCACATATGAGTGCACCGCTACACCGCTACACCGCAAACTACACGGGCGTGGGTGTGTGCGTGTGTGCGGACTGCAAGTTGCCCACGGTGGTGCCGGTATGCGGGCAGCCTTGCGCTCGCCTCCTCAGGTACCCACACATGCACACTACGGCCGGTTATGGAATGCCAGTGCGCTGCGCCGGAGGTGGTGCGCCCCGTTGACCGTAAATGTCAAGTCGTTCGATTACAATCAATATTAAATACTATAGTGGACGGACATAAAACGGCCACGCAATGCCTTATTGAGTAATTAGGAGGATTGTAGCCGGCATACATATAACGGTTGGCGTATTATTGAGAACGTTGACAAAATATCGATATGGATGAGTCAGTTCAGTCGCGCGACCACACCAGCCGGGCGCAAAACGGCAAACGGGCGCGTGACCGTGACCGTTGACCCGCGGTTATGTGACACAACGCAACGTCCGCCACCTCTAGAAATAGCAAACCGAAAATAGTCGATGTAGGTAAGTAAAGTACCTAACGACCGTTGACTCACTACCAACCTACTCACACTACTTTACGTAAAGCTGATTAACAGGTTTGTAGAATTAGGTCAGTTTATAATTTGTTTATACAGTTAGGGCGCCGTTCCTGGTTCTTGTCCAAACATTCAGCAGTGTAAGTCCCGAGTCAGGAAAAACTCAGATCGAGTAAAGCTGATGACATGTACCTATTGTAATGTAATACTAGATAGTAAATAATAGTGGTAGGTACTAAGTTCTCTGTTGTGGATCTCTAATCATATGCTACTAATCGCATAAAGAATTCCGGAAAGTACCCTAGCCTACCCCATCCCAACCCATATTGGAGTCCATTGAATAAAATGATAGCAATGAGCCGACATTGCCGTGCATGAGTAACGTACTAATAGTCGGTATCGGTAACAAAAGGACGGCCACTGACTGTACCGAGCGACGTTGTTCCTACCTACCTATTGTCATGATATGATATTATATAATTGAATGTTATTGCTTCATCCTCCGCACATATGGTATTTACAATGAATTGTCCTGTCCGCGCTATCTCGCCGTAGGAGACAGTCGACGGCTGCGATTAATAAATCCTGCAATGTTTATTATACGTTGCATGCATCCGATACGAGCTCCGAAGTCCGATAGTACCTAGTCCACCATGAGTGCCCAGCGTGCATAATTACCATGATAAATTATAACTATTTATAATTTTATTTCCGTTGGAACCTGCGTTCCATTATTTACATGACATATATAGGTATCTGTATAAAGCTGTTAAGTAGTTGTTACCGGATCTGGTCATTAGGGTATGTCATCGAACAATTAACCCAAAGAAGCGCCATGACGTTCATTTTGGTTGAAATATATTCCGCCAATTTCCCACCGCCGACAACGCGCTCTGATTGGCTAAGTCAAGCACGCATGCATTCTGATTGGCCCAGTCAAAAACACACGATGCAGTGATTGGTGCTTACTGTTCTAATTCAGTGACAAATCACTGACGAGTTTCGGAATTTGATTGTTCATTATTACTACTCTAAAGGGATCTTTCCTCGATGGGGTATGTAGACAGTATCGTCGGCATGGATGCGTGCGCGCAGGACCGCGGCGCCGCCCCCGCTGGTGACGTCATGGCGGGCCACAGATAACGCAGCTTTTAACGAAACATCACGTCGCGTCAGTAGTCGGCACTAATGAGACAACCGCCCGATAGCTGATATCTGACACAGTTTCGGTGAAGTGCGCATATATCAATGTCCAAAACAAACCGTTCATTAAATGTCGCTTAGAGTGAGTAAACCTCGCGTCGTTATGTAACCAGCGCCCTCGTCGAAGCTCTGCTCTTGTATATGTAATAGTGGCATTGACGCATGATTTGGGCAGTAATTACACCGATGGTCTGTGCATTATATAACCAGAACCCCCACTCTCCGACCGCTGACCGATGTCACCCGGCTCGGTTCATAATATTCACCTAAGACGATGATAGCTCAGTGGTTCGGATCCTACAGTGAGCTTTCAGTGAAGAAAAACATCGTGAGGAAACCATAGCACGGTGGTAGGGTACTTTGTAGTACCCATCTGGCTGGCTACCACCTTCAAGTTGAAAAGCTGTCGCCACGGAAAAGAGAACTTTTCTCTGTGGCTGTCGCCAAGCACCAATCGGTTATTTCCGAAAGCTGAACTTGAAAGCCAGTACTAGGCTTTGTGTGCTTACCACCATCGGCCACATAATTACTTACCATGGTGAGATTGTGGTCAAACACAGGACTAAATAAACAAAACCCTCTTACCAAACTTGCTGTTGATTGCTGTTTATGCATTAAGCCCAATTATATTATAATAAAGATAAGCTACCTTTATACTGACTACCACGGAAAAGAGAATACACTTTTCTCTGTGCTGACTACTGAGGGGCACGGCGCGGCGGGCGGCGGAGTTCAGTTATCCTACTAATCCTAACTAATATTATAAATGCGAAAGTGAGTTTGTTTTGTTTGTTACGCCTTCACGCCTCAATAACTCAACGGATCATCATGAAATTTGACGTGCAGATAGCCTGTGGTATGGAGGAGGACAGACTTTTTACCCCGGGAACGCGGGTGAAACCGAGGAGGACAGCTAGTTGTTGAATAACGTGAAATATAATTGTTTGAGCCTCTCGACGAGAGCTACAATTCACAAAAAAAATGCGGATTCGCCACATGTGGTCCAGAACACTGGAATGGATATGAAATTAATCAATTTCAATCATCGAGCATCGTGTACTATATTTACATGTGTCTGATGCTGTGGTCTGATGTTTGGGTGTGGGTCAACTACAAGCGAATTAAAGATCGTCCACCAACTGTAATTCAAAGTCAAAGCCATTTACTCAATTATGAAGGACAAGGCTCTGCGGTTACCACCAGTTCGGAAGACGGCCTTGAACTGAGTAGAACTAAGAAGAGTTGGCATGTGATCACCGCCGGCGCCGGCGCTTGAACACTATTAGATAAGATCCAGGTCGATTGTTATTTTAGCAACAACTGACGTTCTATGAAGGGGCAACAATTTAAAAATATATTGGCGTGAGAAATTTTGCATAACCAGCTTATGTAAGAATTTGTTACCTGAATTCGGAATGTCTACTTATTCTGTGGAAAACCCAACCTAAATTAGCAGAATAAGCTTATAATAGCACGTGTGAGAATGATCATAGAAGCTCTTGAGTAAACAATTAGATGAGTTGACAAATTGAAAACAACTTTAAACAGTGGATACTACTCAAATACAATATTTGATACTAATAAGTATCTAATAATACAAGCTTACGTTGAGTGGTAAGAGGAAAGGTCATCTCTTCCGTCAGACAGGCGATTGTTCATTATCTTGAAGAGCATGACGTGGTCGGAGTAGTGTACACCTACCTATGCCTACTTGCAGTTCAATGTAGCCTGTAGTGCGCTGTAGTAGTGGAGAGATGCTGATGAATGGTTCGTTTGTAGCGGCTGGATAAAGCGGTGGTTGTCCTCACAACTCATAAACTATCTATCAACCTATTTTGATACATGTTCAAAGAAACAAATCATTGTGTTATTATTAGTGTAGAAGTTTGTCTCTCGGCGACGCTTAGAGACTTCATCTTGGTTAGGGTTATAAATTTTGGTGACGAAGGAGGAACTCCGAATAATTAGGAAGGCTTGCTTTACCATCATACAAAATGCATGATGTATCAATTAAATAATAAATAATAATAAATATCCTGGGACATTTCTCACACACGGTCATCTGATCCCAAACTAAGCAGAGCTTGTACTATGGAAACCACATAACTGATATAATACATACTACTTTTTGTTTGTAAATACATACTTAATATACATAATTACACCCAGACTCAGGACATACAGACATGTTCATGCACACAAATGCATGTCCTGTGTGGGAATCGAACCCACGACCTGCGGCGCAATAGGTGGAATCTTGACCAGTCTTAACCAACTGCGCCAACGGGCCCGTTTTGGATCAATCATCAATTTTATTTGGATCATCAATTTTTTATTCTGAATTATATTCAAGAACAGATACTTTAAAAGGGATGATTCTTAGGTAATAATATAATAATTCTAATTAGTCCGTCAGTTAGGTTATCACAAAAATATTGGACACGTATTTTTTGCTTTACCAATTCATTAAAAATTTACAAATATAAAGCGAGCCTAATTTTGCAAGTGGGGCGCTCGTGACGTAATTTTAGAGTAAAAAGTGTACTCTAACGTGACGTCACGCAGAACTTCAACCCTCGATATCTTCATATGTTTTTGTTTAATTGACAAAAGAAAAAATATATGTCTAATATTTTTTGATAATGTAAAAGACGGACTAAATATATTTGTTTAGTCATCTAGCACATTCCTTCCCCACTGGCATCTTCGTTGCTGTAACAATGAAATATGCAAATAAGTAATTTCTACGAAATGAGTTTTATTTGTTGATGAAGCGGTTTACAATAACCGTGTTAATAGGAACACGTATTTACATGTAATTACCAGGTGTATGTAATTTATGCGAAATCAGCGTTACTTGATCATTGATTTAGGCGAGCGAAACAAGCTAACAACACTCTCTAGTTACAGTTTCAACACAATCGATAACCTAATAGCTCAGAACAAGTACCTACTACATAATAGGAATATAATCCTAGTATCCTGGGACATTCATCGCTCAACATCTGATCTATGATAACTGATATACCTACTGTATGAAACTACTACTTATAAATACAAAAGTGATAATATTTATGCATATAATATTTTTTATCAAGGGTGGGATTTGAACCTGCGACCTGTTTCGTAGAAGTAGCCTGACTTCTTTTATAGCCACAACAAGTTGTCCGTCTACTATAGCAATTGAAATGAAAGCCAGTAGTCAGCAGTGTCAGCCCAACAGTACCAGCAGTCAGCAGTGTCAGCCCAACAGTACCAGCAGTCAGCAGTGTCAGCCCACCAGCGCCAGCAATCACTACTGCTCAATTGAATTGATAACGTGCATGTGTTTGTATAGTTAGGTATCGACAATAGCTACGGTTCATTATGTGAGACAGATAATACGACACACTTTGTGTAGGTACACCTACTTATGACCGATTGCTTAACTCGTAATAGTAATTACAATTTAATCACGTAATTACTTATCTATGAAAGGAATTAAACGTGATTTTTGTATGTAGGTTCATTTCTACTATTTTACCGATACTAAAATTGTTTGATTGAACACAGCCAGATGATATATACTTAAGTGGTGTTGTGGCCGAAGGTGATAAGCACACAAAACCTAGTATGCAGCTGTCGGAACACACCGGTGACCGGCACCATAACGATCAGGATTAACAATTCCTTCGCTTTTTAATTAATATTCACTATACATCAATTATTGATTTAATAGTCAAGTTTTCAATGCAATAAAGAGAGAAGGTCTGCCTTTAATAAAAATCACCAACGAACAAGGAGTAGCATATTTCTTCATACTTAATAATTGTTGAAGTCCTTTCGACGTTGCTTTATTCACATATGGATCTTTTGTTAAAGTCCGAGCTTCATAACATAAAGGAACATCTGTGTCAGTATGAATATCGCAAGTGCGATAGTGCAGTACAAAGGCTTCACGTCTAGGACTGGCGTGCGATGCGACAAGCAGCAACTTGCGGTACACTTGTAGTTGTCGCGCTATATGGAGCTCGTCTTTGTTAAGTATCTGCAGCGTAGCCTGATTATTATCATCTATGGTTGGACTATAGCGCAATCCATATCTAATAGATATAAGCTGTTCTTTGAATGGATAAACCGAAACGATAACCAATACGTTTCAGCTAACGTAGTAAGTAATTTATTTTTTATTTATTTATTTATTTTTATTAGGGAAAGCAACAGCCTCAAACAAAATAAATTACATTGTTGTACTTAAATACTTATTTTTCATTTACACAATGAGTCTTCTATACTCAGCTACAGGAAATTGAAGCAAAAATCATATTCTTGCGTTGAAAAGCTACGTGTAAGTATGGAAGGCAGTGGCTCGAAATAAAAAATTCAACGACATGCGTCAATCTTGGTTTGTAGATGTAGATAAGATGTTATCACACGCCCACAGCGGGCGGCGGAGTTTGTGAACCCAGTTTAGTAATTTTTTTGAGTGGTTTGATATAGTTTTGTAACATGCATAATACAACAAGTAAATGCAGAGAAGCTTGGTATTGGTGAGCATGAGCAGCCAGCCGCAGATGTCGCGCATACTGATCACAGCACAGAGCACAATGCACGAGTGCGTGCACCCTTACTATCTGCGCGCACATCTGCAGGAAGGCACGGCTTGTGCTACGTGCCCCATTATGTACCCTATTTACAACCAAGTGTAGCAATTTGTATGGTACCTACTTTAACAATTCAAAAGATCATTATTTTAAACACTAATTTGCATTTGTAATCAGTTTATCATATATTCGCACAAGTAAGCGGGTGGTGTTATGATCTTGACCTTAAACTCTTTCACAATCTTTTCGAAAATTTCATTAGAGGATTCCTTAACTCTCTGAGGATGTTGTATATCCGGTTTGAGATGACAAAGATTGTCAATCCTCGAGTCCTCGAGGTCACAAAGAACTGTTACATAACGTTGGCTCACCGAGAAAGCGTTTTATACCGTGGAAGAATGTTTGACATAGTGGCATATTTTTATTTGTATGGACTAATTATTATATTGTTTTTGGAAATTATTATTACGAGTATTTAAATATAAAATTATGTAACGAAATGTAAATATGATGACTTGTAATCTTAAATATTACTAAGAAATATGTTTATCTGTTTGATTGTGCCACACATAAGGCCACCAAATAACTAAACATACGTACACCACAATTTATTATACAATGTTCCTAAAAAGCTATATCAATAGAAATTACTAACATAACTTAAACTCTATTCAAATATTCCAACGTCTCACGAACAACAAATTGTGATTTAGTTAACGATAATCCTTTTAGTTTTGTTGGTAAATTTTCATTTCGAAGTTATTAACAAGAATCATGTTTCCAAAACTCTCGATGATGGGTCTCATTGCAGACTCGCCTTGGCTCGAACATTGATATTACTAGCATAAATTTGCATTGATTCAATCAAATGTATTTATTACATTATAATAGTAAAAATGTGCTGACGCCTTTGCGATATTGCGATATTGCAAACTTCACAATCACTGTTGCTAGTATTCAGATGTATGAACTATTTTTGAAAAACAATCGTCTCTCTCTCGTTAAAACTCTTTAAAAGCAATTCCTGTCAATCAAGAAAATTGTCTCGGTACTACCAGCCACCGCAGTACATTAGCCGGAACATTTTGTGAATGCTGTGATACACAAAACAAATTCCTGCACCATTTAACAATACCCCGCTGTGGTGCGACTGAATGCCGGTTGATTTTGCAGCGTGCTAAACCGGCTCCGTGAATTGTTTTGTATCGAGTATCAAGGAGACGCATCGAACCGTCTGCTACATCCCCGACTATTTCAACATCTGCCGGGGAACCATTCATGTTATAACAACAAAAAATACGAGTTTTGGAAAATCACAAAAATATTGCGGCAACCGGACCACGTGCGTGACGAAATGTTGACACAAATCCGCAAATGACTCATACTGAATTATAATGGTCGATACTAATAGCTGTGCTAATAGTCTTTTATTGATCTATACCTTCCTAATTTTTATCAACACTGTAATTTTCTCAGTCACTTTGTCTGCGGGTTACACGACCTCCTTTATCTCCGCCAAAGTGGATCAGTGACCGGTTTGCAATTACCGCTGTTCACTGTCAGTCGATTAAGATTCTAAAGACTCGTAATATTATATAATGAGTATAATACTTAACTTTCTACAGTTCAAATGTTCCTTGTTATCTAACCTTTTCAGAGGCAAGATGCGAGTCGAGTGAGCGCTCGCCGAAACCCAATGGAACATCCTGCTCGCCGCCATCCGCGTTCGACGTAATACATGCATTGTACGATGTGCTATTCAATCGGCACGTGCATTGTGTTGTGTAAGGTGGGCGAGCGGACTCATAAGTGGCGACACATCCGTAACATTTCGACAGTCTTCATGGCCCATACCACTGGCCGTCCTTCATTCGCACCTAATTTGTCTATAAGATTTTATTTACATCACCTCAAAGAAATTAAAAAATTATTTGCAGTTATTTTTTCATTAACCTCTCGTGTACTATTTATTCAGTAATATAATTGACTTTTTCCATTGGTATCTTCGGCTTTCCAGGGGAAACTTTTTCTACATTGAAATGGGTTTGCCACACTTTTGCGATTTCAAATAATGATGTTATCGAAGGTTGTGACTTGTGGGTACAGCGCTCGTAGGAACAGGGTAATTTCACTCATGGTAAATTTTTTCTGGACTTCAAATGTTGTTGCTAATGCGAGTCGCACAAAGCGCAGCAACAGTGATGCACACAGCATATAGCAGATTACGTACGGGTGAGTGCGTGGAGTGCATTGTTAATCAATCACTATCACTAGTTAGTAGATATTATGTGTAGCATACTACACACACCAACTCGTGCGTGTATGTGATGTATGCGAGCTTCACGCCGCCGCGCCGCGTGAGAAAGCGTCGCCTCCCTCAGTATAGGCATGCCTTGATTTAGATTCAATACGATTATCCGGATTATTGACTTCCCTTTCATTACTCACAATGTAAGTACATTTGAATTACAGAACACTATACAATACACACATGTGGCGTGTTTTATTCTAGGGCATACCGATACCCAAACTAGTGCATGCATTAGGAACATAATATGGGGTTCCTCTAGTGAATAAAATAGTTTGATTACAAATCATTCACTTGATCGGAGTTTTCGTCAATGAGTTTATGATTAATGCTTGGCAGTATTTTATTTCAACAAATCGTATTTTTTTATGTTTCCTGTAGAGTTACCAGCTGCCGCTATATCTCATTAAGACATGTATGCATGCATGCATGTATATGAACATTTTAAATCAAACATAGGGTGTGTATTATTAGATATAAATGAGATGCGTTATGTCTCGCTTGTCGTCACGTCAGTCTTGCTCCAGTTATGAAATTGACAGCTCATGTTATGCGCGCGCGCCGGTCGCTGCAGCTTGTTCGACGGACACATGTGCGGCGTGTGGAGTATAACAAGATATTCTTGCTGAACTAAACCCATAATTACCCAAATAAGATTTACACTTTTTGGTGGCAAAATAATCATCATCTGCCAGACCTTTTAATTTTTTTTACTTTTTTAATATTCAACTCTTTTCGTCGAATATTCATAGATAGATAGATAAATCTTTATTGTATACCCAAAAAAACAGAAACAACACAGAGAACAAAAGTACTTACTTAAAATTAATTACTATACAATGGGCGGTCTTATCGCTAAAAAGCGATCTCTTCCAGACAAACTTCGGATGGAGAGGAATCAATACGGAATATAGGAATATGTACGATTGTGTAGCCAACAGACTCATTTTTGCTTTTACAATAACAATTTCGGAAAAATAATAATTAGGATTAATTCAAGGTATCAATTACTGAGTAAGAGTGTTGAGTGGCACGCGGCGCGGGCGCCGGCAGCAGAGCTGGGAACCTCGAGCGACGACATGCGTTAGCGCAGCTTCCGGCCGCGGACGCGCGGACGTGTCGCTCCTCTTCTCTCCAACCAATTAGCAGAGTAGCTACATTACCATGACATACTTGAGAAATAGTTTCTCGGAAACTGATAAACAAAATAACTAGGCACATATTGCCTTGTGCAAGTTTTTGAACCTCTTCGATCGCGTAAACGGTGGCGTATAGTTTTCCGTTTGGCATTCGTTATGGTCACACGATGGTTGTTCTTAATAATTTTACTTATACCTATTGCTGATTGCCTACTGTTTTCCTTATTTAGTTTTTGCATACAACAACGATAATGATTACAATCACTTGTATATTTTTTGTTTGAAAGTAATCAGTGTTGTACGACGACCGAGTCTTGATTCATTGGTGTTGTACGTTGCGGCAAAAAACATCCTAGCGTGGAGTGGCTGAGCGCAGAAAAAAAACAACACTTATCGCTAAGTCAATGATCGCTCGCCACTCCATCCATATATTTTTTTGGTCCACGCGCTAATTCATCAAAATGTTTGTAACGACTTCTATCTGCCAATCAGATTAAAACTCTGTGTAGAGTACAGTCTAGTCATAAAAACAGCGTTCGTCGTCTATTTGATAAATATTCGGATATCGAATAACTTAATTTACTTTATTTGTGCTGTAATTCGAGCTACGAGATTCTTAAAGAGTCAATTATGAGACGATGAGTCAATAGACGGAGTCTGCTTCGCTCCCGTCGCGTCGTCTTCGCGTCGTGTCACGTGGCAAGTAACTAGCGACCGGTTATGATTCAATTAGACGTCCTTATTAAGTTACAAGCTCCTAACTGTAGCTTCCAGGAAGCTAGTACTAAATAATTGCGATGACTGTTTCCTGCCTATCGCCATGCAGGCTACTTTTATTCAATTATCCTTAGATTGATCATTATATGGTTCATTAGGTGGTTATTAAAGTGTTTAATGAACTCAACAGTCACATACCTTTATTTCAACTGCTTCATATACCGAGGGATCATCTGCATCATTAAAGGAAGGAAATATAAATATATTTTTTGCATTTTTGCAATCTCACAGGTTCTTAATGATGTCATCAAAGGTGGTAAGCAAAGTCAGCAGATAGACATTTTGCAAAAGATTTACAACTTGTAGTGTGGGAAGTAAGTGCAACGAACGCGAGCATTACTAAAGTACCTGTATGTTTTCTCTGACCGAAAGCTCAAGCTCAAGAGTTGTGATTGCTTAGTGACCAGCGGGCGATTACGTAACTAAATTTCAATCATTTTCGAATTTAAATCGTTTCAAATTACAATCTCAGAGGGCAGTCCCTTAAAATCACAAGATCAATTAGCAAAAGTAGCCCCCACCAACACTTTATGCCTAACCGTATCGTTTGCGAGTGGAATCAATTACCAGAGACAGTTATCAGTGCAAAAACAGTGAACACTTTTAAAAATAGACTCGACAAGTACTTAAAGACTAAAGTGCAGTGATATAAACGAAATCAGGTTTTAGCTGCATGTGTATCATAAATAAATAAATAATATATCGGTATTCTGATAACTCTTTTACGTTCTGATAATTGCAAATACAAACAGTGGTTCATTAGAAATGGAACCATTTCTGATATTGGAATATTTCTACCGATTCAGAGGTAATTTCAATCCGAATTTCATTGCAATAAAGTTACGTAATCCACGTACAGTATGCCACGGCATCTAACGTGACTGCCACTGAGATCGACTTCTAGATGTACATAGTCGCGTAACGGGACGGGGTAGAGTCGCGGGCGCGGCTCGACTCGGGGCTAGATTAAATAGTGTGGGCGCCGCGCATTCCTCCTATATGCAATATCGGGTTTATTGAGCCGAGCCGAGCCCCAGCGCAAGCCACCGCTGCCGATGCTGGATCCAATTTATAATATTATCGGTATTTGCTCATTTTCATTCTCGCTTAACCGCAAACTCGCTGTCGACCACTATATTTATTATAAAGGAATGTGTCATCCTGGCATGTGATTAATCATTAAAACTATACTAATTTCCGTAGAGTAAAGACTAGAGATATTGTTCCTCAACAGCGACAAATCTTAATGGTTTATTTCAGTATTGTGAACGACCGGTAAGATACATAAACAGTCTACGAGATTACAAATAGAGTATCAGCATGAAGTTCGAAGGAGAACTTATCCACTTGGGCATTATACAATAAACAAGTAATACCATAGTTTTGACACGGCTAACGTTGATTCAAACAGACAAACATTCCCCGAGGGAACCGCGCCGCACCCTCGTTTAGTGAACTTATTGACGCTCTACCATGCTCTACTAATAACAAAACTGCTATTTTGACACAAACGTAGAGTATGTAGAGTCATTTGTTAACGTTCATAAGTGCCTTATCAGGGCCTAAATTGAATAAATTCTTTTTGAATTTGAATTTGAACACAACGAGGCGACCGACTTTGTAGATATTTACCTATAAATTAATAAATCAGCATCGTTAAAATCAATACAAACATATTTTTCGTCTATGCAGTGATTTAAATGGGTAGGTATTGTTTTTGCATCAAATGCTATATATAAAATATATTTATAGAATGTGCATGTAGGTCACTCAATCCATGATGTAATATTAGTGTGACGTTTGACAGTCGATTTAGGGATGTGATGTGTCGCAGCACCCTCACCCTCAGCCGGTCTGTCTGCGAGAGTACCGGCCGTCAGTCAAACGTTGCAGCCCCACAGTGTCTGTATCAGTCACCCGAAGGACACTAGGGTCAACACTAGATGCATCAGCTTGCTGTGTGGCTGCGACTCTGCGACAACGTAATTTCATTAACATCGCATACTCACTCGCACCGCTACCTATACTTGCACACGTGTTCACTATTTATGAATGCAATATAAACTTATTATCGATGTGTGTCAATTACCGAGGTGTGTACAGTATTTTATTATCTCTGCATGTAACTCATTAATATGTATGTTGTTGGTACCGATTACTACCGACACTGTTTCTTTCGTTATCTTAGCGTTCCTGTAGCACAACTAAATGTACAATTATGTGTTCGTCTTAAGTACTGCTTTTATAAGTTACTAGCTGTCCCCCGCTGTTTCACTCGTGTTTCCAAGGGAACGTATTTTTTTTTCCGGGATAAAAAGTATCACATATGTTATATATCAGAGTATAATCTATGTATGTGCCAAATTTCATCCAAATCCAGTAGGTAGTTCTTGGATAAAAGAGTACCAAAGATCTTCACTTCCTCACACCCTAACAAACATTTAAATTTATAATATGTAGTAATAAGATCAATTTCGTGGTATAATATGTCGTTTAGTTGATATGGACTGTCCCTTCATCAATCCGGAATGTGTTGGGGTATTGGGGGGTGTTACAGATTGCCTCCCAAATTTGCAATCTCGGGGGTAAGGGTTAGGGATAACCGGGCAAGCCGAGTCAGTGAGTGTGAGATGCGTTGCGGAGTGGAGCGTGGCAAAGCGCCTCGCGCGCCCCGCGCCGCCGCGCGCTGCTCCGTGCGGGCTGGCTAGTGCCTGCTGCAGCTGTGCATCATATCCTCACATGACACACATCCAGGGCCATCCCTTGGGCACACAAGAATTTGGGGCCCAATTGGAAAGTAAAAAACATTGATTATTGTTACGTAGTAATAATAGCTCAATGATAAAAAAGCGTTTTTCTGCTGTTTTTTTTTAGTATTGTTAAAATTATTATGTTATTAATTATTATGTTTTTATTCAGTAAATGACCTATTCTTGGACAAAGTGTAATGTAAAATATTGATTTTATTATTATGTATAATCTAAATAGTACTGTAAGACTGTAATATAAAAATTCAATCTTATGTAATTTAAAGTTAACATTTAATCTTATTTTATTATTGGAATAATCTGTAGGACATTTTATTTCTCTTGATCATTTAATTTATTTTATTTTATTCCTAATTTATGATACTGAACTTAATTCGAATAATTTGTATGTGGATTATTGTTAACGCTGTGCTACTTAATTTTTGCATGCCATTTCTTGGCTGAATATGTGAACTGCTTATTTTCTATTTGTCACCATTACCACCATGTTCTAGCAAATAAAACAATTTATTATTTATTTATTATTATTATTATTAAAAACTGTCACCAGAACAGTTTAATTTATAATGTTGAAGGTAATTCTTACAATCTAGTGTAAGCGAATATGTCATTCGGGCCCCCGTGAGTGTGGGGGTCCTGGGCCCGGGCCCCTTGTACTCTATTATGGTAAAGACGGAACTGCAAACATCACATCAACATGCAGTATGTGAATGTATGCCAAACATTTATTAGCTTACCTTTTAGTTGCATTTGTATCTAATATCAACACAACATCAATGTTCTATTATTTTGCCTTACCAGTTTATTCCATTCGTTGCTATGCTTATTAATACAATCAGCTTTTGTTATGCATACAAGATCCACACTTCAGTACTCAATCTTCATTTAATGTGTCCTAGGGACAGCTATTCGTAGGATACGATACTAATAGATAGTTATGTAGTACGAGGGTTGATGATTGTATTAAAGGGGTTAGCAGCGAAGCGAAACTTATTAACACTGAGAATTGATATTGTCCATGAAGCTCAACACGCACCAGATGGCTAATTAAAATATATTCTGGGTGTAGCCGCTATTCAACTATTCCAAGTATTATACCTATACCTAATGTTGACGATTAAGAGTAGTGTGCTGTCACGTGGTGTAGTAAACATCACATTTTATTGTTTGTAAACATTGTGTGAGTAGAGTTGATGTTTATCAAAGAGACCGCGCCGCCGCCCTCGCCCGCCACCCCCGCCTCGTCCGGGAGCCGCGCGGCCCGCCCCGCCCAGCGGACGTCACGTCACGACTCACGACGCGACGTGTAACCATATGTGACATGACATCGCTTCAGAATATAATGTACACACGTGATTATTCCCATATTGACAACGAAATTAGTATTTGCTGACTGAAATTATTCCTCGAGTAGGGAGCACTAAGGAAGGATTGCCCAATTCAACCCCTAAGGGGAATTTGAAAATAGGAGACCACAGTTAACTCGCAGGGTAAAAAGGTCTTTAATGTTTAGTAGCTAGAGCTATCTTTATGCAAGCTAAGTTATTACAATGCAGATTGAAAGATCATTGTTGTCGATAGTTTAGTTTGTAGGTATTCGCTACATTCAACGGCTAGTCGTCTGTCTAGGCTGTAGGCGGTTGAGTGAACAGACACAACATTCAAACTGCTCTTTTACAGATGGCTGGTAATCCAACTGTAGTCGGCGCGTGACCGTGACATCAAATGATTCGGAAGTGAGCCGCTGAACAGCTAGTAGAGTAAACACCGCGTCGCACAGGCCGCGCCGGCACCGCCCGCGCCCGCGCCGCCGCCGCCGGTGAGCAGCGAGCCTCGCCGCGCCACCCGAGCGCTCGCTCGTGAGCACGTAACGGTCACGACCACGAGCACCGAGCCGACGCGAACCTTACCGGTTATGTCAACGACCTGAACTATCTACTATCTACTTTCACAACTGAATACTACAATTACACCATCCTCCTACATTCTGAACATCTCTTACTCATCATTGACAGGCACTTACAATAATCGATAGTTAATTAAAAAGAGAAAGTAAAACCGGTCCTTGCGCCTCGGGCCTCTCGCACTCTGTACATAAGTACGTAAGAGGTGCCGGCCGAGCTGATTCATTGTCATAAGATTGTCATGCATAATAAAGACCATCGATGAAAGTTCTCAGGAAAGCTTTTTCCGGAGTTTCTCCAAGCCATGTCGCTCCCCGTAATGTTTTTGCCTCCTCATGCCTCTGTATCTCGACTCTCTCTTTTAAAACTACATCCTGAATTTAATGGTTTAATTTTAATGCTGAGGTAATCATGGATCTGACAACGTAACACTTCTCCACGAACAAGACATAAACGTAATGTGACGACTTTCGTTCCATGTTATTACAATATTTAATAAAATTATGCTTTTTTAGGGTTCCGTGTCCAAAATGTACCAACGGGACCCATTACTAAACCTCCGCTGTCCGTCCGTCCATCCACCTGTCAGTCAGTGGGCTGTATTGTATCTTATGAAACGTAATAGGTAGACCATTTCTATTGCTACTCTAACAACAAATAATAAAAAAAAAACATACAAGAGACGTTGTTACGGAACCCTTCGTGTGCGATTCCGACTCGCACTTGGCCGATTTTTTTAACGTGTTCCTTCAAATCGAATTGATATAAAAATATCTTATTAAATAACATGGTCCTAATAATAGTGAATTCTTATAGTATAAGGGGCTAAAATAACCATTATATAAATACGAGCACAGTATGCGAGGTAGTTATACTACCGTACTTTAGAGAGGGACTAAATAGAAACAGCTATAATGGGTTATACCGCCGTGTGGTACACTCTTCACTACGATTCATCATCATCAGCCTATAATGTCCCACTGCTGAGCACAGGCCTCCTTTCACAAATCAAGGTGAAAGAGAATGGGCAGATAGTTCACCACGCGTGCCCACTGTGGATCGGTGGAGGTAGGCTAGTGGTCATCCTACTGTTGGAGTTTTCAAGTCGCATAGAAGGCCTCCAACTAGCTTAACGACTATCACAATTAAGTGATAACCGGGACCAACGGCTTTACGTGTCTTCCGAAGAACGGAAACGCTAGATTTGAGATACAACTAGGCGGTCACCCATCCAGGTGACCACGAAGGTGGTAGCTTAACTTGCCGATCGATTAAGAACGGCTTATCATGCTACACCACGAGCGCTTCAATAATGAAAGCGAAGAAAAAATAATCACTAGGTACGATTGCGAGAAAATAAAAAAATCCAATTAAAAATAGGTAGGTAAAAACATATAAGTATTTAGTAGAAAATGGAATTCAATTCTGTAGCAACGTAATTCAAACAGCACACACGATATTCAACTCTGTATTTCCTCTCTCTCGAGTCAGTCCATATTAGCACCGCATTAGGAGCGGTTCCTCATAACTGATCAGTGCCTCCTCATAATTGAGCAGTCCATCTCCATTCGCAGTAACTAGATACAATCAGTTGTCTAACAAGTAATAGAGAAGTCTCATTAATGTTACAAGTGCGCCGGTTCGAGGTGGAATTCAATGATTGGCCGAGCTGATCGGTTGAGTGGCGTTGTCACGCGATCAAGTCGTACGTACCTCGTCATCGTGGTCTGTCTGCCAATTATAGTTATTTCGCGTAAAGACACGAAGTGGCAGGATTTAAGTGTATCTAATTATTTATTCTCAAAGAAGCGAGCCAATGTCAAAATTCAAAATCATTTATTCAAATAGACCATCGCAGGCACTTATGAAAAGTCTGACTCTAATTAACTAAGTCTTGGTTCGGAAGGTTGCATTTGCTAAGAAGAGCCGGCAAATAATCAGCAATTACTCTTTTCAAAACAAGCTTAGATTCATTACATAATATTTGCATTCTAATCGCACTGACAACAATTACGTATCCCGGCGCGGCGGCAAAATTACAAAGTTGACTGAATAAATATTTCATAAGTACATAAATAGCAAACTTAACAGACCAGCCCCCACAAGCAGCACCTGTTCACAAGTATGACGTGTGTGGCAAGCAGCAGTGTCCTGATCAAAACCCATGAGCATACTTGTATAATGTAGGTACCTTTTATTAATTTACAGTTGACTCTCTCAATAATTTTACAACCCATCTCTAACCAAATATATCTTCGGGCAACCCGTTTATGTAATATCAGTAGTATAACCTATACCTAATTAAGTCAGGATATTCCTCGCTAAACAGACCTCTGATCGGGCGCGTACCTAGTCAGAAGTTAGTAATTTGGTATAACCAAATACTACGTAGGTTTGCGATAGTAACCGCCTACTCATAAAGTAGGTATGTAACTATATCAATTAGTGTGCGCGTGCAACTAGGCTCTTTTCGTTTCGGCTCTAATAGAAGAGGCGATGCGCACTAATTATGTTGTTTAAATGTACCGAACCGACACACACTGTCGCAATAACATACTAATTTGGTTGATAGCCGACTGGATTGGCAAACAACACGCACGCACACATCATCTAATTGTTACTTACCGGATGAATTTACGCTAAGTTTGGATTCGCTAAATAAAAAAAATTGCCTTGCCGAAGTATTCCGAACCGGTGCCGGTGCCGCGGTAGTAGATTCCACTGTAGCGTTGTCTAAACGGAATAAAAAAATGTTAAAAATTATGTGTAAATGTTTTTTTTTCTGAAAATAGGTAAATTAATTTTTATAGGCAGATATAATAATTATTATTTCTTAGATCGTTGGTGGTTATTATTCAAGTCCGAAATCCACAAATAATAATAAATATCCCGGGACATCTTCACAATAGAATGTAATATGACCATTCTGAGAAACGACTCTATTAAATATAATATTCAAAAATTCAAATTCGTTTTAATCTACTATTAGTAACGACAAACAAAGTTTGTTACTATTTAAATGGCAATTGAAAGGGGTTTTTTTTTATATTTCCATAAAATAAAATAGTTCCTGGGACATTCCTCACACACGGTCATCTGATCCCAAACTAAGCAGAGCTTGTACTATGGAAACCAGATAACTGATATAATACATATACTACTTTTTGTTTATAAATACATACTTAATATACATGTTCATGCACACAAATGCATATCCTGTATGGGAATCGAACCCACGACACGCGGCGCGATAGATGGAACCTTAACCAACTGGCCCGTCAAGTAAGGAAAGTCCCGGGATATTTATTTGTCCAGGGATAATTAGGTTTACTTTTCGCGTTGTTGCGATTTAACGCTTCAAAGATTGGTAAAGGGAATCCTATAAAAAATGTAGACCTTCTAATGGTATACCCGAGTAATGTTCCACCGGCGCGGCGCGTCGCGGCGGCAGCGACCCGGGGCTCTACCGCGTAACTTTTGTGGTAATCGTAACGAACACCATTTATGAATTTCATCCAATCGGCCTACAAATGGTCAGCGTGCGCGTCATTGGATGAAATAATTAATGGTGTTCGTTACGATTACGATCAAAGATACGCAATAGCCCGGCTGAACCTAACCAACCGAACGCACATTAATGTGTTTTTGGTATCAAGAGAGGTCGTACATCAAAAGTGTTCAAACATAACGCTCATGGCGACCAACTGAGTTTCAGCCGGGAGCCGCTTTTTCACGAGTGTGAATACTTAGTAAATATAATAGGGTTAAATGATTTCATGCGGTGAATAGTAGTTTAGACGAATAATCGGCTAGCGACAGTACTTACCTAATAAATGAAATGACAATAGCATGCTACAATATTAAGTAGTATTATACGAAGGTCCCGGGTTCGAATCCTACTATGAGCTTGATTTTGATCTTTCGGTGAAGGAAAACATCGTGAGGAAACCATAGCACGGTGGCAGGGTACTTTGTAGTGCCCATCTGGCTGGCTACCACCCTCAAGTTGAAAACCATGCACCTATCGGTGTGTTTCGGCAGCTGCACTTGAGAGCCAGTTCCTTCTAGGCTTTGTGTGTTTGCTTACCTCATTCGACCACATCATCACTTATCATGGTGAGATTGTGGTCAAACACTAACAAACTAAAAAAAAAAAAACATAGTAGAAGTACTGAAAGTGGATTCGAAATAATTCGGTATGGAACGGTATATCCATTAAAATTTGGGGACTGTCACACTGGTATTATACCAACATTTTCATTAGCTGAAGTATGAACTGTTACCCAGAAATAATAGTGAGGTTATCGCAGTCACAAGTGTAGAGTGTCTGTCGGCGATGTTGATAACGATGGAGTGGGTCCCGTCCCGGAGTACTTCACCGCCTCGCACGGCGTGACGTGCAATGTAGTGCCTACACAATCAACAGTGGAAAGTAATTATTAACTATTTATTGGAATGGAATACAATAAACAATGATACAATTTGTTTGGGCTTGTCGTATTCTGGGAATTGATAAATTATTTTGTTTGTTGTCAAAAAAACTATTACAATAATGAGAAACAGTTAGCAAAACAAATTAGGTTTAAAGAATTTATTATCTCAAAAGAAATTACATTTCACTTATATGAGAAAGTACATAAAAATAATTTTAAATTATGATAAAGTTAACAGTGTGCGTTTGTAAGTCTAGATACAAGTATTAAGAGTAAATAAGTAAGATAAGACTGATTGCGTGTTACAGAATTCGATTTTAAATAGTATTGACAATAATATGGGTCTGTAGTTTTCTTTTAAAAATATTAAAAGATTTAACATTTTTTATACAATCTGGCAATTTATTGTAAAGTTGCGCTCCTTCAAAACTTATGTTTTTACTGCCATAGTTTGTTCTTGGTGTAGGAAGAAATAAATTGTTGGCTCTGCGTGTAGGATATTGGTTCATATCTCTGTTGGTTTTAAAAGTGGTCTGACAATGTATATTTTTATTCAAGATTTTCCATATTAGTACACAAGTTTTAAAAGTGTATAGTTGCTTTATGTTCATAATGTTAGTTTCGCTGTAGATTTTCTGTGTAGTGGTTAGATAGTCGTAGAAGAAGAGTACCTTGACTATTTTATTTTGGGTAATTTTCAAGTCTTTTAATGCTGAGTCAGTAGCACACCCCCAAATTTCAACAAGATAGTCCAGATGAGGTTTAACAAGGGAGTAGTAGATAGTATAGCGCACCTGACGAGGAAGGTACCGCACTATGCCTGTAAGTGAACCCAAAAGTGATAATATTTTGGTTCGTACGATATTAATGTGGATCTTCCAAGTCAAGCCACTATCGAGAGTTAATCCTAGGTATTTTTCCTCGTGTGTTTGATCAATAGTCTCATCATTAATTTTTAGAATAATATCGTGTATTTTTTTATTTTTAGCCTTAAAGATTATATATTTAGTTTTAGCTGTATTTATAGTTAGTAGATTATGTTGAAACCAATTTGAGAGTCTATCTAGGTCTTCTTGAGCTAATTTTGCGATATGATCTAGGGAGTGTTCATGGTAGAAAAGGCAGGTGTCATCAGCATATAATGTTACCTGGCCGTGAAGTGAGAGTTGGCTGATACTATTGACGTATATCAAAAATAACAATGGCCCGACTATAGAACCTTGAGGAATTCCAACACTGATTTGCTCGGAACTACTTGCGTAATTCCCGATTTTAACTATTTGACATCGATTTTCCAAATAAGACTCGAAGATTTTATATGCTATACCAGCTATTCCCATGTTTTTAAGTTTGTTTAGTAGATGCGAATGACTGACAGTATCGAACGCTTTTTTCAGGTCAATAAATATACCAAGCACGAACTTTTTATGATCTATATTTGTTTTTATTTGAGTAACAAGATCTATTGTGGCTGATAAAGTATTACTTTTTGGTCGAAAGCCGTATTGTCGTTCATAAAGAAAGTTAATTTTTATGAGGTATTTGTTTAACCGATCATAGAGTATTTTTTCAAATACTTTGGAAATAGTCGGGAGCACGGATATTGGCCGATAATTACCTGGATCTGATTTGGACCCTGATTTGTATATAGGCGTGACTTTGGCAATTTTAAGACAGTCTGGAAATATACCATCCTCCAGACACTTATTTATGCAATTTGTTAGCGTCTGTAGTATATGTTTTTTGATACATTTAACAGTTTTAACGGTAATCCCATCTATACCGGTACTGCAATTTGGGTCTAGACTGTCAATTATTTTAGATACCTCGTCCGTATTGCATGGTTCCAAAATAGTTAAGGAGTTATTATTTGTAGGGCCATTGCCATAAATTAATACATTATCCGGATCATCATGAAACGTCTTAGGAATCTTAGACGCTAAAAGAATCCCAATGGATGTGAAAAATATGTTAAATTGCTGACATATACTACTAATTACTATGACTAATTACCTACTGATATTAGAAATAATTTTGTAGATAACCAAATACTTGAAATCAATGTGTAGAAAAACTATTTAATTTACTTTAGTCCTGTTGTATGCATTAAAAAAAAAAAAAACATCAAAAGCAGAGACGCATTTGTTTTATTATACATACGTTTATTTTCTATATCCTATATTCTTCGATATCCTGATCCTGTTTTAATAGATAACCTCACAGCACAGCTCCAAAATACAAATAATAATTAGAATAAAGGAAGAATACAATGTCGGGTGCATGTCGGGAGTGTTTCCGCTGCGATCGCATTTTTCAGTAAGTGTGTGGAGCGGGCGCGGCGCGGCGCGGCGCGGCGGCGCGACGGGGGAGACGCATACATTCGTCCCTAAAACACATGATATTGTTATAAAAAATGTAAAAAAACATCATCGTATTGAGTTACTTCTTTTTGTAGTGTGTGACCCGCCACGCCTGCCTGCCTGCCTTGTCAGTCTGGGAGCAGGAGTGCGGGCTAATGACATGAATTTGACACTCACAACACATGTTTCATTTGCTCATATTTTTTTAAAATTGTTTGGTTCTTTCATTGTTACCTCATACCTACTTAACTCTCATAGGGGCAAATAATTGTAATGTATAATTTGACACCCAGGTATGGCATAGGCTACTTTTTATCCCGAGAATGCGGGAAATATCGCGGGTTGACCAATAAATTAACATTTAATAATTAAGATTGAAAGCACTTCAGGACGCGCCGTCGGCCAGCTTCCAGTCAGAAAGTATTTGAGATATAAATGAAAGTAAACAAAACAGAAATCGAGAAGTTTTGCAGATCCTCGGATCATGTTTTCATTTCTTTAAGCTAAATATATCTGTCAAATGCAGTGAAATTAACTTTGGTAAGATTTTTGCGGTAAGTGTACTCCATGAATTTCTGATTTAGTAAATGAAATAAAACAAGAACGAGGTTGAAATTCGAAGCGGGTGTGGCGCTGCGGTGGCGCCGCAGGAAATTAGTTTGTCCTGTCTGAAAGTGCACGAGCCACGCGACACACTTCACCCATGTCCCACACTACCCACATGATTGCTACCATCACTGGGTTGACTTGCTACGGGTAAATACTACAACTATATAATCACTATATACAACTAATTATCGACTTTGATGAACCCATGAACTTGAAACGGTTGTGATCACAGATGTAGAGTCGGCTAGATACCGCAAGCATTCCGACTGACGCATGTAAAAATTTGATTATTAATTGTGAAACTAATCGAGTGTAATGAAACATCCCCATTGACTCGCCTTGCCTTTGTAGGTAGAAAAAAGATGGGAACGGAAGCGGTATCCTGCTCTAAATCTGTATGTGTTTACGACAAAACAATCAAGCCACATGGATACGACTCTGACTCTACAATGATGACGTTACGACGCCGACGCTATGACGACGACGACGCTGCGACGCGAACAAAGACGCGGGCGAAGGTGCGGATAGAGTTTACTATTTATTTATTTATATTTATTTAAGAGAGGTAGAGCATTGGGCAGCTCGACGGGGGAAGTACCTCCACCTCACAGAATACCGCAGCCAAATAACAAATAACTTTGCTGTGTTCCTGCGCGTGAGTAAGGTCGTCAGAGCTCATAGGGGAGCGGGAAGGGTCGGTAACGCGTGAGTGATGCCTCGTGTGTTGCAAGCAGACGAAGGTGCAGATAGAGTTTACTATTTACTGTACAGTGGCGCACGTGAAAGGCATTTTATATAAGTGGGTATACCATCGTTTAAAACAGTTGTTAATACACAATGAATGTCATTTACAGTTATCAAAACAACGCCCCATTATGGGGAATTACATTATAATTGGAAAACAAATAACTTAACGATCTAATAGATTGACAATATAATTATCAACATTAAACTAATAACTAACAAAAATTCCAACAATACAGTAAGTAACAATTGTACTGACTTGTAGACCTCATTTTATAATTATAATCAAGCTAATTGTGTTGATGCTTCTAATTATTAGAATGATAAACTAAACTGTAATCTAGGTTTTTTTATTTGATTCAATTTAGAAAGTTTCGAATAAAACCTTATTGTTTTCGCGTACGCTTCGTTAAATCTTCGCCTAGAACTATAAATGCGAAAGTGACTTTGTTTATTTGTTTGTGACGCCTTCACGCCTCAACTACTCAACGGATCATCATGAAATTTGGCTTGCAGATAGCCTATGGTATGGAGAAGGACATAGGCTACTTTTAGGAACGCCGGTATTATTATATAATAGAGTCCAAAAAGTGTATGAAATTCTACCGTAAAACAGAGCTGAATTTTTTTGCATATGCCAAATCTCATGCTGCTACGTGCGCGCGGGAGAAGGAAGATTATCATCATTGAGGGACACAAATGACTACAAAGGCATGAGTCTGCCACGCCAAGCAAGCCCATCCAGATTTTACGAGGATGAAACATTCAATGATTCCATCTGATCGTAACTGCGTAAATCTCTCTTAGCGAAGGGAAACATGATAAAAAAACCATAGCACGGTGGTAGGGAACTTTATATTACCGTCCTGATTGATTAGCTATCGCCAAGCACCTGCGGTTCCGTGAGCTGCACTTGAGACCCAATTCCCTATTGGTCTTTATGTGCTTACCACCGTGTCAGCCACATCATCACTTAATAAGGCGTTGGTTGAATCACACACAATGTATGTGAGTTAATCAGCCGAAATGAGCATTACAATCAATTCAGCGTGTCAGACTGCACTCGTAAAAATAAATACAGTTACGTTATATTGACGTAGGAGGCCACCAGCGCAGTGCTGAGACGGCCACCTGCATGCGACCAAGTCTCACGGCCTACATACATCCCAGATAACAGCAGTTTACGACAACGAGTGAACAGAGTGACACACGAGTCCGAAGCGAGTGTGTGGCGTGAGGTCGGCTGCTTGGCTGCGAGCTGGGTGGCACTCAGTGGCACTGTAAAGTCACACTTCTATAATTTACGCCTTTATTTTACCGTTGCAGATTGGGCTTTCCCTCAGTGAATGTAAACCTCAAGAAACAACCCTTTTCTATACCTAAACTCAAAGTTTATCTCCATTGTATTTGCATGCAAAACTAGCAAATAAAAACCCGAGTAGGAAATATCTTTAATATCTTGGGACATTCCTCACACACGGCGTTCTGATCCCAAACTAAGCAGAGTATGTACTATGGAAACCAGATAACTGATATAGTACATATATACTACTTTTTGTTTGTAAATTTATACTTATTATACATAATTACATCCAGACTCACGACATACAGACATGTTCATGCACATAAATGCATATCCTGTGTGGGAGTCGAACCCACGACCTGCGGCGAGATAAGTGGAATCTTGACAAACTGCGCCAAAACGGCGGTCAAATCTATCGAAGTGATCTAATTATAGAATACTCACTGTCCCCCGCGGTTCCACCCGCGTTCCCGGGATAAAAAAGTAGCCTATGTCCGTCTCCATACCATAGGCTATCTGCATGCCAAATTTCATGATGATCCATTTAGTAGTTGAGGCGTGAAGGCGTAACACACAATCAAACTCACTTTCGCATTCATAATATAACACACGTTTCAGATCACAACTAATATTATTATTGATAGTTCAATTCAAATAAACGACATCAACATCATGCAATAAAGGAAAGGGAATTTAAAAAATGTAACCTTGCTGAGTTTCTTGCCGGATTCTTCTCAGTTTAAGGCCGAATTCCGAACCGGTGTTAACTTCAGTAAATGTGACCTTCATAAGTGCCCTTCTGGGGCCTAAATTGAATAAATGGCTTTGACTTTGACTTTGAAAGTTCAAATAACAACACTTATTAATATTTCCCTTTAAATTATTTCATTTCTTTCATCTCGGAACGGCACTTTCTCGTGAGAGAAATAGAAATGCAATCATATAATTGAAACTGCTCTACCTCGCTGTAATCCGGTTATTTTTCAGTCTTTGTCTCCTCCTGACTTTTTGAGAAGGTGTTCGGCTATTGTGTGCTGCGCCCACAAACCGATTTGTCGTCTGAACTCAACTTGTGCAATGATTGTTATGTAACTTATGTTCGAGGAACTCACTGCGCTAATAATGATGGTAACTACATCGGCCTTAATGAGCGCGCATTGCGATAAATTGATATTCATATACTAGGAAAATTATGAAATGCAATTATAGCGCAACTTATAGAAGCGATAGTTTAAATTTTAATATTGATATATACCTGAAATATTGTTATTCGCCCGTAAATCCCGAGGTGTCCTCTTCCGAGGTTCCTTCAATTTCATGTGTCGAGGAAATAGTTGCTGATTGTGCCGTACAATCTCAACAAATAGTCCGTCTGGCACAAAGCGCTTACCCGGAGGGATGCTAACAGATATATGATAAAAACATCTTATAGAGCAAACCGACGAATACGCGACGATGCCGAGGCGACACGACATGGCGACGAAGCGAGCCGTCAAATACACGGTAGTACTGTAATCTCCGGACAGATATTGTGTGTCGAGCGTGAAACGGTTTTACCTTCGCAGAAACGAATGAAAAAATAAAAGTATTATTTTTGGACGGCACCTTCATGATTACAGGGAAATTGCCTTAATTCTTACCTAAAGAAAATGAATCTGTTTCTTTTGTATAGACTGCTTATCCTTTTTTTAGGAAGAAGTCTCTAAAGATAATCTTATTGTATTAGTTCTGTGTGTACCCCATAATGAAAACATTTCTTCTGGAAAATAAATTTATAATAATAATAATAATAATTTATTATTATAAGTAATAATGTTGGTTACCATCTTCGGCCACAACAACACTTGCCGTGTTGAGATTATGTTCTCAAATATATATATCTATCTATAAATATATTATTAATTCTGATAGAGTATAAATAAATTAGAAGCTCGGGACATCGGAGTCAAAGAACATTAGACAATCTGCGAGTGGCTCATAAATAAATCATAATATTTTAAGAATGTCTCCCCAGACGCAGTGCTCACTCCGACACAACTAGGTGTGTTCTCCGACGTGGCTGGGATGTGGGCGACCTTGCTCGTGAACTGGATCATTTACGCAATGTCACCGACTCCTATAAATAGCCACATCACACCACTACAGACCACACATGTGGATTCTGATTCTGCCTTTGGTGTAACATCTGGTTCTTGTTTATTGATCTTGTAATGAAAAAGGGATAACGGTAAATTAATTAATATATCTTATTATTTATTAATCGACCGAAAAAGAGATGGATGGATTGTGTGAAAGATGATATGGGTAAGAAAGGAGTGGATACTAGTATAACGGATAGAAGAGACGAATGGAAGAAGCGTACATATTGCGCCGACCCCAATTGATTGGGAACAGGGCAGGGCAGGCAGATGATGATCTTATTATTTATTAATCAGGAGTTGGAACAAAACCTCGGTTCAGTACTGGTTAAATGCTTCATGATTTTAGACATAAGTTCTGGTAAATTTCTTAGTTTTATCAGCATTGTAGCAAATTTGGCTACTTCCCATCTAGTCACCAAGCCCAGGTCAATAATATGCTATGTACAACTTCAAGTCAAGAAAATATACTGTCTTTCTTTGAATTACACATATTTTATGACCTTATTAATATAATTATTTACCAGCAACCGAAATTCTTAACTGTAAACAAAATAATTCCAGTTTGGGATAAATTATTCTCACTTAGAATGATAAATAAACTAGGATTAACAACTTGGACATATTGACCAAAGTCGTTACTACTTAATAAACATCTAGAATTTCAGATTTTTGCTGCGAATACAAACGAATGAGCTTAGTGCATCTCTAGAGGATTCCGACACGCGGAGCGGAGCGGAGGCAACGGAGCGGAAAGCCGTTTACAGACCTACCACAATGCAGTGCTAAGGTTCGTCGCCTTGCGCTTTCACGGCGACGCGCGCGCGACGCAAGGGATTACCATTCCATCGCCTTTTGAGATGTATTCAGCGCTTGGAAAAATAAAAGTGGTATTGTGCATGAATGCAGCTGAGTCGCATCGCGTTGCATTTGTCGATGTGAAGGGACGGGGGCCGGGGCCGCGCGGCGCGAGTCCTCGCTCCGGAAATGCCGGCAAATATTCGCAGCCGAGCTTTAAGCCTTGAGATGTGCCGGCGCCAATGCACTAAATATTCAATGGAACACATATGATGTATTTACAATCCGAGCCTCGCCGCGCTGTGCTGTGTACATATTTTGTGTTGTACTACTTTATTTGAACTTTCTAAAACCCTAACGTGATGTCTCCGAAAGTAGGTACCTACTCACTTGTTTACTTTAAGGTCCGTATTCAAGAACGCCCATCAAAGTTCAAGTCAAGTTTTGAGTCGAGATTAAAACAATTGAATTTGGAACCGGCACCAATGACTTTAGTTCTATTCTTGAGACTTGATTGAAGTTTTGATTTTCGTTCTATAATAGGTAGGTACGGCCTAAGTATAGGCACAGAATATTCAATACGTTAGAAGTCATAATATTCCCCTTCAGTAACATTTACAGGAGTTGTATTTCCATAGGTATAACTGCAATGAATCTACATGGAATAAGAATAAGGTAGTTGGTATAATACTAGATCAAAATTTCACTGCACAAGTTTTGTAGGTTTCTAGTACCTAATCAAAACAAATAAGGCATCAATAACTGCTAAAGAATTCCTATTTCACGAAGTTCAATTATGGTATATTTAAGTACTACTTAGGCTCCTAAGTGTCAAAATAAAAAGAGGGCAAAATACTGTGGAGAGCTTCGTATGTTGAAGCAGCTCGAGGCCTTCACCGCTCGACTTGCCGGGAGTCGGGAGGCGGGTGTCGGGAGTCGAGAGCGCATTGTTCCCGATATAGAGGACAATCCATGTTTCGGCAAATAGGTCGCACTCGGCATGCTGCCTTCCTGTGCCTAAATTTGTTATATGTGGATATAACAAGCATGCTATTATGTTCCTACTACATCGGTTTTTTTTTTTGGATATTTGATCGTTATAGAATAAAGCTTTTCTTAATTGATCATCACCGACACAAGAAAAAGTTGTTTAATTTCTTCGTTCAGAATCTGTCCTTAAGAACATTTCAGCTAATTTAGTTGGATCTATATCGGAAATCGGAACTTATAGATCTGCTATCAAATTGGTCTCGTTCTCAACCTTTAATCAATTGTTTTTATTATTTAATTTGAGAACATTAAGGGTTATTCCTATATACTATAAACCGAGATAAATCGGGAGTGCGCCGCTAAGTAGCTGTCCTGTGGCCGTCACATTAGTGGCCGACCGGAGCGCTCCATTACAGTACAGTAGAAAGAATAAGAGATTATATTAAGTGCGCTTACAGTGTGGAGGACATTGCACGATCCTCCATCGTCTGGTAATTAGGTCAGGAGCGCACCGTTTATCTGATGTCTCATTGTGCGCCTATTGCTTTTTTTGCATTTACTTCAGTCTATTGAAAGCTTTTGTGTTTATATATTGGAAAAAGATGCAATATAAATGTAAACGAGCTTACTCTATTATAGAGCACATCACAGACGAAGTATAATATATATTTTCAAGACACTTGCTCGTAAAGTGACGCTTATTGCACCGCTTTTAGTTTCATAATACTGCTTATGACTCACTAGTGCTTTTAACTTAACATTACCGCACAGTTTTATGATAGGTGTAATCCCGATAATGTTAAGTTTGTACTTCACTGCAAGTGATGTGTGTAGACGAAGCATTCTTAATTTAATCGGGTAAAACAGTTTTATTTAATACCAACAAAGTGTTTTATGCGTCTAAAAATAAGCTACATACTTTTTGAATAAATAAATTGTATTTATATAAAATTAATTAATTTATTAAGGCACATACAATAGAATACAATAAAAAATCTTTTTTTTATTTTTTTTTTAATACAATTAAGTCGGTAAACAAGCAAGCATACGGCCCGCCTGATGGTAAGTTACCAAACTTTCCCCGCTCCCCTATGAGCTCTGGCGACTCTTACTCACGCGCAGGAACACAACTTTACACAACATAAAGTTATTTGGCTGCGGTATTCTGTAAGGTGGAGGTACTTCCCCAGTTGAGCTGCTCTTTGAGCGAATAAACGCTATGCTCTACCTCTCTCGAGAACAATGAATAAAACTAAGTTGCATTCCACAAAAATGCATGCATAGATGCATTTATGAGAAGTGCTGTATAACTGAATATACATTTTCATCAGATTATTCACAATTCACAAAAATTTATTATAAATACGAAAATATTCGCTTTATTACTTTTCAAAATTATTAATAACCTTAATCGATTCTCCCAATTTGTTAACATTCCTTAATTTCAATAGTAATTTTCGTTTCCGTAATACAAAAAATTTCATTCTTCAGGTATTTTTTTTTGGGTAATCTGACTTTATTCGCTATTTATTATTAAAATTATGCAATTTCAAAAATAAAGCATAAATATAAATAAGAAATGATAACGTAAACTAGTTTCTTAATAATATAGACAGGTACCTAATGGCGAATGTGTTTCGCATTCCATTATACAGGTAGATGCGTTATTTATGAGAGTGGTGTATGAGGTTTTATTGGAGGCGCTTTTATTGCGTGCAATCACGTGTGTGGCTGCGTGCGTGGCGTGAGGGTGGCGGGCGAGCGGGCGCGCGTCAAGCGAGCCTCACGCTGCGTGACTTGCACTCACAATGTGCTTTGTCTTCTGAAAGGTCCTCACAAGCGATATAACTGTCAGTGTATTCAACAATTTTCAGATCAAAACAAAATAATTTTAACAATTCTTAAGTTTGTACCTTAGCTTTCAGTGACGGAAAACCATCTTCAAGCTAAAAATCTGTCTTCAAGCCACCAACATTTTCCAACAGCTTCCAGTCAGTTCCCCTCTAGGTATTTTATGCTTGCTTTCCAGTTTTCCACCCTTGGTCACATTAATCATAATGTTCGCAAAAAGATGTAGGAGTAAAAACAAGCATACAGCCCGCCTGATGGTTAGCAGTTAGCCTATGGACGCTTGCAACACCAGGGGTATCAATCGCGCGTTGCCGACCCTGAAGAAATCTCTTCACAGCCTTTTTGAAGAACCTTATGCAGTACTCCATTGGGAAAACCAAGGTTGAAGCTCATTCCACAATCTGAGCGTCCGCGGAAGAAAGCTCCTGTGAGCCCGCACAGTTCGAAACAATTCTAGTTTCAATGTGTGAGGATGGACTCCTCATCAATGGCGAGAGTTGCGATGGTCAAAGGTAGCCGTGGGCATCAACTCAAAGAATTATTTTTATTCGGTATCTATGATTTCTATATGAGGATCTTGGTGTAATATCGCTTGACATTGTAAAGTCGACTTTGGCCGGGTTGTGCTCACTTCTCTAGTCACAGATGCCGCAGGCTTCCTCCGGCGGACGGCGGCGGCGCATGGCGGTTCGGTTCCATTAACCGTGCCGTGCCGGGTTGTCTGTCACGTGAAGTGGTATGACGTGACGTGCCGTTAGCTACTCGAGCCACCTGCTGCAACGATTGATGAGCATTATTGTATTAATTAATTTACAATTGAATAGTAGTTAATAAATGCTTTGTTTCGAACTGTACACTCTGTACAGGCTAAAAGGAGTTTTCTTCCGCGGACGCTCGGACTGTGGAATGAGCTCCCCGCTGTGGTTTTCCCAATGGAGTACAGCATGGGGTTCTTCAACAAGAGCGTGAACAGATTTCTTCAGGGTCGGCAACGCGCGAGTGATACCCCTGGTGTTGCTAGCGTCCGCAGGATGCGGTAACTGCTTCCCATCAGGCAGGCCGTATGCTTGTTTGCCACCTTAGTGGTATAAAAAAATGATTATCTCAAGGTTTAAATATCAACATTCGGGCTATTTAAATATTAGGTAGGTATGATCTTTTATTTGTCACGCCACGTTTTATTTAGTTATCTTTAATGGGTAATAAGTTGCAGAATAATGAATAGTCCTATTATTGGTTTTATTTCGTAGTTTTCTTTTCTAGTTTGAGAGGCTAATACTATAATTTTTATAAAGATAAATATAAAGAAGTTGCTCAAAGTATTTATTAAGTGAGTTATTTTTAAAATGTTGCAAGCTCTGTATATACTTACCGCCCGCCCAGCGCTAGTCGGCGGCTGTTTAAACTGCCATTCCATATCTTATTTACACACTCGCGCCTCACTGTGCTCACAATCAGTGCTGCCTGAAGCCACCACTCCTGAATAACTGCTGTTTGTTTGCATTCGCACTTTTGATGTTGTTTAATTGATATTGTTATTTTAAACAAGCTTAATAAATACTTTAATTGATTTGGTATATCTCATCAAAGTTCAAAGAAAGCAATTAAAGTAAATTTTACAAAGTTGTATTGCATGTAGGTACTCGGACTGCGCTACAGTGAAGACTTCCTTTATAATCAGCTTTATTTAATGTCAATATAACGAGCACTGTATGTACCTACCTGTAGCTAACAGAAATGTATTTCCTTATATCTGGTGAAGCTTTTAGCAATATGTATCCGAAGAAAGTACTTAGTTTAAATTTTAATATGCTTTTTGGGGACATATCTACAAGAATTACGTAATATGTGGGTACCAAGAAGCTCTAAGAAACTACGGAGTTATAACGTGAATTCAGCGTATTAGTATTTTTGTTTACTTTTAAACTTCCACAGGATCCACGTGCGAAGATATTATAATGATTTTTACACCGAACCACAAGACTCCGGGAAAATCACCCGTACGTTCTTGACATAGGTACCGAAAATACGGACACAGCGTTTTGCATCCTCATTTATAATGCGGACAGCAAGGGAGTGGAATTTGCTTCCGGCGTCTGTGTTTTCTGACTCGTAAATCTAGGGACTTTCAAGGCCAGAGTGAATAGGTTCCTTCTGGGTAAGCGTGTTTCATCTTAGGCTTCGTATTCGTCTTTTATGGGCGGGTCAGTGGCCTAAAGCAAGACCATTTAATTCAAAAATAAATTACTTTGTAAGGCATTAAAATTTTACGTAACTACATATTTTGATGGTTTGGTGTTAGTACGTAGGCTGTGGATTTCAGATTCCCTGACTATGTACTACGCAACAGGTTGTAGGTCAGATACCAAAAAAAAACGTGTATTTACATGCATGACTATGTAGTTGGTCTGGCCCGCAAAACTCGCGCTTTCGACATCGATGTTGAATTAAACATTTGGCGAAAAATATTCTGTCATAATGTATAGAATTTTTATGATATCCTCCATGTTTTTTGGCATATGTCTATTATTGTCTATACGACATTAATGTCGAAGACACGAGATTCTAGCCCCTAAGCTGGTTCCATGGGTGGTGGCCGCGTGTGAAGAATGTACCGGAGTAATAATTAATTATACATGTTATACAGTTAGAGAGCACAGTGAGAGGTTCAGAAACGTTATCGTTTATCTGTGCAAGTGTGAAACATGTTCTCAAGTGCGTGTCTGCATCGTATCGCTGCGGTACGTAGGGCTGCCATGCCACTGCTTGTTATCGGACATATCGGAATACTTGACAGCTAGCCGCGCGGATATAGTCGCTATGTTATGCGTCATAATTATGTTGTTTGTTATAATTTATATGTATTGATAAGGTACTTGTCCTATTATTTTAAAAGAGAACATAAAAATATATGTGTAAGTTAGAGGCAGGTATTGCTCTCTCTCTTTAGAGCCGACGACGTAATAAAAAAAGATGTAATTTTGTGAATGCTAAATATTATTGTAAATATAAAGTATAGCATCTAATTCAGACACCTACATAAATAATTTATGTTTATATTAATATATAATTTATGTATAATCACATAATTATTATGACAAAGTGCTTTAATTTAAACTTTAATGATAGGTACCTTATTATATAACTAAACGTCGCTACAACTTCTACCTGTCCATCACATAAAGTTTACCTAGTACCTATTTAATTGTCGGCAGCCCTGCGAGAGTCGGTGTCGGCTGTGCGGGAGGGCGGCGACGCGCACGCGAACCGATTGAGAACGATTAAACGATTAGTGTTCCCAGCCCTCGAGCTGAGCGGTAACCACTCTGATGCCCGTGTAACTGGCTTATATAAGCCACAGCGAGCTAGCGTTACCATCCACTAACGCTTAGCGTTTAATAAACTCTACACAGTAATACACTGTGGATAATTAATAAACGTTACATAGATACTGTTGCGGAGACTCATTCAACATGTCTTAATCCTAACTAATATTTCTCATATTTTCAATCTCGGCGTAAGTATAAGGAATAATCGAAGGTGGTAAGCACAAAAAGCCTTAAGTTGCGTTTCCACTGATAGCGGTGCATGAATTAACCGATCACACTATGTCAACTGAAGCGGAACGCATAGTTCGAGCATTTTGTTTCGGTAATTCATGCACCGCTAAGCTCCACCCCGCCCAGCTCCGCCTCAGTGGAAATGCAGCCTTAGAAGGGAACTGGCTTTCACGTACAACGCAAACTTGACGGGCCAGTCCATAGATAATACACTATACTAGAGAGGCCAGTCGGCGCAGTTAGTTAAGACTCCTGCACCTATTGCGCCGCAGGTCGTGGGTTCGATTCTCGCACAGGACATGCATTTGTGTGCATGAACATGTCTGTATGTCCTGAGTCTGGGTAGTATGTATTTACAAACAAAAAGTATATTATGTATTATATCAGTTATCTGGTTTCCAATAGTACAAGCTCTGCTTAGTTTGGGATCAGATGACCGTGTGTGAGGAATGTCCCTGGATATTTATTAATTTATTTAAATCATCATTTTAGATTTTTGAGAAATAAGTTTGGGAGTATGTATAAGTTGACGTAATATCATCCCGGCTAGTTCGGGAAGTATCTCGCCTGACCCAGCACAGTCATTCCGGCGAGCC
Source organism: Achlya flavicornis (assembly GCA_947623365.1). NCBI lineage: Eukaryota > Metazoa > Arthropoda > Insecta > Lepidoptera > Drepanidae > Achlya > Achlya flavicornis. The sequence goes on from OX392472.1 coordinate 174,522, forward strand.
TCACAATACTTAAATGACTGTTAGTCGGTCACATTTGGAGGGTCTCTACAAAGGCGCACTTGGTCAAGTTTCCGGTCCTCCCGAACTTCGCCGTACCAAGTTACGTGAAGCCAACTTAACATTTCCTCCAACTAGAAGCTGCCATCGATATGTAATGTAAGGCTATATTAATTACTTTCTTCGGTTAAGTAACCTCTTTCTGGTAATTAATCGTCGAGTCTGTCGGAAATACCATTTCCTGTTTACCAAGTTTTAACATTCATGAACTCATCAGGAAATGAAAGTGATCATCAAAGAACTGTATCTAGGTGCTCATCATAATTAGATCATTTGGTTACTATAATAATTAAGCTTCCAAAGTCTATGAAATATTGTACAAAACGATAGCTGTCCCGCGCGGTTTCACTCGCGTTCCCGGAATAAAAAGTAAGCATATAATACTCGGGGATAATGTAGCTTCCTATTAGTGAAATAATTTTGATTTCGACTGGTAGTTCCAGAGATTAGCCCGTGTAAACAAATAAACAAAAACACTCTTCTGCTTTATTCATATTGGTATAGATGAGAAATTTCAATTCTGTCAGAAGTTTTTCTTGCTTAGGTTGGACAATTAGATATTTTCGTAATAAGTTAAAGCGGTGGACCAATTAGATGGAGGCAAATCAAATATTAATAAAGTGTCGATGAAACGAATCCGATTGGCAACTGACGGGGTGGCGCGGCGCGGTGTTCGTGTATTATTCATGCGCTGTGTTCATTCTAAAAGGTTTCATCATTTAAAAGCGTCGCGTCGCGAAGTACAGTTACGGAAATAGATCCCCGCAAAGCCTTACCTGACGACCCGCCAGGAAATTTCCATCGTATGGATTAACGCCATTTTCCATTTTCTCTGACATATTAAGCTTTAACACTGACTTAAAAGTAGTCGTGAATGGTGTTATAGTTAAAGTTGTGATACCGGCTAGGGTGGAGGTTATATTATAATATACGTATTTAATTATTATTTATGTGCATGTATCTTATCTTTTTGTATTGAACCTAACTGGAAATATCTATGCAACTATTTGTGTATAAGTAAAAGTTTGGATGTCCTAGTAAGTTTTGTTTTGAAGTTTCAATCAATCAAGTTGGAGTACGCAGAGTATGCCCTGGAATACAACTGGAAAATATGCTTTGTAACACGGATGAAATGGTCAAAAATAAATACAAAATAATCATAGTTGCTAAACAAGTAGAATTGGCTCTAACTTAATTACCGTTTGGACACAGTGACCCCGCGCCTCCTCAGTACGTGGAGATCGAGAGCCCGCGGGCGGCTCCTCACATGTCGGCGCCGCTTTGATCACATGACGTATACACAGACGTATAGGTCGGCACTGGTCCACAGTTCCGCACGCTCGCGCTGTTCTCATTCCCTCCACTACCTACAGTGTATTTGTATTTTCTCTGTGTACAGATGTGTCTCGTTAGCTCAGCTCTATGTGAGCTACTCTGTTCAACACAATACATCATTCTGCGACCTCTTATCTCAACGGTTGATTGGACTTGTGTTCGCCGGGTCATCTTTTGACAGAGACATTTGTCTTCAATATTATCTATTCACTGTAACTGTATAGTTATTTGTATAAATGTACAATCGTACCATAACGTGTCCTTGGCTCCTTAGCCAGCGCACGGATTGCGAAGAACGCTTAATGTATTTTATTCTAGAGAAGATCTAGATTAAATGTGCTGCGAGACCTTGACCTCAATTGTACCTCCGCGTATGTACATTCTTACGGATATTCTTCTACTTTTCTCGCAATGTTCGTGGGAATAGTAAAACTTCAATAGGCGTATACGAACAAATTTTGGAAGCGATTTTAAATTAGGAAATACGATGCACGAACATCAATTTAGAATCTATTCGGAGTGTTGAAGTGTGCATCACGGAACGGGCACCGTGGGAGAAATGCAAATTAAACGTATTATCGTGTTGATTGGGTGCGGCACTATTTGGAGCACTTGACACGCGTGGCCATGTGTCGCGCCGGCCGTCTCCGACACATGCCCGTCGTGCACCAGACCGAGCGCATACCACTACACACAGTATGTCAATAAGCAGCTTCTCAACGATTTTAGCCAGAATTAACATCAGCTTATAGACTAAAACTTTTAGCAGTAGCTGCCAAATATTTCGGTGACTGCCATCTGCTACATTCACAACAACCAGCAGATAACTAACTTATAACTAAGCTCACAGCACATACCTATTTAGCTTCTGTATTTCATTCATTCTGTAGCTCATACATTTTGTACTTTATAGGAAGTAAATACATACAGTTACCTACTTGTCTTCATACCCAATGGTAGACAGAAACAAGAGAATTTCTCATACAATGCACCTGGCGCAACACTTTCGATTCATTCACATTCTTAAATCGCCGCATGCATGTTGAAGACGAAAGTTGTCTTTATATCCTAACTATCCTATCCTATCCTACCTATTATATTTTTATATTCTATTATAAATGAGTTTGTTTGTTTGTTACGCATTCACGCCTCAACTACTCAACAGATCATCATGAAATTTGGCATGCAGATAGCCTATGGTATGGAGAAGGACATCTAGTTTCGTATAAGTTAGGTTCCTATATTGTTTCTTGAGATTTGAGATTCATAAATATGCGGCTTTTCTATTAAACATTGTGTTAATTTTAAGTGCACTATTATAGAGACCTTAATGATTTTCTGTTCAATCAAATAATTATGCAACTTTAATTGTATTATTTGGAGTAATGCTGTGACACCCAATACCGACCGGAGCCACTTAGTGATTCATTTATCCTCATTTATCACGCTGACGACGCAGACGACTCCTTGGGGTAGGTCAGTCACCCAGCCAGCCAGCCAGCCAGCTCCCAGTGCTGAAGTTTCTCTTGCATTCCATTATATTCACACAAACCGTATTATGTGACAACATAGCTGATTACAAGGATTGACCAGAGAACGGATGATGGTCCTTTGGGCCGTCTTCGACTTTTTATGATGTTTCTTGAATAATTTAAGTACAAAATGACACATGGAAACTCGTTTGAAATTCAATGTATTCATAACTTTCTCTCTATACATTCTATGGTAGGGTACACACTCTATGGTGTTAAATAATTCTGACTGGACTGTCTAGACTTCTGTTATTTATGTCGACATCTCAAATTGTTCAATGTGTTTTTAATCGGTACCTGCTTGCAGACGAAACACCCAAGCAGCAAGAGAGATTTATAGAAGTCTAATGGAAACACGTAGTATTCGACACGCGTAGGTCGATCCATAAACTAACACAATTAATTGCTTGACTGAAATACCGTTTGCTCAGATGCAAGCAAATAGACATCCAATTAAGAAAGCTATTTCGAGAGCGCGAAATACCACGGGGTTTTTTTATTTCGCACCTAGTTTCTATAGAGCGGAGGCAATTTCTGTCTACATTCGAGAAGTTGCGTTTAATTTTGGCAAAGGTCAACGGCCGGTCCCGACGCGGCGTGGAGGCAGCTGGCATGTGAGCTGGCAGGACGGTAATTACAAGACCGCCTGCTCTGCAGCGGCGGCCACCGGAGCGAGGAAATGCACATCTTGCAATATGCGGCACCTGCATCTCATATGCCGCCAAGTCTCGCGACAACCCGCTTCCAACACACATTGTTTGAACGTATATACTCACATCTAGAAACCATGATGATAGGTTAACGACCTTGTGACTGTAGATCTAGCACTCGAAGTTGAGAGTTCAAGTCACCATTGACATCTGAAACCTAAACACAAGCTCGGGTAGAGTCACAGAGTAAAGAATAATACTATCGTACTATAGTAGTGATTTCGAGATATAGCTATATTTGTTAATAAGAATGATAATGACGTCTCTATTTTGATCTTTCATGTACCGGGTTCCATATATCATCTTCTTGCGCTTTCCATTAAACATTAACTTCACTTTCTTCATGCCAATTCGACGAGAGCAGAGATTAATAGAGGGTCGTATTATGAGACGAAGGCAAATACGGATAATTGCTAGCAGCGCGTCGGGATGTCTGTCAGCGGGACTACTGCCAACATATTGTGTTACATTATATAAGGAAATCTTCCGCGAACTTTCGCGGAAGATTTCCTTATATAATGTAGCACTTGCTAAAGCAAACTCTAGGGGAAAATGCGAAAATATACTTTGTTTAACCCGCAATTGTATGAACTCAGCGGACTGCTGCGTGTTTTAACTAAATCCTCGTCTCTTTTCCAGTAGGTAGGTAGGTAGTAGTCAATAAGACGATGGCAACATGTACATAAATCGCTTGAAAATATATTGATTACAATAATGTGTGTTCAATTGGGCGCAGCTATGTTTGGGCTATTCTCAGAACTGGCAGACAGACCGACGACGTGGACGACGGAGCCGCGCTCCGACATATTTCCTATTTCTATACTTTACACATTTCTAGGAATTCAATTAATAATAGCTGCATTGGTAAATATTTCTGCTAAAGATTGAAAGTAAACATAAGGGTTAACAGACCTACATTTACTGGGCTTCGCACAAAACAAGTGCAAAAAAAAAACCTTATAGGATCACTCGTGGTGTGTCTGTCTGTCGGTCTGTTACAATTTGCTCCGAATCTACTGGACCAATTATGTTTAACATTTTGAAATAAATACAGAAAATTGTTATTTACTTATAGATTATAGGACAATCTACACGAAGAATTTAATCAAAAGGAACAAATCTACAGCATTTCATGATATAAGCAAAACATTTTGTATTGTTAATTTGCCAACTACAAAGTTAGATCTATAATTTTACTTAAAATTTTGTGACTTAATTTACGATTTATGAACCGTAACAATAAATTATATATAATAAGACATAGTAAAAAGTATACATTAAAAATTTTGATTGATCTATGCTCTTTAAATACGTAACTTACATTTGCAGTTGGAATATATGGGTGGGCATGCTTTCCAACTACAATGTTAAGTTTGTACGGAACCCTCTCCACGCGAGATCAATTCGCATATCCTTACTAAAAATGTACAAGGACACTGCGATCCAAGTGTCTGAACTAGTTCAAATAGGTTACATTATTCTATTATTAAGGTGATTTATTATACTTTTGAGTGCCGTTATTAGTATGTATATCATATGAATAATCTCGCAGGAGTATGCCGCTGGGAGCCGCGGGCGAGTACTCAGCAACGCGCTTGTGGATCTTTACGCCACTTGAGCTTACATTACCCTATCTACACACGTAGAGTCAACACTCACTACGCTTCAATTGCAATGTACTCACTACACTACTCTACCATTTACATAGCGTACTACAAAAACATTACTCTGAACTTACCTGCGTAGTAGAGGTGGGTAGGTATACCGCGGTATAAAATAACACGTCCATTGTCAATTGAAACATGTTCGGAGAAAAGCTATTGTAACAGGAAAATCAACGTTATATCCTTTGGAATCAAAATAGATTTGAGATGTTATTAATGTCAAGTATGTTTGTAGAGCCTCGTGTTGTGTAGTGCTGACGAAATACACGTTATAATATGCCATAAAATACCGACCCTGTTTACGAGACTTATACTGGGTGGAGATATCGAGATGGCATATTTTCGAAACTTATGTCTGGTTAGTCATGCTGAACAACTTTTACTATGGGACCAACACTGAATACTCGTTTTTTTTTTTTACTTTTCATACATTATGTCACCTTGCTCGACAAGGTGACATTTACCATGGAAAGTTTTTCTTTTTTGAGAATTCGCTATTGGTCCTATAGTAAAAGTTGTTCAGCATGACTAACCCAACATAGGTTTCGAATCTATGCCATCTCGAAATCTCCACCTGTTATAGCGTCGAATGTAGGTATCCTGAATATCTTCAGAGAGAAATGTGGCTATTTTAATTATGAGGTATTGAGTAAGACAGAGACATGTTAAGGGTAAGTATGGGATTCAGTATGTGTGTTTATGGTTGTGTGTGTATATCTGTTACAAACGACCTTTTTCCAGAAGGATTTTATGCACATATAAACAGTAACAGAAATATATATTATAAAACAAGCTCATTTATGCATCGCGATATATTGCAATCGATGTCTTCTTGGTTCATCGACTGCATCCAAATCAGTCTTGTCTAGGCACCTTAGGGCTGCTCCATCGCCGAACCCAAATAACTTAGCTATTGGTTTAAATTTATGTCTCGTGCCGCGAATGCACATGCTAGTGGCACGGATTATTGAGATGTTGATTCTTGATCTTACCCAACCCATCACTACGCTAAAGGACCTGTTCCAGCGGTCAGAGATTGCGGCTCCAAGATGTTTTGCGAAGGTAGACATTTGTAGAGCGAAAACTCCATCGACGGACGTAACAAGAGGGGTGAATGTTGCATGTCGCAATTCACAAGCGCTTGAATATTTTCTTATTTTTTTGTCTTCGTACGGATGCGACAGGACGTGAAATATAAGAAGGAGCGTCAGTGTCTACGACACGGATATCAAAATAACGCCTCCCTCTGAGCATCCCAAAGGCCACGGCAAGAAAGGTCTCCACGTAGTCCGCAGTCTCCTTCATACCTTTTCCCAGACGTTTAGTATAACTTCAGTGCCAGTTTTTTATATAGTTTTTATCGCCGTTATCACTAGGGGGCGCTGCAACTGTACTGGAATATCTAAACACATATATATATATATATATATAATCTAAGGCGATAAAAGCGCTTCGATAACCTAACAACAATACACTTCTTCAAAATAGTATTATTGAGTAAGCAAGCTTATTTGACTCTATTCTACCCATTAGCAGTGGAAGATTGGCGTAAAAGTTGAAGGAGGTCGTTCTACTTACTACCTAGTTAGAGTTCTCGCTACGTAGGCACCCAGTAGTGGTTTAACTGCATCGGTCGGAGCCGAGGCACGGCTCGGTTGCAGCGCGAGGGCTTTGCCCTTCATACCGCTTACAACATGTCTATGTTGCTTGTTATCATATTGAACACTTCTTATACCAAAGCTTAGCTTATACCAAATTCCTGTTTCATCCGTAAATTCCGGAATTTTCTATGTATAGACACAGACTACCATTTTATACGTAAACTCAAATTTATAACTAGATTTTTAATTGAATTTAAATTTAGATTTTGAATTTTTAATTTAAATCATTGGATTTAAATTAAAAATTCATTAGAATTATTAGAAGAACGCTGCCGTGTATTACCAATGTATGGGCAGCGTTTCTAAGACGAAAAAAAAGTCACGGTGTATATATTAGTATGAAGCCTTGCAATAGAGCTGCGAGGCGAGCTCCATCCATCAAAATCCAACAAATATATTTTATTATGAGGGTCATAAAGTTAAACGACGACGTCTGGTCGGATTCACGATACGGTTCACGGAAAACTCTTTCGGTCTTATTACAAAAAACGATCTTCATCCTGGTTTAAACCATAACTTACAAGTCTTGGATTGTTACGGTACTAACGTTGGTCCTATGACTAAAATTCGATCTTATTACAAATCGCAGACTAACGGAGGATGTGTTAGTACCACAAGCTAGTCCATGATTAAATAATATCCACAGATTATCTATAGATAACATTCATTGAATCTGACATCATTCGTTCGCACCGTTCCATTTATCTACATAGCTGATTTATTATATAAATTATTAAAATTTAAAATAGTATATACTATTAAGATATAAATTCAAATATTGATTTTTGAAAAGATTTTGCTGGTGCAACTAAATTATCAACAACAATTTTGTTTTTGGCGTTGTTTTCACGTATAATAATGTAAATTACCCGTGAATATTACATATTAGCAACAACTCTTGCGCGTAACGGAATAAATGAAGTTCTCGCGCGTATTATAAATACGAAACTGCTACTAATAAAAAGTTCTTATTTTATAATAAAAACTCTACAATAGATGATCAGAAGAAAGGAAGGGGTGAAATTTGGAGCGCCGAAGAGAAAGTTTGTTTTGATGTTAAAACTGTGCGATACACATAACATTCTTTATGATAACTCTAATTTCAACCATTCTAGGATATATTATCAAAATATATTATATTCTTAGTGACAAGCAGGCCAGAACAAATAGATATAGAATTCGATCAAAGAAAACTAAAAAAGGTTCTCAACACATGTAAGTACATATAATTACTAGTCCCCATGGTTTCTCCTGGTCCTAGGGTAAAAAGTAGCCCATGTCCTCTCTATACCTGTCCAGCAGTCAGACACAAGTTACTTTCATGTTTATAATTATGTATGGAATCTCAGGGTGAAACCGTAGGGGACAGCTTGCTTTTAAAAATGATGTTTGTTTGTTCAAGCATCTCTCAAAAAGTAATGAACCAATCTCGATGAAATTTGGCATGCAGACAGCCTATGGTATGGATAAAACAGGAGACTTTACAAAAGTTGGAGATTGAACATTCTTATAATATAATTGCAGAATCAAGAATGAAAAAACTGGATTTAGAAATAGATTTATTAGAAATAGAAAGCAATAAACACACTAATGAATAAAATGTTAGTAAAACAAATTCAAACCAAATTAAATAAACCTATGCAAAACAGGAGCAGCTTTCATAAAAATAAACTAATATCTCTTTTTTTTTTCAGGTCAACCACAACAGTAATAAATAATAATCAATGAAATGTCTTAATTTTACAAAACATAATGTGAGAATGTTAGAAATTATATTAGTACATAAATTTCAAAATTGAAAATAATAAAAGTGCTAAGTACTGTAACTTAACTTTATAAATAAATAAATATAATCAATGAATATAAGTTTCAATGAACTGCCTTCCACAAACTGTGTTTTCAACTCTTGATTGTGAAAATGTTTCTCTAGCGGATGGTGTCAAGCTGCTGGTGTCATTTTAACCAGAAAATATCTCCTCTCTCATGTCAATGGCTATATTATGAAGAACTGCACATGCTACTATAGTTTTTTTGGCACTTTAAATATCACAACACATGCCTCTTAGTAGGCAGCGGAAACATTGTTTCCATAACCCGTAACATCTCTCCACTGTGTTCCTTGTACGCATGTGAGACTGGTTATACCTTTCTTCTGCAGGTTTTGTAGGGTTCAGAACTGGTGTAAATAAATATGGGGTGCAAGGATAGCCACTGTCACCCAGTAATATTCCAGAGAAAGCACCAGCCGCTACTTTTATTTGCAAATCACTGTTTCAGTCTACATTCCCGGAATATTCTGGAATCATGTACATACACTGCCATGCCACCTGGTTACTACATCCATTATTCTGAGATCAGCATCACAGACCACCTAAAAACAAATGCTTGTTTTATTTCACATTACAAAATGATTCAAGAAAGTTGAAATTTCAAATTATATACCTGCACATTTATAGATGGATATCCTTTTCTGTTAATATATAACTGCCCCCATCAGCATCTATCTTTTTGATGCGTGATGAACCTGTGTGACATCTGTGCAATGGTTCCTGCTACTTTCTTACATATATTTGGCTGACAACTGGCTGAGACACACCGTGCAAATCGGCTGTGTTGTCTTGAATCTATGAGTAAAACAATAATAATACATTAGAAAGTTATATTGCATATTGTTTTGCTATTATTAGACAAGGTTTATAAAGCACTTACTTCATTGCGAGCAATGCGAGCTCAACTCCGTTATGGGCAAGCCACTTGAATTTCAGGGGGTATTCGGCATCCTCGGGGATCCTGGGATATTTCAGCTTTTACCAGGTCCACTATTTTTAAGCCGAAACGCTTCGTGAACGTGTATTTATATCGAAATTCTTCGTCACACAACTCAACAAAAGGGTTCAGCCAATAACGAAGTCTTAAAGGTCGCCGGGGCACCCGTAATAAATCTAAATCGTCCATATCCTCTAGATCAATAAATTAAATCAATATTATCCATTCTTCTTGTAATCAGAAAACAAAACAACTTAACCTCACTGTGCAATTTGACGTTTGCTAGTGACTTTAGTCCTCTGTCGTGCGATAGTCCAAAGACAAACTAGGGGTGCTGTTGGTTTATCTTTAGTACCATAATTAATCGACGAATTTGAGATAATCTTCGTTTTGTAATACGAAATATTTTAGTACATGGTTTATTACCATGTTTAATCCAGGTACGAAATTTAGTCCACGTTTTGTAATAAGACCGTTTAGGTTCAATATAAAATGGAACTCGTAAAACACTCCCAGTAATCGGTATCTTGCATGAATAGAATAGTAATAGTCCGAAGAGTTGCAACACCGCAAAACGGGCACAAATTCTATTGAGTAAGCATATAATACAGTAATTGCAGAATTTAGAACAGAGTTTACAGCCGGAAGACGTCGTACTGCTTTACGTTTAAAATAAAGGGCAAAGGAGTATGGACTCGAGGGCGTACGGAGTAATTTCATCTGCTAGGAGAAGAGAAGCCTCCCCTCCTCCCCCCACCCTCTATATATGTGGGTATCATATCGGTTTCACACGTCGTCACGGACTACCGCTTTTGGATTTATCTCCATGAGCATTTACTGTAATTTATTCAAACAATTCGGCTGAACGAATATAAAATAAAAAGGAAGCTTTCGCTTTGAATATTCGTAATTTTTCGCTTCTAGTTTTTATTAATTTGGCAGCTATTTAATTTACGCGCAATTAAAATCCTTTTGATGTTCTAATGTAATTGTTAATTAAATTTATCTTTCATTACTATACGACCTGAACCATAAATGAATTCCTACTTGTTTAACAATTTTTGTTCACCGCTATCAGGAAAAGCTATATGCACAAATTCTAATAAAGCGAGCAAATCCAAAGCTGGTGGTTAGCTGGTTGGAAAGTTAATTATAAGTAGTGAGCAACAAAGTGCTAGTAAATTCACAAAGGCTGAGCCGGTGACGGACGACATTATTGGCGCGCGGCTAATTACCAAGTTAAGCAAGAGAAATATCGTCCGCAAGTTTTGTTACTCCCGCCTTTGTGATGCAACATTATTTGATAAACCGCCAGACAATTTTACCAACATTAGAAAAATAATAAATCTTTATAACCAAACTAGTATACAACAGTAAATCTTAAAGATATACTTGAATTGTATGTACGGAATTGCATGTCTATCGCTAATGGAAAGCAAAACGATTACGGCACGGCTATCAGCTAAATGCATTAAAAAAACTAGAGAAATCGCGACCTTCACGTGAGGTACAGGGGTCGCGTCGGTAGAAATCTCTTCAGGAATAAAGTTTAATGTCCAACGATGAAGGGTGCCGTATAACGTCTCACACTTAACGTTTTATTGGTTGCTTTATTGCTTTCCGTTCCGAGTGGAACTTGCCGCAATATAGTGCTGCTTGCGGTTTTACGCACTTACTTTAAAATTGAACGTTTCCTGGAGCTCGACCGCACTCTCCCGTGGTTGGAATGGAGGCGAGTTCATGGTGGCCGTTACTTCTTCGGATACCTATCATTTTAATTTTGTACTCCAGTTTTTAACGAAAAGACATTAACTCGGAGATTAATTCAACGCTGTGTTTTGTTTTTAATACGTGTACAGTTGTGCTTCTCGCTTTCACATTATGTGCATCGAGGAAACGTTCGATGCATGAGGGCTATCAAACGCATACATAATTTTTCAAATAGGCTGCGACTTTCCCTTTTGCAGACTTCAAAATATTTAATTGTCAGCTTATTTTGATAAGGTTTCGGAAATCAGCATGTTCAAACAGACGGCCAGTCTGTGTGATATGAAGTTCAAATATTATGTTTCAGCATGCGCCACTCACGTTGTCCGTTTATCACGGATAGTGGAGCAGTACTCGGATAACTAAACAATACACTCTCTTTGTGTGACGACACTTAGCGAAGACGGCGCGGCGCTACGTTTATTTTATGCCAAGTTGAAGTTACAAAGTTTACCTGCAAAACTGTCGCTCGATCGTATGCGACACTGCACTTTCCCAGCACTGACTTTTAAAGTTTTTTCACGAGATAAAAAACATAAAATCACACTGTTGTTTGCTTTAAGTAGACTTCAACGCACTTAATACTTTAAATACCTATTATTTTTAAATATCAAAGTATTATAAATAAAACTAATATTTTAAGGCTTATAGCGACATTGGATCCCGGGTTCGAATCCTACCTTGAGCTTCGACCAAGGAAAACATCGTCTGGAAACAATAGCATGGTGGTACGGTAATTTGTAGTACCCACCTGGCTGTCTACTACCCTCAAGTTGAAAATCTGTCACCAAGCACCTATCGGTGTTTCCGACATGTGCACTTGGGAGCCAGTTCCTGTAGGCTTTGTGTGCTCACCACCTTTGGCCACATCATCATAATTTACCATGGTGAGATTTCGGACAAAGAATTAAAAGTTACGAAAATCACCTTAAGCAGGACTAACCTCTGTGTTTTAAATATTTGCTCAATTTAACTATTTAATTTTGATAAATATTAACAACAAATATACAAATACAATCCATATATTTCATGTTCCCACCCGGCAGGTACGTTTCCTCCTGGATGCCGTTTTATATTTAAATAAATCTATTGTGATTATAATAAATACTATTTATTCCGTTGAACGTTTGCTATTATTACATACTTATAAATTCTTAAACATACAAAAACAAACAAGTTAACTAAGAATGATTACATTTAGTCGTATTAACTCGTAAACCCTGTGAAATTCTGTAACCAAGATCCGGATGTATGATTGAATACAACTTTACAGCTTTGTGTTGTAACTCCGCTATTGCATCTTTCAAACTGTACACAATATTTTCAATTAGCCTGCTCCGCTCCTCTTTTGTCATTTCATTTATATACAATTCGGTGGCTTGTTCGAAATTGTTGGGATCATCCTGGTATATTTCAATCAAGTCCGCTCTTTGCTGATCAATGTAGGGAACCGGCCCATGGAAACTATTTGGGTAATAATTAGGAATATCCCCCTCGTTGTATTTAACAGGCGGTCTCCCATCACGGTTGTAAGTAAACGCCGTGTTCTGCATGGGGCAATTCACTGATATTTTATTGAAATTGGCCCCCAAACGGTAATATTGAGCATCTCTGTAAGATAATCGGCGAGCTTCAAACACTTTATCAGGACTACCCAAAATACCAGGTACTAGATTCGCAGGGCAAAATGCTAATTGTTCTATTTCGGCAAAAAAGTTCACTGGATTCCTGTTTAAAATAATCTTACCTAAAGGTCTTAATGGGTACTCATCTAATGGCAGCACTTTTTTTACGTCAAACACATCGAACCTTGCGTTTTTAACGTCTTGAAGACTAAGAACTTGAACGCTGACTTTCCAGCTTGGAAAATTACCATTACCAATAGCGTTGTATAAGTCTCTATTAGCATAATCTGGGTCCTCTCCTGCAATCTTCCTCGCTTGATCCGAACGAAGATTTTTTATCCCTGCATCTGGCGTGAAGTGAAACCTGATGAAACTCTTCTCGCCGCATTCGTTGGCTACTTCAAACGTGTGGATCCCAAATCCAGGCATGTGACGATGACCATCCGGAATACCACGATCTCCAAAAACGAGTAAAAACATATGCAAGCTCTCCGGATGCAACGTGAAAAAATCCCACCGCGTATTAGCGTCGAACAAATTTGTCGAAGGATTTTTCTTTTGTGATCTTTGAAACGTTGTAAAAAGTACAGGATCCTTAATCATAAACATTGGAGTATTTAAACCGACGATATCAAAGTTACCTTCTTGGGTGTAAAATTTTACGGCAAAGCCTCTTGCATCTCTAATAGTATCGATACCACCTTTTTCAACGATGACAGAGGAGAATCTCACAGCTACAGGTGTCTTCTTTCCAATGGCACTGAAGAGGTTTGCTTTACATATATCTGTGATGTCGTGAGTTACTTCAAAATATCCAAAAGCACCTCCACCTTTAGCGTGGACTACTCTCTCTGGGATTCTCTCTCTATGGAAATGAGTAAGAGAATCCATGAAGTATTCATTGTAGATCAAATTACAGTTTAATGTATTAACAGCGGTTTTAAATTCGATCGGTGAACCGGCACTTGTTGTCATTACTGCAATAGGTCCCTGTAGCACAGAAAAAAACAAGTTGTAATAATATTGTATAATAATGAAAAAAAAAAAGTTTTTTTAAATTAAGTTGTCGAAAAGTGAATCCATATTCTGATGGTAGAACCATAACGTTATTGGGAATTGTAGTTAGCACAGCTTGATTGTTACAAAGCTTGCATCTTTAGAAAATATTTTAAAACGTAATTTTTATTTGTTTATATTATGAAATCAACCAATTTAACAGTAATATTAGTTGGATTATTAGTTATGGGATCCTAAAAAATCTCACGCTAGTTTCTTCTTTGAACTTCACTATCTGCTGCGCGGCCGGGCACGTGTCCTGCACTTTGGCCGTCACCACCGTCATTGCCACTATCACCAGGATTCGTAGCATTGTTTATCCCCTCATTACTGCATAACACGTTCCGTAAAATTTCAATAATCGTTTGTAATGGCGACGTCAGTCCTTATCCTACTGTTGTATTGAACTTTGTCACAGTGGCCAAGGCAGACTTTTGGTCGGAGTAACGTTTCTCAAGCGATGAAGAAATTATTTAACTCATACGCAGATTTGGCTTGTGCAGCGGGCAACCTGTATTAGAGCTTCTGAAATAAAATTACTTCATAAGAACTTATTGTTTTCTAAATTGTATGAAAGACTTTTAGGATTGTTAGCAAACGTTTTGATTTAATGCATCTAATATTAAGAAGTGGCTAAATTGAAGTGAAGAAATAATAGTATGATAGAATAATAATATGATAATATGTACTTTATTTTCTTCCACAATAAGTAAATGGACCTATGAGGACCTATAAACATTGAAAACATGGTGTTTTTTTTTTATATTTTTGTCATTTTCTGCATTTAACGGTACAGCTTCTACATCACTTTAAAATTTTACATAACCTTTAAAATTTATGAAATAATCACCTGACATAAATACTATATAAATAAAACTTTTTAACAAAAAAAAAATCCACCGAAAGAACTGAAAAGCAAAAAATAATAAATCTTTTAAATATATAGATTTTTGAATATAACTGGAATTTTATAAGGTTTTGCAGTCGGCATAAACAAATATTACAAAAGAATTATCAACATCGGACTACTCTGTAAAAAGTTATGCTTGACGATATATAAAAAAATAAAATAAAAAATAAATTACGCGTCGACGTGTAAACCTCCTCCGTTTTTTCGTCGGTTAAAAATACAAACTGACGCATAATGATTGAAATATCAATTTATTTACTGATAATAGCAATAAAAATTGTATTAATTGATTCGAACATGCAGTATGGACATTCCAATGTAATAGAATACATACCTAATATACCGAGTATATTATTTAAAAAAATTGACTTCTTTCTTAGTCATTCGCGGTACTTTAAGACATTTGACAGATCTAATGCGAAAACGTGAGTTGAATTCCGACTTTTCGTAGCGGAACTTCAACTTAGCTACTACTTTTGCATTGTTGCTAGCTCATGAGCCCCAGTCACGTTCGGTAACGTGATCTGCACGAGGTCCTCCCCCTTCCCTCCCACCCGGCATCCTCACTACATTCGTTGCATTTTATTAGTTAGTTAGTGCTGGATGCCGCCGGTAAAACTAATAGACTTTTAGCCAGAAGATGTTCGCTCGAGAGTGAACTATCGCGAGACATGACTGTATAGGGCGGCCATGCAATTTGGTGTTTCATACAGATCTGTTTGTTATGCAGGCAGTTTCGTGATAAATTGAAAGGTATCGTAAACCCTTACTCAATAACCTTATGACCTATTAACCTTATGTTAGAGGAAATAATAATTTTATTATTAAAAGTGAAATTGGGCAATTTGTCACACAAAAAATCAGTGTAGTAATATTGCTTTGCCTGAAAAATATTACCATGATACTTATTTCAACATGCTGACAAGCAGATCGACGGACCAACTTCGACCTGCTTGTCAGCAGTTGATAGTCGCCATTGTCGCAAATGAATGAAAGCAGAATACTGTTACTAAGTTCTACCACGTTAATTAAATATATTTGTTGGGGTTATCTCATCGTAGACGGCACTCCAGATATTGTTGTAGATTAGTTAACACCAAACCACTGTTAAGTTTGCAGATTTATTTATATAGAAATGCTGATATTGTCTAGCAATCTGAGCCACACGTCACGTATCGACGTTTTTATTACGACTAACTTTGTTCTACAAAATTATGCCTTATAAGGGATAATTTGTTGCTCCCGAGGGAAAGATTAATGTACTCAGATTACCCAACTTGTGTTACAAGTAATAAACAATATAAATAAATAAATTAAATAAATATATTATAAAAATTAAATATCCTAGCTATTATATGTACAATCATAAGCTACGATTCCAAGTCTTCATTTTCTAAATGTTCGTTCTGGTTTCGGAGGAGCAGCGTTTCTGGACTGTCCCTCTCCTATTTCATAGGCTTCGTAGGATGCTGGAGTTATCTCCTAAAAAAAAAAAACAAAATCAAAAAAAAAAAACAAGTTTCATATCTTCTCGATTTCCGGGATTTCTGGGGTTTTTATTTGTCGTGGGGCTTCTTTTACATGCAGGTATATATCTTCTGAATAAATAGATTGTGAGCGTCACGACAAATCCTCCAACGAGCAAAGTGCTTATCGTAAAGCTTCGATGCGCTTGGCAAGATAATCTGTGGTTTTTCGACTCACAGGATCCTTTTTAGAACTATTTGCTTAGTTATCAGTTCTGCAAATTGGTAGTCTTCTTGTGACATTGAAGTGGTTACTTCGATGGTGTTTTGCAGCAGTCGACGTTATCTCCGCTGGTTTGTTCATGCAATTTTCTGGCACTTTTCTTCCGCACCAAATAATTAGCAACTCGAAGGACCAAAAGTTTTCCGCTCCGGATATTGTTGTAGATTAGTTAACACCCAACCACTGTTAAGTTTGCAAATTTATTCATAAAGAAATGCTGATGTTGTCTAGCAATCTGAGCCGCACGTCACGTATCGACGTTTTTATTACGACTAACTTTGTTCTACAAAATTATGCCTTATAAGGGATAATTTTGCTGTATGAGCATTATTGGCTCGGACAATATTACTCGACAATAAGGACTATTTTCCTACAGAAAAAAATGTCTCAATGTTCACATGAAACTAGTGTGAAACATGCTCAGTGCAATATCCGTAAAAGATAAAGATATTTATTTGCGAGAACATGGTAACGAAGCCCGTAACTGTAGAGGGCAGAATGGGTTTCAAATGTCCTTTTTCATTATGGCTCCGTGCTGGCTGGCTGGTGCGAGGGGCGCACGTGTGGGGTGGCTGGGACTCGGTGGGGTGCTCTAATTACAAGTGCTTCTACAACTAATGCAATCATCCACTATAACAACTGCTCATAAATGTTATCGTTCATTGGTGCTATGCTCTACAATACTCTACACTAGAGGAGACGCCACACATCACAACTATGTTCCGTTCAAGTGAGGCCATGCGGCCACACTTGTTGTTGTAGAACGATGAACGAGACGCGTAAGTGCCGTGAGAATCACGGTGTTTGCGAGAAAAATACTCCTAAAAGCGTTCTGATAGCGCTACGTGTTTCTACTGTCTGCTTAGACGGCTGATTATTGTTTCATCGCTAAAGAGAACTTTAGTTGACTCTAAAAGAAATGGGACATAATCTTTGCTTATGATAGCTTCTCTATACGTATAAATAAATAAATAAAATATATTTGACGGGCCAGTTGGCGCAGTTGGTTGAGGTTCACCTTACGCGCCGCGGGTCGTGGGTTCGATTCCCACACAGGACATGCATTTGTGTGCATGAACATGTCTGTATGTCCTGAGTCTGGGTGTAATTATGTATATTAAGTATGTATTTACAAACAAAAAGTAGTATATGTATTATATCAGTTATCTGGTTTCCATAGTACAAGCTCTGCTTAGTTTGGGATCAGATGACCGTGTGTGATGAATGTCCCAGGATATTTATTTATTATTTTTATTTATTTATCCCAGGATATTTATTTATTTCGAGTAAAATTCGACTCATAATAATAATAACAGAAAGAGATGATAGCAAATAAAATACAAATTAAATATACAATGACAATATAAATATTTGCCGCTTTACTCGGCACTACAAGTGACATGTCTATCCCAGCAGTGCCGGATATAGAGACAGTCTAACTTACCTGTGATCATCGCTATGACAGCGTTAGAGCTGGCCCGCACCCTGCGCATCAGTGACGCCCACCTCTTTCACATACTCACGTGGAAACAATCGGTGCGCGCCTCCGCGAACATACCTTAAGCGCTGCAGAAGCGAGGCAGCCTCAACACTGTCCTGAACGCATTGTTGAACTTTTTTTGGTCCGTGGTTGAACTGGACACTTGAGCTTTTCTGTGTGTAGCTTCTCAATGACTCTACATGGATGTTTCTGGTTTTATTTACATTGGTACTACGGTAACCGCTTACCATCTGGCGGGCTGTATGCTTATTTGCCACTAAGTGGTATAAAAAGAAACCTAACTAACTAAATAAATTGATACTATAAAATATAAATGGAGTAGTCACCAATAAAAAAAAAAAAAATCTTTTTTACATCTTTATTGTTGTTCTTCCCAACAAGGTTTTTATTTACTAATGAAACCGAATCCACCTAGTTGTTTATGAAACCTGAAATGCGTTGAACCCCCACAGCCCTGCACGGTACTGTATTGCACTCACTTGACTCTCGTTGACTCGCGCAACTCGCTCGAGTGCTGCACAATTAGCGCGACTCAACACACGATCAAATTCGACACGTAAAACATGTGTTTATTTACATTTCATACGGTTATCACATTACATATTGAACCTCTGTATTTGTGACGGATAATGAGGTCAATAGTAATTTTTTTAAATAGGTTAATTTAATAGTAATGGAAAAAAGGACATAATAAAAAAAATATTGTCATTAGCTGCGCACATAGCCTACGAGCACATCGTCTCTCACCCATAGCCAAAGAGTAATAATATTCCATGTGCCATGGCTTTAAAATAATGGAATCAAAATAAATACATAATGAATATTTACCAGATAGAAGAATGAATAGTGATATTTAAACGAGTTCTTTTCACCGCTAGTGCCTGTCTTATGCCGAGACATGTGCTCTGACTTATTTACAAACATGGCAAATAGATGTACATTGAATGCATTCTTACATTTATACATTTTATCTTTTATTTTGTACAATGCACCAGCCATAATACCTACACTTATATTTGTTTTGCGCCTTAGGCTGCGGTTGTATTAGCAAGTCTTCGTTAAAATAATATATAATTTCTACCTGAGTAAAAAATAATAAATAAACTAAGCAGTAAATAGGTAATTTAATTTAAATTAAAAACATGAACATTGCACCTATACGTTATAAGGGTTTAGACTCGAGCTGCAGCCGAGAGACGCTTCAAAACGAGGGCTCCAATATCCGCATAAATAAGCTCAGAGTCACTCAGCGAGCTATGGAACGAGCTATGCTCGGAATATCTCTACGTGACAGGGTCCGAAACGAGAACATTCGTAGGAGACCAAAAAATACCGATATGGCTCGTAGAGTTAGTCAGCTGAAGTGGTAATGGGCA
The DNA here is from genome assembly GCA_947623365.1 of Achlya flavicornis. Taxonomy (NCBI): domain Eukaryota; kingdom Metazoa; phylum Arthropoda; class Insecta; order Lepidoptera; family Drepanidae; genus Achlya; species Achlya flavicornis. The sequence goes on from OX392472.1 coordinate 194,231, forward strand.
GGCCACATCGCTCGAAGAACCGATAACCGATGGGGAAGGAACTGGAAGCGCCGTGTGGGACGACCTCCCAGGTGGACCGACGACCTGGTCAAAGTAGCTGGACTCCGTTGGATGCAAGCGGCCCAAAATCGTTCGAAGTGGAAGTTAATGGGAGAGGCCTATCTTCAGCAGTGGATATCCATGGACTGATCTGATGATGATGATGATGTAACGGTATATCAACTTTAAATAAGCAAAGGTTAAGCGGGCATCCAAAAAGCTCGGAGTGCTCAACAGAGCGAGGCAGTACTTCACATCGGGGCAAAGTCTTTCACGTAGACGAAAAATGCACTTTATTGTAGGAAAGCGAAATATGTCGCAACAATACAGGATGCCTTGAGAAACGAAATCCGAAACACTATCTTCTATCCTCGTCGATCTATATGCAATATCAGGCAGTTTTTACACAGTGTGTAGCTTTCTATACTTATTTCTATATGAATTACTCATCGTTAAAAAGTAGGTACTTCACGTAATTCCATAATTGAGAAAACACCTAATTCATGCAACAAACGTACCCACGTTTGTTGCATGAATTAGGCTAGCCACGTAACAGATGGTTGTATGACAAAACATAGTATGACATGAAATACTTGCCCCCGTGGCAGGTATATCTCTGCGTAATCACTCGTTTACGTCTTTTCTCATTGAATTATAACACTCTTAATATTGTCCGATTTCAGTGTTTTATCCAGACTCTGTTTCTCCAGTTTTTAAAATCAATTTAAAGCTACTAGCTCTTACCCAGCCATGTTTTTGCGCTGAAACTAAGTATTGAATTTTTTTTCAGGAGCCAAAAACGTTTTTGAAAATAATTAAATGTATAAGTCACGAACAAGCAACTCTATCGTATTTGGGACTTGGCTGCGGGGCCCGCTGAGATAGTAATAGGAGCGTTTTCTACCTTCAATGCGAAAACAGTGTTCAGTATATAATCCTATGAATTATTATAAACCTAATGCGCTGACTGAAATGAAGTGTAGCGCACCCCTAGGTGCAATATATCTTCGCCGAACTATTGATACAAGTGTATTTATTGTAGCAAGGACTAGTTTCACATTATTATTATATTGCACATCTGTGTATCTATTAATGGAACGTCAACAAAATAAGGATATGACTTTAATATTGTTTACTACAATCTCACCACGGTCAGTGATGATCTGGCCGAAGGTGGTAAGCACACAAAGCTTAGAAGGGAACTGGCTCTCAAATGCAGGTGTCGGACACACCGTGTCTTGTGTGTTTGGCGACAGATTTACAACTTGAGAGTGGTGACCAGCTAGGCGGGTACTACAAAGTACCCTAGGCTGCGATCGTGCTATGGTTTACTCACAACAAACATCTCACACAAAAATGTTGCGGTCAAACACGGCCTGTGTTTGACCGTAATACAGTAAAAAAACATGTTCAAAAATTACTTTACTATCCGACATAATATTATAAATGCGAAACACAGATTACAGAACTTTTAATCTGGAATCTGTGATGCGAATGTGAGTTTGTTTGTTTGTTTGTTACGCTTTCATATGGAGGACTTGCTAATTTTTATCCCGGGAACGTAGATTAAACCTTAGGGGAATAGCTAGTCTGGTTTTAAAAATAGAAAACGTTTATCGTGTGCTGATTTTTATTCATAATAAATAGATAGATGACAAATATTCTATGCCCTGAGATTAGGTAGGTACCTAAGGAATTTCATGACGAGACAGGGACCTGTGGATTGAGACCCTGATACCTTCATCAGCTGTTTTGCGAAAGGATGTTCACACGTACGGATCATATCTGGATATCTTAGCTTCCTTTTTAGCCCCGCTGGCCTCCCGCCTTTTTGGACCGCAACAACTCATTAGAACAGCGACATACAATACAACTGGGGTATGAAAGGATTTTGTGTACGTACCAAGAAAAAAATATTTGCCGCCAACATTCATCAAAATAAAAGTGTAACAATAATATGAAAATAGAGTTGATGTTGATAAACTAAAGTAACAAGCTCATTAGTTGACCACACAACGCACAGACGAGCCGTGTTGTGAACAAACTGAAAATATCTGTATTTCATATTCCATTCCAGCACTGCAGCGGGGAAGCGCCCGACGACTGACAGTCGCCGCATTATGTCGTCGCGGGCGGCGGCGGGCGGGCACCACTCTATCAGCGATATAGCACTACGCATATTTTGTACTAGCTGACCACCGCGGTTTTAATTTTAATAAAAGTAGCCTATGTGACACCCTATAATTTGTCCTTATATCTGTCAGTGAAAGTCCCGTCAAAATCAATGCAGCTGTTTCGGAGATTCTGAACAAACAGACGTTTGTTCCGGCTATAAAACATGTCAATTTTCTTGGTATAACTAGCTTATATGCCTACTTTCATATGCATTTACCCCCTTACTCATAAACCGCTATTTAAATAATATGCTGTTTAAATGGTCACGTAAATAATGTCAAACTCTATTGCATTGTCAAATAATGTGACATTATTTACGTGACCATTTAAACAGCATATTAGTTAAATAGCGCTTTATGAGTAAGGGGGTTAGTAAAAAGCTGTTCAAAGTCAAAGCCATTTATTCAATTTAGGCCCCAGGAGGGCGCTTATAAAGTTAAAATTATACTGAAGTTACCACCGGATCAGAAGTCGGCCTTCACCTGAGAAGAACAGGCAAGAAATGCAGCGAGGTTACATTTTATAAATTTGGACATTACAAACAGACACTTCAGTTTTATTTATTTGTATAGATTCATTGCAACCTTGCGTCCTTGTTAAGTATCATATAAGTGACGAATGATTTGACATATTTTAGAAGTAAATAAATATTATTGAAGTTGGAACTTAATACAAAAAATAAAGATATAAAATTATTGCGTTAAAAACTGGCGCGTTACATCTGGCTGGCGCGTTCGGCGGAAATAACGGCAAGGAAGGCCGATCGGTATGTGGCTTATTCGTGATAATTGGAAGGCGGGTTTGCCGGAATGTCTGAGGTTGTGTAACCTGCCTGAAGGCTGACTTTCTGCGGTTCTAATGGTTTAATGAAATTGGGTTTTGGCCCGATAAAATTGTTAATCGAGTGAAGAGTCTCCATTAGGCATTGTTTTTCGGTATTATAGTTAGAATTTAGTTCAAATAAATTGGTGGTCTACAACAGATGGAACCTCTATGGAAAAATAAGTTATTTCAGAAAAACATATTTTTTCAGCCTGGCCATTGCGTTGTTGCGCGGCCGAAGGTGATAAGCATCAGAGCTTGGAAGGCGCCTGGAACCCGGTAGGTGCTTAGTGAAATAATTCCGAGGAATCAGGTCATATACTGGCCCAGACATCTGGTAATAAATCTAGTGTCAAATCAGCACTGGTATGTCAATAGTAGTCAGGGCGTTTGACGCTTGTCTGCGTGCTCGCCGCAAATGTCTGCCGGTATATATAGCCGCGACACGGCGGCGCGCGGCGCGGCGTCGCGCGGCAAGTGTCACTCGGCAAGAACGCAATTAGCGCCACCTAATTAGTTGGATACACTTTATTGTCGCGAGCGATGCAGACATTACCGCGACCACCTCTCGTAGCTGGACCAAATGAGCTCATCGCACTTTGTGTTCACGTGTGCACAACAAGCGTGACAATCCGCAGACTTCCGTGTGTCTTTTTATACGGACTGTCTGTACAAAAAATATGTGAACATATTTTGTGTTTGTTTTATCTCAATGCTTTTATTGGAAGGGAACGTAAATATTATGCAAAATGTTTGGCATATTTGTAAATTAGCCGTGATGAAGTTGGCGATCCGCCAGCCTTTCCGTTATATTTTTAATACTTTCAAGTTCAGATACCCTTCAAAATATTTTATTAAAATTTAAAGCGGAATCTAAAGAAAAGATTTGGTGAATTATTCATCGTTGATGTCAATAAATATAGAAACATTGAAAACTCACATGAACCGGTGAACACCAAAGTGCAGCCGCTGTTTCATTTATTAATAATAAATAAATCAAATTAAATAAGTTACAACGGGCATTTAATGTAGATATAGTTTGCTGTTTCGAGAAAATCATAATCATTTATATTTTAAAAAATATCACAGATATTAAATAAGCAAAAAACTAATTAAATTATTCGCGATACCGTGAACGGGCGGACCGAGACGGGCGCGGGCGCGCAAATTGCTCGACACACACGCATTACGCCGGGGGGTTCGCTAGTAAATAAATATCCTGGTACATTCCTCACGCTCAGATGACCATCTGATCCCAAATTAAGGAAAGCTTGTACTATGGAAACCAGATAACTGATATAATAAATATTTTACTTTTTGTTTGTAAATACATACTTAATATACATAATTACACCCAGACTGAGGACATACAGACACGTTCATGCACACAAATGCATGTCCTGTGTGGTAATCGAACCCACGACCTGCGGCGCTATAGGTGAAGTCTTAACCAACTGCGCCAACTGGCTAGTCAAAAATAATGAAATAGATGAATCAATATTTTTTTTAACTAGGTTGTAATAAATAAATGCAGTGTTCAATTCCGCTGCAACGCCGCGTCAGTGGTGCGGTTCCGCGAATGAAGGCAACCGAGTCGAACGCGTCAGGTCAGCGTTCTCGCTAAATTATGTGACTTGAGACTGGGCATCGTAAATATACCAAATTACTTCATTTAAATCATAAATATAGGCTAAGCACATTCAAAATGCTTCCGCACATCTGTCTGCGAATAACAAAGTACTTGTGATCTTAGCAGAAGGGAATAAATCTTGGTAAAATAATTTAGAAAATTTATGGCAGGTTCTAAAACAAGCATTATCTTTGTACATTTCAATCTGGTATTTGAAGTAGCATTCAAATAGTACCTAAATGCGAGAGCGAGTGAAGCCCGCTTCGATATCGCTGTTTGTTCAGATTATAATGGCATTGAGACGCGAAAGGTGATAAAATGTCCATTTCGCCGGCTCCATGCGTTTTCTTAAGGCCGCGTGAAATTTATGACCGCCGGTTATGGCCGACCCCGATCGTAATGTGGAGCTTGACAAGGACGCGCCAAATGTTTTAAAGAATGTTCATCATATTTTTGTATGTATACCTACAGCGCGACCGCGACTGTAGTCGTCCCAGTAACTGCTGTAAACGTCACGCGGGATGTTTTTATATAAGGATAACAAATAAAGATGAATTACTCGGATGCTGCGCCGCACAGAGCGCGCCGCACGCTGCGTGGTAACACCGCACAGTAATTTGTTTCGGCACCGAACGTTCCGTGTGATTTAAGAGCTGTAATATTGAGTGATGTATGGCGCGTCGGTTATTTATTTTCGGCTATCTATTTCAACTGACATATTTGTGAATTTTATTTATTCTCTAGAGTTTTTATACGAATTTACATCCCGTATTTATCTCAGGTCCGTCGAAATACATTATGTTTAAGATATTTGATATTATTATAGACATAACTTAAAATTATTAACGTTAAAAACACATACAGCAGAAAATGAGGTCCTTTAGATTGATTACGTACCTAGAGTACCTACCTATCCTGTATATTAAAACAATTTTACTTTAATGCAAAGGCGAGTGTCTCAACAATATAATTTCTATAAGCTACCAAACTTGCAAAACTATTTTAATAGAGAGTGCAAAGGCTCTAGAAACCCGACTTGTGAAGCAGCCTTACAGAAGATTGCTACCTTTGTAAATAAAAAAGAAATTTAGGTTGGAACCTGAAGAAAGACATTTGCAGATCTAATAAGTTCAGCTAGTAATAAGATAAGGCCATCGAATGTTGGCAGCGACCGTAGCGTGACGAGGTGGATGGCCAATATTGTTCGGAACACGAGTCATTTCAATATTATTCATAAAAGTGTCGTGGCGACATTGGAACACTGGTTAGTCGATTGGAATGCGGCGCGTTATTTATCGCTGGTGCTATTTGCGTGCGCGCGCGCCGCCGCGGGTCCATTCCACCTCCACGTAAAGTGCGCGATGCTAACTAACTACATCCCACCTCACTTCACACAAGGATGAAGCGCTTTTATTCACCCAGATTGCCTTTTAAACGACATATTACTTGCTGGTTATCATGTTCTAACACGCTTGTGTTCCCTTGTGTTTAACCTTTCTACCCCTCGGCTTCGTCCCATAATTTACCTCTTTTGGGGTCGTATCTTGAAATCCTTCCTCAGTTCTAAACTCAATGGACTGAACTATGCGTTGATCTGTCAGTCAGTCAGTCTGTTTTTGTTTATGACGTTAGTAATATAATAGTCCTGAGGAGTTACTGTTTGACCAATAAACCTGTATATAGATTTAAAAAAATCTTAGAAGATCTCCTAGACCACATTTTTGCCTCACTCTTTTTAACAAACCAAGGGGAAGTGGCTCTGAACGGATTAAACTAAAGTTACTTACAAAAAATAATATTTTGTGTCGTAAGTAACATCGCTACACAGCAATCTTTGGATACGGGAAAATATATAAACGATGAATAAAACTCAGATTGGGTGCAATAAAAGAAGTAGGTATGAGTAAATTTTAACAATAGCCGTTGAAATCTTTTAGTTGAGTCACTTTTAATCCCGATTCGTATTGATTGGGCTTTAGGAACAAAATATGTCGGGTGGTGTTCGGCCCGAGCTACGCACCTTTCAACAAACTATAATGCGAGGGTGGTTTATTATTATTATTATGGTTCCAGGATAAATCGATTTTCCCCAACAAAGAAAGGAGGGTTTTAAAGAATTGAGGGACGTATGATGTTACGCTGTCCTTGATGATGTGGGATGAATAAAAAAATATAATATTTTTAATTTGATAATGTACTTAATTAAACATTATTTGTAAATATCTATCGCTGATAGCTCAGTGGTAGTGTATCGGTCGAAGTGTCATAGGTTCGAATCGAACAATGAGCTTGATTTTGAAGGATCGAACCTAATGTTTCACCAAGCTCCTAACTATATCTTTCTATACATGTGAGCACTGGCTCACAAAAAGCAACTGTGCTTTTTAAGCTTTGTGTGATTTCTATCCACACACACAAACCTATTAAGTAAAAAAAAAAACATGTATAGTAAAACTTATAATTTAGACTCGATTCAGCGACGTGCCGTAAGAATTGTTGACGGTCTCGAGCTCACAAGCGATTTAGAGCCCCTCAGTCTGAGGAGAGACTTTGCCTCCTTATGTGTGTTCTACCGCTTGTACAACGGAGAGTGTTCTAAGGAATTGTTCGACTTAATGCCCACGGCTACCTTCTACCATCGCAACTCTCGCCATCGACTGGCATACTTTCTGGCATAAAATTACATGAACACGCGCCCGTCGCGGATAAACTGACATTAACGAGCTTCGAACGCGAGCGAGGTTCACTTCGACACAAATTGATTGATACCAAACATCATATTATATATTAACTGGATTGTTTTGTTTGTTGAATGGCCTTACGTAAAGTACAGAGGTATCTTTTTGAATATGGGTTGGCTAAGATATACCTGTACAACGCCTAGAAGGGATTTTTTTTAAATCCCTCTTTATTTTCATGTTTCTTGTCTGAAATCAACCCTATTTTTATTACATCCGATGGATATTAATAAATTTTCGAGTCTGCATTTCCTAATAACTATGGTATCATCGGCTAATTCGTAATAAACTCAATTTGATAAACAACATTGTCAGCCAACTGCAGTTGGTTTTTTGAAATGTATGTCTGTTATATTTAACTTTCCTCCAGTAGATAATTTTGTTCTGATTTATATTTTTAGTTGGCCGAAGTCTCCGTATCTAAATAGATTCTTTTAATAATATATTTGCGTTACAGCTTTACGGCGGTCACACTTTATATTTATCGTTAACTGGTCCACAGCTTCTTTTGGAAATCTTATGTTCAAATTTTAATATCGTCATAGGCACAGTGTCAGTCACGCACTGATAGGAGCGGCGATGCACTTTATAAACTGCCCCTGCACAAAGTCATGTCCAATACGATACGTCACCGACACTCGTTCCATTTCTTCACGTCATGTTAAAGTGTCGCGTAGGTGAGCGGGAACTTGTTTAGGGACATGTTGACACGTTACATACCTACTCCAGCGCGCGTTGCACTGAAATCATAATTCCTATCATCATATTGTTCTGGGAACTAGATGGTGTTTGTAATCAACATTAAATCGTGGAAAAGATCAAAGAAAATAATGTTTAGTTTATCGATAATTCATACATTCAAAATACCTATTCACAATTAACTTTTTCAGTCCGTTAAACATTGGTGAGTAAACGGTGTAGATACCTAGTGTAGGTATTTTTCATTTCGATAATACAGCAGTTCTACGATTATAAATGCGCAAGTGTTTATTATGAGAGTGAAGTAAAATCAAACTAGTAATTCTAATAGATTCAAAATAGTAGGTATTCAAGTAATACATTAAGTATTTTTAACTTGTGTCGAATGTTAATGTCTTTCGCCTTTAGGACTCTTTACACTAGGGTGTCCCGTCCATGTATGAGAAATATTTTTTTTCGTGCTACACTATCGCAAGGGGTATCGAAATTTGCGTAATTTTACACAGATTACTAAAAACATAGAAAAATTAGAATTGCGTATCATCTTGAGGGCTCTACCGGACTTTGTAGTTTTGTAAATTTTACGTTTTTAGTGACCTAAGCCGTATGTCTAAAATAATATAAAAATCAAGTTTAAAAGGTATTTTATTATTGAAATTAACGAAAAAAAGAACAAAAAAAATTAAAAAAAACCCTATATTAATTATAATCAATGTTAAAAACAGAATTTACACTTATTTTTGTATCGAATATTTGGCATTTGTGCTCGAGATTTCAATCTAATAAAGCCATCTCTAAAAGTAGCTTTGTGAGGCTTACGTTACCATTAATACATCTTTCTAATACGATTACGTGTGACAAGGATGGTCCACATTTTCCAAGCTCAAATTTTATGCCATGATTTGAAGGATTAGAAATATGTCGAAGAACCGGTAGTGCTGATTAATTTCGGTGTAATCTATAGGAGAGAAGTTATTTTTTGGTAGTTCTTTGGTAATCCTCGGCTTAGATAAGTGTAGTGGTTTATTTTTCGAAATGCCAGCTGCGGAATGTGGTCTCTATCATCAAACAATATACCCACAAGTAGGATTTCCAGGCAAAAAGTATTTCTTTTGATATCAGAATTTAACACAATTTAGCTGAGATTTTATTTATTGAGTTTGATTAATCCAGCCGTTCCTTTCATTTCAGCACCGCTTATAACCATTTTCACATGTATATAATTTAAATGAAGTGCATTTAAAAGCAGAAACGTCAAAAAACTTCTCATATGTCACCAAAAACACTTCAGTTAGTTTTCAAACTATAATTTCGTTTGCTTTTGGGGAATCTTTTCAAATTGAGGTACTTCTAAAAATAGGATTTCAGTAATTGAATAACTCATTCCTCAGTTACGATTGGAATCGAAAAATCCAAAAGTAACTTATTCAGTTTAGGCCCTGATAAGGCACTTATGAATGTTACAGTTGACTCTACCAACGACTTAAACTTAGAAGACTCCGGCAAGAAACTCAGTATAAATAATCACATATATATCTGACTTGGAGGGACCCTTACCATTATACTTCAATTTTAGTTCGTTCTAGACAAATAAAATAAATTTAATGACGTCCCTTATAATTTTTAGCTGCCGATGGTAAGTTATTTGTATGATCCCAATATAGTACAATATAATAGACTCGCTACGCCTAAAAATCATTATTAAACCTGCTACTAACACTGTAACAATCGCAACTGTACTTTTATAGCATAAAATGTACTTTGGCTACGAAAAAAAACACTCGCGAGTCAAGTCAAGAAAGCCCTCGAAACAAGTTGTAAATTGAGGGATTTTGCAGATTGAAATATATCAATTCGAAGTCACTGGTAAAGAGTTATTGCATGCAAATCAAAACGTCGTGTATGTATTACAATTAAATATAACAAAAAGTTAATATTTTTTGATATTTAGTTTGGTAGCCGAAATTAAAGGATAGCGAAATATTACCATAAAAATGTAAATTTTTCAAAACTTTGAAGATCGGTAGAACCCTAAAGATATAGATTTTAAGAAAATAAAAAATTACTTTGGTAATCTACGATCAATTACACAAGTTTCGAGAGGTCTTGGGTTAAGGAAAACCAAAAAAAAAAATGTCGGGACACCCTACTTTACACACAACCCACAACCATTTATTCCCAAACTAAGCAGAGCTTAGGTATTCTATGGAGTTTTTTTTTTACTTTTTATAGGCCTGTGTTTGACCACAATCTCATGGACGATGGTAAGTGATGATGAGGCCGAAGGTGGTAAGCACACAAGCCTAGAAGGAACTGGCTCTCAAGTGCAGCTTTCGGAACACACCGATAGTTGCTTGGCGACAGATTTTCAACTTGAGAGTGGTAGCTAGCCAGATGGGTACTACAAAGTACCCTACTACCGTGCTATGGTTGGTTAAGCGCAGATTTGAACCCGGGACCTACGTCTCGGTATCCGACGTCACTACCACTGAGCTATCATCGCCTTATAAATATAGATATAATTGCATCCAGACTGAAAAATCTGTAATGTTCAAGCACACAATCCTGGATACGAATTGAAGCTACGACTTACAATGTTGATAAATATAATCGATTATAAGAAAAGTGAAATCTACATTTAATTTATGGTGCAAAAAGGACATTCACCTATCGCATAAGCTACTTATGATTATGCATTCATTATGTATATAGTGAGATAGAAAGTGGGCTCTTGTACGTGGGCTTCAACAATGACAAGGTGACGCGGGGCGCAGACGCGGGCGGCGGCAAGTTAAGAGGAAAGGATGCCTGCAAGAAATTTGAAAAATGGGTTTTTAACATATCTATTGTGTATATTGAGGGCGATAGAGACAACTACAGGCTTGGACCGATTATACCTTTTCGTAATCCCCGGTTTTCTCCTCCAAAACTGGATCGATAAAAAAAAAAAACAAGAATCATAATAAGAAGGGCTTTGGCTATGTCTGTCGGTTGTCCTTTGTTTTTTTTTATTCGTAAAATTTGTTCGTTGGACGTCTGATAAGAGCGTTAAAAATGATAAGTTTTGTGATTTTAGAAGGCTCTTAATTCTTATAATAATCTTATAGTAAATAGGTATGCATAACTTCAAAATCAACGTAGCTATATATCAAAGGATCGCCCCCGTCCCGCACCGCTTATTTGCCGGAGGCTTTAAAAATCGCGGCTAGGTGGGCGGGTGATAATGAACCATTACAATCGAGATGAAAATCAAATGCCCACGCATCACATATCCATCTCATGCATTAAACATTGAGGGATAAGTGACTAGAAAGTATTATTTAATGTTCTCTGTAATACCAGGGTACGGTGCAAGAGATTAAATCAAAACTGGAGTTAATATCTAGGGAATTTCAAGGCCAGACTAAATAAGCTAAGAAGTGAAGACTTCTAAGCCGAGAGGGGCTCCATTTTCAGTTTCATCGTTATTTAACGATGAAACGTTTTACTACTTAGTCGGTAAACAAGCGTTCGGCTCGGTGTACCTGATGGTAAACGGTTACCGTTAATAAACTATCTAACGCAAAATATTATTATCTAATCGGACTGCAATATAAAGACCTGTATTAGCGCGTCTTAACATATAAACTCTTCCCCCCTTATTAATAAATAAGGTGTAAGTCAGTCTTGCTTGTATCATCCAGGTATTAAGATAGCCTCATCCCTTTTTATTTATATGACATTAGAAAGTGACGGATATATTTTAATCCTAGGTATTACTATACTTAACTTAAACCTTATTTATTAATAAGGAGGTTCAGCTTTATCATAGTAGTACAATAGATGAGATGGATCTAAGCTTCTGAACTCCAATATATCATTAATCTAGCCTAACTCAACCTACCTTCATAACTCATTCTGATTGAATTTAATAAAAGTTTAAAGCCTCATGTTTAACTGTTTAAAACCGATTTACAATATAGACTCCATAGCTATTGTCCTCCCTGTAGCTAGGCGCGGTCCAGGTGCGGCTCATTCCGAGAGCCTGTGTATCGCACAGATTACGTTCTCCAGCCACATCACTAACATCACTCTACAAAACTTATCTGATGACAGCAATATACCTATATAATGAACTAAATAAATAAACTTGGTGCGTAATAAATAAAATAAATAAAAAGCCATTTTATTCCATATTTCAAAGTTACATTTCAAATGTTATTAATTTTTGTTGTTGAAATATTGACCCCTTTTTGGGTAAAGGCCTCCTCCAGCTTTTTCCACATATCCCTGTCCTTGCCTGTATTTATCCAGTCGTTTCCTGACACCTGGATAATATCGTCAGGCCACCGTCTTACAGGTCTACCAACATTCCTCATTCCCTGAGGACTAGGTGCGTAATGCATTTTAAAATTGTATGCAGGGGACGGATAGATTTAACAATATTTTCAGGGAATCAAACAAAGATCCATTTAGTTTTAATAAGACAAAACCTTCTTGAAATAATATAGCTTATTTGTTATTTCACATCCCAGAAATAATATCTTAAATTCCAACAGCTTTGGAGAAAACATTATCAGTTTTTAACAAAATATTCCGAAGACTTTCTTTGTTAATTGGCATGACCTCTTAAATTGTTATGTTAGCGGGCAACATAGCAATAAGAAATAATCTTCCAATTAGCAATATATACAATACGTCGATGTTAACTATCTTTATCGGATTGCTACAATGAAAACATGTGATTTTCGCAGATTACACCACTCACGCTGGAAGTTCACTTTAACAATTTGGTAGAGACCACTTGTCTTCACCGTTTATTTACAGTTTTAACAGTAATAAAATTAAATGTATTTAATGTTTAGCTGACAATCTCATAAAATAATCTTGCTCAAAATAGAATAATAAAGGAGTAAGGAGGCTTTAAAATTGTAGCTGTGAGTAGAGCAGTAAAGTTGGCTAGCAGCCGATCACCCCTCCCCCTCAGACTGAGACTGCCTTTGTCCTGCACTGCAATGTGGAAATAATGACCGCAGTACTAGTATTAGGTACAGTACACACGTAGCGAGCGAGCAACTTGTACTTGTACTTGCGCCGCACCAAGTACACAAGTGCGCAGAGTAACGCATTGCGTAATGCGGATATTATTGCGGAAAATTTACATTTATCCCTTCGAAAATATTTCTAGCATGTCAGATTTAATGACATCAATTTATAAAACAGATTATGGAGCGGAGTGAAGCGGAGTGGAGGGCGTTTAACTTATGATGGATATAATTTTAAAAGCCGAGCCGATTTTATATAAATAGCTTTTAAATATGGCTGCTCTGTTTGAAAATGTACGAGTATGCTTCGCAATAAAAATAAAATAATGGCCATTGTTGGAACTTTTGTACATACTTAGACCGAAGCATACAACTTTGTTCTGCGCCCCAAACTAGGATAAAATTGTGCTGTGCTATTGATGGCCGTAATTAAATTAAACAGAACTTAGATATGGAGACTGACTAGGAACTGTATCCTTATAAAACTTTTTCGTGACTTTTTGAAAGACTACCGAGAAACTTAGAGATCATATTTTCTAATATTGGATTATGCAAAATTAAACTCACATGCAGGGGAGACCGCGGCCCTGAAATTAGAATTATATCGATACCGCAAAGATTATTTTCAACACAGATTGAACTACGTCCCATACATTGTAAAATACGATCAACCTCCTGTACGTGGATTACGTAACTTTATTGCAATGAAATTCAGATTGAAATTACCTCTGAATCGGTGGAAATATTACAAAATCGGAAATGGTTCCATTTCTAATGAACCACTGTTTGTATTTGCAATTATCAGAACGTACAAAAGTTATCAGAAAACCGATATATTTAACCGATTTCAATTCGAAAATGATTGAAATTTAGTTACATAATCGCCCCGCTGGTTGCAAGTTGAACGTGAATACCTACATTTACTACCTAACATTATATTTTAGTGAATGTAGCGAAACTTCTGGTAGTACTTATCTAACTTTCTATCGAGTTTCTAACAGTATTGAAACTCACTGTCCATTAGATGTCTATTATACGATACGATAATAACCATTATTCTATGAAAGTAAATGTTGTAAACTAACAGATCAGACGCTGGATAAGTGGCTTTATGACTAGCAATTTTATCATTGAATGAAAGTATTTACTAGAAATCTTTGATACTTTGTTGATTCTAAATCTTTGATACTTTGTTGATTCTAAATTACAAAGTCAATATTGGCAATAATTTTCATAGTGTCAGAACATTATGCAAGTAAAACTTCCTATAGAAAACGCAGATAAATTGATGTTTCTTTGAAGCAGTGTTATGAACAGAGCCACATGGCCCGAGCGCGCCCGACCTTTGCCTCGGCTGCGGCGGTGAGGACATCAATCATCAAGCAATAGGAGCTATCAGTGCGATCATCATAGCTGCTTCCAGACGCAGTTCTTCAGCTCACCGGCTACTGCAATGAATAACGCATTTAATCGTAAAGATTACGACACAGTGAGAGGGAATTATGGATCTTCAATATGAGGAGTCAGCTAAGAATGCTGTACGGCATTGTTACAATTTTACGGGGTATGAATAAAAATGAGGCAACCCGGTAAACAGTTATTTATTTCACGATGGTTTTACACGTAAACAGTTATTTTTTACACAAAAGAAACTGAAATAACTAATTGTAGTTGAGATACAAGGTTACTTGATAAATTTGCCAGCTAGACTCAGTGTGTGGGTTTAGAGGTAAATTTGAATTGGTTTGGAAATAATATAATAATATTGAGCGCCACTGGCAGTAAAGGCTGCCAGTCCTTAAATAGTTGTCCGCGAGTGGAATTTATAAATTGGTACCGCACAATCAATCCGTGGAACACGCGTGGCGGTTAAACGCCCCGACGGAATACACGTAGCTCCCACGGAGTAGGTGTAGCGGTCCTATGCCCCCACAGAACACGTTTCACTACAAACGCCCCCACAGAACAGGTGTGGCGGTTCAACGCCCCCACGGAACAGGTGTGGCAGTTAAACGCCCCCACGGAACACCTCCTGGAATTCCCCAAAATGAATGTGTTACTAATATGACCGCATGGTCCGAGCACACAAAGTAGCGGACACCAGCCCCTGGTGTCGGCCATGTGCTCGGTAACACAAAACCCTATTCCAGTGAAAATTATAAAACAAACAAAATAATATTAATATTGGAATTAATAAATAAATTACTCTGCCACAATTGAAGATTGGGCAGAGCAAACCCTACTACTTGCACAGCGTGTGCCATGTGCACAGTGGAAATTACCTGCCACGTGCAGGATCCACATGTTGAAAATTTACACAAAAAGGTTATAGATTCCCTAGCAAAAATAAGGGACACCATAAATACCTTATGGAGGAAAATGTCCCTGCCTCCGGAAGGTGGACAATGTCGACTCCGGTCTGTCGACAGCCCGCCCGTGCTGGTGGCAACGCCTACACAGCACGATGCACTGTAAAATAAAAATACATTTAATAAGGATTCGACACAAACCGAAGCCGGGAATACAGCATTGTCGTGATGTCGTACTTACGAAAAGGTTAAAAAAAAACAACGTGGCGTGCCCGACGTCCCAAAGATCGGAGCACGCGCCGGTCGTAGATCCACTGAAAATAATAACGACAATTAACCAATCGTACAAAGGCACAAGCACTAATTGAATTTAAAATTGGAAAAGGTGGAAACTTACCAAAAAACAAGTAAAAAGTTACTTGGGAGTGTGTCTCCAACAAGAACAAAATGGAAAGTGAAAGAGTCATCGTCCGGCACTAAGGAGGTGACAAGGACGAGACTCGATGCATTCTTCATTCACCTTGACACGAATCGACCGGGAAACTAGCTAATTGCACTCGACTACGTCAACATTCGCAAGGCCAAGGTCGGTCAGTGCAATGGAACGTCACTAAAAAAACGTCAGAGTGACAGTCGCATATTTCATCGATCTGTCACCTGAATCAAAACAAACAAGGTTAGGAATTCATAAACAATGTTTATTGTTAAATCAAATGTGAAAAATGATAAAATACGTTGTAAAATGACCATCAGTGTAATTGTAGTGCAAGGGCATATTGGGATGAGCCCTCCAGTAAGGTGAGTGCACAGAAAATCGAAGTATGTCGAATTTTCTACGTAACAATACCCCCCACCTTACCAGAATTTTTACGAGATAAGAGGAAAAATTCGAGCTGGCCCTCCAGCTCACTCCTTGGGATCATTCCATGAAAAAAACCCGAACTACAATCTGAAACCTTAAAGATCAGGGAACCGCAAAACTCCAACTCCACACAAAGGTTCCTAACAGTTTGATCATAAAAATGCCCATCGAACGAAGTGGATACCATAAAAAATAGTACCAGAAATAAAGGTGGGGTACAAAACCACCTAAAGTTTAGTTCGGAGAACCCCCAAACTAAATTGATATCCATGTCCGATGAAAAAACGGCAACCAAACTGGAAGAAAAAAAACCAACCGCGAATTCCCATCACTCAAAACAAATGGTTTAGAAAAATTACAAACCTCGAAACAAGTGAATAAGTAAAAAGAATCCACCCTAAACTCAATACATGCAATCTGAATTTAAGAAAAAGTATAAAAACAAATTAAAAAACACCATTTGGCGGGGCTTGCCAAATAGGACACCAAAATGTAGTTATCAAAAATAAAAAGATAAACGTTTCCGGGTAAAAAATATACTAAACAACTCGAGCAACCTCAGAGTTGACAAATGCTTAACAACCAGTATTCTCATTCCAAAATAATACCAACAAGCCAGGACTATTCTTACAAACGATGTCAAACTCTGCGGACCGGGCTATATAAAAATAAATCGTACAGGCTAAAATACTGCCTGGGACAACAAAATAACCACCGCCAATGGAATAAGAGGCTAAACAAAATAAAATAAAGATTGCAACGCAATCACATCACCGAAGTGACACACAAAATACAACCACCAAAAGAATGGGTGGCGCAATATCGACACCCGAAACAAGGTGGCAAAAAGAAAATTGCGACGCAATAAAAACAACCGACCAAAGGTGGTAAAAAAAGATATTGCAACGCAATACAATTACCCTTGCCAAAAAATTGGGCAAAAGTAAAAAGGATCGAACCCACGAACGACCTAAAAGGTAAGATGACAAGCACCTCAGCATCATTGACACACGCGATTGTGGGCCAATGCAGCAAGGCCTACGGTGCTCACCACCTACCACCAACCTATCAACGTCAAAACCAAAAAGTTCCCTTACAATAGGAAATATAAAAAAATGAAGCCAATTCGCGATAGAAAACAATCGAAAACCAA
This sequence comes from Achlya flavicornis, assembly GCA_947623365.1. Taxonomy (NCBI): domain Eukaryota; kingdom Metazoa; phylum Arthropoda; class Insecta; order Lepidoptera; family Drepanidae; genus Achlya; species Achlya flavicornis. The sequence goes on from OX392472.1 coordinate 211,682, forward strand.
TAGACATGCCCAAATAAAATGAAAGCGACCCGAAAAAATTAACCAAAAGACCTTAAACTCACCCGATCAGACTTGATATGAACAAGTCTGTCAAACTTGAGCAACTCCAGGACGTGTCTGGCTCTGTCTTCTTCCCTCGAAATTGTCGGAACAAAAGGAACTACCTTGACCACAGGAACCTTGGGAAGAGGTTTCCGACGACAAATACGGAACCGTCTCTTCGTCTTATGTTTCTTCTGTCTCGGAGGACTCCGCTTCGCGGCTACAGACTCCGGAGCAGATGCCTCAACCACACACTCGACGCAACGGTCCGGAAGTGGATTCGGATTTGGACAGAGAGGTTCGGGATCGGGGACAGACAAAGGAAAAGGACTAGGCAACGGACAAGGTTCAGAAGAAGGTACAGGCGCAGGAGATGGCACAGGCGTAGGAGATGGAACAGGCGCAGGAGTCAGCTCAGGGTTAACAGACACTGTGCTGTTGGAAGTCGACCGTGAGCTCTTCACGCAGTACAGTCTCCGCAGCATATCATCATCATAGCAGCTGTAGGGCGTGAAATCATCCACCAGCAGCTGCTTAAGGGATGACCAATCCGAAACGGCATTCCTGACGCTGCGGAACCAAATGAGTGCGGCGCCGGAGAACAATATGGGAGCTGCCTGATACAGCACAGACTCAGGAATTCGGTGGATGTCGCAAATCTGGTCCAGACGCTGAAGAAACGAGTGCACCGAAGAAACGCCGTCATAAACATGACGCGAGATGCTAAGCGCGTCGATGCAGTCCGCATATGATGGCTCAGGCACCTGTTCAAAAGAACGCAAAAAATCGGCGTAAACCACATCTATCTCCTCCAGCCAATCGCATAGCTCAAAATATAGCGCAAGCTTCCTATCACCTAACGAACCAGAACCGGTGATACGCCGCAACCGATGAAAAGCATGGTGTGCCAATGCCCTAAGCCGGTTCAGTTTCTTGAAAATACGCCTATCCTTGGCGAAGCGAGTAGCGATCTCATCCAAACTAACGCGAATAGCAGAAAATTCAGACTCGGGCGTGCGTGCAGTTCTTAAAATTCGGGATGCCGGAATTAATTTTGAAAGATCCCGTATCTGATCGCGAACACCCGATAAAGTTGTCTCTGGTACTACATCGCGGATCTCGACTTCGTAAGTTAATTCGGTATGGGTCAAGAGATTATAATTAATTAGGCGCTCCATAAAAAAATATTAACAAAATATTAAGGGGCAAGTCGAGCTGGCTTCACATTATGGTGATTACAAATATAAATATAATCACACATACAAAAAATACATTAAAATAATATATTTCCACCCTTGAGCTGCATAATAAAAGAAGTTTTAATTAATAATTTAAATTAAAAAAGCTTTGTGCGGAAAAAGCAAGCGCGCAAAGAAAAAACAAGCAAGCTCAAGAGAGGAAGACATGATAACAAAGCATGTAAACAAAAGAAAAAATAAACCAATTCAAATCTTTTGGTGTAGCTAAAGGACACACCAATTACCCCAAAATTTTCGAGCCCCTACGTACGGGCGTCACTGTTGCAATTTTTACGGGGTATTAATAAAAAAATGAGGCAACCCGGTAAACAGTTATTTATTTCACGATGGTTTTACACGTAAACAGTTATTTTTTACACAAAAGAAACTGAAATAACTAATTGTAGTTGAGATACAAGGTTACTTGATAAATTTGCCAGCTAGACTCAGTGTGTGGGTTTAGAGGTAAATTTGAATTGGTTTGGAAATAATATAATAATATTGAGCGCCACTGGCAGTAAAGGCTGCCAGTCCTTAAATAGTTGTCCGCGAGTGGAATTTATAAATTGGTACCGCACAATCAATCCGTGGAACACGCGTGGCGGTTAAACGCCCCGACGGAATACACGTAGCTCCCACGGAGTAGGTGTAGCGGTCCTATGCCCCCACAGAACACGTTTCACTACAAACGCCCCCACAGAACAGGTGTGGCGGTTCAACGCCCCCACGGAACAGGTGTGGCAGTTAAACGCCCCCACGGAACACCTCCTGGAATTCCCCAAAATGAATGTGTTACTAATATGACCGCATGGTCCGAGCACACAAAGTAGCGGACACCAGCCCCTGGTGTCGGCCATGTGCTCGGTAACACAAAACCCTATTCCAGTGAAAATTATAAAACAAACAAAATAATATTAATATTGGAATTAATAAATAAATTACTCTGCCACAATTGAAGATTGGGCAGAGGAAACCCTACTACTTGCACAGCGTGTGCCATGTGCACAGTGGAAATTACCTGCCACGTGCAGGATCCACATGTTGAAAATTTACACAAAAAGGTTATAGATTCCCTAGCAAAAATAAGGGACACCATAAATACCTTATGGAGGAAAATGTCCCTGCCTCCGGAAGGTGGACAATGTCGACTCCGGTCTGTCGACAGCCCGCCCGTGCTGGTGGCAACGCCTACACAGCACGATGCACTGTAAAATAAAAATACATTTAATAAGGATTCGACACAAACCGAAGCCGGGAATACAGCATTGTCGTGATGTCGTACTTACGAAAAGGTTAAAAAAAAACAACGTGGCGTGCCCGACGTCCCAAAGATCGGAGCACGCGCCGGTCGTAGATCCACTGAAAATAATAACGACAATTAACCAATCGTACAAAGGCACAAGCACTAATTGAATTTAAAATTGGAAAAGGTGGAAACTTACCAAAAAACAAGTAAAAAGTTACTTGGGAGTGTGTCTCCAACAAGAACAAAATGGAAAGTGAAAGAGTCATCGTCCGGCACTAAGGAGGTGACAAGGACGAGACTCGATGCATTCTTCATTCACCTTGACACGAATCGACCGGGAAACTAGCTAATTGCACTCGACTACGTCAACATTCGCAAGGCCAAGGTCGGTCAGTGCAATGGAACGTCACTAAAAAAACGTCAGAGTGACAGTCGCATATTTCATCGATCTGTCACCTGAATCAAAACAAACAAGGTTAGGAATTCATAAACATCTGTGAATGCGGTCTTGACGAGGGAAACGTGGACCATTTGTTTTTCTGTTGTCCTAATGCGCGCTTTTCTTTGTATGACTCTCTTCCCCCTCACATCTCTCGTCCTGTATCTTTTAAACATCTTCTTTCTCTTATTTTCACTCGCTTTATTGGTTTACTTTGTAAATATATTGTAATTAATAAAATAAAGTTATAAATTACATTTTCATCTACTCTTTTTAGTATTGTATTTTTAATGTTTTGTGTTACTTTAGTATTTAATTCTAGAATGTCTTTGTTTAGTTTAGTTATTTCCGCTTAAAATAAGTTAAATTTTTGGTTTCGTGGGGTTTTTTTTTTTTTTTTTTATTATTTGTTTCGTAATTTACGCGTCTCATGGTTTTAATATCACGTGACATTGGCGAAGTTGTGGTGGCATTTCCGCAAAAGCCATAAATAAGAATTGAATTGAATTGAATTGAATGTTTATTGTTAAATCAAATGTGAAAAATGATAAAATACGTTGTAAAATGACCATCAGTGTAATTGTAGTGCAAGGGCATATTGGGATGAGCCCTCCAGTAAGGTGAGTGCACAGAAAATCGAAGTATGTCGAATTTTCTACGTAACAGCATCTAAAAAGTGGTACACTATTAGAGCTCTTTACTAAATCCCCAGGGCGACGACTGGCGTTAATCTACAATATGGCTTCATTGATTGTAAGTTTGTAAAAAATGCTAATCAAAATAGTTTTAGAATTAGACAGGCCGTTCAACAGAAGATGGCTATCAGAGGTTAAAAGGCAAAGGCCATGTTAAAATTTATTAGCAATAAAACATGATCTGCGGGTTCTGCGGCTGCTGTTAACTCAGTGAGACAGATGTTCAACCGCGCTGCAGAGATCATGTCACAGTCTGCGGTGTGACGTTCTGCATCACTTGTCATTCATGATTGCAGGAAGCGGGCCGGCTGCGACGCGAAGCGTGAAGGGCACTCGGGATACACCTAAATATTCATTTACAACGCGTCATTTTATATAAACAATATCGTTTATAGCAGAGCAGTGTATTGTGGAGTGGTATCGTAACGTTTATCTCAATGGTGATGATTGGCTGCGTTGATAGCGGCTACACGCAGAAGGCAGAAGCCGACCATTGCGGTATGCGGTGTGTGCGAGGACACCATTTTAATCAGTGCATATTGTAGTTCGACACTTTAAATTGATTAATTACAATAATCCTGAGGTCGCTGAAATGAGAAAGCTGACATAAGCTGGTTATAACAATTACTTATTTTTCATTTTGATACTAATAAAAATTCGTTTATTTGTACTTCCTTAGCGGTAAGGTGGAGCAAGAACCAGCTTAATTTAATGCTATGATAGCTCAAAGATGACGAAGGTCGTGGGTTCGAAACTTACAATGATTCAGGCATTTATTTATTACATACGTTTACATAACAAGTTACAGACATTCATTGATTAATACATATACATTCATTTGATACGTAATAGTACTCGCCTGGCTAGCTACCACATAAATGCTGAAAATCTGTCGCCAAGCCCCTATGGTGTGTTCCGGCAGTTGAACAAATTTCTTCTTCAGCTTTCTAGGCTTTGTATAGGTCGGCTTGACATCGACCATCACCTGGTGTTTGCGATGGTAGCCGCTTATCATTAGTTGGAACGCTTACTTGTTTGCCAGCTTTCTGACAAAAAGGATATAAAAGAAAACAGAATATTTTCTTCACATCACGTTCCCCGCTACGCTCATGACAGTGCGCGCACGTCCGCGTCGGTCGGTCCAGTATCTCGTAAAAGTTTAACATCGTCTATAAAGCGCGAGTGCTCGTAATCCGGCGAGCTACCAACGCTCACCTGATGGGCTACTTACCACCGCTTTGTGATATTATATCATAAACCTTTGGCGAGTGCCACGATCAAGCGGAAACCTTTGATTCCTATGATTAACTGCTCTGATAAATCAGTGGCTGATATGCAGTTTGGTTCGAGGTTGTAAGATTTGAGCAATGTTATGTTATGATGTAGAGACGGGCCGTTTGGGTACAGGTTACCCAGCGTGGAATCGATTCATACATAAGAATACTTTTTATTCCGGGACATCTTTAAATCCCTCGACGCGGGGTGGAAAAAATATTCAAAATATATATAATATATATATATATATATATATAGACATGTCTGTTTGGTCTGAGTCTAGTGGAAATATCTATATGACATGTGTGTGAAGTATGTTTAGGATATTTATTATTATAATTATTAGCTGACCGGCGCGACTTCGTTCGCGTGGTGCTACCCTACCCTACCCTACGCTACCCTGACAGCAAAATCCCCATTAACAAAATGATCCGCCATTTATTGAATTCATTTGTTACAAAAAAATGTGATAAATGAAGAACCGCTCGACCAATTTTGTGCAAACTTCACATAAACCATCTACTAAATAGTCCAAGCAAAGCCTAAACATTTGGTTTGGATAGGTGAGCCCGTTCTTGAGTTATAAAATTACAACGAAAAGTGGCATTGATTTTATAAATATATAGATTCAATGAAATATGATATAATATGTATTTCCTTGTTCCTAATTGGGGTATATTACATAGTTTATAATTACTGGTGGAAATATAATGCCTGTTAATATTTTAGTATGTGTCGGAAGTTTTCATCAAACAATGTAGAACAATTGTGTGGGAACAAGCTCATATAACAATTTGTGAGTAGGTTAATGTTTTGAGCGAGTTCTTTTGTGGTTTATTATCACAATTTAACGATAAGTGGTATTTTGCTGAATACATGTTGAGTATTGATTAATTGTCTATAAAACTAAGGTTTACGAGTAGATTGTAATTTGTGTGAAAGCTTTATGGCGGAGTCGGTGAACTGTATACAGAGCTCGCTCTGTTTGCTTTCACTCGCGCGACCGAGTCTCGCGTTATTTTAAAGGCTTATGTCAAGTGTATTTGCAATAATGTAGTCAAAACTATAATTTTAATAGTAGTTGACGACTTGACCAATGAAGGAATCTCTGCAAACTTTCGCAAACTTAATACAACTCTCGTGGTTGGTCCATTGACTCCGATGTAGATGTTCGAAATAAGGTTTTCTATGGGCCAATAGACCTGGGAGACACATCCTTATAAATCATGAAGACAAAACATACTTCCATTATCAATATACTGACCTACATGATTTCATTAACTATTGCGTTATACCTTTCGAGCTAGTGATTAGGATAAGTCGATATTAATTACACAATACAAAAAACTTATTAAATATAACTTACCTTGCCATCAATCGGAAGCAGCAGCAGACTTGAGGAAATTTTCTATATTTAGATTGTAACTTGTACATATTTGTTGTAAATAAAGTCATTTATGATTATAAAATCCACTAACGTGCACATGGCTCAAACAAAAGCGATTTTTTTCCTATATCTAAATGTGAGTGACAGCGGCGGGACATGCACAAAGCCATCCTTCTAGTCGCGTTAGACGAACCGTCAATTATTTGTGGGTCTAAAAAGGCCTTATGAGCACATATATAGTTGTGAATATACCTTTTCAATCAAAGTCACCAGAGCTTCTCGTCTGAGAAGGCGCTGTGATGCGGGGTGCAGTATCGAATGACACTGCTCTTTGACCCTTTCGCTGCCGGTATAGCGACTCCTCTCAAAACCTATCTGAGTGTGAAGAGGCAGGCAATATTTGTTTATCCCCGACTGCAAGACCTTACAACATTCAAGTTATATTCCAAATTCTATAGATTAAAGAGCTTGTTTTTCTCTTTTCAGTTAATTTTTGTTTTACGCAGTCGGGTTTTTTGTTTCTTTTAATAATTTAATTTTCTACAATTCATTTTGGTATCTGACAGATTCGGTATGATTAATTGGTTTGGATCTGCTGTGAATTCGGAAAATGCATTACACTGAGCAATGATGATGGAGTGGCATTTTTAGACCCCCTGTGCCTTTTATTTACTCCATATTCATCACAAACCGAATATATTATTTTCTAGTATAGGTAATTTGTAAATATACCTATAATCTGTTTACACATTCCTGATAGGTACCCGTAGCAACGCGTAGTCAATTAACATTTGATTTATTTGCAAGGGAATTATTAATGTTTGTCGAAATGAAATTAAACTCACACAAATATAGGTAATAACTGACTAATATTTAAACATAATATTTATCTGAGCCACGTATTCTAATAAAAATAAATTGAAAAATTTAATCATGACGTCAATGACTCTTGAATGTCATCTCAAATTCATTCAATTTAGTTCAAAAATGATCGATATACAAACTGAAGCTTTACGTCTGCGTATGACGGTGAAGAGTGGAGATATAGTGACGTGAAAATACAGATTGTACTATTACATTGGTACTTGAGTACGCAAAGTAGCCAATCTAATCTTGTCAATAGTCACAGTGATAACAAATTGTGTGTTTAGTGTTTCCCTTTAGTTATTTTTTATTTCTAAGGTAGACTTAAGTCGGCCATTCTACGAAGATGACAAAATCCTGTTCGCTCTATATATCTTCTTTTTTAATAAAGCCACATTTTAACAATAATGTGCATTTTGCTTTATTTAGTTTTCTGTCATCATGTATTTTTCAATTAATAGATATATCATTCATTTTGTAAGATTTTTGCGCGATTCCTGTAGACCAAATCACGTCCTGTAGACTGTTCGCTACATAGGTTTCCGGAAACAGAGATGTTTTAAAAATACTTTCATATATTTTGAAGTAGCTTATGTGAACCTATCATATTGCAAATATAATAAAGAAAATTTTCGAGTAATTTAAAAATTTAATACGTTTATATATTTCAAGTTACAAAAGATTCTACAGTGTTCGCAAAAAACTAATCACTCCTGTAGACAAGCATGAAAACTCTGGTATTTTTTTAAATATTTTGTATAACAACGCGATTTACTTTTGTTAGAAACATTAAAACACGTAGTTATCATCGTATGTCTGTTATTGCTGCTCATAAGTCGTTATTTCCTAGTTTTCAATAAATTTTACGTCATTCTACAAAGTGTAAAAGTTGGTGCGTCACTTCTAAAGTCGCCAAAAAACAGTAAGTTCTTAATTCAAAATTATATTTTTACTTTGGTCTTGTTAATTAGCGGTAAAATGATAGAACGTGATGGACGCCGCATTTTATATCCTCAAATATTCCCCTCAGCATGGACTAAAGTATTTGTTCATCACTTCTGTCGAACTCACATCTGTCGACAACCTGTCTACCGATATATGACGAATGCCTATAGATGTGAGGCTTTGGCGAAATATATCTTATTGCTATTTGATAAAGTATAAAATTCATTTTTAGAAAGTCTTTGTTGTATGAATCATTTAATTTTTTGCCCAATTATACGTTTTTGACTGTGTTTAGAACAAAATACAAAAATGTGTATACAGAAGTGACGTAGTTCTACAGATATATGATGTAGTTTTATAATATTAAATACTAATATTTTCTAAAAATTATCAAAATTTTATTTTTAACTTACCCCGCTTGTTTTCTCTGAAGCATTATTATTCATCTTTAAGTAAATGTTCTGCAAAAAATCTGCAAACTAACTTTGGTGAACAGAAATTACGTCTGTCTACAGATGTGGTTTGATGCTTTAATTTTTTTTCCAAGAGATTTTGATCGTAAAAATGGTAATAAATAAAAAAACATACTGAAGAAGAAAAGAACAGAAAAGGAGATATATACAAAAAAGAAGGCAGAAAATGTCGGAAGCTGAATTAGAGGAAATTCGCAGAAAAGACAGGAAAAAATACCAAAGAAAAAAATCATCAAGACGATTAAAGAACTTACTCCAAGAGTACAGCGAAAGATAAGGAAGGGATGGCGTGATCGTGCCCAACATTTTTTTATATTTTTTCAAATTAATATTAAGCTAAAAATTGCTAATTATATTATCTACAGAAGTGAAGTCACATCTGTAGACATAGTTTATATATTTTTTATTGGGAACTAATTTTTTGAGCTGTTATTTAAATATTCGAGATGTTATTATGATCAGTTGAAAAACATGTTGAGCAGTTATTTAATTTAATGGCGGTTGATTAATTATTGCGACAGTAAAACATGGACTGTAATAAAAAATCAATTAGTCGGTTATTTAATCATACAATGTCAATTCTAAAAATAATTGATTAGTCCAATAACTGAATGAGCGGTAAAAATGATGGAATGAGCGGTTCGATAAATAGTTCGGCAGATCATAGCCAGCGGTGACAGCCAAACCTGCTCTTATTATACAATAAGTTTATTTTAGCTGCTACTAAGCAAATTCTATGTCATTTTAATTACTTAAGTATGTTTCGAATTACGAATAAAAGTTCCTATTATTATTATACAATTTGTTTTATTTAATTCCTTCAGTCAAAGCAAAAGTAATTTATTTTTTCATTACTATTTAAGTACTGTTTTAGGGTTCCGTACTAAAACTGTAAAAAGGAACCCTTATGGTGCGACTTAGTCCGTCTGTCTGTCCGTCCGTCACACCGCTATATCTCGAAAGCTACTTTACCACCTCATTGTTTATGGAATTGCTTAGAATGAGATTTCTTACCGACAAATTCCGATTAATTACTGCCCACACGTAACCGCTCGTTCAATATTTTTTACCGCTCATTTAATTATTTCCTGCTCAATTATATATTCACTGATCCATTTCATTATTTTTTATTACTCATGTTTGTTTACTTTACTGCTTAGTTTTAACTGCTGAACTAGTTATTAAACTTGCCATTTATAATTTTTAACTAACCAAAACCGCTATTTACAACTGCCTCTTTAAATCAATGCCTTTTTTATTTTGTAACCGTTGGATATTTTTATAACAATTATGCCTCAGAAAGTGAGAAGACACTTAATTTATTGAGTTTAAAATGTTGATTTTTTCTAGAATTGTATTTATGTCCGTTATTTTGTAATATAATCTATTCTGTCGATAATGGCGTCACACCTGTCGACAGGCAAAAATCTTAAAAATGCCATAATTGCTAATTTTGTGATTGATGATCTCAAAAACTATTTTTAAATTAAATTAAGGTTATTTTTAATTTTTCCTATATCAATAAAAACACCATATCATTGAATTTGTTTTTATTTAAAAAAAAAAATTGGTTCGTAGAATGGCCGAAGTAAGTCATGCTCACTTTAAGGCCTTTGCTTGCGCTTGCGTCGTGTGACGGGTCGCTCACTTCCCTCCAATATGGCGAGGAGGGCGATGGCTGCCATTCGCGTCATACTTGTGAACAGGTGCTGCTTGTGGGGGCTGGTCTGCTTAAGTTTGCTATTTATTTACTTATTAAATATTTATTCAGTCTTCTTTGTAATTTTGCCGCCGCGCCGGGGCACGCAATTGTTTTCAGTGCGATTAGAATGTAAATATTATGTGATGAATCTAAGCTTGTTTTGAAAAGAGTAATTGCTGATTTTATTGCCGGCTCTTCTCAGCAAATGCAACCCTACGAACCGGTATTAGAGTATTAGAGTCAGACTTTTCATAAGTGCCTGCGAAGGTCTATTTGAATAAATGATTTTTGAATTTGAATTTGAATCTCCGACAGGTCACATAAGAGAGTAAAGCTCTATTAAATGGTGAGTTTTCTATATTTTCAATATAAAGTAGGGCTCTTTGTACTACCCGCCCCGCTGGTTTGATTAGTCACAATCCTATCCACAAAATCCTGAAGTCAATGAAAACATAAAATCTACGTCTAAATTGTAAAAACAAAATTAACTATAATAAAATATTAAACTGATACGAGCTATTTAAATCAGTAATCGTTTCCGAATGACATTGCGATGTGTGGGCGGGCCACATTATGTATGTGTTACTACACAATTGACCATTTGTTATTATGTATTACCTAGGTACCTATGTTTTTATTGGAATATAATACCTACTATTACCCTGAATATAATTGTGGAACTGTGAAGATCGAATATAGTTTTACTAACAGAGGCCAATTATCCAATAGGCCATTGAAAAAATGCGGAATCGGCTTAAATTAAGGCGGCGTATACCCTGACGTGATTATCAATATTTTTTACTCTTTACTAACCTACAGCACAGAATAAATAATAGTACTCCTATAGTCAGTGATTAAGAAGGAGAGTAAAGCCATTGGTCCCGGTTATCACTTAATTGTGATAGTAGTTAAGCTAGTAAGAGGCCTCCTAGGCGGCTTGAAAACTCCAACAGTAGCTTGACCACTAGCCTACCTCCACCGATGCGCAGTGGGCACGCGTAGTGGAGTATCTGCCCATTGAAAGGAGGCCTGTGCTCAGCAGTGGGACATTATAGGCTGATGATGACGAAGCTACAGTAAGTAAACCAACTAAGCTTACTACTGCTCTATACAAAGTATCCTTTGTATGGAGAGGAATCTACTATGAAGTAATCTATTTCTGTAATTCCCAAATCCATAATGAAATAACGTTATCTGAAATTCTTCATAGGCTATCGAGTTAGTCGCTCTATTGCGCTGGAAAGCGACAGATAAAATTAGTTATGAAAACTATAAGAAATCAGAAAAGAGGGCAACGAGAGGCGGCGACGCGTTAAACACAATTGAAACATTTAATTGTTACTCAAAGCCAGCCATCTGAACAGCTCAGTGGCGGTTGTAATTTAAGTTTGTTTCGTTTCACACTATTTTGGGCAAAAGCCAAGATTCATCCCACTCGCTTAGCGCCGCCGCGCCGACATGAGTTAGGTACCTACTCTATCTCAACTAATGGCCAATAAATATCATTTTGAAATTTAAAGCGTGACATCTATCTATCTCTTTCGGTAAAGTAAAAGGTACAGTTTGTAAAATAAAATTTAATAGCATAATGGTAAGCTTTTCAAGTTAACGAATAATCTTAGTATTTATTTAGCAACACCAAAAATAATAAGATTTAAACACACAGTACTGATACAAAAAATCCGATTCAATGTTTAGATTCACCCATTGATAATAAGCATAATAGTATAATTTTAAATGCGATAACCTAATACTCTATGTTAATGCGTATAGTTCGTGCAAATTGTGCAGTTGGAGGTGTAGGCGCAGCCTACACGATCGCTAGCTGGTAATGTAGTCGGTTTAGACGATGGGCAGACAGACAACGTGTAGGAGAATCGTTTTATTAGTGCCCACTCTCACTGACTCACCATTTGTTTTGTAACACACATTAATGTTTTTTGAAATTCTATTATTTGATTCCAACATTCGGAGGTTCAAATCGGTTCAATGTACGTAATGTAAGCAAACATAATGAACCTATTTCGAGGAAACTGTAGAATTGGAGGCATATTTTTGTGAGCCGTTGAACTATGATGTTGTTTCGAAAAAGCACGTGGTGTGGGTGAAGCTGAGAATGTCGATCGAGTGTGAATCATTTCCCAGCTATTTAGCGTCACAGAAAGTATAATTTTTAGATTAATTTATACCTATAGTACAATGGATAACGACTACTCGCAAAGTCGCAAAATTACACCTAGTTTTTTGCATTAAAAAAAATGATGCAATCAATTTGATATGTAACAAATTTTTGCACCGGCGTTCACGAGGGATCTTATATTTATTCCCGAGATAATAAGTATCCTATTTACCTACTATTCCAGGTGCTACTATATCTACCCGTTTGCCAAATTTAATCACGATTGTTTGTGTGATCGAGGCGTCAAGATGTAATTTATACATACAAACTTGCTTTCGCAAGAAAATAAATTATTTATAAGTAAGGATTCCGAACAAAACAATTTTCTTTAAAATCTTGTATTGCTCGAAACCGTATAAAGAAAATAAAATGATGGTCATGACACATCTCCAAGCAATCACAACAACAAAATGTAACATTAGGAAACATAGCTTCTGAGAAATTAAACTGGCATAAAGTGTCTTAATTCTTAAAAGATCGTCGAGAGCATCCGACTCAGTCGTAGGCGGTACTAGCGACATGAATAAGTAATATAACATCTATATTGTGCGTCAGTAAGCCACGACCCCGAGGGATCGCTGAAAAGCCTGAAAAAACGTTATTACTGCTACACAAATAACATACATCAAATAAAATCTTTACTACTTTGTCAATTTACTGTGTAAAAAGCCTGAATGTTTCAAAAGAACATACAAAGTAGGTATCAAATGTAATATATGAAAAGGCAACTTTAAATGTGATAAACCTATTGACATTGTAGAGTATGTATTCGTATTGCGGTGGTAGAGGTGCGGCGAACTTAAGTTTTCCCCGAGGAGACAACTTGTTAGTACTTAAGTTATACGGAAAGTCGATTTGCGTCTTTAAAATTACATTGAAGACGTTAAATAAACCTCTACTTTCAACAATATGTATGCTGCATCTCTCGTATAAGGCTTTCCTGATTAAATTAATTTAAATGACGTCATAATAATGACCATTGTGAAAAGTTTTCAGTACATTTCATCAACATGACTTGATGATAGAGCCAGGGCGCATTTCATTGTTACCTAACAGTCAGGGTTTTAGGTATATCTTGTTCTGCTGATAGAAATATTAATGTAGGACACTGACAAAAATACCTCGACGAAGGTTGAAAGACGACCAGAGAGCCGGTTCCCTTCTTACTGTTATGTGCTTTTACCACCTCCGGTCGCAACATTATGATCAGTTGTTATAAAATTATTATGTAATGAATCTAAGCTTATTTTGAAAAGAGTAATTGCTGAGTTTATTGCCAGCTCTTCTCAGCAAATGCAACCTTCCGAACCGGTATTAGAGTATTAGAGTCAGACAATTCATAAGTGCCTGCGAAGGTCTATTTGAAATAAATATTATATTTGAATATTAAGGCGAATATAGCTCAGTAGTAGTGACGTCGGATACCGAGACGAAGGTCCCGAGTTCGAATCCTATCGGTGTGTTTCGACAACTGCACTTGAGAGCCAGTTCCTTGTAGGCATTGTGTGCTTACCAGCTTCGGCCACATCATCACTTATAGTGAGATTGTGGTCAAACACAGACCCATACAAAGTAAAAAACAAAATATTATCCAAAGATAACTTATTCAAATTAAATTACATCAAGACGGACAGTGCGTAAATATGCATGAGAAAATATTCCGCATTTAGGCATACTTGGAATAAAATCGGTCGTTGATTTATCTATTGTATAATGTTTAATGTGAACATTAGTAACATTACCACATTTCCCAGAACGAGCTGCTGACTGACTGGCGGCTTCCCACATGTAAATTGAACAATATTCGATACATCTTCATTACTCAGCTCCCGCGGGCCGGAGGTATGTTTGAATAGAATTGTATTTTCATTATCAATAATAATCTCACATTGCTAATAAATAGAACCGGGATAACAAGCGAGACTTGATATTAATGTGAATGTACAGGAAACGTTTAATAATAAGAATATGTATTTAATATAATTATTCAACAATAAACATCATCAAGACGAAATGTATATAAAAAACTTTTTTTGGACATCAAAGTTCAGATAGAAAAGAAAAAGGAACAAATAAATAAGTGACAAATCACTGCCTAGAGCTTAATAGAATAGAGCTTTAAGAAAAGCGATTCATGTCGACGCAACTCAATTTTCTCGTAGAAAAGCTACACCCATTGTAGCCGCATACATTTCAGCAAATAAGGTTATAAATATTGAGTGAGTGTTGTATTTAGTTGGTATTTACTATCTCTTATCGAACAGTGGGTAGATAGCACTACGTGAATATTTTACCAGACTATCAGATTGGCTTCTTTGTACCTATACCGCAAACAACCACCTATCGATCTCCCGTCCGCTTTATTTTATATAGTCACGTATTTAAAGAAATAAAGAGTAAATAATCATAAGGCTTGGTGGCAAGCGGTTACTCTTAGCCTATGGACAATTGCAACACCCGGAGTATCAATTACGTTACCGAACCTTCCCCTCTCCCGAATGAACTCTGGCGACCTTGCCCACGCGCAGGAACGTAATAATTAAGCTATTTCGCTGCAGTATTGTGTAAGGTGGAGGTCCTCAGTCGAACTGCTCTTTGAGCGAAAGAATTTGTCTCTCCACGCTCTTGCCCATAACTCCAGCTAGTTGATTGGCTAGGAAGGAAGCCATTCGCAGACATTTAGAGGCGCTTGTAGTGGTAGTGCCTTTCTACTGCGTGGCATTATTATTTCATGGCGAAAGCGAGGGGAATAAATTGCAGCACGCCGCGCCGCGAACACTATCGGGATCGCATCAGCACAAGGCACGAGCGCGCCGGAGGTGGCGAAAGTGGCTTTCAGCGCCCGCGCTGCGGTTTATATCATTTATTTAATTATTACAATATTTCCCTTATTTTTATTATATTTCATCCACTGCTGGGCAAAGGCTTCCCCCTTCTTTCACTCACTTTTTTCCCTTGCGGATCTGTGCCATAGTGCACCTTCAAAGTTATCTTGTTCATCTATCCATCTAGCGGTTGGTCTACCTCTTCTTGGGTACCATGTAGTTGTAATGCTGCTCCATCTTTCCTCACTTACCCTCGATAAATGGCCCGACCAATTCCATTTTCCTGTCTTTGCTATCCTAACTACATCTCTTAGATTATTTTTCTGTCTAATAAATATATTATATAGCGGTTTATAACATACGAGCCTTTATTTCAGTGCAGCAAGCTTGCAAAAGCTTTAATAAAAATATGATTTAATAATGTAAACTAAAATGTAGTGATAATGTAAGAATTCTAGAGCCCGAAAATGCCGTGCTGTTTATCATCATATTAATATTCTGACGGTCGAAGGAAGTTTTAAAGTCATATCACGCTTCAAAACAGAATAAATTAAGTATCGGTGTGTCTATCAGACAGTGCTAAGTGGTCGAGCATTAACCGCCGATCGCGCCGGTCGGCATTGAGGAGAACTTTCCACAAAGTGCACCGAGAAAGTGTCGCGCGGCCCTTCCCTCTGGTAACCGAGTCACACGCCGCTTTGTGCCGTAATTGTCTGCAATTTGATCTGACATTATATTCACTAGAAGCTCTGTACAATTGCCACATTAAGAGAAATTTAACGCTGTAGGTCATCGGTGTAGACACCTGCTTGTCATTGAAGTCACGTAGCCTCTCGTCAAGGTAGGTATGCAGCTGTGTTTTTCTCATGGCTGTACCGTACCTACATGGTAACGGAAAAGTTACGTAAAATACCAAGGGTGGTCATTTTTTTTCTTTGCTGTGAATTGAATTGTTTGTGTGTATGCGTGTGGTGCATGGTTGGTAGCCAGCCAGGCAGGCACCACCCACCACACTCCTAAATCCGAATCCTACAATTAAATTGAGCTTTTACGAGCTTTTTTGAGCTTTTGAGCACGTAGTTTCCTCAGGATGATTTCTTCACCAAAGTTCTGAGGTAATTTAATTAGCTTAAAAGGTTTTAGAGCTTTGAGCCTATTCTAAAATTGGCATTTAATTGGAATATTAAATGATAATTACAAATTCAACAAGCTGAGGCGTCGAACATGTCTCTGCATGGTAGATAAGAGCGAGTGCGCCGGCGCAAGCGCGGGCGCCGCTGTCGCGCCCTCTGTCGCACGTCACATCCATCGCCGACGATTTGTGGCCGCTATGATTTATTGACAGATATCCGACAAGTGCGACAACCTCTCCGATATCTTTAAACACACATCAATCAGAACATCTATAAATACACCAAAAGCTGATAATGTAGGTGGAATACTAGGACTTATTTCACTGTGGTAAGTAGTGTAGTAATGTGCTGCTTCGCATATTCTGCTAGATTTTCTATTTAAGGATGATAGCTATCGTAACACGGTAGATAACTGTATTTCGGTTTCTTCACGATGTTTTCCACAATCGAAAGCTAAACCATCGTCAAGACATTCGACTGAGCTATTTACGCCAATGTTTTCTGAACTCTTATAGAGAATGCGTGTTAGAAGATATTCCATCTAAGTATAAGATACGGTTCAATCTCTAAGTTTGCGCAAACAGAATAACAAAAGTTGTCGTAGGCACGCGGCCGCGGCCGGTCAAATACCTTTCTGATCAAACTTATCAGCGGCGCAAACAATCTAATAAAAAATAATTACTTTCACTAACGCTGCGCTCCCACGGCGCCCGGGGCACACTCGACCCCACCAAACATCGCCGGCGCCGACGGCACCCCACACGATTGCGAAACTTACCAACACTTGCAATCTCTTTTGTGTGAAAATAATTAATAATTTAAGGGTTGTTGAGCACAATGCGCGCTAAGCTCGTTGAGGCACTTAATAATCCCCCTTATGTTAAATCTGAGGGTAGGCAAGCTAGGGGTGTCGAGTAATGCGTTAAATCATTCCTATCCACTTTATATGCAGATGTCTGCGCGTAGTTCCTGCCAAGCACATTGACCTTTTTAACTGATACGTGCAAAAATGTGCGAATTGATTTGCCCCTGCTTAAATAACTTTACATAATACAACTATCGCTAGCTACGTTGATATACTACTTTCTATTTCCTAACACAACCTTATTTCAATCAATATACGGTTTGTAATTCATACAAACATCAACGTCACCGTGGTATATATCCACAGCCTGTGAAACTTACAGATTATTGCTCGTGGCTATATCTCTGAAAATAGAACAAAAACAGTTAGTAATATCATAAAAGCCTCAGTCCCAAGTGGACATAAACAGCAGTATTTTGTTTTGGCGCCGCCGCGTGTCGTAGATCCCCTCAGAGAAACGCCAGATGAATAAACTGCCGATTTACGCGCTCTACTGACACGTGCCGATTGCCTCCATCCAAACTGACTACGCACCCTTCCCTTTTAAAGTGAAAAAACAATAAATATCCATAATATGAGTCAGGCTTACAAATTTTTTTTGCTAAGCTACATTTTTTTTATACCACTAAGTGGCAAACAAGCATACGGCCCGCCTGATGGTAAGCGGTTACCGTAGCCTATGGACGTTTGCAACACCAGGGGTTAGCGAGAGTTGCGATGGTGGCATCAAGTCATCAAGTCAAACAATCCATCTCCGTTGTACCAGCGGTAGAACCCACATAAGGAGGCAAAGTCTCTCCGCAGACTGAGGACAAAATTTTATGAAATCAGCATCTTTTTTTATACTAAGGCAAGCTAGCAAGCAGTATACCTACCTACGGCCTACGTTCTGGTATGCGGTTACCATGGCGCTTGCAGCACCAGTGACCAGTGGTAGGTATAGCTCGCGCTGACCCTGCAAAAATCTCTTCTCATCCCTCTTGATGAACTCTACAAACTGTTTAACTACAGCCCAACCAAATCAAATCAAATCAAATCAAAATTCATTTATTCATATTAGGCCCTTATAGGGCACTTGTGAAAGTTAACAAATGACTCTACACCGGTTCCAAATACAACTTGAACTGAGAAGACTCCGGCAAGAAACTCAGCAAGTGTTCTTTTTTTTTTTTATGTGTACTTATAAATATTACAATTTACAAAATATATATAACAATAGCGTGCGAAGCGAACAATTCATTCAAATGCATTCTTGTCATCTACAAAATCAGAAACTTTATAGTACCCCTTCTTGCATAACTTCTGTTTTACTATCTTTTTGAATCTATCTATGTGTAGCTCTTGGATTTCTTTGGGTACTTTATTATAGAAACGTATACATTGCCCCTTGAAAGAGTTAAGGACTTTGCTGAGCCGAGTTAAAGGTACAGCAAGTTTGTGCTTATTTCTAGTGTTCAAACTATGAGTGTCGCTATTCTTAGGTAAGTTATTTATGTTTTTCCTCACATGAATAAGATTTTCATATATGTACTGTGACGACACTGTCATTATATTAATAGATTTAAACTTGTCTCTCAAATAATCTCTAGGCCTTATTTTATATATTGCGCGGATAGCCTTTTTCTGCAGTATAAAAATTCTATTGATTTCGGCACCACTACCCCAGAGGAGGATACCGTAAGACATCAAACTGTGAAAGTAACTGAAATAAACTAATTTTGCCGTAGATTCGACAGTGAGAGCGCGAATTTCTCACTGCATAAGCTGCAGAACTAAGTCTATCCACCAATTTACAAATGTGAGGGCTCCATTGTAACTTATTATCTAAAGTAGTAAAACCAGATTTAATATTCATAAAATTAATTAAATACATAAATTCAGCTCTGGAATTTAATAAAATTATATCGATGATTGATGACATGCCACCAACTTAAGTTAAACTTCAATATGTATTTATGTAAATATATTCAAAGTTATTACATACCATCAATTTTAAATTATTTATTTATTTTTGTTCAATTCTCATGCTCATTAATCTAAAGTGTTTGTTTAGTTTCTCATAATAATATCGGAGCTTATTGTTATTTTATATCCAACTATAATTTATGTTTGTCAAACATTATAATATACTTAAGCACGCTTTATTCAATGTAACAATCTCAATGGATATTATTCGCGTTGGAAATAGCAACTGCGCTGCGCCTTACTAGGAAGTAATTGATAACACCAGACGCGCTCGTAAATGCATTAGTCAAACGAATTTATTGTATTATTTTATAGCGAGAGCCTGCGAGCCGCGAGCGATCACGTAACGAGGCGGAAGTGTCGCTGCGGCGCAGCTAACATTTCTAAACAAGTGACAATCAAGTGCAGATAAACACCGCAGAATGCCATTGTAAATTGCATTGCGTATTCAATAAACGGAGGCAAAGTAATTTAACTTTGAATGCAGCCATCTCTATGCACCACGTCTCGGTCGCCACTGAATATTTTAAACCAGCTTGGGAGGCAGCTCTCTCCATCTGACGCTATTTGCCTGGCGATTATACTCGCTTTGTAACATAATGCCTGACTCGAGCCGTGTATCTCTAAATACAGCAAGATAAATTATGTCTAAATATGGTCGTACAAATCGATTCTTAAATGGAAATACTGACTGCCTAATGCCTACTGCCTGCCTTTGAATTCTTCGAGTACTAGTGGCACTTACTATGTGCAGATTTGCTCTTATTACATTTTCATTACAAGTATATCGAGGATTATTATAAGTGTTTGTTTACATTACATTACATTTACATATAAAAATGTTTTATTTGCTTTTCTGTTTTTTTTGTTTTGCTTTTATCTTTGTGATTGTCACTTCATAAGAAATTAGTTTTAATTTGGTTTGAATGGAGACCTATTATTGGCAGTAGTTTTATGTTTATAGTTTTAGATATTTAATTAATATAAAGCTGTTCGAATCAATAAAAAAAATACTACTATTTTATCATAACCTAGTATAATTATATCAGATGTATAACATTTAACATTAACAGGCAGTACGTACTATCTTTAGTTTTCCTATGTGCAGCTGCGTCAAGGGACATTAATTTTAGTGACGTCCAACATTCGATAACGTCGATGGAGATATAATTTTATAACTACATTACATTACAGTGAGTGAGATGTTACTCCGATCGCACACTAAATCACGAGAGTGGCACCACATGTTTCAAGTGTTTATATTTATGTGTTAACGTGCAGTTATACGAGTGGAGCTGGTCGCCCGAGCCGCGGCCGCCATTACAAATCCATTATGTTCCACACTAAATCTCCATGGTAAAGCCTCTGTTTATGTCTCTGTGCAAGACCTGGCCTTGAGCGGTAAAGTACCTTGTTAAATTCCAGCAACCGCTGCTATAATAATATTTATATTAATGAAGGCAGTGAATGATCGAACTATCAATGCGCAGACAAAGGATGAATTCAATCATATAATATTCATAGAAAAGCGAGCATAATGAAATAGTTATATCCCACAATATTTATTGTTATAACATTAGCGTCTGCAGAAACACCACAGAGAGACATGGTGTATCATGTTCATGATGTTTTTAAAAGTAAACATTTAATTATTTAGGTAGACTATGAATCATAATGTATATACAGTTCTTTTAATCATCCCATTGCACGTGAAAAGTAATTCTCAGAAAGTGGTTGTGTATATTTTGCTAAATCGTTTTATAATTTTCTAAGAAACTACCGCTGGCGCGCGTAACGGATTATTGCAGCGTGATAATGATTGTTTATGTCTATTGTTAGATATTTATTAGATAATTAGTCATATTGGCTGGATCATATTATTATGGTAGAAGGATTGAGTGATGTGGCAACACTGAACATAGTAGCTTATAAAAGTGTGGGTATTTGTATTTTTAAGGGTTAGTTTTATCAAGCTCTCGAGCTATACCACAGCTCAGTGGGATTGTTGTTTTACCCGGTTCTGTAACTTATTATAATTTAAGTCTAAGATTGTGAAGTGAATATGTAATTAATTGTAATATTATAACAGTAAACCTATTGGGGCCCATGAGCGAGTTTGTTGCGTCGCTTCTTCTCCTCATACGGGACTTTTTCGAAGCGATAGTATTACGTTGTTTCATTGCCTGCACTACGCCCACTGAATCCTGATACCACAGAACTTTAAACATGGTGTTCGTATCGCTTGGCAGTCGCTGACGCTATTATCAGAAATTGGGATAAAGAGAGGCAATGTAAACCGTACTTGGGTTGTAACCACATAGTTTGAAAAGATCACGTTCTTGAGAACTTCGAACAAGTAAAGAACTAAAGAACAAAGTTTAATCAAGTTATTTGATTACCTAAAATAAGTGTATTTGTGCGAGTTTGTAGACATGCGCGTGCTAGACGGAATAATAGACAGATGGCGGCGCGGGCGGCACGCTTGCAGTATAGTTCATGCTGGTAGCGGCCAGTGACACAAGTTGGCGCCGGGTGTGCCATGCGAGTGGCTATCTGATGTACCTTACCTGAATTGTGGTGTATACAAATTGCTTTAACACTATCTGGTGAGTCGATTTCATATTGATGGCTAATATACTGCGAAAGTATCTGGGGAACGACTAAATAATTTAATTATTGTTGAAAATATAGCCAAGTTAGTAATACGTATAGGTAAGTTGGGTATTTATGCTATACATATGACCGTTTAATAAGGGTGTAACAATTCAATATAATATAAAATTATTAACATAGAAAGGAAGGAAGGAAGACAGACCGATACTTTGTAAAAATATAGTTTTAAATATGAAGTAAGTACTATTAACTAATTGTGCGATAAATTTATTATTACTAGCTATCTAACTAGTTTGGTGATTCTCCTCATTTTGCCGGTTGCTTTATAAATAAATGTATTTTGTTGAACGGGATTTCCTCAGATCTATTGACATAATTATGGTTATATACATATCTATAGGACGTTCAAAAGACAATGTACTACAAACCGGATAACAAAAAAAAAAAAAATTGAATTATTTAACTTTGAATAAGTGGTGTTCAGTTATGAGGGTCGTGCTGGGTTAATCTGACGTTGCAAAAGTGGAATGAAGTTAATGGTAAATTTTATTTGAGTGTGATGGTATAATGACTACGGTAAGTTTCTTCATTTTGCAAAAAAAAAAAAAAGTTTTGAAGTATTTTGATAATCCTTTTAAATTGAATACGTAACGGTTATGTAATGGTGGTAATAGGTAGCACATTAGAAAAACGTATAGGCTAAAGTTTCTGATCAACAGGTTTCTCCCGATAATCAGATTTCGAGTTAACAAAAATAACACTGTAAATTTTTCAGTAAATATTATGGATTTTATTTTAAAATATTTAAGAGAAACTTACAGCTTATACAAAAATAATAGGACAGATAGTTAAACATAAGCCATTTAAAAGCTTCGTCAGAATAGCATGATTCTTTTGAATAATTTTATTCAGAACTTGCTAGTAAAGGTTTGCCAAAAAGTCTCAAAAACAACTAAAAATCTAAAGTGTACTTAATTTATTTAGTGATATTATTTTTAAATACAAAAGAATTTACTTAATTTACTACAAAAAAAAAATGATTTATAAGTTATAATGTTAATAGTTTAGTAAAAAAAAACTGTTATTTAGGGTGAAAAACAACCTTCTTCTGTGTGTATGAAGCGGTCCTAGTATTACTATTCCTAATTTAATTCAAGGTTCTAAAGACTAGTATTATTTATAATGTAGATTTAGAAAATTAAGGGATCAATTTACAGTTCAATTTAGAATTCATTTTAGAGTTCAATGCAGATTTATTTTAGAGTCCAATTAAGGGTTCAACTTACAGTTCAATTTAGAGTACAATTAAGGGTTCAATTTAGATATTCGGAGTTCAATTGAAAGATCAATTAAGGGTTCAATTTAGAGATTCGGAGTTCAATTAAGAGTTGAAATAAGGGTTCATTTTACAGTTAATTTAGAGTCAATTAAGGGTTCAACTTACAGTTCTATTAAGAGTTCAATTTACAGTTCATTTTAGAATCAACTTTAGAGTTCGAGTTCAATTCAGAGTTAAAGTTGGTTGAAGTTAGAGTTCAAGCTAGAGTTCAATTTACGGTTCATTTTAGATTACACTTTAGAGTTCAGAGTTCAAGTCAGAGTTCAAGTCAGAGTTCAAGTCAGAGTTCAAGTCAGAGTTCAGGACAGAGTTCAAGTCAGAGTTTAAGTCAGAGTTCAAATCAGAGTTCAAGACAGAGTTCAAGTCAGAGTTAATTTTAGAATTTCACTTTTGCGTTCGAGTGCAAATTAGAGTGCAATTAAGAGTTCAAGGAGTTCCAGTAAGAGTTCAAGTTAGAGTTCAAGTACGATTTCAACTTAGAGTTCAAGTTAGAGATCAAGTACGAGTTCAAGTTAGAGTTCAAGTTAGAGTTCAAGTTAGAGTTCAAGTAAGAGATCAAGTTAGAGTTCAAGTTAGAGATCAAGTTAGAGTTCAAGTTAGAGTTCAAGTAGGAGTTCAATTTAAGAGTTCAAGTACGAGTTCAAGTTAGTTCAAGTTAGTGTTCAAGTTAGAGTTCAAGTTAGAGTTCAAGTTAGAGTTCAAGTTAGAGTTCAAGTTAGAGTTCAATTTAGAGTTCAAGTTAGAGTTCAATTTAGAGTTCAAGTTAGAGTTAAATGTAGAGTTAAATGTAGAGTTAAATGTAGAGTTAAATGTTATATGTAGAGTTACATTTAGAGTTAAATGTAGAGTTAAATGTAGAGTTAAATGTAGAGTTAAATGTAGAGTTAAATGTAGAGTTAAATGTAGAGTTAAATGTAGAGTTAAATGTAGAGTTAAATGTAGAGTTAAATGTAGAGTTAAATGTAGAGTTCAATGTAGAGTTCAATGTAGAGTTCAATGTAGAGTTCAATATAGAGTTCAGCTTCGTTTTTTTGACGTTTACTGCGCAGAAGATTAGTAGACGTAACACTTTAAAAATAAGCGTTGGCGCCCGAGTAGTATATTACTCTGTAAGCAAAAGCTTTGAGTGGTGTACTTTTGAAATGAAATTAATTTATTTGCGAGAATAAGAGTGACAAAAATATTGATGGCAAAAAATATGGAGTACCAAGCTTACTCTACCGAGCTTCAGCGTGCAAATATTAAAATTAAGTTTTACATTAAGACAGCTCAAATGGATAAGACTACATTTTAACAAATGTTACATATGATTAATTCAAATTAAAAATAATAATTAAGCTAAATAATAACAATAATAAATCATTACAAATTCAATAAACCATTCAAGTTTCTGTCAAAATAATAATTATGTAAAAAAAAAAAAAGTTCATAAAATGTTTATTAAAAAAGCTACAATATTATAATATACTTAAATAACATGTCGGTATGAATTTTGTTTTGTAGAAGTTAAAACAATAATGCTGAGGCTTTCTCCCTTAGGGTAGTGTGTGTGTGTAGCAAAGTGTGTTTGGTGGAGCTGTTATGATTCTTGATCTTAGTAATATCATATGGGTTTCACTAACCGTACTTCTTTCCTGGGTTTACTTTAGTTTGTTTGAATTGATGTGATTTTCCCTTCATAAAGTTGATAAGTAGTTAATTAACTCTAAATCTTTGGTTAATATGAGTAAGCGTTAGCAAAATGTTCAAACTAAATCGATTAATAGCAAAATTGGCTCGCAAATGTAGGCAGAAATGGCCGAGTGAAATTATCTATTACTGTGCTGAACTTCTTTGGTTTCAGGTAGAGATTTTCACACCAGAATAAGATTGGACTTGTGATTCACCGTGAGGCCGTATCGGAGAGTTGGATTGTTGGTCGAACTCGCTTGGATCACAATGTTATCGTGGTATTGAGACTAAAAGAGGTATGAATATGAAAGTAGATAGTAGTAAATAGAAGTAGAAAAAGAGATGGATGAATTGCGTGAAAAATATGGCTAAGAAAATTAGAATTGGAAGTTGAGATGTTTTTTTTTTACGACGTAGGCTTTAGCTTTCCGCTTTAACAGCAGCAACATAAGGAATAGTAGTTTATAAAAAAAAAACATATGAGAAAAAAAATGTAGCTATAAAAATATATAAAACACTTGTAAGGATAAGATGAAATAATATTGAGAGAGAGAGAGAGAGAGAGAGAAGAGGTAAAAGATGTAGTTACCAAAGTATAGAATTTATCCTAGTTAGGTTCGATAAGATGCAGGTTCAATTATGATAAAAAATAAGCAGATGTCCATTCATTTATGATAAGATGAAATAATATTGAGAGAGAGAGAGAGAAAAGTTAAAAGATGTAGGTACCAAAGTATAGAATTTATCCTAGTTAGGTTCGATAAGATACAGGTTTAAATTATGATAAAAAGCAGATGTCCATTCAATTATTTATAAAACATTCAACAAAAATGCAAATAAGTTCTTCAATAAAATCTTGTGTTGAAAAGTCTTGATAATAGACGTGCAGTCTTGACGATAGATATGCAGTCTTTATGACAGACGTGCAGTCTTGATGTCAGATGTGCAGTCTTAATGACAGACTTGCGGTCTCGATAACAGACATGCAGTTTTCTTCAATAAAATATTGTCAAAAATAGAAACTTGATAACATACGTGCAGTCTTGTCGAAAAACGTTCAGTCTTGATGACTGGACTTTGATGATAGATATGCAGTTTTAAGTATCAAGAGCGTAAATGAATATTTGAAGAGACACTTCTTATAAGAAAATAGTTAGTATGACTAGTAACAATTAAAAAAAAAAAATAAGAGAGGGTACATGTTGATATAGCAATCTAGGTAAAATTAATAGATGTTGATAGAGCCATCTGAATAAAATTAATAGATGTTGATAGAGCCATCTGAATAAAATTAATAGGTGTTGATAGAGCCATCTGAATAAAATTAATAGATGTTGATAGAGCCATCTGAATAAAATTAATAGGTGTTGATAGAGCCATCTGAATAATATTTATAGATGTTGATATAGCTATCTGAATATAATGAATAGATGTTGATATAGCCATCTGAATAAAAAGAGAGAATAGAAAAGATATGAAATGATTAGAAAAGATTAGAAAAGATAATAAAAGATTAGAAAAGATTAGTAAAGATTAGTAAAGATTAGTAAAGATTGGAAAAGTTTGGAAAAGATTAGTAGGTATAAATTAGAAAATATATAGAAAGATTCGAAAATATTAGAAAATATTAGGAAATTTCAAAAATATTTGGATAGATTATAAATTATATGGAAAGATTCGAAAATATTAGGAAATATTAGAAAATATAGGGAAAGATTAGAAAATATTAGGAAAGATTAGAAATTATTAGGGAAGTTTAGGAAAGTTTAAAAAAAAAACATTAGATAAGGATAGAGATAACGATAAATAGAAATTTGGATTTTAAAATGTATTATATTTTAATTATAATCTTGTCTAATTCATATGGGAATGGAAGGGGATGAATGTTGTTGTGTATCTGTAGCGTAAGTCCCGCAATATAAGCTATAATAATAGTCAATATGTATAATGAACTCTCACCAGACACAAGCCTTTCAGGTTTTCGTCAGGCGGTAATGATGTAAAACCATGTACCTATCATGTAATTTTGGTCAATTATATAAATAATAATAACATACAATATGAAGATAAGAAAAGGAAAGGATATACAGAGTTATTTTAATATTTAATCGTGTCTAGTAATGTAACTGTTAATCCAAAATGTTAAATAACAAATGTTTTTGCATGTCGTACGCAATCTGCTACTTACACCTCGTGGAATGTTAAACTACACTTTAGGCCAAAAATAAAGGAATAGATATAGATAGATATAGATAGATGGGATAGATAATATAAGATTTGATTATTGATTTTGGTTGGAGTTGATAACTGACTGTATACACTGTCGTATGTACATATACAATAAAAAGGTCTAGGGATAGGTGAACCGATGTTGATGGATCAATCTGAGAAAAAGAGTAGTAGATGTTGATGGGTCCATCTGAGTAAAGTGGTGTATGTTTATCTGTTTTATTTTATATAAGATATTGATAACTTTATTTGTTTACACGAAGTTTGAGGACAAACTTGAAGTCAGGAAAGGCCGAATGTTAGATATTTATTAGATAATTAGTCATATTGGCTGGATCATATTATTATGGTAGAAGGATTGAGTGATGTGGCAACACTGAACATAGTAGCTTATAAAAGTGTGGGTATTTGTATTTTTAAGGGTTAGTTTTATCAAGCTCTCGAGCTATACCACAGCTCAGTGGGATTGTTGTTTTACCCGGTTCTGTAACTTATTATAATTTAAGTCTAAGATTGTGAAGTGAATATGTAATTAATTGTAATATTATAACAGTAAACCTATTGGGGCCCATGAGCGAGTTTGTTGCGTCGCTTCTTCTCCTCATACGGGACTTTTTCGAAGCGATAGTATTACGTTGTTTCATTGCCTGCACTACGCCCACTGAATCCTGATACCACACAACTTTAAACATGGTGTTCGTATCGCTTGGCAGTCGCTGACGCTATTACTATCTAGGAAAATTATTACTTTTCGTGCAACTGAAACTTTTAATATTTCTTAAATTTTTGTAGCCGCTTTTTCAACCTGACATGATTAATAAAGATGTCAAAAACTAGCGTTGTGTACTTGAATAATTATTTATCTGTGAGAAAATGCATAGTATTCAAATCATGAATGTTCCGGATCCAGTCTGACTACTTCTTCTTTCTTTCTCTTTGTAATCACTCCTTTATGTCTGAAGATCGTGGCTGCCGGATGACTCGGCGCGGCTGCCTGATAGGATAGGTACGATGTTTGTCTTTACTTTTCGGTATCGGCTTTTGCATGCGACATTTTAGAATTTAACGCGGTGCAAATTTTCTAAACCGCTAGTCTTTTATGCACCGCACGCGCCGCTGGGTAGTTGATCGGAATGCGCGCTGCATTAAGTGCTTGTCAATTACGCGTTAAACAACTTACAAAAACACTGTCCTGTTAACTAAAACTCATCATGATATTCAGGATGTTTTTGGTATTAAATCCCAGACGATGAGATAGCTACCGCTAACATGCTCTCGTACGGTCGTGGTGTGTTATACTAACTGCTTTTGAGAGCCTTTTTGTGTGCGTACCTTTGTCTACTCCGCTGTTACCTTGGTATCAGTAAAAAATTTTAAGATAAAAAAATGCAATATATAATGAAATATTTATATATATTTCTTCTGCGGACGCTCAGATTGTGGAATGAGGGAGCTCATGGTTTTTCCCATAGAGTAAATACAGCATGGGATTTTCAAAAAGGGCGTGAAGAGATTTCTTCAGGGTCGGCAACGCGCGAGTGATACCCCTGATATGGACATATGCTACGGTAACTGCTTACCATCAGGCGGGCCGTATGTTTGTATGCCACCTTAGTTGTATAAAAAAAATCAGAATTAAAGCTGATTTATTCAAAAGTAAAGTAAATTAGGCACCCTTTACAATATTGGCAAATGCACAATTGCGAAAATCTAGTTAGCCAATTGTATTTTAGATTTGCTAAAGACAGGGAACCACGCAGCGCTCGTGGTGTAGCATGATTAGCCGTTCTTAATCGATCGGCAAAGTTAAGCTACGTCTGTCTTGGTCGGTACCTGGATGGGTGACCGCCTAGTGGTATTTCAAATCGAGCGTTTCCGTGCTTCGGAAGGCACGTAAAGCCGTTGGTCCCGGTTATCACTTAATTGTGATAGTCGTTAAGCTAGTTGGATGCCTCATAGGCGGCTTGAAAAATTCCAACAGTAGGTTGGCCACTAGCCTACCTCCACCGATCAGCAGTGGGCACGCGTGGTGGAGTATCTGCCCATCCCCTTTCACCCTGATTTGTGAAAGGAGGCCTGTGCTCAGCAGTGGGACATTATAGGCTGATGATGAGGGAACCACGAGTAGCAAAATCTCAAGAGTTAACAACCGGCAATAACAAAGCAATAAATTATTTCAATTAATAATGTTGGAATTTATTGCAGAGCGGATATCACTCGAACGCTTCTACCCTAGAGCTAGAGTATCTGCCTGTGAAATAAACATGACTTCTTTCTTGGCAACACTCAAGAAATAACCATTTTAAATACCTATATAGATTCTTATAGGCATTTTCTTTTCCCTTTCAAAATCTATTTATTCAGTATAGGTCCTGATAAGGTCTGGTGGTAGAGTCAACTATAATAATCACCGGTTTGGTAAACACTTAAAGTGAGAAGACTCCGGTAAGTACCAAGACAGATTTTTTTGTGTTTCTTTTAATACCTATTATAGTTTTTGTTCCAAATACTTTGCTTTAAACTTTTTCAAAAGATTTTCTTTTCCTGCTCTATTTTTTTCAAAAACATCAAAACTTCGTGATTAAATTTTGTTTCACGCGTCAGATTTAATTCAACCAATTCTTTGTTGAATTATAATTCTCAGATGGTAAGTATTATGGAGTGTTTTGATAACAGTCGGCCCTGTGGCCGGTAGCCGGTGGCTGGTTACCATCGGTATCGAGTGTCGGTAAACATGCCTCGGCGAGCGCCCGGCTAACATCTGCACCACTATTTGTTGTAACATAATTTTCTTTAACACTTCTGTATATTTTTATAACAACGCTTTTAAGAGTTTGCACAACGCTGATAGTTTTAACATCAAGATCAGTTACCTAAACAACACTATTATGATCAATACTATGATTATGAAATAAAACCCAATTTCGTTAGGGTTTTAAGAGATTACATAAGTGTTGTTTGATGGGCACAATATTTTGTTTCTTTGATCTATGGTGAACTATTGAAACCGATAACAAAAAATACCGTTATTAACTGTGAAAACCCTAATAAATATCCGTGTTGACAAGGGACTGTACGTCTCAATTTCTTTTTTAAATGTAAATAATATAATTGTTCATACATTGAAGAATACATGAGTCATGCTATTTGTTCACTCACACTGTCAAACAACATAATCATAACATAGTCTGACAACATAATCTGACTTAAATTAAATGACCTAATTAACCGCCTGAATTATCAAATGAATGCGAAATCTTTCTGGCCAGAAGATTATACTGGTTTAATTACTCAGAATAATTAGAACGATCATGAGAAAAATAAATCATGGGCCAACGAAACGAAATCTCGAAATAACCTAAATAATTAAGGATAAAAAAACGCAACGCAAAGAAATATTCAAAACAAAATGTTCACAACAACTTTTATAACGATTAACGAGAAGTCTAAGCTTCAATCTAAACGCTATTGTAAACTTTTGTAGTCCATTAACGTTGAAACGAACTTTTAGCTTTACCACCGACTATAATCGGCTTTCGGCGTAATCTACTGAATAAATTCTCTGTCGGCTATTTACGTCGCGGACATTAGTGTGTAACTCCATTAGCAGATCGTTGGTGTGAACTACCTCGCGCCCGGGTCAGCGCCGGCGCTGCCGCTGGCGGACGGCTGCCGGCTCATCTAGCTCATCGTTCAAACATTTCCTGTCAATTCAATTGACCGAGCTTCCATTTGGTACCTTTTAAGTGCTTTTTAGATCAATGATTCACGTTGACTCAAAAATCTTAAAATCTGTTAAGTAGTTCTATTTTTTCCGAACAGTTCGATATTAATACAATAACGACTATTAGACATTCGATAAAAGTAACAGTTGAAACAATTTTCTCTTATATCTAAAGTGCCTGATAAACATTTCATGAACAGACAAAATGTTTTATGATTGTAAGAATGTGAAATGGCTACTCGAGAAGTACCTAATAAGAAAATTGGTTTGAGAAATTCACAGAGATGAAGCTTGAACTTCAAAGTTAGTTCAATAATCTACATTTTAGTTTTAGATGACAAAATTAATCAACTTATCAGGACCAATACCAATCGAAGTAATTTCGTCTCAATAATTCGAATGGAACTAAAATTTCTTGTGAAACTGAAAGTAGTGAGTAAATCTAAGCATTTATAGCTTCACATAACAATTCAAGGACTATTTGAGTAGATTAGAGTGAGCTAGTGCAGTTGAATGAGTCACTCGTTATCGGCTCCAAACGCCGGCCAAGGTTCGAGGAATGCGCAATAATACGTCTCCTTAATAGGGTCACGAACCATAAAGGCAACGTAACCTACCTACATAAAGAATAATGGCATATATATTGTGCATTGTGTTCGTTAAGTGATTTGCCAAAATTAAGTGTACGTTGAGGCAAAATACACTGAGTACCTTTATATTTAACTGTTGTTTAAGCAAACGGTAAGACTTTATAAACAATCTACGTGGGACGTCCCCATGCCATTGTGGTCGATGATTCAATATTTGATATTATGGCATCCATTGTCCATGTCCAAACGTTTAACAGGTCTGGCTGGATTGTAAACATTCAAACTGGGTTTGATATCGGTTTATAACCACAACATGATCACAATTATAAAATACACCCACATATTCCAAAAATAAAACGGAAAGATCCTACGGAATAGCGCTCTTAGCCCCAGGTAGATACGGATTGAAGAGCAGCGATGATTGCTTTTTGCCGGTGTCGATGGATGTCACTGAAAAGTGACAACTAAAGCAAGAGTAAATCAAATTCACACATTCATTGCTAAAAACTTCGACGTGATGAATTTAATTTAGTGGGCCTGTTTGTTATAACACAGGGTTACAGATATAAAAGACACGTAAATCACTTCCTACCGTAATCTATTAGTTATCTTATCTTGTGCAGAGGCCGTAAAATAACTCGGACACTTCGACCCATTGGGGTCTATTGTGGTCCCCTAGATAACTTACTCCTCCCCAGTCTCGTCGAAAACTCTTTTCATGAGTTTTACAACGAGGTTAGGAGATATCAGCCTATGGTCTTCTGGTTTTGGATATCCAATCCCTAGGAGACCCATTCGCTTACCAGCTAGTGCATCGCATGTGCACAGAAGGTGTTCCATGCTCCCCACACAACCTGCACATGGGTGTCGCGGGTAGACCCATCTTCATGAGCAATGAGCATGTCGTTGGTTCCAAAGTGTCGAGTAAAGGCCCCAAGCAGATAGCGGATTTGCCCCCTGCTCATATTCCAAATGCATTCCCGGGCATTTGAACGTAGAGCCTAGGAATTTCATGGAGTGTTGTAGACCGGTATAAGACAGACAATGTGTTCGTTGTTTGTGATCTGCAAACTCCCTAAATGTGGCTTTTAGGAGACACGTCGAAATACCTACACATGGTTCTGGATCCACAAAATCATTTTCTGAGCCCTCTCTTGCTAGTTCATCTGCCACTTCGTCACCATGGATTCCTTTGTGCCCAGGGACCCACATCAGTCTTACCCTGTTATGCTTCCCAAGCCTGTTCGTTAATCTATTAGTTAGTTAATCTACTACATAATTATTAATAGGTATTTTGCATAAACATAGTGCCCTGAATGTTGGTATGCAAAGCCTCGCAAAGCTCTAAGCACTCCAATTTTCACTATACGGGATTAAGGGATCTGATCGTTGATTACGTCGCAGCACTCCCTTCATTAGAGCCTGTGTGTGAAGCGGGAAACGTCAATTTTGATTAACAGTATAATTTCAGCACGATCTCTGAAAGCTCAACTTCGTTGTAGATTCGAGCTATTGCTGACGTTATGATTACTTTCCTACTATATATGACGGGCCAGTTGGCGCAGTTGGTTAAGATTCCACCTAGCGCGCTGCAGGTTGTGGGTTCGATTGCCACACAGGAACATGTCTGTATGTCCTGAGTAATTTTTTTATCTTATTTTTTCGTTAATTTAAAAACTTAACCACAAACGATTCGAATCAAACCTAATTGAACTTAACGTAAATAAATACTACTAAATAAATCGTTACAGAAGGGTTTTTCGAAAATTCAGAATGGTTTATTTTATGATTCAGGAGCTAAGCCTATAAGCCACATAAAGTCCCATCCAGTGTCCCTCAATCTCGCAGGCTCTCAGCAGATTGGATAAATGGCGAGCATTTGTCTAAATTCAATATTGGCCTGAGAAATTGCCTAATTGCATTTGCTGCGAAAGTGCTTTCATGTGTTTCGAAGAAAAACTATAAAGGCTTTATTCGTCGATAAAATACTTACTTTTAAAGCAAGTAGGTAACACCACTTGAAGCATTAAGGTTTTAACACTTAACTACACGTACTTAACTTGGCATTTTATTTTCAACTATTATTATATATAAAATACTAATG
This sequence comes from Achlya flavicornis, assembly GCA_947623365.1. Taxonomy (NCBI): domain Eukaryota; kingdom Metazoa; phylum Arthropoda; class Insecta; order Lepidoptera; family Drepanidae; genus Achlya; species Achlya flavicornis. The sequence continues at coordinate 245,225 of OX392472.1, forward strand.
TAAGGATCTACATTTTGGCCAAAAAGTTTGGCGATGATTAAAAAGTCATAACCCTCAAGTTCAATTTATGCAAATGATTATTTTGAATATGCAGGTGTTGTATATTTTTTTTTCTATACATAAAACAATGCTGATTCTCCAATAAGTGGTTATTTCATAAGCGAACAACCTTAACATCTTTAAATTTGGCAACCCACTTTTAAAAGGGTGTTAATCCAAGCGAGTATTTTTATCCTCATCGTGACCTACGTAATATGCAAATGTCTGAAGTAAATAAAATCCTCAAGGACCGTTAATAATGTAGGCGCGCGATCTCACAACGTTTTGTATGCGGAGCATTATGAACTTTCCTATAATGGCACTCGTCGCGCATACTAAGGGCTCAAACAGTGCTGCCAGTTGTTGCGACTTGCGAGGACTTACTGACTTTTGGGGGAATTGAACAATGTACAAGTGATAAGTATTCCAAATGTACCAATTTCTCTCCATGTAACGAAAAGGCATAAAGAGCTTAATGTTAAAAAAACTGCCGCAAAACTAGGAACTTGCGATGCATGCGAAAAATAATTCAATAACATTATTTGTTTTTTCTATAAAGGATACTTATAAGTAAGGTATGTTTGTTACAATTTGAAAATCAAAATCCCGATTGATTCGAATTCCTTCTACCTCAAAATTTGGCATCCAGTATGCCACCTGGCAACACTGGTATCAACTCAAGGATGGTGGCGGGTGACGTCACACGTCGCGGCGCGCGGCGCGGCGTGTGGTGGGTGGCCCGAGGGTGCGGCCTTGACCCATGACATGACGTAACAGCCAACAGGTACACCGGAAACTCCAATAGAATCTCACACGTATCGGAATATTAGACTCCATATTCGGTTAAATATTCATATTTTTGATTTCCCTGAACAAAAGTACCTAAATATGTAGTTTCTACGCGACTAGCTGTTTCACCCGCGTTATAAAACGAACATTGAATCTTCCTTTTATCAATTCTTTTGCTTTGTTTGCGCTATCTATTGGCACAGTTTTCATATAGCAGTCTACTATTGGCTACGTCACCTGAATTGGGTTCGCACCTGAAGCACTGAATAACTTTTTCTTTATAAACGACGAAGTCACGAAGTAACCTAGCGTACGCCTGATGCTAAGCGATTACCGTACCCATATGGACGCTTACAACACATGGGCTCACTGAGTACTGACCCTTCTTCCTCCCCATTGCGCTCTGGCGACGCTTACTCACGCGCAGGATCACAACATAAAGTTATTTGAGGAACTTCCCCAGTCGAACTGCTCTTTGATGTAACGCTATGCTTTACTTCTCTTAAAATTCCGATTATTTTGAACGTTTGTATTTGAAAATCACTAAAGTTCGAAACGATGAGGTACTAAAATACATTACCCTCGTAAAACTGCTCTACGCTGCCAATTTTTAAATTCATATACCTATGTAGTTACATTGTGTTGCTATATGTATGTACCTACCTATATGAAGAGTGAAACAATCAAAGGAAAAATTTGCATCATGATTCATGACTGTTAATTGAAACTGTAAACCGAGCTCGACTAGACTTATAAACGATTTTATTACCCGCAATCGTTGGAATGATACGAGTAGGTCTTTTAACATTGACGTTGTTGAAAAATGCTAACTCCAAGCCAGTATTTACTTATGTGGGTTTTGAAAAACATGAAAATAATTAAAAAAGCTTTTGAAAATAGGGATAGATAGAAAATAATTCTATGCTTTATGCCAGAAGCTAGCATAGTTTGAATTTAGACCTCTTATAAGATACGCTATACGTCTTCTTCATCGCTCTTAATAGCCGATATAAAAAAAGCTTTGTCTCGAAAATTTATGCAGCGAATCGCTAATTCACTTACATCAGTAATTCAGATGCAATACAGACAGCTCCAGTTGCATGTCTATTAACAGACCTTAAACCCATTACACACGTAGATATAATATACCTATATTAATATGCCGAGCAATCATAATAAATATCATTTGAAAAATATTTTTATTAGCTTATTCGATCCTGTCTCTGACAAGGATCAAAAAGCTCTATGAGACCAAGTTAGGTTAGGGTACTAGAAATGTCAGAAATTTAAAAAAAATAACTGATTGCACTAACTCAAAAAATAAAGGACAGTCACTTAAGACCCTTACTGACCCGTCTAAAATATCCACCCTGTATATTATAGCTACGTATATGATGTGCTCTATAATAGAGTCGGTTCGTTTACAACCGCAGCCAGCCCCCGCACCACCCCTGCTGCTCCCCGCGCTCACCGAATGCCAGCCTTTGAACTTGACCTTATAAAGTATGTGATCACGCTTTGTATGTGTAGTGCAGTATTGAAATTACGTGAATCTGTGGAAATAACGATGTATGTTTAGTTCGTACAGACAATAGGTAGAACTTTTTTGTTATAGAGTTGTTAGAAATACTTTGCTATGCTTGTTTGTTATACAACACTTACAAGCAATTTTTTGCACTTCAGAGCCCGTAGTTCTGATCACTAGGTATATACATTTCGTTCGTGTAAGGAATAAGAATAAGAATAAATTTATTGTCAAACCCATTACATACAAGAACATAAAGAAGCAAAAAAAATAAAAAAACATGTCTGACAAATGGTAGCAAACTCAGCATTATGCTAGGGTGCACTGTTGTCCACCCCAGCGCTGATTTTCAGTTTGCCCCAATATATAAATAAAATAAATGAAATATAAAACTAAATTATACCATGCTCCGTGCCTATTTCAATAATATTTCCATAAAAAATAAGAGGAAAATAGAAATGATGATAAATAAAAAAAAAACATAATAATAATAAGCTAAATGTAAAAAAAAAAAAAACTAAACGTAAAATAAAAAGAAATAAATGTAAAATATATATCAACACAATGCAATGCGAGAATGATTGGCAGTTAAAAACTGTGTTACTGTCGGTACATGTACTTCGCCGCTTCAAGCTGTATGGACATAAGAATCTGCTTGATTTTGACGGGCCAGTTGGCGCAGTTGGTTAAGACTCTGGTAAAGATTCCACCTATTGCGCCGCAGGTCGTGGGTTCGATCCCCACACAGGACATGCATTTGTGTACATGAACATGTCTGTATGCCCTGAGTCTGGGTGTAATTATGTATATTAAGTATGTATTTACAAACAAAAAGTAGTATATGTATTGTATCAGTTATCTGGTTTCCATAGTACAAGCTCTGCTTAGTTTGGGATCAGATGACCGTGTGTGAGGAATGTCCCAGGATATTTATTTATTTATTTATTTATGTTTTAAAACATTGTGACACATGTTCTTTCGTACTGGTGGTGGTAAGTCATTCCATATTTTTGCTGCAGCGAATCTAAAACTGCCCCTAAAGCCTGATATTTGTGTTTAGGTATTGATAATTTTTGGTGAATTTTGGCTCGTGTATGTGCATTGTTTATCCAGAACAGCTTGTAAGGGTGAGAAAGATTCAGATAGCTTATCACCAGTGAATTCAATTAATTTTCAATTTAAAGTATGACTAACTTGAGTCTTGAGTCTGCTTTGTGTTAGCTAGTGCACTTTAGCGCTCACACACAACAATACACAAGTGAACAAACGTTCATCATCTTATAACTAGCAGTCGTACGATTATCAGACCAGTAGCACAACTTAATTAACCAGACATATTTCTTACACTGTTGTTGAGCTACTATTTAAATATGTTTTCTAGCATACTCTATGTAGGTATAGTATGGAGTGCGTGTATTGCGGTGTTATTTCCAAAAAGGATTTTTTTGATCAGATACTGAAAGTCGACTGTGACGAAGGGTTTATCCGGCTCATGTAGGCTGGTAGTAAGTATGCGTGGAATGTGATGAGAAAGTGTAATCGGGTGTTGACGCCCCGCCTCGCGTCCCACACCGTTTTACCGTTTACCACTTATTTACCGCGTTATCTTGATTGCGGCAATTTCACATATATCAATTTTATATGCTTTAATCCATTGTATTACCCATTCATAAAATGCTGCTAAATAAAGCTGTGTCATGTAGGTACAATATAACAATTTATAAATTATCATTAGCATGAATTTATATGCATAGAACTATTCTACATAACAAGTTTATTTTATTGTATTGTGATATCAGCAATACCTTAGCATTTTGTACAAAAACCCGTTACACCTGACTTGTTTTCTTGGACTTTTTGCTATAAAGTAGAATCGACTTATTCGGTTTTCAACTTTATAAACATGTCAGGTAATTACTGTCCTTACACTTTTGCAAGGGTAAGGTTTGCGATTTTTGTTTTTGAACACATGGTCTGTAGAACACCATGTAAAACAGAATACCTGTGATATGTTTTTTTTTAAGATTAACACTAATTATACTTGAAACTTGACTTGAGTTCTGATTCTCGTTCTATTTATCCCTTGACTTGTTTTCCTCGCCCGCGGGGATCGCCAAACAGTCAAAGGATTAAAGGTCTTAGAGTTAACATTCTTTTGTTCCAAAATCATACAAATGTCTGCCAGAATTCGATATTTTCTTAACCTGGTTCTCGCAGTTTAGGCCATTTAATATAAATAAAAGACCGCGTGTCGAGGGACTACTATAATTTATAAACACTAATAAAAACGACTCTTTTCGTATCGTTAGAATGTGTTTTGCATTCCGTCACGCCTCCCATTTCACTTTACCATAAATAACCGAAATAACGTCTCCAAATACACAGAAATGAACATATTCTGATATATTAATAGATAACATGATTTATTTATACAAATTCTTCTGACGCCAGACCATGTTTTTTGTCACCACGCAAAAAGTGGTCGATGAAAAACTCCATAAATGGTCATGCATCGTCGAATGTGTTTTTTTACGTTAATAAATTTTGTGAATGCGTTAATAAAACATCGCGGCATGTGATGTAGATGAGCATAAATGCATAAGTATGTTTATCGAATAGGTACTATTCATACTTGCCTAAATCCTAATCTTCCTATCCTCTATTAAATGATGGATCGAATGCGAGATGTGTGATTTGGATGAAATTTAGCTCATAGATAGATTATACTCTGGAATAATACCTATAGGTATAGAATACTTATTAACCTGGAAAAACATACGATCCTTCGAGAATGCGAATGAAGTCGTGGGGGACAGCTAGTATTTAGATGAAACTTGGCACATAATGTAGATATTACCATCGATTAAAACATACAATACTTTTTTATCCCAGGAACATGTTAAATCTCTCTTGAACATGTGCAAATCGCAGAGAAAAGCTTTCAACATTAATTCGTATTTAATTTACTTATATTATAAGGGATATTTTCTGATAAAATATCGTTATTGAGGCTTCTTCTTAATAATACATAAACATAAAATCGCAAAGAATTTGTGAATGGCCAAATTCCATTGATATTACATAAACATACAACGAACTTACATAAAACACATCGATAAGATCGGTAACGAGATGTTTCTAAAGGCGAATGATATTGGATTACGTTTCGTGTTTATCTGAAACAGCTACATGAGGACAAGGCTTCCTTTATCCATATAAAGTGTGTCAAGGATCATATTAATTAGCTCGGCCTCCATAATAAGACCAGAGAATAAAATAAATACTGATAGTGTATGAAGCTAAATTCAAAAGAAAAGGCCACAAAAAAAAATCATATTGGAATGATAGGTGCGTATTGAGATTAAACGAGTTCAAATATACAAAATATTCAGCTTTATAATATTAAATAGTAGGTAACATACTCAATGTTATAAAGCCTAAGAAATATAATCTATAATTACCGGCGACTTGTAAAGCTGCAGGGGCAGCGGCGGCGAGTGCGGAAAATTCAAAATTCAAAAAATATGCATCGGTTGGACCCAATTATATTTTTATGGCTTTTGCGGTCGAGACCTTGGGGCCATGGGGGTCAGAAGCTCGCCGTTTTGCTCGCACCTTGTCTTCAAAATTGATCGAGACCTCCGGAGACCAGCGGGCGGGGAGCTTTTTCCGCCAACGCGTCAGCTTGGCTATCCAAAGAGGAAACGCTGCCAGCCTTCTGGGAACCTTGCCGTTAATCGGAAGCAGGGGCAGGCTTGAGGAAATTTTCTATATATAAATTATATTTTGTAAATATAGATTGTATTTTGTACATATTTGTTGTTTACTCTATGAAATCATTTTTATAATTCATCTATATTCTATAAATAATATTCTAGAATATAATGAGGAAAATCTGAAGATCCCTAGGGAAAGGGGGGTCCCGATAGAACTGAGCGGAAGGTAGTAGGCACAGATTACACTTTTATTCTGTAATCTGTGGTAGTAGGTATGAGTTTCATGAAAAGTCCTAATTTCGCCGTTTCATTTTTATTATTTATTTATTTCGTAATTTTTTTTTTTCTTATAAAGCCTAAGTAAACGTAAAGGATCATAGCGGCAAGCAATTGGTAGAGGTACATATCCTAACTTTCATAACATAATGAGTGAAGACAAATTCGATGTCTCCAATGCTTGGCATTTCAGAGAGATTCTTGAGAAGTAAATAGTGGTGACACTTTGTCAGTCCGTGGGCTGGTATGTCGTGACCCGTGACACTGCGTGACACGGCGTAACACGGAGTCAGTGTGTCAGTGGGCGAGAGCGTGCGACCGCGACATTGTGCGCCGCCATTCGCCGGCAGCGGCGCGAGCCCATTGTCGCCGCGCACGCGCACTGGACCATGCGCTCACTTGTTGCTTCTAATTATATTAAAGCACAAGCTATGACATGTTAGCGATTTAACTGTCACTAAAACTTCATTATTTCTGAAGTGTTTAAAGTTCCAACGATATTATAGTGAGCTTTTTGATTGGGACACATTATAAATTCCAAGCTACAGGTGTTGCAATAGGTACCTGGATGTAAATTGCAATTACATTTCGTTCATTATTTAAAATTTAACGAATAACACCAGGAGAGTTCAGTTGAAAATATTTCCGTGTTTGTTTATATGTGAATGTTTACAGGTTCGGGAGTGAGCGGCGCGCGCGCGCCGGCGCAGCCCGGCCACATCGTGTGGGCATGTTCATGCACCCAATCTAAATAATCTACAAAAAAATTAACGTACTCCGCTATTTATGCGCCGAAATATCCCACAACTGTGTCTGCTTCTTTTTAGTGGTTCATAATGATTTCTGCACTGACCCTGAATAACGTTTTGTAGAACTTGAATTTGTAGTTTTGTATATTTTTACCTGACTGTTTATCTGTTAGAGAGTTGTTCTATTTAGTGTTGTCTGACGCTTTCTTTATAATAATGAATGTATTTATTTTACAGAATTAAAATAGTGAATGATAATTAACTTTTCCTTACGCTTTATTTTCGGGATTGGTAATAATCTGTATGCAAAAAGAATGTATTACACCAATTACAGCACGAATATTAGCGTTACAAACATAGATATTATTTTTCTTTGACTGAAAATTCAGCGTGGATAAAATCATAAGGATAAAATTCAAGTCAATAGGCGTTCAGCTCATGAATTGAGTCATGAAGGAGTTGAGTGAAGTGGTTTCGATGCGTTACACCGAGCGGTGGATGGCAGCGCAGCGGGTAGCGGTAACTTGCCACTGATTGTTCAACAAAAGAAAATACCACTTTTATTCGGCCGAGTCCCGACGAGCCGCGACGAGACGCGACCCCGTAATGGATTCCTTCGAGTTTGTTTACCATTTACAAGTTTAATTAATTACTTGTTAACTTTCCTTTGATTGTTTTGCGCTGACTTTGCCTAAGGTGAATTAAAGAATTTAACAAAATTATTTGCAACTACAAAATTAGCAAGAGATATTTAAGAAAATCAAGTAAGAAATATGCAAGCAATTTCTTTAGAACCACGCAAACTTGGAAATAAAACTAAAAAAATAATAGCGTAATTGTTGAATTAATTAGTTCTAGGGTTAAAAATATGTGATGGAGCATTTAATTTAATTGCGCCTGGCGAAGGCTACTGTACGGCGCCTTTGTGCAAGTCAGCGGTGGAAAGTATTTGAAGGTGAACAACACAGGGGGTAAAAATAAACCTAACATAAGGTGGAAAGGCGTAGTGTGTTGTAAAGCTGCAATGTTGCGGGTGAAGTGCAATCAACTGCGAACTGAAAGATACCACACCACACGTCTTCGCCGCGCCCGCGCTCGCGCCGCCTTTGCCGGTATACACATTCGTTTTATTTTGTTCTTAAATATTTATTCTAGCCGAAACGGAGGATAGCCTAGTCTGTAGGATTTTAAATAGGGGAATTGGTTATTCTATCTGTCTAAAGGTTTTTTTCTTCCCTTCTAAGCTTTGTGTGCTTACCAATGTCGGTCACACCATCACTTACCATGGCGAGATTGTGGTCAAACACAAATTCTTTCCATACTCAAATAAAATAAGAAATTTAAGAGAGGTAGATTATAGCGTTTATTCGCTCAAAGAGCAGCCGAACTCGGGAAGTACCTCTACTTTACAGAATACCGCAGCCAAATAATGTGTTCCTGCGCCTGAGTAAGGTCGCCAGAGCTCATAGGGGAGGGGGGAAAGGTTGGTAACGCGTGAGCGATGCTTCGTGTGTTGCAAGCGTCCATATGGCTACGGTAACCGCTTACCATCAGGCGGGCCGTATGTTTGTTTGCCGACTTGGTCGTATAAAAAAAAACAGTTACTGTCAATCTACTTTGTTCCGTCTCATTAACTTTTTACACTGTACTTACCTTGATCTGAAATATTTTACTAATATTTTACGTGATCAGATCCATACAAAATAACCTTTTATCACCTACTTTTTCAGGCTAACGTTTTGTGTATCAGACAATAAAAACAAATTACATGAAATGAAAACACTTTACTTTGGAGCTTTTTTGGAGTGTTTCTTTAAACCGTAATTAGTAGATATAACATCTCGAGTTCAAATTTAAATTAGGGCAAGTAAATATTTTCGAAGGATGCTCGAAACTCAAATGGACCGGAGCGAACACTCGTCCTCGGCCTTGACACTGTAACACGGCTTTAGTAACAACAGTCGTGCAGTCGTTTATTTCACAACAATACATAAGTACGTAGAATCAGAACATAAAACTCCTCACTCAACAAACACATCAAGAATAAAAACATCTGCAGCGTGCACTTGTAGCCGAGTGGAGTATCTTCCACGAGACAACGAATAAAAATAAAACCTGCAAATAAATATGTTCCCGCGTTTTACGTTCACATACTTCACTTAGCTTTGTCTGGTGACTATAAAGAAAAAGACACGCTAATGCAGAATACGTGATCTTTTTAAGAAGACGAGCTTGCGTTTTGCGTAGTCAAGGATGTAGTGCAAAAGCCACGCCACGCTATTCAGTCACGGTTGACTTGACTTAGTGTCATGAAAATCATGGCCCGAATGAATGGCCCGGTGGTAAGGTATGGTACTTTATAGTACCAAGCTGGATACCATCTATAAATAAAATTCTATTGCCACATGGTGGAGCATCACTTTTCTTGAGAACCGCTAGATCGTTTTGGCAGATTTTTTGTTGTGTTCGTAATTGTCAGGTCAAGGTTTGTAAGAAACATTTTTGTAGGAAAATCCAGCGATAAGGTCGGAAATTTAATCCGGGTGAAGCCGGGCACTGGTCTTTAAATCAAATTCTAGTATTTCGACAGCTGTGTTTGGGCGCTAGTTCTCTACTTGAGTTTTGGGTGCTTACCTTCGTATATGTACATCATCACTTACAATAAGTAACTTGTGAACAGGTGCTGCTTGTGAGGGCTGGTCTGCTTAAGTTTGCTATTTATTTACTTATTAAATATTTATTCAGTCTACTTTGTAATTTTACCGCTGCGCCGGGCATGCAATTGTTGTCAGTGCGATTAGAATGTAAATATTATGTAATGAATCTAAGCTTGTTTTGAAAAGAGTAATTGCTGAAATTATTGCCGGCTCTTCTCAGCAAATGCAACCTTCCGAACCGGTTTTAGAGTATTAGAGTCAGACTTTTCATAAGTGCCTGCGAAGGTCTATTTGAATAAATGATTTAGAATTTAGAATTTTTAAGATACTTGAATTTTTAGAATTTTTTTTAAGAGACTTCACAGTAAACTATCCTGACATCCAAAAGTCATCTGACACTGAGTCAGCGAGACAAACACAAATTCAGACAATGTGATCCCTCACTTGTAATCATATCAGTCAGATTATTAACCGTAGTGGCATCGTGTGTACAGACACACAGTAGGTACTTGCGAGTCCACGTGGGCGGTAATCTTACAGTTCCGGAGGCGCAAATCCCTTTATTTGAGCACCGTCCGTTATCTGTGTTTGTCCAGTATTACGGCTATCTCGTGGCAGCCACCGCGCCCCCGCCGCCGCCTCGCGACCGAGATTACCCCGGATCATCCTTACAAGTATAAACTATCTAATATAACACTTTATGGTGTAATAAGAGGCTTATGAATATCATCAAGGGAATATCCTTATCTCATTAATTCTGTTTAGGACTTGTGAAAGCCTTTAGCTATATCTTTTAGATGCTGTACCTGCTCACTCGAGTTAGCCATTTTAGGGTTTCCTTTTTCATATATATTTTCCAACTTATATCCTTATCTTATTTATTTTGCAGGATTTGAAACGTTATAGTGGGTTCGGTGTGCACTTACAGGGACGCACAAGTGAATTAGCACTATATTGCTAACCAAATTCAAATCAAAATCGAAGGTCTATGGGAGATTTTTGTTTTGAGACCCGCGTCCTGCTATTTCAATAATTATGGTGTCATATAAGAAGTATGCTTGCGAAAAGGGTGTGTTTGTCTTCAAAACGACGCACCGGATATACTTTTACCTTCAATGCATGCGCCTTCGAACGCGAACGCATGGAATGTTTATAACGTTACTCCGAACGTTAGGCTGCTTACCTAAATGCTCTCATCAGGACTAGAAAGCATTAGTTAGTATATACATAATATTAATCACACCGAAAAAGTAGTAAAAAAAAATCTTGAAAAAAAAATTTTGGTTACTATAAGTGTTACATCCTAGAGCTTGTTTGTATCCATTCTGGTTATTTGGGGTTTCCACCTTATGGCCTCCACCTCCCCTTTTAGCCATCCCAGACCACTCTCATCAGATCATTCTAGTGTTAATCCATCGCATACATCCATCTGTACTTGGATAATTGCCTTTTAACTCTTAACTCCAAATTCCTTTATTTCTTTTATCTTAATTCATGTATTTAAATCTTTTCTTCAATCAACTCCTCTTTATTTACAAGACAGGCAAAGGCTCGACCCATACAGCCTCTTCAACTGCTGTCATTATTCTCAAAATGCTAACATAAGTTTGTATTTGTAGCAAGCCTGAAGCTAAAATCAGTAGTTATCTTGTTAATAACATGGCTTATAGATACAAATTGTAACTTCTTGTATACAATCTAGTTTCTAGGGAATATTGTGTCTAGAATCTAGATTAATACGATCCTGTCTTCTCAAATGAACGCAAATTTATTATCCGGCTGGTGGAGTCGACTGTCAAAATTATATTAAGTTTTCTGTCGCGACATCTGGTTTTGATGCATTATTCAATAAACATAATGGAATGAAAATTCCTCGATAGAAAAAAATCACAAAACCTCTAATATTTATTAATATTCGTTTTTTTTCGTTCATGGTGTATCTAATTAAGACAAAAATTCGATAAATAATATCACTAACGTATGGCCTAGGGCTGATACTAACGATTTTTCAAAATATTCTATACTTTACGAGTTATTTAGATTAGAAGCGCTTAGTTCATTTTTGTTCGGCGAAACACGCTATCACCGTCTCATGCCACGCGAATATTAGACATAAGTTTGTTTCATCTGCCAGTCGCTATATTTTCTGGCTTTATTCGCGCTCTTAAGTGGATGGAAAACAACCGTTTGAAATTAATGAGGGAACCCGTGACGTAATGGGCTTCCACGTGTCAAGCGTGCCGTTTATGTGTATCGGGACACGTGTAAACAGCTTCCGGTGATATAATAACATCATCTCCAGCTTTGCTTAAAATTGCCACTGGGAACAGGAAACGGAAATTGTAATTTCCCTTCGATACGCGAACCCCTTATGTAAATAAGTTCAGATGAACTTTTGAGGTATGACTTCGAATTGTAAGTAAATACGCGTGGGCCGAGAAAAAGAAAAGTCTGTGGATAAATTCTTTGTTATACAAGTTATTATGATGATCCACAATTATGTTTACCAAGTACATGTTCCATCTACTGTTTATAGTTAAATGAACTTAGTTTTACTTTTACGTAGACAATGTTAGGCTATTATTTAATATAAATAAAGATATTTTATTTATTTATTATATTTATTTTTAACCTTCTACGTAAATTTTGAGGAGGGCACCAGAGCGCGTGGAACCCATGCGATGGACTCAACAAATTAAGGCCGCAATAGGCGGGACCATCAATAACTGCACCAGAAGGGCAGCAGTTAGGGAAGAATGGCGGCGTGTTGTGAAGCGCGTCACAAATGACACGTCATGACGACCACGACCACTCTGTCAAGAGTGACACGCATAAGAAGGGACGTAAATTTTACACCACTCTGTATTATTTACGGGATAAAAAGTAGCCTATAACAATCAGGGATAATTTCGATGATCAGATCAGTATACAAACGTGTAACGGAATGGGTATATTCATAAAATAACACGACTTCTTTGGTTCTTTGAAGTTTAAGATAAGTTTAAAAGATTAGAAAGTTTAGAAGATTAACTTTAAGATAAGCCTAAGATTTTATACATACGAAAGTTATATATTATGTCCGCAGACTTGGGCCTGCTATTTTATCTTCTGACAAGACGACATGTGCATATTTTTTTTTTTTTTTTTTTTTTTTTTTTTTTTTTTTTTTTTTTATACCACTGTGGTGGCAAACAAGCATACGGCCCGCCTGATGGTAAGCAGTTACCGTAGCCTATGGACGCTTGCAACACCAGGGGTATCACTCGCGCGTTGCCGACCCTCATAAATTCATAATGGTTTAACTTTGACTTTCTACTAAATTCATAATGGTTTACGACACTATTGAATTAGTAGACTTCCAAAAATCTATCAATCTATCAATTATTATACCACGTATCACGATCGTTCATTGGAAAATAAATTGTAATAGCAGAATGGTCCCTGGACTGAAATAACCTAATATTAGTCATATACTTTAATATAAAAAAAACGTTTCCTTCTAAAACGTGGGTTAATCCACTTGGTAGACATAAGTAGCTTGTAAAACCAGTACTAAATTCAGACTGACTCTGTTACCCAAACTCATTTACTAGCTAAAGCTCTAAAACATCCAATAACTCTACTCAGTACCCAGTTCTCAGTAACTACCTGTTACGAGCAAACATCAGTTTAATAGAGTTGGGGGAACTACAGGATCCCGCCGGTGCGCCAGACGGCGGGTTGTCATCGCCGGACAACCGGACAACCGGACGAGCGGACAGGAGATAACAACTTACCAGACTCGACTCAGCATTTACAAACTTATAATAATGTTATAACAAGTTGAAAATGTACTCATTGTTTTGAACGTTGTTTACCTTGCTTGGTGAAAAAAGGACTCTTCATAGAAGAGTTAAGAGTTGACCATATTGTCTACTTTGTCGTTTTGCAATCGATATTTGAAACTAAAATGTTATGTTATGATTCTATTCGTATCTTGAAAAGAATAACTGCAGAGTTTATTGGCTTTTCAGAAAATGGTTACTACAAGTAAGTATCAGACCATTCTTAAGTGCTTGTCGTGTAAGTTGTTAAGAGTTTGAATAAGTGATTTTTTATTCCCATAGGTAGGTAGCCCAGTATGTATTATAAAGTAAACTTGAAAAGGTATCTCACATACCTTTTTAAGCGTGCAGGTTTCACGATGTTTTTCTTATCTGAAAATCCAATTGTGCCAAAGCCTTTGGCGCGATAAAAAAAATAAGACGCTGAAGTCTGTCCTAGAAAACTGTACACGCTGTATAAAAATATCTACGTAAGCAATAAGAAATAACATGGAGAGGTCCGCACACTCAGGCTAGTGCCTACCTACATATTTTATTTTGCAATTCAGGCAAGCGTAGTATAATAAATAACCTCCTTAGGAGAGCTGACTCGGGATGGGATGTTTCCTCATAAATTTATTGATGCCGAACATCTGAGTTGAGAACCTTCTCAGGGCTATTGTTAATGCGCTACAAAATGTATCTATAGTTTCATTTCTTGAGCCTGAAAAGGTTCATAAATAAATATTAAATAAAATATAAATAAATTCGATGTTGTGATCATTACTTGTGTAACGAAACTGTAGCCCACATCAATGTTCAAACCGTTTTTTATAGTCACTCTTTGTCAATACAGTGCTTACATTCATTTATCTAATAATTAACTTTCGAAATTGTGTCTATAGCACTTCGTGCTCTCATTCAATAGCGTAGGTAAGTAGACTGTAGTGCACCGAATATTATCCACGTACTCGTGCTACATCTCGAGAACTCTAAGTTACATAATATTGTCTAGACTCCAGACAGACATCATGATGTTCGACAAGAGTAAGATGTTGAAAAATCACGATAGATGGATTGGATATGATCGGCTGTGATTGGGTGACTGCGGGAAGCGTGCTCCAAACATTTTTGCGTGATTGCACCATCAATATCATAGAGATTGACGCACACCATCCATTTAATTTAACTGACTCGTATATTATTTTTATCAGTCAACAAGAACGTTACCTACGTATACCGATAGGTTTGTAGTGTAACTCGGAGATTTCTTCAATATAATGTAATCTTGTAATATATGTAACGTTCATAAGTGCCTTACTAGGGCCTAGCTGAATAAATGACTTTTTTATTTTGATTTTTGACATTATATTTTTAGTGACGTTATATAATTATTATACTCGTAGTAACTGACTTTTTTATAATTTATTTGTGTATTTGTTTCGTTACATTCTAATGAATATTTCTCTCGTAGAGTCAAGTTTATAGGGAAAGAGTACAGTAGGTTGGTAGGATTATGGAATAAGCTTGTTTTTGATCACCATACCAATGGTTGAAACTGGCACTCCGATTTTTTAAATTTGTATGAAAGGTACGTAAAATAGATAGATAACTCTTTATTGTACACCAACAAGTATACAACAAAAATAACAATAATTAAAGATACTGTACAATAGGTGGTCTTATTCGCTAAGAAGCGATTTCTTCCAGACAACCAATAAACCAAAATGTTGGTACCTATACGTTATCTATGTGTCCGCAGATTAATAAGCTTACCACTGAAAGATATAATGTTACTACACCGCTAATTAGAAAGTAACCGTTACAACACTCTTCATAACTTAAAACGAAATTAATTTTAAGCGTATTACAATAAAGTTTATAATTAAGTAAGCCACAACGCGAGACAGGCAACGAAGATAAATGATCACTTTACACGTTACATCAAAGTTATGTATTAACTTAATGATTGGAGTAATGAAGCAAATGGTTTTTATGTTACACGTATTGGAGAGAGACTTGGTAATGCGTTTCTTGTCTCTGAGGGAATCATTACCGACCGTCCGTTACCGATACCGTATTATTGGTACCTTAATCGATGCGTGTAATGTGTATGCATGATGTCTGTCTCGGGAATGACCATCCAACTACACTGCAACTTAGGAGTGGTATACATTGACGTATATCTTCGCTAATATTTTAGAAGGGCTGAACACATGCATCAATTGATGTTAAACTAATCAAATGGTCATTAGACTAAGTGCGTCGTGGTGCGAGGGTAGGCGCGATCCCGCTAGTGTAACGGTGTGTGGTGCGCGCGCATAAACAATAAAGTGAGTAGATTGCGACGATTAGTTGCGCCTGCGACTGCGACTCATGAACGACACACACCACCTGCCATGCGACGACACCCGCGCCCATTAAACAATCATAAACATTATTTATAATGATGATAATAGATAAGTATTACACACATTCAATATAAGTAGTCCCGTTAGTACAAGTGTTTAACTCCTTGGTTGACAGATTTGATGGTAATCAAGTATTTATTCTTTAGATTATTTTATAAGCATGTATTTTAGCACAATCCCACTGTAAGTAAATAGTGAATATGTGACCGTAGGAGTAGGGTTATCATTGAAATCTCATCACTCAATTTCACCATGATATGGCCGAAGGTGGTTCACACACGGACCCTACAAGGGAACTGGCTCAGTGCAACTGTCGGAAGACACCAGTTGTTGTTGTTTTATTTACAACGAAGTCGGTAAACAAGCATTCAGCCTGCCTGATGATAAGCGGTTACCGTAGTCATATGGACGCTTCCAACATACGAGGTATCACTCATGCGTTACTGACCCTTCCCCTCTCCCCAAACAAACTAAAATGGCAACTTAAATGTATTTGTCTGCGGTATTCTGTAAGGTGGAGGTACTTCCCCAGTCGAGCTGCTCTTTGAGCGAATAAACGTTATGCTCTACCTCTCTTAAAATAAAAACATATTTTCAACTTGAGTGTTAACTAGCCAGATGGGAATTAAAAAGTAGCCTACGTCGTGCTTTCCCTCACGTACGATGTTTCCTTCAACAAAAGCTCAAGCTCATTGTACGATTCAAACCGACGACCTTCGCCCTGGTATTCAATCTTACCACTGAGCTGTCATAGTCTTATTTGATACTTAATTAGCTTTTGAACTTTGACCGTTTGACCTTCGGCTGACCCCAGGAGGAGTTAAGACGAGACCTAGGATGTAGCCCTGAAAAGGCCTTGAATATATCTAGGTTTAAGGTGTCCGGAAACATGGACGGAAGAGAGTTCCACTCCTTTACTGTTCGCATAAGTTCGAAGCGTGTTGTATCTGTATAAGCGGGATGTCGATAACGTTTGGGTGGAGCGTCTTGTGGTCCGATGGAGAAATAGATAGATAGAAGAAATATAATATATCCTATACATAAAAGACCGACTAACGAACTTATACAGATACGTGAAGAACATGTAATTTTTCAGTACTTGATATAGAAGTTGTTAGTGTTGCTAATCGGAATTTAATTGACGAAACAATGTTAATAACCTCATTCAAATAATCCTCCATCATCGACTAGTTATCCGTGACTTAACCGGAATCATAGCTCTTCTAAGATTTACGCGATTAAGTAATCAACATTCAAAGGAATTCTATTCAATAACAACACGAAAGTTTCAGCAAAGCTTGGAAATGAACATGTTTAAATCAGCATTAAAATAATAATAGTGTATACAGTTGAAATCTGTGGCAGATGTTCAATATCCGCTTACTCTTTATATCAAAGACATTCGGATACTTTTATGTGAGCCGCAGATGACCTTCGAGCAAGTGTTTACAGCTTCACCAGAGATATGCCAAACGTGTTTAAACTATTGATGGTCGGTTCAACTGCAGATCTAACAAAATATCGAGTTTATTGTACACGTCACAGTGATGGAGAGGAGCATTTATTAACGCCAGTGCTTCATGTGGGTTGAATCTTTCTGATTGTAGGAGGTGGGTTTGTTTTCGATGAATAAGCAAACAGGACTCATGAGGTTGTGCTCATTTTTCTTTTATGTCAGTTTCACCTGATGGTACGTGGACACGTCGGCTATAGACATTGGCAATACGAAGGGGGTTTCTTTGTGTTACCGCCCTTTAAAAACCCAGAAGGTAAAGATATTCAACACTCTATCATTGAACGATTGATTGCTTCATCGGCATAATAAAGGGAATTTATTTGAAGAAACTGCTACTTCAGTAAAAATTAGAGTACCATTTGTTTATCATCTTTAAAGATAAAATAGAATTCATAAGTTCTTGTATTCTAAAAGGAGCCTCTTCCATATTTTTATGTTGCACGGATTTGTGGTTTGTTGTCAGTTTGGCAGTCATTCCAAAAACGCATCAATGCATTAAGTGCAATGGGGTGAAGTGAAGCGTAGTCTAAAGTTATTCGCGAGGTCGTTACTCTATTGATCGACATTATTTCGGCTCCACATATAGTTCTACCTCCCTGACTACTGCAGGCTGGCCGGCATCTGCTACAGCATCATATTATCATGTCACCACTTTAGCGTTCCAAATTGGAGCTGAAATCGAAGTATTTAGTATGGAGTAAAAACCAAATTAGCATTACTTATTGGATACTGGTTTCCGACGGCTTCATCTGCATTTCCGGGATAAAAAGCCTCTCCATGCCATAGGCTATCCCCGTGCCAAATTTAATCACGAATGGATTTCCTGTGAGGTAACAACAAATAAACACACTGCGATATCGAGGACTTCATTCCAAGTATAATATAACCACGACCGAACAGACGTTGTACTTTCCAATTTCCAAAAAACGGGCAACTTCAAATTTTTCTTTCCGTAACAAGTTTGTCCTGAAAATTACAAACAAATCGAGCCGTTCTCAGTGATAATCTTTCATACATGCGGCAATGGTTGATTTTTATTCATATATATATAGATATACATTTTTTAAAGCTTATTACTATTCAATAAAAACAATTTATTGTTTTGTCATTGTATTACAAACAATAAAACATTTATGGCAGTTGAAAACATATTAAACTCATACAGCTGCGCGTGCAGCGACTGTAATTTTCATAGCCAGCTGCGCTTTAGATCCGTTTAAAGAAGTCATTATATCGCCATAACCATATACCTACAAATAATTGAAATTATGATTAATTATAATTATCAATGTTATTAAACTACTTTCAGTAATCTGTTGATATACTACATGAACCTATAATTTTAATTATAGTAAAGGCAAGCTAGTGAAACACACAGTAGTAGTGACAGGGTCCGAAATGAGGACATTCGTAGGAGAACAAAAACGACGGACATAGCTCGTAGAGTTAGTAAGCTGAAGTGGCAATGGGCAGGTCACATCGCTCGAAGAGCCGATAACCGATGGGGAAGGAAGGTTCTCGAGTGGCACCACGTACTGGAAAGCGCCGAGCGGGACGACCTCCCACCAGGTGGACCGACGACCTGGTCAGAGTCGCTGGGCGCCGCTGGCTGCAAGCGGCCCAGAACCGTTCGAAGTGGAATTCAATGGGGAGGCCTATGTTCAGCAGTGGACATCCATGGGCTGATATGATGAAGCTAGTAAAATTATTACAATTACTACAAAACAATAAGGAGTAATTAAATAACTTGTTTATTCTATGGCATAGATCAACTAATAACTCTACTGTAGTCAGACAGTTATGCCCCCACCCCACCTCCGCAGTGTTAATATTTTATTAAACGAAAATAAACCTGACCATCGTTTTTAAATTATTTATAAACAGAAAGAGATTTATATCGTTTCAATGATAGTAAAATGTAGTTTAACGATTGATATGTTATTTTAAGTATTGGTAATAAACATGAATGTACGCTGCTCCATAATATTAGACTGAAATTTCGTCATGTTTATAAAATATAACTTTTAGATTGAGAATGAGAGAATGAGAATAATTTATTTGCTAGAGACATGGTGAACATAAAGGTGTTATAAAATATAAATAGGTAAGTACGAGACATGTTTCGTCGTTGTAACGACAGGCAAAAATTTACAATTTATATAAAATTACATTTAAATTAATTACATACAACCATATTATTGAACATACAACAACTTATAATCATTACTGAAAATCTAATTTAATTTATAAGAAATGTCCATCGAATAAAATAACAAAATTACAATAAAGAATTAAATATTAAATTAAACATTAACAAAATTATTTCATAAACCGCAAGTCAAAACACATAATAATATAAAATTAGTTAGTTAGTTAGTTGGATTTTATTACCGTATTTAGGGTTCCATAGATACCTAATCATAGAATCCTTGTACTTTTTGTGTAGTCGTATGTCTGACCGATCAAGGCTTCAAAAACAACGTCCTGCTAAAAATAAGTACTAATCAAAAAGGACTACAATATATCCCACAAAAAAATAATGAAAATCTTAACATTGTTTCACTACACGCCTTGAGTAGTAAACCCAGATTTTCCGACAATGTATTAGTATGTTAATGTGTAGGTAACCCGCACACTTTATACTTCCAAAAGTGCGTAAAATTACTTTTGGGCACACAAAAAATATAGGTTTCATAATTTGACAAAACATAGAATTGAACCATGTTAGTTCTGCTGGCACAGAAATTAATAACTCAAGTGATTTTCAGTTCTATTTTACATGAATACGCGTTAGGGTCGATGATCATTCATTGTTCAGGTTACCGACAGACTTATTGAGCTTCGACGAGTGGTATCTTATTGTATAATGCCGCAAGTCATGAAGTAGCTCTCAGAATTACTAACCAACAATAGGACTGAACTTTGACCATGACTGGTTTTCTTTTATTCTAAGATAGTTTTTCAGATTCTATAGTACATTTTTTCGTTATCAACATTAAATGTGTATACACAATGCCACTGTAGACCTTCGATTAAACAAACAAAGGAAGTATACGGTACCCACTGCGTGTTAGACAAGTTACGTCTAGCTCTTAGTTGTAAACAGAGCTGTTAAATCAACGAGAAAGCATAATTATATTTAATATTATAGTTAAACAGCGATATCGCACGTAGGTATGTACTCAAGAGAGGACTTTACTGCCACAGGTACTGCTACGATTGAGTAAAAGTGCGTCAGCTCGATGTAGTTAAATTGTCCCATGCACGGTTTGTACAATATCTTCCCCATTTTGTTTTATTCAAAGGTGTAGACTCCACAAAAGTCTAACAACGCTAAAAACAGCATTTATTTACAGTTTCTCAAAATGTCATGTTGCGTCTAACAGTAAACAAAGTGTACATATTAATAGTGAGTATATATAGTACATAATTATTGCATGTGATGAGTGGTAGCGGGTATCGACCACATATTCCTGCCTCATTGTGCATTAATTATCTCCTAATGTGAATATAATGAAGAAATACTACTGAATTATTGATGAGATGATGTCGAGGTACTTGAGGAAGTGTAGAGATTACTTGCATGTGACGATTTTATTATAACAAGTGCGTAATTATTTTCTTGATATTCACTTTGTAGAATTGGAGCAATATAGAGAATAGAGCATTGAAATATACACCAGTTTTAATTTCTTTTTAAGGTTCTGTACCCAGAGGTAAGGCCAACGCGACGAAATTACTGGGTCACGTCGCACCCTCTGGGTATCCAGTAGTGGGTATCCAGTGGGTGGGTAGACAGTTAAAATTTACACAGAATGTGCATTTCTATTGTCGCTATAACCACAAAAAAATTATAAAAAAATTGAAGGGATACAAGAAACGTCTTTCTTTACGGAACTTCGTGCGCGAATCTGTCTCCCACTTGGCTGGTTTGTTTTTGTTTGACCACACCTAAATGATGATAGCACCAAAGGTGGCAATGATATAAATCCTGAAATGGACCTTTATCTCAGCTAGGTAGTCTTATCACACCGCTAGATGCTTGGCGATAGGTTTCAACTAAAAGTTGGCTGTAGCCTGCGAGGCTGGTAATGCAATATGGGTTTGGAACTTAGGCCTGTCTTATAGAACCAGATCAACATAGATCGTGTTATTGAAAATAAACCTAATATCATCGGTGCAGGTTCCAAATTTAATTGTTTTAATATCGACTCAAAACTTGACTTGAATATTGATCGAATACGGACGTGAGATAGCCTATGATATGAAGGACATATTTCTTTTAACCCAGGAATAGGTAGCTTTTTTTTTTTTTTTTTTTTTTTTTTTACTGAGTATATGCCTGTGTTTGACCACAATCTCACTATGGTAAGTGATGATGTGGTCGAAGGTGGTAAGCACACAAAGCCTAGAAGGAACTGGCTCTCAAGTGCAGCTGACGGAACACACCGATAGGTGCTTGGCGACAGATTTTCAACTTGAGGGTGGTAGCCAGCCAAACGGGTACTACAAAGTACCCTACCACCGTGCTATGGTTTCCTCACGATGTTTTCCTTCACCGAAAGCTCAAGCTCATTGTAGGATTCGAACCCGGGACCTTCGTCTCGGTATCCGACGTCACTACCACTGAGCTATCATCGCCTTAAAAGCTATTTAATAAGCTATTTTTATAATAGGTAATTTACGGATACTCTAAGACTTTCATATGATAATATCTGGGGTAAACGATGATAGATAGTGGCCCCAGGGTACAGCCATGATGGACGGGTTCTCAGATAGTCACTTATCAATAAATTAAACTGGTGTGTTTACCTACCTGTCATCTATCAACCTCTGGCTGGGTATTGAGTTACTTAACCTGATATTAAATCTAGATCTGTTACATGTTTATTTTTAAAGTAGCTTTAGCCGCTCTAATATATTGCTTGTCGTAAACCACACTTGCTAAAACTAAGCCCAAAATAATTTATTTTGGGATGCGCTTTTAACTTGTTACCAATTAGGGTTACAACCAAACTAAAACAACCAAAATAACGAAGGGAAATAAATTGCTTTTCTTGTGAATGGAGAAAAAAATAGTTATTGTACAAAATAAATATAACCTTTTATGCCAGTTATTTTGTCCAAGTTCCCTTCGCCTTAAAGTTTATCCTTGCAAACCCTATAATTTGATTTATCACACAATATCTAACGACATTATAATTACGTACCTACTGGTAGCCTCCTTGATTAAGGATACATCCAGATTGAGCGCCGAAGCTGTGGACGCGTCGAACAAAATGGCCCCTAACTGTTAGGGGATAAATCAAACAAAAATATACAAAATAGCAAAATCATGTCTAATGTTTAAATTTCTCCCGATTTTAATTGTAATATTTCAATAACTGCTATCATTATGAACGTCACTATGACAAGCAGAATGACGCA
This sequence comes from Achlya flavicornis, assembly GCA_947623365.1. NCBI lineage: Eukaryota > Metazoa > Arthropoda > Insecta > Lepidoptera > Drepanidae > Achlya > Achlya flavicornis. The sequence goes on from OX392472.1 coordinate 268,133, forward strand.
GAGGGAGCGTAAAACGTAGCTGATACGCAGCCTATAAAAGTTGGCCTGTTTTATATATTCGTGTAGTATGGCGATGTTCTTTCTAGGTATATTTATTTCTATGGGTAGCCTATGATAAAGTCACGTCAAGTCTCGCCACTCAATCAACTGACTATGGTCTAGTGACACTGTCGTCTGTCACCTATTCTCAGCCAGTCTGGGTGACTACCCTCATTTCACTTTACAATCTAACGTCCGTCACGTAGACAGAGACTCTAAGGTCCATCAAGTGCTCGCTTAATGAGATAACTTGCCATTCCTGGTAACGGCTGGCGGATGGGACACGCAACTTGGTTCCGTATGAATAATTCTGTATTGTAATTTTATTTACTTGAATATTTATTGCTACGTTTAGAAAAAGTGGATGTAGGTACTTGTGAAGTATACGAAGCGCATGCAAGTTATTGACCTCTGGTGTTGTATTTTTTTTTTTTTTTTTATTACGTATAGTCCTGTGTTTGACCACAATCTCACCATGGTAAGTGATGATGTGGCCGAAGGTGGTAAGCACACAAAGCCTAGAAGGATAATAATATAATAAAGTATAATCATAAATAGGATTTTTTAGTAAGTAGTTCGTAAAAATAAATTATAGGTAGGAAGTGTTTAATTTAAGTAGGTATTAATTAATCAGCAACCGAGAAAAAATATTTAGGTAACTAGGGGGGCTAAAAAGAAAGCTAAAGCAATATTGCTACGCAATTCATTTTTTCGAATTCTCGGCATTATATACAATTCAATTCATTAAAAGATTTGGATTTGATGAATTGCATAAGATCTGCTTTAAATTAAAAAAAAAAATTGCGTTAGCAATATTGCTTAGCTTCCTTTTTAGGGGCCTGTTATTTTTGTTAAGTTCGCTTAGTTGAGGTTCTCTCAAAAATAAACACGGTTGAAATCTGATACTCTTTGTTAAAACTCCATAAATAACAATATTGTGAGTACCTAATCCTATATCCGTATTTGATACAAAGACTTGTTCAGTGTTCAACGGCCCTCTGTTATCCCTCGCGAGGAAGGGCGCCGGTACCTAATCCCTTTGGGTACACTGATAGCCAAAAAAAAAACACACACTGGAAAAACAAAAATAATAAATCTAAAATGCACTTAAATATTCATAAAGCACCCTTTCAGTTAGTCAGAAGTAGGTAGACTGATGGAAAGCGACATCCAAACCTAAATACGAGTACTTCAATCCAGTACTTTCGAATCGATTCAGATTATCGAAATAATATTAGGGTACTCCGTCAATCCTACTGGTAAGAATTACCTGACGTAAAATAGCACCCAATAGAATAAAGACTCGCTTCCTATTTTATATTAAATTTTTCATTTTAAAACCGTCCAACTTCTTATTGAGACTTAAGCTCATATTACGCGCTGAACAGCATAAGCCCAGTCTACGCTGAACGAGCACTGTTTTCATACGTTCTCGCAGCGTCTTTCAAAATCTGGATATTATTTTCCTCGTCGGAATTGAGACCCAAGCAGGCTTTCTTTGAGAACTCTTATGCATAATATTTCTCATCGCAGTGATACATTATTCCCACCAGAGTAAATTACTTTTTTGAAAATAAAGTTCGGGAGTATGGAACTGAAATAATAAAATACATTCATCACGCACGATGATTAATGATCATGTACGTTTATTTATAATAAATGTAGTCATTGAGATGGTCATCAGTTACATCTGGTTATATCGATGACTCATAAACTAAATTGACTGTTAATCTGTTAATAAGGTCACGTAACGAAAATAGTAGAAAAATAGAACAGATTGGAATTCCTCAGCGGGGAAAATCGAGTAAACGGGGCGCCCCAGTAGCATCACTAACCAATAATATGTTGTGCCCCGAATTTAGGTTGGGGCTTATTTTATTATCGCCTTTATTTGTGCAGGGTATCGATATGGAGCAATAATAATTTCATCTAACCGAAGAATTATGCCATGATTTGTACCAAGTAAAGATTTTTAGACTAGTCGGAATAACCTTTCCTTAGGCATAATATTAGGCGTTTTCTTTAATAATTATATTATTTTTCTAGACCACTAAGGTGGGTGGTAAACAAGCGTACGGCCCGCCTGATGGTAAGAAGTTACCGTAGCCTATGGACGCTTGCAACACCAGGGTTATAACTCGCGCATTGCCGACCCTGAAGAAATCTCTTCACGCCCTTTTTGAAGAACATGCTGTACTCCATTGAGAAAACCACGGCGGGGAGCTCATTCCACAGACCGAGCGTCCTTGAAAACTCCTTGTATATAATAGATGTTTCTGCAGTATTTTATGTACACGAAGGTAAGTAGGTACCTATAAGAAACCTTGACTGTACGGCGCATACAAAATGAAATCTTGTAGAGATAAGTACGCTAAATCCAAACAATTTATGAAAACGGCCGAGGTGCAAAGTACATAATGCAAATCCGATCCGGAGTGTATGCAATTTATTATTATTTACGACGGACTGTCAGCTTACAAATGAATTTGGAAGTAATTTGTTTACACACAGTTTCGTAAGTTATGGTCTTATTCATAGGTTTTACGGTTTAAGTCGAGTCTTGTAAAACCCAAGCTTTAAGAAAACCAGTCCTTTTTCTTATATGACATTAGAAAGTGACGGATTTAAAATATGGGTTTTTTTAGACCTTTTAAACCTTTTATTGTGATAAGGGTTTCATTTTGAATATTTAAAACCCTTTTGTAAAACTATTAGATTTGACTACTTTTATGAGAAATACCTTGTCTGCTAGTTTGTCTCAGCCATAGGTACTTAGCTGCTCACAAAATGTAGCCTTATAGTGATCACACTCGAAGATTGTCCATTGTACAAAGACTGTGTAAATTCGGCTGATCCGGAAGCAGCCGCAAGATGTTTGACTTACCAATTAGTCAGTGATGAGTGAGGAATGAAGAGTGAGACAAACAAATGCGCTTCTTCCCAATCTTTTCAACGTACATGCAATTAGCCGAGAGCCGGAAACCAAGTTGAAAGGGCATGCTGTTGAAACGTGCGAGAGAGTAAATCACTTGCTGGTAGGGCTGCAACAAACACGAACTATGTTTTTAGTAGGTTTTACCTCTTTTTTAGGGTTCCGTAGCCAAATGGCAAAAAACGGAACCCTTATAGATTCGTCATGTCTGTCTGTCTGTCTGTCTGTCTGTCCGTGTATGTCACAGCCATTTATTTCCGAAACTATAAGAACTATAATGTTGAAACTTGGTAAGTAGATGTATTCTGTGAACCGCATTAAGATTTTTACACAAAAATATAAAAAAACCAATAAATTTTGGGGGTTCCCCATACTTAGAACTGAAACTCAAATTTTTTTTTTTCATCAAACCCATAAGTGTGGGGTGTCTATGGATAGGTCTTCAAAAATGATATTGAGGTTTCTAATATCATTTTTTTCTAAACTGAATAGTTTGCGCGAGAGACACTTCCAAAGTGGTAAAATGTGTGTCCCCCCCCCTGTAACTTCTAAAATAAGAGAATGATAAATCTATAAAAAATATATGATGTACATTACGGTGCAAACTTCCACTGAAAATTGGTTTGAACGAGATCTAGTAAGTAGTTTTTTTTTAATTGGTCATAAATTGAAATTAATATCAAATACTCAGGTCTATACTACCATTTACTTATATACCTACAGGTTTGTACGGAACCCTCGGTGCGCGAGTCTGACTCGCACTTGGCCGGTTTTTTGAAGATGATATTATGGGATGACTCTGATATTTTTGAATTGATATAAGTTCTATAGTAAGGGGCGCGAGTGGTGAGCACAGATTGACACCTGCGCTGTAGTTAATTTTTCGGTCTGCTTGGCGGAATGAAGACGGTGGGAGCGCCGAGCTGCACACGATTGGTTCGTCAGTCGATGCTCGTCATCTATTGGATTCTTGCACGTCATTTGGCTACTGTGATTTGGCCAAAAGTGTACATGCGCGAGCTTGCCCCCACTACTGCCTATCTGTGCTCACCATTCGTGCCTCATACTGTACTTCTGGCCTTAGTTGTAGCTTTTGATCTAAATATGTATGACTATCGAGTGCTAAGTACCTCTCTCATCATATTCTTGATTGATGTAGCAAAACGTTGGGAAACATGAGATCCACTCGGAACACCGCAGAGGCTAGTATAGGTATTCTAAAACATAAAAAAAACTTTTTTTAATTACAGGTACGAAGAGTGGTCATCCCTAAGATTGGTCAGGTTCATTGAACTTGTCCGTTCATCGACCGTGTAGCAAGGCGGCGTTTATCGTAAACACATCACCTATGATGCAGCGGTACTAGCGACCGGCTCTCGCGCATTTGGCAGCATCCGCGCGTTTTGTCAACAGAAGTGTGGACGCAACATTAGATTGTATTGTGATTTGTGACTATTGTGCTATTGTCAGTAGTATCTTCAATGCATGAATAGGTTTTTGTCTGTTGAAATAAGGTTTAAAATCGGTTGATTTGATGATGAATGTGAAACACGAATGCAATGGAATGAACCACGACTGGAATTCGTAGGTAGAGCTTGTGGGATGCAATGTGGTCCATGAAAATACAAAGGTGTTTTTGAGACTACACAATTTATTGTTATCTATATCTCACCTCCACAAAAATATCACTAACGCAATCAATGCATTTTATATTTATTTAATTGTTAAGATGTTGTAAGGCAACAAAACATGCAGTAGTTACGTTCCTAAAATACTTTCCCGCAAATAACAAAATTCTATTGAGCTGTCAATTTCTTAAAAATAAAAAATAATTCCAGATTAATATGTGCCGATTTATATTCATAAATGAAAGTGATTTTAATAATGGATTTTGCATAACCGCGACGTACGTTCGGTTAGTGCGAACTAATTTGTAAAGGCGTAAACACTACCCATCAATGGCTTAGGTACTTACGGTAATAAATGGTTTAGTTACACTTTAACTCTTCTCTTTTCTCAAAGTTGACACGTCAGTTGGTCGTTGACACAATTTGAAACAAGCACAATAAACATTTCTCTGCGTTGCAGTTTTTTTTGTTTTCTTACGTCTTCCTGAAAATTGAATAGGAGCTTATGAGGTTTGTGAGCCCATGTTATGATTAAATTAATTACTTTATTAGATAGCCTTAACTAAATATCCTTTGTGTAATCACTTTAGGTATAAACCACACAATATTAGTACATACATTGCGAATTTCTTCACACTGGGCCATCTGTTCTCAAACTAAGCAGAGCGTGTACTATGGAGATCCAGATAACTGATATCCCTACTACTACTATATACTCGTACTACCATACTAGCAATTAACGTTGATATATAAAAATGCATACATATTCTAGGACGTTCCTCGCGCACGGCCATCTGATCCCAAACTATGCAGAGTTTGTACTATGGAAACCACACAACTGATATAATACATAAACCTACTACTTTTTGTTCGTAAACACATACTTCATATACATAATTAACCCCAGACTTAGGGCATACAGACATGTTCATGCAGACAAATGCATGTCCTGTGTGGGAATCGCACTCGCGACCTACGGCGCGATAGGTCCGCCAACTGACCCGTCAATAAAATTAAATATTAGCATACACAGAAACAGTATAAGATATATTATATATACCTAAAATTTTATCCTATGGCTTCCACTTTCACTAAAATAATAATTTATACAAAAGTATAAAGTTACAATACGCATTTGGACAAATCCTGAAAAAGACAAAGGACTCGGAAGAAAATTCAAAGAGCAGGATCAACTTTTGTGGACAAAATTATCTGAATAATTAAAACCTTAACAAAGCGGAGATTATTCAAGCTTTTTAAATAGAACAAAGGCTTTTTATTATTATTGAGTCCAATAAAAGACACATAGGTACTACAATAACTAATATTTATTTATTTGTTACATTTAGTATATTACATACTTCAATTATATTGACTTTACCATCGAGACAATTCGACGAAAAAAGCTTGTTTCTTGCATTATTGACGAACTTACTAACGGGACAGTAGCTAAATATTTATTATTCAATGATAAAAGATATGCTAGGGATAAATCATCCCTCTATCATCATCATTATCATCTGCCTACCCTGTTCCCAATCATTTGGGGTCGGCGCAATATGTACGCTTCTTCTATTCGTCTCTTCTATCTGTCATACATATACCTAGCATTCGCTCCGTCTTACCCATGTCAACTTTCACACAATCCATATTTTATCCCTCTATCTATAGGTATGGTCCAACAAAACTACCTTTCCTCCAATATTCATCAAAATCGGTCCGGTACATTCTAATCCCTTTAATTCTAATTCTAATTGTTAAAAGCAATAACGTATAAACAAATACATACAAAACAAGTGCAAACCTTATTGCTGAAGCTATATGAAAACGTACCTAATTACTATTCAGGCGTAGAGACCAGAGTTACTTTCGCTTTTATGAATTGAAATGTGTGTAAACGTCAGGTATATTTTTCAATAGCTATATTAATTTTAACCCTATATTAGACCAAATAAAACATGAAATGAGGTGACTCTTGGAAAATGATTTTCCCAAGTCAAATAATGAAGGAATTACTTATTCAATAATTTATGTCGAGTCGCGCCGCGTGCCGTTTATAATAATATTATTTATTTAGTAGCTTTACTATTAAAGTAATTAATCTCAAATCAACTTATATCTTGTTAATTTAACGAGCATTTATTGGTTTTATAATAGTAATATTCAAATCTAATGATCAAACACAAACAGTGTAAAAATGATTAATTGTCAAATTATCCCTTATATTGTCAAAACACAAGGAGTGATAATTTTGATGCTATTGGAATAATTTAAAAGACACTACTTATTATTTCATACTAAATATGAGACATGTAGTCAGCCAATATCCAAATCTGTACACCTACTTTCTTTCTTCTTATACAAACACCTACGACATAGTTAAAAATAAAAATAAATTAAAAACTTAAAAGTGAAAAGAGGGATCATAATGCCAATTAAATTGGCACTTATATTGCGTTGTGCGCCAGTGAGGCGCATGCGTCAACAACCGGCGCCGGCGCACGCTGCGTCGTCGTCGCGACGTGCGGTACTCACTTCGAGAGAACATTATATTATGTAGGTTACTATCTGTGGGTATTGACCCCTTTATGCTTTGATCCAATGCTTTCAATATTTTATATGCAAAGAGTTCGATGGTTCGATCACACTGACGCATCCTATGTACAGCTGAGGAAAGAAATTGTAGAGTTTTTTTGTTACTCAATATATTTGACGGGCCAGCTGGCGCGGTTGGTTAAGACTCTGGTCAAGATTCCACCTATGGCGCCGCTTGTCGTGGGTTCGATTCCCACACAGGACATGCATTTATGTGCATGAACATATCTGTATGTCCTGAGTCAGGGTGTAAATATGTATACTAAGTATGTATTTACAAACAAAAAGAAGTATATGTATCAGTTATCTGGTTTCCATAGTACAAGCTCTGCTTAGTTTGGGATCAGATGACCGTGTGTGAGGAATGTCCCAGGATATTTATTTATCTATTATTATTATTTAAATCGCATTGTTTTATATATCAATGGGTTAGTGTAATGCATTGATTTACAAATATTTTATTCACCAGTATAAAGTAAGTCTTCAAAAGGATCCATCAAAATGTCCCAATGTGCTCTATCTATTTTAAACGTCATCATCATCCACCTGCCATGTTCCCAATCACTTGGAATGAAAAACGAAATTACTGTACCTACAGTTTTAAATATTTTAAAAAGTAGGTGTAAGAATAAGAATATTTCATGAGCTGTCAATACTTAATCGCATCGATTTTTTAAATCCAAGGATTATTATTTTATCTTTCTGCATTATTATATGTAGTTGTGTCTTTGATTGTACAGAAAATTGCGCAAGCTAAGGCGCCGAAATAAACGAATGTAAGTGAAGTGGTTCGAGGAATAGCCCACTTGACTAGATTATTAGCTAGCCGGCCAGCCTACCCAGGAGATTAGGCCATGTGTGCTGAGCCTGATAACACTGAGAGGGTAAATTATATCGAGTGCCTATGACATAAGGGCTAGAATTGCGTGGGATTCTCCTTGATAGGCTGATGACCTGAAGCTAAGGAACATCATGAAAGTGGGTTGATGGCACTAGACCGAGTTAAGTTCTCCTCTAGGAAGGTGATCACCCTGAAATAAGTAAAAATATGGTTTAAAAAATAGTAAGGTTGAAATATTTAATAAATTTAATAAAAACGAAATTTAGGTTATGCTTGAAATAAAAATAAAATAATACCTAGATTCAATGTCTTAAATTAACAATATTTGTTCTTATCTAAGACCTTTTTTTAAAATTAAGTAATGAAAATGTTGTTTATTCAAATAGGCCTTCATAAGCACTTAATTGTGGATAGTCTGACCTTAATACCGTATTTATGCTAGACTACTTTAATATTTTGATGCTTACTTTGTTCAAAACATAACAGACTCGTACATCCACTCTAAAATATAATAATACTAGCTGTCACCCGCGGTTTCACCCGCGTTCCCGGGATAAAAAGTAGCCTATGTACTTGACCATACTATAGGCTATCTGCATGCCAAATTTCATGATGATCAGTAGTTGAGGCGTGAAGGCGATACTAACAAACAAACTCACTTTCGCATGTATAATATAACTAGCTTCTGCTCGCGGCTTCGCCCGCGTGGCCCACAGCAAACAAATTACATATTTTTCTACAACAATAAAAGAAAACAAAACAACTTCATCCCGCTTCGAGGGTGGAATTATTAAAAACGCTGAGACACGTATAAATTAATTTTCAATCTTCAGCCTAAACACAAAATTTTAAGACCTTAACTTCGAAACTGACGGACTTTCATACAAACTTTCATCCCCTATTTTACCCCCTTAGGGGTGGAATTTCGAAAAACCCTTCCTTAGTGGATACCTACTCTTGATAAAGAATATAACCTCTAAATTTCATGTCTCTAGGACCAGCGGTTTAGCGTGTGCGTTGATGTATAAGTCAATCAGTCAGTCACGACTTTAAATTGTATATATATGTATAGATTAGTTAGGATATTTCTATCCTGCATTCATTCTTTTGAATCCTTCGATCTAGAGAAGTCAAATTCAGGCGTGTGTCTAAGCTGTTCGATGCGTGTATCCAATACTGTGAAGTAGTCTCAGCATTAGAGGGAGACTCCTAACGACTTACTAATGATGGTAAGTAAAATCATCTCACGCTATCAGATGAACCATCAAACGCCATAAATCACTCAGTAAATTAGTAAGCATTCTCATTTTAAACTCACGGTTCAAAACGAAAACGTCTCAAAGGTCAATCAGGCTATTACTGATCTAAAAAAAACTAGCATGGGACAAAATAAAAAGGTATTTCATGTGAATTCCCTTGACATTCTGGCCTGCGTGTATTCCGGCGCGGTTGACGTATAGTGTGTCGAGATGCGTTTATGGCGTGTCGAAGATAAACGTATCCTATTGACGACTCGCCTTAACAGTAGCTCAAGTATCAAAGTACCAATAGTGGGAAAGGCGTTTATTTTCAAGTGAAAATATCCTCTCACTAAGCTATAGACGGTTTTTTGATGCTCAAAGGTTTAACAAGTATTTAAGCGAAAGCGGTAGTAAATACAACCGAATAGGCCTTTAATTTATGAGTGTGATGTAGCTTGACAACTGTGGTGGTGCCGCGTCTTAGGTAGAGCTGCGTGTTTGTATACAAATCTCTTATGCTAGTGACGTTACCACTGTTCATTTGGAGTATAACCCATTAAATGCATTGGATATAAATTTAGGAATTCAGCATAGGTTTATACATTTTAGGCAAGTGCATAATACTTGGGATTTAGTCGAAGCAACAAGTTACTAATAAAAGAAATGAGTTACACACACAAAGCTTGGCTACTGTTCCGTCCCGAACTGTTGCGGGCGCCTGGGTGTGTAAATATCTACATTTCCCCGCTCGGCGCTGACACGTTGATGTTGCTGCTCGGAATTAGGTTACTGCCACATTAACTCGTCACAGCTTACTTCTTTTCCTCCGCATTTTTATAGCTCTACACGCTACAAACAAATACTTTGTTTTTTATAGTTTCGTTGAAGCGACGGATTATGTTGTTTTGTTTCAGAGATAGATTTGCTGGTACATTGAAGAGTCTTGTAAAAATGACTTTTCTAGTTTTCTGAAATTTTTTGATTACTTTCAGTTTTTTTATGACTGCTATTTTCCTGTATTTTCTGAAACTGGGCCTATATTACGAAAAACGATACACGATAGTCCGATCATCGTTGTCAATCAATTAGCCAATAGAATTGCACAAAATTAAGTCTCGTCAGTTTTGCTGCAATTCTATTGGTTAATATTTGACAACAATGATCGGACTATCGTATATCGTTTTTCGTAGTTGGCCCTCTGATACCGAAACCCCTTTTTTTTTTTTTATATAACGTTTGTCGGTAAACAAGCATACGGCTGACCTGATGGTAAGCGGTTGCCGTAGCCATATGGACGCTTGCAACACGATAAGCATCACTCACGCGTTACCGACCTTTCCCCCCTCCCCTATGAGCTCTGGCGACCTTACTCACGCGCAGGAACACAACTTTACACAACATAAAGTTATTTGGCTGCGGTATTCTGTAAGGTGAAGGTACTTCCCCAGTCGAGCTGCTCTTTGAGCGAATAAACGCTATGCTCTACCTCTCTCAAAACCCCTTTTTATACAGCTTTTATTGGGATCAGATTGAGGAGTGACATCCTGTTACACCGAAGGGTAATTGAATCCTATCGATCTTCAATATGTCAGACGACACCTGATGAAAATGGAAGACGGCACCAGAAAGATTACGATTCCTAAATTCTTAATAATTTATTCAAATAGACCTTCGCAGGCACTTATGAATAGTCTCACTATAATGCCGGTTCGGAAGGTTGCATTTGCTGAAAAGAGCCGCAATAAACTCAGCAATTACTCTTTTCAAAACTATAGTAACAATGATCGTTGAAACAACATCCCACATGGCGGTTACCTCGTGAGCCAAGTCAAGGTACTTGCTGAGCTTGCCCTTCTTGGTCCTCACGAGGTTATCGTCATGGGGGATGGTGATGTCGACGAGCACTGCTCGGCGCTTCAGTCGATCTGTCAGCACGATATCAGGCTTATTGGCTACAATAGTCCTGTCCGTGATGACAGATGGATCCCAATAGAGCGCAGCACGACAATTTTCGAGAACCGTACTGACGTATTAGTACGGTATTTCGGACTCTACAAGGCCGTACTGAAGAGCAAGTTGCAAGTGAATGATTCTGGCTACTAGGTTATTATTGATTAAATTAGTAGTAAATATATATTATTTATGTATTGTTGTCTCGTGTTTCAGCGCAGAATGTAAGACAAGAGCCAAGACATCCAGTGTCGATATTAAAATTTAAAAGTACCCTTGAACTAACTAGAACCTTGTACTGCTTGTGATTTATTGAAGGGCTATTTAGTGCTCGAGTGTTTTATAAAATCGTTATACACGTCGCGCGGGCGGCCGGCCCGGCGCGTGGGGTGCGGGCAGTGGCGCGACACGCTACATATTCCGCCGCGATTTATCGCACACCCGACATTTTTCATAATGTTTTTGTCGGATGTCATCTAAATTGTAATTTTTGACAGCCAAAGTGGCTTATTATATTTTTTCTGTCGCTGCCATTGAAGCGGTGGCGCCATAACACACAGACTTGAAAAATATGTTGAATTAGATTTATTATTAACCAAAATAACACGCCTATTTCCGTGTTATAACAAGAATAATAGAACTCGGCTGAAAACAACAAGACCGTAGTTATTTTTTACCGCATTTTATTAATTTCACGTCATAGTATTTTTAAATGTACCTAATGTCTTTAAATAGACACGGTTTTTTCTTCCCACGTGAGTTTTCGAATAGCACTGCTTTCCATAAATGTATATCCTACTTAATTCAGTAGAAGCATTGATAACAATGAATTCTCAAAGCGGTATACAATGTCCAATTTGCGCGGAACAGTGTTGTGTGCGGAATACTGAGCGCGGGTTCGAACCCCCGACCTTCGGAGGAACGCTCGACGAATTGCGCTATACTATATTACATCCTGCCTGAGGAGGACACACTTTGTTGAATAAAGAATTGGCCTCCAAGGAAACTGATCGAAACCTTCAGCTTTGATAAAGATTGGTAGAGGTAGTTTAGGTAATTTATTAACTAACCGTAGTTATAGGTGTATGTACAGTCGAAGACAAAGATATGTATACACTTATCATTATAAAAAATAAGTAATCATAAAAAGCTCCATTAATTTGTACTCATCCAAATGCTCAAAAATATGTAAACAATATAGAAAACATAAATATGTACCCGATACGATCATAAATTTGTAGACATTAGATAAAACAAAAATATGTATTCATAAAAGATGCATAAAATTGTTACCACTCAATGTGCCAAAAATATGTATACTACCATCTGAGCAATGATGACACTGTATATGACACAAACATTCATTAATATATTATGTAGTATCGCTGCACACATGATTAAATATTTACATTCTGTGATGTCTTTAGACCAGGTCATGACGTCATTTGCTTCTTAAATTTCACTTTTAATTTGAATATACTTTTCAATCTCAGTCGGCAGATTCAATGAAGGGTCAGTTCACACCGAAACGCGGCAAGCTTAGATAGCAATAGAATATAGATCTTTAAAAAGTGTTTGCCATGTTAAACTTTTCAGATACTGTTCCGATTGCTCTCAAAATGGATATTTGAGAGACATTGGGATCACAAAACAAGAATCTTTTCTCAAAATGTTGAAAAACTGTCCGCCATGTTGAACTTTTTAGATACTGGTCCGATTGCTCTCAAAATCGATATTTGAGAGACCTTTGGGTCACTAAACAAGAATCTTTTCTCAAAATGTCAAGAAAGTGTCCGCCATGTTGAACTTTTTAGGTACTGGTCCGATTGCTCTCAAAATCGATATTTGTGAGTCCTTGGGGTCACAAAACAAGAATCTTTTCTCAAAATGTCGAAAAAGTGTCCGCCATGTTGAACTTTTTAGATACTGGTCCGATTGCTCTCAAAATCGATATTTGAGAGACCTTTGGGTCACAAAACAAGAATCTTTTCTCAAAATGTCAAAAAGTGTCCGCCATGTTGAACTTTTTAGGTACGGGTCCGATTGCTCTCAAAATCGATATTTGTGAGTCCTTGGGGTCACAAAACAAGAATCTTTTCTCAAAATGTCGAAAAAGTGTCCGCCATGTTGAACTTTTTAGATACTGGTCCGATTGCTCTCAAATTCGATATTTGAGAGATCTTGGGGTCACAAAACAAGAATCTTTTCTCAAAATGTCGAAAAAGTGTCCGGCTTATGAACCTTTTAGATACTGGTGACCCCAAGGAAGGAAATGTCTCTCAAATATCGCTTTTAAGAGCAATCGGACCGGTATCTAAAAAAATCTACATGGTGGACGCTTTTTCAACATTATGAGAAAAGATTCTTGTTTTGTGACCCGAAGGACTCACAAATATCGATTTTGAGAGCAATCGGATCAGTACCTAAAAAGTTCAACATGGCGGACACCTTTTCAAAATTCTGAGAAAAGTTTCTTGTTTTGTGACCCGAAGGACTCACAAATATCGATTTTGAGAGCGATCGGACCAGTATCTAAAAAGTTCAACATGGCGGACACTTTTTCGACATTTTGAGAAAAGATTCTTGTTTTGTGACCCCAAGGACTCACAAATATCGATTTTGAGAGCAATCGGACCAGTACCTAAAAAGTTCAACATGGCGGACACTTTTTTGACATTTTGAGAAAAGATTCTTGTTTTGTGACCCAAAGGTCTCTCAAATATCGATTTTGAGAGCAATCGGACCAGTATCTAAAAAGTTCAACATGGCGGACACTTTTTCGACATTTTTAGAAAAGATTCTTGTTTTGTGACCCCAAGGACTCACAAATATCGATTTTGAGAGCAATCGGACCAGTACCTAAAAAGTTCAACATGGCGGACACTTTTTTGACATTTTGAGAAAAGATTCTTGTTTTGTGACCCAAAGGTCTCTCAAATATCGATTTTGAGAGCAATCGGACCAGTATCTAAAAAGTTCAACATGGTGGACACCATTTAAAAATTCTGAGAAAAGATTCTTGTTTTGTGACCCGAAGGACTCACAAATATCGATTTTGAGAGCGATCGGACCAGTATCTAAAAATTTTAACATGGCGGACACTTTTTTGACATTTTGAGAAAAGATTCTTGTTTTGTGACCCAAAGTTCTCTCAAATATCGATTTTGAGCGCAATCGGACCATTATGTAAAAAGTTCAACATGGCGGACACTTTTTCAACATTTTGAGAAAAGCACATAAAAAAAGTCCTGTCGTTGTAACATTTGTAACTGATGTCAATCAACATTAAATCATTTTTTTAATTTTAAGTTACTTTTGTCGTGTGGGTGCAAACGGCCGACAGAGCTGAGACACTGTTGTGTGCGTGTCGACGCTCAGAACAGTTAGGTACTTAAGTAAGTGGCGTGAAAAAATAATGATCATTGAGCGGTGACGTTGGTTATGATTTTAATTCAATAAACTTGGAAGCAAACATTTTGTTATGAATATTTGAGTAATTTATTTTGAGCTGAAACTTTTTATAGAGAGTCTATACCTGATGTAGTCTTCGTTCACCCCTTTTAGAAAGATATACCCATTCCGTTACACGTTGTGTAGTCAAATTTCATCTCAAGACAATTCGAAGAACACCAAAAAATGTGGGATTCCAGTGCCTAAATTTCTTCTCGGACCCTAAAAACCATAATAGTCAAAGTTCATCTCACGAAAATTCCAACAACACCAAACACGGCTAGGATACGTTGCTCCGCTACGGAGTTCCAGTGTCCATCCTCCTACTCCATCATCAGACCCTAAAAACCATATATGGTCAAAGATCATCTCACGAAAACTCTAACAATCCCAAACACGGCTAGGATACACTGTCCTGCTATAGAGTTCTAGTGCCCACCCTCCTACTCCATCATCAGACCCTGAAAACCATATATGGTAAAAGTTTATCTCACGACAATCCCAACAACCCCAAACACGGCTAGGATAAGTTGCTTCGTTATGAAGTTCCAGTGTCCACTCTTCTACTCCATCATCAGACCCTGAAAACCATAGATGGTCAAAGTTCATTTCACGACAATTCCAACAACCCCAAACACAGCTGAGATACGTTGCTCCGTTATGGAGTTCCAGTCTCCACCCTCCTACTCCATCATCAGACCCTGAAAACCATATATGGCCAAAGTTCATCTCACGACAATTCCAACAAACCCAAACATGGCTACGGCTACGTACCTAATTCAAAATATTTGAAATAGTAATCATGAATAAATATTTCACGACGAATCGTTGAAATTGCACAGTGAATGTCCTGTTACATGGAGCGACAATAACATTACCTTTCTCAACGACTTGATCACTTCATGCGGTAGGCGACGTTGCCAGCCAGCTTGCGCACGAGCTGACAACATCGCGAGCGCGAAACTACCAACGGACGCACGCAAAATTATTGATTTTTTTCAAAACTTTTTTCAAGTACCTACCGTTCTTCAATAAAATTCTATGAAGGCCTTGACTGCAATGAGTTTACATATTTTTGACTGTAATGTTGAATACATATTTTGGTTGTTCACAAATTTATGATTTGATACATGGATATATATTATTGAACTTGTTGTTTACATACATAATTGTCCATCAGTGTATACTTATTTTTGAACTTCTGTGTGTTCCCATATCTATGATAATGTAAACGGCTACTTTTTATGTGGCTTGGTGGTGTATACTTATTTTTGTCCTCGACTGTACATACGTTTGTAATTATACGGGCTTAAGATATTTGTATTTTAAATAGATATACCTACCCTGGGGCTCTACCGCGTAACTTTTGTGGTAATCGTAACGAACACCACTTCTACTGCTGCTGTACTTTGCCAGTTCCTGTAGGCTGTGTCCACCACCTTGAGCGATATCATCATATTTCATCCATTGACGCGCACGCGGTACGACGCAACGATGACCATTCGTGGGCCCTGATTGGTAGTAATTCATAAACGCAGAACACAGGTAAAACAAAGAGGCACAGCATGTTTCTAATAAGATTCGTGGAATTTATCGGATGGAATTTTCAAACAGATTTTGAGCAAACTGACCGGTCTTTTAATTCGGCGGGCACGGCAATGTCGGTCTATTTGTTTGCAATAGGTTTGCAATGACGACACAGCTAGCACTTCTCTGTATAAAGCTGGGCTTTATTACGTTGGCAAGGACCTTATAAGTCATAAACTGATATGATGTTTAAATTAAATTACAAGTTCAAACTTCTAGACGAGCAACAAGTTCGCGAAGAGCCGCGGGGGGAATGAGGGGAAGGGGGTGTCTGTCCCGAGAATTACCCTAAGTTATATGCCAAATAGAAAGCTAATAAATTATCCCTATAGTTTGAACAACACCCATTAGACATTTACGAGAGATTTGTGTCAATATCTCATATGACTTGTCGCTGTTCAGTGAAGCAAAACATCAAAGGAAGGTCTGAAGGTGGATCTATATCATTAATACATTTCGCAGATTTTGGAAGCTGCAACAATTTTGTGTAGACACAGAAACTGAACTTACATTACTGTTCGCGCCGAAGGTACTCGGTGCTTACTTATTTTTCTTTATTAATATAATGTAGGTACTCTTATATTTTTTCGCTATTCAAATTCATTTCGCTGCACGACTACAAGCTTAAGTACTGGACCACCGTCGGTTGCGACCAGTCGCGTGTGCATCACTCCGTGTTCTCAAGGAGTTTCCACGCCATCATTATTCTGGAGCCAGTGCATCTCTTGCACGGCTTCGTCCACTATATCGAAGAACCGCAGAGAATCGAGCCCTTTCGTACGAAGGAAGAACGCGCCAGGCCGGCTCCAAATCGAAGGTGAGTGGTTGTGCAGCTCCTCCTTGGTTTAGGGTTAGATCTCTTTCCCCGCTATAAATTTAATTTCCTATGGTGATACAGTTGACCGATTTCACCTCATCGCGTCAACAATTACATATAAGAAATATTCATGATTTAGTAGGGTTGTCTGGAACAGATCGCTTTATAGCGATGCGAAAGGAAGGATGAGAATTTTATTCTTCTTCTTTATTATTTTTCTTTCGCTGTAAAAATATTAAGATCTATGTTAAATATGTACAAAGTTCAGTCTCATAGAAAATTTCCGCAAGTCTGCCGCTGCCTCCGATTAACTACTAATTTTACTAATTGGCTAGTGTTCGTAAAGTCTACATAATCAACTCCAACAATCGAGTTACTTACTGTTTCTAATATATCATTGTTACTGTATTTTTGCCTTATTTATCTGGGTTCGTGAACGCCTTGTCTCTCAATAAAGCCAGACTTTAAGTAAACTCAATGTAAAGTTTGATTGCCTTTGGTTTGTGGTGAAAAACCGCCTTGCAATTAAATATAAGGCGTTGTAATTCAGTAGTAGAGATGACTTAACAAAGGTCAGGGGTTCGAATCGTACAACGAACTACAGGTTTCGGCTAAGGACAACATCGTGGGGGTACCTTAGCATGGTGGTAGGGTACCCAATAAATAAATGCCTCTCGTGTGTTTCGGATACTGAACTAGAGAGCCAGTTAACTTCTAGGCTGTGTTTAGTATAGGTATGTACCTATACTATACATAGTAGTACTATACATAGTATAATAATAATAATTGTTTATTAGACTCAAACAAAAGATACAGGTGTTTCTCATAATTTTAGTACATTAAAATACAAGCACATTTTGATCATTGACGCCTAAACTAGATGCACATAGCATCTGTTCTATAGACATCAATACCCCTTTTATGTTACAAATTTGTACCTAAGATAAATCTTGCAGTATGGACCTGTTTATATTTTTATTTTATGTTACAAAGTTTTATCAGAATCAATTACTTTTAATAATTTAAAACAAGTTATTAAAATACAAAGCCTTAAATAACAAATAGGTATAATAATAATAATAATAATTCTATGGAGAGTGTGTGTAAGTGTAAAAAAAGTGTACCTAAGCGTAGAGTAAGTGTGAAGGTGTAGTGAATGTGTGTTTGGTTTATGTTTGTGTAGTGTGTGTGTAGTGTATTAAACAGGAAAGAGGGACAAGCTTTATGCAGATAGTAATACCTCAGTTTGGTCGTAGTTCAACTTTTGAAGCCACTGAGTTAATTCATACTTGCATTTGAAATACGTCAAGGGGAAAATTTCTATTTCTTTGCTTATTTTATTATAGAGTTGGCTATTAAGGTAACAAGAGAACTTTTGAGCAAATTTTGTATTAAACCTTTCTGACGGACAGATTCTATCTTTTCTTCTCTGGTTATTATAAGATGTTCTGTCAAATTTTAGTTGTAAATGTGTGTTTAAAATTATTTGTTTAATAAATAATTGCCTAACTGTCAATACATTACAATTTTGATACAGGTCTACGGTTGGATAACGATACCGGCGGAAGGTAGCAACCTTGAGCACAGATCTTTGAGCTCTTTCAAGTATAAGTAAATTTGTTTTAGCTGCACCGCCCCACGCCGCTATACAATATTGTAAAATAGACTGACAAAGCGCAAAGTACATTGTTTTAATAATCTTCGTCCCAGCAACGCACCTTATGTTTTTAAAGACAGCTATAAGCTTTCTAGTGCGTTGTGACAGAAGACTAATGTGTTGTTTGAAATCAAGACCACGGTCAAAAATTACTCCCAAGTATTTAATCGTATCGACTCGCTCCAATTGATGGCATAGACAGTCCGTTTCAATATCCATACATTGAGTAGAATGCGCTTTAATAGAATAGATTTGGGGTTCTACAGTATTTCGTATGGAGAAACACATAAACTTGGTTTTGTCAGAGTTTAATGACAGTAAATTGTTCCTTAGCCATTTGACCACATTATTAAAGCCTGATTGTGCAGTACAGAAAACTTCAGACCAACTCCTTCCCTGGAACATCAATGCAGTATCATCTGCATATGTGAGAATTTTACCCCCCCTGAATTGCATGTCACACAAATCATTGATGTATATCAAGAAAAGAGTTGGGCCCAAGATACTGCCCTGAGGCACACCGAAAGTAACAGGCAAAGGATCACTGATATAGTCACCGATTTTCACCATTTGGAATCTGTCCGTTAGGTAATCTTTAAATAGCTTCAATTGCATATCTCGAATCCCTAAGGCTTCTAGTTTTGTGAGCAGAATTGGAACCGATACCGTGTCAAATGCCTTTGCTAGATCCAGAAATATTGCAAGACACTTCTCCTTGGAATCTAATCCACGAACAGCATAATCTGTAAGGTCATTCACGGCATCGGTTGTCGATTTTCCTTTTCGGAATCCATATTGGTTCTTTGAAATAATGTTTCGGGAGTCAAGATAATGGGTCAGTCTATTGTTTATTGCTCTCTCCAATATCTTTGATAGAGAAGGTAATATAGAAATTGGGCGATAGTTAGCCACATTCTCTTTATCGCCACCTTTGTGTATTGGGAGAACAAATGATTTTTTAAATGGTTTTGGGAAAACACCATTTTTTAAACTTAAATTACATATATGGCACAAAGGTTTCGTCAAAATATCAATATTTTGTTTAATGACTGCAGTTGATATTCCATCCCAACCTATAGCGCAATCCGTTTTAAGGGAGTTTACGAGACTTCTTATTTCATTTTCATCAAGATCCAATAATACAAATGAATCGGCTTTATTACTGATGAAAGAAGAATTCTTTGTTTGCCCAATATGGGAGGTAATTTTATCGGCTAGGTTTTTGCCAACGTTAGCAAAGAAATTATTGACTAAGTTCACTTGTGTATTAGGTTCTACGGGTCCCTTGAGTAAGTCTTCTGATAGCTGCTGTTTAGGTTTAAAGTTCGATATGTTTTTTATAGCTTGCCAAGTTTTTTTAATATTTGTAGAACTAGCCTTTTGCAATTCCTGACGTTCGTATTGTCGTTTTACTTTTTTTATTAACTTGTTACAAAAACTTCTATATCTGAGATATGTGATTTTTAATGTTTCGTTATCCGGCTGTTTTTTCAGTTTTTTATGCATTTTATCCCTATTGCGCATACATCGTAACAGTCCTGGGGTTATCCACGGCTTTTTAATGACCTTACGATGGGGCATTTTTATTTTTAAGGTATTATTTCTAATAACCTTTTGTAGTGTATCAATAAGTAGAGTTGTGGATTTATTACAGTCAGTTTCATTAACGATATTTGAAATATCAACTTTTGACAAATCATCCGAGATTCCCGTGTAATTGATTTTATTAATTGTTTTATTCAATTTATATATATATATAGTATGTACTAGAAGTACTTATACCTACAGAGACAACTTTGTTTCAGTCATAACAGTCCATTAATCAAAAGAAGCCGCTGAAACAACGGTGACTTCGCAAATTATGATGAAGCAATACTTCGCAGTGACATTGTTTTGGAGCTCCCCTTCGGCCGCAGCCTGCATAGCAACCCTGGAGTTGTCGCCTGATGGATGACTCGACACTTCTGTCTTATTACATTTGTAACAAATTACTGAATGACAGGTCATTCCTTCTTATTCGCTGTCACTTCAATTATATAGATTTGTGAGATGGGTGGCTGTAGGATAGGGATGGCAAGTGCTTTGAGACGTTCTAAGGATAGGGTTTAGTGTACCTATTCTTATGTCACATACCTTCCCGCTATATTATTCTTACCTTACCTTATTTCTTTTGAGAGAGGTAGAGCATAGCGTTTATTTGCTCAAAGAGCCGCTCGACTGGGGAAGTACCTCCACCTTACAGAATACCGCAGTCAAATAACTTTATGTTGCGAAAAGTTGTGTTCCTGCGTATGAGTAAGGTCGCCATAGGTCATAAGGGAGGGGGGAAAAGTCGGTAACGCGTGAGCGATGCTTCTTGTGTTGTAAGCGTCCATATGGCTACGGTAACCGCTTACCATCAGGTGGGCCGTATGCGTGTTTACCGACTAAGTTGTATAAAAAAAAACTATTGTGTAATTTCTGGAGCTCATCATATATCATCATAACTCTTTTCAGTTTTTCTGCAGTAGGTTAACAACAAAATGATCTAAGTGTTGCCCTATACGTCAAATTTTGATAAGGGCGAGTTGCCTAAGCCCCCAAAATTTCATCGTGTAAATTATCTACAAAAATATTTGTTGGCAAATAATTATCACCCTTAAATTGAGGAGAGGTAACCAATCTGCTGTAATAAAGGTAAATGTTTAACATTCATTACAGTGAAACCCATTTCACAGGTATTCGGACGTATCCCTTGATCCCACACCGATTGGAGTACCTACCCACCCATCTCATTAATATTCAATCACATTATACGACCATATATTATTATGTACAATAAATAAGAAACATTCTCACCTGTTGAAATAGGAAGTTATGTCGCAGTTAAAATACTTAAAATAGAAACAGTAAACATTCCTAGAACCAAATGAAGAAATAATATTGACTTTATTAGCTCTTAAGTATGTATGTTTTTACTATATAATAATGTAAGAAATAAATTATGGACCCCATACAAAGCATATAAGGTACTGAGGTATGTTATAGTAAACTAAAAAAGGCCTAGTAGTCCTTTTTAAAATGCGAGGGTTCCGTAGATGCTGTTAAATTAATGGTGTCTTTACAGGTTGTGAAATGGTCTCCATGTTGTGGTTTTCTCAAAGATGAAATTTTTCAATAGCAAACTGTTAATAAATGATTGCCGACATAATGTAAATTAACAATGAAACAAAAGGTAAGTTTTCTAATCAAGTTTCGAGTCGAGATTAAATCAATTGAATTTGGAGCCTGCACCAACGATGTTAGATTTATTTTCGATTAACACGATCGATTCTTGAGACGATCTGAGTGTTGATCTCGTTTCGTTGATACAGGCCTCAATATTAAATAGGTATATACATAATTTAACAAAAATATTTAAGTACTGTGTGATTTTACCAGAACAACCTATTTTTTTAGGATATCTATATGACAGCAGCCTTCTTTCATCAACATCTGTACTTTGCAGCGTCTATACTAAACAGTTATATACACGGACTCCTAAGAGCATGGCTGGTCGTACGCGGTGAGTATCTAGTGTATTCCAGGTACTGATACATAAATGGCGGTCCCGTTACACTTATCGATGCTGTGGGAACATCATTACAGCGCCATCGTAAATAAGGGCCCACTTGCTGAACCAGTTCTTGATACTTCCTTCATAGATATTTACTATTTACTTGGACTTGTACGGAACATGCCTGAGGAGCTACAAGTCCTTACTTATTTTCTGATGTTATGTCGTATAGGGTACGACATGCTTACAATTAATACTACATTCTACAGTACGACTATCTATTACGACGTTCTATTATAAATCGGAATGTGTGTTAGTTTGTATGTAGAGTTTTTATTCAATGATGACTTAATATGGGTTAACGGATTTAGGTGTGATTTGGTATGTAGGTAGATAGATAACCTAGGAATAAAAGCAAAATTATTTTATTCCAGGAAAATATTAGAGATCCCTCTGAAATGCGAGTTAAAACGCAAGGCAGTATAATAATTGTGAAAGTATATTTAACAGTTTTTTCACTCAAACGTGAAACGTTAATAGAGTATGTAATGTGGAATCCAGATAGTTATCCTAGATTCATTCATAAAGTAAGTCATTTTCAAAAATAATAACGTTGCCTTTGGAAAACGGATGACACTGCAGGGCGAACGTTAGTTTCCAATAAATCTTTTTTCAACGTAAAGGTTGTACGGAATGTCGTTTGGATTCTTTTTATTACCTCCCCTAACAAGATTCCTCTGCCTCATAGGTCATTACTGCCCACTCCACCCACAGGCCCCATGTAGCTTGAAGATATAATAGCCTATCCCGATTTGATTGGAAAACGACGATGGGAGAAATAAATCGAAAATAATGATAGTTACAAGTACCTATATCACAACACAATTATTGTTTTTTTTCTGTGATGTTTGTTTTTTTTTACATCTTTTGGCTGCTTTATATAATTGTGTTGTGTTATTTCAGAAGAAATTATTTTTCTTTCTTTCTTTCTATATAGTGATACTAAAGAAAAAACTTTTAACAAAATATAAAACCAACATCAAAAAAGTTTTGCACTAAAAATGATTAAGCTTAATATTCTATCATAATTCAAAGCCGTAATAGTCTGTATGGGATTGCGCTTCTCAAAATCGGTTCATATATGCCGTGGTTACAACCGTTCATCATCCACATTTTAATCGGCTTAAACATCGGTTACTTACAAGGCAATATACTAACAACATCCTCAATCCATGTACTTAATATAACTGTATGTAACATCGAAGTAATTACCGATGAAGCTTGATTATCGGTTAATTTGAGCGAGCTGCCAGTTCATGATGACCTGAACCGGTCCTTATCGACTGCATCTTGCTTTGCCTCGCCACTTAGAGATAGCTAGTAGGCTTTAGATCGTTTCTTGTAACACCTTATTTCCTGATTGATATAATTAAACCGGCAGTTGAAGATTGCTTGGAAGATAAATAAAAAGCAAATAAATTGCCTCAACTTCCTGTGGTACATCCATTTGGTAAAGGCAAAATTCTTTATATTCTTTCTGGACATTATCCTAACTAAAATTATAAATGCGAAAGTGAGTTTGTTTTTTGTTACGCCTTCACGCCTCAACTACTCAACGGATCATTATGAAATTTGGCATGCAGATAGCCAAGGATGGAGAAGGATATAGTTTACTTACTACTTTTT
Source organism: Achlya flavicornis (assembly GCA_947623365.1). Classification (NCBI taxonomy): domain Eukaryota; kingdom Metazoa; phylum Arthropoda; class Insecta; order Lepidoptera; family Drepanidae; genus Achlya; species Achlya flavicornis. Next base: position 292,091 of record OX392472.1, read on the forward strand.
ATCCAAGGATCGCGGGTGTTACCACAGTGGACAGCTAGTCTTCTTAAATATAAAGTAAATTCTTAAATTAGGTACCTACTTTTAATGTAGGCCCATGGAGCAATTAGGCAGGCTATTAGATCCTTTCTCATATTATCATTATGATTATATTCGCTATTTTACTTTTTATGTTAAAAAATACATTCAAATCATAGAAAATAATTCAAATACAAAATCATTTACTTAAATAGACCTTCGCAGGCACATCTGACTCTAATACTCTATACCAGTTAGGAAAGGTTGCATTTGCTGAGAAAAGCCGGCAATAAATTCAACAATTTCACTTTTCAAAACAAAATTTGCGATGCTTTCCTTTAAATTGATAAAATAAATAAATATCCAGGGACATTCCTCACACACGGTCATCTGATCCCAAACTAAGCAGAGCTTGTACTATGGAAACCAGATAACTGATATAATACATATACTACATATATACATGATGGTTCTAAACTTGCATTTTCTTTTTAAATAGCATATTTATCTCCTTAGTTATTTAATAAATGCAAATATAACAAATCTAGCGTTATTCGTTAGGCGTTTTAAGTTCAAATAGCTCTAGTTTCCATAAGCTGAATGACCATTGTCACACGTTCTCTCAGTAGGCAGCCGGAAAATGTGAAAATAGCCCGGCGTAATATCCGGAGCAACTCATGCAACTAAAATAACATCGCTGAATTTGTTGCAAACCTAAAGCCGAAGTAGGAGTCCGACGGTCGGAAGGTGCGTTACGGGCTTAATAGTGAGAAACAACACAAAATGTTGTCAGTATTTATGTAATAGTTTGGATTTATTCAGAAATTATCGATCTATCATAATTCATAGCTGTATAATTTGACCCGATGGCCATTGAGCTTATTATCACTACGTATAGAGAAGATGCCACACAGCACAACTATGTTCCGTTCAAGAGAGGCCATCCGGCCACACTTGTTGTACAACGTTAAAATCACGGTGTTTGCGAAAAGCTCCTGTTAGCATTAACATTATTTTATATGAATATTATTTAATTTCATACCATTGAATATTGATTAATTATAATTAATTGTCAGCATTATTTATTATGAAAGTGTAAATCGTATTATTTTGATATTGTGTATTTGAATATCGAGGAATGGCAACACCAGAAAAGGATAATCGTAACAATGGCGGCCATTCGAGAAAGTGTTTTAATTCATTTTGTGGTAATTACCAAGTTTACCAACGGTGTAAATACAGATTTAGCTTGTTTAAGCCAACTTCTTTTCAGTACATAAGGTATGTTTAATACTCCTAAAAGCGTTCTGATAGCGCTACGTGTTTCTACTGTCTGCTTAGACGACTAGTTATTGTTTCAGCGCTAAACAGAACATTAGTTGACCAAAAAAATGGGACATAACCTTTGCTTATGATAGCTTCATTTCTCTATACGTAGTAATAGCTCAATGCCGATGACTTGGCAATTTAGATGATGATGGTATCAAATATGATTTTATAATGGTAGTAAATTGCATGACTCCTAATAATACAATAAGCCAGCTTGGCTTACAAAAACATTGTAAGTTAACCTCAGGGAACCTTTTAGTCCCTCCAGTTGATGCCAGGAACCAACCAGTGTATTATGTAGCTGTGTTGGTGAGTCATTTACCTTCTAGACTTGATGTGCCTTCGGTTACAACACTCGTGGCATAATCGATGTTTACATTTTATTTTTAGCGGTGTTCCATGTTTAAAGTAACATGCAATACCACATAAAATCTCATTGGGCATAGGAAAGTAGCTTCATCAAGTATGCTGCTCGCATGCACGGCACTCGTTAGGATGCGCGGTGGGTTCATGCGCAGGCGCACGGCTCCGAGTATTTGCCGCGCGTGTGATCAGTACGCATAGAAGATGTTTATTATGTAAATATAAATACACTCTTCGTCTACAAATACCTTTTAAGGCACGTTTAACAGACATTACGAGATAATTGTGTATTAATTTATGTGAGCGCCATTTTAATATTTGAATATCAATCGCTTCTTGTTTTTATTGGTATAAAGTATTTTGAATATATTATATTGCAAATAAAAAATGATAAACAATACGTCGTACTCTGGGGCTACATTTATCTTCTTAGTAGGGCCGTCTCTATTCCCTAAAAAATAAATTCTATTCACGATCAAAATGTTAGAAATATCTTTGCGATTTCGGTCTTGTCAGTATAATTTTGTCCGTATCGTAGCTAATTGGTTAAAACTCATGGATAAATGAAATCTTCAAATATTTAAAAGCAACGACCGAACGAGTTGGCAATTCTGTCAATAAGTAACACAAGTCAACACTCCGGCGGAGACGGTTTTCGATGTTATCTGCTCATTGAATAATTTCCTTCCATTTGAAGAGAAATGTTACGAGTTGCGAAGACACTGAGGACCGAGGACCCGACGAACCTATCTCAAAAGTAAACAAGCTTTTGTACTTTAGCTTTGCAACTTAATTACTTTGTTAGGAATTTTCTGGAAACATTCTAACTTACATACTTGACCCAGTTTATTATTAATCTACTACACACAACAACACAACACAGATTTTTAAAACTACGTCTCTACCATTCTCTACAAATAATATAAGACTTTGTCGAATGAAAAAAACATATAGGTTAAAGGCGTGTATAAAATAATAAAAAGAAGAAATAACAAAAAGATGGCTTTCCACACCGCGGTTTCACCCACGTTCCCTAGTATAAAGTAGACTATGTTTCTCTTCGGCCCGTAAGTATCTTTTTGAAAATATAATATCTCTGTCCCCGTTACTGCGTGAAAGAACGAAAAATCAACAAACACGTGTTAAGGCAAAAATGTGTGCAAAAGACATAAAGGAATCTGGAGATGTGATTAGTTAATAATTGGACTGTTTTACAAAAAACTTAAACCGACTTCAAAGTACACTAAGAAGTAACCAAATCCTGATATGATGACAATGGGATCAAACGGGAAGTGTACCCTTCCAGACAAAAAAAAGAATTTTCCAAATCGGTTAATAAATGACGGAGTTATGAGGTAACAAACATAAAAAAAAAAAACAACCGAATTGAGAACCTCCTCCTTTTTTTGAAGTCGGTTAAAAAGCAATTCATTAATAAGTAGTAGTATTGGAGTACAGACAGAAGTATGAGTTTTAGGAGATATATGATGATTTAGAGGTTTTCATAGTATTTTGAGACCAGTATCAGTTGAGAGGTTCGGGATGGCTATAGGCGAGGTTGGAGGAATAAAGGTGGAAACCTCGAATATTCAGCATAGATACAAGCCTAGGGGCTATCACTGGTTGCATTTATAATATTAGTCAGATTAAAAACTTTTTTGAAAAATGGAGTCTATTGAAGTCAAAGCCCCAGTGTGGTGGAGCTAGTTAGCTCTGCGGTCAGCGGTCGGCGGCGGCGCCGAGGGGTAACAGAGCGGGAAAAATATCAAAACTCATTAAAACTTCGCCGCAGTTTTTCCACTATGAATCCATATTTTAACATAAGGTAGACCTTAATCGTGTTAGACTAATTTATTATGTTGATTTTTAGCTCTAATGCTGATTTGATTTTATCTTTGAAATTATGGCGAAACGTAAGCTTATCCGTTGCAGAATGGAAATCGCACCTGTGAAATTATATTTGAACATGCGTTGCCCCGCGTGGTTCACCCGAAATCCCATATTTTATGCCCTCAAGGGTTGAATTCCAGGACAACATTTCTTAGTGAACCCCTAGGCCCCTCCCTAGTAGGAAGGTTGAGAAATATTTCCTCCTAAATTCACTGGTTTAAGCTTAATGCTTTTAAGTCAATCAGGGTTAGAATTTTAGTAGAAGTTTTTTACACTGAAAAGACTGTTCAATATTAATGTAATAATGCATTGTACAACATTATTTGCTAAAAGATATTCTATTTACTTCCTTTTTAGCTTTATTAAGATCAGTAACAAATTGGCAAACCCTATCGTATTACTTGTGCCTATAGGACATTGGCTACTCCATGTGGATTTTCTACCCGACTGTTATCTATCCTAACTTCTCTGTTCTTCTTTATATTACTAAGATATCAAATAAAGATACGGTCCGCTTAAAAGGGTTTTAAAGAAGGGTTGAGAAGAGTCGCTGCGCTGTGCTCATACCAGGTAGTGGAATCGACAGCATTACATAGAACAATTAACCCAAAGAAGCGCAATGACGTTCATTTTGCTTGAAATCTATGCTGCCAATTTCCCACCGCCGACAATGTGCTCTGATTGGCTGTTCAAAATCAGTACCACAGCTCTGGAATGCTCCGTATTACTACACTAAAGGGTCTCTAAATGTCATACTACACTGCACTGCTGGTCCCCACACAGCGGCCCCTCGTCGAGCTCTGGCGCCCTTACTCACCGCAGAATTATTACTGTTATGTATATCGCCTATATTCATTATTAAACGTAATCGGTATTCAAAATGTTTACACAGGATCGTTACTGGGACCTTGTAGACATGGGCCCCATCCTTGGACGAAGCTATACAACCAAGATTACGATAAGTGCACCGTTGTTATTAACAAGAGTATTAATGTGATGTGACCTTGCATAACTAGTGTATGGTCAAACAGTCATAAAAAAGCTGGCATTTTACCAGCGATTGCGAGGGCAAAGGAACATGTTTCACATAAATAATCAATAATGCCTTGGTAGAAATAATCGACAGTCCCAGTGTTGACCTTTACGGGAAGAACTTAGGATGGAAATGATAAAGTTGGACTTAAGGGAAATGTATCACAATAACCCACCTAAATTGACGGGCCAGTTGGCGCAGTTGGACCTATTGCGCCGCAGGTCGTGGGTTAGATAAGGGCAGACGAAATACACAGAATAGTAATTACAAGTGATTGTAACGCTCTTGGTAAGTAAAAAGCAATAACAAACAAGTACAGCTGCGTGCTGCCGCGTGACGTGTGACGTGATGGTGGCGGCGCCGACGATCGCAGCACGATCGACAATTTGTGACTCGTAAAGCGATCGTCACGTCATGAGATGCGCAGTCTCCTAATGAGACAAGTTGTTGGGAAAATAAATTGATCTTCCTGAAATACTCCAAGGTTGTCAATGTAGATAATACAAATAAAGGGAAAATATTTCTAGAAACATTATGATATTTTCCGATATTATGTAAATATGTTGGGCTAATTCTGAAAAGATTCTTAAAAGTCTTATTTATCACTGTCATTCCTGGAAAATCCCTCTTGAACTCAACTTTGTTAGTAATGCCTGGATTAGACTATTGTTTTTCTCTCTTTCAGTTTCAGTCGTTTGTCATTATCTAGATAAAGTACTTGAAATTCAACACATATCACAGTCATCAATAATCAACGATCTTACATCATGATCATTAGAAAGACAAGCGTAGAGTTCGCTTGCTTTTTCATTAACTTATAATATGTCGTCCTAAAAATTAGAAAGATATAAGATGATAATTCTGTGGTGACGTCAAATGCTGTGGCGAAGCTCGTGGGTTCAAATCCCTGCTTATGGAGAAGGAATTAATCGTGAGGAAACCATAGCATGGGTGTTGAGTACCCGCTTAGCTGTATATAAATGTAATTCAAGTATTAACTAAGACGCCAATTTAGAAATTAATTACTTCAGCTCAGCTACATTGTACTGTAATAAAGCGAAGGAAACATAATAGCAACAAATGGCCGTCTAGTCAATATAAGTTTAATTGGACATCACAAACAGACTCGGATCCACAATGATACAGATACTTTGTTAGTAAATTGTAGTATCTAAGATGCAGTAATTACTGTACTTTATTCTTTAAAATTTTACGAGTATTATAGCAATCAATAAGTCGATAAGTATGCAGTAGATTATCTCGTAAGATTAAAGTAAACAATTGAAAAACGAACAATAATTCTTATATTTTTTTCCTCGGTTGTAGCGTACATAATATCTGGCTGGCTGGCGTTGAAAATCAGTCAATAAGCTAACGGTAAGTATTCGGGCAGCTGCAATTGAAGACCATTAGACCACAAGCTCTTAAGACAATAACCTCGTCTCTCCGTTTTTGTCGTCGGATATCAAAGAAAAAAGTTACACAAGTAAGGTTAATTATATTATTGTTTTAGTTGGCATGCAATTCCCTTCTAGGTGTTGTATGTTTACCACCTTCGGCCACATCATAACTAACCATGGTGAGATTGAGCAGTGGCGTGCATTGGTTTTCGGACTAGGTAGGCAGAAGAAATCATGGCCATACACACCTAAATATGCCTCTTAGATAGATTATGTTTTTTGACCCGATTCGTAAAATTGTTTAGGTCAGCGTATCATTCCACACACTTTTGGTATGATTCATTAGCAAACAAAATACATAATAACAGAATAATAGATTCGAATAACAGCACCCAGATAGCTAGGTGTTTAATAAACATAATATTCTGTGTTAAAATGTCTAATATTTTTACCTTTGTTATAAATCCATGAATGTTTTGGAGTTGGTCTACAGCAAGTTACCTACTATTTTCAACAAACAAAAACTGACTAAAGGAATAATTTATCGACACATTTTGCATCTTCACCACAAAATTTCTTCATTTCACACTCAATATACTTCATAGATACACTTCACAAAATCACAATAAATAAATAAAAACAACATTGCATACAATGCCAGCCAAACCATAAACAAACCAACACAAATAAATTGCGAAGTTATATTTGAGTTGCTCTAATGTTGGTAAAGTAGTTGTAACTGTAGTCTTTTTAAATTTGGATGGGTTACTTTACTTACAACAGAGTAGGTGTGGTTACTTTTGGTCCATAAATCGCGAATGTCAAATGTCAGTATGCTACGCATAGCAAAAGCGTGATTTATGCTTTCGTCGTATTATCTTAAAGAAGTGTGTGTGTGTGTATGAATATGCCGAAATCGTTTTAGTGTGCGTGAATTGCCGTGAATTTGAGAGGCGAACTCGCGAGTGCCTGCGCGGCAAAGTTTGAAATTTCGTATTGAATGTTAGGTTAGAATTTTTATTTAAAGTGATTATGTAGTTTAAATGAATCAAAATATTATTGAATTGAATCTTATGAGGTAGGCATTGCTTATTTGCCTATATGGAATGCACGCCACTGAGATTGAGGTAAAACTCACATAACATTATAAAACTGTATTTCCCCGATTGGTATTTTAGGGTAGCAATAACATAAATTGTCCCTTTATAACCAAATTAACCCACGGTCTATTTGCACCAGTATTGACAGTAAAAACGGTTACTCTATTGCCACTAAAACGTGCTATTTTATCGCATACCGAGATTTAATTCGTTGCTTCGGTTTGTTCATGCATTTTATATCGGGGTTGAGGAACTTTTTCGTAAAAAGACTTATGTTTAGCCGTAGGTACTGCTTGGTCTCCATACCTACATAAATATTCTAAGACGTGGTCATTTCCTAGTATACACTGTATAATAGATGTATACTAAAATGTATCTTCTTTACATGAAGTTATCGGCGAATAGTTGTGGTAATTGGCCAAATAGTTTCTGCTCCGCGGTTTCAACCGCTTTAATTTCAGAGGGATCTATCCCTTTTTAGGATAAAAAAGTTGTTGTTGTCGATGAGTCAATTAGAAAATTTAAATGAAATATGAAATTCCATTACATAATAATAATATAATAAATTAATTATATTTTTAAATGTTTTTTGTAAGTCATGATTTTTATAAACATATTTAAAAATGTATTTAATATGTATATAAAATGAATAAACGGAATATAATGGAATTTAAGAGAGGTAGAGAATAGCGTTTATTCGCTCAAAGAGCAGCTCGACTGGGGAAGTACCTCCACCTTACAGAATACCGCAGCCAAATAACTTTATGTTGTGTAAAGTTGTGTTCCTGCGCGTGAGTAAGGTTGCCAGAGCTCATAGGGGAGGGGGGATAGGTCGATAACGCGTGAGCGATGCTTCGTGTGTTGCAAGCGTCTATATGGCTACGGTAACCGCTTACCATCAGGCGGGCCGTATGCTTGTTTATCGACTAAGTTGTATAAAAAAAAAAAAAAAAACATATTATTATTTATTATTTTATTTCATATCTAAATCCATTATGAATGTACTATTCGATACATTTTTTTGCACAGGAAAACATAAAACTGCTGGTACACACGTAAACTGTTGATTAGAGGAAATCTGTCTGGATTGGAGCCAAGTACGAGACGTGCTTCGTTGCTACATTACGATCAAAGCACACAGGAAAAGGAAGAGCGTTATTGTACACTATTACAAAGTGAGTTTTTCCTTTGTATTGCCAGCATAAGTTAGTTTCAGCGATTCTCTCTGTGATGTAGTTTGGTCATGGAAAATAAATGATGATTCAAAACTAACAAAGTTGAGAATGACTTTAGTAAAGTTTAGTCGCTACAATTCAATTGTGCCAGTGATGACACACTTTATTGGGAGCTCGAATTTGCCGTGTACGTAGACCATCGCGCCATCTCACTTACCAGCTACTTGTAAAGTTGCAGGGGCAGCTGCGGCCAGTGCGGAAAATTAAAAAAATACGTAATATCAAATTATATTTTTATGCCTTTTGCGGTCGAGACCATGAGACCGTGGAGGTCTGAAGACCAGCGGGCGGGAACTTTTTCCGCCAACGCATTGCAGCTTGACTATCGAAAGAAGAAACGCTGCCAGTTTTCTGGGAACCTTGCCCATAATCGGAAGCAGCAGCAGACTTGAGGAAATTCTATCTATACTAATATTATAAAGAGGAAAGATTTGATTGTTTGTTTGTTTGTTTGTTTGTTTGTTTGCATTGAATAGGCTCCGAAAGTACTGAACCGATTTTAATAATTCTTTCACTGTTGGGAAGCTACACTATCCCCGGGTGACATAGGGTATATTATATTTTCAAAAAAAATAGGGATCCTTACTAAATCTCCAATAATGTAACCCAAGGTGTAAAAAAATTACCTAAAATATTCAATAAATCGCGTGCGCTGCGAAAACTATTGATGATAGAATAAAAAAATGTACTACGACTTTGCAGAACACATTATTATTTACAAAAAGTGTCGCGATACCATATGTCTAACTATTATAGTTATGCCACAATAAGTGTTTTTCTATTTTAAATTTTTTATTGATATGCCGCCGCTATAAATGTCTCTCTATTTGTATCTTGGTATTAATCATTATCAAAATAAATTACTTCATATCCAAGACTGCTTCAATACCTTTATATAACTTTTTGAATTATTCAATTCGGACATTCCATTCAAAAGATATCACGAGTTTAAAAATATAAGTATTAGCAGAAAAATCACGTCACGGGTACGGGCCGTACGGCAGGGAGTCAATCTCTTTGCGTGTGGCTCAGTGTTTGACGGTAGGGTAGGGTAGGGAAGGGGGAAGGGGGAAGGGCAGGGTAGGGTAGGGTAGGGTAGGGTAGGGTAGGGTAGGGTAGGGTAGGGTAGGGTAGGGTAGGGTAGGGTAGGGTAGGGCAAGGCAGGGCAGGGCAGGGTACGATAGGGTAGGGTAGCACAACAGGGTAGAGTAGGATAGGGTAGGGTAGCACCACAGGGTAGGGTAGGGTAGGGTAGCACCACAGAATATTTAATAGTACTACGTAGTAGCACCTCAGGGAAGGGTAGGATAGGGTAGGGTAGCACCACAGGGTAGGGTAGCACCACGCGAACGAAGTCGCGCCGGGCAGCTATATAATATATAGATTGTAATTTGTACATATTTATTTGTTCTAATATTCTTAAGTATACAGCGCTTAAAGATCATTCGATCTAATATGGTACAGATTTCTTCTTCATCTTCATTATCCCTGATACCTTCCCTACGAACAGAATGTAAGATTATGTGAGTCCATAAATAGTAACAGGAAAACCAGAATTCACTTGAAGTAAAAAAAGACGAGTTACTAATTACTGCTAAAACATTGAACAATCAGTTATCAAGAATACCAAGAAACCGAGTAATTCGCAGTTTTCGTTATTTGCACAGTTTGTATGTAACTGCATGAAATATGAGTAAATAACAAACACATCCCATAAATGTGCAGAGCGTTGGCCACGTCAAGCGAGGGTCAACATTGCACACTAGTAAACTGCTGCTCTCTGTTTATACACCTAACTTGGTGGAATTTTCCCCTCCTGTAACTTGGCAAGCTTTTTTAAGGGAAAATACGTTGCTTACACGTGCGATAGCTGATTTAACCAGATAATTTGCGCAATTTTCAATCCACGTGTAACGATATTTATTCGGTCAGTCGTTAGCAATGTAAGCAACGTGATTTTGTACGCGTGTGCCGTTTTATTATTGCAATCAAAATATGAAACTGTTTGTCGATGGTCCGAGTGAAGTTTTTACGTTGGGTTTGTGTCGGTACATTATGGTTTACGTTTAGACCTAGCAACGAAAAACACGATTGAAAAATAAACAGTCTCGTATTCTACAAAGACTATACATGTGAACTTTTCAGTTATTTGTTTAGATTATTTGGGAATCAATTACACATCCCTTAGTACAAATCTTTGAAACAAAATTAACACAATACATTTGGTACAAGCTACTTTCTGGACGGATTTTAATTTGGCTTTTACTGTTTATTCGAAGTCAAAGCCAGTTTGGGCCCTGTTAGGTATCAGAGTGTATCCCAGTAGGATCACTTGAGAGCCAGTCCCTATCTATCTATCTATCCGTGAACACACACCGTAATAACACATAAAGTCTTTAATTATGTTTCTACCTGAACAAATTAAATTTTGAAGATATTTTTGCTGACGGTAAATATTAACAAATCAGGTGTAATTTACCAAATTAAATTCTAAATAAGTCATGTATAAGTTACGCATTACCACGTTGTGTTTAATGTACGTTGAAGTGTACAAATGTGTGGTGACACGCGACATCGCGTCGGCGTCAGCGTCGTGCGCCCGCGCAGCCGCGCGCTGGTCAGTGTTACAGAGATATTTGTGAACATCCGCGCGTCGCACCACATCACACTATGCTTATATCGGCTATTAATGTGAATTTACACTAATTATTGTATTGATCAGACCACAAAATAAAGACAGCTTTTCCATGTGCTAGCTACCACATTCCTTCAAGTTGACAATTTATCGGCAAGCACCTATCAGTGTGTTCCGACGGTAAATACAATTTGTACTTGAAAGCTTTTTGCTTTCTAGTCTCGGTAATACATGGATAATCTTCCTGGTATTGTTAATTGTAATGTCCATAGGCGAGACGGTGGCTGTTTACAATCAATGGATCATACATAATATGTATCCGCCTGATTGTCAGCTTTCTGACAACACAAGTCTATCAAATAAGCTTGTTTAATTTTACTTGTAGTCTACACTTGCCACTTGGTAACAATCTTGATAGCTACCTTGCCTTCTACATGAAGGCATGTTTTAAGTACAGCAGCTTTTAGATGACAGAAACTCCTTTTTATCTGCTCTGAACCCAACGGTTGAGTGTAAACTCCTCCAGATCTCTGACATCACTATATTTTCATGTCACGGTGTCGTGGCACTGTACAGGCATGAGCAATAAATCGACGCTTATTTCCGTCGCGGCCTGTTCCGATACTCTATTCCCGTCAGATCGGGGTTATATTTGTTTCATTAACTTTTATTTCGAGTCGCCACTCACTGTGAGTTTCTATATCATTAATCATGTGTAGAGCTGCAATGCAGGTTGTGACAAAATAGATCCCAAGAGGAAAGAAACACAAACGAGGCAGACCTTTTAAAAGATGGCATGTTGACATAGTATGCGTCGCAGGGAAACTATGGACAAGAATTGCTAGACACAGACAGGAATGGAAAAACTTGGAGGAGGCTTTTACCGCTTCTGGCGGTACTTATACTAATAACAATAAACTAACAAAAAATATATAAAAACTATATCTACTAAAAATAACATTAAATTACATACATTTCTTAGCTACTTTTTGTATATTTAAAAAACTTTAACTTTTTAATTAATCTGTGTAGGTATAAGGAATCTAGATAAAAGCTTTTTTATTTTTTATTTTTGAGCTGCAATGCTACCACGCGCTTGGCTTGATGATAAAAGCAACAAAGAAAATTCTGAACATGCGAGTAGGTATATGTGAGAGCTCGTATACCTATAAAATTATTTTTCAGATTGTCTTTGACATTTATGTGGGCAGCAAATGTCTGAAAATGAATGCGAGTTATCTGTAAACCATATTTTAGATGAGTTATGAAAATGTATATTGAATACAAGGTTCACAATGCGAAAAATCTGGAAAATAGTATCGGAAAAATAGAACAATGTTTCTAACTAGCACAGTTTTTTCAATCTCATCCAAATTCCTTCACAAACAAACTTAATTATGCGGTCCGGTTTTAAACACTGGTCTACTTAAGTTTGCTATTTATTTACTTATTAAATATTTTTTCAGTCTACTTTGTAATTTTGCCGCCGCGCCGGGGCACGCAATTGTTTTCAGTGCGATTAGAATGTAAATATTATGTAATTAATCTAAGCCTGTTTTGAAAAGAGTAATTGCTGAGTTTATTGCCGGCTCTTCTCAGCAAATGCAACCTTCCGAACCGGTATTAGAGTATTAGAGTCAGACTTTTCATAAGTGCCTGCGAAGGTCTATTTGAATAAATGATTTTGAATTTGAATTTTTGAATTTGAATTTGAATTTGAACAACAGTGATGGCCCAATCCAATAAATATACGTCCAAGCAAGGGCAGAGCCCTCGGTGCGCGAGTGAGACTAAGTCTTGAGCTTGGCTAAGACATAAAGAAGAAAAATTGCCGGCTCTTCTTAGCAAAAGCAACCTTCCGAACCGTGCATTAGAGTATTAGAGTTTGACTATTCATAAGTGCCTGTGAAGGCCTATTTGAATGAATAAATTATTTCATTTCATTTCAAAAAAGATTAAAATTACTTATTTAAAAAGCAAAGTCCTGGCTGATTGATGATTGATGGATGGGAGCACGTGGTCCTCCACCAGCTGTCGCCGCGCCGCGCTCCCATCATCGCATTGGGCACCGAGTTCACAAGAACAATTAGGAATCTTCACGAAATTAATATCTTAGCGTTTATTACGCGAACAAATCTTACAGTCTACGCGAGCGAAGCCGCGGGCAAAAAGCTAGTTGAATATATATGATATGTGTATATTTCAGTTTGAGATAAGTCACGGGCAATAAAATACAAAAATATCAAACATCAATATTTCTCCTATGGTATCATCACAATATAGGTACTATAGTGTCATCTCTAAACTAGACGGTTTCTAGGCCAATGCACTGCTTTAAATAAATCCAGTCACAAGGACATCATCATGAGACTGAAAATTTATATTTTTTTTAAATACAACATACCAGTGAGCCACTTATGTCAGGAATTTAAAACGTTTATATTTAACGTACTTCTGAGAAGCGAATTAACCGATGACTAGCGGAATAATGTCGGAGATCATGGCGTTTAAATGTAGCAAATTATCAAACGAATCGAGCAAAATTATACTCGCACTCATAATGGCTCGTAATAATATACTTATTACAGTTATAAACAACGTATTACCATAATAATTAATAATATAATGCATATGGTATTTTAATACGGGTCGTGTGTTGTTGTATTTATAATATAATATAACTGTTTCGTATGTTTTTAGAATTACATCAATCTGCATTATCTTGTAGATATTATTTTATTGATTGATTCGATAAGTGATACAAAAAGGGACACATTGGCTAGATCGTGTACAGTGGCGGAATGAAAAGGTTCGTCAGTTTTCAACTTGATTAATTCAGCGAATAAATAAATAAAATATTACCTTTTGAAACTGAATAGGCAGAATACACTGAATTAGAGAAAATAATGATATGATGAATGATGAGAAGATGATGATTTAACTGTTCGTTATTAAAGTTCAAAATTATTCAGATTTGTTCGACTGTCTATCTTGTCAATTTTTTTTATTTATAAAACCTTCTTGGTGGTTTAACCTGCTTTTATTATTTATGTCAAATTAAAATTGAAAATAGGGCAATGTCATAATTGAAAAATATAATACATATGTTTTATTCCGCAAAAGCCATAAATTGTGTTTGACGTGATGTAAAACCTAGCAAAACCTTATTCGATAGCAAACTTCACATTTATGTAAAATGTTAGCAGCACTGTTTCTTCCTGTTAGGAACCTCACTGGTAATATGTTGGTTCATATAATAAAATTGATTCTTGCAATCTGGTGCAAGCGAAAACCAACTCTAAGGTGACGAACCTTTTCGTTCCGCGACTGTACATCTGATAAATAAAGAAAAAATAAATATACTGATAAATATTATTATGATAAAGCCGTTTTTATCGTTGGTCTCATCATCAGCAGGAATATTTGGAGGAGACTGGGTAGTAGTTCCACCTTACAGAAGCTGAAAGCCAAATAACATTATCTTAATAAAATAAATTTTACCGTATCGGAGCGCCCGCGCAGCCGCGGTGCGTTACGGGTTTCAGGGCGTGGAAGCATTTCGACTGTGACTTTTTTGCTGTACAACTGTTTTATAATTTAGTTGATGATTCATACTTTTTGGTATACCTAGTCTGATCGCAAGTGTTGTGCCGCTCCAAGGGTGCAACAGGCCTGGTGCGCAGCGGGAAAGCAGTCTCGCCGCACTAGCCTCCTACTTTTCAGTATTTATAACGTTTCTGGTTAAATTTATAATTGTTAGATAATTGAGCACTAACCATAGTAACCATGACACTGGAACAAGTCGGACAAAAACGCGTCCTCACGGTTAAAGTAGTCCAGTGTCCCAACCTTATCTGAACCACCGCCCTTTCATAGGAAATATAACCTCCACCGCCTCCTCTAACATAAAAGCTATAGCATTTACTAACATATAGTAGCCCGTTAATAGGAAATGCTGGTGGCGTTTGTTCCATACTTTAATCTTCAGATTCCTCTCTGGATAATGACACTAGGGCAATGATTATTTTACCATGCAATCTGTAGGTACCACTGTATGTCCTTCGGTTGTGTTTTTCTCCATAAATTAATTATTATAAGAATTAGAAGCCTTCTAAAATCACAAAAACTTACCATTTTTAACGCCCTTATCTGACGTCCAGCGAACTAATTTGAAGAATATAAAAAAACAAAGGAAAACCGCCACACATAGCCAAAGCCCTTCTTATTATGATGCTAGAATTTTTTTTTTAATCGATCCTGTTCTTGAGTGGAAAACCGGGGATTACAAAATAGCGATTTCGTCTAATTTAAATTGGTATAATCGGTCCAAGTTGTAGTTGTCTCTATCGCCCTTAGGCGGGATAGCTAGGGCACAGCGCGACAAACAATAGATAAGTTTTTCTAATTTCTTGCAGCCATCCTTTCCTCTTAAGCAAATCGTTAGAAATAAATAAGTATACCACAGTTCCACTTGCAAATATTATAACTATCCTATTAAGTAATCAGTGCGGAAAAAAACCATTTGCTCAGTTATCTGGGTGAAAATGAGATGAATATCCCTCCGTGCTGTCACCCGGTCACCCAGTGGTGTACCCGGTTGAGCGAACAAGTAGGTCCACTATTAACCTGCTTGCCTTTCATTCATTACTAATTACCTCCATGTACTGCCCTACAGTTTGTAAGAGATGGAGGTTGCTTCAAAATATTTGGATAACAAGTGATTTTACATAAATTTTGAGAATATTTTGTTTAGATTAATTAACAATATGAGTAAATAGCCTCTGCCACGTGGTTCGGGAGTTGTGCTTATAGAATCCATTCATAGTGTACTACTATCTACGCCTCTTTGTAAATTACTGTATGGAAAAATATAAATGATGTCAAACTTAGAAATATCAGATAATTCAAAAAATAAAAAGGTCACTTTCATCTTGTGTCATACTGTAGTTATCTGCTCCCGACATTCGTTTACATAGGACAAACTAATATTGACTGGGCCATACACAAAAGTCTAATGTTTGCAGCTATCTTGTCGGGTTTGCTTAAGAGTTGCCTACAATTGTCTCAGAGATAAGATAAGCAAGGGACTATATGTATGTAGGACATCAGATAAACGTTTGTGGGAAAAAATCTCGAGGTTTCGGGTTTTTGATATTCTGATAACTTTGTTTGACCATCGATACTTGAGAGAATTCCGAAATATTGGACGAGACTTTCTTTGCCTGACTTCAAGCAAAAAGTACTGAAATTCTTTGCATGATAGGTACCAAAATGTATTTTTAGTTTTCTAATGTTTTTATTCTTATATAGGAATATACCTACTAAAATCTTGACTATTAAAGTTGAACATCAGCATTTTTATTTTATACTGGAAATATTGAATATAGTGCGGCCGCCGAGACATGCACTTCTGTATTTGGCTATTCTCGAAAACGGCTGATCCTATTTCAAAAAGGACTTTCACAGGAAGTTTAAGTATTTTCTTTGGCATAACTTAGTGAAAGTCTTACCATTATCGAATGAGCTGTTCGTAAGTTGCCCAATACACAAACGCATTCTCTCGTTGTTCGCACTGTAAAAGATTATTATAACTCACATCTCAACGTGTTATCTAACCAGATACATGAGCGAGCATACAAACATACTTATTTATTAGTAGGTAGTGCTGATAAAGAGAGATAGGGGCCTTGTACGATATCAGTTATCCATCAAACATACCGTGGAATAGCATCCATTTGCAGACTAGTTTCACCAAAATGTTGTGTAAAATATGTTGTGTTGTGTTTCTGTTGATGTGTGTTGTGCGTGTCGGTGTTGCCAGCAACGTGTTGGTGGTGTTCCCAATGCCGAGCCGGAGTCACGGCATGCTGGGAGAGAGTGTGGCCAGGACACTGCTTGATGCCGGACATGAGGTAAAGCAGTGACATATCGCATCTTTCCAAAGGATGTTGGGTACAAATTAGGCAATATTCCTTAAAAGCCTCACAAAGGAGCACCCAGCTGGTATTCTTGCAGGATATTATAGACCAAGATAATTACGACGATACTCTGATAACAAAACACTAATACTGATTTGAAAGTAGGTACATTTGCTCTAAAATGTTCTGTTTTTAAGTAAAATTTACCCTAATATATTAATTCTGTTCATTACAAGAACAAGGTTGAAGATTAAACGAATATTTGATGTCATAGGTATAATTAATTGCTCTTCGATAATTAATTTTACATTGAAACACGTTAACGGTGCAAACATCTTTTCACACTCTTCTTGAAGAACCCCATGATGTACTCCCATTACGGGCAATAATCTGAGCACCCGCGATATGAAGTTCTTTTGAAACCGCACAGTGCGAGACCAGTTTGACCAATGTATAAGAATGGAATCCCCGTCGGTGACTATAGGTGCATTAGTCGAAGATATAAATGTCATAAACGTATTCTAGGTAACATTTGTGACTACCTTGACGAAGGAGATGAAGCGTCCCGGCCTCACTGTGGTCAACATCAGCTCGATAATCAGCCAAATTTCGGGTTTGTTTCTATTCACATTTATTTTCTTTGTAAAGCCAAAGTAATGCTGCAGAATATAACTAACACGTACTAAGCTGAAAGACCATAAATATCACCACCATGATATATGGTTTTCTCACGAAGATTCCCTGCACCGAAACCTCAAGGTACTTCTTTACGAGGATGAAACTGTGAATCGTTGTTTCTAATTCAGTACCTATCAAATCCTTATAATTTTTCATTCCAAAGACAGAGAACACCTATCGATTATGGAACTGGTGAAGAACCCTCGACCGCCGCAGCGCCTGCTGGAGATAGGGGCGACCTTCGCGAAGCGAGCCTTGCAGCACGAGGCCATGCAGGAACTACTGTTTGACGATGATGTAAAGTTCGACGCAGTCGTTGTGGAATGGTTCTTTAGTGGGCTACTTGCACCGTAAGGAAAATTTTTTTCGTCGTTTGTAGGAGAGCCGTAGGTACTGTGTAGGCCGACTGGCCTTACTCATAAAACGATATACTGATTAAATGACCACGTAAATAACGTCAAATTGTTTGATAATGACAGTAAAGTGATGATAAATATGTGACAACATAAAATTTGTTTTAGTTAGTTAGCTTTTTATATGAATAAGGCCGTTTTAACACGAGACGATAACGACACCGCAAAAATGCAGTAAAGATTTATTTTATTTGCAGTACGGTGTCGAAACGGCCTGAGGGTGCATATCTTTTGTGAAGTCATTAACATTCTCAAAATTAGGAATAATAAGCAATTTTTACTGTTATCTATTATATTTAAAAAAAACGACCAAGTACGATTTGGACTCGCACATGGAGGGTTCCATACAATAATAGTAATAATAATGTAATCTCACTCGGAATTTTCCCTTTACTTGTGCTGTAAGTTTAAGTGTGCTGTACCTTGCTTTTTGCCAAATTTCGTGTTTCTAGGTCAACGGGAACTAACTTATAGGTTTTCCAAAACCTATAGGGTACTTCCGGTTGACATAGAATTGTCAATTTTGATTAAAAGCAAGGTCTTACAGCACAAGTAAAGGGAAAATTCCGAAAAATAAACAAAGTTGAAAATTAAGATAAGTTTTGGTTCTTACAAGTTTTCGCGAAAATCTGAATTTGCTTTTTATACACCTAATAGGGACTATAGACTTCAGTATCTGCAAAAAAAAACAACTTGCTAGGTCCACCCGTTCCTGAGAAAATCGGTGGTGACACACGCACACAGATAGATGGACAGACGGACAAGAGAGTTATGATAAGGGTTACTTTTTTAACTTTTGAGGTACGGAACCCTAAAAGTTCCTTAAATGTCATAAAAGATTGTCAATTTATATTGTGATTAGCATTTTACGGCTTTATAATAATAATGAGAATGAAGCCTATAAACTTTTCTTTACTATTCTATTCTATGAATGTTTCTTGCTCAAGTTTATTCATCCCAATAAAAAAAACAATCATTCAGTCCATTTCAATAAAATTAAAACAATAAAGATAACTTTTTGCGTGTGCCATTGCTTTTCTTTTTATTTGAATGTTAAAACTCTATAAACATCAGATTTTATTTGCATTAATTGAGACAACACGTCGATAACATTATAATAAAATATTATGGTTAATATAATGAATATTAACCATTCATTAATATTAACCATTAGGTATATTTTATCGTATCTGTAGACAATATTAAAATTGGTTTGAAAGTTACCTTAGATTTTCTTAGAATGTAGGTACATTCTTTTTCGATACAGCCTGCATATTACCAACCGCAAGAACAGAATCGCTTCACTTATAAAGCGATCCTTTAGCTCTAAAGCTATCATAATACTAAGCTAAAAAAACTACTACTACTACTACTTCGGAAAAAACTGTAATATGAAAAGATCTTCCACGACTGAAAAAAAAGCCTTCCTGAGTTTCTTGCCGGAGTCTTCTCAGTTTAAGTGTATTTCGAACCGGTGGTAAATTCAACTGTATGTACCAATTTAACATTCATAAGCGCCTTACCAGGGCCTAAATTGAATAAAAAAACTTTTTGATTTTGTTTTTTTTTATATTGCTACCAATTAAATGATTCTATTGGCTGGATGAAACAAATCTCTAGCTATGCATCTCTAGTGTAAAACCGCCTTTTTGCCCCTTTACATACTTTTCAAGGTACAAACATGTTTACAAATCTCCCATGTGACCAGGCTAGCATCAGTGTTCGACAGTCCACTGATATGGTACAGCGGCCTGGACGCGTCCTGGATGAATCTCCAGCTGATGCACGAGCAGAGCAACCCGGCTTACAGCGTGGACATTCAGTCCAGGCACTCGCCCCCGTTCCCTACCAGTGTCCGCGAGAGGGCGTACCGACTGTGGCAGCAAACGTACCTGACGTGGTGGATGTAGTAAGTATTTATTTATTTATTTATAAAAGAGATATCAGAAATTTCAACCAGGCATGAACAGATAGTTTGAAATAAAAATAGAAATACCTAACGTTCAGCTCCAAAATTACAAAATGTATTTGGAAAGTTAAAAAAAATTTAATGACACACCCTTTTAGCTACATGACGCAGTATGTAGAGATCCCAGCGTACCGAGAGATCTATAGGAGACCATTGGAATCGCGCGGGCGCACACTCCCTGACTACGAGTCGCTAGTGTACAACGGCTCGATGCTCCTCATCAACTCGCAGCCACCACTTGGCCAGGTGCTGCCACTACCAGCCAGTGCTAAATACATTGGTGGACATCACTTGGAGCTGCCTACAAAGCCTTTACCACAGGTAAAGGATCAACTATGTAGATAAACCGACAAATAATTTAAAAAAGCTGTATATTGTTTGGTCTGTTGTATGATATAAAACTTTCTTGCAGAATCTTCAAATGATATTAGATAATGCAAAACATGGTGCTATTTTATTCAGCCTCGGTTCAAATATCAAAAGCAAAGACTTGCCTCAGGAGATGAAGCGTAAACTGCTAGATATGTTTGTTCAGCTGGAACAAACAGTAATTTGGAAATTTGAAGAGAAACTCGCTAATTTGCCCAAGAATGTACACATTTTGGAGTGGGCACCACAAGCTAGCATACTTAGTAAGATATATTCTCAACTAACACAATGTTTTTCTTATAGAAGATGACAACGTTAAGGGTCATATATTTGCAGATCACCCAAATACCGTTCTCCTAATCAGCCACGTAGGAATGCTCTCATACATCGAAGCCACTTACTTCGGAGTACCCATTATAGGTATACCTTTCTACGGAGACCAGTTCGTTATGATGGACCTGGTGGCTAGCAGAGGACGTGGCATCAGAGTGGACTTCAGTGATGAGCTACCGCAAAGGCTCAAAGCAGCTGTAAATGAAAACCTTGGAAATTACAGGTTAGTTTTTAAATATTCTAGAGGTGAATGACGATGAATGCAAATATTTCATGGTCAGCTAATTCTTCTATACAATTGGTAAAATGTATTGTTTTGTGACAAATATGTCAGCAACTATGATTATACAATGGGCTTGCGTTTGACCTTCGACTGACCCCATGAGGAGTTAAGACGAGGCCGAGGATGTAGCACGCTTACCCAGAAAAAGCCTATTCACTATGGCCTTGAATACATCTAGGTTGTAGGTGTCGGGAAACACAGATCCCGTAAGAGAGTTCCACTCCTTTGCTGTTCGTATAAGAAACGATGAAGCGAAGCGGTAGTCCGGGTACGCGGGATGTCGACAACGTATGGGTGGAAATTCTCCCGGCGTCTTGTGTTTCAGTGGAGAAATGGGGATGGAGGAATTAGATTGAACAAGACTGTAGCACACTCTCCAAAATATATCCTATAGAAGACCGACAAACACGAAACCGTACGCCGATTTTCAAGGCTCGTTAATTTCGCCTCAGTTATCGAAACATCGCTGACTAGTCTCCTAGCACGACGGTCTATTGATCTATTTGTAAAAAACCCGGTATTTTGTCTAGGAATTTAGCTTCATAATATGAATCATCATGTACGTTTTTGTAATCTCGTCTGCGATATTAGAATTCCAGACGGCTTAAAAAGATAAATTAGGAATTTTAATGGTGCGCTGGGATTAAAAAAGGACCGTACCTTTGTACCTCCTTATATTTACCTTTTTACTATTAATGATTATCCGCCTACAAGTACTCTCTCTCGGGGAATTCAGTTAATTATTTTTATATACCTCACTGGGAACATTTTAACCCATCCATTAATTATTATCTATAGAATAATGGAATGTATTTTATCTTTAATAGGTACCAGAATGAAGCAAAAAAAGCTTCAGAAATAATTAAGAAGAGCCTGGTGCCTCCACAAAAGGAATTACTTCATTGGATCGAGCTGGTAATCGAGACCCAAGGGGCCAAACACCTCCGTTCACCTGCACTCCTAGTGCCTATGCTAGAACGATTTCACGTGGATATCATAGCTCTGTTCGCACTGTTTATTTGGTTTCTCAGCAAAATAGTTAAACTAATTAAAGTTCACATGCAGACGCCTGATGAAGATTTCAATAAAAAAGAAGATTAATTTAAATTAAAATAGTCATTAATTATAACCGTTTAAATTTTAGTAGTTAATAATATTGGTTTGCTCAAGAGAAGACTTTGTTTTGATTACCATTACCAAAAGCTATCAAATTAATTGAAAGAAATTCAACAATTTCTTAAAAATAAGAACAAATAAGGAGACAGAAAGAGCTTCGAACTTTTTGTATAACTTTCGAACTTTACATAAATCCACCAATAAAAATTGAACTGAAATCAACCTATCAACCGGTTCATAGTCCAAAATACGGAAGTGAACTTTAAACTTTATTTAGCTCCTTCACGTACAAGTTATGACACAGCTGTCGCTGTCACAGGTCAATCGATAAATTCCCGACGCGACACGTCATTGGGAGGAATCACCGACCGTGACGTCACCACGCCTTCAATCGTCTACTCTCGGTAGCTCGAACTTGAACCCACCACGGACGAAGGTCGAGGTTGTGCAGCTCGTAAAATGTCCAATTGTTTAGATTGGTTTATTATTAGAACACACATGTTTTGGGTTTTTGTTTACAATTGTGTCTTTTTTTACGGCTGAGTTTCAATTACTGGATTATATTGAGTATGTTCAATAACATAAAAAGAGATTGTTTTTTTTTACTATTATAGCAAACAGCATGTCAGATTTCCAGCTCATAGCAAGTCAATCAAAGTCCTAGACCACAGCCTAGACCCTACTAACTTGTGATGGTTCCCTCACAATTGTTTTCTTCGCAACGGCATTCTACCACAGAGCTATCGTCACCTAGGTCCAAGCAACTTTGAAATGAAGATTATTTTTTATCATCCAAACCTAAAATAATAGGTATATGATTTTCATGAGTCCTACTTGCCCTTCCGTTACATAATAGGTTTTTCTGTACGATAGAAATAACACCGATAAGATTATAGATACTCACACAGTCATCAAGGCTGTTGGCCTTTGGAGTAGATAGCCATGTTGAATACAAAGTGTCTCAATAGCAAAAGGGACTCGCGGGTCAACCTCGGGTGACCCCACTCAAAAACTAGATACACTGTACGATATTGCAGCCCAAATCTATAAATCACCCTTTAACGAGTAAAAAGTTGATATGAACCCCGATTTGGCTGACCCAAATTCAACTCTAGTTATTTGATACTAGGACGCTGACAAAAACTAGAACTATTATACTGCAATAACTAGTAACAAATAATTTTATTCTCGGATAGTCTAGCCAGCTCTTGACAGGCGCAGCGACTCGAACAACGAGAGAAGTGACCCAAAACTGTCGACTGCAAGTGTTTGAATACTGTTTGTGAACTAATAAAGTTGGATGAAAAACAGTCGCTATATAAAATACCACACTGACCTGCGATTGAGGACAAGATTCTTGTAATTTTATTATTTTTATTGTTGCTAAGAAAACTTCAATAAATCTTGTGACAGAAGAAAATTATAACCTTTCTTGTGTAAGAAAATTACAACCTCAATTTCACATAACCCGAATATCTAATCTAAGCATATCTTGAGCAGCTCGTCTTCACTCTAGTTCGGTGTGAGGTATGTGCGTAGTCACGCAATTTGGTTTTACGGTGAAATTGTTGTGAACAATATTCTAAGTTTGAGCTAGCGATGCGGTCGCCCGCGACGCCGCGGTGGAGACGCGTCACTTCAAAAGTAAGGAGTTTAACTGCTGTTTATAATGTTTCTGTGGCATAAAATACTTTGTAATATGTTTCTTTGAACTCTTGCTAGTTTGCAATCGATAGTATAAATTTAGATATTGTAGTATTTAGATTATTTCTGAATAACCAAGTCCCTATATGTTAATATTATAAAAAGGTAAAGTGTGTTACTTTGGAAGTACTTACCCTAGGAGGTAATCTCTGGAGCTACTGATTCGATTCTGGAAATTCTTCCACTAATGGGAATTTACATTATCCTCGAGTTCTAAAAGCCCATGAAAACCATTGAAACCATGGGGGCAACTGTGATATCGCATACAATGAAAACCCACAATGAACCAAGATTAATATCCGTCTAAATTATAGCGATAAGCGAAGGGATCATAACATTAAGTGGGCATTGGATTGGGGGAATAATCCTTCGATGAATGTATGTTGAATTAATAAATAACATTTTATTATCGCACTAAACGATACTTAGTACACAATTGATCTGAAGTGAACCTTAACACGCAAGTGGAAGGATTGAATATGTTTTGAGAGGATATATTTATTACTCGACCGGTAGTAATGAGACGATTAGAGGAGTAATCAACAATCATTAATCGTGTTTAGTGAACGCACTGACAGTAGGAATAATGACTTGACTATGCTCTTTTGTCATGAGGTCATTCACACAATCATAGAAATTAATGGTTGTTATTCAATCACTTAATAGATTAGGATGATATTTGCCGCAGAAATAGAATATAACATTGATAAAAGCAGGATACTATATGTATATGGAGAAAAGGTAATATACAGTTAGAAAAGCTGGTAAATCTGCGGAATGGAAGTTAGTTACGAAATGAGTAGAAAATGATGATTGATGAATGATTTCGAACTGTGCGGGCTAAAAGGAGTTTTCTTCCGCGGACGCTCGGGCTGTGGAATGAGCTCCCCGCTGTGGTTTTCCCAATGGAGTACAGCATGGGGTTCTTCAAAAAGGGCGTGAAGAGGTTTCTTCAGGGTCGGCAACGCGCGAGTGATACCCCCGGTGTTGCAAGCGTCCATAGGCTACGGTAACTGCTTACCATCAGGCGGGCCGTATGCTTGTTTGCCACCTCAGTGGTATAAAAAAAAAAAAAAAAAATTTTATGATGAATGATTGGTCTCGATCAATAAATCAGCTCAAAATACTGAAAGAAAGTCTTTGACAACGAATAACATAACTGCGAATCTAAAAAAGGTACCACCAAACACAAATTCAATTATAATAATGTATTTTGCTAAGACCGTTAGACCTAAATACATCAAAGTTTACGATATTTCACAATGTACTACAGATCCGATACCAAAGATAATAGTTACGAGAACAATAATCATAAATTACAATGTATAATAGGTCTTGCGCGTGATCCGAAGAATAGCAATAGCTGCTCATATTACGGAGCTGGTGAATATATAGAATATACAAACAAGCACATCACGATGAGCAGGGAATCATTTCAACCTTGCATTCGAACAAAGGAGTAAATAAGTTTTTGTTAAAAAAATCATTTTTAATATAAGCTTTTTTTGGTGACTGTACTCACATTGTCTTCCAATATACTAATGTATACCAAATCACCAAATATAGTTACATACATATTGCAGCTTTTAAAAAGGTGCCTTGGGACTCCCGATAGAAGCAAAGCGTACGTGAAATCAAAGATAAGAAAGGTAGATGCAGGTGTTTTTCACTACGTTCCATGCACATTTTATGATCCTGAACGCACCCACAAATACTAATACAATTTCAGGATATCTAAGAGAGATCGATAAGAAGCCGAAGAATACATAACACTAACTGTAAACAGAGCAATACCAAGAATTTAAAAATTCTGACACAAGAATTTTTGGCCTGTTAATTTTTAATGATCCTAATTTGCAATTTTCCACGACACTGAGTGATATTTCCACGAAATAAGAAATCAACAGGGACGACGAGTTCAAAAGATATTTGACTAAATGTACACAGAAAATTCATAACAATTTTATTGTTTCTTAGAAGGAAGACGATGTACAGCCCCATACTCGCGAATCACAAACAAGTTTACTGAAACTCATTCAAACTTCCGCAAATTTAGCAACAAATTAACATTATTTACATAAACATGAGTACTCAACGAGACTTCATAATTAGACCGACGTTTCCTTTCTGTACTTTTGGCCAGAAACTAACTATTTAGAGTTTCTAGGAGACTACATTTAAGCTGTATGTGGGCGGAGAAATGAAACGTTCATCTAAATCGAGGCTTATTTAGTTGTTGTGGTTGTTTATGAATAAATAAATATCCTGGGACATTCCTCACACACGGTCATTTGACCCAAACTAAGCAGAGCTTGCACTATGGAAACCAGATAACTGATATAATACATATACCACTTTTGTTTGTAAATACATACTAAATATACATAATTACACCCAGACTCAGGACATACAGACATGTTCATGCACACAAATGCATGTCCTGTGTGGGAATCGAACCCACGACCAGCGGCGCTATAGGTGGAATCTTGACCAGTCTTAACCAACCGGGCCAGCTGGCCCGTTTAAATAGTCCTGAACAAAATCTAAACAGCTTTTTGTATGCTTTTTTTTTCTATTTTCTGGCCGTGGCATTTGACTAAAACGTCACGATCTTCCCCATGGTAACCCTTCCACGAATGAATATATCTATGTCGACGAATAAAGACAATAATAGGCTCAAAAAAATACTAACAGATATTTGACCAAACCACCCATAGTTAAAAGATGAACCACCCAACGCTTCGATAAATACGACGCTTAACAATTGAACCTAAGATTTAGTGAATGCATTCACAATTCAAGGAAATAAACGGATTAGTGGTGGGTATTTGTGGAGTGGTGTGCAGCTCGTAAACAATGGAAGTGGTGCAGTGGGGCGCAGATGTGGGGCTTTACCACCGCCGTGAGGCGCGGGGCATGAGACCCAGCGGCAACCAGGCCCAGTTTTGCGTTACTAACTGTAAAATATAGTCGGCGAATTGCATGTGTAGATATTTGATATCTCTTATTGAGGGAGAAAATGTGATCAAAGGGTACCTTTTGATGCGTTTTTATGTCACCTAGTTTTTCATTTCAAACCTAACAACTGTTACCACGGCACCAGATGCCGAAGTCGAAATACCACTGAGCTATCATCGCCTTATAATGCTGAACATATTTTGATTAGAATTCATATTACACGTAAAAGTACATGATAATAAAAATGAAGCAAACGCTCGAACCATGACACTCGCGCCGATTCGCCGATGCGCAGGAGTCTAACACGGAATCTTTTGGTTGTATTGAAAATCTGATCGGATTTAGTGCCAGCTTGTACGGATACTGATGGGCCTTTATTACCGCACGTGCCGAATTTGATTCTCACTAATATTTCTCTGAAAACTGAATTATTATTACTACTTTTCATGGATTTGGCACAAGTTTCAAATACGTCATTCTGTATCAGACAAAGCAGTTCCATCACTATATTATACTTTAATGCCAGTTTACAATGTATGATGTGCTTACAATATTTAATGATATTGAAATACTTGTATTCTCGTAAAATTTACTACGCATTTGCTGATTTTAACTACGAAGCTTGTGTTAGCATTTTGAGAATAATGACAGCAGTTGAAGAGGATGTATGGGTCGAGCCTTTGCCTGTCTTGGGAATAAAGGAGGAGATTGAGTTGGCACGTTAGAAGAAGAATATAGAAAAGAGAAGCTGATTGAAAATAATTACACGAATTAAGTTATGAGTTAAAGGAACTCAGTAATGTAAATACTTAGTTAAAAGGCAACTATGCAAGTGCATACAAAGTATGAGCTTTAGGCGAAGCCAAAAGAGGCTATACAAGTATCTGGATCATAGACTTCAACCAGTAGGAGCTGGTGAGTGTGGAAAGGGACGGCTAGAAGGGGAGGTGGAGGCCGTAGGGGGGAAACCCCAAAATAACCAACATGGATACAAGCACTAGATGCTTTCACTTGTAAAATATAAATAGTTTTAGGCAAGCCAAAATTACATTAATTGAGGGGCGATGTAATTTATTGAGTATTCCGTGGTATTGGAATCCAGAACGTCCCAACCAACACAGCGGCACAAACATATCGAAGCTTCAGTTACAAAAATAAACTTGATTACAATTTTATTCTGGTATATGGCAGTCGAGTCGACTTGAACAAATATTTCATTCATCTCAACGCAGATTTAATCAATAAAATAAACAGATCCATCTGCGAAACTATCTAGTGAGCCATTAAATAAACAGTAAATCAAAATGAGTCCATCGGTTTGCGCTTCCGGCTAATTTCCATTTCAATGCACCAATCAGCTTTCACTTAACGATTTCCTCTAATTATTTTGGTAACCGTGCGAACAGCCCGCCATTCATTCATCTGTTGCTAATTGTGAATGAACGAGTCGTCCTTGGTGTCCGTACACTCGTTCATTCAATTTGTTCCAACGTAACGACCTCGTTCACACGATTTATGTTATTCTAGTATTTTTATTCTTCGATGTGATGAATTAAACCCACGTTCTAGGTCAGTGATGGTAATTGAACAATTGGCTGACTCAATTTTGGATCGAAGGTCGATTGTATATCAAAATCACCTGCCGGGGAATTGCATACGTGTATTCATGAGCCTCGTGATACTTGCAATTCAGATTGTGTGATCTCTAGGTTCATCTGAGTATGAGAAGGCGGTGTAATTTTATAAGCAACGTTTGTGATAGGTACCTATATCCAAATTTCATAACCTGATGGGTGTATCCAGATATAATTATTATTGTGCTTCAAAACAATTTTATTTACCAACGCTAAGTATCATGCAACTCATTTAAATGTTGATTATTCTATGTACCTATGGACGATTATAAACAAACTTTCTGTAGACATTTTTGGTAATAAAGCCGGCGCGGCGCTAAACCGGGCGTGGCTGGTGGTTGATGAAACAAAAGTTAAGGAACAACGTGTTTGTTTAATTGCTATGCTCACGTTGATGTGGTTGCTCATGACCTATACCCATGTCCTGGGGGATGCTTGTTTTGTTATGAGGAAAGAGGAATATTTTATACGGTAGATGAGCATTTAGAATGAATTATTTTCTGTGCTATTGATAGAGGCCTATTTTTACCTACAAACTTATGGTAAGCTATATTATTTCATTTGAATTGCTTTGATTTCTTATTGTTTACACAAACTATTGTATTAGGAATATCCTGTAAAGATAGCTGTAATTTGTGTAAAATAAACTCCACGGCATTGAATTGAATTTGTCCCAAGTTCGAATTTTCATACAAAAGGTGTTTTCAGCAAATATTTCCTCTTACTGGCTCCTTAGAGTAGCTGCCGCAAAACACCGGTACTTTTTATCTATTCGCCTCACGATTGGTTTCTACACGATGGTTTCTAAACTTTTGTCATTTAAAAATAACACAACACAAGAATAGTCCTGTGTAAACATTAATGTTTGAACGAACTATATAGTGTTGGCCTCAATTTTATAAACGTGAATAGACTAATAACAAGAGGGCAGTAATGTCGCCCTCATACATTAAAGTTTCAATAAATATAACTCACAAACATTAATGTTTCATAAAGAAGACCACCACATACAAAGATCTTATTTTATTTAATCCTATTATTGTTAAGCCTAATTAGGCCTTGAAAGTCCCTAGATTGCAAAAACAGAGTTCAGAGTTCCTTTGCTGTTGACGTTTTAAATGAGGATGCAAAACATGGAAAAAATTACTCATATTCAAAGACTAATAAACTAAGTATGCACCCAGCACAATATATTGAATGGCGTAACTTTTAACGTTCTTGAAAGTTACAATCTCATAGGGTTCTTAAATCTCCATTTAATTCCAAAACTTGGAAGGAGTATACTTCTTTCGATTTTATCATGATAAATTAAGTAGCTACTTCTTTTAAAAGTAAGAACGTAGCTTTATACTGTAGAAAATAATATCCTCAATCTAGGTGAGCCATAAGAAATGACACAAATTGAATTATTCAAAAGTAATGATAGAATGGAAAGTAAAAGATTTGTCATTCAAATAACAATCAGACATATACATCAAA
Organism: Achlya flavicornis; assembly: GCA_947623365.1. Classification (NCBI taxonomy): domain Eukaryota; kingdom Metazoa; phylum Arthropoda; class Insecta; order Lepidoptera; family Drepanidae; genus Achlya; species Achlya flavicornis. The sequence goes on from OX392472.1 coordinate 321,945, forward strand.
AAGCAGCCCATCCAAAGCAAACCGCAAAACGCCGCGGGTTGGACCATTAACAACATAAAACATCTCTAGAGGAAATAAAATGTGAAGGTTTACAACCACTTGTCATAGTAACTGGACCACTTTCTTCCGTCGACAAATGATATAAAACAATATAAATATATTTACTTGACAAGCTAATGAGCGTAGTAAACCTGCGAGTGATCACGCTGTAAAACTAACTCAGATGAAAGTCGGCTCCGTTTGAATTATAGCCGCGGTGCGTTTGAAGTCGCCGTTAATCTGCTTCCGTCAGGTAAGAGCTCTTTTTTTAGCTGCACTGAAATAATAACTGAAAGTTTAGTGAAAACTACACTCTATGTAACGATGAAGTTTACTTTTATAAACTCAATAAGTATTTTGGAAGCCGTTAAATAAGAAGATTGCAACATGCTGTACATACGTACAGAGTGATTCTTCAAGACCGAAGAAGATCATGTATCTGAAATGTCTGAAAATACAAGAGATAGAGGTTGTTGTTGTATGGAATGATGACGTAGGGTATTTAATTACATATATTGTTTTTACATACATTTATACTATTTGTTGTTTTTTTTTAAGAAATTTATGTTTCTGTAGAGCTCTTTGTAGGAAAGCAGAAAAAGAGATGTATGGATTGTGTAAAAGGAAAGATGATATGGGAAAGAAAGGAGTAAAGGCTGGTATGACGGCTAATAGAAGAGCCGAATGGAAGAAGCGTATTGCGCCCACACCAAATGATTGAACAGGGCAGGTGGATGATGAAGATGAAAACTCTTTGTATAAAGCTAAAAGAAATTGCATCAATCTCATTGAATCCAATTTCACCTCATGTCCAAGGTAATCTCATAATTATCTCACTTCTCATCTCAACTTACTTCGTACTCTTCTTACTAATATTTAAAAATAGCTGTCTCGCGCGGTTTCACCCGCGTTCCCGTGATAAAAAGTTGCCTATAATACGATATCCCCGAGATAATGTAGCTTCCTATTAGTGAAAGAATTTTTCGAATCCGTCTAGTAGTTCCGGTGATTAGCCCGTTTAAACAAACAAACAAACAAAAAATTCTTCCGCTTTATTATATTTAATAATTAATATATTATTATTAGTATAGATTAGAAATTGAACGAGAAGGATTGTTTGTATGAAACATAAACGTCTGAACGGAATTGAATGAAATGTTGCACGTAAATAAAATTTATAGGTTACATTGTAATCCCGCGAGAATATTCCTCGTAGGTAAAGCCGCCAGGGGAAAACTAGCTAAAGAATAATCCATGAACGATTTTAATTACTTCTTCTTACGTATTTAAGAGCTGTGCTCTTGTCGGTGTAGCCTCTTCCAGCCTGCTCTATCATTGGCCACATTTCGCACCTCTTTAATTACTTATCAGTTCACAATATATGTACATTAGGATAGTTAATTACAAATAATATGGACTGCTCAGTTGATTCAGATAAGTAGGTAACCAAACCACGTGAGCACTACGAGTAGGTAATTCTGAAAGTTTGCAGATCCAGCACGTACGTAGTGGGTGTTAAATAAACTTCAGTTAATTCCGACCAATTGCTCTGTTTCTTATTAAATTGACCTACAAATGTTGAGATATCATTAGCACAAGTTGAGGGACGCGGTTTATATCTTATTTTGCAATGTTCTCTTTAATTATCTTGATTCTTCTGATTTGGTTTGTATTCAAAACGCTGGTTTGGTAAGCTATATTCACTTATGTCCGGTTTCAATAGACAAAAACGAATCGTTTTGCTTACCAATGGTAGGTATTTTTATTGCCAAACTGGGCATATAGATCATTTTTAAGCTAATTTTACTTGTGATAGCTACTTCCATATGGCAGGGTCTGCTATGCAAAGCTTTGAAGTATTTGCTTCATTATTGAGATTCAAGATATAAGAGTCTTAATTTTATTAAATCTTAACCGATAACGGTCCGTAAATTATTGAAACCGGGCATTAGCCGGCAATAACCTCAGCAATCAATAAATTCACAAATAAAATCCAAAACAATTAAAACAGCTACCTACTAATGATTCAAGCTTATTTATTTTGATTTATTTAGCTTAGCTTTACGGTTGTGTGAAAAAAAGCATGATATAAAGTTCCTTTGGAAATTAGATCCTTGGGTTACAAAGGTTGGGGTTTTGGATTCCGACTCATTACTCTTTAGCTTTATTAAATTACTATAGATGGATAAATGATTAAAGCTTTCATATGACATGTTAAGATATGAGCCTCTACACACACACACACACATAATCCTTAATGCACGTGCACATTGACGCAAATTTAATAATTAGCACGAACGTCCGTGTTTATAGAACAGCACTCAAAACACGCGGACGGACGCACGTAAAAGTTATATTTTACTTTTTATTACGTGTTTGTCGATGTGGCTTGCACCGGAAGTTATAACCAACTGGAATTATAACAGTATCTCGGTAATGTCTATGGATGGTACAACAAAATGAGCGGTTGTCTATATCTAAATTACGTGGTAGAGTTTTCTAAGGCTCATTTTACAGCTCATTTCCTTGATGGCCTACCATTATGTGAGCTCGCTTATATGATATTAACTGTCAATAATTCTAAAAACAGTTCGAGTTAACGAATCACCAACTGGGGTAACGGCCAAAAAAGAAATCTAGATTTGGCGTTCTGCTACTTTAAACAACCATTAAATTATACTAAGTACGGTACGGTAACCGCTTACCCTCAGGCGGGCGGTATGCTTTTTTGCCAATGTATTATTTCAGATTATGAGGTATCTCCTTAGCAAACTCTCATACAAATCCGCACAACCATTACGGCAAGCATAGGTACCTACTTTTTTTTTATTTTTTTTATTGAAAATAAATGATAAGTACAAAAATAACTATAACATACACTACTCGCCTAACTATTAAGTTTGATGGCGAGACACGCTCTTTACAGATTATTACACCTACCATTATTAAAAATACATACAAGAAAAGCATTTACCTGCAACATATAAGTAATAACATGTATATAACTAAAATTACCCTAAGAACTTCACTTGCCTGTAAACAGTCCCCCCCCCCTTGTTGGTTAATAATATAACAAAACAAACATGCAGAGTGGTTTCAATTCTCGATGGCGCCTCTTCAGGTGAAGTTGGCGTCATCGAGCAATGCCTCCCTCAGCTTCAACTTTAATATACTCTTACTAAATTTAGGTTACTCTAACATACAATTGGACTCTATTGTGATTTCCAACAATTTTCGCTGTATCATTCGCAGTTCTTTGATATAAACTTACATTATACCAATTTTGCGAGTATAATAAAACGTAGCCTATTTAAAGAAATAATAAAAAATCAAATAATACTTCTCAATAAGGCGAACTAAATTGGTACAATAGAGAAGCGTAAGCAAAAGAATTACGCTAAGTAGGGCTTGATCGGTTTGACGTGAATAAACGAATTGAGCGTTAAAGCAAATCCTTTATACCAATGATTTACTAATAAGTATATGGAAAACCCCCAAATGCGTTGCTTAGTAGATTTACTGGCGGCAATAAAATATGAAAATACGTACTCAATAAGATGAGATATAAATATTTTACTGATTTTATCCAGCATCCTTACGATTATAGAGAGTAAGTACGTCACTGAAGCTTCACAGCTTACGTAGAATAAGTAAACTTTCAGCACTTTCTCAATTATTAAAGTTAGTTAATTAAAAAAAAACATTCATATTTGCTATATATGCTATATAGTATCTCACTTTTATAGTTAGCTACTGTTTTGAATTTAGAGAAAAACAAGCAGTGTTCAGTAAAAAATCAAATTTCTAATAAGATGCTTCGATAGCACCGCAATTCATTTTGCTGATTAAAAAAAAGTTCATATTTTCAATGCCCGGTTTCTATATACAAAAAACGTATCGTTTTACTTACTTGTGAACAGGTGCTGCTTGTGGGGGCTGGTCTGCTTAAGTTTGCTATTTATTTACTTATTAAATATTTATTCAGTCTACTTTGTAATTTTGCCGCCGCGCCGGGGCACGCAATTGTTTTCAGTGCGATTAGAATGTAAATATTATGTAATGAATCTAAGCCTGTTTTGAAAAGAGTAATTGCTGAGTTTATTGCCGGCACTTCTCAGCAAATGCAACCTTCCGAACCGGTATTAGAGTCAGACTTTTCATAAGTGCCTGCGAAGGTCTATTTGAATAAATGATTTTGAATTTTGAACCAATGGTAGGTTTCTTTATTGTCAAACTGGGAATATAGATAATTTCGTAAGCTAATTTTACCTGTGATAGCTAATTCCATATGGGAGGGTCTGCTATGCAAAGCTTTGCGGTCTTTGCATCATTATTAGTAAAGATATAAGAGTCTATATTTTAACCGATAACGGTCCGTAAATTATAGGAATCGGCCATAAGAGAATAAACAATAGCGTCAGTTCCTACGATCACAAAATCAAACTGTGACTCGTCGGGTTCACAGTTCACACAAACGATGACACGGGTAATGAGAGCATATTTGTAAACAGCTGACTGTATGAGCCACTGTGACGTCACAGTTTACATACATTGACACGACGTACCCTTCGCGCAAAGCATTGTATTGTTTTGATACCTATGCGTAAACTTCGCGGTAATCGTGTTGGGTGTCATTGTGTGGTACGTAATTGGATATTATAAGGTATACACATCTGGTTCCTTTTTGTTCGCCGAGGAAAAGATCAATCGATGTATTGTTACTACCTTCCAACCGTTACGTTCTAGTCAAAGATGTCTATTGTGTTTCCAAATAGTAAATTATGATACATGTGTGCAAAGTTGTTTATTAACACTCGAGGCGGTATTAAGCGATAAGTGAGCCGAGAGTGTAATAATCAATGCACACGCGTGTCATACGTTTTTCAACATACTTGCGAGGAAAAAAACAGACTTGTATTTTTTAAGTAGATTTTTCGATAATAATCAAATCAACACAATGAGAACGTCAACAAATATGGCGCGCAAGCTTTTTTTTGTTTTACCCGTTTAAATTAAGAATGAATGCTTGAATGCTACACACATATCACTTGCAGTGAGGTACAAACTTAACATAATCGGGATTATACCTATCATGTGCGGGAATTTAAAGTAAAAAGCACTAGTGCGTAATAAGCTGCATAAGATATTAAAAACGGTGCAATAAATGTCAATTTACGAGCGTGTTGAAAAATATATGATAGTAGTTTTTGTACCTGTGTGTATTACAGAAATATTATACATTTTCCTGGGCTCAAAAGTATTCTGTTCTTTTGTGTGTGTGCTTACACACATACATTCAAAGTCAAACCCAAATTAAATTAGTTAGGTATATTTATTATATTATCATCCAAATCACTTACGGCGTGATTAAGGAACAAACATTTCAGCTGAGTGGTTTATCTTTTAAGTAATTCACTGTAAACTTGCTGAAACTCTAACCGTACTTTCGGTTAGAATACAATCAAAATGATAATAGCATATGAATGTCCGAATCAACTGTATTTCAAATTGAATATTAACTCAGATACCAGGTATTTTCACGGTCGATATTGCATCACGGCCGTACAAAATCGAGTATAATTAGTTTGACCGCCGGCCGGCGCCGCGCGCGCAGCGATCATAATTAACTAAAACTACACTAACCACATTAACACCGGCTCACTCCAAGACCAGTTACCTTACCACCTGCTCATATACACACTCACTAACGTCGGTTGATTCCAGATATATGTATTAAGTCCGGATAACATTAAACGAGCCAGTCATTAGTTTATTTTTGATTTTTTCCCAGAAAATTAAATATGCTTAAAGATATTAAAACGAACGAATTTCCTACAAACCAAACCGCAGTAAAGTGCCATTGCGCAATAAACGGCAATAATATTAATATTTACAGACCTGTTTATTTATTTACAGGCCAATATTTAAATCCTTTCCATGAAATAGTAAAAAAATACCAAAACCACATTTCCCAGAGCAGAGCTCGCGTGTTGAAGTACCATGTACACCGATCAAAGCAAACCATTGCCGATCCAATAACATTCATATATTACAGATATAGATAGAGATATCCCTATATCTGTGTTATATACCCTATAGTCCATTATATAGAGCATGGATTCCCTTGCGCGCAATGTAAGTATGCAAACAGGTTGTAGGAATCTTTAAAACGTTATCGATTTGCGGTTTTGATATAAATATTATTCGGTCAGTTGAAACTAAATTTATTCGCAGTATTTTTGAATGAAATCCACACCTGGCTATGTTCATGCACTAATACATACATTTATTATATTAGTTCTACTGTACACAAAGCTTTCTTAGTATTATAATCTGTCTGAAATGTTTGCAATAAACTAGGTAAGTATGTAAATAAATATCATTCAACTTCAATAAATATTTTGGTTAGTTGTGAAATAGGAACTATTTATTTTATATATAGGACATTTTGTGTAACTGTTGCTAAATTTAGAGATCTAGGATAGTTTGGATTAACCTAGTTGTTGCATTAACCAACATGCACACAAATACCTACAGACTTAATTAAAATGAAATGAAATGAAAAATATTTTATTCTAGCGCGCCATTCTAATTTGCGTGAATTACTAGTTTTGTTACTGACAACATTAATAGGAATTTTCAGACATCAATTTTATTTAGAAAACCTTTTTTTTGCACAATAGCAAACGTCTCGAAGAATAATCCTATCGATATCATAATCGTAGACAATATCAAAATCAAAATCAAAAAGTCATTTATTCAGTTTAGGCCCTGTTAAGGCACTTATGAACGTTAAATTGGTACATACAGTTGAATTTACAACCGGTTCGGAATACACTTAAACTGAGAAGACTCCGGCAAGCTATAAGTTCTGTTCACGCACAATTAAATATCATAATGCGTGTCACTGGAAAATTTCAAATCCAACTGAATAAATGATAAAATGAGTTTTTTTTCCTACTGGAACAACGAATCGGTTTTTCTTTAGGAATGTGAAACCATTTTGTATTTCCAATTTCTGATATAACTTATTTTGCCACAGGAAATTAAAACATTTTGGCAGTATATCTTAAGGACTAATTTAATATAAGGAAAATAAGGCAAGGCTACTCGAGCAATATGGTTGAAAAAAAAAAATCCTGATTTCACAGCTGACAATCTGCATGCCAAATTTCATGATGATCCGTTGAGTAGTTGAGGCGTGAAGGCGTAACAAACAAACTCACTTTCACAAATAAAAAAAAAATCAAAATCATTTATTCAAATAGACCTTCGCACTTATGAAAAGTCTGACTCTAATACTCTACCGTTTCGGAAAGTTGCATTTGCTGAGAAGAGCCGGCAATAAACTCAGCAATTACTCTTTTCAAAACAAGTTCATTACATAATATTTACATTCTAATCTCACTGAAACCAATTGCGTGCCCCGGCGCGGCGGCAAAATTACAAATTAGACTGAATAAATATTTAATAAGTAAATAAATAGCAAACTTAGCAGACCAGCCAGCAATATAACATAGTTAGGAAGTTAGGATTTTAGTCTACTGTGAAATCGTCTAAACTGTCCTAGTGGCTTTTAGACTCGATACTCAGCAGTGAGTTACAATAACTGAAACATAAAGTACTTAACATGTTCAGCAGACGGTTAAATGTTGAAGATAATTATTCTTAACCAAGTTAAAGTAAAGTTTGAGAAACTTTCCTAGCTTAAATAAACAAGGCTCCATAATTGTGCGGCATACGTGATACTTAGCCGTAACTTTACACTTTGTTTAGTTACTCACCGAACTTGGGCCGAGTGATCATCCATCACAATTATCTGTCTCGTTGAGGAACCTACGCAATCACATTAAATTCTTTGCAACCCAATTTTATTGTTCTTCTCATAAATATGTAAAACTTACTCTTTTTCCAACACTTACAGAGTTTAGCTGGGGCTTACGTTATGCTTTTTGGGGTTCCGTAGCCAAATTGCAAAAAACGGAACCCTTATGGATTCGTCATATCTGTCTGTCTGTCCGTCCGTATGTCACAGCCACTTTTTTCCGAAACTATACTGTTGAAACTTGGTAAGTAGATGTATTTTGTGAACCGCATTAAGATTTTAAAACAAAAGTAAATTAGTAAAGTAAAAATTGAGAGATCTAGTAAGTAGTTTTTTTTTAATACGTCTTAAATTGAAATTCATATCAAATACTCAGGTCTATACTACCATTTACTTATATGCCTACAGGTTTGTCCGGAACCCTCGGTGCGTGAGTCTGACTCGCACTTGGCCTGTTTTGTAATACAAAAATTGATTCCAAGTCTGCGGCAGAGCCCCACAGCAAAAGGCCGTAAGACATAAGACTATGAAAATATGCAAAATAAATAAATCTGGCTGTAATCTAGCTACTGCAAGAAGGGTTTTTTTTAGAAGTGAAAGTTACCACCAGGTACCCAACTCTCCTTTCTAACTTGTAAAATCTCTTCTGAAAATTCAATCAACTTCCATGAAAATATTGTAAAAATCGTTTTTCCTAAATCATTGCTGAAAAATTCATATGCAAATCATAAAAGTTTTCAATATCCGATGGAGATGAAAATTTAATATTGTTGCATAATAAAGGAGCATTGAAAATATCAAACAGAGCAGAGGCGCGTATTGTTATGACCGATTGATGAGGTGATATATTTGCCTTGTTCATTTAGAGCTATTCTGTCCGTTTCCAATTCATAACGACGCGTCATCACTAATAGCCATCTACAAAAACATTTTGGTCTATATTTAATATACCTTTCGTGAGATGATAAATGCAAGATTAATCCTGACTAATGTTATAAATGCAAATGTGAGTTTGTTTGTTTGAAACGCTTTCACACCTAAACCGCTGAAACACCTATGGTATGGAGGTGGACATATAGGCTACTTTTTATAAAACCTTCCGAGGAACGCGGGTAAAACCTCGAGGGACAACTAGAATTTTATGAAACAACTAAAAAGGTTGAGAAATGAGAACCTAACCGCTACTGTGCCTACCATAAGTATTATTTATGTATGCGATTTTCATTTTAAAACAGGTAGGTATTCTATTTTGTATGTCAGTGTATGTCATGTATTCATGTAAAGTCGTAGGTTATGTAGACGTTTGGGACTATATGTATCCCTATTCTTTATTCGGGGATATAATCTATCTGATTGCCAAGTGTCTTCCAAATCCGTTCAGTACAGTCCCTTTACTAAAATGTTAATAAGATAAATGGATCGAAGAGAGTTATTAACTTTCAATAGAATTAATATGTCAAAGGCAAAGTAACCGCCTTCAAATACAAGATGGCATCCAAGTCACTTTGGATACATAATTCGTCCTTACATGAAACCAATATCCTTAAAATATTAAGTTGAAAGATTCACGAGGAAAATTTATTATATTAATATTATATCAGCTACCTAGTATTTTCAAAGCCACTTTGAAATGTGATTTTCTCTTTTTATTTGTGATTTGAGGGATGTCATCTCATTTATTATATTTATTTTATTATATATCCGAAATTTTTGGATGTTTATTCGCCAATCACGCTTCAACGTCCTGATTTGGATGAAATTTGGCACACAGATAGAATATATTCTGGATTAACATATAGAGTACTTAAAATCCAGGGAAAGCATATATCCCTCGGGTACGCGGGTGAAACCGCGGAGCGTAATTAGTTATATTATAAGGAGGGATAAACGAGAGGTTCAAAAATAGCGCCTTAAATTCAAGGCTTCTCCGGAAAAAATATTGGTAACAAATCTTCGGAGAATTGCTTAGGATTCATTAATCTATTTGTAGACATTCTGTGTCTAATTAATGATCCATCTCGTTTTTCTATTATCTATTAGATATGCGATCTACAAAGCGTTCTCAAGATAAAAAACAATCTAAGTAATTAGTAATGGAGTTTTAGTAATGAATAAACATAGAAATGACTATAAAATCCAAGTATTTATTGTATAACACATAACCTTGCCATTTGTACAATCGAAACGCATAATGATTACAAACCGCAAGTAGGTTACATTACACGTTACAATGTAATATTTATTTGTGTCTGTTGTTTCCGGATACTTGCTCTAATTGTGACTCAGTGACATTGTAGTTGAGTAAACTTAGGTAATCTAATACCTATTGCGTTGGGTAGTAGGTCACTCGTTCATCATCATTACAATTTATACTTAGTGAAACATTTATAGGATATCAACTTTTGTATCTATTATTTCACAACGTCAATTAATTTAGAGCCCCTCAGTCTGAGGAGAGACTTTGCCTCCGTATGTGTGTTCTATACCGCTTGTACAACGGAGAGTGTTCTAAGGAATTGTTCGACTTGATGCCAACGGCTACCTTCCACCATCGCAACTCTCGCCATTGACGGGGAGTCCATCCACACACATTGAAACCACAATTGTTCCGAACTGTGCGGGCTAAAAGGAGTTTTCTTCCGCGGACGCTCGGCCTGTGGAATGAGCTCCCCGCCGTGGCTTTCCCAATGGTGTACAGCATGGGGCTCTTCAAAAAGGGCGTGAAGAGATTTCTTCAGGGTCGGCAACGCGCGAGTGATACCCCTGGTGTTGCAAGCGTCTATAGGCTACGGTAACTGCTTACCATCAGGCGGGCCGTATGCTTGTTTGCCACCTTAATGGTATAAAACAAATACAAAAAAATCTTTTACTTTTGAATTATTAAACAGCGATAAAGCATAACGTTCGGGAAGTACCTACACCTTATAGAATACCGCAGCCAGATAACTGAATGTTGTGGTCCTGTGCGTGAGTAGGTAAGGTCGCCAGCTCATTGGGAGGATGGAAGGGTCGGTAACACATGAGTGTAAGTTGCGAGTTGTAAGCGTCCCTAAGAGCTACGGTATCGCTTACTACCATTCGTGCTGTATTCTTGCTTGGCGACTTGGTTGTATAAAAAACTGTAATCGAATCGGTCATCATCATTAAAATCTCATGTAAGCTTTTCGTTTTGTAAATCTATCGACTTATAGACTTCCAAAGCTTGTCAGATTTAGTGGCGGCATCTCTAGTGTGACCACCATATGTCACGTCCACGTTGTCTCCTGCACCATCATTTGTGATTGTGGAAGATGGAATGATCACTCAATACCTCTTGAATTAGATCATGGCTACTTATTTATTTCAATAAAGTCATCACAAAGACAGGAATGTTATAGGTACGCGCTGCCCACCCTCGACTCATCTTCACTTACCATCAGGCAGAATGTATGGTCAAGCGCAAGCCCATCCAAAAATAAGTTTCCAAGTCCAACTTGTATATGAACGTAACTGCTAACGCCATCTAGTATTCTGAAAAGGTAACAATAAAACCAACAAAAGCTGTAGAACATATTCTACAAAACTTCTTTCTTAGCTACTGTAGCTTATGCTCCAATAGATGGCAGTATACATCAAGTTTTAAAAACTAATAAAAATGATGATCAACGCTGACTAGTCACAAATAGCCACGGTCACGTTTACTATGTCACGTTTTCCAGACAAATTTTCTTTTGAAAAAGAAAATAAACTCGAAAAAATACTAGTAGTATTAAATAATGATGTAGATTATGCGATTGCTGTAAGAATATAAGCATAAATAAATAAATAAATAAATAAGCAAGCACAAACTGTTTTGAATTCACCGAAAAATCCTGCAGTATTTCAACATGGTCTTTGAAAGGACCATATTGTTATGATGCCATTTTGATTGTTCTTTTCTCTGCCACATAAATTGTCAGTTCCCATATTATTTTTACAATCCAATTATTTGTTTGAAGTTACAAAAAAACCTACCTATATTGCTGACCTAATCAAAGCAAATTCAAATTTCTGTATTATGGTACATGTGTGCAAAGTTGGTAATTACAGACGGCACACAAAACGTCACCGCGACGTCACGGTGACGTCTTTGTCGCACTCATCGTGACAAAGACACTGTGACGTTTTGTCAGTTGTCAGCGCTCGCAAAAGTATAACGACTTGGTACAAACTTATTTCATCTTAGTATGTATAACAACCGCTAGATGTCAGGACAGTATCAAATACAAAAATATTTAAACAAAACTAAAATATAGCCACAAATTACTAATAAAACATTACCTGGAAACCCTAAAAAAAATGTACATTCTTTTCAAAATAAGAATAGGTACCTCCGATCGTAGGCAGTACATCTATTCTATAAACGAAATAATTAAGTAGGTAGTTACCTAAGCAGTCCAGTACTGCAGCAATTTGCACAGTAACACAAAAGATGCAACAACACACAGGTGAGTAACCCCCGGCGCCAGAGTCAGTCAGCCTTGACCGAGAGCACCGGGCCTCGGGAACAAGTGCAATGCCGTCACCGGCACAGAACAAAAAATATACGCAGAAGTGACAATAGGGTTCTATATTTTCAGATTAGGATTCATTTATTTATTTATAAGTAGGTAGATATTTTATTATAATACCGAATAGGTATTACACAAAGCTGATGACTGCACAAAAAGAATGATCGAACAATTAGGTAACAAATGTTAAATTACCTTTGAACTGTTTACATAAAATATAAGTTCTGAATAATTTGGCTCATTTTGCCACAATTTGTCGATTTAATAACTAATTAGCTCAACTGAAGGTCTTAAGAGAAATAAAAAAGTGTTGGGGTACTAATTAATATCCACCCAATAAAGTTGCAATGTCACATCTACACCATATTTAATGTTTGCCAAACTGCAGAGTCGCCATGGCGACGCGCGGCGACATCCCGGCCGTTGACCCGCGCCACTGTGGACGGGCCGCCCGCGCCGTCGCCGCCCGCCCTGCGCCTCTCCGCCCAAGCATTTGTAAACAATTGTTTACAACTATTTATCGCTAAGAGTTACTGTATGGTGTTTACGAAGTGTGTTTATGCGCCAGTGTTTCCGGGCGTGTTTGGTTGGGTGTGTTTTATGGCGGATAATCGTCGTTGGGGTGCGATGGCGATAAGGTAATAATAGTTTATTAATAGGCGCTTGATTGAAATTGTTATTTACGGAATTAGTTAATTAAACATTGAGGTACTTACATTTTGTTACATTAACCTAATTTGCATTAAGGCTGTAGAACTGTTATGTAAACTATACGCTTTGTTTTCAGTGAAATTGAAGTATCAGTCGATCAGACTTCATGATAATTGCAATGTAGGTATACACTTTTTTTTTTTTTTTTTTTTTTATGTCAATAGGTTGACAAACAGGCAGACGGTCCACCTGATGGTGAGTGGTCACCGCCGCCTATGGACATTTGCAATACCAAGGGGATTGCCGATGTGTTGCCGACCTTGGAGAGCTCTTTTCACGCCTTTTTTGAAGAACCCCATATCGTAGCGCTGAGGGAAAACCGTAGTGGGGAGCTCATTCCACATCCTAAACTATAGAATGTGTCTTATGTTTTTTTGTATTATTCCTTGTTAATCCATCTCTAGAGAATTATTTTTCAAGAGTGTACTGTGATATAATATCTCAATTAATATTAAAAAGCGGAAGTATGTATGTTGGTTTGATTTTCAAACTGAACTTGCTTGATGCAAATTCAAAATCAAAAAGTCATTTATTCAGTTTAGGCTCTGGTAAGGCACTTTTGAACGTTAAATTGGTACATACAGTTGAATTTACCACCGGTTCGGAATACACTTAAACTGAGAAGACTCCGGCAAGAAACTCAGCAAGTCTTTTTTTTTTGTGGAAGATCTTTTCATATTACAGCTTTTTTCCAAATACTTATACAATATATATTATTTTCATAAATGTACTGAGACGGTAACGTTAAAATTTTAATTGTTAGAGAGATAGCTTAGTCTTCAGAGACAAACAAAGCATACTGTTTTTATCTTTGGAACGCGGGTAAATCCGCGACAGCTATACAATATACCGTTAAATTTTCCACCGATCGAGTTGTCAAGGCCTTTTATTCCGCTTCGCACTAGGTACTTCAAACGTACGGTTCTAAAATATTTGAAGCTCTTGGCACGCACCAACTATGGCGTGACGTCACATTTGATAATATTTTATTACTAGATATCAATATTTATGACTGTAATGTAATGTGTAGTGAGCTCGAGAGGGAGTGTTAATATTACATCGCTCGTTACATCAATTTGCATGAAATACTATAATGTGATTGAACTTACATACGCCATTATGATAACAATGGGTATAATAAATTAATATTTTAATAGTTTTATTTATTAAATCACCATTTTACCGTTAATTTGTGGACGCGTATTGCGCATCATAAGATGTGAAAATACTGAAATAAACGTTTTTTTTTTTCATACCACTTAAGTGGCAAACAAGCATACGGCCCACCTGATGGAAAGCGGTTACCGTAGCCTATGGACGCTTGCAACACCAGGGGTATCACGCGCGCGTTGCCGACCCTGCAGAAATCTCTTCACACCCCTTTTGAAGAACCCCAGTCTGTACTCCATTGGGAAAACCACGGCGGGGAGCTCATTCCACAGTCTGAGCATCCGCGGAAGAAAGCTCCTTTGAAGCCGCACAGTACGAAACAATTCAGGTTTCAATATGTGAAGATGGACTCCCCATCGATTGCGAGATGGGGAGTCTATGGGGAATCGATGGGGAAGTGGGCTGTGTTGCGATGGTAGAAATTAGACAATTCTTCAGAACACCGTCCGTTGTACAAGCGGTAGAACACACATAGGAGGCAAAGTCTCTCCTCAGACTGAGGGGCTCTAAACCGCTTGTGAGCTCGGGATCGTCGACAATTCTGATGGCACGTCGTTGAACCGAGTCTAAAGGATCAAGCTGGTATCCAGGTGCCCCCGCCCATAGATGACAGCAGTACTCCATATGAGGCCGGTCTTGCAACTGTGGAGCCACAGCAAATGGGGTTTTCTTAGCGGTGAACGCGCAGGTATGAGTCTTAGTGGGGTTGAAATGGACTAGGTTTAGTCTGCCCCAATCGGAGACACTAGTTAGTGTACTCTCGATTTCAGACAACAGCCGTTCGCGGCTTACCTCCACCTCGGAACGAGGGATATTAGCACGGCCCGTACTGTCGTCTGCATAACAATGAACGCCGTAAATAGACAGCATATCATTGATATGCAGTAGGAACAGTGTTGGGGACAGCACAGAGCCTTGCGGGACGCCGGCATTTATGTCCATGCTGTCGGAGCAGCTACCGTCTACGACGGCTCTAATCCATCTGCTGGACAGAAAGCTGGCAACCCATTTGCATAATCCCTCGGGAAGCCCGTATGCTGGTAACTTCGTTAGAGTTAGAACACTCACTGCCAATGCCTCACCTTGACTCTCGATGGCGAGTGACCAACGGTGCGTGCCTGTATCTAATTGAGAAAAATATTTGTTTACAAACTGTTTTAAAAACTAGTCAAAGGCAAGGGAAATGTATAATTTTGATCCTTTATTATTAAAAATAGAACGTCGATTATCAGTTATTTATTTTTATTCGTATTTATTTGTCATGGAATAGCAGTTTGATAAGGTTACAATTATATTCAGTGCATACCTACATGGTATTAAATCACCTCTGCTGTACACTGTACATGTTATTTTATCATCACAGGTCTGTGACCTACATTTAGTTTACATGACCTTCACACGACTTATTTGTTCACTCGCATGGAAATTTAAATAAATCACAAGTGACGCGAGAAATTAAAAGCATAAAATATCGTGTCCTAGCGGCATAAATCAACACTTATATTCTGCTAACTGACGTCAGGCACGTGAAAATTATGCCGTTGTATCAAAACACACGCAAATGAAATAGATAATATTATAATTAAAGCGATGGCAGCATAAATTTGCCGAGGACACTCCTGAAAACTTTTCGTTTCACTAGGGTTTGTCAAATAGGTGAGTTTTTAGTTATTAGTGTAAAAGACGAGATATTTCGTAAATTAATCTTTATATGATAGATAACGTAAAAACAGGGGTTAAAAACCCTCGACAATGTCGATATTAATAACTTGTGATTTCAAAATGGAGATGAAAAGAAACATAAAGGTCTGACAACTAGTATAACCAAGTACCTACCAATCTTGAAGAAGCCATTTTCTGATATTGTAATTTTTTGTTTCTGAAATTATATTTACGACAAGTGACGGTCAGTCATCCGTAATTGAGCATAGCGACGCGGACGGCCGGCACGGGTGAAGATCTGGCTGCACCGCGGTACAATGGGTAGTTTGTGACAATGCCTTACGTACTGCGCTTTGTTTATTGAATATTGAAAGCTTGCAGTCTGTCGAGTGGTTCCAATGTTGGTGCTTTTATCTTTATTTTTGGTACTCTGGTTTTGAAGATGCGATTTTTGTTCCGTCTGGATTAGCATAATTTTACATTAAAATTCATAATATTATTATTGTATAAGTTACTTATCTTTGCATATAGTTGCCGTTCTTAATCGATCGGTAACGTTAAGCTACCACGATACAATACGACGATTGATGATGATGATAAAGTTACCTGAACATATTTACAACAAATATACTAAATACAATCTATATAATATAGAAAATGTCTTCGATGAGAGATCTATTAGGTATATTAGTAGCTACTGCCCCGTAATTTTATCCCCTTTCCCGTGAGAGATTATAACTATTTTCTTCAATATAGAACATGTGCCACTCAACCAATAAACATACAAACACACTTTCGAATTCATAATTTTGGGTTGGAAAGAGATTTCTACTAACAAACCTAGAAATCAATGATTATTTTATTCAAATCTTAGAAAATATCTTAGATTTTTTTCCGGCTAAACTTGAGAACTAATTCCCTTCTAAACTTTGTGACCACGGCAAAATTGTGATCACTCATAAAAAAAAATAAGGAGACTTGAAAATAGTCTAAAGGATGATAACTAAGTAAATAAGTAGGTAATAAATTATTAATAATAAGTAAAATAATGTGAAAGACACGTTTATTGTTAAGCATTTAATCACCACTCGGGTTTATCTGGACAGATAACCTGGTAACTGCCTCGCGGAGTACCGCCAGTTCACATGCGTTACTTAGTTATATCTCAGGGTTAGCTGACAGTAATATTGTTATTGATTAGGTCAAGAGTGAGCTTTGTTGCTCAAAAGGGTTCTGTGAAAAATATTATAGTTTTTAAACATGATGAAGACTAAACATAGCTTCAATTATGTTAAGAAGTAATCGGTTTGTGATACGTTTGTGTTTTTTTTTTCGATATTAAAATAATGATTAGAGGGAGGTGATTAAAAGATACATTATCACCTATTAACCCGACCAACTTTTTAAGATTAATTAAAATTTAAGACTTTACTTTAGGCTTATTAGACATTGTTTCTTGGAAATCGTAAAGTTATTCGTCGTGAAAACGCCAAACTAAAGGAGAAAATTTCAACAGCTACGAATATACTGAAATGTTAATAAAATCACTACTTTCTACGGTAACAACATAACAATGACCTACATTTGAGCTAACACTAACACTCTTAATAGGGCAAGGCCAAGACTTCTATTACGCTGGCCTAAAAAGTTTTATTGGTTTCCAAAAGAAACTCTAAAACTGTTCAGGTGTAAACAAACGGATCCCCAAAAAGATATCAAGCGAGCGACTTAAAAATTACTTTCATTGATAAGTGCGCCCGTATGAGTGGCGGCCGCGTCTGTAGTGTGTGTGTTACTCGATATCTGTGGTGTTACTACTTATTAATAATCTGTGGGGTTAGTATACCTCGCGTTTCGGTCATCATCGGCCAGTCAGCTGTTCATTATCATTGAGAGACGCCGCGAATAAGACATTTATATTTATATATTTTTAAGTTAATTCCAAATTCAAAGTGCCGTCTTGGAAGTTATGGTAAATATTATTTTCTGCTTTTTCTGAGAATTAGTATAATTGTGTTTTTGTAGATTATTATCATCACTATATACCACTCGCGGTTTTGCTCGCGTATCGGAGGGATCTTATATTTTTCCGGAAAAAAGTGTTCTAATCCTAAACGTATGCTAAAGTTTACCCAAATCTGTTTAGCCGTTTGTGAGACTGAGTCATAAACATTCAAACAGTCACATTAATCATATTATTAATCATAATAAGTGAGATAAATAAATAATTTGTGTCCTTGTATATGCTTTCATGAACAACACTGATTTTCACATAATTTCCGGAAGCATATAATGACTTGGCAAGTTTTTTTTTATTGTTACGATTAATGTTGTTATCACATCGTTATTTGAGTAAGATTGTACTGTCGTATTTATGTGATAATTATTTTGCGATTTCGGAGATCGTTTTAAAATGGCTCAGAGCGATAAGAAAATAAGTTGTAGGAGTTGATTGATAAGGCCTGCCAGACATCGCGTCATAGTCATAACACACATGTTAATATTAAATAACAGATGCAAGCACTAAAACCATAAAACTATAAGTACAACTAGTTGTTAAAAAAATGCCGAAATTCCGAATTTCGACCGATCTAAGTCTGGAAAAAAAAAACTATGCTAAATCTTACACTCCCGCGTGCACGCAACATACTTATATATTTACTAGCTTCTGCTCGCAGCTTCGCCCGCGTGGCCTACAGCGGTAACTTTACAATAAATAAAAGAAAACAAACAAAACAACTTGATCCCGCTTCGAGGATGGAATTATTACAAAATGCTGAGACTCTTATAAATTAATTTTCAATCTTCAGCCTAAACACAAAATTTGAAGACCCTATCTTCGAAACTGACGGACTTTCATACAATATAATACAAACTTTCATCCCCTATTTTACGTATTTAGGGGGCGAATTTCAAAAAACCCTTTCTTAGGGGATACTTACTCTTCACAATGAATATACCCTCTTCATTTTATGACTCTAGGTCCAGCGGTTTAGGCTGTGCGTTGATATATCAGTCAGTCATTCAGTCAGTCAATCATACAGTCGGTCAATCAGTCAGTCAGGACTTTGAAGTATATATATATAGATTTATACCCATATAGATTTTAAACCTTATACATATAGTACACGTGTTTATGAAGTGCACGTGTAATCTGCTATCACTACATTGATCATTAAGAACCTATTAGCGATGTTGATACTACTAGTTTGGACTGCACTTGTTGCATTACCTTATCGTAAGTAGTAAAGATTATACAAACTATTTTCAAAACCTCGACCTTAATATTATTAATATTAGGTCTACTTTAGGAACGGATACGGTTTATGTATTTGTAGCAAGAGCATGTGTTTGTTTGTACCGATTTTAATGTGATTTTGGAAACATTATGGCTGTAGAGCAGGTTCTTAGGTAATATTAATCACCACAGCAAACTAGGGCGCTAATCTTCGTTGATTTCTCAGGGAACCAAATATATGAAGTTTGTACACGATTGGCTCGCCTTAAAGAATCTGGTCAACTTATTAAAAAAAAAAACAAGAAATAAAAATTAAAACCGGCCAAGTACACTCACACACACTCGCACTCGCATACGGAGGTTTCCGTACAATAATAATAATAATGTTACCTTACTGAAATAATTGTCTGTGAAATTAATAGTAGGCGCAACAAAAAAACCACCAAAAGAAGACGTTTCTTGTACGGGGACCCCCTTTAATTTAAAATTAAATTTAATTTTTATTATTTGTTGTTATAGCAGCAATAGGAATACATATTTTGTGAAATTTAAAGTGTCTACCTATGACGGTTCATGACATACAGCACACTGACAGACGGACGGACGGAAGGACAGCGGAGTCTTATTAATAGGGTCCCGTTTGCCATAGGTCCTAGTTTCGTATCACATCCACAAACACCTGTGTATGGGAATATCTGTCGATTCTGACTGCGTGTTCAACTGTTTTACTAACTGTTACCAACGGCTTCACCCACGTTTACGGGATAAAAACTTGAACGATGAGGTTAAATCGTTCAAGGATAAAAAGTAGCCTATGACCCCTTTCATACCATAGCAGGCTATCGGCATGGCAAACATCGCGATCGGTTCTGAGTTTTAGTAGTGAAAAGATACAGACAGACAGAGTTACTTTCTCAATTATAATAATTGGTATGGATATTTACAATAAGTATATGTAGTAGGTAGGTATATCAGTTCAATAGTGTACATAATACAAATTCTATTTAGTTTTGGACCAGATGGACGTCAGTGGAGAATTTTCCCAGAATAAACTACTAAATATAGTAATTAATATAAAGAAAGAAAGAAAATATATTTATTTTGAATGTACACACAACACACACACAAATAACATATACAGGTAAATAAAAACAAGAAGGAAGAAAAATGTAATGTTGTGTGACATCAAAAATGGTCAGTGACTCAGTAAAACACTGTTAGCCCATATCAGGGTAACAGCACTGATTTTCAGTCACTGCTATAAGTGACATCACGCACAGCCGGACAGAATAATAGAAGATTTACAATAATACAAAAGAACTCAATAATACAAAGGAAGACAATAATACAAACGAACAAACATATTACAAAGGAACACAATAGTACAAGGGAACACAAATAATAATGACTTTATAGTTAAAAGTAAAAAATATCAAAAATAACCCACACCCATAAAAAAAAAGAATTTAAATAAAATAAAAAAGTAAAAGAAAATAAAAAATAATTTTGAGCACTGTACAAAAGCATAAGTAAATAACATGCTAAAAATGAATTAATATTGGAACCTGAAATAGTGATGGTACGATCAGTAGAGAAAAAATAAATAAAACAAAAAATATGAATGAATAAATGAATGAATATTGTGAAATGTTATGAAAAATTTTCGTTATTATTGGTAATTTTTTATTCGCTTATATATTTATTTATTTATGATATAACACTATCTGAATATTGATAAAAAATAATGAATGGTATCAAAATATACGCCTAATAGTGGACAACCCGAAATTGATAAAATGCCATGTTGCGATAGGAGGAAATGAAATCAGTATGTTCAGACAGATATTAAGCAGGAAAAATAAAAATGGCTCATGGTCGTGATGTACACGCACACAAAAATAAATAAGGTCAATACACTGTTTGTAATCTAGGGAAAATTATTTTTTCAAGGGATCGAAATAAAAATAAATGCCGAAACATTTGGTTAGGAAAATATCCTTGGTCCGCGCGCGTCCGGTGATCACGATCTTCAGCCATGAAGAAACGACCACAGATAGAGAGAGACTCACTAACCCCGCGTCTGACCACCAGGAGGCCCTTTGCCTTAGGCCGGTAACTTAAGACACTTGTTGCGCGCGAGGAATGACGCTCGGTCACACACTACCGAACAGACAACATGCCACTCCTCTGCAACCACCACATAGACGATCGCGAGACCATCTCCAATGTCAGGTACCGCCTTGAAAAAGGCGGGAGGCCTACCTGACCCCGCGTTCCCTTATCCAAACAGCCGGACCCGTAGTTCCAGTTGCGAACCCCATCTGTTTTTTTTTTTTTTTTTTTTTGGTTTAAACTACTTACTACAGACACGTGGTCCATACTCTTTTTAGATAATATGTTTTTTACAAATTTTATGTTTTATTATTTTCACAATTTGGACATCTTGGTCCGCGCAATAAATAAATTATTCTAATACATTTATACATATCTATACATATTATTAGCTATTACTATACTATATTACATATATTATACTATTGTTATTATTTTGATTTATAATAAATTATCCCATCTGTTCGGGTACTACTGATGTGGGCTGTTGCTCATTTTGCACCAACCGGAGAACACGTGTACGGCAATTATGTATAACGTACGGACGCGAGCAACCATATCCTCCAACATACCTCTACATACCTGGTACAGTAGGACCCAACTAATGTGGCTCACCGATGTACCTGCCCAGAAGAAAATATATATTTTCAAAGCGCGGGATATGCTATTGGTCGGCAGCTGCCGCTATGTGTGTGGAGGGGCGTTACTTGCGAGTGAGAAGGAACTAACAGCTGCAGTGTGTTATGAACCTTATAATAGTGTTCTAAGGTTGATTGTAAGTTTTAAGCATTATTTCGTTAATCTTCGGGGCTAACTTCCTTTTCTGGGCGAACGAAGTGTCACGACGCGCCTTATCAGTTGGGTACTACTGTATTCGCTTTTGAATTTGTATTTGCTTTGTTTCATCATCATCAGCCTATAATGTCCCACTGCTGAGAACAGGCCTCCTTTCCCAAATGAGGGTGAAAGGGACTGGGCGATACTCCACCACGCGTGCCCACTGCGGATTGGTGGAGGTAGGCTAGTGGTCAACCTACTGTTGGAATTTTTCAAGCCGCCTAGGAGGCATCCAACTAGCTTAACGACTATCACAATTAAGTGATAACCGGGACCAACGACTTTACGTGCCTTCCGAAGCACGGAAACGCTCGATTTGAAATACCACTAGGCGGTCACCCATCCAGGTACCGACCACGACAGACGTAGCTTAACTTTGCCGATCGATTAAGAACGGCTAATCATGCTACGCCACGAACTTGCTTTGCTTTGTTTAAAACACTTTATTTAACGAAAAACACTTTTTTTTTAATAAACTTTGTATGTGTTTTTCAATATGTATTTGCTTTGTTGGCCTCACTCCCGTGTTTCACGCGCTCTATCTGCCTTTTGTTCTGTAATCTGAGCAAAAAACTATCAATAAAAGAGTTTAGTCGATAAAAAAGCGAACGGTCCGCCTGATCGTAAGCAGTACCAGTAGCCATATTACACACGAGTTATTTGGCTGCGGTATTCTGTAAGGTGGATGCTATAAGGAATCTAGCTGCATAAAGTTTGTGGGCTTTGTAATTCAGTATTTATTGTATGTATTAAGATTTCAGTGCAAAACTTAGTACTTCCTATCTCGTCAGTCCGATTCATAAGTAATTATCAAGAAACGGACAAAGAATGTAAAAATCTTATCAATTATCTTTATATGAACAATTCTTAAGATGGTGGCGATAATATTGATAAGTAACAATATTATATTTTAAACAAACTTATTATTTTAGGTATGTCATACCTCAGGTCATACATATAGGTACAGTCATGGGCCTAGATAACCTTTTATCTTCGGTTTTGTTTAGAAAAATAAAATATTATCATAGCTTATCTACGAATTCAACTCCGCAAAACTAGGTATCTACATTCTAAAATACTTTAACAATAGTAGCAAGCAAATAATATACAATTAGTGTTATTCGTGAATATTATATTGATAAACTGATCGACCAATAATACTTATCCGTCAATTAACACTGTTATAATTTATAAATGTAAAATGTGTACATCTAAGTCGGCCCGCGACAAGCGACCCGCCTGGCGGTAAGCGGTTAACGTAGCCCTCACGCACTACCGACCTTTCCCCCTCCCCCTAAACGCAACATGAATTTATTTTGTTACGGTTATGTAATGAAGCGCTCGTGGTGTAGCATGATAAGTCGTTCTTAATCGATCGCCAATTTCTTTCTTTCTTCTTTCTTGGTATTCCAAATCGAGTGTTTCCGTGCTTCGGAAGGCACGTAAAGCCGTTGGTCCCAGTTATCACTTGATTGTGATGGTCGTTTACCTAGTTTGAGGCCTTCTAGGCGTCTTGAAAAATTCCAACAGTAGTTTGACCACTAGCCTACCTCCACCGATCCGCAGTGGGCACGCGTGGTGGAGTACCTGCCCTTTTCCTTTCACCCTGATTTGTGTGCAGGAGGCCTGTGCTCAGCTGTGGGACATTATAGGCTGATGATGATAATGATTCTGTGGAGGAACTTCCCCAGTTGAATAGCTCTTTGAGCGAGAAATCGCTGCAATGAGCTCTATCTACCTCTCCGAAAATCGAACTTGTTTTATCCAAATTTATTGTTATACTTATCGAATAGTAAGACCTGTTATGATCGACGAGAAGACTTTTGACTTATTTCATAATTATCCCACGCGATAAGAACGTGTTGAGATAACACGAACGTTTTACTGAATGAACTTAAAATAATAAACCGTAGAGCCGAAACTACACGACGCGGCGACGGGCCAGTTGGTTAAGATTCCACCTATTGCGCCGCAGGTCGTGGGTTCGATAGCCACACAGGACATGCATTTGTGTGCATGAACATGTCTGTATGTCCTGTACCGAGTGTAATTATGTATAGTTAGTATGTAGTATATCAGTTATCTGGTTTCCATAGTACAAGCTCTTATTAGTTTGGAATCAGATGATGGTGAGTGATAAAAAAAGTATTTAGGAATCATTTAAACATCAAATATAGAAATTTGTACTGGCTTATGGGCAGAAACTCTGTATTATCAGTGGACAACAAACTCCTAATTTACAACTCCATTTTGAAGCCCATCTGGATATATGGTCTCCAATTGTGGGGAGTAGCCAGTAAAAGTAACATCACCTGCCTTCAAAGAGTGCAAAACAGTATATTGAGAGCCATTGTTAATGCGCCATGGTTTACTAAGAACGAAGATGTTCATGAATATCTGAACATGCCGACAGTTGCAACAGAGATACAGCGCTATAAAAAACAACATACTGAGTGTCTGTCATCCCACCCAAACCCACTTGTTGCTGAGCTGCTGAATAAAACATTATATGGTCTAAAGGCTAAAAAGAGACCAAGTTATTTAAGCTTGAATTGTTGGCACTGGCCACCGTTCCTTCCACGTCAAAAATCACAAGTCTGGCGACTGATTGCGAATCAAAGTCAGAAAAAAAAGGAATCATTTAGACAGAGCTAGGCACCGTTAAAAGTTAATCCCGTGATAAAAATTGCATTTTTTATAATTATCGTTGCGTTAGTAAACAACTAGGTAGGTTAGGTACCCGGATTACCGATTAACAAAAAAATAATATCCTGGGACATTCCTCACACACGGTCATCTGATCCCAAACTAAGCAAAGCTTGTACAATGGAAACCAGATAACTGATATAATACATATAATACTTTTTGTTTGTAAATACATACTTAATATACATAATTACACCCAGACTCAGGACATACAGACATGTTCATGCACACAAATGCATGTCCTGTGTGGGAATCGAACCCACGACCTGCGGCGCTATAGTTTAAGAATCCACGTCTTAACCAACTGCGCCAACTGGCACGTCAAACAGTGCCTAACTATGCATTTAGAAGGTTTTTTGTTTCCTATTCGTTGAATAGCGATAGAGATATAATTTGAGAAATGAGTCGGTAAGTATTTATAAATTTCTCAACAATTATTATATTTATTTACAACAAATATGTACAAATTACTATCTTAGAACATTTCCTCGAGTCTGCCGGTGCTACCGATTAACGGCATGGTTCTCAGAAGGCTGGCAGCGTTTCCTCTTTGGATAGCCAAGCTGATGCGTTGGCGGAAAAAGCTCCCCGCCTGCTGGTCTCCGGAGGCCTCGATCAATTTTAATGACAAGTACGAGCACAAATCTCCACACTTTTTTTTTAAAACCATGATGAAATATGTAGTAAATTCAAATTCAAATTCAAATTCATTAATTCAAATAGACCTTCGCAGGCACTTATGAAAAGTCTGACTCTAATACTCTAACACCGGTTCGGAAGGTTGCATTTGCTGAGAAGAGCCGGCAATAAACTCAGCAATTACTCTTTTCAAAACAAGCTTAGATTCATTACATAATATTTAAATTCTAATCGCACTGACAACAATTGCGTGCACCGGCGCGGCGGCAAAATTACAAAGTAGACTGAATAAATATTTTATAAGTAAATAAATAGCAAACTTAACCTGCAGATATAAAATTCATGTAATTTTCGTATTACAAAAAAATATACAATTACCACAAAACATGCTCAAATTCAATTCCAGAACATCTGATTACCATACAGAGTGTCCCAGTGACCTATTCCGGTATTACCCGACTGCGGCACGCTAGGGAGGGGTACTGTTTGCGCTTCGTAATGTCCACGCGCGCCCCGAAATAAACTGGGCAATTAGGTAATGTAAACTGTGGCAATCGATTACAGTCCGGAGGCCATGTTGTGGACTAAGAAACTGATATGTTTAATTTAATTTAGTTTGTGAGGTTTTAGGGCTTAACATGTATGTTTTTTTAAAGGAAACAAATAACAATATAATAACATTAAAACATTCATGTACAATATATGCCAAGTATCGTACATTTACGTCTTAAAAAATGTTTTGAAACTACACAGCACTAGTAATGAATACATTAAAAATAATAGTTTATCACTATCATTCATTATGTGCATTATTCATATTCATTATATTCCTGTCCTGTAAGAGTACTTGTTCGCCGTGGAGCTGCGTTCCTAAGAGTTTCGAGCTACTACGAAAGAAAATTTTCAATTAGACTTAGAAATGTAGAGCTTTATTTACTCATGTACACTTATTTTTAGCTATATCTGTCACTATAACTGTATTTTATTAATAAATAATGTAATAACCAAGCCTAATAATACCACAAAACATACCTAAACCGCAATACAAATATAGACTTTAAATTTCTTATAAAAACCTACAACCTAAGTACCTATATGACATGTGGTAAAACATAAACCATTATTTTATTATTACGTAAACCACTTTCCTCAAAAAAGCCTACCCATCACGGCCTCTATTGCAACCCTGCTTACTGAAAACATTGAGTTGGTAACGCGTAGCGTGACGCACGCGTAGGTCAACATCCCCGCGCCACCGCCACGCCACGCCACCCTTAAGCTACCCTAACAAGGCTCTCTGGAATATGTCAAATTCCTCATTAAATGTGACAGCTGATTCAGTTTGCGATGGCCTTGCGCCTGCAAGTCAGTCATTATTGAATGTAGGTTTTGGACAGAGGTGTTTATTCCACCTTATCTTGACTTGGCTTGTCTATATATGTCTGAAGGGAAAATCTTCGAAGGCTGCAGAAATCGTTACAATCGGAAATTCAATACTTAGCGCCTTTTCATTTTGATTCAATACGTGAACTTTTCACCCATATTGATGGATAAATGCTGGTGGCGTTTATTCCACACAAACGTAATCCTCAGTTTCCTCTCTGGATAATGACCCTAGAGCAATGATTATCAGTACCATGCAATCTTTAGGTACCACTGTATGTCCCGCGGTTGTGTTTTTCTCCATAAATTAATTATTATAAGAATTAGGAGCCTTCTAAAATCACAAATCTTACCATTCTTAACGCCCTTATCAGACGACCAGCGAACAAATTTGACGAATATATAAAACAACAAAAGAAAACCGACAGACATAGCCAAAGCCTTTCTTATTATGATTCTTAAATTAGTTTTTTAAATCGATCCAGTTTTGGAGGAGAAAACCGGGGATTACGAAATAGCGATTTCGTCTAATTTAAATCGGTCCAAGCTCTAGTTGTCTCTAGCTATCGCCCTCGGGCGGGATAGCTCGGGCATAGCGCGACAGCAATAGAAATGTTAAAAAACCTATTTTTCAAATTTCTTGCAGCCATCCATTCTTAAGCGCTAAGGATATTTATGTTAAAATTGGTTACAGTTTATATTGAGAAAGAGTACAGAAAGCTAAAATTTAAAATAATATGTGTTGTACAGTGCTTTAATTTGTTTTATACGGCATAAGTAATAAACAAGCATACGGTCCCCCTTATGGTAAAGATAAGAACAATAAATACCGGTAAGTTACCGATAAAATTTTCAATAATTCAACACCATAATAGCGCGTTGGTGACCCTGACAAAATCCCTCGATAACCTTCTCCGAGAACCCATGGTTTATAAATGACATGTCATTGTATTCTGATTGATTCCTACTCTTATTATCGATAAACATATCTAAAACCTACATGATTCTCTGCAGGTATTTTAAATTAATTTAGGTTTAAAAAATCGCCGTTTATAGAAATGAGGTTATAAAACAGAATCACGTGATTTGCTATATTTATTTAAATGAATAGATATTCAATTACAATAGAGAATTTCCTCGAAGTTGCCGCGAGGAAATATAATATAATAATATTATGTAACATAATATTATTTAAATACAAAAATCCCCAATGGTTAACTGATGCTATTCTATTGCCTGCTTTATTAATATATATTTGCAAATTACCTAATGTTTTAATCCTCTATTTATATTATGTATTAGGTACCTAGCTACTTTTCGAGGTAACATCATGTAGGTTATGTACTTATTAAAAACAAATGAAGTAAATAAAGTAAACTGACAAATTCTCTTGTCACGTATGAATTGAAATTGAAATAATATGGCGAATGTGCCTCGAATAAATTGACTTTAAATTGTCTTACAATTTATAAACAGGTTTAGTGTATACATTGATAAAACTTGTTTAACGGCTGTTACTCTTATTTATCTAAGTTATTCTTTAATTATCAGTATCCACAATTCATAAATAGGTTTGTTTTTTACTAGCTGATCCCTGCGGTTCAAATTTTTTGTGCGAAGGTAGGCTTTTTTGTTTCTTTGTTTGTTTAAACGGGCTAATCTCTGGAACTACCAGTCGTATTTGAAAAAATCTTTCTCTATTAGGAAGCTACATTATCCCCGAGTATTATAAGGTACTTTTTATCCCGGGAACGTGGGTGAAACCGCGGGGAACAGCTAGTGTCAAATATAGGTAAGATAAATTTATATTCTTGCAATGTAAAGTATAACCAAGGGGTAGAAGTAGTTTCACAGGTTGCGATAAGGACAAGTTTATCTGGTAGATATTTTCACAGGCCATCTGTTTCCTCCCATTATGCAAGTTTCAAAAGCCAAAATCTAAAAAAAATACTCAATTGGGTTCGTATGGTAGTTGAAATGGTGTACAAACTCAACCATCGCTTCCCCTGGTGATTAAATCCACTTTGATCGACCTTTACATCATGTATGTATGATAGATGACCATCAATCTGACCCGTTATGTAAACATTTCAATGAACATCATACACGTGTTGAACGAAGCGATACAGGGCTGTGCGTGTTCAGTTTGCAATAATAAGAAACTAAATTATGAAAGCGTGTTATAAAATTATGTCTTGAAATAAAAACCCTTAGCTCCCACTGATGTTGCATCCGTAAGGGTGTAAAAACCATACATTTTACCTTAGAACATAATATAATAGAATTTATTTGTCTGAAACATGGTAAAATAGGTGTACTACAATAATAATGTGGCTCAACAACATGTTTCACCAATTACTGGCATACAAAATAATAAGTGGTTATATTACAATATTAAAATTTGATGACACATTTATCAATAACTAGCTTTAGCCCGCGACTTCGTCCGCGTAGATTATTTCTTTTTTCTAGATATGAATCATTGTAAAAATATAGAGCTTTGTTCATGGCTATAGCCCGCCACTACGTGTGATATTTGACAAAAGTTCAGGAAGATTGAGAGCTTACATGCGAGCATGCCACATAAAACTGAAACAGTCCTGCCGCAAATAAACTCTAGCAAATTTCGGAGTTCTTCCCTGTGATTTATTAATAGCCATCGCGAAGCAAACCTCGATAAGGAACTAATCTTTTAAATTCAAACGGAAGGTGCTTTGGGATCAATGGTATACGCGGCACGAGACTGTTTCTCCTCTGGCAGAACCAGTTAATATTTTGGCCTCAATAACATTGCGGCGGAGAACTGTTGCTTGTAGTCAAGTTCTACAGCACAATTTTGGAGGCCGTATATTTCTAATCAATATGACAGGAGCAGGTACATGCATGAAACGGATTACCCGGCGGATTAAGAGAGTTAAAAAATTGAATAGGATAATTAACCGACTCATCCATATCGACCATGGTGGCAACATTTCATTGATCGCAGCGGGTTGGTCATTTTTGGGAGTCATAATGGGTCTCTCGCGCATAATCACTCTATCGGTTTGTGTTCATAGTAACATCAGTCAGTATACATTTCATCTATACCTAACTTGGTATGTGTACCATCTATTTGTGGAAAGTTTATGTTCCCGATTTGAAGAAGAAGACTTGATGCCCACGGGCTACCTTCTACCATCGCAACTCTTGCCATCGAAGGGGAGTCCATACTCATATATTGGAATCGAAATGGTTTCTACTGTGCGGTTTCAAAGGAGTTTTCTAGCGCGTAAACTCAGGCTGTGGAATGAGCTCCCCGCCATGGCGGCAGGTTGTGAAGATATTTCTGTATGGTCGGCAACGCACGAGTGATACATACGGTGACCGCTTACCATCAGGCCGGCCGTATGCTTGTTTGACACCTTAGTATTAAATTTAAATAATAATAATAATTTAAAAATTACCCGTAGAAGACAGACAGACAGACGGATCGACACGGGCGGAGATCTATCCAAAAGTTCCTCAACCAGACAGCTGAGAATTTTTCTCGTGGCAGACAGACAGATAGATGGGCGGCAGTAGGCTTCTTAATAACATGATACAGGTGTACATTATTTTACTTGAATACAAAATTATGTGAATGAACAGCTTAAATACAAAATTTCATCCCCCTTTACGAATTTCAACCCTTGAAGGGGTCAAGGGTTGAAATTCGAAAAACGAAAAGTTGCGTTAGTTTCCAACCATAAGCCGAGATTACAGTGATTTTTACTCCAAAAATAAAGAACTTCAAATACAAAATTTAATCCCCCTTTTCACTCATTAATGGATCAAATTCCAACACCACCGATATTCATTGCGTTAGTTTCCAAATTTTAATTATATTCCAAGCTTATATAATAAATTTAGTATACTACCATACACAACTTCATCCCTTTTTAAACCTTCGGGGTCGGAATTATCGAAAACGCTGAGGCACATATAAATTAATTTTCAATCATCAGCCTAAACACAAAATTTGAAGGTCCTAACTTCCAAACTGATGGACTTTCATACAAACTCGCATCCCCTATTTTACCCCCATAGGGGTATAATATTGAAAAATCCTTCGTTAGTGGATACCTACACTGTATAATTATAAATTTAGTGATGTTTACTATGGAAATGAAAGATTTTCGTATACAACTTAATCCCACTTTTCCCTCTTCGGGGGTGGAATTATCACAAACGCTGTGACAACTTTACTTTAATTTTCAATCGTCAGCCTAAACACAAAATTTGAAGATCCTAACATCAAAACTGACGGACTTCCATACAAACTTTCATACCTTATCTTACCCACTTAGGGGTAGAATTTCCAAAAAAAACCTTCCTTAGTGGATGCCTACACCGTATAATAATACATTTAGTGAAGTTTACTTTCAAATTGAAGGACTTGCATACACAACTTCATCCCCCTTTTCCTCCCTTCGGTGGTGGAATTATCACAATCGCTGAGATAACTATACATTGATTTTCAATCGTCAGCTTAAACACAAAATTTGAAGATCCTAACTTCAAAACTGACGGACTTGCATACAAACTTTCATCCCTTATTTTACCCCCTTAGGGGTGGAATTTCCAAAAATCCTTCCTTAGTGGATGCCTACACCGTATAATAATACATAAAGTGAAGTTAACTTTGAAATTGAAGGCCTTGCATACCCAACTTCATCCCCCTTTTCCTCCCTTCGGGGGTGGAATTATCACAAACGCTGAGATAACTATACATTAATTTTCAATCGTCAGCCTAAACACAAAATTTGAAGATCCTAACTTCAAAACTGACGGACTTGCATACAAACTGTCATCCCCAATTTTACCCTCTTAAGGGTGGAATTTCCAAAAATCCTTCCTTAGTGGATGCCTCCACTGTATAAGGTATCTGTGTGCAAAATTTTAAATCTCTAGGTCCAGCGGTTTGGGCTGTGCGTTGATATATCAACAATCAGTTTATCATTTTATATATTAAGATTAAAAATAAACATTAACATTACACAAACAATGTCACAAATACATGTATCATTAATTTTAAATATTATAATATTATTATTATACAGCTAATTAATTCATTTGAATCTTATTCTGGCGAGAAAGAATTTTCCATTTAAATTATGCTTTTCTATTCTAACTGGCATTTCCTCCACCCTCATAATATAAAGTGTTGGCACAGGTGTTGGGCGGGTAGTGACAGCATATTGTGGTGGCAGGGTGTCCAGTAGTTGGGACTAGTTGGGAGGTAGCCGCGATAGCCTTGAGTAGTGACGCAAATTTTAGAGATATAGCGTTGCCACCCCATTATCATGTGTTGCGATTGTTTAGTCTAGGATTTATTTATTTATTCAGGCATCTATTCTTCCATGATTCAGGCACATTAACGGCGCATTATATCATATCGTTTTGACCCTTTCAGTTAATGTCAAGAGGCGACAAAAGCTACATATCATCTTGTCATGTGTTATGCAAATAAATTTATCTTTATCTTTTTTTTATCAGAATTCTGATATATATAAATTATAATTGAGTCACAGTGCTATTCTCAAAAAAACCCCTAGGGTACTGTGAAAACTTACTTACTAGTTAGGTTAGGTTGTCATTGTAGAGTTATAAGTAACGAATAGATAGAGAGATAAGGATTGATACAATTCCATTGCTTTTTAAGTAGAGAAGAATTTTGTCAGGTTAATATTATCAACGACTATTATGTGATTAGGTGTTAGTCATTGTAGGTAAATCAGATGTATTAATAAAATTGAATATATTTTAAATATAAACATCCGCAATAAATCGTTCTAATTAATGAAACAATAGATAGGGATAATCCGAATTCATAGAGTGGCGCGGATTCCCATGAAATCCAATATGGGTTTTCCTGGATTGCAAGTTCTTTGACTAGACTATTGACGCAAACAGGTAATTAATTTAAATCTTTCGACTTAATTCTAAGCTGATAACACTTCCATGAATAAGGAATACTATATTTAGGTAGTGTTTTGTTTTGCTCAGATTAGTTCAATTATTTAAATAACATTGTTTTTTTTTATTTATATGGGCTTGCGTTTGGCCACTGACCCCTGATAAGGGACGTAGACGAAGCCCAAGATGGGACACGCTTATCCAGAAGGAACCTATGCACTCCTAGGTTGTAAGCTTCAGGAAACACAGACGCCCGGAAGCAAGTTCCACTCCCTTGCTGTCCGCATTATAAATGAGGATGCAAAACGCTGTGTCCGGATAAACATGCATTCGACAACAGCCACAGAAGTACGAGGAACAGTATTTTTCATATAGACGGTCGAAAACCTACCCTAATCGGTATACGCTACGTACAGATAGAGTATGATATTTCCGAGCATAGTTT
The DNA here is from genome assembly GCA_947623365.1 of Achlya flavicornis. NCBI lineage: Eukaryota > Metazoa > Arthropoda > Insecta > Lepidoptera > Drepanidae > Achlya > Achlya flavicornis. The sequence goes on from OX392472.1 coordinate 355,175, forward strand.
AATTTACCATTACACAGCTATTACCCACAGACATTTGATAGTTCTTGGAATTCAAATGGTTTTGTAGAACTGGATCGAACATTTTCAAACCAAATGAAAGGTTTTTTGCGTGTATATAAGTTTTTTCATATAAATAAATTTAATATATTTTTTCGTTATACATATATATATTATTATATTCATCCCCAAGGCAAACTGCAGTCCGCTGAAGAAAAAAGTGCATTTAAATTGGCTTCCACCAGCATTTAACGTCCGCATACCGGACGCCACTTTTTATTTCGCTAGCACTTGCGTCCTTTTGGTCCTAGGTAGCTACAGAACAAAAATCGACAGAAGTCAAAAAGTCGATGCACTGGCTCCAATTGTATATTAAAAGGTTCCGAGAGTTTTCGCAGCAGATGTGTGGCGCTCCTGCAGCGCGTATATCCACAATCGTATACCTTGGTGATTTCTGACGAAGAAGCCGCGTTTTTGGCATCCTCTTTCGCGAGTTCGCGACGTTGCCAGCTTTCTCAGTTTCTCTTTCTCGTATGCTATGCTCGGTTGAATTATCGCATCGCGGTATTCGCGGTACCTGTCTTTCATTCCCATATTCACATTCCTAAACAGTACGCGTTGATTGTGATCCGGCGTCCAGAGCGGCGGCGGTGCTCGGTTTGAACTACATAATAAAATATACAATTCCGTACCCAAAGGGTACCGAACGGGACCCTATACCTAAGCCTCCCTCTGTCCGTACGTCCGTCTGTCTGTCAGCGGGCTGTATTTCATGAACCGTAATAGGTAGACTGTTGCAATTTTCACGGAATATGTATTTCTATTGCCGCTACAACAACAAATTATAAAAATAAAATAAAATTAAAAAATAAAGCGGATTACATACCCTGGAATAACACATATAGTATACTTTTTATCCCGGGAAAACTTAAGATTTCACAGAAATGCGGGTAAAAGTAAAACTACAAGATGGAAGTTAGTAGTTATAATATAATAATGTACCTAATTCTATACTAATATTAAAATGAGGTAAAATTTGTGAGTTTGTTTTAAGAAGGTACTTAATCTCCGAAATTGTCCCATACCCAGGATATTTATTTTTATTTTATACGTCTGTCAATATTTTCAATTACCCCAAGATTCTAGAAAAAGTCCACGAAAACATAACGGTGAGAGCTCAACTGTTCTACCAATTTATTTCTAACAAAGGCAGGTACTTTGCGCAGTTTCTTAATTGAATATCCAGAAAAATAAAAATACATCTACTTACTTTGTTTTTTATACTATCTTTAAGTTTTAATAAGTGTAAAAATTCGACACTCGATATATACGGATGTGCGGTAGCAATATACGGACGTCCGGTAGCAATATACGGACGTCCGATAGCAATATACGGACGTCCGATAGATATATATGGGAGTCTAATGAACGGTTAGAAGCCGAATAACAAAATAGGAATGCAAGATTTTTAATGATAAAATAATCTACTTTTAAGCATCACTATTCTATACCTATTATATTTTTCTTTAACGTACCCCATCCCCCTGCCAAGGATAACTCTCCCGTTTCCATCAATGTATCTGGGTCAGTAGCCACCTCTATCAAGTTATTTTCATAAGCGACCATGTAAAATCTTATGCGTTTGCTAGGTCTCCCTCTTCTTCTGAGGAAACATTCGATTACAAGAAAATACAGACAGACGACCGATGGCTATACTGGGTGGAGATTTCGAGATGGCATATTTTCGAAACCTATGTTGGATTAGTCATGCTGAACTACTTTTACTACGGGACCCATAGTGAATTCCCAAAAAAATTTTTTTAACTTTTCTTACAAATTGGCAACCTTGATCGATCATAATGTATAGAAAGTAAAAAAAAAAAACGAGAATTCAGTGTTGGTCCCATAGTAAAAGTATCTACTTTGTTTTTTATTATACTTACCATCTTTGAGTTTTAAGAAGTGGAAAAATCGACGCCCGATATCTATAAACGGATGTGCGGTAGCCATATATGGGAGTCTGATAAGCGGTACAGAACATAGACTTATAATTTCGCTACGCTTAATAAACATACAAATCATGGAAATGAAATATGACAATCCTTATGACACTTTGTGCGGGAGAAAGAGACGCATACATATTTTAGTCGTGAGACAATTTTATTTTCGAAGATCAACCTATAAGAACCCTGGTGTTTATGTATGATTTCGTAAGTTACTGAAAATAATTACGATCATACAAATAAAACTAGAAAAGAACAAGTGACAATGTCTATAACATACAGACATTGTCACTTGTTCTGTGAGCAAATGTGATGTGAATAGTATGAAGTAGCCCACATAATTATACGTTTCACAGGTAAATATTTTTTCATTGGAATATTTTCAACTCTATTTTATCACAATATAAACTTTAATCGGCTTCAAAATCAGTTTACAACAGTATATCCATTTATCTATATCTAAAAATATAAGTATGTAACTCAAGACTAGTTTTAATTTTTCCCATACAAATCCCTAACATTCATTTTCGTCTCGTCTTATACCTGGCTATGTTTTTCTTGTACATACAATTTCTTTGGTACAGAAGCCAAATAACAAAATAGGAATGAAAGATTTAGAATTATATAATTATCTACTTTTACGCATCACTAACAAGTACTTCAAGTTTTTCCCTTTAACTTACTCCATCCCCCCGCTAAGGATAACTCTTCCGTTTCCATCCATGTACTTGGGTCACCTCTCAAATTATCAAATTATTTTCATAAGCGACCAATTGTACTCTTAAGCGTTTGCTAGGTCTCCCTCTTCTTCTGAGAAAACATTCGATTACAAGAAAATACGGACGTTCGATAGCTATATACAGACGACCGATAGCATATACGGACGCTCGATAGTAATATACGGACGTCCGATAACTAAATTATTTGGACCCCAAATAACAATATACTTCCGTATGGGCTTTTATTAAAGCTTTATAGTTTTTGGCTATTCCTGAAATGATTTTTCTGCGGTGCGAGTAAATTATAAATAATGTCACACCGTATCCCTTTAATCCTAAATTGTTACAGTTGAGTTACACTGTAATTTAATCATCCATCGAGTAATTATTTATTCAGAAAATCTAATTATTGATTGGGGAAAAGAACTATAGGATTTTCTACGCTACCTACTACCATAATCCTATCCTTCTTCGAGAAAAACGTTATCTGTTAAAAACGTTACAGAAGCTTTTGAATTTGTACCTAGGTACTTATAAGCAATAATAATATGATAGCCCATAAAAAGAGATGCAAAATTGAATAAAAAGCTGGCAACGTCGCATTTAGGAACAATGACCTCACTGGAGTTAAAAAAGTCGGTGCATTGGATAATCATGATGAATATATCCAGGAAGCCTAGAAGTCATCATCAAGGATTGGGGTTCAGAAATGCTTGGGCATAACTGCAAGGAGAATATCGTGAAAAATAATATTATAGGAAAGTGACATATGTCACTGAGTAGGTAATTAAAAAATTAAGCAACATTCGCAAAGATATGATAAAATAATTAAGCAGAACACGGGGACGCCGTAATGATGCACAACATGCATGAAGCCAAAAGTGTTGCCGGATGTAAATATTTACATACATACATATATTTATTATATTATATATATATATATATTAGACATTATTTTACACAAATATTATTATTATACTATTTAGGCGTTAAAGCAAGATTTTGCGTATGTGGGGTGGATTCAAACTTGATAGATCTTTCGTTGACAGGTTGTCTTGAAAGAGCCGAAATCCCATTTTATTACAGATTTCTAGCATTGTTACCCATTTTATTTTAATTGAATAAGCATTACTATTAAACTAATAATTGAAAAAAAAAATACTCATTAAAAACAATCGGCCTAAAAATGATTTATTAATACTTTTTAAAACTGGCTCTTTTATACCCACTCTAGTTTGCCTATCGAGCGGGATTTATCTCAAGGATATTGCCGAAACAACATACTGTTCCTCCTACTGTGATATAGTTATCCCTGAATATTATGAATTGGCCGTATTCTTTTTTACTAAAGAATCCATAAAATCACCACGTCGCACTTTGAGTTAGTAAACCTGATAATCAATAGACAAGAATAGAATCTCCAAGGAGAGCCAGTAACAATAAAACAGGTGGTTTGTATTTGTTCGTGTTCAGGGAGGGATGCGCGGGCGCAGCGCAGGTAACAGTTTATTTTCTCTATACCACAGACTCTACCGAATGTCTGTACGAAATACACACACGTTATAAACAATTTTAATATTAGATTTGTGTCTGAAAAGATATTGATTTATGCAGTGTTTTGTTTGTTCTCGTAACCCCGACATGTTACATAAATATATTATTGGGTGAGTGAGTAATGTTTAGTGTTATGTATGTAGCGTATACTATGTATATATGATCTATTTATAAATATGGAATAAATCACTTCAAGGTTTTGTGGTTTGCAGCTGTATTTATAGTTCTTTATTATTTATACACCACGTGTAACTTAGGGTTTCAAAATCTTTAAATATAACACAATTTTAAATGTCAATTTTAGTTCGTGCGGGATACCATCTAAATTTGGTATGAAAAACTTGTTCACCATAGGATTTTTGTGATAGCTCATCATAGATGGCTCATCACCTTCTAGTGGAATCCTAAATGTTTAATTTGATTGGATTTATTATTATTATTAGTTGTACGTAGTATTTATATACTCTTAGGTATTAGTATCAGTAAAAGTAACGCAAAAGACACAAGTACCTACAGTCTTCACGTTTTCATATTATGACAATTAGATGATTTTATGCTTAGACTAGCAGACCCCCGCGGTTTCACCCGCGTACGGTTTGTTTTTTTTGCGAGGATCACTTATTATATTTCAAAAATAAAAGTAGCTAAGTTACTCCTTATAACATCAGCTATGAACCTGAACAGATAGACAAAAATGTTTAAAAACTCAAACCGATTGTATTTAAAAAAAGTTGAACTCACATAAAAGCTTGGTGCAATGCAATACTCTTTAAAAATGGAATGTCCAATATATAACAATATTTAAATCCTTTTGATTTAGGATTTATTTACACTAAGGAGTATTGATATAAACTTCGATGGAAATTACCCCTAAAATAACTTTCTACCCTTATTGACCCCGTTAGGCGATGACTTTCAATAAAATACGAAACACGTCATCCATCAATTATTTTAAGGAATGTTTATGCAAAATTTGAAGTAGATCGGACCAAGGAATAACGTTGTCCCATAAAAACTTTGCCCCCGTTTTTCAACCCCTTAGGGGTAGGTTTCGGAAAATCCTTTCTTATCGGATGCATACGTCATACAAAGAACACACCCTCCAAGTTTCAGGTCACTACGATCAGCGGTTTCGGCTGTGCGTTGATTGATTCTCAGTCAGTCATTCAGGACAAAGCACATTCCATTTTATATGTAAAATAGTGTATACTATGATAGTGTTGATTTACATAATTTTATTTACTTTAAGATGTGTAATATACTTTGGCAGATCTAATAAATAAATAAATATGCATAGTTAGATATGACGAAACCTCTTTTACAGCTGAAATAATACATGTTGGCGTTTCACTGATATTTAAATTGGAATGATTGATTTATTGTAGTTAAATTATCATTAAATTGTAAACTGACCAATTCCGACTACCCCATTTATACACATATGTGTATAAATGGGCTATATATATATATATTCATCCCCAAGGCAAACTGCAGTCCGCTGAAGAAAAAAGTGCATTTAAATTGGCTTCCACCAGCATTTAACGTCCGCATACCGGACGCCACTTTTTATTTCGCTAGCACTTGCGTCCTTTTGGTCCTAGGTAGCTATAGAACAAAAATCGACAGAAGTCAAAAAGTCGATGCACTGGCTCCAATTGTATATTAAAAGGTTCCGAGAGTTTTCGCAGCAGATGTGTGGCGCTCCTGCAGCGCGTATATCCACAATCGTATACCTTGGTGATTTCTGACGAAGAAGCCGCGTTTTTGGCATCCGCTATCGCGAGTTCGCGACGTTGCCAGCTTTCTCAGTTTCTCTTTCTCGTATGCTATGCTCGGTTTAATTATCGCATCGCGGTATTCGCGGTACCTGTCTTTCATTCCCATATTCACATTCCTAAACAGTACGCGTTGATTGTGATCCGGCGTCCAGAGCGGCGGCGGCCCTCGGTTTGAACTACATAATAAAATATACAATTCCGTACCCAAAGGGTACCGAACGGGACCCTATACCTAAGCCTCCCGCTGTCCGTCCGTCCGTCCGTCCGTCTGTTTGTCAGCGGGCTGTATTTCATGAACCGTAATAGGTAGACGGTTGCAATTTTCACAGAATATGTATTTCTATTGCCGCTACAACAACAAATAATAAAAATAAAATTTAACAAAAAAATAAAGGGGGCTCCAATACAAGAAACGATTGTTTACCTAGGTACTTGTTTGTTTACGTAAAAAATGTCAATCAAATAAAATCTCAATTCTACCTATTTATTTCTAACAAAGGCAAGTGCAACTTTGCGCAGTTTCTTAATTGAATATCCAGAAAAATAAAAATACATCTACTTACTTTGTTTTTATACTATCTTTAAGTTTAAATAAGTGGAAAAATTCGACGCTCGATATCTACTTATATACGAATGTGCGGTAGTAATATACGGACTATTACGGACGTCCGGTAGCAATATACGGACGTCCGGTAGCAATATACGGACGTCCAATAGCAATACTTGGACGTCCGATAGCTATATATGGGAGTCTAATGAACGGTATAGAAGCCGAATATCAAAATAGGAATGCAAGATTTTTAATGATAAAATAATCTACTTTTAAGCATCACTATCCTATACCTATTATTTTTCTCTTTAACGTACCCTACGGGGTACGCCCCTGCCAAGGATAACTCTCCCGCTTCCATCAATGTATCTGGGTCAATAGCCACCTCTATCAAGTTATTTTCATAAGCGACCATGTAAAATCTTATGCGTTTGCTAGGTCTCCCTCTTCTTCTGAGGAAACATTCGATAACAAGAAAATACGGACGAAATAGCTATATACAGACGACCGATGGCTATACTCGGTGGAGATTTCGAGATGGCATATTTTCGAAACCTATGTTGGATTAGTCATCCTGAACAACTTTTACTACGGGACACATGGTGAATTCTCAAAAAAAAAAAAAAAAACTTTTCTCACAAAATGGTGTCGATTCTGTTGTAAATCGCACTAAACTAATTTTAGTCACACCACATCTCTTTCTTGCGAGCATTATTAAAAAAGGATAGAACATATTTAAAGGTGTCAAATTAGTCTTTGCCGTTTTCATTTGCGGGTGTTTAAACGTTAACCGCGATAGATGGCGACTACATTTATATTGAAAACAAGCATTGTACTAATTTGACAGGACTAAATTTCTTACATCCTTTTCTTATGTTCTTTGTTAGAAACAGACATAGTGAGACTAAAATAAGTTTAGTTGTAAACAACAGAATCAGCACCAATGGCAACCTTGATCGATCATAATGTATGAAAAGTAATAAATATATTGATAATTCAGTGTTGGTCCCATAGTAAAAGTATCTACATTGTTTTTTATTATACTTACCATCTTTGAGTTTTAAGAAGTGGAAAAATCGACGCCAGATATCTATAAAGGGATGTGCGGTAGCCATATACGGGAGTCTGATAGGCGGTACAGAACATAGACTTATAATTTCGCTACGCTTACTAGACTTACATAGCATGGAAACGAAATACGACAATCCTTATGACACTTTGCGGGGGAGAAAGAGGCGCATAGACATTTTAATCGTGAGATAATTTTATTTTCGAAGATCAACCCAACCTATATGAACTTACTTTTACTTACGTTTACTGAAAATAATTACGATCGTACAAATAAAACTAGAAAAGAGTATGTTATAGACATTGTCATTTGTTCTGTGAGCAAATGTGATGTGAATAGTATGAAATAGCCCACATAATTATACGTTTCACAGGTAAATACGTATTTTTTCATTGGAATGTTTTCAAGTATTGTATCACAATATAAACGTTAATCTGCTTCAAAATCAGTTTTTACACCAGTATATTATCTATATCTAAAAATATAAGTATGTAACACAAGACTACTTTTAATTTTTCCCATACAAATCCCTAACATTCATTTTCGTCTCGTCTTATAGGTACCTGATTATGTTTTTCTTGTACATGCAATTTCTTTGGTACAGAAGCCAAATAACAAAATAGGAATGAAAGATTTCGAATGATATAATTATCTACTTTTACGCATCACTAATAAGTACTTATTGTGTTCCCTTTTAACCCACTCCATGCCCCTGCTAAGGATAACTCTTCCGTTTCCATCCATGTACTTGGGTCACCTCTCAAATTATCAAATTATTTTCATAAGCGACCAACTGTACTCTTAAGCGTTTGCTAAGTCTCCCTCTTCTTCTGAGAAAACATTCGATTAAAAGAAAATACGGACGTCCGATAGCTATATACAGACGACCGATAGCATATACGGAAGCTCGATAGTAATATACGGACGTCCGATAACTAAATTATTTGGAACTCAAATAACAATATACCTCCGTATGGGCTTTTATTAAAGCTTTATAGTTTTTGGCTATTCCTGATATGATTTTTCTGCGGTGCGAGTAAATTATAAATAATGTCACACCGTATCCTAAATTGTTTCAGTTGAGTTAAACTGTAATTTAATCATCCATCGAGTAATTATTTATTCAGAAAATCTAATTATTGATTGGGGAAAAGAACTATAGGATTTTCTACGCTACCTACTACCGTAATCCTATCCTTCTTCGAGAAAAACGTTATCTGTAAAAAACGTTACGGAAGCTTTTGAATTTGTATTATGTTTTTCTTGTACATGCAATTTCTTTGGTACAGAAGCCAAATAACAAAATAGGAATGAAAGATTTCGAATGATATAATTATCTACTTTTACGCATCACTAATAAATACTTATTGTTTTCCCTTTTAACCTACTCCATGCCCCTGCTAAGGATAACTCTTCCGTTTCCATCCATGTACCTGGGTCACCTCTCAAATTATCAAATTATTTTCATAAGCGACCAACTGTACTCTTAAGCGTTTGCTAAGTCTCCCTCTTCTTCTGAGAAAACATTCGATTACAAGAAAATACGGACGTTCGATAGCTATATACAGACGACCGATAGCATATACGGACGCTCGATAGTAATATACGGACGTCCGATAACTAAATTATTTGGACCCCAAATAACAATATACTTCCGTGTGGGCTTTTATTAAAGCTTTATAGTTTTTGGCTATTCCTGAAATGATTTTTCTGCGGTGCGAGTAAATTATAAATAATGTCACACCGTATCCCTTTAATCCTAAATTGTTACAGTTGAGTTACAATGTAATTTAATCATCCATCGAGTAATTATTTATTCAGAAAATCTAATTATTGATTGGGGGAAAGAACTATAGGATTTTCTACGCTACCTACTACCATAATCCTATCCTTCGAGAAAAACGTTATCTGTTAAAAACGTTACAGAAGCTTTTGAATTTGTACCTAGGTACTTATAAGCAATAATAATATGATAGCCCATAAAAAGAGATGCAAAATTGAATAAAAAGCTGGCAACGTCGCATTTAGGAACAATGACCTCACTGGAGTTAAAAAAGTCGGTGCATTGGATAATCATGATGAATATATCCAGGAAGCCTAGAAGTCATCATCAAGGATTGGGGTTCAGAAATGCTTGGGCATAACTGCAAGGAGAATATCGTGAAAAATAATATTATAGGAAAGTGACATATGTCACTGAGTAGGTAATTAAAAAATTAAGCAACATTCGCAAAGATATGATAAAATAATTAAGCAGAACACGGGGACGCCGTAATGATGCACAACATGCATGAAGCCAAAAGTGTTGCCGGATGTAAATATATATATATATATATATATATACACTTTAGAAAATCTCAGTAGATATCAAGGGGATATGGCCCATTTATAGACTTTAATTTGTAATGTAAGTGATGCAATTTTAGAAATAATTATATACCATTTATCGTATACTTTTATCTATCCGTCGATCTTTCTGTAAAAAGTAACCACGGATTCAATTAAACATTTTAATAATGATAATGATGATACATAATTATAAATAGTCTGTATACATAGTATGCCGTTATGGCGTGACATGTGCAACTCCGCATTATATTTATTTAGCAAATTATTAATATTATTCAGAACACGTAGCATAATACAGCCTTTAGTGCATATGTCTGCACGCCACCTGCCGGCGTCGATGCATAAATTGAGATGAAATCGTCGTGATACCTGTCTGCCAAGGATGGTTAAGGATTTACAAGGATATCAATTATAATAATCATTTATTCATAGTCATAAACCGTCAATCTTGAATATATATACATATAGACAGCTAGTTTTAGACAATATGGTCTCGCACTGTGGTTTCAAAGGAGTTTCTACCGCGGACGTTCAGGTTGTGGTATGAGCTTACCGCGATGGTTTTTCCAAGGGAGAATAGCATCAGATTCACAGTGATCAGATTCCTCAAGAAAGGTTGTAGAGATTTTTGCAGGGTCGGCAACGCGCGACTTATAACACTCGCTGGTGTTGCAAGCGTCCATTTGCTACGGTAACCGCTTACCATCAGATGGAGTGCCGTATACTTATTTGCTACCTTAGTAGTATAAAAATAGGTGACTTATATCTATATAGGTGGTCAAATGATAACTGCTATTATTTTAAAATTAACATCAATTATATTCACCCAATAATTTTGCTATCGCTCGATACCGAATTAGGACAATGATTTCAATAATTACCATATATACATATCTTATAGTTATCATATATAATTGGTACATAATTCATTAGAGTAAGCAAATCCTCAATTAAGTAACGATTATGGGAAGATAATAAAAATGACCGTTCTGCTTAAAAGTATGCTATTATTATTTCACAACATATTTTATGTCGGTGCAGCATTTCATAAAATTCCACATAGCGTTTACACCGTAATTGAGTTACAAATATTTGTACAAACAAGATCAAGCTTTCGCATTTATTAATTAGTAGGATATTTAGAACTTATGTAATTTTATATAACACTACACCTAAGGTAAGAGAGGTAGAGCGTAGCTTTTATTCGCTCAAAGAGCAGCTCTACTGGAGAAGTACCTCCACTTACAGAATACCGCAGCCAAATAACTTTATGTTGTGTAAAGTTGTGTTCCTACGCGTAAGTAAGGTCGCCAGAGCTCATTGGGGAGGGGGGAAAGGTCGGAAACGCGTGAGCGATGCTTCTTGTGTTACATGGCTACGGTAACCGCTTACCATCAGGCGGGCCGTATGCATGTTTACCAACTTAGTCATACAAAAAAAAAAAAAATTACTTACTGACTTGATTCTCATGGTGCATCCATGCTTGGCGAACCGAGCACTAGCCGAGCCACGAACGAGCACACTGCGAGCACGATTCGCGTAGCGTGGACGGGCTTGCGAGCCTCGAACGAGCATTCGTAGCGTGCTCGACTGCGCTCCGCCCGATTGTCAGTATTTTCACGAACACGGGGAAATAAACTACGAAACATAAGCATAATTCGCCACACTCGGCGCGATCCCCTCGCGACTTATTGATATAGCAATAATAATAAATTAATGCCCAATATCCTCTTAAAGTCAAAGCACTTATTTATAAATAGGTGTTAAGTAGGTAAAGTGCAATAAATAATTTTTGAATTATAATAAATGACATACCATACCTATCATACAACAACAAATATAATATAGGTACTTAATGTGTATTAGTCACGTAGCTGGTGACTGCTGGTGGTTGTACTATTTATTTATTCTCTGCCGGTATCAGACATGTTGTCGCCGTCGCTGTGATATTGGTGCTAGGTGTGCCCGGCGGTTTCGCTCGCTTTAAAATGTTCTCATTTATAGATATAACGTACTTATATAACTTATTATATACTGCAGTTACCACCGATTCAGAAATCAGCCTTCAGAGAAGAATCTCGGTAAGGTGCAAGGTTTATTTTATTTTGGATAATCTAGATATTTTGAGCGATCTACTCGGTTCAATGGGCCAACCACAAGCTCTTATTATTATAACCTTACTCGTCTTTTGTCCTGTTTTGACATCGGATGATAAAGAAGGACAAAAGATAAGTAAAGGTTAACGCACTCTTATCCGAGCCGAACGCGTCGAATTGTCCGAAACTGGATAAGATTTTATATACAGAATTCTAAAATTCATTTTGTTCAGCTCGGATAAGTGTGCGTTCACCTTAAGAGTATACTAATATTGTTTTAAGGGCTTGTGGTTGGCTCTTAGAGCTTGCTATTACTTTATCATCGAGAAAAAATTATAAGTTATCACATGATTTTTATCATGACATGTGTATGATATAACTAGGTAACCATTACCTTTTTTATGAATTACATCCTCTTCTACAGTAAAGTCATACATTAATTAAAAATAAATAGTCAAAACAATGTCAAAATATGACCATTTTGTCACTATAATTATAATGAGTAAAGTGTAAACTTATAACTTACCTAGTATAAAAATAAACTTCCCGATACATGTAGGTAAGATAGCTTGTATAGTTTAATATAAATATTATTTATTACAAACAAATACAACAAAATGATTGTCTATTATCCTCTCCCTATTGTTAGATCAAGGTTATCGAGGTCAAGCCCAACATAAAAAAGTCATTGTTCTGAAAAACTTTAATGAGGTAAAAAGTATAATCAATTCATTTATAACAGAACTACATGAATGAAATATAATAACAAAAAAACATATGGTTGGTGCTTATTCAGAGTTGGACCCATAACAAACGTTGTTCAACGATGGGTTCTTAGGTGAGTTATTTGGAAAAAAAAACGCCAAACAGTCAGATTGTCCAAAAATATTTAAAAATTATATCCTTGCGGAGTTCCTTGCCGGATTCCTCTCAGTTGAAGGCCGATATCCGAACCGGTGGTAACTTCAGTAAATGTGACCTTCATAAGAGCCCTTCATGTGATAATATCCTGAGAGCTGAGATATATCAAACCTGAGATATGCGGACGATACTACTCTCCTTACGACGTCACAAACAGACATAGAAGGGTTTCTTTCGCTTCTGGAAACAACGAGTTCCGACTTTGGACTCACCATAAACCGCGATAAAACCAAAATGATGGTGGTGGATCGTAAAACTAACAATCGCCCTGACCTACGTGAAATAGCTAATTGCGAAGTTGTCCAGAGTTACATCTACCTGGGATCTACAATCACAAATACTGGAAGTTGCGAAGAAGAAATTAGAAGACGGTGTGCTGTGACACGATCTGCCGTGGAAAAGCTCACGAAGATATGGAAAGATCGCCGCGTAACTAAAAACACCAAGGTTCGCCTAATGAGATGCTTAATATTTCCTATTTTCCTGTATGGAGCTGAGACATGGACGATCCATCAAAAATGTCGGAAAAAGATTGACGCCCTTGAAATGTGGTGCTGGAGGCGCTTGCTCAGGATAAAATGGACTGCTCACCGCACTAACGTTTCCATCCTGAAAGAGCTTCGCATCAAACAAAGACTTTCGTCGATTGTGCAAGTGCGAATTCTTAAGATGTTTGGACATATCATCCGCAACGAAAGCTCATTGGAACGATTAGTGGTACAAGGAAGAGTAGAAGGTCAACGTTCCCGCGGCCGATCACCCACAAGATGGACAGATCTCATAAAATCAACAACAAGTTGTTCCCTCAGTGAATGTACACGCAGTGCCGCGAATAGAGAAAGATGGAGAAGTCTCGCAAAAGCCGCAACAAACTCATCAGACGATCCATAACCACGACCACTCCGCCAGGAGTGTACGACTGAGAAGAAGAATCCTGAGAGCCACGGTCAGCTGATGCCAAACGGCTACGTTTCCACTGAGGCGGAGCAGAGCTTAGAGGTGCACATACACTCACACTGTTGCCACTGAAGGAACCGACAGTTTTCCACTCCAATGTTCCAATGTTTTTCCGGACAAAAAGAAATTAGAAAATGCATAATAAAACATTTTTGAAAATTGCTAATTGCTATTTCGAACCAAGAAACAATACTTTGTTAAATAGACGAACCTTACTTGTCCCATGGAGTTTGATAAAGTATTTATACATTTTATTTTCAAGAATTATCGATCCGCATTGATAAAATTATTTAGAATAAACTAGATTTTAGGTATGATGACATTTATAGTTCAGCGTCCGAGTATGAAAACAGCTGCCGATAATCGCAATTAGGGATTGCAAAATCCGGATTTTTTTCAAATCCGGATTCAAAGTTTATCATCACATATAAATCCGGATTATCCGGATTTTTCGGATTTTTGTATTTTTTTGCAATAATTTGTAATTTTAAAGTGTACGCGTAGTTTATGCTTAATTATTAGTAGTTTGAAGAGAGATGTTCTATTTTATTGTATTTCCATTGCTTGCTTTTGAATAAAAATTCAATTAAACTGCAAGTAATATTAAAAAAAAAATGGGCTTGTATTTGGCTACTGAGCCGTCCATAAAGGATAATGACGAAGCCTAAGGTGGAGCACGCTAACCCAAATGGACCCTATTCATTCTGGCCGTGAAAGTCCCTCTAAATTGTCAGGAACTACAGTCGCCGGAAGCAAGTTCCACTCCTTTGCTGTCCGCATTATAATTGAGGATACAAAAGAAAAATTGCCCCGTGTCTTGTGGTTCGGAGTAAAAATAGGGATGGTGGTTGGAATAAGGTTGAGCAATTCCTGCACACACTCTTTTTTTTTTATATTTTTTTTTTATATTAGGTTTGCGCTTGACCGCAATCCCGCCTGATGGTAAGCGAAGATGTAGTCTAGGGTGGACCGCGCGTACCTATAAGATGCCTGTTCACTCTGGCCTTGAATAAACCCATGTTATAATCAAAATCAAAATTCATTTATTCATATTAGGCCCTTACAGGGCACTTGTGAAAGTTAACAAATGACTCTACACCGGTTCCAAATACAACTTGAACTGAGAAGACTCCGGCAAGAAACTCAGCAAGTGTTCTTTTTTTTTTTTAATGTGTACATATTACAATTTACAAAATATATATAACAATAGCGTGCGAAGCGAACAATTCATTCAAATGCATTCTTGTCATCTACAAAATCAGAAACTTTATAGTACCCCTTCTTGCATAACTTCTGTTTTACTATCTTTTTGAATCTATGTATAGGTAGCTCTTGGATTTCTTTGGGTACTTTATTATAGAAACGTATACATTGCCCCTTGAAAGAGTTAAGGACTTTGCTGAGCCGAGTTAAAGGGATATATAAGTGTCTGGAAACACGTTGTCCGGGAGAGCATTCCACAACTTGGTCGTGCGTATAAGGTAAGAGGAAGCGAAACGCTTGGTACGGCAAGATGGAAAGTCGACGACGAAGCGATGGAGACCCCCCCGACGCCTAGTGGTCCGATAGAAGAACGGGGATGGAGGGACAAGATTATGGAGTTCTTTATCGCATTCTCCGTGGAACAATCTGTAGAATACCGTCAAACTTGCAACCTGACGCCGATGATCCAGGTTTTGCAGTTTCTTGCTCGTTAGGTCGCTATCGTCAATTATCCTTCGAGCGCGCCTATCTAACGAGTCCAAAGTTGCCAGTTGATATTTGGCTGAGCCATCCCACAGATGAGAACAGTACTCCATGCAAGGTCGAACTTGAGCTTTGTATAAATTTAGAAGCTGTTCCTTTGTGAAGTACCGTCTCACCTTGTTCAGGATACCAAGTTTTTTGGCAACAGTCTTGGCTTTGGCCTCGACCGAAATTAAGGCCAGAGGATAAATTGAGACCCAAAAGGTCTAGGTGTTTGGATAACGGTACAGATACACCACTAAATGCGGGAGTCAGGTTAAAGAGACTCCTCTTTGCAGAAAAGAGACAGGCCTGTGTTTTAGAGGCATTGAACTCGACCCTATTGGCGGTACCCCACTCGGATACAATTTGCAGAGCCGAGTTCAACCTCGTAACCATACCCTCTGAGAGACTCTGTTGTGGCCCTACTAGCCCGCGGATTGGATACATAACTCTCTGTGACGGTGCTGTCATCTGCGTACCCATAGATTCCGGGTCTCAGCAAGTCATTAATATGCAGCAAAAATAGCGTTGCAGAGAGAACAGATCCCTGAGGAACACCAGCGTTGATCGCCTTTAGTTCTGACGAGCAGCCATCGATGACCACTCGAATAGACCGTCCACTCAGGAAATCAGAGATCCAGGCGCAGAAACTAGAGGGCAGGCCCAATCGGAGACTGCCTGTAATGTTACGTTCAAACGCTCTACCATGGCCTCTCGCAACAATTGGATCTATGACAACGGTGCTATCGTCTACGTACCCAAAGATACCGGGCTTCACCAGCTGCTATCTGCTGCATATTAACGATCTCGTTAATATGCAGCAGAAATAAGGTTGCAGAGAGAACTGAATCTGATCTCTGTGGAATTGGTTGCGAAAAGGTCCGACGAACACCCGTCTATGACTACATGAATAGACCGTTCGCTCAGGAAATTGGAAATCCAAGCGCACAAACCACCAGAGATTTCATATAAAGGAAGCTTGCTTAGAAAGCGGGTGTGTCAGACCCTTTCAAAAAAAAAAAACTGAGATCAGCCGATGTACAAAATGCTTTCAGCGGTAACCCGACTATATAGAACTATCGCGCGCGCATCGCCTCCATCTAAGACTCACTGGCCGACTTAACTATTAGCCAGATGGATGAGCGGTAGCAGCTAGCCGCGTGTGAGCCGAGCGGTGCATAGATTTCAGAGTAATACTGACCTAAATGTACTGGATATTTAATGAAAATTTTTAGTTAAACATCAATTATTATCAATTAAGATTAAAATCCGAAAAAACCGGATTTTATTCTCAATATTCGGATTTATAAATAGGACCCTAAAATCCGGATTTTTCAGTCATTTTCGGATTTCGAAGTATCCGGATTGCAATCCCTAATCGCAATCCATAGGCATCCAGCTGTTTACCTTAACGGCTGTAAAATCACATAAAAGGATACGGGATAAAACCGACACCAGATAACATTTATCCAGTCGCAGTTATTGCAATTATAATGATGTCCAGTGCAATAAAGTTGCATAACACAGTTTACCCGGTAAACTGTTCCATCTCGTAATAATATTAACTGAAATCAGTTTTATTGGGGCCTCGGGGAGCGAAACCGCAAAACGATTTAGCATCACCTATATTTCCTCCTAACATGGGAATTCCAATGTATTCTATAAAAAAGATTGTGTTATAATTTATCCTATGGTGTGGGTATAAATTGACGTCCCATCGTGATGATTTATTTACATGGGTTCGCGCAGGTTGGGCGCGTGGACGTGGTAGCATGAGCGGATGAAGATGCGGAGCCATGTCGCCCGACGCCGAGGACATCGAGACTGCAAGGCTGAGCGCGGGGGAGCATGTGCCGGTGCATGTCGGCTGGAGGGTGCTGCCGGAGGCCGAGGCCCCGGCGCAGGCCTGGACCGAGGCCGAGCGCCCCGGGGATGCATCCAACAGTCCCGGGGAGAACAGACGACTCCTTCCCTCAAACTCCTCACCAAAGTCGCTCCAAGCTGGCGTCACACTGAACGTATGGAAGGCTTCGAAGAAACACAACAAGTACCCCCAAATGTCAAAGTCAATGAAAGAGAAACAGAAATTGAAACAAAAGGCAAAGAGTCAGAGGAGGAGAGAGAGGATCATCGCTTTGTTGACGCCGCCGTATTTTATCGTATCGATGATTATCGTCATAGTAAGTATTAAATAATACCTTTTATGTTTCAACGTTAGATAAAGCTTACATAACATATAAATATATGTACAATGAACTGAATAAACTAAAAATAGAAAATTCAAAACAGAATTACGGTTACCGCTCATTGGCATCATCGGCCCGTATGTATGTTTGCCACTTTAGTGGTAAAAGGAAAAAAACAGCACTCGCATTTGGTCTATTAGTTTCTACTCGAAATAAACGTGACCAGTCATCAGGCGTCATTTTTACGAAAAATAAGAAAACTTTCAAAAATGCATATTTTTTATAAGGTTTTTATAATAGGAATATGTTTTTTTCAATTTCCAGGTGTGCATCCATATAGGTGGCTCTAAAGACTTCCGCGCGATGTTGGAGTGGTTGCCAGGCGCGTGGTGGCAGGAGCCGTGGCGGCTGCTCACGTACGGCTGCGTTCACGCTTCACCCGCTCATTTGGCACTCAATGCGCTCGTTGCACTAGCCGTAAGTATTCATATTATTTTTTACATTTCACCATGATATGTGATGATGTGGCCAAAGGTGGTAAGCACACAAAGCCTAGAAGGGAACTGGCTCTCAAGGGCAGCTATCGGAACACACTAATAGTTGCTTCGCGACAGATTTTCAACTAGAAGGAAGCCAGGCAGCTACTACAAAGTACCCTTCAACCAAGCTTTGGTTTCCTCACGAAAACCAATAAGTTCAATGTTGTTCATGACTGTCGTCACGGCATTCGATGTCACTATAGTAAGGGGAACGAGTGGTGAGCACCTGCGCAGTAGTTAATTTTTCGGTCTGTTTGGTGGAATGAAGAAGGGAGAGCGCCAAACTGCACACGATTGGTTCGTCAGTCAATGCTCGTCGTCTATTGGATTCTTGCGTGTCATTTGGCTACTGTGATTTGGCCAAAAGTATACATGAGCTTGCCCCCACTACTGCCTATCTGTGCTCACCATTCGTACCTCATACTGTACCACTGAGCTATCATCGCCATGAAGATTACTGAGGCAACTTTAGTGAGACCTTTCTAGAGTTGTGCTAAATGAGAGTAAGCATGGGCCAGCTGATTTTATGTTCAATATTTTACCCTGTATTTAATGGTATGTTAGTGTTGTCAATATATTAATATACTTTCTGATATTGTCTCAGGTTGGATGGCGGCTAGAGCAGGAGCAAGGCTGGTGGCGCATGGTGGTGGTTTGGTGCGGCGGCGTGGCGGCGGGCGCGCTCGGCGCAGGCGCCTTCCAACCGCATGTGCGGGTCGTGGGCGCATCTGCTGCAGTGTACGCACTACTCACAGCTCATCTACCGAATGTTTGCATTAGGTAACGATCACAATCCTGCTAAAAACAATATTCAAGTAGGAAAAGCCACAAGCTATAAGAAGTGGTTATAGTAGGTATTGCGGGTCGCGGTTTATGCTTGATGGTTCATTACTCATCCCAACTCGAACTAACATTTAGGTTATAGGATATTGAATAATGGTGTTTGTTTTGTTTGGAATTACCAAAAATTGAGTTTTATCATGGCCATGGTTTTGCATTTCATGCTGACACACATATTTATAGTTAAAAATATATACATATCAATAGTCGTTGACTATTAAAAGTTTATTATTTACATGTATTTCGGAAACTATAAAAAGCCTCAGTTGAGTCTCAGACTATACGTACCTACAACACAAAATGTAACAAATCTGCACATTCCAGGTTCGGTCACATTCCACTGTGGTGGTTCCGTCCACTGAGCGTGGTGGTGCTGGGCGCATCGGAAGGTTGCTGGGCGCTGATGCGCGCTGCGCCGGCCGCAGGCGGCGGCGGCGGCGGCGGTGTGGGCGCGGCAGTCGCTACGCACGCGAACTCCTCCTACGCGAATGTAGCGTGGTCTGCACATGTGCTGGGCGCCGCTGTCGGCGTGCCGCTGGGATTTGTCGTGTTCTCTGGTAAGCTTTAGGATTTTTTTATAACAAGCTAAGCAACCACCGACCCTATTTAATATTGGAACAAGGTTGATATTTTACCGTTTTACTGATATATTCATATTGTTTTCTTTTCAGGTGAAAACAATTCCAATCGTTACATTATTGTATGCCGCATTATCTCAGGAGTATTGCTCGCCGCTAGCGTTGTGACGGCGGCCTTATACTACAGTCTTTGGTATGAAGTTGACGAAATGTGAACGATGAACATTGTATCTTAGTGTCTTTGATGTTAGGTCTTATTTTGAAAGTGCAATTTGACGCTTCCGTCCGCTATTCGTCAATACGTAAAATTAATATACGTAGAAAATAGCTTTTGATGGAATTTTACACTTTGTTATAAGGAAATAGCGTACAAATTTGACTGAATCTCAATATCTATAGAACTGATTCAAGTGTCTTCGTTTTTTCAATATTGCTAGACAATAAGACATTTTCTTATTTTTTACAGTATCTAATGTGCACAAAGCTAAAAAAACAAAAAGCTAAAATTTTACCGCGAATTTAATCACAGATTGTCAAATTCAAACTGAATAAGGACGGGTTCATTGTTTATAATTATTAGTTAAGATTACCAACAGGCAAAATTCAATGGATAAACAAAAAATAGGTATATTATTTTTAAATTGACTAACTATTGTTAGTGAGTTGCCTATTAGTTAGAATAAGCTATCAAACAACAAGCTTTCATCTAATCTAACGGATAATTCATTTTACCATTGAATATTTTGTATTTGTCATCTTAACTGACGATCAAGCAACCATTAAACTTAAAAAAAAAACAAGAGTTGTCAAAACAGACTAGTCATTATTATTGTATGGTACTTAAATGCAGCTTCCATTACAAATGAATATAAGTTATGATTACTTATGTGTTAAATGTAGATATCTATAAAGGAGGCCTTGTAAAAACTTACCAAAAATCTTAGAATTAAGAGTTTACTTCAGAATATAATTGTTAAGTTCATGTTAAGGTTTAAAATTAGGATATTTAATTGATTTCTGTGAAATCGTACTTTTAATTGTTTTGCATCAAAACTTTGGCCAGTAAACCCCTTACTCATGAAACGTTATTTAACTAATATATTGTTTAAAGGGTCACGCAAATAAAGTCACTCTATTGTCATTGTCAAAAAATGTGACATTATTTACGTGACCCTTTAAACAGTATATTAGTTAAATAGCGCTTTTTGAGTAAGAGGGTAATTGTTTAAGTTAAATTTTGGGGTCAATATAGGAATAATGTGTTTCAGACTCACTTGCACCAATATCGCTACCATTCGTGTATGAGTTTGACAGGTGATAAATACAATTAACAGTTTAATCATGTTTAGTGATTGCGTGTAAGTGGGCCTTTAACTTTTATTTGCTGATAAGTTTTGGAACATCAGAATGACTTTACATTCATCGTGTGATATCTAAATAAAAAAAACAAAGAGATTATTGTACTCTAGTCATAAACTTAACTGAGAAGACTAAATTACGAAAACAAATACCAAAACATATCACATGTGATATTTTTCAGTATAAGTAAAATTGTTATAATATGTTTATTATTTAAAGAGGCCATGATGATTACTAAACATTGTAAGGATATTCTTGTCGCCATAAGATTTTATTTCCATTTATGTGGTGTCTTTTATTGTGATACTTACACCAAATGAATTAAAGTTTCTGTTTTATATTTTCATTATTTTATTTCATCTTTCAGGATTGCCATAACCCTCTACTTATTTTCTTGAAACCTGGGGGCAAATATCTGAATTAAATTATTGATTGTTGTTTAAAAATCATAAAATTGTGTTTTTATAAGCCGGGTGGGGATAAATGAATACACAAAAAAAAACTTTATGATATTTTATTTTCGCAGTATTATGTGGCTAAGCATTACAATTATAGTTCTTCTAGGTAATTATTATTCTAAATCATTTATACTATAATTGAGGCTAAGATAAGTTAAACCTTATCAAAATATTTTATAATAAATGCAATTATTCTTAAAAAAATATCGGTATTCTTGGAATAAGCTATTTTGCAAAAAGAAACAGTATGATTTTAAGACACAAATCTATGGTAGTTCTATTAATGTATGAGATCATTGCCGGCCATTATAAAAATAAATATTTTAATAACGATTTTATTCGACCAATAATATATGACAACTTGTTTATATAATAGAGATACATATTCAAGAGAGCATTATTGAAAGCAGACATAAATATATAACATTATAATATTCAAATCTACTAACGCCATCTATTGGTATTATATTGTACCACATGCGTTGGCAAAAACTATAAAGGATAACAGAAATGTATCATACCTCAGAGTATATAAATACTACGTTACTAACTAAACAATGAGACGTGACTCTTCAGATACAAGGACTTCTTCCTACACATTTTTTTTTCATAAATTATCTTGGCAATTATTTAAAATGCCAGTAAAATCGATTTCTGGATAAGTCTACCATTACTTATCTATATATTTCATATCTGCGGATTTCCGCTGCAAAGTACCGAACTGAGGAATCATATAAGTTTGATTTAAGTTTTCATATATTATTGGTCGCATAGATTTATACACCTATTTTATTTACCACTCATCAGACGCACACACAGACACACTCTGTACAATAAATGCTAGAACCTTCTCTCGTTCCAATCAGGGAGTTACCGATTTTTGCTGAAGTCTTGTTTTCAACAGTTGAGTCGCTTACATTGTATTCCTAGTTCCGTACACCAGCACTCTTCGCATGGCGTCGAGAGCTCCGCTATGATCCTGCCCACTCTATACATTGTCCCGTAAATATTACAACCAGCCAGCTTAAGTAGACCTGGTCCTATACCTGGTATTAAAAGTCCAGGCTTCGGTTCATTATGAACAACTGTTACAGGTTCTTCTTGTTTTTGTACAGGTGTAGGTTTCGTTGTGATTTGCGTTTTACTTGGAATTGGTTTAAAAGAACTTACAGGCTTGAAATTTGTTGTAGTTGGACGAGGAGTGGTCTTCTTTATAGCGGTTGCTTCACCTAAGACAAGGTGATCTATTCTGTTAACTGTATTCTGAGGAACGGCCATTTTAGGTGGATTGTATGGGCGAGGAGGTAATGGGATAAATGGTGCAATTGAAGGTTTTGGGGATGGTCTTGTGGTTGTCGTAACAACTACAGGCGTTGCCTTTGTCGATGGTGGTCCTCTCGTAGTTGATTTATACTGAGAAGCGGTTGTCGATTCATATTCACTTAGAAGTAATTTCAAAACGCTTCCAAAGGAGAAACCTTCATCTTCTTCGTCGTCTTCATATTCCAAAGAATGATTGTTTGTATCATGTTCTTCTTTATGCTCTAATGTCACCGTAGTTATTGTTACTGGTTTTGTACTTGGCATTTCTGTCGTAGTCGTAGACGTTGATAGTACAGTTGTTTTACTTACATTTATAGTTATAAAACTGTTATTTGTTTTAATAATGGGGTTTTGAATTGGTTTACCATTATTTGGTATAGTTGTAGTGTTATTTGAAATACTCATATTGATAGGCTTGGTAGGCAAACTAGTTGATGCTGTATTTTGGTTGCTTATTACAATTGCAGTTTTATTTTCTATTTGTTTTTCTGTTGTTATTTCTGGTGCTAATGTTGTTTTGTTATCTGTATTCAAAAATAAATGTTTGATTAATTTTATTACCCTAACCTATAAACCCTATTCTGTTATGTTGTTGCATGTTATAACCTACCTTGATCACAAATAAGATCTCCGCAGCATAGATCACCAGAACTACTAGAAGAAGGTCTTCTTCTGCACCCTGGAGGAGTAAGACATGGTCGAGGAGAGCAGTGTAGTTCACCCCATGCGCATGTACACTCCGAACAAGATAGCGTGATGGTATCACCTTCCGCGATCCGACGACCATCGTTTGCAAAGCATTCTCCTGGAAATCATGTATTATAAAAAAAAATAGGTTTTAGGTTTAAACCTAAGCAAGTTACACCTTATTTACCTTTATCAATATCCAATTGCATTGACGTTGTTAGGTGTGGCACTGATGGTGCTGGTGTACTTGAATAAACTGTATAAAAGTCATCCATGATTCCGGGACCCTTGGGTACAAACCCTCCTGAAAAATATATCTTAAGTAATGTGGCAATCATCGTCATACTTTCTGAACATAGAGTAATTAGCATTTGTGGATACCTTCAGTTTCCATTGGTGGTGAGAACAAATTTATTGCTGGTGTCTCCAGTTTATAGGTGGAACTTGTACTCGGAATATTGGATACTGCTTTATTAACTTCAGAAATACGATTTCCGAGCGATGAAGATACAGTATATTCGTGCATGGTTCCTAGATCATTATGAACGTTCGAGTATCCTTTATTAGTGAGATCTAGTTCATGAGTCAAACTCGGGTACTGAGGGTTCTTCTCTGATACAAAAACAGGATACTGAGTTGGATTGTAAACGTCTTCCCTTCTAGTGGCGTAAGGTGTATCCTTAGTAGCAATGCTCGGATAATATATTGGAAATTTATCTTCCCGTTCCAACATCGGATAAGTCAAAGATTCTTTTGACGGTTCTTCATCAACAACCGCATCAGCTGCTACAAAAGGAATTATTCTGAAAATTTTAATGCATTTTAGTTTACTATTCACTTTTTACCCAAATATCACAGTAATGCAAAGTAACTTACTTTAAATTAGGTAGTGACGGTGGTAGAGTTGGCTCTGTATAATCATAATCATAGTCTCCTTTAGTTTTCTTGGAACTATTAGTAGCATTGACTAATGTTGGTGTCATGGCAATTTTTGTAATGGTAGGCATAGGCATAGGAGCTTTAGGAGTTGAATGGCTGGTGTTTGTTCTCAGTGAACTTGTTACATTAATAGTAAACATTTCATTTTCATCAAAATCTCCATTTACATTTCTATCTGTGATAATATCATTCGGGTAGAAGGTGTGAGCTTCAATACTGTCTATATTAACAATAGGTATACGTGCTTGTGTTTCTCCATTTATTCTTTCGTTATTATTTAAAGTATCATTCAAGGGCAGAGATGTAGACAGTTCTGCTGTACAATTGATGGTCCCATTTACCATAATTCTTACAGAACCATCTGGCTGTTCCGTTGACGTGTTTTCAGATTTAGTAGTGGAAGATTCTTCTTCGATGAGTTTAGCAGCGAATTTAGGCTTTTGACTTGTTTCTGTCGTACTCGTAACATTGTCCACTGGAGTTTGGCTTGAACTTACTGGTGGTGGCTCATTTGTTTTCCTTTTAACTTTTGTCGTAGCAATAAGATGATTATGAGTAGCTGAAGCAGGTGGTGTGTTCTTTACGGTATAAATGCTCGACAAAGTATTTTTGGTAGTGGTTTCTGGTTTACTAGATTTGGATGTGTGTAAAGCTCGGACGTCATACCTTATATTTTGCAGGCCATTATCAGGAGCGGATAGGAAGTAAGGGGCCGATAAGCCTGAAATTAAAACCAAACTTTAAATACCCTTAAACTACTGTATTAGTAAATCCAATATCCCAGGATTTCCCAGATATTTTAATCATAATGACGTATAACAATAAAGTGTTATATATCTATCTAATTAATCTTACCCGGTGCTTTATGTTCACAATGATACTGATGCGCGCAGCATTCACCTGGTCTCAATAAGGGGGTACACCCCAGCAAGGGAGGAGCACATGCAAGGGGCTGACATCTCACTCCTCCTCGAAGACAGAAGCACTGAGTACAGTTTGCTCCCGCTTCCGCAGATATTACTCGTTCACCTTCTGATATCCACGTACCTTCTACATGACAATCTGAAAATTACACATTCGTAGATTAAGCATCGGTAATCGGACAGTCACAGATAAATTGCATTTTTATCGTGTAATGCTTTCATTTGCAATCATATGAGCGACCCTAGTTTAACTACCTGAATAAGCCAATAGAATTTATATAAATCAACTAGCTGTCCTCCACGGTTTCACCCGCGTTCCCGGGATAAAAAGTAGCTTATGTCCTTCTCCATACCATACTATCTGCATGCCCATAATGATCCGTAGTTGAGGCATGAAGGCGTAACAAACAAACATTTATCGCATTTATAATATTAGTTAGGATAATTAAAAGAGTTATGAATATGAAAGTGGATGGATATACGGGAAGGGGAAACCCGAAAAAAATATGGATAGTTTGAAAGATGATCGAAGAAGAAACATATTGCGTCGGCCTCAAATAATTGGGAACAGGGCAGGTAGATTATGAATCCATAGTAGGTATACACGTAAAAAAGTTTGACTTACCATGCGCGTGTATCTCATCAGGCGGCGTAGTGCTGACATGCTCGCAGTAGTACCGCTGCGGGCAGCAGGCTCCAGGCGCAGGTCGAGGCGTGCAGCCAGGTGGCGGAGGCAGACACTTCGGCCTCACGCACCTCCTCGCTCCACCCAGGCAGAAGCACTGCTCACAAGCTGTGTTAGAGCTCATCGCTGACCCGGCAGCATAGATCGTACCTCCTTCCACGCACGCTGGAAACACTCGAGTTCCATCAGTAAGTTAGACAGCCAGCAGGAAGGTCATCAACCTCAACTTGCACAATGATTAAAGCCTGGACTTAGTGAGTGGTGGACAGTGATTGACAGTTTCTGTCTGATAGTTACTTGCACCGCGAAATTAAGGATTTACTGCTATGTAATGTATGTATGTATGTATTTATGTTTTGAGAGAGGTAGAGCATAGTGTTTATTCGCTCAAAGAGCAGCTCGACTGGGGAAGTACCTTACAGAATACCGCAGCCAAATAACTTTATGTTGTGTTCCTGCGCGTGAGTAAGGTCGCCAAAGCTCATAGGGGAGGGGGGAAAGGTCGGTAACGTGTGAGCGATGCTTCTCGTGTTGCGAGCGTCCATAATGCTACGGTAACCGCATACCATCAGGCGGGCCGTATGCTTGTATACCGATTTAGTTGTATAAAAAAAATGTTAGTTAAGCCTAGCTTTCTCCAGCACAGAAACTGCAGAGAGTGTTTACTATTACTGTTTGTCATACATTTCACACATCGCGAACACCTGCCTATATAAATGTAGTGATCGTTATGCAAGCTGTCTTAAATTAGAGTAGAAATTATAATGAGATGGTATACCATGAAGAATAGTAGCGGGTGTGGCGATGTCAGAAAAGTCTTCGTTCTCGAGCCTAGACGATGCTCCATGTTCCATTAATGTAACTCCATCTAGAACAAAAACAATGTGGTGGTTAGATCATAAGTAATGAATTAGTATCTTGATATTCTAGGAGGTCTATACGCTATTGGCCTAACAATCGATCATTGGTTGTCGGACCAGTTGGCGTGGTTGAATAAGAGTCGTCGTTTGGTTGGAGAAGAGAGTTACACCGCAAGTCGTGGGTTCGCTTCCCACCCAGGACGTGTATTTGTGTGAATGAATATGTCTGCATGTCCTGAGTCTATTAAGTATGTATTTATAAACAAAAAGTACTACATGATGTATATAGTTATCTGGTATCCATAGTAAAAGCCTGCTTAGTTTGGGATCAGATACCGTGTGTGAAAATCTTTGACATGTCACAGGATATTAGTTGGCAAGATTGCCTTTCAATTCGCAGTACAGTTACCTACAGTCGAATACGAAAGAAGGACAAGAATTTGTTACCAGGACAATGTAGCTCAGGACAGCAGGATCCCCGTCGATGTAGGACATGGCAGTGATGCGGCGGCG
Source organism: Achlya flavicornis (assembly GCA_947623365.1). Taxonomy (NCBI): domain Eukaryota; kingdom Metazoa; phylum Arthropoda; class Insecta; order Lepidoptera; family Drepanidae; genus Achlya; species Achlya flavicornis. Next base: position 382,786 of record OX392472.1, read on the forward strand.
GGTCAGGCAGGGGTGTGCAAGCGCGTCGTCGACACGCGAGAGCGCCGCGAGCACACGCGCAGTTCAAACACGCGTCCCGCATCAGTACTGCTGTGCCTTCTGTGAACCACCGCCCATCGTATAGACAGCCGTGGGGGAGTTCTGGGGTACCTGGAATGAGGTTTAATCCAGTGATTAACGATGTGCAAGTTTTTATCGATGAACTTGTGTTTGCCCGCAATTTCACAATGGTAACTGACGGGAATAGCTTGCGCAGTAGTCAGGTGGGATTCAGCCAAACGAGTGGCAAAAACACCATGTGCTAATAGTTTTTACGATGCTTTCGCTCTCCAAAGGCTTAAGCTCATTTTAAGATGAGATCTATAGTGAAATGTAGAAGATTGACGATAACATGTTTTTGTTAAAAAAAAATACTACAAGCTTTTTTTGGTGACTGTACTTTTTGTTGACTGTACTTGCATTTTCTACCAATACACTTATGTGTACCAAATATAAAGTCAATCCGACCACTGGAAGTAGGTGAAATTCGACTTGCAAGATTCCACCCGAACGAACAAACATAGTACATACATACATGGCAAGTTAAATGAAAGCTTGTAAAAAAAATACTTACCAAGTGCTCTAGCGCTGCGCTCATTTTGTCCAAATGCTCTTACTGCAGCAATGTCTCTGTATAAACCTGGAACGAAACATTTATCAGTTATATAGCCAACAAACACATTGGAAGCGTGGTCAACCAGTGAATGCCATGGATAAAGCCATTAATATTAAAATCTACAAAAGTGATTTTATGGTTATTTGAAAGATGTACAGTCATAAGTTATATTGTTGTTAATTTTTTTTTAATTCATTTATATACGATATCGTAAAAATTGTTTGGTATTTTGTACGAATTTAATCACGTAAACAGGCTCTACTGCGGAAATGGTAATGAACTTTATTGTTTCTATATAATATTTTGGTTCCACGTGGGGAATCAGATGAGCCAAAGGACGACTTGAGTGGCTACCACCGTCGTCGTGGTCGGTACCTGGATGGATGACCGCCTAGTGGTATTTCAAATCGAGCGTTTCCGTGCTTCGGAAAGCACGTAAAGCCGTTGGTCCCGATTATCACTTAATTGTGATAGTCGTTAATCTATTTGCAGAACTTCCAGGCGGCTTAAAAACTCCAACAGTAGGTTGACCACTAGCCTCCCTCCACCGATCCACAGTGGGCACGCCTGGTGGAGTATCTGCCCATTCCCTTTCACCCTGATTTGTGGAAGGAGGCCTGTGCTCAGCAATGTTACATTATAGGCTGATGAGTCGTAGAGCCCCGCCCCAGGTGCTGTAGTAAAATCCTGCTGTCATAAATTCACTTACAAAACATACTAAACGTAATGATGTAATATAAAGTCAAGTTGTAAATATTTAGACATATGGATATGATAAACGGGTATGTTCCGGACGCGATGCAATAAAAACCGAGACCAGTCCGCCGCAGCGCCGCGCCGCGGTGGTGGGGCTCGCAACCAGACTGCCGTTTTACACCGATCCCTGTCTCGATTGAAATTTATGTTTATACTTGTGAGTTCTTAAAATTAATTCTGATTACCAACTAAAACTGTATATGGTGGATATATCCAGAATGTTATCTTTTATTATGAGGCCAATTCTCTGATGTTTTCATGGTTTATTTGTCCTTAGCCACGGACAAACAAACCACAACAACGGACCAAGACAAACGGACAACGTCGTTCTGTTTCCGCCGCGGGAAATCAGGAAACACTACAGGCAAACTGCCAGTATATACACTATGAACAATAATTTAAAAAAAAGTGAAATGTTAAACTTGGTGTCAAAATAAGAGTAGATAGATCCCAATATGCACAGAAAAAGAGCTCAAAAAGTAGGTTAAGATACCGCAAAGTTATGATGGCAGTGCACAAGAACATCTTACAATAAATGGACTACCTAATATGTTAAATAGCAATAAAGTGACGTAACAGCTCTAGCATAAGAACCAGTGTTGAAGATACCTCACCGGCACCGGTGGACCAGGAACGCTGCGGGCGAAGGGAGTGCGTGGGAACCTTGCTCTGTGAATGAACTAAGCAACGTTATTTCTATTTTGTGTATTGCAACTTGCAATAAGTAGGTAGGGTATCATATTTATATACAATGAACAAAAGCCTGTGTCTTCGTTAAATATCTGGTGCAGAGATGACAAAATCGCTTTGTATCAAGGAAAAGCACTTAATCTGTAATTACTTGAATTATTCGATTGCTATTTTAGTAAAACATAGGTCATAAAATAATAATATCTAATAAATCATGAAATAATAACTTTTCTGTAGTCACTGTCAGTGCGGTGAAAAAATTTATTTTTCACAATACCTGAAACTATTCAGCCAATCCCGAATAATTTTCCACAGTAATAAATAAAATAAATCGAGTTTGAGTCTGAGAACTAAATCCAAATGGCGAATAAATTGCCAAAGTAATTTGCGGAATGTACTAAAGAAACCCTTTCGGCCCTTGCCGAGCCTTCGGCAATAATTTGCGAGGATTGTTACTTTGGTCATAAATCACTCTTGTTCTTTTGGGAACGGACAGTCTGCCGTAATCTTGGTCTTGGGTTATTTTTTCATTTTTATGTTAAGGCTCATCAAAATTGGTGGAACAAAGGAATTCCAACTTTAAAATTCAAGATCTTGAAAACGTTTTTAAATGCTTAACATATTTAGAAAAGTGGTCAGCTAATTATGTACTACAAAGTAGCGGAGTGCTGGGGCTACCCCGCTATGTTTTCTTAAACCAATTCAAAAATTATTTACCTACCTACCGATAAAAAATTATGTTAAAACTTCTTTAGTTTATTACCATGAAATCAAAGTTTGAGAAACTCTTTCATCTGTATTATTAAACATCCGAAATAATGTCTGCAGAAACAAGAACGCAAGCCCCAAATACAAATAAGAAACACCGTGTATGCTCCCACTCTGCACGTAGGTGGTCTGTTAACCGCAGATCGCTAAGCCCTGTGTGGGTAATAACATGGGTTATTACCCATATGTTGTTCATGTGGTCACTTTGTATAATGAGCTTTGTAGGTACATGTTAGTAAAATAAATAAAGGTTTACTCTGACACAAACAAATTTAACAAAGCGATTTCAGATCAAGCTCTAGTAGGGCACTTATGTAGGTCAAACCTACTGTGGCTACCCCCAGTTTGGAATTCAGCTGTCAACTGACAAGAACCGGCAATAAACCTCAGCAAGGTATTTTTTATACCAGTATGGTGGCAAAAAAACAAATGATTTCCATGAACGATTTTATGGCTATCTGATAGGGTTAAGGAATAGGACCAAAGAACTAAAGCACCTAATAGGTTTATAAGAGAGTTTTAAGAGAGGTAGAGTGTAGCGTTTATTCGCTCAAAGAACAGCTTGACTCGGGAAGTACTTCCACCTTCCAGAATACCGCAGCCAAATAACTTTATGTTGTGTTCCTGCGCGTGAGTAACGTTGCCAGAACTCATCGGGATAAGGGAAGGGTTGGTAAAGCGTGAGTGATGCCCCGTGTATTGCAAGCTTCCATATGGCTACGGTAACCGCTTACCATCAGCGGGCCGTAGGCTTGTTTACCGAAAAATGTCCAGATGATACAGACTGTTTTTCTTTTGGCTTTGCCGTAGTCGGGTAGAAAAAGAACATTGTTTTAGCTGAAACTGTAGCCAGTACTAAAAGTTGAAATTAAGTAAGGAAGGACAATAATAGCTCGTTAGAACATTCCAAATGGTGCTTTTGAGTGCTATACTTATAGGCTTTAACTGCAGACAGAAGAATTTAAGTCGAACAATGAGCATAAATACTTTTAAAGACTGAACTTCATACGCATTTTTCCCACAAACTTTAAGAAGGTAAAATAGGCATTTTTTCATTTTTCTCCCACAGTACTAAGTAGCGGTCACACGCCTTCTTGCCTTGACGACGAGATGCAAAATATAACATTATAAATGAGAATAATGTGACACTGACCTTATTGTGTGTAATGTACCTAACTGTAGCGTAAAATATTACGGTTATGCGCCTTCTAAGGAGCTAACACATCAAATATTTATGAAAAATGCAAGTCAGAAGTCGGACGCAAGCAGAAGCATTTTAGTTGTCTATTGAAACATATTTTTGATTCAAGTACAAATCATAGTTTTTAATGAGACATAAGAAGGAAGGCTAAGATAATCAACGGAACATTGTCGAGATCGTAAACTTTCAGGGATAGATGATAAAATATAAAAACCTAGGTACCTAAGACAGTTCTTAAAACGCAGGCGTTAAAAAGATATTTAGTTAAACAATCAGACAATGATTTTTAGGGTTCCGTAGCCAAATGGCAAAAAACGGAACCCTTATAGATTCGTCATGTCTGTCTGTCTGTCTGTCTGTCCGTGTATGTCACAGCCATTTATTTCCGAAACTATAAGAACTATAATGTTGAAACTTGGTAAGTAGATGTATTCTGTAAACCGCATTAAGATTTTTACACAAAAATAGAAAAAAAACAATAAATTTTGGGGGGTCCCCATACTTAGAACTGAAACTCAAATTTTTTTTTTTCATCAAACCCATAAGTGTGGGGTGTCTATGGATAGGTCTTCAAAAATGATATTGAGGTTTCTAATATCATTTTTTTCTAAACTGAATAGTTTGCGCGAGAGACACTTCCAAAGTGGTAAAATGTGTGTCCCCCCCCTGTAACTTCTAAAATAAGAGAATGATAAATCTATAAAAAATATATGATGTACATTACGGTGCAAACTTCCACTGAAAATTGGTTTGAACGAGATCTAGTAAGTAGTTTTTTTTTAATAGGTCATAAATTGAAATTAATATCAAATACTCAGGTCTATACTACCATTTACTTATATACCTACAGGTTTGTACGGAACCCTCGGTGCGCGAGTCTGACTCGCACTTGGCCGGTTTTTGTATATTATATTTAACTTTACAGATAATATAATGTATTATTTTTCTAATAAAATATTTGCCACCTTTCATACCAGTTACGTTATTTCTCTTTCGCATAAATTATCATTAGAACAAAGCTAATAAGTCGCCAGTTTGGTTAACCATAGTAATTATACGTTGTCCAGTTCTAGTGTAACTGTAAGTGAACAATGGTGTTCCCATGGTGAGCTCATGGGAACAGACGGACAGACGCTTCCGTTGCCCGCTATGCCTCCGCCCCGCGCTAGCCCTGGCCCGCCCAACTCCGTCGGGGAACGTGGTGACCTCTACAAGTTTACAGTAATTTGACCATTGTTTCATGATTCGTGCCCATAAGTTAGTACAATGATTATTTTTTTCTTGGCTAATTAAAAATGAGGTTGTTTATTATATAGAGTTGTGGTTTCGTATATCGATTTCTTTAATAAATGAGTCATCATAAAAAAAAAGTATGAGATGTCCTTTTCTTTTGTACATTGTAAAAATATGCATACAGAGTTCTTTTTTTATATCATCCCATTTTGATATTATATTCCCACTTAATAATAATTCAAATAAACCACTAAACAATTGTAATTTTTGTGGCGTTTTGACCGTCGCGTCCCTTTAATTTATATAATACTTGCTGTCCCCCGCGTTCCCGGGATAAAAAGCCCATCCTTCTCCATACCATAGGGCATAGGCTTTCTGCTTGCCAAATTTCATGATGATCCGTTGAGTAGTTGATGCGTGAAGGCGTAACAAACAAACAAACTCACTTTCGCATTTATAACATTACATAATTTAAGTTCTAAATTAATTCTAAGTGCCTCAATTTATCTCTTGGGCACCAAGGATCATTTGTAACGTTACTCATAACAATTTTAACATGACTACGCAATGCTCTGCAAGTTTTTATATAAACGTTATTAAATCTGCATGAAGGATATAAAAAGTTTGTGAATAATAATTTTAAATTCAAACTAACTATATTTTGTTACTGCGATATTGATCCAATTACCTGGATCTTTTATTATTTAATTTATTCCATGTTATGGAACTACGTTGAACACATGATAAATTCTTATGTATGAATCAGATTGCGATTTCTTTATCTTATTAAATAAATGTTAAAGTTGGTATGTATATTGGTTTGGGTGTTTCTTACTCTACCATGTCCTGACGAAGCTCGTAACACATCACACCACATGACCGTTTACCATTTATTGTTTTCACTGGCGAGGACGGTCGCGATGTCCTACATAGTCTCGTCCCGTAATAATGGCTCGAGCTGCCACAGTAGTCCAACCGTCCCCAAATAGTCGTAAGTTACTTCGACCACAATTTCACCATGGTCAGTAAAATGGCCGAGGGTGGTAAGCATACAAAGCCTATAAGGCTGCTTTTCCACCAGAGATGTACTATGCAGCTATGCTGCGAGGATGTAATAGCTAAGCTGTGAACTATGTGACCGTTTCCACTGATACTAAGCTATGTAGCGGTGCGAGTGCTATGAAGATGCGCCGCCGCAAAGTAGCTGGGCGAGGAAGATGCGGAGCTCGAGCTATGCGATGTATAACTTTTTGCTTCCACGATGGCATGTCTACTTTCAGCGACAAACTTAATTCTTCAAATACTTTAAAAACATCAAGCCTACTTCATGGAAAGCTCAAGCTCATTGTAGGATTCGAACCCGAGACCTATGTCACGGTATCCGCTCATAGCAAGACGTAATAAGGCGAGGTCCATGTGTCATTCCGGGGCGCCCTCAGGTGCCAGAATTGAAGCGTTCACCGAATAGTCCGTGTAATGGTGTGTATGAGCGATCTGGGGCCCTTTAGTTTTGACGTAATATAAATCTACTAGGAAATCAATACTTTTCTATAAAGAAAATAATCGTGAGAAGAGAATTATTCAAGCAAGTGTATCAAATATCAATGGTATCCTGTAGCTCGAATCGCAGCGCGTATCGGATCAATTGAAGCGGATCGAACATCCCAAACTGGTTGTAAACACATGCAGATATCGTTACATCATCGCGAAACAACTACTGGGAATTCATACCGAAATCTTTTGACTTTTTGGCGGTAACACTGAGCGTTTCAGCAGGCAGATGGTAGTGATATTTTCAAAATCTATGTTGGGTAAGTAATGCTGAACAAATTGTACTAAGAGAGCAGCACAGAATTCTCATTTTTTTTCTCACCAATCATAATGAAAATTAATATTTTAACAAAAGAAATCGTCTAGTAAGCGAAGTTTCGCTATCTTAAAGTCTTAGTGTCAATAATATGAAATTCAAATATATTAATTTTGTAAATCCAAAAGGAGTTATGCCCGAAGATACATAAAAGAAAACATATAAACATCCCAAATGATAACCTCTTTCTTTTTGAAGCAATTTTATCAAGATATCAGTGTGTCCATAGTAACAGTTTTTCAGAGTCCAACATAGGTGTTGAAAATATGCCATCTTGAAATCATAACCCAGTATGGTCTTCAGTTTAATATGCCACATAACATAGCTAAGGTGTATGCATGCTATAAGTAGGTTTTCCCCGAAAATATTAAACTTTCCGTCAACTATAAGTCACCATGGTGTAAAGCCCAATAAACGGCACTCGCCTCACATTATGTATTCCGGTTGGAGCGACACAACGGCGGCTATGATCGCAGACAAGTAAACATTCTACGTTTGTATTGGAACCCATTCATTGCCTATACTGGTACACCACATGGCACACTAAATAATACCACCCACTACAAAAGCCAAACACTTTATTTCCTAGACTGTAAAGTAGGTTTTGCAACGGCAAGGAGTTTTCTGTAGTTATTTATAATTTGGTAGCAATATAGCGGGTACGAACATTAGCATAGATTATCGCTACGTTAAGTTTTAAATGTGAAATTTCTTGGTGAATTTATGAATGACGTAAATCTACATTCAGTGTTCAAGCTTACGTAACAAAATATACTCAGATAGTTACTATTTTAATGTTGCATTAGCTTTCATATGAGTAGATAAGAGAGTTTATGTTACGTATAGGTAACATCGTCCCGCGGGTTTGCCCGTGTACCAGAGTCATATAATATTTATCTGAAATAAAAGTATCCGATGTCAGTTTTACTTGAATCCAAGATAAATTCTGCATCAGTTTAAGCCAAGTTTCATTCAAATCTACTAAGCTATTAAGACGAGAGATATCACCGCTACGCCGCATTCATGCCGCATTATTTGATACTGTTCGTCAAATAGGGAATTATAGTATATTTTATTCGGCGATGATAGGGAAAGAAAACTATAATTTTTTAAATAATTACACTATAATTAAGTATGTACCTACTATTTAATGTAATCAACGAGTATTTTGAAAGTAGCTACAACTACTTTAAAATAAGATTTTATTCGGCATTAATTTAGTTCCTTTTATGTTATTTTTTACTGATTATAATATGTGAATTCATGTGAAATAACAAATAATTCGAATATTCGCCATTAGAAATGCCGATTAATCACGCAAAAAATATACATAAATATAATAAACGCATCCTACGTATAGGTAATTAAGCATATATATTATTATAGACATAAATTAACTTACTTCTAAAATAAACAAAAATAATAAGTGAAATGTAATACAGAACATTCTAAATATTAATTAAATATGTTGATAAATACACATACATCTTATCGTATGCCATAGAAAGGTAATTCCCTTAATTATGATGTAAATGAGTAATCCTTGTCTTTGTGCGTGCTCCAGTGACACCGTGGCACTGGAAAGTGTATTAGTCAGGCGCACGCGAAGATTTGTCAACGCACAAACAGTTATCTGTTTCTTGTTATTGACTAAGGTGTGGAAAAAAGGGGAAAAGAATTCCAGATTTAAAATATATCCGTCCCTTTTTAACTTGTTAAAACTTGCATAAAATCATCTCTTGTTATAAGACACATTCAAATTCAAATTCGAAAAGCATTTTTTCAATTTAAGCCCTGATAAGGCACTTATGAACGTTAACAAATGACTCTACACCGATTCCAAATACAACTTGAACTGAGAAGACTCCGGCAAGAAACTCAGTCTTTTTTTTAAATATGTTCTTAGAAGTATTACAATTTACAAAACATATATATAACAAAAGAGAGTAATGAGTTTCAGCCTTTTTGAGTTACTTCAGACAGTTTAGGTAACAATTTCATGGGGTAATTTAATAGCACTGAAGTGGTAAAACATCATTCAGCCAACCCCATGGTAAACGGTTACCATAGTTTATAGACAAATGCTGACTTTGCAAAAATCTGTTTACACCTTGTTCACATATTGTTTACTTGAAGAACCTTATGATGTAGTTACTTCCTAAATCCTACGACCAGCTTGAGCTGGCGGTGAAAGAAAATATGGTCAGAAAACCATAACACTGTGGTAACTTTGGCTAATACCTGGCTGATACCTAATTTTGAAAATCTATAGTGAAGCACCTGCCAGTATTCCGGGAGACTTCACTTGAGTTGAGACCCAGTGTTCTTAGGTTCAGACTACTAGGTGTTTTTCTAGAAAAAAACATTATCGTCAGGCTATTTTAGGTTGTAATAAAACTGTAACAATTGACTGGCGGAAAACTACGCCTACGCGTTGGACTTTGAAAATTTTCTGTGGATTTCCTGAAATTAAATCCCTAACGCGTGAAACCTTGGGATGCAGTACAATGTGTTTTGTAAAGCTAAGCTACGGATATTACATTTAAAAAAAATTATGAATTGTTTTAATAAAATATATTTTATGATTAAAATCTCAACCGATTTTTAATTCTTTATTTAACAATCTGAACGTTTGGATTAGCATAAAGTGAATGAACTTGCTAAATAAATTATTCAATATAAATAAATAAACGTCCATTTTATGGTTCTACAAATAAATAATGCCATATAGAGCCGGCTCTAATGTATTGTTAATTTCAATGCAAATATATCGCGTTTAGTTCGGACGCCTCTCGTTCGCGCGTTGAACTCTTCTGTATGGGCGAGTAACGATTACTATACAAATCATTATTTTTCATATTTTTTACATTTTACAATGATAATTTATCATTGTAAAATTATTTCAACTTCTTTAACATCTACATAAAACTGAAATTATGCTCTGTGTTCATTTTGAATGTCGATTAATTTAAATGGATTACATTTCGTAGGTACTTTATTTCATTACCATTGTTTATATTAAAAATACATGTTTAACTCATAAAAATAAATCGTTAATCTATACTTTTGAAATAATTTAAAAATAACGTAATAATTCTATTTAAAAATCAAGAGTTAGTATGTAAATTAAATTACCCTAAAATCACGATAAAGACAACACATAAAATCATCATATACCGAAATAACTTCGACAAAAATCACCAAACTCACGCGCCATTTTGGCGCAAAACTTCGACCTAGAGCCTGAATAGTGGAGTTCAAATTTAAAATAGTGCGGTAAACATGGCAGTTATCCTTAGCATATGTCACTGGGGTCGTCGACCGTTGTATTTGCATGGTGAGCACAAAGGACCTGCGGCGTGCGAGCAGGCGAGCAGCGCGGCGAGCGCGAGCGGCGCGGCGAGCGGCGCGGCGAGCGGCGTGACGAGCGGCGCGGGCGGCATGACAGCGCTCGGCGGCGATCCACGCGACACTGACGCGACGCGACGGCGACGCACTCGGCTCTGCTGTGGACTGAACTGAACACACCAGCCAAGATCCTCACCTCACTACTGCTGCCCACATAAGTATACTACACGAGCCATCTTACTTCACCTAGGACCTTAGGATATATTACGCATTATCATAAGTTACTGTGAGGGTTATCATAGAAGTATTTTCATGTTGTCAGTGCGATTAGAATGTAAATATTATGTAATGAATCTAAGCTTGTTTTGAAAAGAGTAATTGCTGAGTTTATTGCTGGCTCTTCTCAGCAAATGCATCTTCTTTCTTTCTTTCTTTCTTCCGAATCGGTATTAGAGTATTAGAGTCAGACTTTTCATAAGTGCCTGCGGAGGTCTATTTGAATAAATGGTTATGAATTTTGAATTTCATTTCATATCACAATGCTAAACAGAATTTTCTTCGTAGTCATTCCTTCATTGCTAGCGACTGAAATAACAAAATAAAGCCAAAAATTTGTTTTTTGCCTAATAGATTATCAAACTTATATTTAAACGTTCCTCGGAAAAGTGGCCATATAACATCTATAGATAGTTTGTCGACAATATTCCTGTGAGTCTAACCAAATTAAAATTTCAGGAGTGACACCTTATATCAACGAATATGTAAGGTATTCCCTACGAAAATGAATGATTTACTATATAATTATATGTAGATACATAAAATGATAATTAAATAATAGTCTATTTGTAGATACAAATTGACATAATATTTCGATGACAATATAAAATTTAGTATTTTTTATTCTAGAAGATGTTGCCTCAGACAGCTTCTACACCCTTACGCTAAACAAACTTACCACTAACTGGCCCTGGGCCAGTAGACAAGATGGTTATCGACAATCGTCAGCGTTAGTAAACGATCAACCTTTGTATGGGATTGAAATTTCAAATCGAAATATCACGTGATTTTTAACAATCTTTTATGTCAATCCCATACAAAGTTTGATCGTTTACTAACGATGACGATTGTCGAAAACCTTCTTGTCTAGGGGGGCAGATGTTTATCAGGTGCTATAAATTTTTTTTTTTAGTTTCACCTTTGGAGTAGTATCCTGCGGTAGCCCCGGTCTGCCGGGAGTGGCTCGGCTGGACCCGAACCTGTACAAGTCACTCGGCGCCCGGGATAATCCACGACACTTTTCGCCTTTTCGCGCTACATCAGTCGACTGCTACTTAAACTCTGAACTTGGCTCTCTTATATTAATACATACCTACAACATTACATAAATACATAATAATCCTACTACATTATAATTAATGTTAATAATGCCTCAGAGTATATAAATACTACGTACGTACAAATAATGCTAAACTGGATAATCGTCCGATACGAATGACTCCAATCTTTTTATTGTGTAAATACTTGTCAGTTTTATGTTACTGGTAAGATATAATTTCGAAAAAAATATAAACGTACTATTTTTTAATCGAGATCAAAACAGATTAGCAACAATAGTAAGGAAAACGATGATCGGTTTAAGACTACAAACAGTTATTTCAAACTTACAAATTACTTTTTTTTTAGCATATCCTCACCTAATTTACCTAACCTAGTTTTTTTTCTTAATTTGTTTTTATTTTTTTAATTATTTTTTTATTTTAAGTTACGTTGTTCGTGACGTCACCTATGGCAGCGACTGAAAATCAGTGCTGTAGCCCTGTACTGGGCTTGCAGTCTACAACTGAGTCGCTGTCCATTTTTGATGTCACACAACACAATTTATTATTACTTTTATTTTCTTTTTTACTGTCTTCTGTGTATGTTATATGTAACAGTGTATGTAATTGTGTTGTGTAACTGTCAAAATAAATGTTTTTTCTTTCTTCTTTTTTCTTTCTTAGCTCCGTATTCCAAATAATCTGTTTGCCTTATAAATTAATAGGAAAATCAATGTTTCTCGTGCCTCTCAATGGGAAGTTATGAAGACCAGATCATCCACTTATCGATATCAAAAAATCTAAACTGCGATATTTATAACAGTACAGAATACTGCGATCCAACCAGGATGTACTTTTAGTACAAAGAATCCAATAGCGAACCAATTTTTTGCATCGCATCTGTCCGTCAATAAAAGCGCCGCCAAACGAGCGCCTAAAATGGAGAATCTAGTTTTTAACCGTGTTATTGTGTGTGAAATAAATAAGATGGAAGGCAGGATAGGTTGTTTATCGGCTCGGTAAGTATAATTAAGTATGTGTCGGTAATTAGCTCATTTCCAGGGAGCGGACGTGCGCGCGCGCGGCTGCGGCCCACTCAGCGCAAAAAGCGCTCGCTCCCAGGCACCGGCTAAGCGAGAGTCTGTTGACAGATATAATATACTAGCTCTCCGCGCCGTGGTTTCACCCGCACCCTCTACTTTAATCCCTTAGGAATGGAACTTATAAAAATCCATTCTTAGGATAGAAAAGGAACTATAAAAATCCTCCCCTTAAAACATAATTACTTCTTTTTGTCTCGTCAGGGGTCGATTTTTAAGAAACCCACACTCATGTTGCTTTATTTTCTGTTCAAAGTATTAATACTGAGTTTCATGTTAATCGGACCGTGCGTAAGGTTTATTCATTACTAACTTAAGCAGGGGTGCTTAGGGGGGCCTAACAAGGCGGGTTAGGTTAGTTGAGGGGTCATTTTGAAAAAGTTATGATGAGAAACTTTATTATTTATTTCGGTAATTAATTTCAAGTTTATAAACCCAAGGAGTAAGATTTTTCATACAAACAAAATCGGGGGATTATTGAATTTCCAAAAACCCCTTCATAGCGCTCGCCTACATTGTAAAAGAAAGCCTTCAACAAAATTTGACATTCTTAGCCCCAATAGTTTGGGCAGTGCGCTAATTATGTCAGTCAGTCAGTCCCCCTTTGTATATAGATAGTTTACATTGTAACTATACATGCAATAAAGATTGTTCTATGAATATAAGAATGCACTTGTGCAAAAACCTGTGATTAAAGCCATAATTATAAATTATAACATCATCGAACAACTAACCCAAAGAAGGGCAATGACGTTCATTTTCAATGCGCTCTGATTGGCTTATTAAAGGACACATGCGCTCGGATTGGCCAAGTCAAGAACACAAGATGCAGTGATTCGTCTTTACTGTTCAAAATCAGTGACAATTCACTGACTAGTTTTGGAATCGGATTTCTCGGTATTACTATTCTAAGGGATTGTTCCTCGATGACGGTGGTAGAACAATAGTAAGTATAAGTTACTTACGATTGTTTTACCACCGTCATTTCGTCATTTAGGGCTTTATTGAATAACATTTTTTGAATTTGAATCTATCACACACAAGCGTCAAACTTGGTCTGATTTTAGAGCATACCTACTTAGTAAAGGTAATAAACAATCAGCCAAGTGCGAGTCAAACTCGCGCACGGAGGGTTCTGTCCAATAATGTAATAGTGTGGCTCGATACACATGACTATAGATGAGACAGATAGATAGACAGCAGAGTGACAGGCGTACTCTGTTCACGTGACAGAGATGAAACAATAGTTCTCTCCTTTCATATCTAGCCTCGTACCTATTTGCCGTCCTATTTACGTTTACAAAATGACACGTTCATTTTGAAACTCAATCCTTGAAGTTTTATTACGTGAGATAGTTTAAAAGTCTAGCAAAAAATATATCCGTCACTCTCCAACATCATATAACAAAAAGAGCCGGGACTATCTTAAAACCTGGGTTTTACTAGACTTGTTTTTTTATAAAACTTACTCGATTAACAAGCATACGGCCCGCCTGATGGTAAGCGGTTACCGTAGCCATATAGACGCTTGCAACACACGAAGCATCGCACACGCGTTATTGACCTTTCCCCCCTCCCCTATGATCTCTGGCGACCCTACTCACGCGCATGAACACAATTTTACACAACATAAAGTTACTTGGGTGTGGTATTCTGTAAGCTAAGCTGTGTTGGTTGTGCTTCAGCCATGTTACGTAACAAGGGAGACAGTTTATTTGTTTAGATTGAAGTAATACAGTAATAGACACAGATTAGGAACAAAAGGATAGAGCGTGCGAAACACGGGACTGAGGCCAAAAAAGCGAATACAAATTGAAAAACACATACCTACCAATAAAACACATAACACATACATTCGCTTTTGAATTTGTATTTAATGTTTAAACAAAGTTTATTAATAAGAAATTGTTTTTCGTTTAATAAAGAAATAGTGTTCCGCGCGCTCCATCTGCCTTATTCTGTAATCTGTGGTAATAGATTTATAAATCGGTAATAGGGTTTCGTTGGCTCCCTTTGCGTACGGAACCATACACAATATAGTGGGTATTATACTATACTCATTTGCATTGGTGTTGTAACAATGTGGTATGTACGATTGTTTATACAATCAATCGTCATTTGTTTCTAAAGTTTCTAGTTGCTGACGCATTATAAATTATGAACGTGAATCAATCTAATCAAGGCAGACCAAAGCAGCCAAGTTTGCAATCACCAGCCTGAGGCTGCGATGATTACGAGAAATTAATGGATTGCTTCACTGACATGCAGAGACTTTGTAATAATCTTTTTAATAGCTTGCCTAGTAAAGAAAATATTACATGAAGCAGAGCTTGTACTGGATGCTATAAGGCGCGTCGTAAATCTTCGTTCGCACAGAAAAGAAAGTATGGCCCGAAGATTTACGAAAGAATGCTTAAAACTTACAATCAACCTTATATCACTACTATAAGGTTCATAATACACAGCAGCTGTTAGTTCCGTCTCACTCGCAAGTCACGCCCCTCTGCACACATGGCGGCAGCTGCCGACCAATTGCATTTCCCGTGCTCTGAAAATGTATCTTCTACGCAGATACATCGGTAAGCCATATTAGTTGGGTACTACACTGCTAGTAAATTTTCAAAAATTAAAAATAACTTACGCAAAAATAATAAATTAATGACGTATTATTAAACTCTGATTCTAGTATATTTAAATTAAATAATAACGGACAATTAATTCACTATATTCTTATAAAAAGAAGGAGATATAGTTCTGTGACAGACAAAAGGAGGCGTCAGCTGAGTAGGCCCCGTCCTGAACGACAAGATCTTAGTGAGAAATAGTGGTAAGTGAGCTAAAAAAATGTTATAAATTCAAATCAATTCCAAAACATAAACATGCGTTTTCATATTGAATAATTTTGATCACAAAGGATGCATGGTTATTTGTACACAATTCTTACCAAGGGGCTGACTCTCAAGTGCAGCTGATAGATGATTCAGCTAGTGGCAATGCATTTCTATTATAACTCGAGGGAGAGATGATACAGAGTTCCATATGAGGTGAGTCCATTGAACTTAGTTTATCAAAAATAATTTAGTTTATCAGAGTAATATTTTGGCAACGCGTGAGTGATCCATAGGCTACGGTAACCGCTTACTATCAGGCCGGCCGTATGCTTGTTTGCTACCTTAGAAGTATTAAAAATGGCCAGATTATTTGTGTCTTAGTAAAATAAAATCAACGATGGTTTTGCAATGACAGACAGTATCGTGGAATCCACCCAGGCATGGACTGCATATAACATATTAGGTACCGTACATTGCGTGTGAGACCTTATCCTGCATCTTGCATAAAGATTATTAATGATACCAGCAGATCATGAAACCAAACTACATAAGCATAGGTAAGCAGATGTACCTAGTATGATTGCAGTAGATGTAGTTCTAGTGTTAACTAGAGAAAGTATGTTATCAATGTATAGACCGCCTAGTAGGTAGGTACCCTACTGGTAAAACTATGCGGGCTTCATATTACATGCTTATTTTCTATCGTATTTAACTACATACCTATTGTATATGCTGCTTACTTATGTTTATTACATTATTTTATAAATAATCGCCTTAGTAATGGTTCAAAGGACATTGACAGTCTTTATACGGAAGTTTGACCAAATGCTTCCTCGAGTGAACACAATACATGGTGCATTATGTTTGTTTTACAGGCTATCCTTAGTCTGTAAACCAAAGCGCTTCAAAATCTATGCCTGGGGCGTCATGAGAAAAATGGGAGAATTTGTAGAATTTTGAAGAGAACAGCAAGGCTATGTTATAACGTCGGATTCGATATCGGAATCGGATTCAAAAATTTCCGAGGCGAAGTTCAGCAATTGCTATTTTAATTTCCGAATTCGAATATTTTTGATGTTTCAAAGGCTGTTAATCAAAGGCTCTACCTTCATTTTTTTATGCAAGGAACTCACTGGAGATACTTTCACTTCTGGGCAGCATTTAGTGAATCCCAAACGCTCAGTCTCCTTTCTTCCTTTAAAAACCTACCTACTAAAATATTTTAATAATATTCGACTGAATAACATACTGTCGTAATTTATTATTTACCAGATATGGCCTGAGCCTTCCTCATCCACCCACCTGTAGCACATCTTCACCCACCCACTTCAGGTGATCAGGTCATCGGTCCAACTTTTCATGCGTCTATATGAGTTTACCGTTTTTATCACGAGCATATCTCTTACATTTCTCCTGTCGGTACGTCAAATGAACACGATTAAACAATACTTTTTATATTAATTAAAAGCCTATAACAATTAAGGCCGGCCTCACACCGCGTGCACCGTTAGATTCTCGGGAAATAAATGTGAAGGCTGTTTTGCACGACCATCTCTAACAGGGAAAATTGTAGCTAGAGCGTAACCAGGAAAGTTACTGTAGTAGTCAATAATATATGTAACACGCTCATTTGACACATCGCTATCACTTGCTAATTATCTGCTGCGAGCAAAATGAAATATACTTCGTGACTTTTTGTTCGTCTTAGAAACGCAGCCCACATAATGTACCCAAAGAATAGTAATCATTGAAAAAAAATTTTTTTTAATAATAATTTGTATGATTAAAAAAATCTAATATTATTTATTATTTCTTTTATAATAATGTAATACTAACAAATACGGACTTGTTGGTCTGTTTTTTTTTTATTATGACGCATGACGTAGTTTTAAACTGTCTACGAGAGTAGAGTCTACTCAACTACTCAGTCTACTCAACTCGTGCTCTGGGTTGATATTTTCTACAATTTTATACGTAAACTTTATTTGTTAACTCAATTTGTCTTAATTCTAATGTATTTTAATTATTTTTTCAAAAATACAACTGATAAATAAAATGAATGATTAGTACCTTTTCATTGGGTACATTAAGTGGGCTGCGTTTCTAAGACCAATAAAAAGTCTCGGAGTATTGATGAGGTAAGTTTGTCTTTTGTTTTTTAAGGCAGAAGACTGATGATCAGGCAGACGATCCTAATGGCAAGTACCACTGTCAATGGTCAAAGACATTGGTAGTACCAGATAGGTAAATCTATTGCCAACCTTTACACAAACTGAATGACAACTTGCTCTACAAATTTAGCAGTTGGAACACGATAGTAGGTACTTGACGACTGATTTTCAACTTTAGAGTGTTAGCCAGCTCGCACAAAACAAACTAAACGTCAAGCTTGTACATTCTAGGCAACAATTATACAACAAGCAGCATAATACTAGAGATTACCTATACCACCATACCTATTAGTGATAATTAGATTAACTCGAATTAGAGTAATTACATCTCCAGCAATCTCGACGGAAGCCGTAATGATTTCTATGAATAAAAATGTCTCACGATACGGACCCACTATGTTCCTTGTAAAATAACTGAACTTGAAAACTGTTTATACGTTCTCAACTAATTCTATGAATAAAGAAAACCATACATTTTGACAGGTAAGGTAGAATTTAGTGGTTGTATTCATTTATTGGATATGACACACATACACAGCATAGGTACATATTAAACACTTATGATATAAAATTAATGTACACTAATTACAAATGTGTACAGCATTTGCCACATTTGGAATATATGTAAGAATATCAAAAGTTATAAATAAGTACTCTGCTTAGTTATCCCTTCAGTCGATAATATAGCCTAGATACCGACTGCAGCGCCATCTGCCGGGCTGAGAATCTAAACCATCCAGGGCGCCACCCAAACGCATACAAAAAAATTCATTCAAATCGGTCCAACCGTTTAGGGGGAATTCAGTGACATACACACGAAGTAGAGCATAGCATTTTTTTGCTCAAAGAGTAGCTCGATTGGGGAAGTCCCACCTTACAGAATCTGTAAGTAACAATTTAATCCTTTAAATAACGGTTTCTTTATATAAATCTCCGTAGACATAAGCTTAATAATAGGTATAGTTTTATCCTAGGAATAAACGTCTCAAAACAAATGTCTCAATTTGCCCAGGATACATTTACACTGGGCTTTTGTATTTAAATTCCGTCCGTAAAAAAAAGAGTCCGTCAAAAAAAAGCACAATATCAAGATACGGTTTGCGCATACATCGCCATCTAACTCATATCACTGTATAAATACTAATATCGAGCTTCATACTGGTTCCTAAACTTGTGAACAAACTCTGTTGAAAGGCTACATGTTACCGACCTTGTAATAGAGATGGCGTTAGTAGTAAAAGAGTTGAATCCTATGAAGGTGAAGGATCAAAAAATTTCTTTAGGAGTGACGAAACATTTTAAGGCTATCATCAGCTCAGTGCTTTTAATGACGAACGACATAGCGAAAGTCAAGACATGGGTTCGAATCCTGACAGTAGCTTAAGCTTTTTTTGAGGAAACCCACCTAGCTGGCTACTATCACCTATCGCCAAAGGGGTATCCAGCATTGGTCCAAGGTTCAACATAACACTAGACAGCTGTATGGAAGTAGAAGCTAAAATAACATTTAGATTCTTGTAGCACTGTGTTATAGGTAAAATAGTATACGATACTCGTGACTTAAGTCATTTTTGTACGGTTTGTTTTTAAAAATTAAAAAATAATTAAAAATTCAATTATAGTCATATACTATTTCTATCTATTGGGGTTTACTTTTAAAAAAGCTCGTAAAGAACAAGGCGGACTTTGGCAAGCTCAATAAAGCTTAAATAAGAAGGCCAATAGCGTCAAACGAAGGCTCTTATGCAGTATTTGGCAACAAACCGCTACTGATGGTACTTATCTGACATACAAAACAATCTTTAACGGCTCTGTAGTACCTACCTAGTTGGCCGCCTCTAAAAATTAATGTGAAAGCTACTTACCTACTCACGCTAAAATTAATAAGTATAAAAAGTTGAGAAACTAATCACATATACGTGCAAAAATCTGCAAATATTTAAGTTTAAGATTTTTTAATTAATTATTCTGTAATGTATGTATCAATTTCCGTAATTTAACTACTACTGCAATTCTTTTAAATGAGGAACATATTACTGAATTGTATAATTATCCTAGTAAGTGGAGACCTGGTTACATTGATAGAATAATTAATTAAAAAATGAAGTGAACTTACGGGGAAAAATGGGGTAATTATGTTTTAAAGGGAGGATTTTACTCCTTGTCTCTATTACCATAAGTTGGTATAAATTGGTTTCTTTTATAGCCTAGGAAATGATTTTGGAAATTCCATCCCTAAGCGGTTAAAGTAGGAGTCGCGGGTGAAGCCACGGGGAGGAAAGCTAGTCTAGTATAAAACAGGATATATTTTATTCCAGGATAACGTTTAACCCAGGTTAAACAGAAGACAGATACTAGTAAATTAATAAAACATTAAAATAGTGCGTTAAAAGCTAAATAGCCTTCACTCCTATGTATTAATTGTTTTAGAAGAATATATAAATAAAATAACAATAATGATTGGGCAGGGCAGGCAGATGATGATGATGATGATATAAATAATATAACATTTAAATATAGCCCAAGACTCATATACATATAAATGTGCTGCAGTGCAGACACATAAAGAGATGAGATAATGGCTGCATTCCGAATTAATGATATAATCGCTGTAATCGATTTGAGCGTGCTTAAACCCGTTCCATATTACCTTGAGCGCCATCACGATGTCCCGTGAAACGTCATAGATGACGTCATGACATGCGCCATCTTGCGCTCACACCGACCATGCCCTAAACTGATATCACCGTGAGCGCTGTCAAAAAGTGACGGTTAGTTATTGTGTTTTCGGCAAAAATCTAATAAGATTTTTGGTTTTCCATATGGCAAAGATACTTTTTATGATTTTATGAGAGAAAAATAATAAAAAATGCGGATATTCCTTTTTGCGAGTCAACTAATAAAATATATAAGGAGTTCTAGCGCATTTTTAATTCAGATTTTAATTAAATTCTCAAATGTTCTGTTTTGAATACTGTGAGCGCGATAACGGGCGTTCCGAATTGTTTACAGTTCTCAGCTGTCATTATCGTGATATCTAACTCGGTACGCAAATTATTGCTGTGAGCACTGTGAGCGATATTATTTAATTCGGAATGTAGCCAATGAGACCACTCCACTCGAGACGATCCTTGACTGATCCTTGACAGTCTGTTGACCTCAACCGGAATTACTTGATACTTAAAAATGATATAAATCTTCAATTAAATTACTATTTTCGAATATAATATATTGGATGTTCATAAAATTCTGCTTCAGAGAAACGTTGAGCATAATAGATAAGATAGATAATTTACATACAAGGTCCTAAAAAATTATTGAATTTCCTCTTGAGTGATCAATGTATAGGTTATTAGTAGTCAAAAATAATATCAGAAATATAATCCTAAGAGAAGAATAATGACAGGAAATTCACTAATTTATAGGTCCTAATATAATATTCTCCATTCACACTTATTTGTGACGGGAGGCCTATGCCCAGCAGTGACAATATAGACTAATGATGATGATGAATAGTTTCAACGCTTGTCTGCGTTTCATTAGAGTTAGAGCAGTAGAGAGCTTGAAGGCATCTTCTGAGCAAGCATGCTACATCTCTGCCCCCCTAGACAAGATGGTTATCGACAATCGTCATCATTAGTAAACGATCAACCTTTGTATGGGAAAACATTTCAAATCCAAATATCGCGTGATGTTTAACCATTGTTTAACAGACTTTTATGTGAATCCCATACAAATGATGATGGTTTCATAACGATGACGATTGTCGATAACCATCTTGTCTACTGGCCCTGATGTCCTTATAATTCAAATATTCAATGCAATCACTTTCAACTAAATAAAAAAAATGCATCGAGCACTTTAGTCGTACTGTGTGCTCGGGCACACAGTAAGCCGAGTCGAGCCTTCTAAACTGTGCAACATCGACGGTAGCAAACTTACAATTTGGCGGACCTTCTGCCTGCTTGTGACATGATAAAAATCCTTTAAATACCTGGGTCATGAATGATGACCAAATTATGCATATAGCTTTTCAATCAAATATCATTAAATTAATGACTTTTCACTCGCAATCCAGAGTTCTACTGGAATTTGCCCTATTAATGATGTAAACGTATTATTAATCCGTGGAGTGGGGTCCTGGTGACTTGTACTACAGGTTTTTAAAAAAACCTACAACAGGCACCAGTCTCTCGCAAATCAGGTTCGCATAGTACGTATGCACTTTTGTTTGTATTAACTTTTGTGTAGAGAAATAAATGTTTTTATTATTATTATTATTATTAAATTTCCAAAAAAACTTTGTTATTGGATGCTTGAAACCATGCCTGTGCAAAACTTCAAGTTTCTAACACTAGCGGCTTGCTAGGTCAGTCAGGACAAGTCTTATACAGATCAGCAGTTTAAATCAATATTATAAACTCATCATTCCAAACGAGTTCCATATTATTACATATCATTCCATATCATGCTCTTGTAAACTATGTGCACGTACGCAAATATACTTTCTCCATGTGTGGCATGGCATCGTATCGTAACGATATACATTGATTATTATTCGGGTGACACCCCGCCGATGGCGCAATGGCATGGCGTCGCGTAACACTTGGCTCCCGGGCCCTACCTAAACATTGGTGATCGTGACTCATGGCCACATCAGGTTACAATTGCATATCATCAGGTTTTGTGACTCCTAGAAAACCAAACATTTATTGATTTGGCCTAAATTGCCAAATTACTACCCCAGCTTTTGAATAAATTGGTTCGACTTCGATTTTGAACAAATTCGAGTGAAATGAGTGACCAGAAAGTTTAAACCATCGGGCAAGCATCTTTTGCAAGACTTATAGACTCAGAAATTATAGTTTATTGTAGATTATATTTTCATCGCTTTCAATATTGAAGCGTGTTTGTAGCATGATTAGCCGTTTATAATCCATCGCCAATTTAAGCTACCACCGTCGTGGTCACCTGGATGGGTTTCCGCCCAGTGGTATTTCAAATTTAGCGACGATTAGATGATTTAACAAATGGATTATTATTATTATAAATAAGAATGTTGTGTGAATTAGTTTGCCCAGAGTCCATTGGGGAGTGGAAGAGGTAAGGGTCAGTTAACGTGTATTTGCAACCGTCTCTTATGATGCAAAACCCTTCATCACAAGCGTGCATACGGCTACGGTGACCGCTTCCGACCAGGTGGACCGTATGTTTGTTTGTAACCACTTCATCTCCATTCACAGACACGTGCATCTTCACTTGTAATACGGAACAGCGTTTTGATTACAAACAATTGCCGTTGTTTCGGTTTCATAATACGATGCAGATGTACTAATCTCGACAGCAGTAATGTTACTTTCGTTTCCGCACTAGGTTACAACCTCAACTTGCTATTACCAACCACATAGCAATATTATAATTACGATATAGTTTCTGTCTGCGTTTACCTTCTCTTTGTATCGCGTTTATGTAACATCAGATCTTCCGTACTTATCACCTTTGCTCAACTTTAAGTCGGTAATGTCGATGAATCTAATAACGGTAGATCTTTCCAGAAGGAACAGAATTTACTTAGGCGTAAGGTCTGGTCTACAGTGTTTTCTAACCTTCTGTCAATAATCCAATAAGAAACTTCTTGATTGACTTGAAAAATCTTGATTAATAACAGGTGGAGATTTCGTGATGGCATATTTTCGAAACCTATGTTGGGTTAGTCATTCTGAACAACTTTTACTATGGGACCAATAGTGAATTCTCAAATATTGTTTTAACTTTTCTTACAAAATGTCAACCTAGCTCGACCATAATGTTTGAAAATATTTTTTTGAGATTTCAGTTGTATTCCCATACTAAAAGTTGTTCAGCATGACTAATCCAACATAGGTTTCGAAAACATGCCATCTCGAAATCTCCACCCAGTATACTCGTTTTAAAATGTCTACAGAATAAAGGCAGCCTTTTAATGGTCTATTAAAATGTAAGTCTTGCGTCAACATCTTCTTATAACTACCAATCCAGAAGCCGAACCTTCCTTCCTACATATTCATTACCTTAACAAGTATCGTTTAGCGGTAAACTAAGAATTCGACGGAACCGCATACTTGTACCTGTGCTTGTACTTTACATAATGCACCAAAACACGCGACATTAGCCTCTATACCCCATGCAAATAAGAGCTACGTTTAAAGCTGGGATGTTCAATAAGTAGGCATAGCGGCTATCTTCATTAATTAAACATAACGAGTCGCCGAGTGCTAATTACACTCTAAATAACCATATATACGATGAATTGCAATCATCAGGGCGTAAGTAGTTCTTTTGAGCTTCACGTATTTGCCTTGAGCGGTTCTTTTAATGCAGTTGTTCTTGTATCGGCATATATATATAACATCTACAGATTTCTAAGGCGAGTATACCTGATTCTATCCTTCCCTGCTCATGTCAAATTACCATGACAAGTCCAGATTCACATTAGACTTCGAATACTGCAGAAGTACCAAAATTCGACAATATTTTGTACTTTCGTAATACATAACTGTATGGATGACAATGTAGCTCTACCAAAAAATAAAATAATTTTTAATCCTATCTTGTCGGACGACTCCACCTATCGCACCGCAAGTCGTGGGTTCGATTTCCACACAGGGCTTACATTTGTTTGTATGAACATTTCTGTATGTCTTGAGTCTGGGTGTAATTATGAAGTATTTTTTGCAAATAAAAAGAAGTAGTATGCAGTATTTCAGTTATCTGGTTTTCATGGTACAAGCTCTGCTTAGTTTGAGATTAGATAGCCGTGTGTGAGGAATTTCCCAGAATATTTAATAATTTGTTACTACACTGACGAGCAATATAAAAAGCCACTTACATCATAAAACTTTACCGAAACCACGCAAGATAGCTTCTTGAAGTGAAAAGCAACATTATAAATTATTCAAAAACACACAATTTAATGAGTTAAAGAAAGATAAAACAAAATCCATTTAGGTGAATAACACAAGTCGGCTTACAACTAAATAATAATAAAATAAAATTATAAAATAATAAGAAGAATCAGAAGAAATCGTAAGAGTTTATTGTATTTTTGTCCAAACGGCCCTAGTTTGATTTTTCCTTCTTTAACCCATTCATTTGGTGACTGTTTAATACGTTATTAAATCCATTTGAATGTTGATTTTCACTTCACGAAGGTAAAAAAAAAAGTGAAAAGCACGTAAGCAATCTTGCGCGGTGTCAGAAATACTTCATGATAAGTTAGTGGCTTTTTATAATGCCCGTCATTGTATATTTGCGCAAACAATTCTTTACCCCTTCTTTAAATGTATGGTGCCCATAATCACCCTTATGTTAATCCCTTGGAACATGTTATTAAATGAAAAAGTATAGGTACCTAAACTAAAGGGGCCCAGGTTGAGAGAGAGAGCCCTCAGCACTCGCCGAGTTGTCCGCGAAAGGGTATTATGTACAACTAAACAGTTGTCAACACACCTTTATTCCCCATAAATGTGTGTTAACAGCGGGGGCTTTTTCCGCTAAAGCAGCATCATATATGATTTAGATCTGAATTGAATTCAAAATGGTAAAACTTTACATTTACGAGTTAAATCATGGCCAAAACTCATAATTGATTTCCGATATGCACGTTAACCCCTCGGGTTAGATAAAAAAAGTGATTAACGGTTGTGTCTATAAATATCCCCTGCATAAAACCGTCAGTCAGAGCGATTGCCAAAAATTTTCATGATAGTGGCTACTCATTTGTGGTAATTGCTATGTGGTCCAAGGACTCACGTTTGCTGAAATGCATTGTGTTTGTGTTACCTACATTTTGCTTTCGGTAAATTCGTGCATGTAGAAATCTTTTCATATTGGGATGGCTCGTGACCTGGCCGAAAATATTTCTGTCTGTGCGAAGACGACGTCAGTGGCATGCAAATTAATCGATGCATCCGGAACTTCACGTTTTTACACATAACTAGATGTAGATTATAAGGTACGTAGCTCTTAAAAGAGAACATCAGGATGAAATTCCAACTACCTTCCAGTGAAGTCTCTGGTAATAACGTCCTACATTGATTGAACAATCTTCATGCTAATAATGATTTTTTAAATAGTCAAAAACTTATAATTCTGCATCTTAGCCCATCATTATCATGGCAAATGCTAACAAGTTGGGCAAATAATAGACGCTACAGCTATCATAAGACACGTTTCTAGGTTTGTTGACCCCATATTGACATAAGACACATTATTGAACCAGTTATGTAAGTCTTAGAATTGTGGCATTAGCATCACGCCATAAATATTAACATGGCACCCGGATTCTAAAAACCGTTGTGTTTAAATCCAAGTCATAATAGAGAGTCGTTGAATATTCAAGTTTAGATCGAGTTATATCATTTGGGACAGTAACATATGCATATCAGAAGTGTTACACAGTTATATAATCTCGGATTAAATTTGTGTGCCCTACGGGTTGCGTAAAAAACGAGTGTTAACATCTCACGACCATTTTATTTTAATTTTAATATTATTTATGTACAAACGTATAAAAAGATGTTGCACAATATCACATGCACTGTCTTGTAGTTCTTGCGTCACCAATAAATAAAGTATTGACAGTCCTCGCAGGGAGTCATTGGGAGCGAGTAACCGTTGTTCAGACAGATGAGTTCAACCGTCACTGGCTCCCATATCCTTAACATTTCCTAATTACTATGATCTATTGACGGCCGATCTGGTCGACTTGTCCCTGGAGGTTGTTGATGACCTCAGAGGGGACCTGGTCACCGAGGATCTCGAACAGGTTGATCCTCTGGTTGCCGGGGATCGACTCGTACGCTGCAAGCTCGATGCCTTCTTGTACCTGACGAAAGAGTTTTATATTATTCACTGTGATACAACATGTACTTGAATTTTTAAATAGGTAATTATAATCTAGGAATTTTATGAAATGTTTAATTAATGTGAATTGTTAATATTACTTGAGGTTAAAATTGATCGGCCATCATTATTATGAATATTGTATTTCCACATGTAACATTGGTCAACTCTAAATATCTTTGAATCATCTTCAAAGGAGGCTCATTAACTCATGGCCAATGTTGAAATATTAGCATAATCTATTAAATGAGGACGCGTTTTGTATTTTTTTACCGAGTCTTTGTGAAAGAAACATTAGATATAAAATTACAATGTTACATGAGAAATTATCGCTTTCGTTATGATCCTGGCAACCCTTACGGGTAAGACTGATCCACCCAGTAAAATACAATGTTTGGCGTTTTTAGTCACATTTTCCCGAATCCTCTGCTATTCTTAAAGCTTACCTTATGGATCGTAGCATCCTTGGGGATGAGGAAGGTGTTTTGAGCCTGCTTGATGGCCTCATTGGTGAAGGCGGCACCCTCGCGCTGTGGCGCAGCTGCTACGGCCGCCACCACCACCAGGAAGCAGAGTACGTACGACTGCATTGTGGGATGATCTCAACGGGTCTCTCAGGAGCCTGCAAGATTACAAATTAGAAAGGACATTAGTGATGTAGGAAAGATAATTTGATTCGGTATAGAACTTGTTGATTATTGATATTTGTGACGTATCAAGAGATTAAGCACCAGGCTGTTTAATAGTGACATAAAAATCTCGTCATTCAGTTACATAAACTTATCAAGTTATAAAACATATATTATTCTTGAACATAGTATAATTACAAGCCTATAAACCCTTATTAGTTTAAAAGTTTGTGATTGCGAAAAAATGAAAGTGCACCAAAACTGCGATGATTCTTAAAACTCCGATCACTTCCTAACTGCAGATAAAAGGGTTACATAAAGCGGATGAGATGTGTATCGATGCGTACGCGCACGACAATCACGCACAAACGAAAGTGAACGCTAATCAGTAGCTTACACACATACACTTTTAACACTTTAACACATTTTCACTTCGGAGGGTACTACGATCTATTTAGTGTGTATAAAGTCCATATCTCACCTGTAAGGTTGTTGAGGAGTGGTGCGCGCGCGCAAACGTTCCTCTGATATAGCCTCCCCTCCCCTCCCCCGCCCCCGCCCCGTTCTCGGAACTTTCACCGCGAGGGGGCGCCTGCGCCTGCGCAACACTCCTGCCCATTTATATGAGGGCCATGAAATCGGACTAGTGCTCATCACTAATTGATTTTTATTACTTTATTACGTATAATGACCACCATAAAAAGCATAGGTGGCCATGGTAACTCCCATAGATTTCCAAATCCTGAGGCACGAGCATCCAGTGGTTCTCATCATGATCATCATGGATGTCCACTGCTGAACATAGGCCTTCCCCACTGATTTACAATTCAAACGGTTCTGGGCCGCTTGCATCCAGCGTCGCCCAGCGACTCTGACCAGGTCGTCGGTCCACCTGGTGGGAGGTCCGATCGGCGCTTTCCAGTACGTGTTTGCCACTCGACAACCTTTCTTCCCCATCGGTTATCGGCTCTTCGAGCGATGTGGCCTGCCCATTGCCACTTCAGCTTACTAACTCTACGAGCTATGTCTGTCGTTTTGTGTTTCAGTGGTTCTCAGTGACTCCAAAATGATCAGTCAACTTTGTGGGCCGTCTCTCGGCAGGAGGTGATTTAGGTGGAGCAGCAATAGCAGAATTGTAGTACTTATTGTACCCGTCTGACTATTATAGGAAGCGCTCGAGGTGTAGCATGATTAGCCGTTCTTAATCGATCGGCAAAGTTACGCTACGTCTGTCTTGGTCGGTACCTGGATGGGTGACCGCCTAGTGGTATTTCAAATCGAGCGTTTCCGTGCTTCGGAAGGCACGTAAAGCCGTTGGTCCCGGTTATCACTTAAATGTGATAGTCGTTAAAGCTAGTTGGATGCCTCCTAGGCGGCTTGAAAAATTCCAACAGTAGGTTGACCACTAGCCTACCTCCACCGATCCGCAGTGGGCACGCGTGGTGGAGTATCTGCCCATTCCCTTTCACCCTGATTTGTGAAAGGAGGCCTGTGCTCAGCAGTGGGACATTATAGGCTGATGATGATGATGATGATGATGATGACTATTATAGTACGACCATAAAGTATATTAGTAAATAAAATAACTTTTTAACAAAAAAAAAACCGCCTTCAAAGTACACTAAAAAGTAAGAAATAACTCTTATCTGACACTGTTTTGAAGTGAGCGAAATCGCATGACGTGTTCTGTAGAAAATATTTCGCTGACTTCAAAACAGTGTCAGATAAGAGTTATTTCTTACTTTTTAGTGTACTTTGAAGGCGGTTTTTTTTTTGTTAAAAAGTTATTTTATTTTTGAATTTTTAGTTTCATATATACTTAAATACTTTCGCGTGTAAAGGCCTTCGTAAACAATGCATATTTAAGCGATAGCAGCAATTGCGGTAGATTTACTGTCATTTTTTAAGAGTTCCGTTGTCTGTCTCCGAAACTCATCATCAGATCTATATGAAATTTATATGGGACCATTTCGGAATAAACCCCTTTCGAACAAAAAAAGAATTTTGAAAATCCGTCTACATATGACAAAGTTATGCCCGAACATACATAAAAAAAAATATATAAACATCCGAATTGAGAACCTCCTCCTTTTTTGAAGTCGGTTAAAAAATACTCTACGGTCTTCAAGGTGGAAAACCTAGCACCAATACCATCATCGGTGTATTCCAACAGCTACATTTTGATTTACTAGTTTTGTCACACTTGTTACTTCATAGATTTCGACACATTATTCTTGCCATAACTTAAGCGTTCACTTAGATAATTATTACTATCGTTGCAGTAGCAGTTTTACCATATACAGATAATATATGGTGGATTCCCCCAGTTCCCTTGTGTACAACATAAGATTTCCGATTGTCCAACAGAGTAACTAATTTTTATGTCGTATTGTTGTGCTATCAATAAATCTTCTCTATTCTAACTTTATTTACGTTAATAATCGCAGTTTTTATGGCCTCATCCTCCGAGAGGATTAAGCCCATCACGACTCGGAATTAAACCATTACGCGGACGAGAACGTAGCTAAAAAAACGACATATTCATATAAAAAACCTATCTAAAAACTGGTACATGATTCCGTTTTAGAGTTAGCTTGGACGTCCCTTACATTACTAGCCTTAGCCCGCGATTTTGCCCGTGATCCCGATGGCTCTGTTTTACCGGGATGAAAATTCTATCCTATTTGCACACACTTTCTATCCTATTACACTCACAAACATACGTATTTATAATATTTTTTGGATAGGTTTGTGTGGGTGCCCATGGAGCGCCCATGGTCAAGCATCTGGCTCGCATCTATCGGGTGACATCGGATGGTGACAGATTTGCAACGTGAGGGTGGTACCCAGTTGGACGTATATTATAAGAATTCCTCCTGTTTTCCATCGCAAACTAAAGCTCTAGTTTCTTGAGTCTACGACTATAGTTGACTATGGTATCATCTCCATAATATTCCTACCATAAATCTAAATTGTCTTTTATGTATTTTCATGTATGCTAATAACAAATATAGCAAAATAAATTTAACGGCATACGGTTAATTATCACAGCTTGTAAGTTTGTTTTGTTAATACATTGGTACCTATTGATGTTTAAACATGCTTCTCCTTTGTTTGATTATGATAATGTGTATTCTATACTGGGGATCTAAAAGGCCTTATTTTATTTTCTTACGGGCCAGTTGGCGTGATTAATTAACCACCTATCACGCCGCGATCGTAGTTTTAACCGACTTCAAAAAAAGGAGGAGGTTCTCAATACGGTTGTATTTTTTTAAATGTCACCTCATAACTTAACGTCATTTATTAACCGATTTGGAAAATTCTTTTTTGTCTGGAAGGGTACACTTCCCGTTTGGTCCCATTATCACCGGATTTGATTACTTGTTAGTGTACTTTGAAGTCGGTTTAAGTTTTTTTTTAAAACATTCCATTTATTTACAAGACGAATGTAAATGGAATACACTTTCATTGTATGTTTGTATTATTTTTCGCAACTTATGCTTTACGTCTAATACCTATGTTGAGGACAATGATAGCCGTTAAAAAACTAGCCAAAAACCTGACTGTCATGGAAATCGAATTGTCAGTGGACACATTTGCAGTTTTAGGTAGGTATATTTTTTCTATGAATAGGCATATAAATTGTAAATCAATTTTTATAATATTTCACTCCTTTTACACACGGCTCAAGGCTACAATCATCAAGCCCATCAAGCTATAGGTAGGTACATTTCCAGTATATGCTGACCTCTCATTGTACGGAAATTCTTTACAATGCAAGATCAGCTTATACTGGAAATTAATATCTTGATGTGTAGCCGTGTATACATAACTGAATATTAAAATAAAGAGCTTAATGTGATACAATTAAGCAACAAAATATGTATTTTAAAAATATGGAGTTACACCACATTTACAATGAACGACATAATTGTTTTTAGTCATTTCAGATCTGATGCTTATAAGAACCTGTAAATTTGGCAAAATTAACCCCCGAGGTAAAGTTACCAAGGGAAGCTTTATCCGCTACTTGTATGTTTTATAATGCTCTTACAACACGTTGTTCATTTGTGTCAAAGTCATAAACGACTCTACTGGAACTTGTCTTCAGCAGAAACATTTCTTTGTTCGTCAAATTTAGTTGGAACTGGTTTCTATCAAAAACAAGTTTAATTTTATATATTCTCCAGTTTTATTAAATCTGGTGACGAAATATCTAAATTGATGCTTACGAACATCATGTAACAAAGACAAATCCAGATTAGACATAAAATATTTATGATTTTGCCGGCACTAATGGATACCATTGAGAAAATATATTTTGTGTTTTATGACCACAATGACAAAGAGAAATATTATAGTAAAAAAATGTATTCAATTAGATATAACTGACATTTCAATTAGATGAGCGATGAGGATACAGTAGGTACACTTGAGTGCTAATTAAATAATTAGATTATAATGTGAATTTTCAATGTATTAAACTAATAATCAGGTTTATAACACTGTGTGGCCTAAACCCGCACTTATAAACTAACTAATTTGTTCATTTTTACACGTAACTCGTGGCCTAGGATCAAACACAAATGTGGAAAAATCAGACTTAAAGCGGCACAAAACCAGATAACGAACCAAAAGATTTTTTTCTCTAGCTTCCAATTAATAATATAAGACTTGTATGTAAGCTATGTTTTGTTCCGCGACAATCCGCGCTTTTATGAAAAAAAATTTGGTGAACTTATTTACATGAGCAACTTTTACTATGGCTAATTTAAAATTCGCAAATTATAAAATTCGAAAATTACCTCTTCGAACAAAATGTTCAACGAACCCTATTTTTACGATAAAATGCTAATTATTAGTTTGTGTCGGTCATTACAACCTATATTCAATACTCAAAACTCAATCATTTATTGCAATATGTAAAGTTAACTCCTTGCACTGAATGACCCGACTCTCTTCGGAAAAAGCATAATAACTCTATTTCTCATTTCAAACAACAGATAGCGATACTAGTAGCATGTTTGCCTCACATATTGAGATTTTCAGGATCTTGCAAACATACTATTTATTTATTTATTTATTTTATTTGGCTCTTCAACAATGAGTACACTAATACAGCAATAACAAAACAATACAATTCTAAACTAAATCTAAGTGTCACATTACTTATAGATGAGCACAGCATGCACTAGTAGATGCGCTGATATAATTAAAACTAAAGCAAACAAAAAGAATTTATAATAAACAGACAGAAAACAATTGGTACTTATAATATAAAACGTCTAACCTCAAATGTTAATCCCTGGTGACAATTAATTTCTTAATTACAGGTATTGATGTTATACTTAAATCTATGACATCTTCATATCTCCCATACAATGTATACATTCTAGATAGCGAACAGTGCTGCCTTAATTTTGTATAGCATTTTGGTAGACAGAAAAGCTTTTTGTTACAAAATCTCGGCAGGTTCCGTGGAACGAGGAAAGCTACTTTGCTAAGCAAATCAGGACAATTCATTGAGCCAGTTATGATTTTTTTCAAGAAGACTAAATCTAACATTTCTCTGCGCTTTTCCAACGATGCTATTTTAAAGTGTTTTAGTCTATCTTGGTATGTTATAAGCTTTCTACCCATATTGCAACTGTAGGTCAAATGCCATAGAAACCTTTTTTGTAACCTTTCAATACGCGCAATGTGGACATTATACCCAGGAGACCAGACCACACTGCAATACTCCAGATGACTTCTTACCAATGAGTTATACATAATTTTCTTAGTAATAGGTTTTTTAAAATGTTTACATTCTCTCAGAACGAAACCAAGCATCTTTGATGACTTAAGTACAATTGTATCGATGTGCTGAATAAAATTAAGTTTTTTATCAAACTGGACGCCTAAATCAGGAACGCTTTCTACTTCTTCTAGTATTTCACCATTTAATTTGTAAGATGAGCGCATTATGTTCTTGTTTCTGGTGAATTTTATGTGCTTGCATTTCATTATATTCAAGGACATTTTGTTGGAATCACACCATTCTGTCAACCTATTCAAGTCACTTTGAAAAAGCACTGTATCTTCGTGGTTTTTAATTTTTTTTATGGCTTTAAGGTCGTCTGCAAATAAAAAGATTTGCGAGTTTTGAAAACATTTATATATGTCGTTGATAAAAAGAATGAAAAGATGTGGCCCCAAATGAGAACCTTGGGGGATTCCCGAGGTAGCTATGTAGGAATCGGAGCTATAGCCATTCACAACTACTCTAAGCATCCGCCCAGAAAGATAGGATTCAAACCAACTCAGCAAGGGATTTGATAGTCCATACATTTCAAGTTTTTTAATAAGAATGTTGTGGTTTACTGTGTCAAATGCCTTGCTGAAATCGGTGTAGATTGCATCAACTTGGATGCGTGCATCAACAGCCTCTACGATACTTTCAGTATAAGTCACCAAATTAGTTGCTGTTGATTTACCTCTCATAAATCCATATTGGCTATCTATTATCAGTTGAGATACATGCCATGACAGTACAGGGCATATGAGGACTTCAAATACCTTAGCTAGTACAGATAGTATAGCAATTGGCCTGTAGTTAGAAACATTAGACTGGTCACCGCTTTTAAAAACAGGAACTACCTTAGTTTCCTTCCATAAAGACGGGAAGGTACCTTGATGCAAGGATCTGTTGAATATCAATGATAAAGGAAGAGCTAGATTGTCCGCCACCTTGGATAGAAACAAGGGAGGTAAGTTGTCAGGGCCAGCACCTTTATTTACGTCTAGTTTTTTTAATACTCGACTGATTTGTTCTTGAGATATTGTTATATGGCTTACCGTGTTATTACTCAAACATTTGTTCATATTATTATTCACGTTGCTTGAGTTAGCAGAATAAACCCTGGAGAAATGTGAAGCAAAATAATTACATATTACATCAAGATTTTCTGAACTATCTATGCCATCTGTCATGATACTGGGATAGTTACTGGTGCCACCTCTCTTAACCTTTAAATAACTCCAAAAGAATTTTGGGTTCGATGCTATTCTAGCCTCTATATCGGCGATGTATTTATTATAGCAAGAAGTAGCCATACTGACACATTTCTTTTTTAAAAGACTTAATGTGATGATATCCATTGGATTATTATATTTTTTAACTCTCAATCTTAAACGGTTCCTTTCATTTAATCTTTTAATGAGCTGTCTAGAAAACCAGTATGGATATTTTGATTTTTTTACTTCAATTTGTGGAACGTTGTGCTGTATTAACTCATAAAGGATGTCATAAAATCTCCTCACTAAACTGTTAACAGTGTTACAAGACTCAAATTCTTTTGCCCAATCAACCTCCTCCAGCGACTTATTAATTGCATCGTAATTTGCCTTATGATAGTTTAGTTTCTTCCTTGAACTACATTTTTGTTGTTGAATACACTGGGAAAAACCTACCGTAATCAGTACAGGTGGATGATGCTGGTCGACTTTAGAAAGGACATCCAATGGCGCACTTACAGTAGTATGTTCTATATTGGTCAAGACCAAGTCTAGGGTTCTGTTGTTATGATTAGTTAAGAAGTTACATTGATTCATATTATTAAGTAAGATAAAATCCCAAAGTGTCTGTTCCAACTCAGAACTAGTACGTTGAGGAGTCTTAATAACATCCCCATCAACACCAAGCCAGTTTATAGTTTTTATATTGAAGTCACCGATTATAATACATTCATCTACATGCTCTAAAACTCTATTCGTATTATTGACAAAATGTTCTAGTACATTGGGCTTGATTGGAGAAGGCAAATATACAGTACACAGATAAACATCCTTAGTCTTTTTGCCCACTTCTATTGACAACTTAACCCAAAGATCATCACATGAGCTTTCAAAATTAAATAATCTATACGATTTGTATTTTTTGGAGACTCCAATCAAAACACCACCGCCGTCGACTTTGCTATTAAAAACGGTATTGGTTCGATCTCGCCTATAAATTGTGTAGCGCCCATCCATAATTTCCGAATCAAAAATTCCACTCATTAACCATGTTTCAGTAAACATAATAACATCATATGAACAGCAAGCGACTTTTTGATAAATATCATTTAGTTTAGTCCTAGTACCCCTAACATTTTGGTAGTAAATTTTTAAGCAATCGAATTTTAACAACATAGTGGCAAAGACAAGACAAGCACATTCAAAATTGGACTTATTGTAATTTATCTAGTGTCTCAATATCTTTAATATACCTATAATCAGAGCCATCAGTTTTTCTGACAAAAATCCTGCCGCCGCGAATCCATACGTACTGATATCCAATTTTCTTAGCTTTGATCCTGGTTGCAGCATGCAGAGCCTTATTTGCAGGGGACAGGTGTTCCACGATGTACACATTTTCTTTCTTACCACCGATACCAAGGAGATTGCTATTAAGTTTGTCTTCAAGGTTTTTATTCTTATTAAACTTGATAGATGCAGCCAAAAAACTATCTCGGACTCGCGGGCTGCTGAACTGCACAACAATAAACTTCGGGCGATTGTTCGTAGGTGTCTGTTTTGCTATTCTCGTTACGTGGTGTATGTTGCTTTCTGATAATTCACAAGATACAACCTTACCAATATTCAGCACAGTGGATACAAGATTTTCACTCTTGTGCTCGGGTAAACACTGGATTTCTAAATTCGAAGACCGCGCCTGTTGTTCCATCATATTAATTCTCATACTTAAGTCTTTTACAGTAGACTTGAGTTGTTCATTCTCCTTTTGTATATCATGCACTATGTTGACCCTTAAGGAAAACTCAGCCTTCATTTCCTCGTACTTTTCGTTCATGAATTCCATTGATTTCCTGACCTCATCTATGTTCTCCTTTATAACTTTTAGCTCTTTGTTCACATAGTTCGCCAAAGTTTGATTGAGATGGCGCATAAGACCGCTAATTTCGTTTTTTATGATACTCGAAACTTCACTTGACGTAACTGGAGCTTCATCCTTCATGGCTGGTGCGGGTGCTCCTTTTTTCCTATGTGTTACGTTTAGGTCACTACTAGCGTTCTTAATTCGTACCGGTGTATGATCAGCGTTGCTTGTCTTCGGCTTACAGGTTTGGCACAGCCAATTATGTAATTCAGTTGGCTGCAGAACACCTCCCAATATGGTTGTATAGCAGGAGTGGTGATAGGGTTTTTGGCATTGTGAGCATTTCACTGCGGAAAACTCATCCACTACAGCCTCTAAACAACATTCACAGTTCATATTAAAGTTGAGCTATATAATCCGAATTGATTAAATACTGACACTGCAATAAATTCCCCGGTGACAACAGCGCTCAATTTGCACAGTAACAAATGCCCCAGAGCGTTTTTCACAAACATTCGTTTAAAAACGAGCATATAACAGTAATGGTACGAGAGCTACCAACGTTTTCGAGAAAGAACTTTAGTATGGCTGATTTTTTTATATTTACTTGCTCATAGAAGCCTGATTGAGATGCACCAAGTCTGGCAGCCGGAAGTGGTTGCGTTTCCTTCTGCGCATCCTGTTTGTGCTGGTGAAAATTTCGGAGTTTGAAACATTTTTTAATTTTTTTTCATCAATTTCTCCGTCCTTTTTTTTAACAATTTTTTTACCAAATTAAGTTTAAATTGACAGAGTGTTACTTTACGTATTACAACTACGTATGCTATATTAGTAGTGAAAAAAAAATTAAAAACATAAGTTATACTGTTTCATTATGAATTTATTATTAAAATTATAATAAGACTGTCTAGAAAACTGTTGACTACCCCTGAGGCGTCACTTGGTTGTCACTAATGACAGTGAAATTTCTTTGTTTCAATTGTTTAGACACCAGAAATGAACTATGCTAACTTGGAATTTTGGAAATTTGCGTTTTTAATGCCAAATTGTTTATCTTAAGGATCTAAAAATGTTATCAAATTACAACAGAAATAATTAAAGCAGTTCCAAGAAATGGCGCAGCACTAAGTAAATTTACTTTTTGCGCTCGCCCGCTATATTTCGCTAACTGGGTAGAAAAGCGTGTATTTAGGGCCTTGCAATTATAATCTTTTCCTTTTCCCATTTCTTGGATGCCAGGTGGTGACCATTCTACTCCACTTGTCTTTTCCTCTCAGTGTGTGGCCTGTCCATCTCCACTTTAATATTTTTTTTTTTTTTTTGGGAAATGGGAAAAGGAAAAGAGGAAGGCAGAACAAACGATGGAAAGATGACATAGAAATAACGGGAGGAAGGGTTTGGACGAGGATTGCTAAGGATAGGGCAATATGGAAGGAGTTGGAGGAGGCCTATGCCAAAGGGCACACAGACAAAGATTGCCGGTGTCTAAGAGATAGGAAATATGATTAAATAAAACATAATTGAAAGGCATATTGAATAATTTAAGTAATTAATTAATAATGTATAAATGTAATAATTGTATTGTAATTTTATTAATTTCTGATGTAAGGACACCACTATAATATGTCAATTTTTTATCTTGTCTGAATAAAGGGCTTTATTATTATTCTCTTTATTTTTCTGATTCCTTAGAATTATTTTTTTATAACATTAATGTATAAAATCAAAAATATTATAAAAAAACCTAATCCTATATATAAATATGATTTTTTTTTTTCAATATTTCTATAAAAACAACTAAAAATGTTATAAAAAACCTAATCCTAGTATGCCGCCGGTAGCGGGGTAGGGCCCAAGCTACCGGTGGTTAGGGCTGCAGAGAGAGGAATCTCCTGACGATGCGCGCCGTGTCCAGGAGTACTGCCTTCTGTATCTGACCCTTGATCCAGCCATCCAGCGAGAGCCTCTCAAGATGTTGGTCGAGACTCTTCGCTATGATACCGTTCGCTGAAACAACTATCGGGACAATGATCGTCGAATCAACATCCCACATGGCGGTCACCTCGTGGGCCAAGTCAAGGTACTTGCTGAGCTTGTCCTTCTCGGCCTTCACGAGGTTCTCGTCATGGGGGATGGTGATGTCAACGAGCACTGCCCGGCGCTTCAATCGATCTGTCAGCACGATATCAGGCTTATTGGCTACAATAGTCCTGTCCGTGATGACAGATCGATCCCAATAGAGCGTGGCACGACAATTTTCGAGAACTGGCGCAGGTGCGTACTTATAGTACGGCATTTCGGACTCTACAAGGCCGTATTGAAGAGCAAGTTGCTGGTGGATGATTCTGGCTACTAGGTTATGTCTGTGCAAGTACTCGCCGTTAGCAAGATGAGAACAACCGGAAATAATATGCCTGAGTGACTCTCCGGGACGGCGGCATGCTCGACAAATGTCGACCGTACCGTCCTTCAGGATATATTTCCGGTAGTTATTCGTCCTGATAACTTCGTCCGCAATTGCACAGACAAAACCTTCGGTTTCCCCAAAGAGGTCACCGAAGCGTAGCCAGTTCACCGACGCGAGCAGATCTACATCGGGCCCTGTTAGGGCCCTGTAGAACCGCCCGTGTAGCTCCTTACTCTTCCATACGTCCTTGCGGTCCTCGGTGCTTAGCACCTTTGGTCTGCGCCAGTTCTCGTTTGCCAAGGATAACGGGGTGAGGCCCCTGTCTACTGCCACCACATCGCGATGCATCCCACACTCGTTGTCAAGGAAATACTTCCTAAGACTGTACACCTCGTGGTTGTGGAGGTTCTTGGCGTTTAAAAAGCCACGGCCTCCACACTTACGCGGGATGTACAGTCTCATAACAGACGAGCGTGGGTGTAGCATTCGATGTGTTGTGAGCAGGAGACGGACCCTCCTATCCAGGGCGTCCAGCTCAGTTTGAGTCCACCTTAGTATGCCAAAGGAGTACGTGAGCAGGGGCATCACCCAGGCGTTGAAGGCGCGCACCTTGTTACCACCCGACAAAAGACTGGTCAGTACTTTTGTCAGGCGACAGAAGAAGCGCTCCTTCACAGCCCGCTTTATGTCCCCGTCCACAATACCCAACGACTGTGACATACCAAGGTACTTATAGGTTTCTGCTTCGGAGAGTGATCTGAGAGACATTGTCTCAGAAAGCTGTAAATTCGTTGAATTTACGACTTTCCCCCGCTGTACATGCATAACCGCACACTTATCTACACCAAACTCCATTTTGATGGCGCTACTAAAAACTTCTGTCATTTTCAGTAGCTCCAACAAGTCTTGACGTTTTGGTGCAAATAGTTTAAGGTCATCCATGTACAACAGGTGAGAAATGACCTCACCCCCTCTTCGAAGCCGGCAGCCTAGTCCTGAATCCTTCAGCAGAGTACTGAGCGGATTCAAAGCTAGGCAGAACCACAGAGGACTCAAACTGTCACCCTGGAAAATACCTCGCTGAATCCTTATAAAGTCCTGCGGGCCAGAAGTGCCATCTCCACCACCTGGTTGACGAAGGACTGTCATCCACTGCCTCATACATGCGCTCAAGAAGGATCTAAGAGCTGTATCAACTTTGTACAGTTCCAAGATCCTCTCCAGCCATGAGTGAGGCACTGAATCATAGGCCTTCTTGTAATCAATCCAGGCAGCCGAGATGGCTCCCCTATTCCGCCGGACTTGTTGGCAAATTGTCGTGTCGATGAGGAGGAGCTCTTTGGTACCACGGGACCCACCCCTACATCCATTTTGAGAGGAGGCCAAAACGTTATTCGCAACAATGTGCGTATTAATTTTTGCTCTCAAAATGGATGTAAGGAGCTTGTATAGTGTAGGCAAGCACGTGATGGGTCGATAGTTTTTCGGTTCCGTGGTACTACCGGACTTAAAGAGCAAGGAAGTAACACCGGTTGTTAGGAAAGTTGGCAGGGAACCATCCTCAAGGGCTTGTTGGAATTGCGTTGCCAAACGTTCGTGTGAGCATCGAAACCACTTTATCCAAAAGTTGTGCAATCCATCCGGCCCAGGACTTTTCCAGTTCTGGGTCGTACGGATCGCACAACCTATGTCAATGGGGCTGATGGTAATAGCCTCCATTGGTTCGATGGACTCACACTCACGTTTGACAACACTCATCCAATCACCCTCGGTGTGTTGGACAGGCATTGACCAGATACTACGCCAGAAATTAATCATAGCAGTAGTATCCGGTAACTGTCCATCCAACACACGTTGGTCGGTTCCCTCCCACTTTCGGTATACCTTCCTCTGGTCACTCTGGAAGAAGCGATTCTGCTGGAATCGATCCACACGCTCTCTGTAGCGGCGAATACGGCTTGCCCACGCATAAACTTTTTGCTTCAAGAAGTCAATGCGCTCTGTGACACAGGCCAAGTAGTCGTGGGACCTAATATCAGTCCCCGCAAAGGCCTGGGTCACAAAGCGCATGACACGAGGGCGATTATTGCCCTCCTTGAAGCAAATCAGCTTTGCAATGAGAGTCCTGAACGTGTTGATACGCCGCTCGATCCGCACTTGCCATGCGGGGGCACCACCGACGGTCCGCGTGGCTCGGTCAGGAACAGGTAGCCTGACACGAGCAACACGGCACGCCGCGATGGCCCCACAGTACAGAATCGAGTGGGTATCAACTAAATCTTCACTAGCCCGTAGATACGGGTCTAGTAAAGCGTTCAGGGCTCCCATTAGCGCTAAGTTTCGTTTATTTGTGGGCAAGCGTGGTATTCGCGGCCTAGAGTTGGGCGCGGACCTATACAGCACAATCGCTTCCTCCAAAGTCCTCCTCAAATGCTCATTGGTTTGAGTGCTTACGCTGTTCACACAGTCCTCTTCGTCGGCACTGGGATCAACCCGCACCGCCCTCGGTGCCTGGTCTGGTATCGGCACCGAAATCGGCGAAACAGCAGGTGGATCCCGCGTCAAAGTAGAGGTAGAGCGAACAGGCAGCACTTCCAAGCGTAGCCGATCAAGTACAGAGTCATCCAGCCTCTTGAGCCGCTGGATGGCCCGCACCTGATCCGATAGGCGTTGCGCGGTCACAGTGATGGCTGGTTCAAGGATCTGAAACAGAGGCAGCATCCGGTCACGGTACGCGGACAGGTTGGTTCCCCCCTCTGTAGCCCCATAGTAGGCGCGCATGCAGTTTTCATTCATGGACTGTGTCCACCGCATGCGACGCACTATACCACCGGTAGCGGGGGTCAGGCGTGGGACAGGTTGTCCCACAGGCCCCAAGCGTGCCGGCAGCGGTGGCCGTCCTCGTCGCGCAGGTGGTCGCGGCGGCGGGGGAGACGGTCCGCGCTCGTCGCTCGACTCGCTAGTGTCAGGCGCAGTGGCGAAATTTGCGCCCGACGAAGATGGCGAGGAGCTGACTGAGGCGGGCGAGGGTGGTGGGCGTGCGTTTGTGCGTTCCGCTGTGTTTTTCAGCCTTGATCTCGTGATCATTCTTTCACTATGTTTTCATTTTGTATTTTATTGATTTGCATGTAGGTTGTCAAAGTGACATGATATATAATTTTCAAAGGTACCGATTATTCCAAATTTACAGATGTTTGTTGCTTTCTTGTTGCTTTCCTGTTTTTTTACTATTTTCAATATGCTTGAGGTGTAGAAAATTTGGTATAAATACGATAAAAATAAATATTCAAAAAAAATCACAAAAATCAAGGTGTGTCAAAGTCAGCGGTTTTGTCAAAGTCAGCGGTTTATTATTATTATTATTATTAATTATAATCTTAAGGCGCCGATACCGCCACAGAGAGAGTTCTAGAGTTCTGAGTTCTGAGTTCTGAGTTCCGCGTTCACTACTGTACACACAGCGAGCGAGCATTCTAGAGTCCTAAAGGAAAATGGGCAAATTTGTGTGGAGCTTACCCCATTGGCGGCCAGCAATAATAATAATACAAATAAAAATAACACTGCTTAGTTTGGGATCAGATGACCGTGTGTGAGGAATGTAAATTAATTTTCAATCATCAGCCTAAACACAAAATTTGAAGGTCCTAACTTCGAAACTGATGGACTTTCGTACAAACTTGCATCCTCTATGTTACCCCATAGGGGTGTAATATTAAAAAATCCTTCTTTAGTGGATACCTACACTGTATAATTATAAATTTAGTGATGTTTACTGTTGAAATGAAGTACTTTCATATACAACTTAATCCCCTTTTCCCTCTTCGGGGGTGGAATTATCATAAACGCTGAGATAACTTTACATTAATTTTCAATCGTCAGCCTATACACAAAATTCGAAGATCCTAACTTCAAAACTGACGGACTTGCATTAAAACTTTCATCCCCTATTTTACCCCCTTAGGGGTGAAATTTCCAAAAATCCTTCCTTACTGGATACCTACACTGTTTAATAATACATTTAGTTGAGTTTTTTGTGGAATTGAAGGCCTTGCTTACCCAACTTCATACCCTTTTTTCCCCCTTTGGGGGTGGAATTATCACAAACGCTGAGACACCTATAAATTAATTTTCAATCGTCAGCCTAAATACTTATTTTGAACATCCTAACTTCGAAACTGACGGACTTTCATACAAACTTTCATCCCCTATTTTACCCCCTCAGGGGTGGAATTTCGAAAAACCCTTTCTTAGTGGATACCTACACTTCACAAAGAATACACCCTCCAAATTTCATGTCTCTAGGACCAGCGGTTTAGGCTGTGCGTTGATATATCAGTCAGTCAGTCAGTCAGTCAGTCAGGACTTTGAATTTTATATATAATAATGGATAGAATGGTCGAATTGAAACAGCGCAAAAATTGCACCGACTCCATATAATTAGGAACAGGGTAAGAATACAACGAATAAAATAACATAAAAGTAAAAAAAAAGTATTTTAAAAAGTAAAAACCACCGTGTTATCTAAATGAAAAAAAAAATATGAGGAGAAGAAGCGACGCAAGAAACTTCTCATGTGCCCGATAGGTTTATTGTTGTAATTTTACAATAAAATTATCACTTTAATTACACCTACAGTATTAATAAATTAAAAGTTTTAGTAACGGGTGAAATAGCAACTGCACTAAGGTGTGCACACAGGTCGAGCCAAACAAGTCGGCCTAACTATTCAACTTACTGATACATAGTGTATATTAAAATATTGATAACTAATCCTAACTTCCTAACTAATATTATAATAAATGCGAAAGTGTGTTTGTTTATTTGTTACGCCTTCACGCCTCAACGATTCAACTCAACGGATCATCATGAAATTGGGCATGCAGATAGCCTATGGTATGGAGAAGGACATAGGCTAATTTTTATCCCGGGAACGCGGGTTAAACAGCGGGGGACAACTAGTACAACATATTTTCGGAGATTTCTCAGTTTTAAGTGTATTTCGAATCGTCGATAGAGTCAACTGTAACGTTCATAAGTGCCTTATCAGGGCCTAACCTGAATAAATTAGTTATTTATTTTGATTTTGAAAATAAAGTTATATTATTTTTTCCTTCGAATGGTTCTGGTTTAAAATTTACTTTTTCAAGTTAGCATTTTGTTCATTGCTGCTATTGATTGGGTCTCGAATTCCACTTCCGGTACATGGTTCTGACATTAGTTTCGTAGCTTTAAGTATAATCTCGCTCACTGCTTAGCTTCCTCGCACTTTTTTGGTGGAAAGAAGGCAGCCAAGGTTTTTATTTCAGAAAGTCAACCAAAGCTCAAGTAAAATTGTGGGTTGAGATTAAACAATTGAATTTGGAACCTGTCCCGATGACATAAGGTTTATTTTCGATTAACACAATGTTCTTGAA
The DNA here is from genome assembly GCA_947623365.1 of Achlya flavicornis. Taxonomy (NCBI): domain Eukaryota; kingdom Metazoa; phylum Arthropoda; class Insecta; order Lepidoptera; family Drepanidae; genus Achlya; species Achlya flavicornis. The sequence continues at coordinate 426,918 of OX392472.1, forward strand.
CAGATCTTAAATTAGTCTGTGTACCCTTATGCAGCCAGATATCCGTCTGGCAAATTAATTTTAGGTTCTTTGATAGCATAACTATATAATGTTGAAATTTCAGCTCTTAGAAAATGGTTTAGAAGAAAATATGGCTTTCACAAGATTCACAACTAAAATAGCATCTGGCACATAGTTAGCAACCACATAACGCTCTGTCGATTTAAGTTTAGGTTGCTAAAAGGCTGTAGAAAATGGTGAAGAGAAAATTATTCGTACTAAAATGGTTTAATGGGTTAAAAATCCGAAATTTTCACTAGTACAAATAGGATGCGCAAAAGCAAACGCAACCACTCCCAGCTGCCAGACTTGGCGCATCTCTATCAGGCTTTAATGCGTAAGAAAATATCAAAAAACCAGCCTTACTAAAGTTCTTTTTTTCGCGACGTTGCTAGCTCTTATACCATAAATGTCGACCTCAGAGTGATTGGGAAAACATTTAACAACACAAGCTATTAGATATGTCAAGCGCCTATCTCTCTAGGCTGTATAACAAGTGTTGCAATAGTTTGAGATGCAGCATCTAATGCATGTGCAATGTATGTGAAGTGTTGCGAGTGCTCGCTGCCTAAAGCTCAAGTATAATGAATAGTTATTACTTATCTCAGGTCATCGAGGAACAATCCCTTAGAGTAGTAATACCGAGCAATCCGATTCCGAAACTAGTTAGTAATTTGTCACTGATTTTGAACAGTAAGGACCAATCACTGCATCGTGTGTGCTTGACTTGGCCAATCAGAGCGCATGAGTCCTTTTCTCAGCCAATCAGAACGCATTGTCGATGTTGGCAAATTGGCGGAATAGATTGCAAGCAAAATCGACGACATTACGCTTCTTTGGGTTAATTGTTCGATGTCTCAGGTTTTACTGCTCTCTGACATTTAGGACTTCCGCGATATGTCTGCGCATTGTTTTGGCTTCTTTATTACTTGAAGTACCTATGATAGTTATTATGAAAACAACTATTTTAGCAATAGATCAGGTAACTCGAATAACTTATGTGTCTTTAGACCAAATAGGTATAGATTTCTACACTAATGACAATATAACCTAAGGACATTTCAGGCTACCAGGCTAGCTGCTATAAGCACAATGGTTTGTCCCTAGCGATAGAGTTTCGCCGTGAGTTTGGAACCCAAGACAACCACCGTGATTTTCCTGGGGAGCACAGCATACGATTCTGTTCTCCCTAGGAAAATTACGAACGGTAATCGCTTGCCATCAGGCGGCGATCGCGAATCATGCTTGTTTGCCAACGTCATGGCTTAAAAATACAAAGCAAGTTATTATGTAGATTTAAAGACGTGCCTGAAGAAAGTTCTCAGAAATCACCTGTTACATTTGATCAATCGGTCAAATTGCTTTCAAGAAGTTTTGTATAGAATATAAATGGGTACTCAGCACCGTCACCTGGACAAATGTTTGGTGAAAAGTGATTTTTGTAAAGAAAACGCCTAAATTGCTCGGATATATGATGGATATATCCGATATATCCGATGATCCGTTCCGTAGTTGAGGCGTGATGGCGTAACAAACAAACAAACAAACTCACTTTCGCATTTATAATATTAGTTAGGATTAGGATTAGGATTATTTACCTGAACTAATTTTAATCTCAGGAATATAATCTGATAAGATTTCACGGCGTTATTTGACCCCGCTATCTATCAATCACTGACTGTGAGCAAATGAGATGCAGAGAGAAAGTAGTGCACCGGTCCTGGTAAGAAAAGAAAAGGTGAGTATTTAAATTAGAAAGAAATAGAAAGCAAAATTATATCTTATTTAAAAATAATATAATTTACGGATGCACCAAAAACAAAATCTACTGAGGCAGGATACACACGCTAACTGACTCGCGATTTTTTTATTTGAAGTTTACGCACGAGCAGCCGTTTTCATTGAAAAAGAAAGTGAGTTAAATGGATATAGAACTAAGTGTATACTAACAAGTATCGGAAAAATACTGGAAAACATTGCAGCATCGTAAGAAAACCATACTACACATATTATTGTGGTTTTCTTAGGTAAGGTGTTATTTAGATGTGTTAAGAGAGGTAAAGCATGGCGTTGTTTCGCTCAAAAGGCAGCTCGACTGGGGAAGTACCTCCACTCCACCTTACATAGTAACGCAGCTAAGAATAACTTTACGTTGTTTCTACAGGTGAATAAGGACCTCGTGAAGTCGTGAATAAGGGAGTGAGAGCACCGTATGCAGCACGGCGATTTAGGCGACGGTAATCACTTATCATAAAACAAATACTTGCAAAGTATATTTTGGTTTCACCAAATACTAAACTTACCTCTCAGCTTAATGCCTAATGACCTTCTTCATAAAGAAGAATATAACAAAAAGAATCGGAAAGTTAATGATCTCGAACATGCTAGTAGGAGGTGTGGGATCAGGGCAGAGGTCAGCTGCGCTCGCGCAATGCACACGTCACGGCCGCGTTGAGTAACCGCATCGGTGTCGAAGAAGATAGATAACTACCAGTAGAACTGACGTATACGTTGCTCGCACACATACACGCGATCTTTATTCATCACCAGCAACTACAATATGGGTATCGGTGTCTCTGTGAGCGTGACCGGTTTTTGAGCACGTAATGTGCTGCGATCCTTCTGAGGATCCGAATTTTTTGTGCGAATATTGCTTACAACTGCTTATGCATTTTCATATTCATATCATTATGTCAACATTATTGTTGTTTTCTTTACTTTTGAGTAACGAAGAGTTCTTATGGTACTTAGATGTTGTCCATTTAATTATAGCTAACTTACCTATACATGTATACTCACTTAAGTTATTCTATCCCTCCCTCGGCATTTGTTCAATTCTACACCTCGTCCTTCGTTCCTTATCAGTTCAGTATACCTCTTTTCGTTTTCTATCAATCTTCATTTCTGATGACATTGTTGGTCGCATGGCTTTCATCTCTCACTAACCTCATAATTATGCAAGTGAATACCTTTACCCACTTACCCTTGGGATTTAATATTATCCAGGTATATCAAAATTCTATATTTTTAATGGCCTAGGGTATCAAGTATTCAAATCCATAGAGCTGTTACGTGTTTGAGTAACCAACAAACATACAACCTTATTCATCAATATTATTAGTAGCATTTTCATTAAAAGTCACTTTTTTGCAATGTTCTGGTATGCATTAATCAAAGATCATTAGATCATCGAAGAAATCATGCATGTAGGCCGTGGAAGCCCTACATGGCTGGACTGAGCCGACCTTCACTCTTGTGTGTTTAGCAAGCCCCCATGTTTGGTATCATTTGACGACGTATGAGGACACTCGTTTTCTTTTACTTTAAAACTCGCTTTGACCACAATCTCACCGCAGCATGTGGTCGAAGATGTTCAGCACATAAAGCCTAGAATAAAGCTTATACTGGCTGTCCAACTGTCGGTAGGCCAAATGAATTTAAAAATACCTGAGTGTATTTTGAAACATTCGGTAATGATATAAAGGAGTTATGAGTGTTATTTTCAAAATTTGAATATTTGAATCTGTTTTCTGTCACTCATTCACTTGTATTGTACATGTCTGTGACAGAAACAGTCACCGCGAGCTAGTAGCTATTTTTTTTATTACCTATATTTCTCAAGATTACTTAAGTGCGCCATCTATTGAAATATAGCGGAACGAAGGTCTGGCATGCGCATGCGTTGTTTCAATGATTTCTCGCATGAACCTCAGAATTGAAAATGAAATTTCATAATTTTACAGAATTTCATTATTAATTTTGAGAGAGGTAGAGCATACCGTTTATTCCCTCAAAGAGCAGCTCGACTGGGGAAGTACCTCCACCTTACAGAATACCGCAGCCAAATAACTTTATGTTGTGTAAAGTTGTGTTCCTGCGCGTGAGTAAGGTCGCCAGAGCTCATAGGGGAGGGGGGAAAGGTCGGTAACACGTGAGCGATGCTTCTTGTGTTGCAAGCGTCCATATAGCTACGGTAACCGCTTACCATCAGGCGAGCCGTATGCTTGTTTACCGACATAGTTGTATAAAAAAAAAAAAAGCACTGTGTATGATAAAAATTACGAACACTGAGTATGAATGAACTTCTGTAGTCTTTTTAAAAGATTGTATTCCAAATTGAGTGAAATCATGCGTATAATACACTACATTCTAAGGGTAGGTTACTATGTAGGTAGGTACTCAAGTTGTTTTTTAAAATAAGTAATTTGTCAAGTTAAGTTGTTTTAGGAATTATTAAGTTAGGTAATTCTGATTTAAGTAAATAGGTATTGGCATCATAAAGTTGAATTTTCAGGAGGTTCACAAGCGAAGCACTGACGCACGCGCTTTCAGTAACTACTAACTATACATAATGTACCATATATAAATTGAATGAAAATATCTAACGAATAATGAATAGGATAAAATAATAAAACTCATTATCAGTCTAGGTTTCTTTTATTTGTAAAAAAACAATAATTAAATAATACAGTGAGCGCATGCGCTTATTGCCCGGGAAAAGATAACGTCTTCCGGAGCAATAAGCTGCTTCGAATGACAACTCAACGAACCGACAGCAGACAAAGATACCTACTCGGGAACCGAACTGAGTGAAACATCGGTTGTTTAATCATATACATAGACAATAAATAAACTAACTCTAGTGTTGAGCCACCGACAGTCGGATCCACAGATAACACCGTCTCTAAGTGCAATAAATAATGTAGTACGTGCGATCACATATAATCTAATTCACAATCCAACTACACCTAGTAAGGATGATTATATCAAATTCGTTTTGTACCAAATTTTTTTACGAGCTGCGTCCACTCACAGGGTTTGTTCTTACCATGATCTAAAGGAACTAAAACTACACGGAATGCTTAATTTTAATGTCTGCGTTTGTCATGTTCTCGTTTTACAGCTAGCAGTAATGGCAACGTGGCGTCTGTCACATGTTGACTAGCTTGGTTGCTTACATATCGTACGTTCACACGATTCTCTCACTAAAATAAATAACTTATCTAATCCCGCTGTACAGGTATACCGTACAATATGACCAAATACGGTTCACATGTGCATGCATCGGAATCACATCGGCGAGAGTGTAACAGCGACCTCACCAACACTTAATCAAACTTCGCTTCGTAATTTGACACATTGCAAGCTCTCGCGAGGTCTAAACTATGTATTATAAATAATTTGTCCAGCTAATACACATAATAAATTTGACCGGCGATCTCCGGCCGTCTACCTATTAATATCAGCGACGAGAATGATTCCCGACGCCGCGTATTCAATTGACGAGGAATATAATTAATCCTTTCGACAAGGTACGCCTATAAACCTAATAGTCTCTACGTTAACTTACAGTTTCAAGAACGAAACTTATTTTCTATAAAATGCTGACAAGCTGAGGTTCCATCGACTTTGTCTCGAGGTATCTCACTGGTGCGAGCTCGAGGTGGCGTTAGATGAATCTTCTATCCTTTCCACAGCTTCTGTTATTTCTGTGAATGTCGTGGTAAATTCGCTCGAAACGTTGCTTTCTGTAGCTGTCTCAGAAGACACTGTCATATCTTCATCCTGTTGTGGTTTCTCGTTGCTCTTCTTCATTACGACCTTTGTAGGTCTGTTGACTGTAAATGTCTGATTTATAATTTCAATATCTTTTTTTTCCGTTTTGTTCTCCGGTTTATCATCAGATACATTATCTATAATAGGTCTTCGGGTTGTCGGCTCGACCTTGTCATTCGGTGGCGGTGAATCGGTAAGGTTGTCATTTTCGTCATCTTCTATTTCGATGACCTTTTGTTTGGTTACTGGTGGTTGGTTTTTACCTTTAGGTGGAATTTCAGTGATTGAATTTAGGTTTCTATTGCTGTTTTTGCTTTTGTAACCGGAGTTTACTGGAATAAGTTCTTCAGAATCGGAGATGTTACTTGCAATTACAGGTGCAAAATTACCAGAGGAATCTGTATGCTCACTCATAGTTGCTACATCACTGACTAAGTTAATCAGCTCAGTTAGGACATTATTTTTCCTCTCTGTAGGAGATTCAATAATAGCCGCGTTTTTCTCAGTATCTCCAGAAATTTTGATCAATTCAACTGCATCTGTTGCAGTTTCAGATGATCCAAAAGATGTAAGGATAAATTCTGTAGTCTCTCCATCAAACGAATTTTCATTTGAACCTAATTTAGAAACCGTAATTAATTCGGAGCTGGATGGTTGTGAATTTGAACTGGTTGCAAAAGGATCTTCTGTTGAAGTTGTAACTTTTTCTTTTGCAATGTTTTCAGACTCTTCATGTGGGTTTTGATCACTTGTTTCAATTGGCAGCGAGCTAAGTTCCGTTTGTGATGTCACTTCTGTGGCGACATTAGATTTAGCAATAGAATCGGTAGTTTGCGTTTGGACATCTTTTGAGCCAGTCTCGACTTCTGGTGATTCAGATAATGTAAGAGTTGAATTATCAATTTCTGGGCTAGCTGTAGAACTAGAAGGAGAACTAGAAGATAATTCTGCCTTTTCTGTGACAGTTTCTTCTACTTTAACGTTGGCTTCTGTAGTAGTAGATGTTAGCACAATAGACGTGGCTGTACTTTCTGAAGCATGTTCTGATCCACTAGTTATTTCCTCAGGATTATATGAAGGAACGCTCAGTATTTCAGTTGGAATTGCTGATCTCAGATTTGGTGTTGGACTTTCTTTGACAATGTTTGCCTCTGAAGTGGTCAACACTTCTGTTTTGGCTGTACTAGATTCAGTTGAAGCCTCTAATATTTTTTCTGTCGTAACTGTAGTATCAGAAAAATCCTTAGAAGTTGTCGTTAGTGGCTGTTTGACTTCTGCTTCCGTCGAAGTAGGAGCACTGGCACTGATCACTTCTAAGGGTATGTGTTCGCTGTCTAGAGATGGTTCTGGTACTAATTCATCTCCATGATTACTAAGAACAGATAAATCGTCAGGTAGTGGTGGGAAGGCTGGATTGTGATCAAGCAGGGATAAATCATCTTCTTCAATAATAGGTGCTTTGGTTGTACTTGCAACGATTATTGGCTCAGGCGTGATTGGAGGAGATCCCATTGTGGCAATTATTGGAATATTTGGATAAATTTCACTGTTAATTGAATCCTGTGTGGAGAAGCTAATCTTAGATGCTTCATCTTTGTTTTCGGTAGTATCAGTAGTTTTAATCTCTTGTGGTGATAATATCAGAGCAGGTGCAGTTGAATGCACTTCAATGACAGTAGGAGCTTCTGTTCCAGCATATAAGAATAATTTGTCACCATCCGAGGACTTTATACTCTTTTCTGAAGTAGCCTCTCTTGGGATGAGCGGTGACTTGGACGATAAATACTCAGCAACTTCAATGCTTGGTGAAGGTAGAATTTCCTTTATCTTTACTTGAGTAATGACTGGGATCTCCGAAACTGGTGTTATTTCTTTGATGGTGATCTCTTGTTTGATGTTTTCTTTTGGAGCTGCTGGTGCGGCGCTGATGTCGATTTCTTCAATGGGCATGTTAGATACCGAAGAAGAAATACCAGGAAGAGCCGTCACGCCTGAAAATTAAATAATTTTGTATTTATAAATAAAATTACATTATTTAGTAGTATTATGAATTTTGTATTTTAAGAGAGTGAGGGCATAGCGTTTATTCGCTCAAAGTGCAGCTTGACTGGGGAAGTAACTCCACCTTACAGAATACCGCAGTCAAATTAATTTGTGTTGTGTTCCTACGCGTGATTAAAGACGCCAGAGCCTCGTGTGTTGCAAGCTTCCATATGGAGCCATATGGCTACGGTAACTGTTTACCATCAGGTATATCAAAAAATACATAAGAAGGTATCTGCGTCACATCAAATATAGCTCAAAGGTACTTGGCCTCTATAAAATGGATGCTTGGAATGACTCTAACATAAATTAAAGTCGACAAAGCCCACAGTAAGATGAAAAGCAATAGAGATATTCTTAGAGAGGTAGAGCATAGCGTTTATTCGCTCAAAGAGCAGCTCGACTGGGGAAGAACCTCCACTTTACAGAATACCGCACACAAATAACTTTATGTTGTGTTCCTGCGCGTGAGTAAGGTCGCCAGAGCTCATATGGGAGGGGTGAAAGTTCGGTAACGCGTGAGCGATGCTTCTTGTCTTGCAAGCGTCCATATGGCTACGGTAACCGCTTACCATCAGGCGGGCCGTATGCTTGTTTACTGACTTAGTTGTATAAAAAAAAATAGAATAAACCATACTGCAAAAAGCGAGCAAACTATAATTGTTTAGCATGAAACAATGTATGATGGTTACCTCTAAGCGGACAGTTGTCGTACTCGGGGCAGCAGCGGCCCGGCACGAGCCGCGGCGTGCAGTCGTCGCGCAAGAAGCACGCGATGCGCCGGCACACAACCTCCCCGCCCTGGCAGTAACACACGCGGCACGGGTCCGCTGGATCCACCAGCTTTTCGCCGTTACCGTACACACGCCCTTCTTGCTCGCACTCTGGAATTCATGGACAATTTTTAAAAGCTGTTTTACAAAAAACTTAAACCGACTTCAAAGTACACTAAAAAGTACTCAAATCCTGACTTGATGTGACCCGAAAGAAACGGGAAGTGTACCCTTCCAAACAAAAAAATATGTTTCCAAATCGGTTAATAAATAACGGAGTAACAAGTACGAGGTAACAAATATAAAAAAAATACAACCAAATTGAGAACATCCTCCTTTTTTTGAATTAGGTTAAAAAGTATTAAGCATTGTTGTAACGTCAAAAAAAATGTAACATCATCTTGACAGACGTCAACTAGCAACACCACTCTCTCACTTTGTTTCTAACCGTGGTGCCGTATGTACGCAGTTTTTGTCGGTCTCTTTGTATCATTTTCTTGTGCCCTCAATAAAGGGAAGTTTGAGTACCAGTGCCTATTATTTAACATACAGTCCGCTACCAGACCCTTCTACAATCATCCCGTGTTTACTACTACTATATTTTAACTATCAAGTGCATAACTTTAATTAAGATAATATATTATCCAAACTATTAATATATTTAACGTATTATTCTGTGATATCTGAAGAGCAAAGAATTTATAATGTTACCCAGCATATTATAGATATCTCACTATTTTATAAATTTTATATTTAAATATTATGTATAAACCAGAGTGATACATTTATTTATTCCTGGTTATATGATATTTGGTTTATACAATACTGTTTACCTGTTTACTGTTTACTGTCTACATCATTCGATCGCCTCGCTTCTAGTGGTAGTAAAACATATTGCTTATTTCTTACCTACTATACATATTTCGAGCATATTTGTACCACATTTCTCGAGTTGGTTAAATAATGAAACACCTGTCAAGGACACGTTACGATACACCTGAATACAAACATAATTTTAAACTCCATGTCATAACACTCCACAGCTGGTAATTAACAATAGTTGGTACAAATCTGCTAACAGTTATACAATAAACCGTTAAATAATTAGCATTAAAGATCGGTGACGATCATTCCATCACAATAAAATGAAAATCCATAACATTCTTTAAGTATGAGAATAAGACTAACCTAACACATCATTCAAATTCAAATTCAGTTTGTGACTAACGTAGGAGTTTTCTTAAGGTTGACAAGAATTCAGACCGCAAACCATATGCATATTTTTAACCGACTTCAAAAAAAGGAGGAGGTTCTCAATTCGGTTGTATGTTTTTTTTTTCTTTATGTTTGTTACCTCAGAACTCCGTCATTTGTGAACCGATTTGGAAAATTCTTTTTTTCTTTGGAAGGGTACACTTCCCGTTTGGTCCCATTGTCATCAGATCAGGATTTGATTACTTCTTAGTGTACTTTGAAATCGGTTTAAGTTTTTTTGTAAAACAGTCCAATTATTATTACAAATCGTCAGCTGTGTTATGTACCTCAAGTATCCCCTAGCTTTTCACCCCGCGGATCATGCGGGTTGATTTTCGGAAAACCCACCCGTAGTGGATCTCTACCTTAATTAAAGAACCACTGTGCAACATTTCAAGTTATTGGACCCTGCAGTCAGTTTTTTTTAGACATACAGGTGAATCATATCGAAATGTTACGAGGAGAAGTACATAACTAAATATTCTAAGCCAGTTCCTTGCAACATAACTTTTTTTTTCAGACCAATCACTTGATTATAATTTTTAAAACTGACAATAAAGGAACCGGTATAGATGTTTGGTAATGACCTGACCTCCCTCTGCATCTGTTCGATTTAATCCATAGATAGCTCGTAGATAGTGTGCTCACCGCATTGATAAGTAGGGCAGCAATGATCAGGTCGGTGCAGCGCCTTGCACCCCGGGCGGGGCTCGCAGCGCTGCTTCTCGCACTGCACCCCGCCGACCGCGCACGTACACTTCTCGCATGGGGTGGCCCCCGGGAATTCATCGCCTGGCATGTACACCACGTCGCCTAGGGCACAGCTGCCTGGAAACATTTAACATACAACTATAAAGTAAAGTTTTTGTTTTACTTTGTATTGGCCTGTAGTGGTGATATGACACAAAGCCTAGAAGGTAACGGCTCGCCATACGGCTATCGAAATACAACAACAGTTGCTTAGCGATAGATAGAGTCTGGTAACCGACAGCCGGGTACCGTACGACCGTGCTGTTTTTCTTAACCGAAAGTTCAAGCTCATCGTAAGATTAGAACCCGCAACGCTCGTCACGGCATTTGACTGAGCCATCAACGCATAATAATATTTTATTCATTTGTACCACTTCAAATTAAAAATTGCATTGATATGTAACGTACCTACACCAACTACATGATTAATAATGAAGCTCACCTTCTTTTAGTCCCATATCTGAGCTGGTCATATTTGGCAGAGGACCCAATGGACCTGAAATGAAAGAAAAACACAGAATTAGATATGTGCATAACAAAATAAACCATAAAGTACAAGTATAAGAATTTAATTTTGAAGAATTGTATTTGATTGAAGCGACTTCAGAAATCTTCATCTCGATTGAATCTCTGTCAATTTGCATTGAATTTCCGCCATCAGATCTCGCCCATAGCTAAGATATAAACTGAATTTCAAATAAGAGGTTTATCGTTCAGATAAGGTTTTATAAAGAGATAAAGTAACCCTTAATTTTTTTTTTTATTTTCGTATAATCTTAGACTATGATGATATTTCAATCATATACAAAACAATTCTTTGAAAAGGACAAACGGACGGACTCGCACCATAAGGGTTCCCTTTTTACCTTTTGGTTTCGGAATCCTAAAAAGATTAAAAGACATATTGCAAAGCAAACAGGGCATTTGCTAGTAAGAAATAAAATTACGTCTAATGTGTTCTTCGAACTAAGATAATTAAGTATATTTGATAATACATAAGCAGAAACAAAGCTACACGTTATTGGTAACCGCATAAAATATAACCGTGGTAAGACATCAACAGTGCGTGAAGAACAACATCCATAAACTTGATCAGACGATCCTGATCGATCGAGGAGATAAAACACGAAGTCGTTCGGTGTCCTGCTAACGTTTCTTTTACAATGCGATACATCGATAAGTAAAGTAGGTATTTCCATTTTCGCCGCGCTCGCGAAATTTAACATCGAATATAAATAATAAATAATAAAAATGAACACGTTTTTTGTGAGTTGTGTAATCTGCTGTCCTAATTTCTATTAATTAAGAAAATTATCTCTTAATCCTATTCCATTAACATTTGAAAGTTTGCGTGTACGTTTATTACTCAATCATTCTTCATATAATGGCTGAACGGATTTAGATGATAAATTAACTATTTAACAAAAAATAAACCTCCTTCAATGTATATACTAAAAAGTATGAAATTACTCTACTCTGAATCTGTTTTGAAGCCAGCGAAAGAGCACGGCGTAGTTAATAGAAAACATTAACGTTTTAGTGTACTTTGAAGCCGTTTTTTTTATTAAAAAGTTAATTTATTTTTCAATTTTGAGTTTAATATGCGTTTTCAATTTCCTCACGATTTTTCACTGAACGAGGACAATTCACACTTTACAATCGACAAAACACCCTTCGCTGAAGAATTGATAAATGTTACAAAACGCCGACATCATACAAAAACCTTTTATCATCCTTTCCAATCATACTTCCGCGACTTCATCCTCTCGAAATCAGCCGCTCAGCTCAGCTCAGCTCAGTAAAATAAGAGCCACTCTTGAAATCCCCACGTTAAATCAATACGACTAATTAGAAACGTTTTGTAAGTCGTATCCCGGTCTGCTCTTGAGTGGTCCCGTTTTATCGACCCTCGGGACTGAGATGACAGATGGTCCCTTACATCCCTGACGCTTTATGAAAAACTGTCAAGTGTGTGCTGATTTATTGGTCGTTAGATTTTGCTTTTACGCTGGAAATATGTGAGACTAGGTTTTTTTTTTGGTTTGTAATGTTGCCACTTTTTCCGTCTTTGATCATTATTTGTGATTGAAAATGAAAATGAAAATGAAAAAAGCATGTATTACTACATAAACAACTTAGAATTACATAATTAAGGTATTGTAGACAATTGAGTGTGCATGTAGAACCAGATATTAAAATACGCGCGAATATCTGGTGATCCCCACAATAGGCAACGCCTGTATCGTGGAGACCAGGATACGTTTAGTCTAGTCTAGTAGATTGACCTGCTATTTGTATAAAAATGATTTTAAAGATTATTTTATATATTATCTGTTGCTGTAAACTCTACAATCAAGAGTTTAAAATACCAGCCTATCACGGTCTCACTCTCAACATGTTTTTTTTTTTTTTAATTTAACGAACCAAAAATATCTATCGAAAAAACCAACAAGTCGGCTTATTAGTCCGGGCTATTGCGTATCTTTGGTGGTAATTGTAACGAACACCATGAACACGCGACGATGACAATTCGTGGGTGTTCGTTACGATAACCACCAAAGTTACGCGGTAGAGCCCCGGACTTAAATATTAATTCCCACAAAGTGCCCGGAAATATCCTTTTAGAAAACAATACTTTCCTCTTTTCACTTTCATTACGATGTCTCATTGAAAAGGTTTTATAAAAATAGCTGGCGGGGTAGTACGGGGGTACTCCGGGGGTACTACGGTTCGTCTCGTCATTGTGGGCCTCCCCCGTCCATTATACGCGTTCAACGCTTTGATTTATGTTGCCAAACGCGCTGAATGTACTCCGCTCTCGCAAATTTGTTTTTATGTTACGCATTTCCGCCCAATTCCCTTGTACATGATTTTTACTGAAAGCAATACTGTTTTCCATGTTCAATATTTTCATTTCAACCGTATCACTTAGGAATAAAATGGACTGGAATGGATTTTTTCCGTCTGTATCTAAGCTTAGGTATATGTTTCTTTTGTATTGTTAATTATTTGGAAAAAAAAGCCCAACATATTGTCCAAAGACTATTTAAAAATGTTACTTTGAATGAATGAATGACTGAAATATTTTTTATTGTATACACTGACATAGTACAAATAACAAAAGTACACACATTATGGAAGATATACAATGTAGGCGGCTTTATCGCTTAAGCGATCTCTTCCAGGCAACCTTTGGGTACAGGAAAGAATTTCTAGAGTTGGCAGGTTGAGCATCTACCTACAAATACTACAATATATACGAAATAAACTAATACTATACACAAATACTTTGAGGAATATTAAAGCTATATACTAATACTTACATAAAAAAAAATGATAAATATGTAAATAAACTAAATACTACTATTACATAATAACAGTAACTAAGGGAAAATAAAACTGAATTAAAGAGAGTGATAGTAGGAGAATAACTGAGACTGATGACTGAGACTTTGCTGAATTTCTTGCCGGATTCTTCTCAGTTGCAGGCCGAGTTCCGAACCGGTGGTAACTTCAGTAAATGTGACCTTCATAAGTGCACTTCTGGGCAAATTGAATAAATGGTTTTGACTTTGACACACCAATTACATTTTAATAAAATTCTAGGAGATCTTATCATAGTCCATAAAAAAAACAAATTTTGATGGTTTTGAAAGTTTTTTTTTATACTAATTAGGTAGCATACAACCGTACAGCTCGCTTGATGTTAAGCGGTTACCGTAGCCTATGGACGCTTGCAACCCCATGGGGTATCACTCCAATGTTTTATTTTATTATTCATTAATGTAGATATGTCCATACCAGACTTTTATGTCATATCATATTTATTAAACATAGGGAATGTTGAAAAGGGTACCTTGGGTATGAGTGATTACCGACCTAGAATGTCCGGACGACATTGAAAGTCAGACATATATTATAAAAAAAATACAAAATACATTTAGCGAAGCCATCTATCAAAAGAGACGAAACCCTTTTTTCATCTAAAATAATTTTAGACGAAATATCTGCCTGTCAAAGCTCGTCACTAACGAAATGAATCTCAAGCGTTATCTATATAATACACAATCAATGTTCGTAATGATGCGTGAGCGTGGAATATGAAGCGTGGACGCATAATTGAATTAAAAATGTTACACGATCGGCGCGGGCGCAGACACCGTAACATTTTATTTTATATGGAAAAGTAGTTCGCATATTAGTTAATTTAATATGGAGTGTTACGTAGATTTATTTAATAATGCATTATGATCAAACTACGCAACAAAACCCTCAGGTTTTGATGGAGTGTTAGTAAATGAGCTGTGGGTGGGTAATGGCTATTTAGTAGTAGTTGAGGTAGTAGTACAAAGGTAGGTTCTTATGTTGGTAATGAATTGGAACAATGACTTACATAGCATACATTATCGTTATGTTATATTTCAACACACGAGTTATGATTGAATCATTTTTATTTAACACAATTTAGCTTTTGTATTAATTATAAACTTGATGTAACTTTATGTCTCTTGGACTTCTTTTATATAATAGTAGATTGTTATACAAGGGGCTAAAATTACCCTCCCCTCCCTAAAGCTCCCGAGCTTTAGTGAGGGAGTAAACCTTATTTGCCCAAAGACTGGTATCGTACGCCTAGGTCATCAACCGACACGTAAAAAGCCATATTAGTTATTAATGATATTTAACATAGAAAATGTAACATGTTCGTTCTACCAGTGCCGGATAGCCACGCAGGACTCAGCAAATGGGTGCCCCGCGTTTAGGCATTAAAAATAATTACACGTAGTAAGTAAGGGTATTTTGTACATAAAAAATCGGGGTAAATTTCGCTGCGCAATCAACATAATGAACTGATATAATTAGCAAAATCGGTTTTTAAAATCTACAAATGTCAAAGTATCACTTCACGAACAACTCGTATAATCTGTTGGACCTGCACCACTGAATCATAAGATTAGAGAGCCTGAATCAAGGGTCCTTGATTACATTTGCTACAGGTCCAGCCCTGTGGTCCACACATACACTAACATAAGCAAAGCTAACACGGGTCGCAAACAGCTACGTAAAACGATACAAATATACATTTAAAATGTCGACAACCTGACGTGTGAATAGGATTCCGATTTGACATGTATAGATTCGTGAATCGTGGTGATACAATGTTCAATGAACAAGGGTGCACGAACTTATAGTAACACAGGCTATAAAAAGACCATGGGTATTTTATACATAATAATATCTTTTTAAACATAGCCAGGTGAATTCCAGAATACATTTTACAACCTCTATTATGGAAACTTATTAGAAAATTAAAACCTCAAATAGGTATATTAATAAGTTTATAATTGTATATTATTAGCTCTAAAATAATAGGTAATAATCATTTTAAAATGTGCTTTGCAATGTTGTCTGCATTAATCAAAATCCCAAGTGGAAAACTATATCCATGAAACCTTTTAACGTTTTTTGTTCGGGCTCTATTTCTCAAACGCCATTACGCTTAAACTTGAGTCTTATATTGTTCATATGCTGAGCTTACAACAAAAACGAATAATAGTAAATAAAATCACTACACACACAGTATGTAATATAACGAAATGAATACATATTTTGCGCCTACTACTAAATGTATAGCAAAATTGCAAAGTAGAGCAGAGTTGTGGCACAAAATAAAGACTTTTCAAATATTATCTTACGAAAGACTTTCTCCTTACGCGAGTTGGACTCGCTGATCGGTTTTTCTTTATAAGATGAAAAATGACTAAGCATGCCCGCGGCACTTTGATAAACTATAATATGAAGTACAGTATAGCTATTAAACCTTACTGACAGTAAAACCTAACCTTCTCAGGTCCCGCCTTTATAATAAACCAGTTTATCGTATAAAGTGCTAATCAGATCGCTAACCTCTCATAAGGTTCACGTACACATGGCGGAGGCAGTGACTCGTGCGGCCTCGGCCTCCGCGCTGCCATCGAAGGCCGATAGTCGAAGGGCGGGCGGATGAACGGAATCTAGGGCGGGCGGAACGACCTGTCCTTCCTGTTTTCGCCTCAGCGAGCGTTAACCTCGTGCGAATTATTTATTGAGACGTTTCCTTATTCACTAGGTAATCCGTTTTTGGGAGCATTAGAATGAAGATATTTGGAAAAAAGAATATTTAAGGCTTTGTTCATTGAATTGATGTTATTTGGTTTTTGCTGAGATTTTTCGAATCAATGAGAAACAAAATAATAATGATTCAGATTGGCTCTACAACAATATTTCATAAGTTTTAACTGTTAACGCTCTCGTTTATAATCTTATCTTTTGTTATACTACTAAAGTAACAAACAAGCATACGGCCCGCCTGATGGTAAGCGGTTACCGTAGCCTATAGATGCTTGCATTGCAAGACCAGGGTATTATTACTCGCGCGTTGCTACCTCTGCAAAAATGTCTTTCCTGAAAAGCTAACATAAACTGACTGAGCTGATGTCATTAATTGATCTTGAAGAGTTTTTACTTTAAATTTTTTTTTATACCACTAAGGTAGCAAACAAGCATACGGCCCGCCTGATGATAAGCAGTTACCGTAGCTTATAGACGCTTGCAACACCACTCGCGCGTTGCCGACCCTGAAGAAATCTCTTCACACCCTTTTTGAAGAACCCCATGCTGTACTCCATTGGGAAAACCATCGCGGGGAGCTCATTCCACAGTCCGAGCGTCCGCGGAAGAAAACTCCTTGTAGCCCGTACAGTTCTCATTTCTTATTTTAATATGAGTACCTAAATACCTTTTCGTTTTGCAATATTTTATTAAAATAGACTCTCACGACGACAAGTTCCAAGAAAATCAAATAGAAATTCTAATGAGAATCTAAATAATTGTAATCCAGCAAGCACACTCCGTTATGACACGGAATGTATTAACATACGAGTACGTTAATGTTGCAGATACTTGCAAAGTGCCAATATTGTTAGTTAGCTCATTAAATTTACTATACAGCAAATAAATATCAATTATAAAATGGATGGTTATTTAATTCCGGGTCATCATCATATCAGCCCATGGATGTCCACTGCTGAACATAGGCCTCCCCCATTGATTTCCACTTCGAACGGTTCTGGACCGCTTGCAGCCAGCGGCGCCCAGCGACTCTGACCAGGTCGTCGGTCCACCTGGTGGGAGGTCGTCCCGCTCGGCGCTTTCCAGTAAGTGTTTACAGTCCGTAATTCTGGGTAAGAGGGATATAATATTTTCCCAGCAAAAAAGTATAATACATTATGGTAGAAATGTAATGGTGCGTCCATGCTACGCGAAGCGAGAACGAGCCGAGCCTTGAACGAACAGGATTCGTTCGTTGTTCGCGTAGCGTGGACGGACGTGCGAGCCTCGAACGATCATTAGTCTCGCGCTCGACTGCGCTCCGCCCAATTGTTGGTTAATTCACAAACACAGGCATTCGCATGGGTCTCGTTGTAGGCTCGGTACGTCCACGCTTGAAATCGCGAGCAACGAACGAATCCTGTTCGTTCGTGGCTGGCTCGTGCTCGGTTCGCGTAGCATGGACGCACCATAAGGCTATGCCAAGTATTATATACAATAGTAAAACTGTGGCTATGCTCCAAGTTTCAATTAAATCTGTTTAGCAATGACACAAAAACATTCGCAATTATAATAGGTAGTACTAGTTCTATATTATAATACAAGCAAAGAAATTTTCATACGATTTAATCAAGAATAAACTCATTTCACCAACAAAACAACACACGACTACCGTATTAAGTGGAGAGTAATACAAGGCGTCAGGCGTCGCGCGTCGCGCTCGGGTCCCTCATTACCCGGTCTGCAGGCTTTATTACCCACACTACTTTAATTAAAATACATTCCGTCTTCATTTAGTCCCTCCCTGTCAACCGTGTACGAAGATAACGCGTGTACTTTGAAGCTCTTTTACGTTACAGCGCTTTTGTCCATTCATTTACAAAGCTTTTAGGTTTTATCTACTTCATTTCTTTGTTAGCAAAAATGTTTTGTATTTTCCTATTTTTATTTTAGTAGATACCTAAATTTTTTCGGTAATTTTATTGTATTAAAACCTTTAATTGAGGGTTAAGTATCTTTTGACTTGTGCCTAGTTAAAAACACTTTGATGATTTCATAGTAAATCAAATCAATAATTGGACTGTTTTACAAAAAACTTAAACCGACTTCAAAGTACACTAAGAAGTAATCAAATTCTGATCTGATGACAATGGGACCAAACGGGAAGTGTACCCTTCCAGACAAAAAAAGAATTTTCCAAATCGGTTGATAAATGACGGAGTTATGAGGTAACAAACATAAAAAAAAAAAAAATACAACCGAATTGAGAACCTCCTCCTTTTTTTGAAGTCGGTTAAAAAGTATTTATTCAACTTAGGCCCGATTATTCACTATGAACGTTAAAAAATGACTACACTGGTTTGAAATACAACTACGCAGTACGCAATAATGTGATCCAAAGTGGTAAAAGGAAGCCTAGAAGAGAACTCTTTAGCCCCATTGCCAGATGACACCTGTCTCCTCAAGAATCGAAATTCGTCTTGTTAATCGAAAGTAATCGTTGTTTTAATCTCAATTGACGATCTAGAATACTGACCTTTATGAAAAATGTTCAATGTGTTTCTGTTCGTGAAATTTCCGACTTAGAAAAAAAATATTTCATAAAAACCTTGTCCTGACAATTACGAACACAAAAAATCAACCAAATCGGTCGAGCAAGTGATGCTCTTGCATACATGTGGCATTTTATTTATTTATATAAAAAATGTAGGTACATAGGTTTGACTTGTAAGAAGTTTAACAAAAATAATAGACTAATAAAACAGCAGGTAAGTCAATAAGTTACCTATGCATTATCTTCAAAAAGGAAGCTTGTTTACGAAGCTGAAAAATCAATTGGGGACAATGGGACAATTCCAATTCTATGAACATACATTTAAATCAATAATCCATCAAATAGATCATTATCGACGATGGCGACGCCCGCGCCCCGGGTCAGCATCGCCAATTCGCCGTATTGTAATGAACACGATAGCAATGGCGCTGGTTCAGTCGATACATTGGTACAATGAGCTGAGAATAGATAAAACAAATAGTTCACAAGGAAAGAGGCGTTGAAACGTGACTTGTTAACTTTTGACTCGAGTCATAAGCGGAAGTTGGAGACAGCAACCGCCATGACACAGGTTGTGGGTTCGATTTCCATCCAATCTAAGCCGTCTATTGAACAAGTCGATTTGTTCTGAGTCTTGGTGTAAATATCTTTAATCCTTACTTCCTTACTATATAATATTATAAATGCGAAAGTTTGTATGTGAAATAATGATGTAAAATATGATGAAATTTGGCACACAGATAGAATATGTTCTATCTGGAATACCTTTAATCCCGGGAAAACATACGATCCTTGGGGATACGGGTGAAACCGCGTGGGACAGTTATTATTTTATAATTGCACGTTGGTAGTAGATATGATCATATCATATAGGTATGATGTGTGGTGAGCAAAATTTTGACTACGCGTCCAACATATATATATATATACTCACTATAAAATAATTAATAATTATTTTTAGATAGTCGCCCTGTATTATATAATCTTTGTTCCTCGATTGCTCCACTGTGGAAATAGGATAAAATTTATTAAATCCAGGGGTTTTATGTAAAATAATAATCCTGCGGCAAACGTACTCGTAAATAATCGTTTTAGCTCAACACACCGCTATCGCCCCGCTCCGCTTAAGCCCTTGTACCATACGGAATGACCTGTTATTGCTAATCGCAGACGGGGGAATGTAAACATTGAATGATTCATAGTAGCGGAGTAATTAGACGCCATTCGAGCCGTTTGATCGATTGAATCGTCTCGAAACGCGACGTGTAACCGTATTATCGATAATTTTCTTTAAAAAATATTGTCTAAGCCGTTTTCAACAACTCACATACAACAATGTCAAACAAAGATATTTGGCTCAGAGCTGAAACGAGTCTAAAAAAATAGTAACTACAATTTTATACTATGTAGTACTACTGTATGTCAGATCGAATATCTGCTCCATAGTCTGGGTATCTGAACGTTAGTAATATTGTATATATATTTGGTATAGATACTTAGTGTATCGTTTTTTCTCGAGTACTCGTACTTTAATGTTATTTTACGAAGTCTCAGTTCTTGATTGAGTCGCATTGTGATACTTATTGCGATTAACATTATGACATTGTCCAAATTTAAGGATCCATCTAAGAATACTGAAGGTAACCAGCGTGACAGTTATATCCAGGAAATACTATATCAGGATTAAGCGACTTCCTCGTTATTAAACACAACAATGTGAGATATTACGTCCCGTAAATGAGAAGGTCGGACTGATCAACGAAATGAACAATTTTGGTTAACCGGATAGCTGACTTGAGACTAAACGTATACCTGTGAGACAGATTCAAAATATGTATACCAACCTACTTAATATTATAAATGCCAAAGTTAGTTTGTTTATATTTTACCTACAAGGCGCCGAACCCACAGAGAGAGTTCCAGAGTTCTGCTTTCTGCATTCACAGCATCAGCGCCTCAACCAATCGAATCTATCTGCATTCGTATGAAGTTGCACTTCGATTATTTTATTCATTCATTTTCTAATCGTACCGTGTTTATTTACTACAAGTTCCGCAAACTCGCTCACGATTGAACGCTGTGACCTTAACCGAGTGTCAAGTTCACTTTGTGAAACAGCAATGTATATGAGATGGTTCGAAAGAGCCGGGTGGAAGGTTGGTGGTGGAGGCTAGGGAGTAGACGCTGGTACGGGTGTCACGGGCGATCGATAGCGGAATACGCCCTTGTTATCATTTTTATCCAATGCTTTTATCATATCGTCGTATTGCAAACTTGTTCCATTTCGATCATTCATTTCCGGAGTTATATTCGTACAGGATTTTAGTATGACTAATAGTGAATTACGTATAACAATTAAGTAGGTACAATTACTTGTAGACATTTTATTGAAGAGAATGTTTTTTTTTTAGTTTAAAATATCTTTGTGCGTTTATTATTGCTTGCCACTGGATAAATATTGCTTAATTTAGTTGATGCTTCATCAGATTCTGTCCAATTCATCAAATCAATCAAATATTTGGAGAAAGTCACATCGTACCTACGCTTATCTAAACCCCAACTAAACAGAATTTGTATATTGAACGGATTATCTATTAAATGAATTGTTTAAAATGAATGACTATTTACCAAAAAATATTTGAACTGAGCCTTAGCTTAGCTCCTAATTTGGGTTTTTTAGAGCTCATATTGTGGTTATTTAATTTTTAAATGTACCATTATATAGGTAGAGACAGAGATAGTATCCTAATCCTAACTTAATATTATAACGAAAGTGAGTTTGATTGTTTGTTACGCCTTCACGACTCAACTACTAACTAAAAGGATCATCATGAAATTTGACATGCATATAGCCTATGGTATGGAGAAGGACATACGCTACTTTTTATTCCGGGAATGCGGGTGAAACCGCGGGGGACAGCTAGTAATATAATAAATCGAAGGTACTACTTTAAATCACCGTAATATCTCAACTGAAAATCTATAAAATAACATTCCTTTAGAAATTATTCTAGCTACAATATATACTTAAATAATACGTTAGGTAAGTAGTTAGTTAGGTTAGATCATAGCTTTAAATAAACAAACAAAATGCTGTATAGAATCATCCATCCGTTAGATTGGTCAATAAACCAATCAAAACATTTTCGCATTTGTTAGTCGCCAAACTAATCGTTGCAATTTAAAGCTTAGTATACACTTATAAATAATATTCGCGGGAGCCATACATTATACGTGGATCATGATTTTGACCAAAGATAGAAAGACTATTTCGATACATAGAAATATCTTGTTTGGATAAGAAACAGAATATTTCGATATAGAAATGAATTTATATAAATTACACTAAATCTGTACATTTTTAATTATTCTAATAATTGTATAACCACGTTATAGCTAATATAAGCATGGTATAGTATTTAAGGACTGTGGAATGAACTCCCCGCCGTTCCCAATAGAGTACAGCATGAGGTTCTTCAAAAAGGGTGTGAAGAGATTTCTTCAGGTTCGGCAACGCGCGAGTGATACCCCCGGTGTTGCAAGCGTCCATAGGCTACGGTAACTGCTTACCATCAGGCAGGCCGTATGCTTGCTTACATAAAATGTTACAAAAATAAATAGATAGATATGAACGCCGAAAAGAATAAATTGCGTTCACGTTAATCTAATACGTGTGTGCCAACCTTAAAGAAATTCTAAAAACATGTAATTTGGGTTTTCCTCAAACATTACTCAACTTTGACTTAAGACTCAAACGTGCTCGTTGAGACCGTTACAGACGTAATATTATAAATTAGAAACGTGTTTCTACGTAAGCTGAGTCATACTGCCTCTCACTAGGGTCTGGTTTTCTGTAAATAATTTCACCGTTTCAGTACCAGGAATAGCAATACAATCTTCTTAATCTACATTTCTTTTCTATCCTTTTATATATCCTTTGCGTGTCAGTTTGTTCACGTCTGCTTATAAAGACTCACTGGTGAGGTTTATTATATGCGAGTTTTAAATTGTTTGTTTTTAAAGAAACCGATTTCAAAATCTTCAAAATCAAAAATTATTTATTCATATTATGCCCTGATAAGGCACTTATGAACGTTTACAAAAATGCTACTACTAACAGACATATAAGAAGAAGCTCTAACTCTACTTTGAGTGTCGAGTCAAAATGATAATTATTTCAATTAAATAATTTTCATTGTTTTCCATTACGTAAAATTAACTAGTCTAACTGACACAAATTGCTAGCCCCAGCGGTAAAACTACAAAGTAGGACATCTATCAATATTTTAATAAAATTTTGGAATATAAAACCATGTACCTACAAAACATTGAAGAGGAGAAAATATTTTTCACAGGGTCGGTAACGAGTCGTAACGAGCTTACCATCAAGCAATCAAACTAGATTAAACATAGGAATAGTATAAGATATCTCGCAGAAACCATTTTGCTACCTCCTTTATTCCCCAACGGTACCGAGGCCCGTGGACCAAAAGTTTGAATATATATTTACCACACTCCATCTGCAGATAGTGAGGGAGCACCCCCCAGCTATCAGGAGCGCGTGCCATAGTGCAATAAATAACAGCAGCGCAACGCTTCTGTATAATTTATGCGTAAACTTTACTTCCTCCTCGTCTATTCCAGATTGTGACATGCTCTTCGTTGAATAATTACTAATTACCCATCTTCACATCATTTTGTTGGCATTAAAATAAATGATAATAATTAATGCATCTCTCACGGTTTTCATTATTGGCGGTTAACTTTATTCATATTTGCAGTAGAAAATTATAGTCCTTTATACACTATTAACAGTCGTCTATTTGATCCCATACTAAGCAAAGTTGGGTTTGATGAAACCAGCTGATGTATGCCATTATGCCAGTAGGGTATCTGCGTACTTAGATAATTTACAGCAGACTAAAAGTGCAGTTTTCGATCACCATCAAAGGTTCGATAAAATTGCCACCAGCTGCTGTACCTAGTTCCTTTGTACAGTCGCGGACTAAAAATAATTACCACCTTACGGTCTATAATCGCTTGCACATTTATGTTTCATAAGGTTGACCCGAAATAAAATGTCGTGGATTGTTATGACATATTAAACCTTATTGCGCGCTGTATGAGATGGAATCGACTTTGAAATGCGATAAATTTTTTCTGTCCTCGACTGTACAATGAGACATTAAGTATATTCTATTCTCTTTTTATCTGATTTTCTAAGAAACTGTAATTATTCTCCGAACTCTTATAAAGAATCCGAGAAATGGCGTGGCAATACAACAAAACATAACTTCTACATAGTAATGGCCATAAAATGATGTACGTCGGAGCCACACATACGTACGGTAAAAAACGATAGCATAAATAAGCGAAAAACACGTTTTCCCCATTACGCCGCGCCGCCGCCCCAAGCCAAGCCGGGCTTGGGTCTGCACCTTCACTTATTGGCTCTGCCATCAACAGACTATTGCTGACTACCTATACTGAAAACCTTTGAGGTGAAAGAGTAGACGAAACATCGATATTAGGATTATCGATAGTATATTTTTTTTAAACAGGTTTCACCCGCG
Organism: Achlya flavicornis; assembly: GCA_947623365.1. Lineage (NCBI taxonomy): Eukaryota > Metazoa > Arthropoda > Insecta > Lepidoptera > Drepanidae > Achlya > Achlya flavicornis. The sequence goes on from OX392472.1 coordinate 451,550, forward strand.
TTCGACCCGTATTCTATCTCTATGCATAAAATCAAGTTAATCCGTTGCTCCTTTCTCCGTGAAAAAGGGCAAACCAACAAACACACTATGTGTTTTTTTATCGGATCAGCAGAATCGGAGATTATTATCCTCCACATACACACAAACTGACATATTTCGCAGTATCTCTCTCTTTATAATATTAGTATAGAAAATAGGAGTCATGCTTTATATATTATTCATTATCATAGCATTATTATTATTATTTTCTTTTTATTTTATTCTTATTTTAGTTTGTAAATAATGTACATGTTGTAGGTATTTAAATAATTTATGTATTTTATTTTATTAACAAGATATAGATTGTAATTTGTACATATTTGTAAAAAACAGAAATAAACATTTATTATAGTAGGATACATACTAATATATAATAGAGACTACTTATCATAGCATATTTTATAGACAGACAATATTCTACGATATTTTGTTTAAATAAATAAATTAAACTAATTTATAAAATGAATGGAATTTGATCTTTTTAATGTAAAAGTTTTAAATAATACTCTGAAAACTATCGATATAAATATTTTCAACAGCACTAATCGAAGGCAATTTTATTAAGGTTTCTGTACATAAGTCATGTTTATTTAGATCAAGTCGAAGGAAAAAGTTAGGAGCGCGAGGTTTTCCTCGTCAGCTGGTCCTTAATTGATTGATATTCTGCACAGGACCCAGTGGCTCATCACTGTAGGTACTGCAAGCTACCATAGACTGACATGTTCTATGAAGTCATTTTATTTTTAAATAGTTAATGATCTAATGGACCTCGTAAGACACGTTTTCATGTTTTTTAGTTTTTGTGTTTCATCTTACTTTTTATAAGCTATCGATACAGTCATAAATTCAAGACTTGAATACAAAAAGAAGGCAAAAATTTGCATTGAATATTTGCAGATCCATATACGTGTTTTGAATGATTACTTACAAGTACATCAGATGAATCGTGATTAGTCAGGAAATAGAGACTTTTTTTATAAGGGTGGAAGAGACGAAGAGACAGAGTCGTCATCCTACTGTTATATCAGTATGCATATCGAGCGTTATTTTTCAAATACATTATGTGTATTTATTAATATAAAATATACAAACATTACAATTTAAGTACCTATACATATATAGAAATGTTCGTCAACTCTGCCACTGCTTCCGATTAACGGCAAGATTCCCAGCAGGCTGGCAGCGTTACCCCTTCGGATAGCTGATGCGTTGGCGGAAAAAGCAACCCGTCCCCTGGTCTCCGGAGGCCTCGATCAATTTTGTAATTTGATCATATAATAATAAACCAACATGCCTTTTAGTTTCAGTCAAGTTCCCAACATGTAAAGTAGGACCATTTCCTACCCTATATTATGTCCATCTCTGAGGTCTAAGCTACAAAAGATATTCCTGCAAAAAGTAGCCTATGTACCTTTCCATACCATGGGATATCTGTGTGCCAAATTACATTGCTATTGATTCAGAAGTTTAATCGTGAGAAGATAACAAACTGTCAGCTAGAGCGTAGCATTTTGACGCACAAAGAGCAGCTTGACTGGAGAAGTTCCTTCACTTTACAGAATACCGCAGCCAAATAACAATGGTCTATTCCTGCGTGTGAGTAGGGTTCTCAGAGCTCATTGGGGAGGGGGGAAGGTCGCTAATACGTGTGATGCCCCGGGTGTTGCAAGCGTCCCTTGTGATGCAACACCCTGGCATCCATACTTTTAGATATATACATTGATTTAGAAAATACCAAGAGGCCTTTTGTGTTATGGTTTTTTTTATTAGATAGATATAGGGCCTGTGTTTGGCCTCACCATGGTTAGGGGTGACTCGATAGGCACACGGCCTAAAAGGGTAATGTTTTCCAAATGCAGCTGCTGAACCGGTATCTATCAGATTTCCAGCAGGTAAATGCTGACTGAATTTGGGATTTTGAATACAGCAGTCACGTAGAGTCACGTCAGACATATCATTAGATTAGGTAATTTTCCATACAAAATAATTATTTCGCCAAAAACACGCTGAGAGACACTGACTCTTGTCTAGCTACTGGTTGGTTGTGGTAGAGCTAGCTAAGCCACCGTACTCCCCTGATGAGAAAAAAATAAATAAATCGCAAAAGAAGACGAAGATCAATTCTGGTTTTAAATTACAATAATTTACACAATTACAAAATAAAACATATTTTACAATTAAATATTATCACAAACAGACTGTACAATATTAATTACAATGTCTAGATTGTATAATTATGCAATTATGTTAATTATTATTTTGCATACTCCTATTTAATACGTTATTTATTTCTTTTAGTTGTACCTATTTATTAAAAACCTACTAAGTAGGTATTTTTATCTAATTATAGAAGTATTTGGCAGGTTTCAGAAAATGGAAAATTATGTCAACAAATCAAAATCAAAAAGTCATTTATTCAGGTTAGGCCCTGGAAAGGCACTTATGAACGTTAAATTGGTATATACAGTTGAATTTACCTAATATTCAATTTGGATGGCACTGGATATTGGCTGTAAGACTTGTAACAATCTATGCATAACACATTCAAAGCCTTTGTTGTCTGACTGACTGTCCTGATCTGACTGTCAAACCACAGGTCCCTCAGGTGATTCCTGTTCAGAACAAATATGCTTAGTTTGGTATCAGATGTGTTGATGATTCTAAAGCTTATTCATAGAAATTAGGTTATTTTACTAAGCCCATTCATAATCCAACCTCATCCATCAAAAACCCTTGGCCTCATTTAAACTCAAATCCTTATTGCACAAGTGCATCCTCACGGGTATCTCGGTCACAATTTACTGACCTTCAGCATGGGTTAATCCCAAATGGCACATGATATGCTATCAGATCTGTGAGGTGGGCTATGCAATTCCCATGGCTAGACACTGGTCCGTCAGGTGAGGGGGGGAGTGGGGGGAGCACCAGCCGGCCGGACGGCATTCCGCGCGTGACTCAGGTGGACGCCTCTTTGTATGTAGCTGCTATCTGTGGTACTCAATTTTCCGTAATTTAAGTTTGCTAATAAACGCATGTTAGATGTTGTTTGAATTGTAAATTGAATTCATAGACCTCAGATTATAGAAAAAGGCAGATGGAGCGCCCGGAACACGAGAGTGAGGTAAAAGTGAGGAAAAACACATAGGTACCTGGTAGTCGCTTTTGAATTTGTATTTGGTTAATAAACTTTATTTAAACAAAGGTTATTAAAAAGAAAGTGATTTTCATTAAATAAAGCAAATACATACATTACATACATTTTTTATTTAAAAAAGAGAAACTTGGCCCCCTGGTGTGCTCTATGTTTTTTTGTGATAAAAAAGAAAAGTACATTAGATACTAATTATAATAACGCATTATCTTATATCGCATAAACTATATATATATATTTTCAATAATTTAGATAAAAAAAATTATTATAAGGAAAACATCGCGGCCTCTATTAGAAGTGGTTGACATTTATTGCAAGATGGGTAAAAGAGAAGAATATTTTTTTTTGTTTGCGTTGAACCAATAAATATGGTAAAGTTTGGGCAGGCCTGTCCCACTCCCATGTTTAGGTACGATCGCGCGCACGCGGACTTCCGGAACAACGCTAGTCGGTTGCAACGGCGCACGCAGCGCAAGACGCGTGTGGGTATAAATACCTACGTACTACCTATATAAAGTGTTTACTGTTCTTTTTTTAACACTATCTTGTGTAGATATAGTTGTTTTTATAGTTCTAGATATTTTTTTGTTGTTTCATTGTATTGTCCTAAAGTCCTTATTATAATAATAGGCCCGTTTTGATAACATACCAGTATGTGAAAAAGAGACAAAGATAGAACGACCAGAAGAGACCCTAATGTATAAACGGACCTCTTAGACCTCGAAAACTCATGTGAATGATTTTTAACCCACTTCAAAAAAAGGAGGAGGTTTCTCAATTCGACCGTATATTTTTTAACCGACTTCAAAAAAAGGAGGAGGTTCTCAATTCGGTTGTATTTTTTTTTTTTTATTTTTTTTTATGTTTGTTACCTCATAACTCCGTCGTTTATAAACCGATTTGGAAATATTTTTTTTGTCTGGAAGGGTACCTACACTTCCCGTTTGGTCCCATTGTCATCAGATCAGGATTTGATTACTTCTTAGTGTACTTTGAAGTCGGTTTAAGTCGGGTAAGAGTTCCCTCTTTAAATATACAGTAATTCTACCTTACAACTCTTAGAATAACTAAGATTTAACATACCACTATTTCAAAAATCAGTAGAACAATATTCAGAAAAATTTAACAATTCTTATTGTTATGTAGGTAAGTAACTCAATATATCCTTTTTTGGTTAATTCTTTATTAATTTTTATATAACAAACTTCTTTAATCAACATGAAGATTATTAAGAACAAATATTGTAAATTTCGGCTGACGGCTACTGGACTAGGTAATCGTGCCGTTTCTTGTCGCGTCGTCAGTCATTCCAGATTTGATAAGCATGTATGTTACTAAAACCCTTCCCCAAAATAGTTGTATTCAGTTTCGTAGACAGAATACACATTCAGTATACAAAGTACGTATAGGTCTAACAACTTAGATTAAAGTATGTAGACATTTTAAAATAACTTTCTGATCTAATACTAGTTAGCTAGGATATTTTAAATGTCATTGTTCACGAAAGGAGAATAGCATAGAAATAAAATAAACACAGAGAATAGTAATAGGACATACATAGGCGATAAGGAAATATTGAAGATTCATAATACGTCATTAGACAACCCTACCGTAACACGTGCCGCGTCATACAGGATAGAGTTATACGATAGAAAGAGAGGGAAGTTGTAGGTGAATATAATTTTAGGCGCGCAGCGCTGCGCGAACTGTATTGCGCTTTATTCTGTCGTTCCAAGAGTCGATTTTTGTTTAAATGTCGTTTTCGAAGTGGGTTTTCTGTACGTAGTACTATTAAATATTCTGTGGTTTGGGTCTGTTTGTTTCCCAATCAAGCGGTAACGGCTGAACGGATTTGGATGAGACTTGTCACATAGTTAGTCGGTATATAGGTTAACTTCCAAACCTGTAGTAGCTTACCGAAGTTAGAAGTGCTGCTAAGTCCTTTCATAAATTTTCATTTCATTCATTTCAAACTAGCAAAACATAATTTTCCCACCTCAGCCGGCTACATACCGTGCGAACGCCGCGCCGCGCTCGCGCTGTCTGTAATGACCGCGCACATCTTGCTATCTCTCGCCGGAATGCCTTATCGCCGAACAATATACATATTTATAAATACCACAATTATACAGGTAGGTATACCTTTCGCAAACACCCTCTCCCCGTCCCTTATTGTGGCGCAAATGTTAGCTAAGCTTTTGGAATTGTCGTTTCGAATGAAGATTATAAATTCGAATGAAGTATACGAGTTCTTTGATATGAGTATAGGCTCTCATATTAAAAGTTCTTCAGGACAATTCTAGCTCAATCTAGAATATAGGCTTATAGTTTAAAACTCTTATATTTAAAAGTCTTCTCAGTTTAAGTGTATACCGAACCGGTGGTCAATTCAACTGTATGTACAACTTAACGTTCATAAGTGCCTTACTAGGGCCAAAAATGACTTTTTGATTTTGATTTGAAACATTGACGATTTCCTTGGAAATCCTATATGCAACAATAGCCACTTGGCTACCGTCATTACGATGGCTACCGACTTTAGGTTGATGCCTTCTGACGTAAAAATGCATGAACGGACAGTGCCGCAAATTGACTCATACATGACATTGTAAAGTCCGTTATCCCAATAACCAAAATATATCACGGATTTCTGTACACCGCAGCTTCCCATTAAGTATGAATTTTAGTGTCGGTTTGAAGTAGACAGTTTTATCGGATCACGCGTGACATCGTGCTCCTGCAGTGACGTGACCGGCATGCAGGCGGTTGGAACGGAGCGGAGTGGAGCCGTGCAACCAACCCTCCTTGCATTGTTAGTAGTAACTGTTCCCAGGATGAGAGATGTATGTTGGCTTGCGATGGCGCCGTGACTGATATTCTTTGCAATTAACAGTTATGTTTTAATTTTCCTAATTAAATTCCTTCAGATTGTTAAGCACATGTTTAGGTAAGTAATAGTTGAGATATGAAAACTGACTTCTTACACTTTTTTCACACAAATTTTTCAAAAAGTCAATGCCTTTTATTCAATTAAGACCCTAGTAGGGCACTTATGAAGGTCTAAGCTACCAAGGCCACTGAAGCCATTCGGCATGTATTGGCTATTTTTTTCCAAAGTATTTGTTTTTGTTTTACAAAGTAAAATACATAACATTTTTATACATGTAGGTTATTTACCCATTACCTACTTTTACACAGAACTGCGTCGTTCAAAAATATTTCTAAAAACCACTACCTTTAAAAAACGATATTCCAACGCGTTGGGGTCCAAAATAGATTCTCAGGAATTTTATGACGTAAAGGTCTTGGCCTTCAATTTAGCACATGAGTCATTAATCCACACAAACCTTATTTTCTATTGAAAGCCGACAAGGCCTCGCCAAGTCTGAGTTTGAGGAAAACAAATAAGGAAACATTATTTTTATATCACTTTTGAGAACAGAATAGTCACATCGTTTTATAGTTATTGTACTGCGCACGAGTTCTGAAGCTAATCGAGGATAATTGGTCATCTAGTACCATAATGTGGTCGCGGTCTCAACTCATCTGACAAAAACATAATAATAAAAATGCAATTACTCCTTCTTACCATAGCACATAATTATTCTTATGTATAAAAATAAACCAAGCAATCTTACTAAAAGTGTTCACTATATACCTCTTTACGCTGCATGATACCAGCAGCTTCTTACAACCCTGTCAATACCCAGTCGGGTTCTATTACATTCCTTTGTCTATAAATATTGTTCATCAATACCCTACATATACATACATGCTAACTATACCTACATATAATTTGATTAAGTCGCTCACCTGCATTAGACAATGCAATGAAATTGATCAACGCCGCCAGAACAATACGGCCCCTACGCGACGCCATGCCGCCCCGCGATCTGCAACAATACATCACATAATTATAAACTCACATATAAAACAATACAATATAATACAACACCTAAACAAACAAGCCGTGTTCCGCATTTGCCTATCTGATACGCAGTTTTCTGGTAAATAATGTCAACGACTTTATTACACTGATTATGCATGCCTCGAAATTACCGCTCGTTTGGAAATACCCAGTTCTATGTTTTAAAAATGCTTAAAATATGTCTTTACTACCTAATCATCATAATTCATTTTAATGACGTTAATATATTTATAAATATAGGAACTTCACTATTAACGATTATTTCATTTAATTCGTCTATTATCAAAAGAATTTTACAAAAACATAAAGAACAGTAACTAATTGATTTAATAATTTAATTAACAAGAAAAGCGAGAAGCGTAGTCAAGAACTACGAGACAAATTATGCGAAAACTTGCAGTGAACAATAAAAACAGAATATCCAAAGTTTCGTATGAAAGGGCAGAACTGAAACGGTATCTAAGTAATTTGAAATAATAGGCATGGCCAAATTATGTGATTCATAAGAGGAACATGAGATCTGTTTTTTTTTTTTATACCACTTAGTTGGCAAACAAGCATACGGCCCACCTGATGGTAAGCGGTTACCGTAGCCTATGGACGCTTGCAACACCAGGGGTATCTTTATATAGTTTAGTTGCACCAAAAGCTTACTCGAAAGCGATGATAGCTCAGTGGTAGTCATGTCAAACCCGTGGCGAAGGCCAATTGGTTCAAGACCTACAATCTGCTTGACCTTTCGGTGAAGGAAAACATCATTAGGATGCATGTTAGTAGGGTACTTTACCCTTATGGCTGGCTCTGAACCTCTACTTGAAAATCTGTCGCCAAACACCTACCGAGGCCGATTACATACAATAAATATCCTAACAAAACAAAACCGTTCTAAAACTTTTGTTCAAGTTTAAGTTAAGCTATTCAAACCAAATGTTGTGTTCAAACAATTGTACCATGGCTGGAAGGTACATAATGAAGTTGTTTGTAAATACCACAGAGTCGCCAAGGTATGTTATAATTATTTTATTAGCCTTCAGCTATTTTCTGCTCGTGGAAGAATTTTCGTCGGTTCTGCGGGTTCTTTGTCAATGAAAACAGTTGTGTTTCGTAATCAGGTATGACGTAGAGAATCTTCAGTATGTTATTTTAGTAATAGCCAGGCTCATATAATACAATTAGTTGGTAAATATTGTGTGTCAAGGATTGAATAAATTATTTTATACAGCGTTAATTGAATCAATAAATGTTTAATTGTCAACTGCAATCATTGCAAAAATCATCACTTTTGACGAGACAAAGAACATGGATCGTTTTATTAGTATATTTACGATTAAATGTTAAAAAAGAAGAATGCTCTGACAATGGCACCGGCACCAGGCGCAACGCGTTGCAAAAAGACGTCACGATGCAAGGTGCGCGCGCGCAGCACGGCAGCAGTCACTGACCCCGCTCCCGCGCAATCATACCATCCCTACTAGATCACGCTGAGCTAAACAAACGTAACATTTAAAATATAAATTCTAAAAAGCTTCGATAAAAAAGCTCAGTATTTTCCAAAGCGGTAAAAAAATATTAAGACAATAACGGGAACGAATTCCACCAAGTCAACACAATAAATTATGCTAATGATTCAAATTAATATTATATCCCGTAATCAAAAATAGAATGTATATAATTAAGATAATTCTAATAACTTATTGGCGAACACAACTGCACGCCGCGCGCCGCACCGCGCCACCCGCCCGCCTGCGCCTGCGCCTGCGCCGCCCGTTGAAGTCGTTTAGAAGCAATAAAACAGCAACAAATCTTGGGAACACAACGAATGGGAACGAGCGAGTGCCCAATAAATAAAGAGTGACACCCACTTATCGGGTGTCCCAAATCAATCCGGCCGGAGCGCGGAGCCGCGATGTCCCATTGACGAAAATAAATGTAATTCTAAAGAGAACCGTGTCACGATAATTCCGCGTAATTTGACATTCGACGCGGGTGGACGACCGACGCGACGGCCGGCAGTCATTTTCCAATCGTTTTGTACGCTCTCAATAGGATAATCGTTCACTCGCTCGGTCATCGTTCACCAATCACCAATCATTCACTCGTCTCCTGGAGACAGCGCTTTCCGTGTGAAAGTTCCCTCGGGACGGTTCCAAGCGACCGTTGCGAGCGAGCGGTATGGAGTGTGGACCCTTCCCTTACTTGCTTATTATCCTAACATAGCATTTAAATTTAGATTTTAGTAGTTTACCATTACACGTATTGGGATTTATACACTATAGTATAAACAAATACATAAGTATAACTTGGATTGTTAATTTACGATATTGTTATAAAAACTGCGCTGATAACTGTACCTGTACTTTCATTAGCATACAAATTTCTCAGATTTACACTCTATAAACTACTTAATAAAATGTTTACATATGAATAGGTACAATTATTGTAGATTAGACAACATTTACACGTGTATCGAGAATAAGTGCGGTGCCCCAAAAAAGTATATTTCATGACTAAACAATATTGAATTTATTGGTCACGGTTACGGTATTTTATATGAAAGCTGTGGCTACGCCTGCGTCGTAGCTTAGTTTGTATGTCTGACTTTTTCCAGCAAAATGGTATCTACTCTGGTCCCTGTAGTTACAGCACAACACCCTTTACAATGGTGCTCAAGTTATAAGCACACTAACAATCAAAAACAAACACACACAGAGACGTTGCGTTAACCACAATACAATTTTCAATCGAATTGCAAATATTGATAACGATAATCCGTTTATGCCCGGTTGCAATAAACAAAAACGAATCGTTTTGCTTACCAATGGTAGGTTTTTTTATCGCCTAATTGGGCATATAGATTATTTCGTAAGCTAATTTTACCTGTGATAGCTACTTCCATATGGGAGTATATGCAAAGCTTTGAAGTATTTGCTTCATTATTAGTAAAGATATAAGAGTCTTCATTTTAATAAATCTTAACCAATAACGGTCCGTAAATTATTGAAACCGGGCAAGTCGATTTATTACCTCGTTTCAGTTCTAAGGTTAGTAAAGGTTACATTCAAGCTGAAATATTTACCGATACAATTATCAAGTAGCTTTCACGAAATTATCGGTAATCGGATATTCAAATGTACTTAATACGAGGTGCTGGAGAAAACCCCTCGTGAGCACGGACTCTCGATGGAGGGTCCTCCACAATCTGACAGGTACTTGTCGCCTCTCCACGATGTTATTCTCCGTTTACTTCCCGATGGATCTTTGGTCTGACTGTCTTTGAACCTCGTTTTCATACTTTCACCTTTATGTCTTTCAGGCTCCTTCAGAATACTTCAACACTTGTTGATTTAGGATGAAGAGCTTCGGTATGGGTATGTAGAGGAATATTGTACAATTACTATCTATATAAAATAGGCATATTATGAAATGTTTTTTACGTGTTCAAATTTTTACAATTCACCAAATTTTCATCGCAATCAGTTAAAGAACGCTTATGTTATAGCAAATATTTTTGAAAAACTCTTTCTTTGTGGATTCCTATTACCTACGTTATTATTTATAAGAAACGTGTGTGCAAAATTTCAATTTTCTAGCCTGCGATTCCATCTGTGCGTCTATCAATCAATCTGTTTCTCCTTTATACATTCTATAGGTATATCAAATTATAAATAAAAAGTTGTGGTGTTAGTTTCATGACATATCACAGCCCAAATCAATTGAAAGTCCGAACATTCACTTTCAAAATGCCAAAATATGAAACGGGTTGGTGAAACGACTAGCAAAAAATACCCAAAAAACATATCCTTTTCTAATGTCGACAAAGTGTCATATTACTCATATTACACGAGTGTATCGCTCATACGTGCCATTCAGAGTGTATAAAAACCGGCCAAGTGCGAGTCAGACTCGCGCACCGAGGGTTCCGTACAAACCTATAGGTATATAAGTAAATGGTAGTATAGACCTGAGTATTTGATATTAATTTCAATTTATGACGTATTAAAAAAAACTACTTACTACATCTCGTTCAAACCAATTTTCGGTGGAAGTTTCCACCGTAATGTACATCATATATTTTTTATAGATTTATCATTCTCTTATTTTAGAAGTTACAGGGGGGGGGACACACATTTTACCACTTTGGAAGTGTATCTCGCGCAAACTATTCAGTTTAGAAAAAAATGGTATTAGAAACCTCAATATCATTTTTGAAGACCTATCCATAGACACCCCACACTTATGGGTTTGATGAAAAAAACAAATTTGAGTTTCAGTTCTAAGTATGGGGAACCCCCAAAAATTATTGTTTTTTTTCTATTTTTGTGTGAAAATCTTAATGCGGTTCACAGAATACATCTACTTACCAAGTTTCAACATTATAGTTCTTATAGTTTCGGAAATAAATGGCTGTGACATACGGACGGACAGACAGACAGACAGACAGACAGACAGACAGACAGACAGACAGACATGACGAATCTATAAGGGTTCCGTTTTTTGCCATTTGGCTACGGAACCCTAAAAAACTGTCAAGTCTCGAATGTAACCGGATGCGAAAGTGAAATAACCGCATCATTCGTAAAATTGGCAGATTGACACTTACGAGGATAGGGTCACAATACAAGCGATTGTTATAGCGCAATGCTTAGTAAAATAAAATATAGTTTTTTATTTTCAAACATTTAACAAAAGATTTTGTTTTTTTTTTTTATGTCCGACTAAGTCGGTAAACAAGCATACGGCCCGCCTGATGGTAAGCGGTTACCGTAGCCCTATGGACGCTTGCAACACACGAAGCATCGCTCACGCGTTACCGACCTTTCGGGGGAAAGGAGGGAAAGGAGGGGGCTCCCCAATGAGCTCTGGCGACCTTACTCACGCGCAGGAACACAACTTTACACAACATAAAGTTATTTGGCTGCGGTATTCTGTAAGGTGGAGGTACCTCCCCAGTCGAGCTGCTCTTTGAGCGAATAAACGCTATGCTCTACCTCTCTTTTTATGTTATGAAATGATTGTGACTAAATGGGCTTGTGACGCGGTGTAACACAAACACAGCTTTATTTCTTATCCAACGTGTAACGTACAAAAGTTTATATCAATCTCAGTAATCCACTTTTTTTGGTACGAGGAGCAATGATCACGGAAGACACAATTTTATAGTAATATTAGCAAGTGACCCAAAATGATAATGGACCCTTAAGATTAAAACCAACCTCATGGAGCCGTGATATGTTCAGATGTTCACGGCTCCATGAGGTTGGTTTTAATCAATTAACTTGGGAGTAAATATTTGGTATGAATTTTTGAGTAATTTATTTTGAGCGAAACTTTTTATAGGGAGTCTGTACCGGACGGATATAACCGTACTATACACCCTATACTTTTCGTTACACCCAGTATAGGGTTCGTCACCAACATTGTGATTTAAACACATATTATATAGTAAACCTAAATTTTGCACAAAGATCCATATCGATATTTTCACTGAGGAAAAAAATTGTTAAATCGGCCAGCCTTTCTCAAGATTTCCTAACGAACAGCATTGAATTTCTTCATTGATTTCATAGATTCTATGGTAGTTACTCATGACGTCTGTAACTTAGCCGGGCTCTAAATCCGTTAGCCATAATACGTGTCCTTTTTGGCTAACCGGCCAAAAACGGAACAGGTTGCACGTCAGACAAGCAAACAATGCTTCAGTTGGCTCAGCGTTCGATACACATGCCAAATAGTCCGGCCACTCGAGTTCACGTTCAACGAGGCTGCCTCACGACTCACGACGAGGCATGTCTCAAATATGAAACGCGTTGTAATGTTTAATATCTCATCAATTAAGTTTAATTTGCTTAAAATAATCAGTGCGCAATTTTATATTGAGAGCACGAGTGCTATACGAATATTATATTAATTAATAACAGGATGACGTGGTTAATTAAGTAGATTTTTCCTAGGGCCCCAAATGGCTTTGTCTTTGTCATCAAAATAGCTACACTTAGCAACATGTTGCCTTAAGATTATCAATTCTATTACTTATAAGTAAGAAGAAGAAAAGATGAAGAGTAACTCAGGAGCACCCGAAGTCCGGCCGAACGGTGCGGTGTGGTGTGGTACGTTGACCCAATAACGCATTAAAAACTGGATGCCCGTCACACAGCTAGCGGTTTTGGCGCCACCGAACATAATCGTCGATAATGCGACCTCAATGAGGTTTTTTGCAATTCCCCAATTTGGGACTTCGATTAGAATTGCGGTTTTCTGAGCTTTTTTTGTCATTCCTCGGACAGCAGTTTTTTATTTGCCCACATAAAATAAAGTCAGTACTGAACTGCAATCGATTGCTATAGTTTATTCACCTTAGAATTCTGTATTGATGATTGAATTGAACCATACTCAGACATCTCAGTATCACAACCAGTATCAAACATTTAGAGCTTGGGTATACAAAAATTATAATTAGGGAAAAGATTTTCATAGCCCTAATAAATTGGTCTACTTTTAACCCTTATAATTCACCAAGGTTATATACGTATAACGTTGTGTATAAATATTTTTCAGTTCTCTAGGTGGAAAGGTAGAGCATCTACCTTTCCACCTAGAGCCTTTCCAGCTGGGAGCAAGCTATCAACCGGGTATTAATAATTTAGGTAACTCAGCCTGAGGGCGCCTACGCTTTAGGCCGTTACCAGGGAGGGAGAGAATAGACTTTTACAAGTTACGACTAATTCACTTTTACAAGTTTAGGGACAGTCGCATTACTTAGGGCAGCTCGGCCCGCTTGAACAGGACGAGACTGGGTGGGACGATGCGACGCGCATTTTCGCCGGCGAGGGCGGTATCATGGTGGTCGGTTATTTGTTGTGTTTGTGTTGCGAGCTTCGTCAGCTGCAATTTGAGCTAAGGTGTTTGGGTCGTCTGCCTCGTTGAGGGTGAGCTGTGGTCCGCGGATCTTGGCTATAAGCGGATTACGGTGATTGACGGCGGTTTCGAAAAATCGGCTAGCGGCTCATTTGAAAAATTGCTGTACCGAGGGGACCTAGATCGATGTGGAGACTTTCATTACGCATACACCACGGGGCGTCCGAAGTTTTGCGCAAGAAATGGTTTTGAATAACCTGAAGGCTGTGGATCCGTGCTGGCGCAGCATGTGCGAACACATTGCTAGCATGAATATGACGTCATAACGGGGGGGGGTTAAAATGGTAATTTATTAGGGTTATATACTGTATATAAATCTCTGCAAGTAGCCTGAAAGCCTTAGTTATTGACCCTACGACCGTCAAATATGCCTCGACAAACAAAACGAGTTCTGCGCGTGGTGTCGCAAATATTTTCCTAGTCTACATCACAGCCGGGTCGTTCGTCATCAAACATGTATTGAAGACGAAAAATAAACTGTGTATTCATAATGTAAACCAAAATTTTTGAATTCACACGTCATAAAATTTACATAAAAATAATTTGTTAGCATTTCTCTTAGGTTTCAAAATTGCATCCAAGAGTTATAAATTGAGAGCCATAAGTTATCATGGTATGGACTTATGTACCTCAAACATAAAAAAACATGATCTTGTTTAAACTGACACAGGTGCAGTCAGCGTCAAAAGTAACTGATAACTTAAGTACCGAATACTGTTTCGGGAATTTGAATAGATTGTTATGAAATGGTACGAAAGGGATCATGTATTTTCAACACTGACTGTACTAAATAAATTAATTCTTATTGTTACTAACTGAAGCTATAACTAACTCTGACTGAAATTTGCACCTAGATAGTAAGCGTGAAAACATTTACTATGTAATATTACATTATGAGACATGTGTGCTCGAGTTGGTAGAGCAAAGGGTGTAATAATCACTGCACACGCGTGTCATACAACGTTTTGCAACACACTTGCGAGGAAAAAAACAGACTTGTATTATTTTAAGTAGTTTTTTTGATAATAATCAACTGCACAATGAAAACGTTAACAAATATGGCGTACAAGTTTTTTTTTACAGTGGTGAGCTGTCAACCTATTTTACCCGTTTAAATTAAGAATGCTTGGTCTACACACATATCACTTGCAGAGAGGTACAAACTTATAATCGAAAAAAAGCACTAGTGCGTAATGAGCTGCATTAAGATACTAAAAACGGTGCAATAAATGTCAATTTACGAGCGAGTGTGTGAAAATAAATTACTACAACAAACAAACGAATCGGAAAAGCAGATATTCGTACGTAAACAGACGGAACGAATTATTTGAGTAAGTATGACGTCACCGGTCAAATATATTGCGTCAGTGATTGTTTGACGACGGCTGACAATGGTCTCTCACTCTCTATGAATATTGTTATTGTTAATATATGAAAGCGTAACTGTCTCTGGCTGAGTCACCTGTGCTGTGTGCAACACCGCACGTGCGCACACCGCGCTGCGCTCGCGCATGCTTCACTTTGCACCTGAACGCTTACTAAGAGAAACCAGATTATTGTACTAGTCTGAAGAATTTGTCAAACAACGAAGTATGTATTTAATTTAAAAATGTGTTTAAATATGCATTATCGTGTAAATATTCAATATTTAATTAGTGACTCTTGTCAATTATTCTTATGTAAATGTATTCATGATATCTCAACTATATTAATTAATATTATATTACTTATTTGTGTATTATGTTGTATTTATTTTTGAAGTTATATAGGGTGACTGGTAATTAGTCAACGACACTTAGACACATGATTGTACTCATGATAACAAACAACTTTCCTAAAAAACTTTTTTTTTAATTTACGTAGCACACGAGTCCATAATATTTAGTACCTAAGTAGAATAAGAATATACTATCAGCTTTTATTTAATTTAGTTATTTATTCCTATTTGTTTCTTTGGGAAAGTTGTTTGTTATCATGAGTACAATCATGTGTCTAAGTATCGTTTACTAATTACCAGTCACCCTATATAGGTACTTGGCAACTTATAGGTATAGAAATATGTTTAAAATCTTGTATAAATTAAGGGTGATCTATCAATACCTAATAGCCCTAGATATAAAAAGAGAAGTAAAGGTAGACAATATCGTAGATGGGAAGACGATATTAAAAAAACAAAAATTAACTGAAAAGAGAAAAACAAGCTCTGGAATATTACTTGAATGTTATAAGGTATTGCAGTCGGGGACAAACCAATAACCTAGGTATGTGTTTTTTTTTGTAATATTTGTTTATCCCCGACTGCAATACCTTATAACATTCAAGTAATATTCCAGAGCTTGTTTTTCTCTTTTCAGTTAATTTTTGTTTTACACAGTCGGGTTTTTTGTTTCTTTTAATAATTTAATTTATATCAGACTTTTTAGTTCTATACAGAATGAGTTGTAAGTATTAGTAAGTAAATGAGTGGTACGGTAAAGTAACGCTAACAACCATCGCAACTCTGTTGAGTTACGTATATGGTAGCACAAAAGTATTGCAATATATACATATATGGAATGGGCTGTTCACAAGCTTTCATTTGATACCCATATTGTTATAATAACGAAATTTTTGTTTTTAATACCCCCCTCTTTTCTTATCCGTAGACGCCATATAAAAACAATATACCCTATGACACTCCCACAGTCAAGGCGAACCTCATATGCTTAAATCCATCAAGCCGTTTAGGCTGCAGAGCGTGCCAAAGAAATAGACATACATACATACATACACTCGAAAAACATAACCCTCCTTCCGGGTCAGTCGGGTAAAAAGTGGCGGAAACGACTTGGGCGACAAAAACAAGAGATAGATCTTTATGGGGAACACTTGAGGAGGCTCAAGCTTGTTTTGAAAAGAGTAATTGCTGAGTTTATTGCCGGCTCTTCTCATCAAATGCAACCTTCCAAACCGGTATTAGAGTATTAGAGTCAGACTTTTCATAAGTGCCTGCGAAGGTCTATTTGAATAAATGACTTTGAATTTGAATTTTTTGAAAAGGCCTATGCTGAAAAGCAAGGCAAGAAACCGGTGTCTAATGTGAAAAATATTCTTTATTATACCTAAACAATATTTTTCTACGTAGAAATAAGATGTAATGTATATTTATATGATTTTTAATAAAGGCTATCATTATCATTATCAATACCTAGAAAAATTATCTAGCTATAACTGACATCAGAAGACCCCGTCATTTCAATAATATTCGCGGAATCCCACCGCCACGTATCAGTCAACAAACAAACGGACATTAGACAAACACCTACGACTAATATTTAAGAATAACACGTCCAAACGATCAGAACATATGAAATGTATTGACTCATCTTTAGCTATGTATGCGCATAGCCTACTTACAGCTTACTCACTCCGTGCACAATCTTGATTTGACGTGAGTCTGAGCACGGATTATTAATTATTATCAGATTTTTAGAACCCATAAAATGTGAAATGTGTGTTACCTAGGAGCCAGGCAAATGGTAATAGTTCATTATGATACATGTGTGCAATGTTGGTTTTAACACTCGAGGCGGTATTAACACAATGAGAACGTCAACAAATATAGCGCGCAAGTTTTTTTTATTTGACAGCGGTGAGTTGTCAAACTATTTTACCCGTTTAAATTAAGAATGCTTGGTCCACACATATATCACTATCACACACTCACACAGCGTGAAGTACAAACTTATCATAATCCGCATTATACCTATCATAAAACTGTGCGGTAATGTAAAGTAAAAAGCATTAGTGCGCAATAAGCTGCATTAAGATACTAAAAACGGTGCAATATCAAATCACTTTACGAGCAAGTGTGAAAAAAAGATTACTGCTCAATATTAACTCAGATAGGTACAAATAACGTCACGTAGAATCAAGATAACTATATCCCGGAAAACTTAACGTACCTATAATATATGCTAATTTGATTGCTATAGTAGATTTCAAATAGCATGAGTTTGGTGACACATGGTATTTTATTAGATTTCTCAATGGTTAATGTTCATTTCGTTATAATAAAGGAATACTATGATAGAGCAAGGTTTTTTTTTTGTTTTTTTATACTACTTAGGTAGCAAAGAAGCTTACGGCCCGCCTGATGGTAGCGGCTTGAACGATTAAATCGTTCAAGGGTAGCGGTTACCGCAGCCTATGGACGCTTGCAACACCGGGGGTATCACTCGCGCGTTGACGACCCTGAAGAAATCTCTTCACACCCTTTTTGAAGAGCCCCATGATGTACTCCATTGGGAAAACCACGATGGTTTCATGAAATATTGTGAGTACTATTTCAGAGTAATCAAATGGAATTTTACTAGGTAAAAAAAACACCTCGAAGATTCATCCTATGTGAAATAGAGCATAGTAGATGACATTTTCATACATTTTGACATAACCTATATTATATTACCATACTTGTGTTATGCAATTACCACTTTTTTTCTATATTAATGAAAAAAAGCTATATAAAATATCTCCTTGGCGTTGAAGTCTTTTGTTCTAGAAATAATACAGTGAAATAGGTATCATTATACGAAATATATCGTCATAATGGCGTTGGGCTGGCCATACAGTCCGCGGAATAGACAAGTGGAGCAAGATTATTAGCACCTGGTACCCCAGAGAAGGGAAAAGAAGGCAGGGAAGGCAGATAAAAAGATGGGATGATGAAAAACCTGGACCAGGGGCTTTACCGCGTATCTTTGGTGGTAATCGTAACGAACACCATTAATTATTTCAACCAATGACGCCCACGCGGTACGATTCGACGAATACCATTCGTGGGCCCTGATTCGATGGTGTTCGTTACGATTACCATCAAAGTTTCGCGGTAGAGCCCCAGGATGGCACAAGATATGGTGGAATGGAAAAAGTTGGAGGAGGCCTTTGCCAAAGGGCACACAGATTAGTAATCAAACTTAATAGATGAACTTAAATAGAATTATATAATAATTGTAATAAATAATCTGATATAGGCTATAAATAAAATAAATACGCTATATGTCGTACAGTGTGCGACGTCGCTAGGTCCCGGGCGCCGACGCCATCACCAGCGCCAGTGATGATCGCATCTCGCGTTTTTATTATCTTTTTGTCGAGCACGGAGCACACGCAAGTCAAACTAGTTTCGAGATATTTGCACGTAACCCTTACTCGGCGCAATTTATACCAGCTCGCGAGATAATGGCTGGGAACGTTGCATTTAAGGGTCGACACACGGACGTTAATTAGCTGTTCAATTGCTATATAGATCGCCGGATATTATTCAGAATTTGATCATGTGCTCAGACCAAGAAAAAATTAACGACGGAACGGTCTGTGCTGTGATATAGACCATAGGAAACCGATCGGTTGTCATTCCGTATTGAGACGTTGTCAGTGACAATAAGGCCCAGTACCATTTGTGCCTGCTTGGGCCAATATTGATTATACTCACGCACACCTAGTAAATTTTTGTCTTTACTTTCTTATAAGGTCTTGATTTTTTTATGTCTATGTGTAAGTTATACATTTTCCTAAATATATTTTAAAAAGTTATAGGCGGCTATAGGAACAAGTAGTCGATTTGCGCACTGGCATTTTTAAAAGATGTTAAAAAAACGTGAACATCTTCATCTTCATTGAAGGTGTGATGAGCAGCACAAGAATGCGCGGGCGCCGGTTGAATATCTGCGGGGCGTCGCGCGCGCTGCGTTGTCAATGACCCAGTTTGGTGCAAGTGGGGCTCGGTGCTGCCACCATGCAGCCGCGCTACTGACAACACTTGCTTTAAGTACATTTTCACCAAACAATTAAGAGAGTACAAATGTGAACGTGTATCAACACACAGCATCAAAAAATATTTGGTTACAAATTCAAATTCAAAAATTGTTTATTCAATATAGACACATACGAACGTTACAATTGATTTTACCACCGGTTCGTAATACACTTAAACTGAGAAGACTCCCGGCAAGAAACTCAGTCAATCAAATAGTAAAGCGAGAATACTTTTGTGATTTTATGTTATATAGCTGCTTCGCGCAGTTACACCCGCGTTCCCTGATAAAAATAGTATAAGCCTAGAATACTTGGGGATAATGTACCTTCCTATTGGTGAAAAAAAAATTCGTATCCGACTGGTAGTTCCAGTGATTAGCCCGTTTAAATAAACAAACAAAAAACTCTTCCGCTTTATTATATTATTATAGTATAGATTATTATTATTAGTATAGATTAGTATAGATTGATCACTTACCGGGTCAGTAATCCGAGTTATAATTTAAAAAAGGAATATTTAACTTTTTCTTCATACACAAAATAGCCCTAGATGGGAATCAAAATAAAATATCTAATGCCAACAAGCCAATAATCAAAAACTGTCGACATTTCTTACACACAACAACAGTAAGAGCAGTTATAAAATTCTCAAGTTATTTAGTAAATGTATGCCATTAATAACATGTTATTCTCGTAGTGGGCCGGTCGGTATACAGGCATTGTTAATGATCGCGCTAATTATACCTATATTATTGTAACGATTATAGCGATTATAGCAGTGGACCTGCATAATGAGGTAATTGGAATTCTGCGCGGGCGCATCACAAAATAATCGACAATTATATGTGGTTATATTTTATCACTTCGGCTCATTATGTATCATAATATTTTGTCGGTTTTAATTTAATGTTGTAATTACTCAATATTAATTCAAAAAAAATGTTTTTTTTTTTGTTTGTTTGAGACAAGAATAGAGGAATCTTACCGTGATTTATAGTTTTTTCGGTGGCTTTTTTATAATAATGTAATCGTACACAAATACATAACAAGAGTCATTTCTTTCCCGTACCAAAACTACTGCTTAATTTTAAAAACTTTAATAAAAACACCTGCTGAGGTTCTTGCCGAGAATCTTCTCAGTGTTAGTGCCTTTTACGCATCAGGGCGCTAACGAAAGAAAATAATTTTGGGTTAGACTATCCATAACAGAAAATCTATCACATTTCTCACAGACATCTCAACAAGTTCAACAACCATCTTATATCAGAATTGGCCAACCGAAGACAATCAACGATTGTCGACCGCAGGTGACGATCATTGCACCGGGCTCTATCAAAGCCGGGTGCTTTGATAGAGCCCGGATAACGTTACTGAAACATACTATTACGAGAACAGGTTGCGATATCGTTAAAACAGGCCTCGTTAAACGTTATGAGATGATATATAAGATAGCATGTATATTTTGTATAATACCGATATTGTGTATCGTTATTGGTATTATGTGTGGTGGTATATAGTGCGTGTGAAATTAATTTGGTGGACCTCATACCGTGTAGTATAAGAGTTAAGCGGTGGGTAAATGGGCGAAGGCATCAAGGAATAACTTAAAGCATTTTAAATATATTAAAACCACGGATTCAAAATATGAAATATATAATGCATATGTAAATATTCTCGAAACGAGACCAAACGATGCAATTTTTAATGTGGAATATTTTATCCGGGTTTATCGAATCTTTCATGTATTTATAAATATGGTGTTGGTAATGTAATATGAATATATTTGATGACATTCAAAACTCTTTTTTTTTATCAATTTGTATCTCGTCTAGTTTCTTTGACGCGATTAACGGTTAACAAACAAAACAAAGTTGTGTGTCTTATTTATACAAAACAAGGCTTAGTATTGTGTTCACTCGTCTATTTTCAAACAGTTCATTGTTCTTACAACAACAAACTAATATTTGCTTGTTCGATTCATTGTAAAAACATAATTGAATACTTCTTACCGTCATTAATTGAATCTAAAGAAATATAGTCTTTCCGTCAAAAAAATCTGAAACTACTCTTTCGATACATATCATGAAGATGAAAAAATACGGAACGTAGTGAGTTCCCACCATTGTTATAGTTATTTGAGTAAATCTTTACAATAATAAACGAGACTAATTATTACCTGCATGTGCCCATTTCAGAGCCGTAAGCGCATTGTTTTTGCCCCTCTTTGAATAATTGTGTAACGTTATATAATTTATAATGACATGCAAACGTACTGCACTTGTTCATTCAAATAGTTTTATTGTTGTTTCTAATTTAATGGTCTCCCATTAAACTATAAACCTATTAATAGATCTGTTAGTATCAGTTATTTAATCTGGGATCCTTTAGACATATCGTTAAGAGGAAAGGATGGCTGCTTGAAATTTAGAAAATAGGTTTTTAACATATCTATTGCTGGCGCGTTTTCCCGGGCTATCCCGCCCAAGGTCAATAGAGACAACTACAGCTTGGACCGATTATACCTATTTAAATTAGACGATCGCTATTTCGTAATCCTCGGTTTTCTCCTCCAAAACTGGAACGATTTAAAAAGTAATTCAAGAATCATAATAAGAAGAGCTTTGGCTATGTATTTCGGTTTTCCTTTGTTGTTTTATATTTGTCAAATTTGTTCGCTGGATGTCTGATAAGGCCTTTAAAAGTGGTAAGTTTTTGTGATTTTAGAAGGCTCCTAATTCTTATAATAAATAATTTATGGAGAAAAACACAACCGAGGGACATACAGTGGTACCTACAGATTGAATGGTATAATAATCATTGCTCTAGTGTCATTATCCTGAGAGGAAACTGTGGATTACGTTTGTATGGGACAAACGCCACCAGCATTTCCTCTTAAGAAAAAGATGTGCTTTTTGTATCATGTCACCCAAAGGTTCGCTTTAGGGATAAGTTAGCCTGTTTTCTAGCCACTTCGATCTAGGTTCTTCTACCTATCCTTTTCAATAATAACGGTAGCCAACCCAATACCAGTAAACCAATCAATAAAAATTGCTTCAAACATCCATAGCAGAAACATTGCAAAACACAATGAAATTTTATCCGACAAACAATTCAATTTGTTGTCTCAAATGTCTGATTGTTATGTAACTACGCGGACGGACGGACAGACAGACCGTTCAACGTCCTTGTCCATCTCACATAAATACTGGCTGTTGTTTACACTCCTGTTTCAGTCGACACAATACAAATGTTCAGTGCCTGTTATACATACTAACTGAGGTGCCTCCGAGATTTGACCCTCACTTCCAAAAGTGTTTCAAACAAGAAGTCTTTTGACGTCTAATGTTATGCGTACAACAAACACCAATTCACAAAAATATGTAGCTCTGAGTATATGGAGGGACTAAAATAATTTGAATGGTGGTACGCGAGGTTTGTCGCAATTGTCCAATTCAAAATTCAAAATCAAAATCATTTATTCAAATAGACCTTCGCAGGCACTTATGAAAAGTCTGACTCTAATACTCTAATACCGGTTCGGAAGGTTGCATTTGCTGAGAAGAGCCGGCAATAAACACAGCAATTACTCTTTTCAAAACAGGCTTAGATTCATTACATAATATTTACATTCTAATCGCACTGAAAACACGTGTGGGGATCTTTAACAGGTGGAGATTTCGATATGGCATATTTTCGAAACCATTGTTGGGTTCGTTATGCTGAACTTTAACTATGGAACAAATAGCGAATTCTCAAAAAAAAAATCTTTTCATAGTAAATGTCAACCTTGCTCAATCGTAATGTACGAAAAGTAGCAATTTTTTTTTAAATAAGTTTTTTTTATTGAATAAAAAAGTACAATCATGTGTATCGTTTACTAATTATCAGACACCCTATATAATACTTTTTAAATCATCTTTCCCTATAAGTATCTTAAGAATCTAGCTGCCCATCTGTTCGCTAACATTTTTTGAACCTATTTTGTAGAAAATTTATATTTTTGATTTTATTTTTGATCACTTTCTTTCTTTACTAAGATGTGATTGTGATCAAACACGAGTAGTAAACGAAACACTCAGTAAGAGCACAAGGAAAAACACTCGGCAGCAGTCATATGGAAACGTAAGGCCCTATAGAACAAAAGGTGTATAAATATACAAACAAACGGATGTACATACATATTTCATCGTATAACTGTGCTTCCGGGCAGGGCGCGCTCTGAATCTGTCTTGGAATGAAACACGACCTACGTTGGAGTGAGAGTAGGTACTCTTATTCCAAAGGCATGCATACTCATTCCTTTGACATTCAATTCTGTTTATAAAGTTGAATATGGAGATAGTTACGAACTCATTAAATGTGCCTTAATGAGTCGCTTCTCTGTATAATATTCGTAATAAAGTTACACGTGGCGCTTTTGATATTTGTATGAATTATGGGGCTTTGCGGTTTAGTTCTGTATGAAAAGAGATGTAATTTATGTAATAAATATTTGACTTTATATGATTCAAGAGTAGAAGTGCCTACCCATCTTACAGTCAAAGTTATGTAGGAGGGTCCTGGAGGTCAAAGCTACTGAAATTTCCTCCGGTTCGAAACTCAGTCTTTAACTGAGGAAGACTTGCACGAAACTTAATTTTATATTTTTTTAACAATCTGACAATTCTTCAAGTATTTTTTAAATAAGTTTAAATATAATCATAGAAAATACATATTTTTCTGAAGTCTGTATTGTGATAATGTGGGACAAAAACACTAATATCCAACTTTCTAGGAATTTAATGCCGAGTGAATCCACGATCAAAACTAATCTAATAATAATAATAATATAATCTTTCGAAAGTGAAGTCACACACAAGTTGCGCACGACGGAACCAAATTCTCTCAGTAGGGTGATATAGTTATAGGTATAAAGTTGATAATTCGAATCGTTTTTGAATAGTTTCGGGATTCTGACTATGTAATCTCAAACAAATCATCTAGAAGTGTCCACCTTGTGTGCGCAAGAGTCATAGACCCGCGAGTATTATCTAGAACTTCGCAACTTGAAAGAGTTATAAATAAATCTATATTATGAGCTGTAGCGGTTATCCCAAGGGAGTGCAGAATGGGGTTGTGGGGTGTGAAGAGATGAATGCAGCAATACGTGAGTGATACATAGGCTACGGTAACCGCTTACCGTCAGACGGGCCGTTTCCTCGATCTACTTTAGTAGTAAAAAAGAGGCATTTTATGGTAGGCCATTACAAGTTACTAATGTGAAGATACTAAGCACAAACAGTTTATAAAAGGTAACTGTCTCTCAAGTACATACACCGGACACATCAAAATTATAATAGAAACAAACACCTAATTAAAAAAACTAAACATAATTTATTTTGTAAAAATCAAACAAGTATTAGATTCGACAATCCTCCTTCTCATGACCGCATCTAGCAGACTCTTGACATTTGACACAGTCATAATATTTGCATCTAAATTATACACACATGCACTGAGTTTAATAATACCTACCTATCCGTTTGTACTGCATACCTACATTATTTATTGCATTTGAATACAACGTTCGGAAGATCTTAAATTGTAAGTGTCTATAATTGCACTTCAAAATGGTCAAGAGGCGACCAAGTCCCAATGTGACATAATTTGTATAGATAAAATCTGTTAGACCATCATATTTATACGATGGTTAAAAGTAACAGTTAAGTTATTGAAGTTTGCGTTTTACCAAACATTTTCCCAAGAATAACTATCTACGGAGAGTAAATTCATAACACCGCGATTATTTTAATAGCGGCTGCAACACAGTTGACACATCTTCACAATGAAAGTTCACTTTTATAATCCAGCTAAATAAAAATAGTTGACGTAAGATTTCACATTGTACTTGAGAACCAAGAGTGTTTTGAGTTCTGCTCGTTTTTATATTCAATCGTTTATTCTTGAGTAACATAACATAGGCATGGGAAAAACACTAACGAAGTTATACGAGAAATAGATTAAGAGTAAAATACTCCAGGTATAGATACTCTAGTGTTACTTGAAAAATCTTATGGTGCGTCCAAGCTTGGCGAACCGAACACGAGCCGAGCCACGAACGAGCCTACAACGAGCACGATGCGAATCCCTTTGTACGTGAAAAAACTGACAATCGGCTCGTTCGAGGCTCGCGAGCCCGTCCACGCTACGCGAATCTTGCTCGCAGTGTGCTCGTTCGAGGCTCGGCTCGTGCTCGGTTCGCTAAGCATGGACGCACCATTACAGTAGAGTTTTGGACGGAGAAATGAATTTACAAAAAAAACTAACAAAGTTTCATTTATTTACATGAGTGAGACCATAGTAAGACATGTATACATTTTACAATTGGCTCTACCCGCGCTAGATTGCGTAAAGGCTCCGACGAAAAACTAAATTGTCTTTTTTTGTAGTTAACAATTTAGCCACTCAGTACTCAACACCGGTGCGTATGGAAATCATTATTTTTTCAATGTTTGTTTGATAACAAACCGCGGAAGAAGGAAAACAACTAACGTCACCTTTATGTGACACAAATGATGTATAGTTAGTAAAGCTACGGCGCGGGCGCAGGCGACTGTCACCGAATGTGCGCACGACCTTCGTACACGTACGACGAAGGAATTTCAAATGAAACGATCATACGCACATGATTTTCCTCAATATTGCCTAAACATAAATAATGATGACATCTTTAAGAATAACGAACCGACCACACGGAGGTTGCGTGAATGCAGATCGAAACTATTGTTCTTGTGGCCTTAATCATACAAATAGTAAGTATAGGTCCTGAGATATTCCTACAAACTAATAACTAGAGAGATAGAGAGAGGTAGAGCATAGCTTTGTCGCCTAAAGATCAGCTCGACTGGAGAAATACCTCATTGTGTTCCTTCGCGTAAGATTGTCAGAGCTCATCAGTGGAGGGAGGAATTCCCCGGGTATTGCAAGCGTCTGTAGCCTACGGTACGGGACGTATGCTTGATTTGCCGATATTGTCGTATCCACCATCCTAAACTTATCTCAAAATAGAGTGTTAACTATAACAAAAATAAATTATACTGCTGACACAATGTCACTCGCATTTGTTATTCATGGCATTTTAATAGACTGTTCAATGCCATTTCTTTCTTTTAGTACCATGAATCATGGTTTATCAAAACTAATTTGTATAATTTGAAATGTATGCAAATGAAAGTTATTTACGAGCGATCAATCTATTTTATCTGTGCTACGGCTCACTGGATCAATTCATTAATTAACAGGCATTTCTGTCACATAAAACTTTTTATTTTACTCTTTGATAATGACAAGATTTATGACATGTCTTTATTTTTTTGTAAGTACTAAACAAACACACCCTCTTATGTCGAATATCCTCGGGTGCGGACGGGATTATTGCTTCATGGGAGTGGAGTTGTAAATGTGCGTGCGGCTCACTCGTATCTCATAGGCGTATATCAATTGTGTACTCCATCTGGTACAAAATTGCAAAGCTATTATTTTGATTCTAAAAGTTCTTAGAAAGATATGAAAAGGTGATCCAAAAATAAAAGTAGAAGAGAATACCAAATACGTACGTATAAAAAGGAGCTAACTTCACAGAAATCATTCCTATTTGCATATTTTCTTTTTTTGATAAATAACAAGTGGCTAATACGTAGATTATACATCATATGGTGCGTCCATGCTTGGCGAACCGAGCACGAGCCGAACGATTCGCGTAGCGTGGACGGGCTTGCGTGCCTCGAACGAGCGCCGTTGACATTTTTTTCACGAACAACGGGATTCGCATCTTGCTCGTTGTAGGTTCGTTCGTGGCTCTGCTCGTGCTCGATTCGCCTAGCATAGACGCACCATTATATGTGAATTTAAATGTGTACCGTCACAGTTTTCTTGAATGAAAAACACCAAGAGGTTTCCACTATGTACACGATCCGAATACTAAATCGTAGCCTTCCATGCATCATTTGAACACTAGAACACATGTATTACATAAACCCTTCGCAGGTTAACAATTATTATGTATGTAAGAACGTTGAGCTGTGTCTTGACTATACTGTACTGTCGTACAGTTGGATAGGTCTTCAGTAGCATACATAAATTTGAAGGACCACCTGACTTAGTATGCTGTTATTGCATGACTAGGTAAGGTATTAGAGGTTTTATGAACGAGGGCATCTAGAAAATATGTTTAAAAGATGAAAATTGAGAACATAAAAAGTTGCTTTAGGAATAATTAAAACCGATCACAATGTCCAATTATTTATTCAGTGTAGGCTTCAGACAAATTAAGTCCACTGAAATCAGATATCATGTAAGAATTTAAGAACCGCCAAACAAAAAACAGCAAGGTTACAGTTGTAAATATTTTTGGTCAATCTACTGACAACATTTTTGTACTAGGGTTTTTTTTTCGAGTTTGCAGTTAATACCACATTGATAAACATAAAGAACAAAACATAGATTTCGGAAAATGGGTACTAAACGTATTTGTATAAAAACGAATTCAGAATCTCCTCCTTTTTTAAGTCGGCAGAGAACTTGCGTGTGCCGGTCCTAAGAAGTAACACCAAGAATTAAATTTCCTCAATTATTAATAAAACATTAACCAATTAGATACCATAAATTACCCAGTTATATAACATAGTAGTATACATTGAACAATGTAGAGATGCTGTAGATAAATCATTAATCTGTGGCATTAATTAGCATGAGGCCGCCGTACAAAGCCCGACATGGCGCTTACGGCCCGCGCCGCGCCAGAGGAAAACCCTACATAGCTTAGTCACAGCACAGCTTCCTTATAACGTGACCCACATATATGTCGTAGTTCGACTGTTGAATAAGGCATTCCATTATACATATGGGTACTTCCCTATTGTAGAGCCAAGAAATTCATTGTCCGCTTTGAAATTGAAGATGAGAAAAACTTTGAAGTCAATTTGAGTTGCAAGATTGTAAGTAAAAGTCAAAGTCAAAGCCATTTATTCAGTTTAGGCCCCAGAAGGGCACTTATAATAATAATAATAATAATTTTATTTATTGCCACACATTAAAAGCTTAGTACATATTAACACAAAAATTACGGCTAAAATCTATACAAGTCTATGAGTCTTCTGGCTCCCAAGCTAGAATAATCTGTATTATGGGAGTCAGTGAACCTCTATACAAAGTGAAGGACTAGCGCCAAAAATGCTTTATAATACAATACAATAGGAAACGTGTGGATGTGTGAAAGGGTAGAGTGGGGGTGTGTGTGTGAGTGTTTGTTTTAAGTACCATCCGAGGACGTGCGTATGAATACACAAGGCACGACCGAGGACCTTTTCAAAGCGAGGACCTTTTCGAGGGTCCTCGGTTTGACCTGACCAAAGATTCGTAATCTGCAAGCGATTTTGAGCCTTTCTATATACTTAATATGAAAAAGTGGTCCGAACCTCGGTTTGATCAAGAAAATCCATAATCTTACACAGGCAGTGTGTATCCCACCAGATGGCGCCACTTCGTCTCTCACACACCCTCATTACACATAATTTCATGTTGATTGTATTATCCGAGGACATATGTGTTACCTTTCACACAAAAGACCTCGGTTGGCTAGTTTTTCGGAACAATGTGTATGTAGGACCTCGGTTTGCTAGATTTTCCGAACAGTGTGTATGTAGGACCTCGGTTTGCTAGATTTTCCGAACAGTGTGTATTATAGTCCTCGTTTTGACTGTTTTCATCTTGTGTAAAGACGAGTGTTGTTCTATCATTTCCTAGGCGTTCATCAGTTGGATTAAATCTTTTAAAACATCTTTAGTATCTACTAAGTGCACGAGGATTATGATGCTTCTTCTGCAATATGTGCTAAATACCTAATATACGACATTATGTTTAAGAAGAATCTATATCTAAAGTAGAAATGCCGTCTAAGTGAAATGTCAGTAGTAAGATTTGAAGCAAACCAAAGGTACAAAGAAACAAATAACGTGGACGTACATAAAACTTTATCGAAGGTGTATTTTAATTTTTTTATGATGAATATGTATTTAATACATTAAAATATATTACGTGTAAGTTGTTTATTTAATAAATGATACATATTGAATAGATTTTACATAACAATTCCAGATGAGAATTATTGCTTGTTTCTTACTTTTTACCTGGCTACCATTCGAAAGTGGAAAATCTGTCTCCGAGCATTTACCGATGTGTTCCAGTAGCGTTAAATTCAAGGCTTTGTGTGCTTATCACCTTCGACATCATTCGACCCTTACCATGGTGAGATTAGGTCAAACATAAGAACTATTTAAACCTAATATGTATGCCAAACCGATGCTATCAACTGTTGTAAACTTTCCTCATGAAGAGAAAACCCTGTCTGCAGCATTACCACAAACAGGTCATTATAATAGTTTATCTCTCTAAACCTAATGTGTATGCCAAATTTGAAGACGATGTTATCAACCGTTGAGGAATTGCCTCATGAAGACACGACCCTGGCTGCAGCATCACCAAAAACTGGTAATATACTAGTTTAACCCTCTAAACCTTACGCGTATGCCAAACTTGAAATCGATGCTATGAACCGTTGAGGACTTGCCTCATGAAGACACGAACCTAGGCGCAGCATCACCAAAAACTGGTAATATACTAGTTTCACTCTCTAAGCCTTAGCCGTATGCCAAATTTGAAGACGATGCTATCAACCGTTGAGAACTTGCCTCATGAAGACACGACCCTGGCTGCAGCATCACCAAAAACTGGTAGTTTACTAGTTTAACTCTCTAAACCTTACGCTTATGCCAAATTTGAAGACGATGCTATCAACCCTTGAGGACTTGCCTCATGAAGACACGACCCTGGCTGCAGCATCACAAAAAACTGGTAATACACTTGTTTAACTCTCTAAACCTTTCGCGTATGCCAAATTTGAAGACGATGCTATCAACCGTCGAGGACTTGCCTCATGAAGACACGACCCTGGCTGCAGCATCAACAAAACTGGTAGTTTACTAGTTTAACTCTCTAAACCTCACACGTATGCCAAATTTGAAGACGATGCTATCAACCGTTGAGGACTTGCCTCATGAAGACACGACCCTGGCTGCAGCATCACAAAAAACTGGTAATTTTCTAGTGTAACTGTCTAAACCTTACGCGTATGCCAAATTTGAAGACGATGCTATCAACCTTTGGGGACTTTCCTCATGAAGACACGACCCTGGCTGCAGCATCACCAAAAACTGGTAGTTTACTAGTTTAACTCTCTAAACCTTACGCGTATGCCAAATTTGAAGACGATGCTATCAACCCTTGAGGACTTGCTTCATGAAGACACGACCCTGGCTGCAGCATCACAAAAAACTGGTAATACACTTGTTTTATTCTCTAAACCTTACGCGTATGCAAAATTTGAAATCGATGCTATCAACCGTTGAGGACTTTCCTCATGAAGACACGACCCTGGCTGCAGCATCACCAAAAACTGGTAGTTTACTAGTTTAACTCTCTAAACCTTACGCGTATGCCAAATTTGAAGACGATGCTATCAACCGTTGAGGACTTGCCTCATGAAGATACGACCCTGGCTGCAGCATCACAAAAAA
This sequence comes from Achlya flavicornis, assembly GCA_947623365.1. Taxonomy (NCBI): domain Eukaryota; kingdom Metazoa; phylum Arthropoda; class Insecta; order Lepidoptera; family Drepanidae; genus Achlya; species Achlya flavicornis. Next base: position 482,991 of record OX392472.1, read on the forward strand.
CTGGTAATACACTTGTTTAATTCTCTAAACCTTACGCGTATGCAAAATTTGAAATCGATGCTATCAACCGTTGAGGACTTACCTCATGAAAACACGACCCTTGCTGCAGCATCACCAAAAACTGGTAATATACTAGTTTAACCCTCTAAACCTTACGCGTATACCAAACTTGAAATCGATGCTATGAACCGTTGAGGACTTGCCTCATGAAGACACGAACCTAGGCGCAGCATCACCAAAAACTGGTAATGTACTAGTTTCACTCTCTAAGCCTTACGCGTATGCCAAATTTGAAGACGATGCTATCAACCCTTGAGGACTTGCCTCATGAAGACACGACCCTGGCTGCAGCATCACAAAAAACTGGTAATACACTTGTTTAATTCTCTAAACCTTACGCGTATGCAAAATTTGAAATCGATGCTATCAACCGTTGAGGACTTACCTCATGAAGACACGACCCTTGCTGCAGCATCACCAAAAACTGGTAATATACTAGTTTAACTCTCTAAACCTTACGCGTATGCCAAATTTGAAGACGATGCCATCAACCGTTGAGGACTTGCCTCATGAAGACATGACCCTGGCTGCAGCATCATCAAAAACTGGTAATACACTTGTTTAATTCTCTAAACCTTACGCGTTTGCAAAATTTGAAATCGATGCTATTAACCGTTGAGGACTTACCTCATGAAGACACGACCCTTGCTGCAGCACCACCAAAAACTGGTAATTTACTAGTTTAACTCTCTAAACCTTACGCGTATGCCAAATTTGAAGACGATGCTATCAACCTTTGAGGACTTTCCTCATGAAGACACGACCCTGGCTGCAGCATCACAAAAAACTGGTAATTTTCTAGTGTAACTGTCTAAACCTTAGGCGTATGCCAAATTTGAAGACGATGCTATCAACCTTTGAGGACTTTCCTCATGAAGACACGACCCTGGCTGCAGCATCACCAAAAACTGGTAGTTTACTAGTTTAACTCTCTAAACCTTACGCGTATGCCAAATTTGAAGACGATGCTATCAACCGTTGAGGACTTGCCTCATGAAGACACGACCCTGGCTGCAGCATCACAAAAAACTGGTAATACACTTGCTTAATTCTCTAAAGCTTACGCGTATGCAAAATTTGAAATCGATACTGTCAACTGTTGAGGACTTGACTCATGAAGTGCTATGACGACCCTAGCTGAAGCATCACTTCACCACAAATAGTTAATATTTTAGTTAAACTTTGTAATGTAACTAAAGTAAAAACTCATTGGGGAGGGTCGGTAACGCGTGAGTGATGCGTCGTATGTTGCAAGCGTCCATATGGCTACGGGAACCGCTTACCATCAGGCGGGCCGTATATGCTTGTTTACTAAATAAAGCTGTTGCTTTCGACACTCTGACAAAAATCTTTTGAAAAGCGCCAACAAACTTAAAGTCACTGACATGTCCTCGCTTGGTAGCTCAGATTAGAAAATGTGTGTACGAAATAAAGATAACATTAATAAATTATCTTAAACGCAAATTGATTAGGTAGATTTTCCAAGTCCTCGCTTTGATCAAGTTCTGCGCGGGAAACTGCCCTCGGTTTGGTAATGTAAAGTCTAACACAGCGTCCGCACTTTGTACAAGATATAAGTAATAATGTGTAAAAAAGGTCCTCGGAAGTATATGGCAGGGCTTACGTAAGAGGTCCTCGGTTGGCTCACACAAAGCCCTCGTATGTGCATCGCTGGTCACGTTTAGGTGTGTATTTTAGGTCCTCGGTATGATAGCCACAATTCATACGACAAAAAACTGAGATAGCGCTATACCAATAAGGTCATCACTCTAGATTTTTTTTCCTGTCTCTTTCTATCTTATTCATAAAACCCTGTGAGGTCATTAAACCTGTTTTTCGGAGGGTCCTCGGTTTGTACAAGAAAAGATAAGGTCCTCGTAAGGGTGTCTGTACAAACAGGGGTGTGTGTGTGGGTGTGGTGTGAATGTCAGAGTCTTCATCATCTGAGTAAATCCTCAGTCATCTCATAGTCCAAGCTTGAAGGTCACATTTACTGAAGTTACCACCGGTTCGGAACTCGGCCTTCAACTGAGAAGAATCCGGCAAGAAACTCAGCAAGGTTACTTTTTTAAAATATGTTTTGGACAATCTGACTATGTTTGGCTTTTACTTTCCAAATAATTTACATAAAATTAAAAAACATATTTCTAAGCATAGATACAGACGAAAAAAGAACAAGAAAATGAATAAAAAATGATAAACTTAAAAAAAACACAAGTCTGTTTAAAAACTAAATTGCAAGTACATTACTTACAACTTCAAAGACAATCATCGATCAGTCTCAGACAAATTGATCGATTGACCGCAATATGACCGCATTAAAATACATCTGACCGACATTCACGTAGACATTTTATCAGATGTCTGTATCTCCAATTTACCAGCAACAGATAATCATCTAGCTGACCCCTTATACAGGCACGTATATTCGATAATAACCCTGGATATATACATGCATATGTTATATACAGGTCATAGCAATTGTAACCTATTCTCTAATTGGTCAGTTAGCCATCAAACGATTGACATTGGTTCACATATTTTAGCGGAAGGTTATAAATGTTTTTGTTTGAGTTAGAGTTTTGTTAGCGAGACTTATGTAACAAAACTACTGTTTTTAATCTTATTACATAAGGACTTTGATGAAATACTTTATAAGATGTTTTGAAGCATAATGGGGGAACTATTTCACTACAAAATTGTATAGAAATATTAATAGACGGATTATTTTATTAAAAAAGCGGCCAAGTGCGAGTCGGCCTCGCCCATGAAGGATTCTGTAGCAGCAAGTAACATAATATAAAAGTTCTTGTATTGAACGAAAGGTAAATTGAGGTTTACGATTTATGACGTATTAAAAAAACTACTTGCTAGATCTCGTACAAACCAATTTTGAGTGAGTCCCATCGGACCCGGTGCCTCTGCCCCGTTAACGGGGTCGATGGGAAAAAGAGTGCCATCGGACCCGGTAGCTTCAATGTGTGCGTGTACCGGGTCCGATGGCACTTTTTTTCCCAGAGGCAGAGTCTTCGAGGCCGATGGAAAAAAGAGTGCCCTCGGACCCGGTACACGCACACACTGAAGCTGCCGGGGCCGATGGCACTATTTTTTCAATGGGAAAAATAGTGCCATCGGCCCCGGTAGCTCCGGTAGAACGGGGTAGATACAAAACCTAAAATAAACCGGCGTCGCTGATTAAAAGGAAGGATGGCACGGATCAATTGCCAGTTTGATTATATAAACAAACGTCACAGAGCTGGTTACCAGGATAACAGAAGTTCTTAAGAGATAAGCTTAAGAAAATCAAATCAATTTAGTATAGAACTCACACATACTGGCTTAGTCAAGTTATAAATATTATTATTTTATTTACTAAAATTACTAATACGTAAATTGATACGTGTCTAAGGTAAGCATAACATAAAAGCAATAGGTGTTTAAAAATATGCCATAGCCACGAGGAGTAACGAAGCCAAACAATAAATACAAAGCGATTTCAACCCTTCCTTATCTATCATTTAAATATTTATCATTTAATCATTAAAATTTTTTTTTAAATAGGAATCGCCTCATATTACGAAGTCGTAGCACAACAAGTTGAAAATATGTCAGCATCATTGCATGGTATCCGTTTAAATGAGTCTATACTTTAGGACGACTTAATTCGAGAGAAAACAACGGAACTTTTAAATGGACAAATAACAATTGGACATTTCCTAGAAGCACTGCGTTAGTTAGTACCAAATTGAGGCATAAATATTAAGTAATTAATCAATGAAGACGATCAATGTACGAAACTGATTATAGGAATCATAGTAATTATATTGTTGGATAAAGGTACTATTTTGTAATGATTTGTAACGTTGATTTTTTGCCAGAATGTTTTTTTTTAAACAGATTTTATTATGAAAATATTGTATTTGTTTACAATATACAATACAAGTAAATTAAAAACACTAAGATAATAAGTAGTTAGGAGATTAGATATTAATGTGATTATAACTGATCAATTTTACGTATCTGTGATTATAGTAATTAATTAATTAGTATATTTTTGCTAAAAAAAAACTATTTTGTTATATTCTTGTTTTGCGAAGTTGATTTTATGGTAGGTAAATACTGTTTTTTCTTTATTGTTGATTATTAAAATAATATTTAGTTTAAAAGTTTAGGAACACTACTATAAAAATAGTAAGTAGTTCAGGTATTAATGCGATTATTGGAGACTGATAACAATGAACGTATCTGTGATTATAGAAATTAAGTAGGTGATTATATTGTTTGCTAATGAGACTTTTTTGTAATTTTCTTGTCTTGCGACGTTTATTTTTTTGAATCGTTGATTATTAAAATATTATAGTTTTTCATATAATAAATACTGAATATAATATTTATCATTATTGTATTTATACGCATTAATTTCTCTAGTTGAAACGAGTTTCATCATATTCCGTTATCGTCAAGGTTTCAATAATACCAGGATAAGAGAGGTTTGAAAGAATTATCTTATGTAATTTCAAGTTATGACAGACAAAATATTTATGGCGGTAGGTACAAGAATATTAAAAGTTTGGAAGTGTATTACCACCACCATAAGATTTTTATAAATTGTTATTTTTGAAAGATATCATGTTAAGAGCTAAAAAGCATTATTTTGGATTTTACTTGTGTACTTTTCATCTTATAGAATCAAGCCAGTGTGTGTGAGCTCTATACACAATTGTGTTTGATTTTGTCGAGCTAATCTCTTAAGAACTTCTGTTATCCTGGTAACCAGCTCAGCTACGTCGATTTAGGTTTTTTTATATATATAATCAAACTGGCATATGAAACTTGATCCGTGTCATCCTTCCCGGCGGTTAAAACGGCGACGCCGGCTAATTTTATGTTTTGTATCGTCCCGATGATGGGAGATACCGGGGCTAATGGCACTCTTGAGGCGGATCGAAAAATGAGTGCCATCGGTCCCGGTACTCGCACACATTGAAGCTACCGGGTCCGATGGCACTCTTTTTCCCATCGACCCCGTTAACGGGACAGAGTCATCGAGGCCGATGGAAAAAAGAGTGCCATCGGACCCGGTGCACGCACACACTGAAGCTACCGGGTCCGATGGCACTTTTTTTCCCATCGGACCCGTTAACGGGACAGAGGCACCGGGTCCGATGGGACTCACTCCCAATTTTTGGTGGAAGTTTGCATCGTAATTACATCATATATTTTTTTTAGTTTTATCATTCTCTTTTTTTGTTTTTTTTCTATTTTTTGTTTTTTTCTATTTTTGTGTGAAAATCTTAATGTGGTTCACAGAATACATCTACTTACAAAGTTTCAACATTATAGTTCTTATAGTTTCGGAAAAAAGTGGCTGTGACATACGGACGTACAGACAGACAGACAGACAGACATGACGAATCTATAAGGGTTTAGTTTTTTGCCATTTGGCTACGGAACCCTAAAAAAGGCTTGGGCTATCTTAATAACTGGGTGTTACAAGACTGACTTACACCTTATTTATTATTAAGGGGGTATTCGGTAGGTCTACGAAAATTTGGTAAAATCATCTAAAACTAAAAACTATTGTAATAAGTAAATATCGATTCCTTCCCCGTAACAACTTTCCGTACGAGCATTCTCTATGTAGTTCAACTACTTAACTTTTTCGTCAATCACAAAAAACGACACACTGGTCTAAAGACACATGCTCCAGTTATTTAATAAGATATTTTTCTAGATCACTAATCAAACAGTCATAATTTGGAATTCTACATGAGTGTGCGAAAGAGACAGCACTCGCAGAAAGTCCCGTACACTTTCACCCGAGGCCGCGTGCCCGTCAATCAAAAGCAGCCTCTTTATGTGCACGCGCCGATCTAGACCATAGATAAATAACGGTAAAATGCATTAGTTCATCTCAAATCATAATTCTACAGTTAGGTTGCAGTGACCTCTAACTGTCGGCCTCCCGCTGTTAATTTCATTGGTTGTGTTATAATAGTAACTAAGATCTGGGGGTACTTCGATATGTTGATCTCTCTCTCTGATACCATGTTTTAGTAAGTTCCTATACCTAGTATTTAAACGCCGAACTATTCAATCTATTTTTATTATCAAAACGGCCTTCACACTTGCAAACTAAACTCTGAAAGAAACAACCACAGGTACCTAAAAAATTTTGATTCTCTTCAAAATGTTTGCTGTCATTGCATAATGACATATTGTGATCGTATTTCTTTGACATTTTGATAGTTTTGGTACCCATATGAATTATATTCCGTGCTTCGGAAGGTACATAAGCCGTTGGTCTCAGCTATCAGTTAAGTGCGATAGTCGTTAAGCTAGTTGGCTGCATCATAGGCGGCTTAAAATCTTCCACAGTAGGTTGGCCACTAGCCTACCTCCACCAATCCGCAGTGGGTATTATGCGTGTTTGAGTATTTGGCGAAGAGAGACTACCATAATATAGTTTTATGTTGACCCATTGTACCTACCATTAGACAATTTAATTGCATACCTACACTACCTTAATAATATGCCAAGTACGGTCAATGAACACCGTTACACAGTTATTGTAGGTTTACTGTCAAGTTATAGTTTTATTTTACGTTTAGCTGTCAGGCACTTGGGAGTAGCCACTCTGTATTTCTAATATAAAGAAAGTAGGTAAATTTATTTATCAGATATAAGGGGACGCATACTCTACCATAGTCATAAATCCTTGATCAATATCTTTTCCCGTTAATTACATAGGTGACTTAGGGATAAGATAATCTTATTAGTATGTCAAAATAACACAATTATGATAGCTATTTATACGTACATGTTTAACATGTATGTAAGCTAGTTCCTACAGAAACCAGGTCGGAGGGTTACAGGCGGTCACATGGTTGATGCCACATTTATCAATATCGTACAGTACACAGTAGGAAAAGTGTTAAAAACATGAAATTCAAAGCAGCACTTTCCGAAAGATTGAAACTGTAAAAAGTCCTAGAAAATCTTGTGCCTGCCTTCTACACGAAAATTTCAACAAAGCTGTATTTTTATAAACAGATAAAAATGTTATTAAAAAGTTGTAATTTTCCTTCATAATTAGTAATAATTTATTTAGGTACACGAAATCATGATTGTTAAATAATTAGGCCTCCGGAGACCAGCGCGCGGGAGCTCTTTCCAGCTTGGCTATCCAAAGAGGAAACGCTGCTAGCCTACTGGGTACTTTGCCGGCAGACGCGAGGAAATTTTCTATTTTCTGTGTAGTCTTAATAACTATTTTCCTTCTATTATTATTATTCTCTACAAAATGAAGTACACAAGAAAATTCATAATTTTCATTGGTAAGTCTATGCCATAATGAGCTATTGAGAACTTCATGATGCTAATTGTATTCTATTTACGTCATAATTCGCGAGAAATTATGAATTATGATTTAACGATTCCTCGTAAGAAAACCTTGTCCGTAATTTTATCGTAACATTATTATTGAAAATACATAGATTTGCGTGTTATTAACATTTTCTTACTTACATTATGAAGATGAAGATGTACTGGAAATCTAAGGGAGTTAATGATCTCGTAAAACTTATGATTCTATTTTTACCTATTATAAACGTTATATAGTAAACATTCTACGCTCGCTATATTACTTTTTATATTACCTATTAATGGTTAATTGTTTATACATAATCACATACATATATATAAATATATATCATATAAAAGAATGGGTACATAAAACATGTAGTACGTGCACAGCAGTACACACTTAAACTTAAACTTTCATAGTAATTATTATATAAGACGAGATGACCTAGCCCCCCATAGCACAGGGAATCCTAGTTTGAGGAGCTAGAACTCAGATAAAATTACATACTTAATTGTAAAAAAATTAAAAATAAATGTACTTACCTACTTATAAGTTATACCTAATGTATGTACCTACTATATTGTTTCTGAATAAAGAAAATTATTATATAATTATTATTATACTATACGGATTAAAAATACGGATTTAAACATGTTCCACGGATAATAGATCAAAGATATATAGGATACTTTTCATATTTAGGAAAATATTAGATTTCTCGAAAACGGTAACATAAAATACACCTACGTAGAAGGAATACGAAATAACTCTTGGGTTTCATAACATGTATTACATTTCGGTAATTGACCCGAGCCAGCCCCTAAATATAAAGTACCTAAGCAATGCTACCTTTTCGCTTAATTAATTCTGGAAAGGTTCTCAGTTACAAATGGATAATAATATTGCGTTTTCCAGGCTGTTGGAAAATTCTTGAAGTCCAAAAATCGTTACGTCCTTTGGGACTTGATTTCATTGACATTTGACACTTTTTTTTGCCAGCCAGTGATAGTCAGTGTACATCGTTGGCGTATGCTTTTCATTTCAACCATCATAACATTTTGCGAGTATACAGTTTGACTGTATTACCTACCACAGAGTTAAAAATAACTACGTACAACAAACTTTGAGTTTTCCGTTTTATTTTCATTTGGGCTCAAACTCAAAACTCAATTATTCAGATAAGTTTTTACATTTTAGTAGGTAGTAATTATTTTAAATAAACAAAGAGATGACCTGAGAAGAGCCTTATGAACGTTACACTTGACTCTGACACCTGTTTTAATACACTGCGAAGACACCGGCAAGTAATGATAACAAGTGTGTTGTATTTCAAACGTATCGGTTAGTGTGACAAGTAAAAGTATGTCATGAATAACCTGCGCTTGCGCTTCAGCCTGAGACTATTATTTATCTGTGGCCTGTGGCCTGACTCAGCGAGTAACGGAGATCAAATTGACGCTTCCTCCGAAACGTGCCACAATTACACCGTCACGCCAACAGGTTATTACAAAAATAAGTGACATGCTAAGTGACTTATTTAGGCTAGAGAATAACGATAGTATTTGTACTTAATATAAAGATACGATGGAAATACGTTACAATTGGTCCAGGTGCCCATGGAATAAATTGAGGCATTTAAAATGTTCATATCAGTAAGTGTAAAGAATTGACGTTTGAAAACGCTAACTAATTAGTTTGCGTTTACGACACTTCTCTATAGGAATTGGCACAGCGCCTCTAGCGGAATACTCATGGTACTAATTTCTCCCATACAAATTTATAGTTAACACAAACGAATTAGTAAGCGTTTATTAACGTCAATTCTTTACACTGGACGCCGCAATAAAAATTTGAAATTCTCTAACAATTTTATATTACCGATGATAGAGTCAATTGTTCATGGCTTAACAAAGTTGAAACTGAATAAATATTTTTTGAGTCTGAGTTTATTAATTGACGATCGTAACTTCTGTTTACCCGCGATAGTGTAAAAGCTCCTACCTAATTTATTAAATGCACTTTGCATTTAATAAAATATGAACATTGGAAAAGGTTCAAATCCTTTTTTATTAACATACAATTTTTACAATTAAGAATATACAAGAGTGATAACATGTGCTGCTATATTATAGACACGCACGTGTCTAAAACATAATATTTCCCAGTGAGTAAACTAACCGCTTTATGTACCTATTTGCGGACTTCACACGCTCCGTACACGCGTGCGATAATACGCGTATAGAGTACAGACAATTGTAGAGTGTGGTGTGCGGCAACGGCTCGGCTCGTGCTCGGTTCGCCAAGCATGGACGCACCATTATGAGCTAAATACCTGCCTGCTGGAAATAAGGAATATGTCTCACTAAGTGGAAGGAAACGCAGCAAGCGAGTGGTCCAGGTGGAGCCCCAGGGGTCTCGGGAGACTCAACGGGGGTCTACGTTAGATAGATCTAATCTTCAAATGTATTGACGAGTTTAAGGAATATCGTAGAAATCGGTCTACTAGAAAAAAGTTTGGGAAAGAATCGTCCCTCTGACGTAAAATATATCGTTGAATTAGCTTCTCGCTAGTCGTCGGCTGTCGGACATTTGTATCAGGAAATGTTAGCAATTTATCTTACAAAACATCTTTCATCATTTATTAGTGTTTGTTTTGCAAGTTGCGATTCCAGTTTTCGTTTGTGAACTGTACCGCGACGGTGGCTTGCTAGTTAGTTATTAAACATCATTTGAACCGGATTCTTCAATAGTTTATTTATTTATGATTGTTGGCTACCAACAAAAAACAAGACTTCGAAGATACATTTTATTGAAGTATAAAAGTCAGCGTTAATCGGTTTCAATTGATTTATCATCCCTATAAGAGGCTATTTGTGTTTGAATTTGCTTATTGTCTGTTTATTCTGAACCTGGGTGTAGTTAAGTATACACCTACAAGAAGTATATCAGTTATCTGTATCGGTAGTACAAGTTCTTCTTAGTTCGGGATCAGAGATGTGAGGCCGTTTGTGAAGTGTGTCGATAACGCATGAGCGATGCCCCGTATGTTGCAAATTACCATATGGTTACAGACCGCTTACCATCAGGCGGGCCGTACGCTTGCTTACCGACTTCTTGTTATAAAAAAATTTATCTTTTCTATTCACAAAATAGATTCTATGAGCAAAATAGTCGCGGTACATACCTGGGGGTGATTGCAGTACCTCTATCAGATATATATATATCTATGGAGGGGAATATCAGTCAATATGATTATATTTTATTGAATATCAGTCAATCTGTATAAATATGATATCATAACAAACAACTCAACAAACAAAAGTGAGAATGCAAGTAACGATGTCAAACAAATAAATAAACACAATATATTGTCTATGATATAAACCAGTCTTCATAATCATCTCAATTATATAATATATTCACATAAGGTTTTTATTGACAATATTTATTGGTTTATTAGCTATTTCATCATCTTGCTATAATCTCTACATCTTATAATAAATAAAATCTTTGTTTGTTTGGAAATATTAACTTATTAGTCTAAGTTGTTGTATAAAAATTTCAAGACATAAATCAACTCAATGACCTTTTACCCTATAAATATGACTAGTATACTGCATACTCAGATTACAGAAAAAGGCAGATGGAGCGCGTGGAACATGGGAGTGAGTCCAAAAAAGCAAATACAAATTAATAAACAGATACCTGGTATTCACTTTTGAATTTTTATTTGCTTTGTTTAAACAAAGTATATTGAAAAGAAAGTGTTTTTCGTTAAATAAAGTTTGTTAAGCAAAGCAAATACAAATTCAAAAGCGAATACCAGGTTATTGTTTATTAATTTGTATTTGCTATATCTGCCTTTTGTTCTGTAATCTGTGACTGCATATCAAAATTTACAATTTAGGTATGTATTTTAAAATGTAGATGTAAAAATTAATAGGTATATCATTGTAAAATAAACTGCCATACGATCTACTGATAAAGTTCAAGAACTATTACCTAGTGACGGACAGCGCGGGATTTTATAAAATCCCGGGATTAAAACTCCCGTGTTACGTCATCAAGAGAAAGAACTGTTCGTGCGAAGTAATTAGAAATACATACATAGGCCGGTATATACAGTGCAACAAGTACTTAAGCAATTATTTATGTATAATTCTAACTCTACATTCGTATTCGATAGTGGCCGAGAGCCGCTGCACGTGTGCGTGCATTCATTACACTCATTCAGTTTCGTTATTCAAATCGAGTGTATGGAAAGTGTGGGCGCGGCTTTATTAAATGTACCTACATAAGTACACTCAGTAACAATGCTACTGATATTCCCGTAATTCTTGGTAACATGACTAACGCTCGTCAGGTATTCTTTGAAACCTGCCTTTACTTAAAAAGGTATTGTTATCGCAAAAGAAAGAGCAGGTTAAATAATTACTACTACTTGTGGAACTAACGATGTGGAGATTCCTTCTTTATCGTGAACCACATGGCTTAAATTCTGTAAGAGTTTGCCAACCATCTGCAGTTTGCTCAAATCTAGACACACAGACTATCATTATGCCTGACTCTGCTTCCAATTTAGATGCAATCTAGAGATTCGACACATAGTGGCGTCATTGTGACAAATATATTAACTGGGAACCTACATCTTTGAATTTAGGTATCTTTTTTCATACCGATTAGGTTTGAAATCTATTAACAATATCAAATCATCCCGCCTTACTGCGGAAGAAAATAATAGGAACTTATTGTGTTTACCTGCAGTGTTATTTAAACAGAAATGGCGTAAAAACTAGGCATTGGATCGTTAAGTGACGCAACCTGGCTAGTCCGCTAGTCTGCCATTCTACACTTTCACTTCCCACTCACAATAGATCCAAATTATTGTTTTTTATTACATCCCGTACTAAATGTCCCGTCCCTGTATGCCGCAACACTAATCTAAATAGAAAATTGTTCTTATCTCTGGCGAGAAAAAAAAGCGGACGGCCCATAAAAAAAGATAATTGAATTTTGCATTCCTTTTACAAAATTCCGAGCAGGTACGAAATTGTTCGCAGCCATAATAATTTTCTAGAATTGTATCTGTATTGTGTACACGTGCCTTTTTTGATTCGAAAAAACTTCAGTGCATCCAAATTATAGTAATTTGATTGGTGCTTTATTATGTCTTCCTTCACATTAAAATAATACTCAAACTGAAATATCATTTATTCTGATTACTAGTAATGCACTTTATGAACGTTACAATAAAATCGACTCTACAACCGCACAGGTACGTAAGCAAGTGAGCACCTTTCTGCAACTGCAAGTGAGAGCCAGTTCCCATCTATGGTTTGTGTCTTTACCACCGTCTACCACATCATCACTGACCATGGTGAGATTGTGGTCAAACATTACTACTATTATAAATCGCAACGAACACATTAAAAACCTGCAAATATTTTATTGCACAACCCGTAACCAAATCAACAATACCAGACCAAGTAAATCACGTTTGACCTTATACATCCTCAACTTGTGAACCAAGTGACAAGCAGAACATCAAATGGAGCTGAGTGCATCACAGCGTGTGTTCAAGTGGAAGTGAGTCGAGATGCAAGTGTTTCCGAGTGTTCCGACATAATTGCCTCTCCGCTGGAACTAGCGGAACAAAACTCTTTAACTGTACGGTCTTACTCAACAAAATATTTCCTTTATACGAACTTAAAAGGCTTATATGAAATCCTGAGACATTCTCAACAAACGGCTAATCGGATCCCTAACTAATTAAAGCTTACCAGCTCCCGCTCCAGCTTACCACGGGTACCCCCGTGTCACTTAAGTCGAGTAGACACAATACGTTTCCTTCTTCTACTATCTTCCCAGCTCATCTGATTATTTTCATAGTTTTGTTACATTGCCGTATCTAATACATTTACTCATAAAGGACGGGTGCACGCGAATGTTTCAAACACAAGATGTGTGCCAAAGCGTTATGAAGTAATTTATTACTGCTCTTGTAATGTAGAGTTCTAACAGATTAGGGTAGCTCGATAAGACTGTAGGAATCCACCTAGCATTGGACTATTGTACACTCAGTCATGATAATAATGATTAAATTAAGAGTCGGTTAAACTATTCAATGTTATGAATAAATGTGAAACTATATCGTTGAGATCATAGACTTTATTTTTGCTATACTAAGGTTAATTATAGAATAGACCGATAGTGTAGGTACTCTAGATTATAATAAGAGAGCAAATATCAGTCGAGTGTTAATAGCAGAAACTAGGTAGGTATAGATAGGTAAATATATTCAAAGTCAACTCACTTGGGCAAAAGTTAACAGGATGATTTTCAAGAATTCTTTCTGCAAGCGGCTGTTACTATCTGCCCGAACGATATAAATTCTCATTTACACGACGACGAAAATACCGGATGCAGAGTGGATTCCAGCCAACTTCAACAACAAACAAACAACTTACAAAAGAACTCAGAGTGCTTGTAAAAAAAGCACTTTCACGCAAAAATTTAAAGTAATTACCACTCAGCCATTTCCTTTGAGCTTAGAATCTGGTTGGGTTATGAATAATAAACCTTTAAAATGAAAATTTTGTTCCTGAAACGTGTCTGAGACATATTGTAACTTTTATTCCTCAGATAAAATGGAGGAACATGATGTGTCAAACCGATCGTCAGTAAGATACGAATTATTATTTGGAAAGTATATAGGAAGGAATGTATCGCATCAAACTTATGCTGATGCTGCGATCGGGCACTGATTTACTGCCTCATTCAGAATGGACGTCTCAAATAGTGAAATAGGAGCCATTTGATTCAGTAGACTACCTAATCGGGGTAACTGGACTAATTTTTTCATTAGAGGTGCGTAAGTAAGATAGACATCGACGTGTCTCGTCAATGTATTACAGGTTGGTATTAGGTCTGGTTGTGGTGGGCTGGTGTCGAGTGTGGTGGTCTGGTGTCCGGTGCATGGTTGCTATGTGCCGGGTGCCATCGTCGAGCACGATCGCACCTCACGACTAATTGCGATTCTGCACAGCGTGTGTCATAGCGTCGCGTCGCGTCGCGTCGCTCCTCCGACTCGCAAGTCGTAACGCACCCCGCGACAAGCGCCGCGCCGCGCCGCACGCTTGCAACACCCCGCGACATCACTCCCAATAGTAAATAACCACAAAGCGAATTATTAACATGGATTATTCGCGATTCACGCGGCGCACCGACAATTATGTTGCGCAAGTATCCGCATTCGTATCGTACCGTACGAAACGTTAGTATTCGCCGCGCGCGGCACTCACTCCGTCTAATTCTGCTTTTTTAATTGCATAAGCCATTTATAGTCATTTATAGCGCAAATATGATTGTATCGATAAAAATACTTGTTATTTTCTGTGTTTTTTATAGCGCCGCGGCCGCTAAATCTGCATACAATCGAAGGATCTAAAGATCACGTGCATAATAATTCATTCGTCCGTACTTCTGCGGCTGTGCTCGCTGCGAAATGAACAGCTAGCTAATTATAATCGTAACCTACATTCAACCGTACAGGCTCTAATCGAAGAACAAGTGACCCGAGAACACAATTGCCGTAACGGACCGGTATTAGGTTGGGCGCACAATTATAGGAGCGTCTCGTATGAGTCGTCGCGTCGCGCGTCCGTAGACCGCCTAGACTAGAGGAACATCACTGATATATTGCTTTGATAATCAAGCCGAACGGCGACCGTGATCCAAGGAAAACCAGCCTGACTCATATTCAGTATTTTTTGCGGCGATGATACAACGGGTTATTGCATTGTTTTTTGGTGTTATGCAAAAAAGCAAAACAGAGGTCATTGCGTCACTAATTAAAATTCCTCGTGCAGAATGATGGTGTCGCAGCCTTGCGCCGGCGCGGCTGCGGTTGAAATCGACGTGCTGATCGGCCGGGATAATTGTGGCACCTAGGAACCTACCCACCGGTGCACCAGCTCATCAATCTTGGCTCATCAACTGCAATAATTATATAGCTACAGCAACTCATTGGCTATATCTAGGTATAAAATAGCCATTTATGGCATTATATGTAATTGTAAATTATGGTAATCGTTCGTAATGTCCTCTTTGTGCAAGAAAAACCAATTTAGCATTAGATAGAATATTCATACAAATAATTGCCTTAAAAATCAACACAAAATTTGCAAAGTTTCAGGAGATTTTCACGATATTTTTTCATCTTTCTTACATCTTACTAATGAAGACATAAGTATTTGCTAATGACTTAATGAAAAACAAGGATCTGCGATACTTTCCAGATTTCAATCAACGATGAGTCAGCTGTGAATCACGCAGCCTTTTATTTTAATTCGGTGACCTTTCATCGAGCTTGTATTGAGTGAAATATTAAACAAACACCGTCACAACCACAATGGCACTGACTGTAACGACAACTTAAATTAAACACACCAATATTCACACGCAAGTGATACCGAAAAATTGCCCGATAAAACAAATAAATCGCGAATCATCCGCAGGATGTATAGCTACAATTTTCCATAGGGAAAACGCCGGCCCGGGAAAGTAGTCGATTGATTAACATCCTTATATACAAAGACATAATATAAATTAACTCACCGGTTCATGTTAGCCGTGTTGATGTATCGCGACACTCGAGTGTTGTACCGGGTAATGTTTCACAGCACAATCGCGTAGTTAATGTAATAGACTGATCAGCGCGCGGTCGCCATTCCGTCCGTTTGCGGCGAGGATTTGGGCGCGAGTGGCGCACGGCAGCGGGCGCCGGGCGGGCAGGCAGCGACGGAGCAGCTCGCCCGCCGCCGCCGCCACCGCCGCCGCAGGCACCACCGCTGCTCATCGCGCGGTAGCATCCTTCCTTCGGAACATTGCGTTGCGACCTGCATCATGTCACTACACGACAAGACACATCCATCATCATTCTTTCCACTTTATCGAGTACTGTAATTGATTTTAACGCAGTTCCAATTACAATTACAATAATCTTATTTCAAGCCAAGTTTTGTTAGTTATGATTTGCCGAGAAATTATTATCTTCGAAACAACATAAGCGTCGCAATTACTTTTCTTCTTCGAATACCATATCTTATGGTCCTGATTTTATTCCGATTTCGTGGTCCTGAGCCGTTAAGAACAACCAACATAACTCTATAATTTTACAACCTGAAATACATTCGCAGAATGCACATATCTTGCAATCATAAACAGTAAGAGATCTAACGACAATAGCAGATTCTCAAAAAATACCTTCATCGGTCAATCTATCCTGTTGCAACTATCTACCATATTTTCCTGCAAGACTGCATCACGATCATGTAGATACTCAATGAAGCTTCCAATGCCACAGCGTACCATTGAACCAGCTGATGTCATCTGAGCATCCAGCGATGCGGCGCTGATCAGCGCTCGAGCGTGCTGCGCTGCCCAATCGAACAGAACCGTTTCTTGCTCACTATACCACTTATACCCAATCATGTCATTACGTATTGGGTCACATTAAATACATACTCATTATTGCCATTTCAGGAATTTATATTCTTGTTTTATATTACAAGGAACACTTCTTAAGATAGTCATGCTTTTAGTTTCTAGAAACCTGATCAATGTTTTAATGCCTAGTTTTTAGGGTTCCGTAGCCAAATGGAAAAAAACGGAACCCTTATAGATTCGTCATGTCTGTCTGTCTGTCTGTCTGTCTGTCCGTGTATGTCACAGCCATTTATTTCCGAAACTATAAGAACTATAATGTTGAAACTTGGTAAGTAGATGTATTCTGTGAACCGCATTAAGATTTTTACACAAAAATAGAAAAAAAACAATAAATACTTAGAACTGAAACTCAATTTTTTTTTTTCATCAAACCCATAAGTGTGGGGTGTCTATTGATAGGTCTTCAAAAATGATATTGAGGTTTCTAATATCATTTTTTTCTAAACTGAATAGTTTGCGCGAGAGACACTTCCAAAGTGGTAAAATGTGTGTCCCCCCCCCCTGTAACTTCTAAAATAAGAGAATGATAAATCTATAAAAAATATATGATGTACATTACGGTGCAAACTTCCACTGAAAATTGGTTTGAACGAGATCTAGTAAGTAGTTTTTTTTTAATAGGTCATAAATTGAAATTAATGTCAAATACTCAGGTCTATACTACCATTTACTTATATACCAACAGGTTTGTACGGAACCCTCGGTGCGCGAGTCTGACTCGCACTTGGCCGGTTTTTTATATATTAACTTTGATGGGGCTTTCAGAAACTAGCGGAGTCTCCAAGCTCCAGGTTTGGAGATGTGATGGACTTGCGGCAATATTTTGGTGCTCTTCGTAAAGTATTTTCGTTTAGTATTGCACATTTTAGTAGAGTCCACATGACAATCAGATTAGATTAATTAGATTAGAATTATGTACATCCATCACACGTCCAACTGCATCACATAAAATTGTACTTACAACTATTAGATGACCTTGCAGGGAACAGTAAACAGTTCCGCCAAACAAACGAGAAATAAACGATTTTCTAATCAATAGTGAATTAACATTGAAATGGCAAAACAAACGCGTGCGCAACAGCCATGAAAACACCGTGGCGAGTGCAGTTAGCGAACGAGCCGTGCACTTACCGTGTATTAGCTCCATAATTTAGGGCCCCAATACCTTCCTACCGCTATTATTTATTGGATTACTAAAAATTGTATGTAGGTGGCAATTTCTGGAACTACTGATGCGATTAATGATCCCCGAGCTATAGCTACAGGCGATATCTGCAGGTGTGACCTCGGGGGACAATAATACAGGCAAATGTTCTATGGTTTCAAGGAAGAAATTGCTCCAGGTACTTTATAATTACTATACATAAGTAATTATAAAGTACCTGAAGCAATTTCTTGAAGCAGTTGTCTTTATTGTTTTTTCCTGTAACTTCATGTGGTTTACAATTTATATGATTGAAGGTAATAATAATAAATCGTATTTATTTATAGGATTAGGTTTTTTTATAATATTTTTAATTGTAATGTTGTAAAAAATATATTTTTAAGATAAAAGCTAAATAAAGAGATAATAATAATAATCTTTATTTGTCACCACACACCAAAATACAGACATTTTAAAAATATTGTTGCATCTCATCGCTAAACAGACAGATTTTGGTTGTGGATCGCTGGTGCCTGTGGTAGGTTGTAAAAACCTGTGTTACAGGTCACCAGGTCTCCACCTCTCGGAGTTTGTAATCTAAAAATAGCGTATTCAAAGTAGAAATATACAATACAATTTTTCTACCAGTGAGCCGATGCACCCCAACAAGATTAGCAAGCTGAGAATTATAAATAGACAAATACAGTACTGATTACTGATACGGTTGAGTTAGGTTTCTGTGAATCATTATATAATGAAAGGATGTAAATAATAATAAATATCCTCGGACAATCCTCACACACGGTCATCTAATCCCAAACTAAGCAGAGCTTGTACTATGGAAACCAGATAACTGATATAATACATATACTACTTTTTGTTTGTAAATACATACTTAATATACATAATTACGTCCAGACTCAGGACATACAGACATGTTCATGCACACAAATGCATGTCCTGTGCGGGAATCGCACCCACGACCTGCGGCGCAATTGGTGGAATCTTTACCAGAGTCTTAACCAACTGGCCTGGGATCAGATGACCGTGTGTGAAAATGTCCCGGGATATTTTGTACTATTATTTTTTTATTTATTGGAAATAAATAATAGTCCTAAAAAATACATATTTTTATCGAGCACACTCCTTAATCGAGCAACCCTAGCATTGTGTAGGACAATCGTCGGAGTCGGTCACGGCACATTACGCACCGAGTAACGTTGTTCCTAGCCGGCCTACAATGGCGAGGATTTGTCACGCGGAGGGTCCGACCATTGTCTGTGATTAATAAAGTTCTCCTTGTCTATGGACATGACAGGAATCGCTCAAGCGTTACTTGTATCACTTATACAGACATGATATTGTATTGATTTTGTAGCTTTAGTTTGGCAACAGTTTCATTTGAGATGCTTTTTAGTTTGGCGACCTTTTGATATCGCTAATGTTAATATCAAGATGTCGGTCGCTACTTGGCATTTGCCGGCCTACCGGCTTCTCACGGCAACACGGCTTTTCAGGTGTGAATGTACTCATATAAAAATTAAATTATTAAAAGAAACAAAAAACCCGACTGCGTAAAACAAAAATTAACTGAAAAGAGAAAAACAAGTTCTGGAATATTACTTGAATGTTATAAGGTATTGCAGTCGGGGACAAACTAATAACCTAGGTATGTGTGTTTTTTTTGTAATATTTGTTTATCCCCGACTGCAATACCTTATAACATTCAAGTAATATTCCAGAGCTTGTTTTTCTCTTTTCAGTTAATTTTTGTTTTACGCAGTCGGGTTTTTTGTTTCTTTTAATAATTTAATTTATTTCAGACTTTTTAGTTCTATACAGAATGAGTTGTAAGTATTAGTAAGTAAATTAGTGGTACGGTAAAGTAACGCTAACAACCATCGCAACTCTGTTGAGTTACGTACGGTACCGCTCATAGTACCTACTGTCCTTGCATTAAACATGGTTTTTTGCAGTTAACGTCAAAATGGTAGCACAAAAGTATTGCAATATATACATATATGGAATGGGCTGTTCAAAAGCTTTCATTTGATACCCATATTGTTATAATAACGAAATTTTTGTTTTTAATACCCCCCCTCTTTTCTTATCCGTAGACGCCATATAAAAACAATATACCCTATGACACTCCCACAGTCAAGGCGAATCTAACGACACCTCATATGCTTAAATCCATCAAGCCGTTTAGGCTGCAGAGCGTGCCAAAGAAATAGACATACATACATACATACATACATACATACATACATACATACATACATACACTCGAAAAACATAACCCTCCTTCCGGGTCAGTCGGGTAAAAACAATTTTAATATCAACCTTAATTTCGGCGGGCCAGTCGGCATGGTTGGTTAAAATTCCACCTATCTTGCCGCAGGTCGTGGATTCGTGCACTAAACAGTATAAATTAATGATAGAAACTCTAACCTGACTCATAATTGTTATCTCTGACTCAAATCTACGTGGACCATCTCGGAATATACATTAACTGTATAGTTAACATCTTCTAAACCAGTTTAGTAATTTCCGAGAAATTCGTGAAAGAAACTGAGTAAAAAAGCCTTCTCGTCGAACCGGGATTTTCCTCCTTAGTTGAATTCGGTAAAAATAGCATCTTTGTACACCAAGTTATACGCGTACGCCTTCATTTAATATTAACAGAATATAATTAAAGTTTGACCTAATTAGATACTTCTTCGAAAGTAATTAAAATCGCAAATTGGTTGACAAGAAGGTTGTTAATTGTGACCATTTGCTATCAAAATAAATAAATAGATACAATGATTCTTACAACCGGCCAACAATCACAACGTATCACTCATTATTATGTATAAAAACAATAATTGCAGTGAGAAGGTTTGAACAAGTCAATTGCGTTGACAATCGCTGTCTACGAAATTGCATTCTTGATTGTTGTTGAACGATTATTGTTAATTACAACTAATGTCACCTAATGGCTCATTCATACTCTATTTTGTCGTAAAATGTGTATTGGTGCGTCCATGCTACGCGAATGGAGCACGAGCCGAGTCACGAACGAGCACACTGCGAGCACGATTCGCGTAGCGTGGACGGGCTTGCGAGCCTCGAACGAGCGCGATTGTCAGTCTTTTCACGAACAAAGGGATTCGCAACGTGCTCATTGTAGGTTCGTTCGTGGCTCGGCTCGTGCTTGATTCGCGTAGCATGGACGCAGCATAATAAATCTTGGTGCGATAAATGACAAAAAATGTAGTATCGCCATAGGGAATGAGGTTGTCTGGAAGAATAAGCTTCAGTGATAAGACAGTATATTTTGTATACACTTTTATTTGTTGTCTTGTTCGTCTTCTGCCTGTGATTATGTGTTGTACAAATTGTAGTATACTATATTGCATTGTACCTACCTATAATATTATACAAACCTTCATTATACAATATGCCGAATTCAGGGCGACTCTAGCTCTGAATTCGTAAAACATGGATTTGCAGTCTTATCACCCACCTGTAACATATAAGTATAGAGTTACAAACACAGACAGTAAATACTTAAGTAGGCACATCTACTCATATTATGAAAATAATTACTGTATAATGTGCGGTATTATCGTTAAAAAGCGACAACTCTATATCACTTCCAGAGAGCCTTTGGATGAAGAGTAATTAATATTAAAAAACCGGCCAAGTGCGAGTCAGACTCGCGCACCGAGGGTTCCGTACAAACCTGTAGGTATATAAGTAAATGGTAGTATAGACCTGAGTATTTGATATTAATTTCAATTTATGACCTATTAAAAAAAAACTACTTACTAGATCTCGTTCAAACCAATTTTCAGTGGAAGTTTGCACCGTAATGTACATAATATATTTTTTATAGATTTATCATTCTCTTATTTTAGAAGTTACAAGGGGGGACACACATTTTACCACTTTGGAAGTGTCTCTCGCGCAAACTATTCAGTTTAGAAAAAAATGATATTAGAAACCTCAATATCATTTTTGAAGACCTATCCATAGACACCCCACAATTATGGGTTTGATGAAAAAAAAAATTGAGTTTCAGTTCTAAGTATGGGGAACCCCCAAAATTTATTGTTTTTTTTCTATATTTGTGTAAAAATCTTAATGCGGTTCACAGAATACATCTACTTACCAAGTTTCAACATTATAGTTCTTATAGTTTCGGAAATAAATGGCTGTGACATACACGGACAGACAGACAGACAGACAGACATGACGAATCTATAAGGGTTCCGTTTTTTGCCATTTGGCTACGGAACCCTAAAAAGCCACTGTCATTTATGTATCTTTATAATAAAAAAAATACATTTTATTTATAAGAATCTTTTCACCGTATCATTCCGGTCGAAGGGTCTACCCGCTTCAGGGCGCCGCACGGTGGGCGCCGCCTGCCCACGCGGGTCACTGCGCCACTCGTTACACGCGCGTGAAACTTAGCCTTCTCGCGTGTACACTTTATATAAATAAACAACATATACACAATGTCGCCGAAATATAAATATTATAGACTGATAGAGCATATTTTCGGATATGAAACGGTAGATTTCACATCCGAAATATGGCTAATAATTTTTAAAGTGAATTTTAGGTTGGCAATGGTACCATCAAGCGAGTCGTGTGATTTTATTAGGTTTACTTAATTAATTGCTATGAATGAACGTGGCATATGGTACGAAAAATTTATAATTTTCTTTAGAAATAGGTTGAAATTCTATCCATAGAAATAGTGAACCCTCATCTCAGCCTACTTTCATTTATTTTGTTATATAAGCAAATAATATCTATCAACATTTGCTCGTTCCTTACAAAAGTAACAATTTCTGAAGTAAAGTTCTTTGTCAAAAAAACGAATACGATACGCAAATCCAGAGAATTTTCGGGAACTTTTACACGTAATTTGTGTCGTGAAAACTTTGTTAACATCATTTACTTAAGAGGCAGACTAATGAACTGTTCGGAAACTTTACAATGAAGCCCTCACCCCTCGTACCTATTGTACATTACAAATGTAAAACTAAATTATAACAGAATTTCTTACTTGTAAAGTAGTTTAAATGTAACAAGTAAAATTACCTAAGTTCACTCATAAAATTAAGTAAAAAAAACCGGCCAAGTGCAAGTCAGACTCGCGCACCGAGGGTTCCGTACAAACCTGTAGGTATATAAGTAAATGGTAGTATAGACCTGAGTATTTGATATGAATTTCAAGTTATGACGCATTAAAAAAAAACTACTTATTAGATCTCGTTCAAACCAATTTTCGGTGGAAGTTTGCATCGTAATGTACATAATATATTTTTTATAGATTTATTATTTCTCTTATTTAAGAAGTACAGGGGGGGGGACACACATTTTACCACTTTGGAAGTGTCTCTCGCGCAAACTATTCAGTTTAGGAAAAAAATTTATTAGAAACCTCAATATAATTTTTGAAGACCTATCCGTAGACACCACACACTTATGGGTTTTATTTAAAAAAAAATGAGTTTCAGTTCTAAGTATGGGGAACCCCCAAAATGTATTGTTTTTTTTCTATTTTTTTGTGAAAATCTTAATGCGGTTCACAGAATACATCTACTTACTATACTATACTATAAGGGTTCCGTTTTTTGCCAATTGGCTACGGAACCCTAATAAAGAAAGCTTTCAAAATCTTTAGAGAGGTAGAGCATTGCGCTTTTTTGCTCAAAGAGCAGCTCGACTGGGTAATTACCTCCTTACAGAATACCGCAGCCAAACAACTAAATGTTGTGTTCCTGTGTTTCGAAGCGCTCCTGGTGTAGCATGATAAGCCGTTCTTAATCGATCGGCAAGTTAAGCTACTACAGTCGTGGTTGGTACCTGGATGGGTGACCGCCTAGTGGTATTTCAAATCGAGCGTTTCCTTGCTTCGGAAGGCACGTAAAGCCGTTGGTCCCCCCCGTTGGTTATCACTTAATTGTGAGAGTCGTTAAGCTAGTTGGAGGCCTTCTAGGCGGCTTGAAAATTCCAATAGTAGGTTGACCACTAGCCTACCTCCACCGATCCGCAGTGGGTACACGTGGTGGAGTATCTATGCCCATTCCCTTTCACCCTGATTTGTGAAAGGAGGCCTGTGTTCAGCAGTGGGACATTATAGGCTGATGATGATGAAGATGTGTTCCTGCGCGTGAGTAAGGTCGCCAGAGCTTATTGGGGACAGGGGAAGGGTCGGTTAAGCGTGAGCGATGCCTCGTGTGCTGCAAGCGTCCATATGGCTACGGTAACCGCTTACCACCAGGCTGGCTATATGCTTGTTAGCCGACTTACCTAGTTGTAAAAACTAAGCTGCCTCAGTAGTGCACACTTTTTTTTTTAATGACAAATCTGCCAAGCTGTCTCACGGTTCACCTGATGGTACGAAAGTGAGTCACTACCAATACCATAAGGCGATGATAGCTCAGTGGTAGTGACGTCGGATACCGAGACGAAGGTCCCGGGTTCGAATCCTACAATGAGCTTGAGCTTTCGGTAAAGGAAAACATCGTGAGGAAACCATAGCACGGTGGTAGGGTACTTTGTAGTACCCGTCTGGCTGGCTACCACCCTCAAGTTGAAAATCTGTCGCCAAGCACCTATCGGTGTGTTCCGTCAGCTGCACTTGAGAGCCAGTTCCTTCTAGGCTTTGTGTGCTTACCACCTTCGACCACATCATCACTTACCATAGTGAGATTGTGGTCAAACACAGGCCTATACACAGTAAAAAAAAAAAAAAAACCATGGGCGTAGTCAATTAATTTTTCAACCTATACAAACCCTAGAAAGAAACTGGCTCTCAAGTGTCAAAAACCTGCACTTGAATTAAGTTTCAATACCTTTTTAACACCTCGTGCCCCTCTTTGTCGTTATTGTATTCGTTTTAAATGGCGTCTCTACAATATTAGGAGACTTAGCAACTAGCAAAGAAACATGTACAAACAGAAAATCATATATGTTAGTTTAGCAAACGGTATCACATTACAATCTCTGGTGCCAGGTGCGGTGGCGTGACCGACTACTGACTCAGCAGAACTCAGCGCGACTCAGCACGGCTCGGCGCGCACTCAGCTTAATCGGTGAGTCAGCAACGATCGGCCTTTTGCTGCAATTTGTGCAAGCTAGTCTTATGCAATTTGTAGCTATATTTTGTAAGATCTAGATGTTAGGCAGGTATTTACTACAGACGTTACATAATTTATTTTTAGGGTTCAGCATTGAAACTAATGAATTAATACTCAATTATATGATTCGAAATTCACATAATAAAACTTGCACGGATCCGGTGGAGCTGGACATTTACCCCCTTATTCATAATAAAGTTATCAGACGTTGATTAGCTAAATTCTGAAAACTTTATCTGACACCTTTGAGAGAGATAGAGCATAGCGTTTATTCGCTCAAAGAGCAGCTCAGCTGGGGAAGTACCTCCACCTTACAGAATACCACAGCCAAATAACTTTATGTTGCGTAAAGTTGTATTCCTGCGCGTGAGTAAGGTCGCCAGAGCTCATAGGGGAGGGGGGAAAGGTCGGTAACGCGGGAGCGATGCTTCTTGTGTTGCAGGCGTCCATATGGCTGCGGTAACCGCTTACCATCAGCTGGGTCGTATGCTTGTTTAACGACTAAATGGAAAAAAAAAAAAAACACATGACGTTTGGTGAACGAAAGAGTGAGACGGAGGACACTATTACACTGATTTAGTAAAAAAGCGATTATGAATAAGGGAGTTAGAATAAATATTTACTAGACTATTTATTTACCGACTTATTTGCGACTGTTCTGAATTGTTTTTTTTTTACAAATCAGTAGATACTAATTAACTAAATTCAATTGACTATAATTTTATTGACGTCTAAATAATGCCTATTTTAAGTATTTATTTTTGTTTTAAGCAAACCAAACAATATCCGTTCAGGCACGAATGCATTCTATAAAATTCAGATTCAGATTCTTCCAGCTTACTTTCTTTTATTTAGGAGTTGGTTCCAAACGAATTGGTGAAAATCCAGTATAAATTTATAAAGATTGAAATCCGCCCATTATAATGTCGGTTAGAGGTGATGAATGGAAGAAGATCATTACCATCATGAGAGCATAGCAGTAGCGTAGTTCACTGTCAAACTGACGTCAACTCGTGGTTCTCCGATCTCCTGGAGAGCGCGTCACGACTCCTAGTTCCTTGAAATTTACATCCAACCCACTCCAGCTTTGAATAATTCAACGAATCTAAAATAAAATCAGTTTATGACCCATCTAAATGTTTTTTCGATGACACAATATTATCTGTGTGTCTGTATTGACGCACATCAACTGAAGAACAATAGAAGGAAGGCGAATCGGTGCGCGCGCGCACGCATGCCCGTGCCTGTGACGTCATTACCACCCGTGCGATATCGATCATCTTCACATACACTTGGAATACTTAACATGGACAAGAAAATTCTTGTCCTTTGATCAAGATGTTTAAAAGCGATCATAGCTGGGTACTGACGTCAGATTGTCAGACACCGGAGTGAAGGTATTATTAACTCCTATCATATTATTTTAAGAGTCCTTCGGTTTTTTTAGATGAAAATATCGAGAATATTGTGATAGTACTTTTTTGTACCTGCCTCGCTGGCTACCACCCTTATTGGGAGCTAGTTCAGCTATTCAGGGGTTCGTACTCCCTTCAGTGGCACCCTCATACGTAGTTATCAAACATCTTATCCAGTTGAGAGCCCTCAGTGCTCACCGAATCGTCTGCATTAGGATAGCCATCTAGACAACTAGTACCCACTATATGAATAAAAAGTTCCCGGCCCATAATGATTCAATGATGTACAAAGGAAACTAATCATATCATACCTACTAAACTTCAGTAGTCGTACGGACTACTACGGACTCAATTGTCCCACTTCTACGTGTAAAGCTGTAAAGTCGGTCACGGGCTATATTGGAGCGAAGACCAATAATTGCTAACTTGCCCCGAGAGAGTTGCCGTCGATCGCATTAAACTTTAGCAAACTTAGCTCGACTGTCACCTTTGAGAGAATCTTCATTTATAGTCTCTTGGTGAGTTTGTGACCTACTCATGGAGCATACCATTCATCTTTTATCACCATATATATGCATATTATTAAACGCAAGGTATCTATGTTAGTGTGCCAATAATTCGGCAACTATACTGCACAGATGTCACTGCGCGTGTTATACCGGCCATAGATTAGTTTGGTAATAAAATTGAAAGTAGATAACTGAAGTTCGATGAGATATTTCGACTTGATAGCTCTGTATGCAAACTATTTTGGATTGAATTGGTACTATTTCTGCTTTGAATTCCAGTGATGTCATGGTGTTCAGAACCATACAAACAAATTAAGTGCATCGAATAATTATTGGATACCGATATATTAAATCAAGCACAAAATTAAATCAAATTAAATTATTAAATCAAACGCATCTCAACGCGTCAGCTTGGCTATCCAAAGAGGAAACGCTGCCAGCCTTCTGGGAACCTTGCCGAGGCAGACTTGAGGAAATTTTCAATACTATACAAGATTGTAATTTTTACATATTTGTTGTTAATTATAAAGTTACTTTTTAATCAGCACAATAATTAGATTGACATAATCGAAAAAAGAAATAAAAGAAAAGGAAGAAAAACAATTTAATTTCCTTAATGTGATTAAAAATCCTCGATATTTTTATTCGAATTCATAAAAAATAAGGAAAAATAACGATCCTATTCTTGGAAGTGATTCTGTTGAGTGTGAATCGATGATAACGAGTTTATAAATCCTCCCAACGGTTGCAAGACATTATAATTTCACACTCACGAGATGCGGTGAGGTTTTATGCATAATATTACTTGTCTTGTTCGAGGAAATAAACACGAGTAGGTGTTTTAGTATTTATTATTTACCCGTCAAATACCTTAGAGGGGGTCAAAAACATCTTGAGGGAAAACTATGATTTGCGATGATAGCTCACTGGAAGAAACCATGGAACCTGGCTGGCTACCAAACTCAAGTGGAAAATCATTCACGAAACGTCTAGGCTTTGTGTGCTTACCCCCTTTGGTTGCATCATCACTAACCGTGGTGAAATCGTGGTCTTTACATCTAGATCATTCTAAGAAGTCTTCTCCTACAAGTGTATTACGAAACCGGTGGTAAAATCAATTTCTAACGTTCATAATGTGCCTTATTTTAAACTTTAAATATGAAATTTTATGTCGTCCATATCGTGCACCTATACCACTACCACATCAACTTGCACTTCTGACTGTTGTGTGCTCGATTAATTTTGTATTTTTTTTGGTTATTGATATTTGTTTAACAATGTAATGTTTAGTTTTAGATATATATATTAGATTACTGTAAGTTAAGTTAGAGAATTTTATTACTCTTGTAATTAATGGCATGTGGTGTATGCCTGTTATTGGTTATACATTTAGCTTAATTTATAATGTATGTTTTGTCAACCTAATTTTTGATGTAATAACTGTTGGTGTACCTTAATTAAAATAAAATAAAATAAATAAATAAAGATTCATTAGAACAAGCAAAATTAAAACTACGCGTATTTCCAATATAATGCCGTATCGTATTTTATTTTCAAGTAGTATTTGTTGACGCGCCAAAATAAATCGGTCACAACTATCTTCGCCCGTAATTTGTAATGTTCGTTGATGCTGTTTATTTTCATGACCTACTGAATCATTCGTTTTTACCTGCCATTTTTGTTGTTATGGACCCAAATCCTCACAACATGGGTAAGACACAGTCAGTACCTACCCATTAACAGTTCCTGTGACAAAAAAAGCTACGTATGTTTTAATCTAAGGATGCGAGGTGTGTTCATGTGTCCCGGCTTGGCAGGTTGAGTACAACCTAGAGGCCTTAAAATCTAGAGTGAATAGGGGTTTTCTGGGCAATAGTATTTTAATTTCAATTCGCATTTATTTTTTTGCTTTCTTTCAGAGTGAGGCGAGAGTGAGAGACAGTCGTTAGGCAACACAAAATGATCATTATAGTTACCTCAGGTTGTATAATTATATTAATATTTAATGAACAAGACCCATGATTGATAAGTTAGCTGGACGGGTCATCGTTCGATCAGCGCTGCGGACGTGGCGATGCGCGAGCGCAGGCGCTGGCGGTTGTAATTAGGAGAATTCCTGCACCTCACATGTCAACATGCAAAACAAATTAATAAGGCTTTGGCGCCACTTCGATACCACAGTACATATTATACCTATTAACCAGTAGAATAACTAGGATTTTTGTTTAAGTTATGATGTACACTAATGTGCTAATAGCGTGCAAGGCAAAATATAGTTTTTTCAAAGATATTACTGACCAATATGTAATGAAATTGTTACCATGCTATGGAAGTCACGTAAAGCCGTTGGTCCCAGCTATTGTCCGTTAAGCTAGTTGGAGGCCTCCTAGGCGGCTTGAAAACTCCAACAGTATGTAGGTTGACCACTATTCTGCCTCCACCAATCCGCAGTAGGCATGCCCATTCCCTTTCACCCTCATTTGTGAAAGCAGGATCGTGCTCATTGGAACATTATGGGCTGATGATGAAATTAAATAAAAAAACTCAAACAATGTGTTCTGAACTGTAGCAAAATATTCTAGCCTCTTACATGCTTTTAAAGCCTTAATCAAAGGTCAGTCAAGCGGATATGGATGCAGCTAAGATGGTTTACCTACCGTATTACTACCTATATACTGTGGCAGGCGAGCACTCGCCAACGAGGCGACACGGCGACGACGACGCCGCGACGCGTCGCGTGACTTGTGCGCCACTCGCACATATTTTATGAGTCGCAAAATGTAACAGTGACCAGTGAGGTTTATATCTCTCGGATGATGAGATGTGATCACACGTACCGTCTGTAGGATTTAAGGACAAGAAGACACTTCGTATTGATTACAATTTATTTTGGCTATATTGACATGTGCAAACTGAGTTGAGCATCAGTAGCCAAACTAGGCAATGTCTGTATTATGGCCATCAGTGCCAATACCTTCGAATATTTTTACAATTTATCGTAGCCATTAAAAAGTATTAAAAGAATGTCGCTTACACACATTTAAGAAAATCAATAGGTATGAATGAATGCATAGACTCAGCGAAATATACGACATATATACCTACTACCTACCTAGCATACTAAAAAACTGCTAGCTGCTTTTAATTTACTGAAATTGGTTTAACACTAATAAACAAAACAAAACAAATAAAAAAAAAACTATGATTTACTACAAATAAATATGTCTAAGACGGTGCACATGAATTAAAGGGCTTACGTATTATTTGCACCTACCTAGAGGTATTTATAGAACAGTATTAAATAAAGTAGGTACCTAAGTAAATAAGTCCGTTTAATAATTATTTTCTGAAGACGTCGGCAAGCTAACGAACTGCGCCTTATCCCCGGCCGTAAAGCCTCCAGCAGGTTAATTGCTTTATTTTCAACGGTCGGCTCCCGGAGTCTTGGCGCTACAACGGGACTCTGACGTCATTACGTAGCCAGGTAAGGCTGGCTTAATACTGCCTGGTCCAAAAACACCACTCGAGTGATTGTACTCACAGCAGATCCGAATCTGACTATTTTATAAAAATTTCAGCAATATTAGGTACACGCGTGGCTCATTATTAACGAAGTCATTTCTAGTCCTAATTTAAAAAGAGGTGAATGGGTAGTTAAGATTTTTTTTCGGGACTCGCTTAACGTACAGTGTACGTCGTACACACAGCTACAGATCAAGCTATAGATTTCCAGTATAAGCTGAGCTCGCATTGTATAAGGTTTCAGTACATTGGGAGGTCAGCTTATACTAGAAATGTATAGCTTGATCTGTAGCCTGTGTACACATTTTTTGATGATTACTATACTTATACCATAAGCTCACAGTTGTAAGTAATATACCACCAAAAACATTTTTATGTAAAATGTTGCCAAGACATGGCTCGCACTGTCAAAAAGTTATCAGATCTCATGTAGAGCCAAGCTTATAACTCTACATGCCCTAACTTCACAAACTCTACACCTTAGTCAAAATATGTAGCTTGGCCATCATAGGTAACTAGCACACAAATCCTAGGAGAAAACTTGCTCTCAAGTGCAGCGGCCGGAGCACATCGTTAGCTGCGCACTCTCTTCATTCACCAATCTAAATAACGCGGCTCAATAATATATCTACTATAGTGAAAGTAGCGAAAGTACTTTAGGAATACTATTTAAGTACCATTATGGGTATCTGGGTTCATCTACCTGCTACAATAAATATTGATTTATATTAATAGTGATAGATATAATATCTAAGCCCAAAGAGTGCGCCAGTCAAGTTTGCAATGTGCAATTACCCGCGGTAATCCGGCCCCTGTCCAATCCGGCACCTTTGTAATCCGACATGCCGATCTTAGAATAAAATGTACTTAAGTAAAACAAAAGAAAATTTATGAATTTAACGCCTAACATGAACGTTTTGTAATTTTCTTTATTAATTCTATGATAAATCTTGTATTTACTACTATTAAAAATAAGTGTCGGACTATAAGGGGCGGTGGCATTAGCACTGTAGTCCGACAAATTCGATAATCGGAAAACGCCTTGTCGTACAATATTTTTCGGATTACCGCTGGTCTACTGTAATTAGAAATATGTAGAGGAGTTAAGATTACTAACTGACTGCCTCACTAAGTATATAATACCACCAAAAACAAACAAAGCCAAACACAAACTAAGCAAGCTTTCTTTATGTAAACCTAACGCCTGACTGAACCTGCCAAGTTGTAGCCAAAATTCAGCTGACCACAAGCGGAGAACTTGGCTTTAGATTTCAAAATGTATTATGGCGGAGAACTTGAGTGGTTTTACTTTTATGTTTGCAGTAGTTGTAAGGTATGAAGCATATCGACCGCTCATGGTAACTAATTGGAAGTCCAGTATGCTTCAAATGTTTGTATAGAAATGCATGTTAGTTTTCCAGCGACACGGGGTCGATACGACAATACGACATTAAATGAAAACACTTAAAGTACTCATGTATACGATCAACTTTTACAAATATTGAAGGAATTGAGTTTACTTAAACAGAAAAAATATCCATACAGAGAAGTAGAAAACTTAGACTCTACTTTTGTGGAAATTGGTATAACAATAACTTTTATTAATAACTATGTCACAGTATTATATGCAATAGTAAAACTGTGACTATGTGTTCGAATTTAGGCACTTACTTATCCCAAAAACAAACTGCTTTTTATACAAAAAGCTGTAATTTTTTTTGCTATTTCGAAGTTAGTCCCATAGTAAAAGTTGATCGTATACATGAGTACTTTAATGGTACTTGAGTACTTACGTGGTTTAATTTAATGTCGTATTGTCGTATCCACCCCGTATACAATACATGTACACAACAGTTCTTGAAAATGCAACGGATATAATAAGTATTTGATTGGATAAACTCAGAGTGATCACAAATATCATCGAATATTCTAGTGCACCGATGAGCCCGGAGAACCCCGGAGTGAATCCAGCCCCGGGTGAGGGCACGCGCCACATGTGGATCCCTGGGTACAGTGCACGTGTCAACAGCAGAGCAATGATTGTTATGATGAAAAAAAAAGGGTAGAAACAAAAGATGATTTATTTTTAAAATAATAAAATATATTTATAGAGGACTTGATCGTAGCAGAATCTGTCCTCTCACTTCCAAAATTAATCTATCTGCGCTGCAAAAGCCCCATTGCATACTGCAACGGCATTATTATCTCAGGTTGTCTGGAAGAGATCGCTCTTTAGCGATAAGACCGCCCATTGTACCTATACAAGTTATTAATATTATGTTCTTTTCTTTCTGTTTTGTTAACAATTTTTCTGGTGTACAATAAAGAGTTATCTACCTATATATTGTTGTGTTTGGCATTTTTTAATAGTTACATAAGCTAAATAACAGTTAAGTGCCTAAATTCGAACACATAATGGTTATTAATAAAAGTTATACCAATTTCCACAAAAGAGTCTAAATTTTCTACTTCTCTTTATGGGTATTTTTTCTATTTAAGTAAACTCAATTCCTTCAATATTTTTTAGAAATTTGTTTACTGCTTCAAACCTACTACGGCTGACATACACACTCGCTGAGTATCGATCCGCCCGCCCAGCCACCCGGCCGCCCAACTGTGTAGATGCGGAAATCTTAATAACATTTGCAAAACTATAGAGAATAGAGTCGACGCAAATTGTTTATTTTCATTTCACAACTTCATTAATGTATCTTTTGCTTTTTCTTTGAAGCTAACAGTGAATTAACATGATTTTAAATGCATGGGAGCAGGGCAGTAGATGATGGCACTGTAAACAGCTTTAGTGATGAATGAAATACCTAAATATATAAGTACTTACTGTTATGCTACAGAAACATTATATCTGCCTGCCTGCCTATCATAATTATCAACAATTACAAAATGCTCAGCAGGTTTTACTTTATTTTAATTAAAATAAGTAACAACACTCATTATGGAAAGTTAAGCTGAGATTATATTTATTCCAAGAAAATGGGAAACGGCATTTTCTATTTATGAGGTGCCGCATGAGATCAGTGCATATTTCAAAGTCAACGTTAAATTCAAAGTCAAGTCATCTTGCAACTAGCTTCTATCGTGCAGATTTACCTGCACGCCTGAGCAAGGACGTAACTGCTTTTGGCATAAGGTTTGACCTAAGGCCTAAGGTTCTTACCGGAGTCTTCTCAGTATATGTAATTTCGAACCGGTGGTAAATTCAACTGTATGTACAATTTACGTTAATAAATAAATGATATTTTTTTTATACAACTTAGTCGGTAAAAAAGCATACGGCCCAGCTGATGGTAAGCGGTTACCGTAGCCATATGGACGCTTGCAACACACGAAGCATCGCTCACGCGTTACCGACCTTTCCCCCCTCCCCTATGAGCTCTGGCGACCTTACTCACGCGCAGGAACACAACTTTACACAACATAAAGTTATTTGGCTGCGGTATTCTGTAAGGTGCAGGTACTTCCCCAGTCGAGCTGCTCTTTAAGCGAATAAACGCTATGCTCTAAATCTTATTGATTTTGATTTTGTTTGGAAAATCAGCTGCCCCAGCTATTCCAACTATAATATACTTACCTACTTTAATATAATCTATACTATACTATGTTAATATAATAACTCGGAAGAGCTTTTTAGTTTAAAATTCGGAAAATTATTTTACATATGGGAAGCTACATTATTCCCGGGTATAATAGGCTAATTTTATCACGGAAACGCGGGTGAAACCGACGGGGGCAGCAAATATATAATAATATTATTAATGCAACTGCATTTGGATTGTCCTTCTTTCACCGAGCAATGAAATGAAGTTTTTCAAAAAAAAAAAAAACATAGTAAACGTCAAGCTTACTCGATCATAATGTATGAAAAGTGAAAGGAGATAGCGAGTTAATAATATTAGTAGACTGTAGCGTCATTCACATCAGCCGCCCATAATCCTATCATACCGTATGCTTGTTTGCCAGCTAAGTGGTACAAAAAAAACACACACACACAATAAGACATCAATAAGACGATATTGTCACGAAGTACAATGCCGGACCACAACCTATTTCATCTCATTCAATCCATTCCATACCACGCATACTCTATCTATACAATAATTTAATCCTATAAGCTACAGTAGGTTACTGTTGATATCTTTTACAAAAGATGCTACTATGATGTGTAGCTAAGTGCAAAAAATTATGCTTCAGCAAAAACAAATAAGAATCGCATAATTTGTCGTGTAACTATAAAAAAAAAATTCGCAATAAAATAACTAGGTTATATAGGTAGTGAAAATAATTAGTCAGACATAATCGAGGTATTCCCCGGTAAATGAAGACTCATCAAAAAGCATAATTAGTTTTATTTACTGTAATAGTAAACTCATAAACGCCAAGTGTGACAGAATTGCACGATGTACCTACTATTATTATAATAGAGTTGGTTTCCGTAAGGCTTTCGAAAACTTATATACCTCCTAAGAAATATTTTGGCTAGAAATATTTGATTTCAAAAATATCATTTTTAACTTGAAGGTAAGTATTTACATCACCCCACGGTTTCAATCGCTTTCCCGGGTTAAAAAAAAGTATGCTATAACCTATAATACTCGTGGATAATATATGTCGAATCCAACTGTTAGTTCCAGGAATTAGCACGTTTAAACAAACAATCAAACAAAAAAACTCTTCAGCTTTATTATATTAGTATAGCCTGGTACATCATCTGCAGTCTATAATGTCCCACTGCTGAGCACAGGCCTCCTCTCACAAGATAGAGTGAAAGGGTATGGGCAGGTACTCCACCACGCGTGCCCACTGCGGATCGGTAGAGGTAGGCTAGTGGTCAACCTACTGTTGGAGTTTTCAAGCCACCTAGGAGGCCTCTAAGTATCCACGCACGAAAACGCTCGATTTGAAATACCACTAGACGGTCACCCATCCAGGTACCGACCACAACGGTGGTAGCGCTTATCACGCTGAACCACGAGCGTATTCGTATAAGCAAACACCATGTACTCGTATGTAATAAACAAACCTTCGGAATAAAAATAAACAAACCAACGGCAAACGCAGCAAGCCCATTATAAGTCTAAAGAAAGAGGTTGTTTTTTCTATGGTTTGGCTTGGACATTAGTAAGTATTAACTATGAGGCAGGCCATAGTGTTGCCGCCTGAAGTAGAAACATATTCATAAACATATACCTTCAGTAAAACTTAAAAGACAACAATCCGGGTATTATCGTAGAGAGGTGGGTGCTTATTTGTAGTACCTTTTATCCGCCGTAGATTGAAGTGTCACAATCATCGTTGAGCAGGATTAATGTAAACATTTATACAAGTTGTACCCTCTTTCAATTCTAGTGAGCCGCAGCAGACTTCGAGGCGGCTTACAGTTCCACAAGAAACTGAAAAATAACTTGTGCTTAACCTACTTTCCGAAGGTATAATCTACCACACTAAATTGAAGTTTATTTCGTGCCGTATACAGTTTATTTCAGCGTGTAATATTCTAAGATCATAGACCCGTTGTGGAAGTGCAATATTAAATCAACTCCATTGAAACGGAGTAAGGTATAGTTTTCAATGGTGAGGTAACTTTTCCGGGAATGAGGTCGCCAACCCTGAAACAATAATAATATTCACTGAAACGACAATTGTTTTTTTTAACTTCTGAAACACGTTCCGTTACGTTCTTAAACAGACTGGTATTTGGATTAACTGTATACTCAGTTCTAAAGTCTTCCAAGAACATCATAGAGAATCTATTATTACTATACTCGTATAGTTAAGCTGAAGAGATTTTTTGTTTGTTTGTTTAAACGCTCTAATCTCTGTTACTACCAGTCGGATTCCAAAAATTTTTTCAATAAAAGGAAACTAAATTACTTATATAATTTACGAGAAAAAAGCAAATACTATGAAGCAATTATTTTAGGAAAGTAGTGTTAAAATAAAAAAAATCTAAAGAAAAAAAAAACAAAATCAAAAAGAGTCGCTGAGGACAGGATTCGAACCTGCGCGGGTAGAACCCATTGGATTTCAAGTCCAACTCCTTAACCACTCGGACACCTCAGCCGTACGAAAGATCGCGAAATTACTGTTTGGTATTTACTTGATAAACTAACCATATAGTGTGACATAGATTTTATTATTTATAACAGTTTTACATTTATTTATATAAAATACGTGAAAGATAATGGATGATAGAAACAACGCAGATAAAGATATTGCGTAGTTTGTATTTATTCCACACGAGAGTCCATCCCACACTATTTTCTCTTTATTTCTTTAGTTTCTTAAATTTTTTTATACCACTAATGTACGAAATTAAAAATATAATAAAAAACCTAATCCTATGTTTTTTTTATATATTTTTTATAAAATTAAATAATATTTTTATAAAATTAACTAGAAACACAGTATTTTATTATCACGTTTTAAAAATAGTAACTTCGCTTGCATAGACAAACAATTTTGATATCTTTTTTTTTCCGGCTGTAGAAATTTTATCGCCAATTACTCAGAGTACCTATATAAATACTACGTAGGTACAAGTACAACCAATTATGTTGCCCCAAGCCACAGAGTTAATAATATACTACGTACATCAATTTGGTTTTGGAAATTAGCATAGAATAATGACTGAAATTAGCGTATTAAAACTACGTCAAACAGAATGATAGACAAAAATAACAAAAAGGTTATCTATGCATTTTAGGAAACCGGAAACCCGCATAATGAAGTTACTTTACCTTCTAACTTCACTACAGCGCCATCTATCGGATAGTTAGGATAGTTATTATAAACCATTGTGTATATAAAACAAAATTTAACAGAAGTGAGAACAAGAACAGAAGGTACAAGCATTAGACGGACTAACAAAGATTTTTTTACCTTGTGTAAATCATGTGTAAATTCCCCTTATTAAAAGAGGTTGGCAATTGGGTATTAACTATACATACAGGAGTAGTACATCACTATAATTACCTAATTTTCCTATAACTACCACATAGTACAATTCTGAGAAAAAGCCTAGATATCCAAATATTGATTAACCATCCTTTGAGAGGTGCTCTATTACCTAATTTATGACGCTACTAAAATTACGAGTTATTCGAGCCGTCTGGCGTGGGTTTTGTTTGTCAAAGATTTACTCGTCGCCGACCTCTCAAATCTAAGGTTATTTTGTCCTTTGAAGCCTGACACTTACTTATTAAAGAACAGCTTTTTGTTTTGCTTTTATAATGTTCCTTTTTACGTCAATAATCAAATTACTTCGTGTTATGCTAAGAATAAAATATAAAAGAGTATTGTTACGTTAAATGTCGTGGCACAGTGTCGAATCCTACAATGATCTTAATGTTTCGGTGATGGAAAATCCAACTGATGTGTTTCGGCACTTGCGAGCCAGTTTTCTTATAGGTCTTGTTGTATGCCCACCACCTTCGGCCACATACCATACCAAACAACAGCTTATAGGACCGTGATTAATCTTCTTTCTCGTACGGCTCGGAAAACCGAAGTTTATTAAGCAAAACTGGTAATGTTACCCTAGACTGAGTATACTCGTTCATAAATTGCAGGACTTCAAAGCCATTCATTATGATATTTATCGTTAATCAGCAAGCAAGAACGTATAATTATTGACGGTTCTATACATATTTTGGACAATATGTGAATCATTTGCAAATGGCTCACAATCGGAGTCACAAAGCAGAGCAAAAGTGCTCGTGAGTGAGTGTTGCTCCCACCTACCGCAAGGCGCGCGCCGCTCCACGCCCGCCGCGCGCTGAGCGCACTCAACTTGAGCGAGATGCATTTGTTTGATGCAGCAGCGCACACAAAGCATGCACTACCTACACTATTGCTGGAGCACGCTGTTCAACTATGAGAAATAAACAAACCTACGTTTAAGCCAAATGAGTAGGTCTCCACGTAGAGTTTGATAATGAACTTACGAGCGAGATAATTATCATCACAATAGGACATACCTAATTGGCTTTCCCCTACATGTATCACTCTAAAAAAAGTATAACATAACATGTTTGAAAGACTAACAACAATCTAAATCACAGACGACTTAGGGATACTACGTATATCTAAATGTTCGCTGCGCCTTACGTCGAGATCTTAGTGAGAAGTGATGGTAGAACCGCGTTGAAACAACAACATAGCAGCTTCACGAGTCACTGCACTCATGTTTGTTTCATAATGTTCACACGTTGAATGGCAGATCAAACAATGCTTACTACCTTTCTGTTTCTACGCTACCTACAGATCGGGCGACTGGGCTAGATAAACAAAAAACCGGCCAAGTACGAGTCGGACTCACACACGGAGGTACAATCATAATAATAATGTTACGGTACTCAAATTGACTGTGAAATGAATAGTAGGCGCAACCAAAAAAAACACACCCCCTTTAATTTTAAATTTTACTTATTTCATTTTAATTACCTATTTGTTGTTAAAGCGGCAATAGAAATACATATTCTGTGAAAATGTCAAGTGTATACCTATTACGGTTCATGAGATACAGCCCACTGACAGACAGATGCACGGACGGACGGACGGACGGACGGACGGACGGACAGCGGAGTCTTGTGAATAGGGTCCTGTTTGGCACCCTTTGGGTACGGAACCCTAAAAAGTATATTGAAAAAAGGTATTGTGGATGACTGCAATTTAATCTACTAACATTGTCATGAAAAAGTGTCTTCATTAAACTATGTACCAGTACCTCTACCATGAGTTTTCTACACTAACGTAATCTACACACGCTAGCGACTACGGTGGATATTTTGTATTTTTGGACACTTTTGGAAGCATTTCATACAAAATGTGTCACCGTATTCGCTAGCGACTGTAGATTACGTTAGTGTAGAAAACACATGGTAGAGGTACTGGTTTAATTTGGTATTTTATTAAGTTGCACCTATTCACGGCGTCTACCTTTTTTTGCCATGCTTTTCGTGTTATATAACTTAAGTACAAGCAGTCTATAAAACCATACAGTCGTCCGACGCCTTTGATCTCTTGGAAAATGCCGACAACGTCTTGACAGTATCGCGACGGCAATTTAAAGTATGCTATGTCCCGAGCTACTAACATCGTTTTGTTCGCAGGTCGGGCTCGGCTTTCCCGCGTCTCGCCCCTCACACCCCGCACGATTGCCCTGTCTAGACGTCTTCGTTGAACAACTGTATGGTTTTATAGACTGCTTGTACTTAATTTATATAACACGAGCACATACTTAAATCATGCGTTACTAACTCCTTCACATTATTAAAGAAAAATAAAAGCACCTGTACAAATAAGTCTACTTTAAATTCAACTTATTTAGACTAATACTGCACAGCTGAGGTGTCCGAGTGGTTAAGGAGTTGGACTTGAAATCCAATGGGTTCTACCCGCGCAGGTTCGAATCCTGTCCTCAGCGTCAATGGTTTAGTTTTTGGACAAGTTTTTTAACGTAGGTATAAATGTAGAGTCATGGGCGTACCCACCGTGGGGCAAGGTGGGGCATCTGCCCCACCCTGGTAGTATATTAACCTACATTTTTAGCTTCGATCAGGGAATCGAAGCTTTTAGAGGATTATGAAACAAAATTAATTAGGTAAAAATGACCGTGCGAAACAATACTGTATCCATGAATCGCCGGTTAATATTTATTTGTGATACCGTGACCGGGCGGGCGGGCGCGTAAATCGCTCGACACCATTACGACATTGAACCCGTGCATATTACTCACCCCTCTCTCTATGACCCGTACGAAGCCGACACAAATTATAAAGTCCAATAACGAACTCAAGTCCCTGTTGTGTCTACCCTTTTGGCACAAGTCGTAGAGTATGCATGTAGGATTAGACAGGCTATTAATTAATATAAAAACGTCTATGTGTGAGCAGTACTAAGCATATTTCTTGTCCCTATCTCGCGTATAGGTTTTTATTGTTTGCCATCAGTGTCGCTGGTGGCAAACAAGTTTTTGGTGGCACAACATTGAAATTGTATATTATTTGTGACTTTGTATATATTCTCAAAGATATTGTTTAGGCTGTAAAATCCGTAGTGAACGAAATGTACCAAACATAACCTTTCATCGGTCAATAGCTTTTTTTAACTAACCCAGTAGGTAAGTAAATCAAAGGATTACTATACTCAAGTGTATTTTCTGTCAATATCATGCAAATTTAATAGATAATTTCGTCTAAATACGATAAAATCCCAAATATATACGTAATTATGTCGAACTATCACTATCTTCTTCGCTATACGCGTCAATACGTCAATACCTACGTCTCGCTACGTTAATCAATGGTTATAATTCTCTTCGACTTTGACCTTTGTTTGTAAGTGATAGTTTTCTCTATCTACGTTGTAGGGATGGGTAAAAAATATCGATATATCAAAATATCGATATTTTTTCAGAAAAATATCGATACTTATTAGCGATATTTTTTCCCGCGATATATCAATTTTCGATATTTATTTTCAGATATCAAAATCGATATATTTTTAAAGCTCTGCTGTCTGCTCATGCGTCACATCATGATTTTGACCAATCAAATTTCTTAAATTTAGAAAATATGTAGTAGGCTGTATGGGTTTAGTTTCTTTGCTTCAAACACAAACAAAAATTACTCTCTAATAGAGAGTAATTTTTGTGCCAAGCAATTCGTTTTTTTTTTTTAAATAATAAAACTTATGTTGAAACAGCCAGATGTGTATTTGCTTTAAAATTTCGATAATTTAGGCAATTTTTATAAATAATTGCAAATTGGGCAAAAAATATCGAAATATCGATATTTATTGGGTGATATATATCGATATATTTGAAAAATATCGATACGATAAATATCGATATTTTTTTTCCATTTGCCCATCCCTACTACGTTGACCTTTAAACTCGTAGTACTAAAAAAAAAAACCGTTCCAATCCGCAGAGAATGTCCGAAAATTAAAATGTAATTACCAAATCTTTTGGTGCATACGTTAATGTAAATAATGAAATGAAAAAACAACATAAATTTTTTGATATT
Source organism: Achlya flavicornis (assembly GCA_947623365.1). Taxonomy (NCBI): domain Eukaryota; kingdom Metazoa; phylum Arthropoda; class Insecta; order Lepidoptera; family Drepanidae; genus Achlya; species Achlya flavicornis. The sequence continues at coordinate 524,701 of OX392472.1, forward strand.
AAATTAATTATAATTATATTTTTATCACTTTTGCTTACCATATACCATCATAATCTATCACCTACCTAACTACACTTTAGTTCTCTTTGTAGTTTGTGCTAACTACGTACAACTTGTCTTGCTTGAACGCGAGGAAAGGAAAACGGAACGCCTTTTCCATCATGGCATCTATGTCATTCATGTTTTGTTTTTTTATCACAAATAATACGTAAAAATAAATATCAAATGTCTTACAATGCGGAAGGAAAACTAGGATATAAAACTATCTTTATCGCGTGACAGTGTTATGTACGCGTGCCCAGACAACTCAGTGTATAGGAGAACGTAGAGAAGTATGTTCAATGATAGTGCAAGATAGCTGCCGCGGTAAAATGCCTTGTGAGAGCTGCGCGGTGCAGTTCAGCGTGTTCAGAAGGAAGCGTGTGTGCAGCGAGTGCGAGCGGTGCTACTGCAGCGGCTGCCTGCGGCGCGGCGGGGGCACCATGTGTGCGCCCTGCAGGGTGCTCTCCACTCGCCCGCTATCGCGACAAACCATCGCCCACTTGAAGGTGCGGGACCTGCAGTGCTTCCTGCAGCGCCAGAACATCTCCACCAGAGGTTGTGTCGGTATGTAGAAGCTATGCTGTACAATGCTCTACGGTTGTTATGTACACTTCCAGAACATGACTGGCACTAACAGCAGTTTGTTTTTGTCATTGCCCAACTTGTTTATGTTCTACATTGAAATAAATAAATAGTGAATACTCAATTATTTGATACAGGAATCCCTCCTGTTGTAAATATTTATTTCGTTATAATAATTATTTGTAAATATAATGTGTTTGTGTGTATACAAAATTAAAAAATTTATAAAAAAAAAGGATATATTAAGATGGACACATGTAAAGTTCTGCATATTGCACATTAGAATCTGTACTAAACTTAATGGCGGCTGTGAAGTGCGCTGCAAGCCGGCTTTGCGCAGGGTCAGTCCACTTGAATGTACCGCATACCTTTGTTTTCGCTACTGCGCAGCGTTCAACACATAATATCACAGCTGCCAATAAGTTTGACTCAGTCTGTACCAATATGTGATGTGAATTGATCAACCAGTCAGTTTGAATTTATTTCAATAAGCTAAATTACTGTGCCTCGCCTAGGTGTTCTTAGAGTGTATTATGAAACAGTGGTTGAATCAATTTAAATTGAAATATACACTCACAATCTGAATTTGCATTGTTTCATACTGAGTATAATCTTACTTCCTGGGTAGTCATTAGTTATGTACCTACTTGTGCCGAATGCCAGTAAGCGTAAGAATTTCTTGCAGAAAAAGAAGAGTTGGTGTCCCTCTGTGTGTCTCATGTGAATAGTGCGTCGTACCGGCGCAGGGGCTCCCGTAATGGTCCCTTCAGTGGACTCAAGGGGCTTACCACTAACATCAATGACTTCCTCAACTCTGCCTTTGATATCCGCAGCCCTGCACATCCAGCACCACCACCCTCACGTAATAATACTTTATAGTAATAAATGTAGTTTTTCATGTAGTAGTAATACCTTGATGTTACCAACTAATATGATGTTATGATACAAAAAATACTATTGCTAATCTACAAATTTGAAACTCCCATTATAGATTGTATTCTTTGTGTGAAGATGGGTTGCTTATTACGATATAATACTTCTTTAAAATCTTAGTAAAGATTTACTGTTATTCCCTACCTTTGACTAAATTGTTTGGTAACATGTTCAGGTAGCTGTTACAATTCGGCCCACATGCACCAGCCTCCGCCCAATGCTGAACCTACTGCTCCATCCTCATCTCCATTCCGCCCGGAGAGATTCACCACCACACCAGGTGACTAATAATCTATTTTACTCTATGACATCAGTGCATACATGTATACATTTCAGATATTATTTTTGGGGTCAAATGTAGGAGAGTAAAATAAATGACATAATGATGTATGATTATATGAGTCAAAAATTTGGTTTTGGGTAAATACCAGACAAAATTGAAATGATAATAAAACAAATGACTGAGTAATCATTCAAGTGCCGAATTTATTCACACACGACACAAGTACATTCTCAAAACTATGGCGAAATGTTGTATTTTTGGTGTTGCGTGGAGCTGCCGACTGCGCTGACACGGGGTAAGTATGCGAGTACTGTGGTGTGCTGTAGGTGGCGAGCGAGACATCGTGGTGGAGCCGCCGCCGCCGCCGCCGGCCTCTCAGCCGCGCGGAGACGTGTCGCACAGCACCAGCGAGGAGAGCGCGCGCATCGACAGCGCCGACTGCTTCGAGGTGGAGGACCTCGACGACGCCGGCTGGGAGTTCCTCGCGAGGCCTGCCGACCCGCTGCCTAATGGTAAACGAACCATGCCCTGCACCTATACATATACATTAGTAACAAAGGATATGGTACCAAACAAGAAAGTGACGTTCATATTACTTCATATTCATCCAGAATTAAGAGAACTGTGTGTTTATTGTTTCAATACATTTTAAATAATAAAGCTTTTTTTATAATTTTGTATATGTATATTGTTTAGATTCAGAGGTACTATTCAGCGCACCAGATGGCACAGTGCCTCAGCGGAATCAGGAGAGGGAGCGGAATCCATCGCGGGAGCGGGATTGGCAGCGGGAGAGGAATCCCTCACGGGAGCAGGATTGGGAGCGGGAGAGGGAGCGAGAGCAGTCGCGGGACCGAGAGTGGAACCTGTCGGCGGAGGGCCTCGGTGCGGAGCTGAACCCGGCGCTGGCGAGCCCCATGCGCGCCGCCTCCGACCTCAACCTGCACCGGTCCGACTCCGCCAACACCGACACCAACAACACCGACACCGGCAGCTTGCAGGACGAGCCGCTCATGGACCAAGACAATGGAATTGGTACCTACCTCGCATTAACATTATATACAGACCGGGCTATACATTCACATTTTTCAACTTTTACCTTTGTTAAGCAAATACTGCTCAAAGTCGAAAACCAAGTGCGTCTATGTGCTGCAACTCCGCTGTAGCATTTGCTGGACAAAGAATTAGAATTATTTGCTTCAATTTTGATTTCGCGTCCATTGACCATCATGTAATAAAGTGACATTACTTTGGTCAGACACACCGAAGCAGATAACCCTGGAGCAGCTGAAGCAGGCGTCGGAGCTGGAGGGCCTGAACGTGAAGCAGCTGAAGGAGCTGCTGGCGCGCAACCGCGTGGAGTACCGCGGCTGCCTCGAGCGCGCCGACCTGCTCGAGCGCGCCAAGATGCTCTGGAGGGACCATGCGCAATATAAAGACGGTAACACTATTATTTTTAATGTCAACAACAAGCAGTCGTACATACTGATGGTAAATGGTCACCGCTGCTTATAGGCATTATAGGATACCAGGGAAAAGCGAAATGTTGAACCCACTCCACATTATGCCGTTTGTTGCCTAAAGAACGAGACCCATAGAATTATTTTTGCAGTTTAGGCCCTGATAAGGCAATTATGAATCTGTTACAATTAATTGACTCTATCATCGGTTATTTATGTCGGTATACGCGCGACATGGTGGTTCGAGGGTTTAATTGATGATCTTCCCCAAAAAAGGTATCAACCGTAGATTAAATAAAATTATACTTGGCTTTCCTCCACCATGGTCTGGAGGATGTTGCACGGCCAGTATATTGGTCGACATGGACTGTGGTCTGGGGTATATTGTAAGTACATTGGTGGTGGTACATAACATTACAGAGGTGGAGAACCTGCCGATCGAGGAGTGCTGCAAGATCTGCATGGCGGCGCCGTTGGAGTGCGTGCTGCTGGAGTGCGGGCACATGGCGGCGTGCACGGCCTGCTCCAAGCAGCTCGCCGAGTGCCCCATCTGCCGCCAGTACGTGGTGCGCGCCGTCAGGGTCTTCCGCTCCTGAACCTCCCCTCACCACCACCGCCACCACCACCGCCACCACCCGCCCCGCGCACCGTCCTGCCACGCTGGCCGCATTATTGCCTCAGTTTAAAACTAGAGTATGCATACATTTGGCGCATTACATTCTCGTAAGTTGTGCATTATTGATTACTTTGGGTGGAAATTTTAGAAGGGTCAGTAAGGGCAATCTACGTTAAGGGTTGAAACCACGCGAATATGGTCTATGGAGACTGTCCCTAAGTTATTGAGTTATTGTCATCGGCATTACAGATTTTAAAAAGGATTATTTATTAATTTCACATTCATTTTCCTAACAAAATGTATGGGAAAAGTTTTTTCGATTTTTAACATTTCTAGTCCCCCCTAACCTAACTTGACGCCATAGAACCTTTTGATCCTTTTCAGAGACAGGATTGATTAAGCTAATAAATATGTATTTTTTCGAATGTCGCCGAGTTCTCGCTGACTAATAAATCAATAAACATTAAAAATTAAGGCTCTTCTAACCTTAAGGTAGCTGCCCTTACTGAACCGTCTCAAATTCCCACCCTGGGATATTTATTTATTTTCTAGTACCGCTAGTAGAAGATATAAACATATAATTGAAAAAATGGCACTAGCGTTGATGGCCTTCGGACTAAACCTTGGGCCCCCGGAGTGGAGGCCTTTATAAACTGATGATATCTGATGACAAGTGTAGTGTGGAGTGGGCCTTACAGTGTGTGGCCAGTTTTATGTGAGTGGTACGGGATTCACGGCCCGTCCTATGGTGTTGGTACAAATATTATGTGTTGGTGTAAAGGTGTAGTTGACGCTTAGTAGCACGACCGTCCGATGATTAGCTAACACGTTGAATAGTCTCCATCGACGACCTACGCTCCTTTAAACAATTTGATGGGGTTCGATAAAATAAATGGATTTGTAAGTCCGACTATCCTAATGTTCTAAATAATTTCGTAAAAATGCGCAGGAGTGTAGGTTGGTTTACTAAAGCTGGCACGTTCAACACATTTACACGTTGCGCTTGTTTAGTGTGTGTGAATAAGCGCGGCGTGCATCGCACTGCATTCGCATCATGAAGGAGACACTTACCACCTTATTAATAAATAAGGTTTAAGTCAAGTATAGTAATACCTAGGATTAAAACATATCCGTCACTTTCTAATGTCATATAAACAAAAAGGGATGAGGCTATCTCAATACCTGGAAGATCCAATACTGACTTACACCTTATTTATTAATAAGGGGGTCATTGTTTTGCTTTTGCTACTCATAAAATATAGTGGTGTTATTTTGCATTTGTTAATAAAAATTGACTGACTGATTAGAATCAATAATGTAATAAATCATCCTGTATCGTGAAATTGCATAAGTGTGAGTACAGTGAACGTGCCAGTTTTCGTTAACCGACCCTGTAGTGATAAATCGAGAGTCACAACGTGACAAAGTCAATCTGATGGATAGTAAAATTCCTGATGGAAACAAAAAATGTATACCCTTATAAATTTTTGCATCAATAGATTGCATCGATAAACAAACATCATAAACCATTGAACCACGATTTGAATCTACAAAAAGATTGGTCGATCCGACATCGAACATATACTATTAACTTATGATCGATAGAAATCCTCTGTGATTAAACCTAGGTTGATCAGTGATCATCCTTCACCTGCGTTGGCGATGTTGATCGTGTGTGTACATTCGCTACATAAAAAGCAGCTATTATTACACCTTTCAATTTAGCCTGGAATTGGTTATCATTATATGTTTGGTAAATTAGTAATTAGAGAGCATTATTGATTTTTGAAAAATAAATTATAGTATATAATATTCTACATAATAATATACCCCCTTACTCATAAAGCGCTATTTAACTAATATACTGTTTAAATGATCACGTAAATAATGTCACATTATGTGACAATGACAATAGAGTGACGTTTTTTACGTGACGCTTTAAACAGTATATTAGTTAAATAACGTTGACGGGTCGCTCACTTCACTCCAATATGGCGAGGAGGGCGATGGCTGCCACACGCGTCATACTTGTGAACAGGTGCTGCTTGTGGGGGCTGGTCTGCTTAAGTTTGCTATTTATTTACTTATTAAATATTTATTCAGTCTTCTTTGTAATTTTGCCGCCGCGCCGGGGCACGCAATTGTCTTCAGTGCGATTAGAATGTAAATATTATGTAATGAATCTAAGCTTGTTTTGAAAAGAGTATTGCTGAGTTTATTGCCGGCTCTTCTCAGCAAATGCAACCTTCCGAACCGGTATTAGAGTATTAGAGTCAGACTTTTCATAAGTGCCTGCGAAGGTCTATTTGAATAAATGATTTTTGAATTTGAATTTGAATTTGTTTAATGAATAAGGGGGATAGAGTACAACGACTGCCCGGTGTTGTGTTAAAGTATAGCGATACCGACATGGTTATCGCGCAAATACTTCCTTTAGGATTTAAATAAGGGAAGGCTGCGACTTCGTTCCGACTACCCTACTTGCAATAGCAGGGGTGTGCAACAGTTGACAATACAAGTTAGTTATCACTTACTTATGTATGTATATAACCAGACAACCTTGCCGTCACGCGAACATTAGTTTATGCCAAAAGTACAGAACTGAGATGTAAATAATCATATATTTTTACGATTTTTATAGTCTTGTATTATTATATTGTGTATTGATAGTTGCTGGTAATTGATGAACAAATGTGTAATAATTTAATTGTTCCTTTAGTCACAGAATAAGAAATGTACTATAGTACAGAAGGCTCACTCCCTAATTAAAACTGTGTTTAGAAACTAAACTATACCTACAAACGCCTCTCTTTCTATCGGATAGCTCTATCTCTTCCGGTCGCGGACTTTAATGGATCGGTAGCGGCTCTGCGCCAGGCCTGCTTTAGTTATAGCATCGTTGACGCGACAAGTATCGTGACTTAGCACGATTATAGACGTTTGAGAGATTGTGGTCAAACGCAGGCCGAAATTGCTATGGTTAAGGCGAAAAAAATATGCTTTTATTGAAGCTCACGAAGCAACTTATAAACTTACGTAATATAAAAAATCGGTGTAATTGTAGGAATTATAAAAAGAAAAATAAAGTAAGAGCTAAATTCTTTCACGAAGCATGAAAAAGCTTGAAAAAATTGTGTGCGTCTGTGAAGTCTCAATCCCGATTCGGTATTGTGGGACTTTGCATTCAAGCCACCTCTGGCGTTTACGAATAGGTAATTTACACGCCGTGCAATAATAGACTACTTACTTTATTATATTTCAAATTGCAGAATTAAATTATTTGCTGTGATTTAATTAATGCTCTCGTAAAATTATTTTATTCGTATTTATTATGAAATTCTTAGGGTTGTAGCTTCAATGTGGGCTGTGTAATGCTTGAAAATTTATTTTTTTAATGATATGAAATGGAAGCGCGTGTTCACCATCGACTGGCAGCCGGTGCTCGGTGCATTCCTGTGATAATTGAGTCGCTCGTGAACACGACGGTAGAATAAACGACTAAGTTATATTGTAACGTTTTCCTTTCCCACATTAAGGGCAAAAATCGTATAACGGCTTCATAAAACCAGATGAAATAAAGCATGAATTTTATTCACAAAGTATTTTGCATCAACATTTATTTAAGGAAATGGGTATGTCATTTCCTAAAATAATATGATTTTGCAGTTACTTATAATTTGTACCTACCGCTGTACAACGTTGTTATTATTGTATATAAAATTATTATTATATCATATTTTTGTACGTAGCATGAAATCAATTCATAACCTGACGGTTGCGTCAGAATGGGAAAAACATGTATGCAAACATTCATATGGAACAAATGATCGGTTTAAGGTGGACGCACACTTATCCGAGCCGAACGCGGCGAACGAATCGAAGTCAAGGAGGGCTCGCACACATATCCGCACCGAAAGAATCGACCGCGCCGAAAGAGTTGACCGCGCCGATGAAATCATTTCTATTTCCTTTACGCCTGTCGCACAATATTTATAAACAACTCGCGTGTTACTACGCAACTGATAGAATGCGATGCGATGCGAGCGCATCGGTCGAGTCGACCGCATAAGCCGCGCCGAATCTGATGACGTCATCCGAATTCGTCTAGGATTTTTAGTGTTCTTCCAGATTCGGACGATTTGACGCGGGCAAGTGTGCGAGCTTTCATAAGATTTCATATACAGAATTCTAAAATTCGATTCGTTCGATGCGTTCGGCTCGGATAAGTGTGCGTTCACCTTTATACACACTTATCTCCATAAAAACGAGATAACAAAAATTCTAATAATATCGTCAAGCAATCAACATTCAAAACTGTACTCGTATGTCGAAACAGACTGATGTAAATAGTGAATCACCTCAGAACAAATTGTTGTAAGTTACAAAATAAATTGTTGTAATTTTAATTAAAATTGTACCACGAATAGGAAAATTCAATAAATACAATATAAAACGTCAATATTTATTTTATTTAACCCTACGTCGAATAATTTGACAGACATAGTTATATTACTAACGATTTATTTATACCACACATTAAATAAACCAACATCACATGCATACTTGTTGAAGACTTACATTAAGGCACGAGAGCACAGATAGGCAGTAGTGGGGGCAAGCTCTCGCATGTACACTTTTGGCCAAATTACAGTAACCAAATGACACGCAAGAATCCAATAGACGACGAGCATCGACTGACGAACCAATCGTGTGCAGCTCGGCGCTCTTCATTCCGCCAAACAGACCGAAAAATTAACGACTGTGAAGGTGTCAGTTTGTGCTCACGGCTAATTCTGGTTACTGTACAAAGAGTGAAATCTAACTACAGTTACGAGAAACTAGATAAAATAAATAAAACATATTTAGGCCAACATACTGGAACTGTATCATATACTGGTGCGTCCACGCTTAGCGAACCGAGCACGAGCCGAGCCTCGAACGAGCACACTGCGAGCACGATTCGCGTAGCGTGGACGGGCTTGCGAGTCTCGAACCAGCGCAATTGTTAGTTTTTTCACGAACAAAGGGATTCGCATCGTGCTTGTTGTAGGTTCGTTCGTGGCTCGGCTCGTACTCGATTCGCGTAGCACGCGCACCATAATAATTTGTTAGAACAATAATCTGTATATTTGAGTAAGTCTCCGTTTCTTATTTTCATATAATTCGAGAAAACACATTGCGTGTATTATATGCCAAACAACAAACATTACAGAAGGTATGAGAAATAATATATTCCTCTTGCAGCTACACTAATTTGTTCAACGTTATGTAGCTGGGTAGCGCTACTAGTGGCAGTCCTAGTCCCGTCCAACGTTGTGTGTTTCAGCGGGCGCGTCGACCCGTATGATGGATCCGGCGAGCACGAAGTACCCCTCGTAGTGCGCGGCGCCGGGCGTGGTGTCGTAGTGGTAGTGCCCGCCCACGCCGCCCGCGCCCGCGCCCGCCTCGCCCCCCCACCCGTGGAAGTGCTGCACGCGCAGGTCCAGACCCTGACCAGAAACAACTATATTAACACGATCATAGCTAACACTGACATCGAATGCGATGGTGGGTATCAGTCTTACAATGAACTCCCGGGTGAAGGAAAACATCCTGAGGAAATCGAGGGTACTTCATAGTGACGCCTGACTTTACTGCTACACTCAAATTGAAAATCATAAAAATGCTACCATTGGTAAGCAAAACGATACGTTTTTGTTTATAGGAACCGAGCAAGCCAAGGTATTTAATAATGTTAACATTGAACACGTTTTTATAGACAGCCTATATTTGAGGTACCATTTTCCTCAGCTTTAAACTCTCATTACGGCTCCTACAGTTAGGTAATAGTACATTATGATACATGTGTGCAATGTTGGTTATTAACACTCGAGGCGGTATTAAGCGATAAGTGAGCCGAGAGTGGAATAATCAATGTACACGCGTGTCATACGACGTTTTTCAACACACTTTTTTGATAATAATCAACCACACAATGAGAACGTTAACAAATAAGGCGCGCAAGTTTTTTTTTTTTGACAGTGGTGAGGTGGCAAACTATTTTACCCGTTTAAATTAAGAATTGTCTACACACATATCACTTGTAGTGAGGTTTTATCATAATTTGGATTATACCTATCATAACTGTGCGGTAATATAAAGTAAAAATCACAAGTGCGTTATAAGCTGAATTAAAATACTAAAAACGGTGTAATAAATGTCACTACGAGCGAGTGTGTTGAAAATATTAGTACTAACATAGTCTCCGGTGACGAGTGTCCCGACGTGCACGATGGGCGAGGGCATCTCGAAGAAGTGCAGCCACTCTTCCACCTCCGCATCGGTGGTGAGCGGCCGCGAACTGAACTCCGGCATCACGTGGTACTTGCCCGACCCGCTGCGCAGCAGGAACGTGCCGCCCATACCTGACACACACATACACACATCTACATCTCTCTCTATCCCTCAAAAAGGTCCTCACTTTGAAAAGGTCCTCATTCGTGCCTTGTGTATTCATACGCACGTCCTCGGATGGTACTTAAAACAAAAACCCCCACTCCATTCACACTGACACACACCCTTTTGTTTTTTTGTTAAATATAAATTGAATAATCGCTTTCTTAAATGTATCCTAATTTTTAGGGTTCCGTAGCCAAATGGCAAAAAACGGAACCCTTATAGATTCGTCATGTCTGTCTGTCTGTCTGTCCGTCCGTATGTCACAGCCATTTATTTCCGAAACTATAAGAACTATAATGTTGAAACTTGGTAAGTAGATGTCTTCTGTGAAACGCATTAAGATTTTCACACAAAAATAGAAAAAAAAAACAATAAATTTTAGGGGTTCCCAATACTTAGAACTGAAACTCAATTTTTTTTTTTCATCAAACCCATAAGTTTGGGTTGTCTATGGATAGGTCTTCAAAAATGATATTGATGTTTCTAATATCATTTTTTTCTAAATTAGTTTGCGCGAGAGACACTTCCAAATTTGTAAAATGTGTGTCCCCCCCCCTGTAACTTCTAAAATAAGAGAATGATAAATCTATAAAAAATATATGATGTACATTACGGTGCAAACTTCCACCGAAAATTGGTTTGAACGATATCTAGTAAGTAGTTTTTTTTAATACGGCATAAATTGAAATTAATATCAAATACTCAGGTCTATACTACCATTTAATTATATACCTACAGGTTTGTACGGAACCCTCGGTGCGTGAGTCTGACTCGCACTTGGCCGGTTTTTTTAAACGTAAATCCTTCATTGGCTGTTTGGTTAATTTTATATGTTCATTCAAATTATACTTAGAGCTGTGGATTTTATTTGATTAATAAATAAATAAATCTCTTGTACATACATGTGACATAGTGACGTGGACCGACCCAATTAAGGCTCAAATAGACGGTCCTATCAATGTCTACACAGTACATGGACCAGTAACTTAGTAAGCGTTCTCTTGTAGGAATTGGCACAGCGCCTCTGGCTGAGTACCCATGTAACTATTAAATCCGTTGAATTATCCTACTCACCAATAATTGTGTCACCAAAATAATTTTTGAGTGTTTCTCTGATAGCGGTTATGAAGTTTGATTTTCCTTTCCGTGTCTTAGCAACAATCTTGATTGCCTGGAAACACAACCAAATAGCATCATTGTAGACAAATGTGTTAAAACCTCCATGACATATATCTACCTAATACTAATATATCCGAATATAAATTTATTTTAACCGACTTCAAGAAAAGGAGAAGGTTCTCAATTCGGTTGTATTTTTTTTTATGTTTGTTACCTCATAACTCCGTCATTTATTAACCGATTTGGAAAAATCTTTTTTTGTCTGGAAGGGTACACTCGTTCGGTCCCATTGTCATCAGATCAGTATTTGATTACTTCTAGTGTACTTTGAAGTCGATTTAAGTTTTTTGTAAAACAGACCAATTATTTTGACAGCCTTATGTTTATAACTCGTGGCGTAGCATGATTAGCCGTTCTTAATCGATCGGAAAGTTAAGCTACGTCTGTCGTGGTCGGTACCTGGATGGGTGACCGCCTAGTGGTATTTCAAATCGAGCGTTTCCGTGCTTCGGAAGGCACGTAAAGCCGTTGGTCCCGGTTATCACTTAATTGTGATAGTCGTTAAGCTAGTTGGATGCCTCCTAGGCAGCTTGAAAAATTCCAACAGTAGGTTGACCAGTAGCCTACCTCCACCAATCCGCAGTGGGCACGCGTGGTGGAGTATCGCCCAGTCCCTTTCACCCTCATTTGTGAAAGGAGGCCTGTTCTCAGCAGTGGGACATTATAGGCTGATGATGATGATGATGATGATGATGTTTATAAAGCCGGTGATTGTCATATCTATGACAGATGCAACAGTTTGTTGTAGGTAACTATCAATGTGGGGAGGAGTTAGACATGTATGTCCAAGTCAGATAATAATCGGACTCATTCAGAGCGTATCTGGTGAGTCTGAACTGAGTGGATAGTCTCCCGCCTAATCTCTTTGCGATTAATAGTCATATCCACCGTTCAATCAAACCGATATGTATTGGACAACACGGTGGCGGGCTATGGTAGTGGTAGTGGTAGGGTAGTGGCGGTACCTTCCCGGGCTTCCCGTCGCTGAGCAGGTAGTTCCCGAGCAGCGCCGTGCGGGTCTCGTCGGCGGGCACGCGCTGCTGCAGGTAGCCGCCCGCCGGCTGCACCGTCACGATGCGCGTGCCCTGCCGCACCGCGCCGCCCGCAACCATCACGTTTATTATACCCTGCCACAAAGTACAAATTTCAACTCGATCAATAATAAATATATATCCAGGGACATTCCTCACACACGGTCATCTGATCCCAAACTAAGCAGAGCTTGTACTATGGAAACCAGATAACTGATATAATACATATACTACTTTTTGTTTGTAAATACATACTTAATATACATAATTACATCCAGACTCAGGACATACAGACGTCAATGCACACAAATGCATGTCCTATGCGGGAATCGAACCCACGACCTGCGGCGCAATAGGTGGAATCTTTACCAGACTCTTAACCAACTGCGCCATCTGGCCCGTCAAAATCAATTGAAGGCAACGCCAATGCTAGGCCAGTGGAACTTCAATCACAGCAAATATCATGCGTAGGTCTAGATGAACTGAGCTAACAACGAAATAATAAATACTTGGGGTACATGAAAGAATATATATGGAGGTAAAGATTCTTTAGAGTTTTGCTCACACACGTCACAGGGCCCTTGTCGCCCGGGGCCCCGTATCTTTGATACGGCGGAAGTTACGCCCTGTTCCCATGGCCACCTTCCGGCTCCATCATCAGATCAGCTCCGTGTCACAATAATATTGCATAGTTATCCGATTAACATATGCATGCATTTGACTCAATCAGAAACTGGGAAGTGAGTCAAATTCGAAGTCCGTAGATCTCTACAAGACAAGAGCAACCTTATCGACAACACATTGGCAAATCCCACTTTGAACACGTGAAATTTCCAGACGGCAGCGACAAGTTAGTACAATCAGGTGGACAATCTGCAACTTGTCTTTGATGCAAAACACGACTAACCTCACAGTTAACACCAACATGCGGCCAGGGACCTGCGCCGGCGCCGACCAGGAAGCCAGGGTCGCGGCGCAGGTGCTGCAGCAACTCCTTCAAGTCATATATCTTGTCTCGCTGCACGAGCGGCAACAAGTATGGAGGTCCACCGATTTCTATTAGCTTTACATCACCGTTTATACCTGGCGTCGTGAGAGAAATACACAAGGTTTGAATAACATTGTTTATGGTCCACCAACCAAACCAAAACTCAGATAAAGTCTCAAGACCGTGTTAATCGAAAATAAACCGCAATTGGCGCAGGTTCCAAATTCAATATTTTTAATCTCGAATATAAACTTGAGCATTGATTAACATTCTAGAATACATCCAGCTTAGAGTAGGGTTTATACCTACAGCTTCGTCGTTGGATTTCATACAATTTATTGTATAGAATCGAATGTGGCAATTATTCCTATAAAATAAAACATCCCCATTGATTCGGCTAACCTTGATAGTGCAGCTAAATTCAAATTGCTATAACTAAAGCAGGAGGAGCGCAGCAAGGCTGTGCATCGCTCGCACCAATGAGGGCTATCGTTTATGTGGCTCAATAGCTGGCATGTTCTTTTTCGGTAATAGTCAAATAATGCTTAAATACTCGAGAGCAATAAAACAAGTTCAAGTTCGCGTGATAACGAGTTGCGAGATCACGACATGCCGCCTGATAATACATACAGTAACGTAATATTTGAGTCTCTTATCAATTGTTAATGTTAGATAACGCTCGGATTGTATGCCCTATTGAATTATCAAACTTGTAGCAATTATATAATTTGGTATCATGTAATTGTATGAAGAGCAGCATCAGTTGTATTTCTTAAAAAAAAACATCTTTCACAGTATTCGCCAGCAAATATCAATTACTTTGCTGTAGCGAACTCACTTTAAAGGTAGGCACTGGAGTATTATGTTACTTTCTTGCAATCAGTTTCCATTTAAAATCGGTTGTTTTGTCCCTTAGGATTATTGTGATTAAAGTAAGGCCAACGAGACCAGATTAAATATGTAAACAACCTGACCTTTACTGAGTTATATTACGGTAGCGAGCGATTCTTATCTTTCGCACGCAATAATGACGTCTGTTGGTCGACAAAGGCTGTTGTTGTGTGATTCGTGGTACAAGAAAGCGGTTGGTACAGCAGCTATAACATTTATTCAGCACTTTAAACAAGTTTTTTCCTTTTTGGATAACTGATTGATAATATAATACCTAGATAGTTTTATGATCAATGCGACTGCTTCGGACTCTTCTGACAAATCATCTTCGTCTAACAGACGACAACGATTTGAATAGGAAGTTTAAAATTTGTAAACAATTTCTTTAAACAAAAATGTTATGAACCCTGAAAGTTTGTTTACATTATTTATCTCGTCTCGTTGGCCTTACATTAGTATATAACACGAAATATAAGTACCTATAGACTAGTTACCTGGTGCAGCGAGGTTGTAGGGGGGCTGCGTGAGGTCCGGCGTGTCCACTACGGACACACTCACATCCTCGAAGGTTTGGAGCAGACCGCGGCTTAGCACTAAGGAAATACAAATCATCGTGAGACTCGGTAGGTTACTACTGACAACCCGAGGGTTCTGAGAAGGCCACTCAAGCAAAATGCTGAAATGAATTAATCTCTCGAATTCATAGCAGATCACCATTATAAAGGCCTGCTATCATTATAATTTTAGACTTAGCCAGGACGTTGTGAAAATCTATAGGTGATATAGGTAGGTATGCTGTTCACATCGACTATCAAAATGAACAAATCTTGGATATTTGAGTAGAAACTTACCGGGAACAACATCTGCGAGCTCTACTGCGGGCAGAGGCTTCTCTACGATGACCACCTTCGAGTAGTCCACAGATGACATTCTGTAAAAATCGCATTAATAATACCGTTACCTAAAAAAATATTTACAATGAAATTGGTCTGTATACATTCTGAGAGACTCTAGTATTAACTTGTAAAGCTAACAATATATTGACTGACTCACCTATATCAAAGTGCCAGAAGGTAATAGATTAAACTTTGAATTAAGGCCCTTTATACATATAAATACATATATACCTATTTGCTATCACCCAAAAAATGGAGTTAACTCTGTAAAAAAAACTACAGTCCGCCAAGTGATTAAAACTACATTGGTACCTATTACTAATAAGTAATTCAATTAAGTTTAAATAGGTAGGTATGTGACATTAATTAACCTTTGCAAGCTGCAAAATGATGGAAAATGCTTTATTAAAATCGGTGAGTCAGAATATTGCTAGCTCTATAGTCTATATAGTTTATTGTAACCTAGATGTATGTATGTGCAGGTATAACTTACCGATATTATTTACCATTAAAGTTGTCAACCTTACGCAATCTTCTGAATTTCTTTATTGTAATGTGTAGAAGCAATAGCTATGACAACATTATATTGACAATCGTAGCTTATGAATTGTGGAAACAAACGCTCTAGTTTGTATGCTACTTTGGAAGAAAAAAAACCATAAGGTCAAAAAATAATGATGTTATGATGGGCTGGGTGAATGAAAAAAGTGACGGACGACTAAAACATGGTTGATTGTTCTTCGTGTAATATAATTTGCTCAAAATGGCGAACAAGCCTTGCCATTCTTTCCCATTTCTTTAGCATAAGCAGGTGCTTCGACCAGGAAAGCGAGAACGGAGAGTTTTGGCTCCTACCACTGTATCAATCATACCCAAAATTTAAATAAATATCAGCAGTCATTTCACCAGTTTTAAAATTGATAAAGAAATAAGTAGAATAATCATTATGGATCATTCTCTACACACGGCTATCTGATCCAAACAAAATCCCAGGACAAGAGCCATTCATACTCTTTAAGAAAACAATATAGGTATTCATTATTATTTATTTATACCCAATCTGTATAACATTTTTATATTTGTTTTTATTTTTTACGGTTATTTCGTATCCATGTCCTTTGTCTGTAAAACTCTCAATGTTAGCACCTTCGTCGGCCACAAGCGTCTCATGTTCTGATTCACAGTGGCCTAAGCTAACAGGCTTCAAATGTGGATACACAGTCTTCCTAACATCCCATAAGTCGCATAGTGTTTCATACAATCGACCGTCACTGCCACAAACAGGACCGTGTGGTATAGAGCATGCATCACGAGCCTTCGTTCGACACAGTTGAATTAATAAAATAAGGATGCTGACTGAAATATAAAGATTAATTATGTAAGCACAGATTACAGAATAAGTATTATTCAGTAATCTGTGTATGTAAGTTTCCTAGTTAACTTAGATGCGTTGGGAACGGATAGATTTTAATAAATGAATGACTTATTAGTTTTCGTACAATAACCAATATCATAACACTAATTGAGCTTTTCTAATCTAGAATGGTACCACATGAAGAGGAAAAGGATTATATAACTATAGGTAGGTACCTATCGTAAAATAACCAAATAAAATATAAGTACTTATTGTACAAATCTTACCCTTAAAAATCATTATTCCACTTTCGTGTCTCAAACGTATTTGGCATTAGCCATAAAAATACAGAGAAAAAAAAATTGTTACCACAATGCAAAATACTTAAGTGTAAAATTGTCGACCGTGTTAATCTAAAAGCCAATTAACTTCTAACAAATTCAACGATTACAGTAGTGCAACAAACAGGATACCTAAATTATACTTCTGTGGACTCTGTTTGTCACCTTTCGAACGGTAAAATTGGTCAAAAATCAAACCTACCTGATGTAATTAAAAACATCCAACATATAATAGTTTGACTTAAACCTTATAGACGGTTGGCTTATTTATGTAGATTAAAATTATTTATATATATTATACCTACTACTACTATTTCAGAATAAAGAAATAAACCGACTTACTTGTAGTCACTTGTAGTTTACTATTGAATCATCGTGAATTTATCAAAATCCAAGTCAATATCAGTTTATTTATACTTCAAATATTTTTATAAGTAAAGATATTTATGAAGAAAATTAACGATGAACAAATGACAACAAAGCACAGATCCGCAACTCTATGGAGGTCGCAAAACAGTTTCACATACCTGTCTGTGGAATTCAAGGCCGCGGCGTCCGCGCCGATCACTAACGCGGTAAACACTAACAAATACTCTATGAAATACATTTTTCCGTTTCAATAATAAGAACAACTAATTAAGAAAATACGTACATTGTTGTGTCGTGTCAACAAGTTTCTGAATGTTTCCTATGACCTGGAGTCGGTGACCTCGGACTCGAGGTGGAGCGTCACTGTAAGCCGGCAGTCCCTCTGGCGTCCGTGGCCGCAGTCCCCCGCACTCTCAGAGATGTATCTCGCTCTGACTGCGCGGTTATCAATTTGCTTTATCACTGTTCGAGAGCTTCTGTTGCTCTGACGAGATTCTTATAAAGCAAACACTCGTATGTTTATGTTACTATTACATAAATAAGTAATTTAGTACTGTCGTCATTGAGTTCACAATGCGCCTTGAAATTTTAACGAATATTTATTTTTTGTAGAATAATTTGGTAAAATAAAAGATTTAATAACTGAAGGTACTCATTTATTGCTAAAGTCAACTTAAAATTACTCCAACATTGACATACAATATGTTACAAGGGACACCACAAACAAATAAATACGAACAAAACCATCCCATACATGTTTACAACCACACTTTGGTATTTAATTACTAGAACTAAGAAAACTATAATAAATCGCATCCTGACAATAAATTATTGCTATTAGGTACATAAGAAAAATCACACTACTGGGATTAATTAAACGGAGGATTCAAATCAAAATCAAATTCTTTCATAATATATTATTTTTAATTTCTTATACGACGTGGAACAGACAGGCCAGACAATATTCAAGGATATGCATGTGTAACAAAATGAACAATATCTATTCTACATAACTATGTATTCTACATAGTTATTTAGGATAGATATTGTTTATTATAAAATTCGGACTACCCTATTGTATGGGATCGCCAAGGAATGGCACCATTAACCACAGGTGTATCTGAGACGGAAGACAAACGATGAGAGCAAACATTTAACGTTTGTACTAACAACTTGGATATTGTGTTTCTAAGAAACTGTTGGGTTTCTAGCTCGTATTCCATTGCAGTGAAATAACACATAAAGTACTCTATATACTCTGAAATGATTGTTTCACCTCTGTTACACGTTGTATACTTTTCAAAGTGTCGAGTGGCTGCCTTATTTGAAATGAATATTTACGCCCATGCAGATTTTATTAGTTTTTCGTTTTAATTATTATTGTTTACATGTTTAGCTATATGTATAATGTTGTTTCACAACTGTACGCATATCAGATCGATTTAAATCTACCATATTTGACATAATTCGTGATGAAACTTTTTTCTTAGCTATAAGGCATAGGTCCCAATAAACGATAAAATCAATTTAATTAAGTCATAATTAGGCTCCTCCTGAATCAGTCCCCAAACAATGTCATTGCGTTTAATCACAGCCTAAGGTTTTACACGATTCTCTTGAATATAACACTCACATTTACGCAATTACGCGCTTTTTAATAAAATATAAGATATTTTTCTAACTCTCTCGTAACACAGGGCACCGTTTAAGTGAAAATATTCTATGACTACAATATATACATATACGTGACTAACTAATGCAATAATATTATAAGACACAAACACCATTTAACCGCGATTATTCTAATTAATTTACATTTCCATACCATACAAGCATCGTCTCTCAACCTGGGGGTCATGTATAAGAATATAAATATATAGAAACGTAGTTATATATAATATAAAGTATATTGAATTGTAATCAAGTGTCACAAAATTATGTATATCCAGGTAATAACAACATAAAAGTCAAAGAATTAATAAAAAAAAAACATAGTTGAGTTAATCATCCTTGCAACACGAGCTTACATGCATTCGTCAAACGTTAATTTGATTACTATAGTGAGGGGGTCGTTGCAAGGCTTTGTATTTAGTTTTTTGAGGTGTGTGTCGACACTATGCCTAAAGGTTGAGAAACGATGACATAAAGAATACACCATTCACCATTACTAATCTAAGACAATACTTCCATATTACTATACAGGATGAATAATTTAGACGGGTCAGTGAAGGCAGCTACCTTAAGGGTTGAAGCCACGCGAATTAAGTTTTAAGTTTTCCCTTAATTTTTAAGTTATCGCTATCGAAATTTACAGATTTCGAAAAAAAATACAGTGTGCGTGAAAACGGCGATATTCGAAAAAAAAAATTGCTTAATCGATCCCGTCTTCGACAATGATCAAAAGGCTCTATGGGGCCAAGTAAAGTTAGGGTAAATAGAAAAAATAGCAAAAAAAAAAAAGTATTTATTTATTTTTTAAATTATGTAAATGCCGATATCTATGACTCAAAATATGACCAAGACCATATTCGCGTGGCTTCAACCCATACCCGACCCATCTAAAATTTCCACCCTTTATATTCCTGAATACTAAAAAAAATAAAATATTCCTGAATACTAGAATTGAATAAATTATTTTTGAATATGAATTTGGGGTTTGCTAATCATCTCCAAGCTTTTATTCGTGTTACTTAAAGTGCTGACTCGAGACGTTTAATTATGTGGAATTTTAGACGTCGAATGACCCCCAAAATCAAACATAATAGAGGAAACATTGTCATATGTATCTATGGTGCTATACAAAGCTCACTATATCACATAAATGTTGCGTAACAATATAATTTAATATAGTTTACTAATCTTCAACATTTTATTTCAATAAATAAAGTTGGGATACTCTAAAAACACGTGCCAAATATAAAATGTACCTCATATTGTCGCATTGGGTAAAACTTTAACGATAGAGAACTCTCTAGATAGATAGAGAATAGGGACTAGTCTCTTTAAATTATCATAACTTCTAGGCCAACATGCGTCAACTTAGGTTACAGTCCCACAAACTTATCTGGCCCGGTGAGAGACGCGCTGTTATCGCAGTTGGTGGACCAAACAATGAACGAAGTGTTTTATATTCTCTTTGACTAATGGTGATTGAAATTTAAAATGGCGTCGTTAGTTCCTCTTTTGGCCACCGGGCCAGATAAGTTTGTGAGACTATAATATGAGGTCAAATGTCGTATTTTTCTGACTCTTGATTCGCACTTTCACGAAGTCACGTGTCAAAAATATACAGCATTTTTATAATTAAACGTATTTATTCGTGTTACTTAGAATATATATTCGTGTTATTTAGAAATAAATAAAATACATACATATTGTCTTTTAAATAATTTGTTGATTTTCGTAATGGTTTGCGTCACTAGTGACAGTCAAATTAATAAGTAATCTAAGATTATGTCAGTCAATATCTCAATGGTCACTGTTCAAACATGAGCAAGAATATGTGACCTTTGTCTTAAATATATGTGTCGTTACAATATGTTGTGATATAAAGGTGTATGTATACCTATAGATCGGCATGTGGGTGCAGTGTGTGCGCGTGCTCGTAGTACAGTTGTCGTGCGTACGCGACCTGTCGCGCGACCCACGCGGCCAGCTCCGCGCTGTCGCACTGCACGCGCGGCCGCCGCACGCCCTCCGCGCCCCCCGCGCCGCCCCCTCCGCCCCCGCCACCCGCGCCCCCGCGCACGCCCAGCTCCACGTAGTGCGCGCCGTCCAGAGACACTACCTGACACGACACCAGGTTGCTGCACAAACAGATTTTATATTACAAACCTGTTGTTAAATTGAGTTTTGGTCCCTCGAGCCGGATATTGACATTAATGGACACAAGCGATATTGGAATTCAAAAATATTTACAATCGCTTTAATCTGGGAGAATTATCAAACTAAAAGAGTCATCGGATCGATACATCCACCGAAATTCAGACGAGGGAGACCAATCCCAGAATGGACCAGTTTGCAGCAAACATATCAGCTGACAACTACAAGTACAATCGGATGTAGCGTACCTGAGATGCGTCTCCATGACAAGATGCGGCTGCTGGGGCTGGGTGTTGAGTTGGTTGTGTTTGTGGTTGTGTGAGTGTGAGTTGGAGTGGTGATGGCGGCAGGTGATGATGCGCAGGTGCGTGTCGGAGAGCAGCGCGCGGATGTCGTGCGGCGCGTGCCGGACGGCGCGGTGCGCGAGGAAGTGCTCCGAGTAGTCGGTGCCGTTGAGCGCGTGCAGCAGCGCCGCGCCCTCGGCCGCCGCGCCGCAGTAGCGCGCCACCAGCCCGCCCGCGTCCACCACCACGCGCGGCCCGCGCACGCGCACCGGCACCCACTTGTCCGATCTACACAACACAACGTACAATTAACCCAAACGAGCGCAATGACATTCATTTTGCTTGAAACTCTATTCCGCCAATTTCTCACCACCGAAAATGCGCTCTGATTGGCCAAGTCAAGAACACACGATGCAGTGATTGGTCTTTACTGTTCAACATCAGTGCAAAAGCACTGACTAGTTGCGGAAGGGATTTTTTTCTCGATGACACAACACATGCTGTCTGCGGCTTCAAATCCTATCACACAATTCAACTATCATAAAAATAACCATATATTTAGATAGATGCATATCGAATATGACATGACATGTATGTTGTTACCTGCGGCTGGTGTCCCGGAGCGCGGAGGCGGTCTCGGCGGCGAGGTCGAGCACGCCGATGACGGGCTTGGTGACGGTGCCCACGATGCCCTTGCCCACGCCCGCCAGCAGCCCGCCCAGCCCCTCCTGCATCGCGCCCTCGTACGTGTGCTTCACCAGGGACGTCATACCACCTGCACGACACATCATTATATTATGAAATACACTTCAAGCCAGACAACGTCCCCCGGAGAGAATGTACAGTACATACCGAGTATCCCGAGGCCGAGTCCCCGGAAGCCGGCGGCGAGGTGCGCGCCGGCGGCGGTGCTGCGGATGCGGCGGCGCGTCTCCTCGTGCGCCTCGTCGCTCACCACGCGCTCCAACCCGTCCCCCAGAGACTCTGCACACATATGTACACTCATATACTGAACTAGCAACTCGATGGTAGCCCCAGTCGGCAGATTGCAGATACTGAGTTGCGAGGATCATTGCTGCTATGATTTTATACTAAAAAAACTAGCTATACAATTTATTCCTCTACCAATCAAATTGCGAGACCAAAATGAAAAGTACGCAACAAGCACAAACACAAACCTCGGCTCGGGGCGCTACCGGGAGGAGAGGGCGGACTCTTATATAAGTTACGACTTATTAAGGGCTCTCGGATTTCTAGTGGCAGCTGGGGCCGCTTGAACGGGACAAGACTGGGTGAGACGTCGCGACAGTCCTATCCGGCGAGGACGATATCGTGGTTATCGGTCATGGAATGTGTATGTTTTGCGAGTAACACAGTTACAAACTACCAAGAATTTACCGGTCCGCCACGGACCCTATTTCCCTTCACTCATATCATTGGACTACTTGAGTTGCGGCATCACGACACCGTGTATTACTGGAACTGAAACATAGAAGTCTTAAATCATGTGGAAAATATTGTGGTGTTAGTGAGATTACCTGTTACTTTGGCAGCGGAGTTGGAGATGCCGTGCGTGACGTTCTTGAAGAGCGCGGTCACGTTCCCCTCCAGCAGGAACCCCGTGACGCCCTCCGACACGTCCGCCACGAACCCCAGCGGGTTGCCCAGGAAGTCCACCGAGCCCAGGATCATAGCTGCCTGCCACTTTAACACCTGACAATAGATACAAACGGGGAATTCACTATGCGCTTATTCAATCCGAATTTACTCGCTCTTTCCCGACTTACAACTAGGGAATCTTCAATGCTAATAAACAGGCTTCTGCTTTAAGGTAAATGTGTCATGGCCAAACGCAAATTCATTAAAAGCAACAATAAGAATTTCAACAATTCTGACTTTTTATATCCGACGGGCCAGTTGGCGCAGTTGGTTAAGGTTCACCTTACGCGCCGCAGGTCGTGGGTTCGATTCCCACACAGGACATGCATTTGTGTGCATGAACATGTCTGTATGTCCTGAGTCTGGGTGTAATTATGTATATTAAGTATGTATTTACAAAAAAAAAAAGTATATGAATTATATCAGTTATCTGGTTTTCATAGTACAAGCTCTGCTTAGTTTGGGATCAGATGACCGTGTGTGAGGAATGTCCCAGGATATTTATTTATTATTTATTATTATTATATGAAATTTTCACAACAAACAATTACCATGATGATGAACTTCTGTTACTTTTCACTGCTAGTTGCAGACACAACTTAGTTCACATATCCTAGTGTCATGTAATAATATCCTTAGAATAACACCGACCGTGCTAAAGACAAGACAAACAGTATTATGATGAACAAAGTATGATAATAATATATGTAGCGGACGCGACCCGATGCCGTCACACCTAGTGCGGCCTCCCTATAGTATTTGTTGACTCAGCAAAACGTTTTTCGATCGGAAAACTTAACGACCAAAATCGCCTTTCAAAGACCTTCAATCCATGAAAATCTCATTATAAATATAGTACACACATCCTTGAAGTGCGCCAACATCTGTCGGGCGTGACAGCCGGCGGTGTCGAACACGTGCGCGCGCTCGAAGGGCTTCAGCTCCACGCCGGCGTCCTCGAACTTGATCAGCGTCAGCCCCAGCCGCCGCTTCAGCGCGCTCAGCGGCGCTTCCAGCTTGTTAGCAGTGCACATTGACAGCCGTATCTGTGGGATATCGCCTATTCAGTACACATTACACACACACGTAACAACACGTACAAGTACACGCGGCATAGTCCACATTACACGGATACAAACGTATGTTAATAACTCGGGACACAAGTGCCATTTAAAAAAAAAAAAAAAAAAAAAAAAAACTCGGGACGTAATTATCTATATACCAAAGAATAGCCAAGTATATACCTAGCCAGGTATAGAGGGATTTAAATGTCTTCCAATGTTGATGACATGACATAATATATTTTGAAACCCGATCGAGTCAAATATTTCACAAACAATGAAATTTTTGGTCTCGTTTAGACAGTCTTTTTATTTACTTAGAATAACATACATACTTCTAAATTCAAGTAATTCCCCTGACACCAAGGTCCCACTGCCATTAACTGCATCGTCATTCCTACTTCTCTAATAATCTAAATACAGCCCAGATTATTTAATTAAAACCCGTTCAGTTTGTGAATTGGGTAACAAAACAAATGCAAAACACAACATTTGTAATACGAGTAAGAAGAAGGATTTATTAGTTATGTTATGAGGGTTGTCAAACTGATTAAAGTATTATCAAATATTATACCAGAATTGTCTTTAATGTAACTAACTACCAGGCCCTCTAAAAATAAGCAATATTGCTAACGCAATTAATTTTTTCGAATTTAAAGCAGATCTTATGGAATTCATCAATTCCAAATCTTTTAATGAATTGTATTGTATATAATGAGTAACTATTGTACCAAAAAATATTGAAATCACTTAGGATCTGCCGAGAATTCGAAAAAATTAATTGCGTAGCAATATTGCTTTAGCTTCCTTTTTAGCCCCCCAGTGCAGTGTATAAGACATAACGCATGAAGAGCTTGTACACAATTATATTTCATGAGTTTTACAACAGTGCTAATTCCGTAATCTGAAGAGAGCGATGACTTTATATTGATACTGAAACATGATCGATAGCCTAGCAGTATGAAAACCAGAGATTTTTAATTAAATCAAACCTTTTTGCCCGTCATAAACTGAATGCAGTGTAAAAATAATAAAAAGCGTTAATGTTTCAGTAAAGCTGATTTAAATTCAATAAGCACCGAGCGTGACAGCCACCTGGCGCACCGACGAAAATTTTGTTAGTTACTAAAATTGATACACGATCAGTGGACATCCATAGACTGAACGATAACTGTTATGTAATTAATTTAAGCTTGTTTTGTAAGTAATTGCAGAGTTATTGTTAACTCTTCTCAGCAAATACAACCTTTCGAGTCACAGAGAGAGTTCTAGAGTTCTGCGTTTCGCGTTCACTATAACCAATGTGGCGCCTTTAAAAGTAAAAAAAAAGTGTATGGCGTGTGATCGGTAGCGAATATTGCAGAACTCTAGAACCCTAGCCTGCTTGTTGTGTGCACAATAGTGAATGCAGAATGCAGAACTCTGAACGCAGAACTCTCTCTGTGGGATCGGCGCCTTATGTGCCTGCGAAGGTCTATTTGAATAAATGGATTTGACTTGGACAATAATAGGTAGAGTCACAATAATTAAAATGGGATCCATTTAATGTATATTCTAACACGCGCGAGTAACACCCCTGGCGTTGCAAGCATCCATAGGCTGCGGTAACCGCTTACCATCAGGCGGGCCGTATGCTTGCTTGTTAAGTAGTATAAAAAAAAACTGCGAACACTTCTACCTGAGAGTAGTTGCCACCGATGACGTCAGTGCACATCGCGTTGTTAATAGCTCAGGTTATACTTTTGCTGTATGATATTGAACCTTAGCCATCTAATTAAAGTTCAAATTTTCAAATTCAAAAAGCATTTATTCAATTTAGGCCTGATAAGGCACTTTAACAAATGACTCTACACCGGTTCCAAATAAAACTTGAACTGAGAAGACTCCGGCAAGAAACTCAGCAAGTATTTTTTTTTTTAATGTGTACTTATAAGTATTACAATTTACAAAATATATATAACAATAGCCTGCGAAGCGAACAATTAATTCAAATGCATTCTTGTCATCTACAAAATCAGAAACTTTATAGTACCCTTTCTTGCATAACTTCTATTTTACTATCTTTTTGAATATATGTATAATATATGTATAGTATGTTCGCGACTGTACTAGTCTTTTTTTTAATATAATGTATAGGCCTGTGTTTGACCACAATCTCACCATGGTAAGTGATGATGTGGCCGAAGGTGGTAAGCACACAAAGCCTAGAAGGAACTGGCTCTCAAGTGCAGCCGATAGGTGCTTGGCGACAGATTTTCAACTTGAGGGTGGTAGCCAGCCAGATGGGTACTACAAAGTACCCTACCACCGTGCTATGGTTTCCTCACGATGTTTTCCTTCACCGAAAGCTCAAGCTCATTGTAAGATTCGAACCCGGAACCTTCGTCTCGGTATCCGACGTCACTACCACTGAGCTATCATCGCCTTAAATAGCGTCGCTATGTTCTGCCATGTGGTATATTGTAAGGCAAGTAATATAGTGGTGTATGCAGGCAGACCTGTCCGGGCATGATCTTGATGAGCGCGAAGTAGTATCTGGTGGCGTGCAGCGCGGTGAGGTCGTGCAGCACGCGCTGCGCCTCGTGCTCCGCCTCGTCGGGCGCCTCGCGCGCCGCGCCCGCCGCGCCCGCCTCCGGGCCCCGCACCCACGCCCACAGCTGCAGGATCAACCTGCACACCACAACCACATACACCAACACCTCATTAATCGTTCGCCATGTCGTTACTCCTTACAACCCAGACACCGCACTTGCACTTCAAAGTAGTTTTGGCACGACGGCATGCCAGTTTTGTAGCAGTTGCGGGAAGTTACGCCTTTTGACTTTTTGAAATTTGTGTATTTTGTTTTTTTTTTAAACCAATGACGTCTTTTTGAACATTTAAAAAGTCACCGTGTATAGTTACCATCAACACAACATGCTCTGTCACATGATGATTTTAAATCAGCCTCTGTAATCTCCTTCACCTTTCATTAAGCACTTTTACCTTTTATAATACTACACCATCAGGTGTTCCACAAGGCTCGTATTTCGAGCCGATCTTCTTTCTAATATTCATCGACGACGCTTACCTCTCCTCGAGCCTGACTGCGAGCGGCCTGAGCGTGACGACTAGGTGCCTGAAGAAGTACGCGTTGTACTGCGATGTGGGCGTGGCCTGCAGCTCCAGGGCCGCATGCAGCGCCGGCAGGGCCGTGCCTGCAGGGCCACCGCCTCGGTCCGGCAGGCAGTATAGCAGCACAGGGCTCGGTGTGCCTAGCAGCTGCAAACGTATTACACTTATTTGTATGAGTAAACATTCACTGATCAACATGAAGAGTAGCGAGGAAGGGAAGGATAGATTACGCCCAACTTCTACTCACTCTTCCACTAACTCATAGCACAGGGAAACCTAGTATGAGCTCCTGTCTCCCACAGTTAAATGTACTTACCAGTTATAATTTTAAAATTTGTTCTTTTATCTATATGTGGGAGAAAATGATTATTATTATTATAAAAAAAAAAAAAAACTTCCAGTCGGATTCTAATTAGTTCATCATCATTCTGTAGTTAATCTTCTTTTTTTTTGTTTAGGTTTAGTTTGGCAGTCCAAACCTGGTTATCCCATTGCATATCCTGTACAGCGAGCGCCAGCGCCGTGGCCCTGGGGGATCGCGCCAGCTCCAGCAGTACACCAGCGAACAGAGCGTGCACCAGCTCGGCTGCTGGGGCACGAGACACAAGGGATACTGACACGCCTCGTAATGAAACTCGCAGACCCCACTCTCGG
This sequence comes from Achlya flavicornis, assembly GCA_947623365.1. Taxonomy (NCBI): domain Eukaryota; kingdom Metazoa; phylum Arthropoda; class Insecta; order Lepidoptera; family Drepanidae; genus Achlya; species Achlya flavicornis. Next base: position 552,698 of record OX392472.1, read on the forward strand.
GACGGTGGGATTGAGTCTTCTGTGCCTCCTTCTATCCAACCCGCCTCCTGGATGAGGCAAATAAGTAGTTTGAAAGCATAACAACATTCATAAACAAACTATGAGGATAAAAAAAATATATGGGGTGTGATATAAGTTGGAAAGTGAATACAGAAATAACGTATGGAAGGGTTGAATTCTAGTGAATGGTCAAGCGGATGATGTGGTGATATACCTCATGGTCCCGTATCCTGACGAGCCTGGTGGGTCCGTCGGCGAGCAGCGTCACGTTCAGCCGGCCCGAGCCCGGCCGCAGCGCGTGCCACGACACCGCCTGCTCCGGGGCCAGCGCTGCCGCACCGCCACCCCCCACTCCCGCGCCGCGCCCGCTCGACGCCAGCGCCAGCACCACGCGGGTACCTAACGCATCATATACACCTTACATACACGCGAACATTTTCTTATTGATTAATACTATTTCAGGTATTTTGGTCCTTTGAGCCGGATTAGAAAATCAATTTTGCCATAGTATGAGAACAGCCTGAGAAAACTGGAGATTAATTCATGTTATATTCATTATCCTAACCAAGCGGCATATGTTTACGTTCACCAGTGAGAACATCGACAGGCAAGCTGTGAGTCACGAATGGTGAGCACAGATAGGCAGCAGGGGGGGCAAGCTCGCGCATGCATACTTTTGGCCAAGACGCAAGAATCCAATAGACGACGAGCATTGACTGACGAACCAATCGTGTGCAGCTCGGCGCTCCGCCCTTCTTCATTCCGCCAAACAGACTGAAAAATTAACTAGTGTAAACCTGTGGTGACCAGTGGTACCTGGTGTGAGCGCCATGAGCGAGAGTCCGTCGGGGGTGACGGTGAGCGTGTCGTAGCCGCAGGTCATGCGGCCGGGCGGCAGGAGGCGCCAGGCCTGCGTGTTCTCGCGCCGCGGGTCCGCGCGCCGCAGCGCCAGCGGGGACGCGCGCCCCGGCCGCGGCGCCGCGTCCTCTATGTCCAGCACCTGCACATACACGCACACCTTACGGAACAACACATTGCGAGGAGCCCTCTAGCTCGGCCTTAGAACCACAGCTGCGGTGTTCCCCTGCCTCTCGTAAAAGACTAAACGGGATCTTTTGGGTCGTGGGCAATCGGGGCGGAGACTCTGAGCGTCCAGAAACTACTCTGGCTCGATGTGCACTGTAACACGTGAAAATCAACATAGACAAAACAATAATCAAATGTGGAATTGGCTATATATTATCATTGTACTTGGCATACAAGTTTACACATGATAATAAATAGCCAATTCGAAATTTTTTTTTGTTTTTTTTTTTGTCTATGTTGATTTTCACGTGTTACAGCGAGGGTGCTGAGGGGAGGTATCACCCTATCTAAGCGCGGCGCGTGGATTCGAGCAGGTACGCGTTCGACACAAGAGACCGCCCCCCCTCACTACGCAGATCGACCTACGACCATCGTAGGGTTTTAGCCGGTACGAGTCCGGCATAACCTGATCGCTCCACTAGAGGCGGTCGGGTGTCCAATGAGGATTTCCACACACAAAAAGAAAATGCTACATCAATTTAACCTGTTGTGATGGTTTAGGCCCGACCGGGCCACGCGTCAAGCTATTCGGCCGTGTCGGTTTAGGCCCGATCGGGCCAGATCAAATTACAAAGCAACTACGGCTCGAATTTCATGGTTATGTTACACATTATCGTAATAAAGTACTCAACATTCGGTATGTGAATAGAGAGCATTAAATTCCACATCCGTTTATAATACGCATTATGTTACTACCAGTAAAAAAAAAATGAAATATGATCCATTGTTTGTGGTCAATGACCTGAAGGAGTTTTCTTTCTCCAAGGCTCTCCGAAAATGAATGTATAATTGTAATTAACTAACGTATTTCCTGTAAAAGGTGAGTGATTTGTATAGAATATTAGTTTATCTAACCGTTTTAGTAATAATATTTATAATTTTTGATGTATGTAATTAGAATTCCTTGAATCTAAACACATACTTGTGACTCAAAGTACTCCCGTGTTTATAATCAAGAAAATCTTATTTCACACATCAGGAATTATATAAATCATTATTAAAACGGTTAGATAAACTAATATTCAATACAAATCGCTTACCTTTTACAGGCAATCCATTAAATATCACTATTCACACTCCATTTTGTTTTAAGTCTCGGCACAAGAGTCAATTTCACGTAATGCAGCGCCTATTATTTACAAATAGTTTTTTCAAACATATGCGTTTAATATTATGAGATAAGAATTAGGGACTCTTATAACCTAATACAATCAATAATGGTTCGAAACTCATTTACGATGTGTGTGTAACATGACGAAAGTGGGAGGTCTATTTCTAGCCATCGCTACACGAATCTACCTATATTTCTTTATTTTACAATAGTGTAGTGCACAAAATTTGTATCATTCGCCGAGTTTAGACGATTATCGATCAAATAGTTGGTAACAGCAACCCTAAATCATAGAATAAGAGCATCTATGGACACACAAAAAAAAAAAGTTTGTTTGTTTATTATTGTGTTCTCGATATTTATTATGAGCATCGAATTTCTCTTTTTGCTTACTTGAGACTAGTAAAACAAATGTATTTATTAGATTAAACGTTTATTCGTGTTGATATAAAGGTGTGTAATATGTGGACAGAGTTATTCGTCTTGAAGTGCAAACTCGAAATGTTTATGAAGTGTCGTTTTTGCATAGTTGGCATTTTTTCCAGGTTTCTTATTGGAATCTTGTAATACTTCATTCCAATTCCAATAAGATTCCAATAAGAAAATTTATTCAGGATGACGCTGTAAGTTACTGTTCCTTGATTAATACTGTAAATACCCAATGTTTATGTTTTATTGACCTTGGGTGCCGTCCGCCATTTTGCAAATTTGCAAATTCCGCGAAATCTCGCAGGTCAAGGGCAGCTGTCAAAAAGACAAATTCGCGAGTCTATAGGTTAAGAATGTATTAAGGTTTTATATGGGAGTATATAAAATGCCAACATTACCATGGAATGCTGCTGAGCGTCTGTAGTTTGAGGCGTAGAATTACCGTCGTGTATGAGCTGGTTTTTGGGACCGCGCCGCCATAGCTGGGATCTATAAAATGATGAAAACTTCAATCCTAATTTCTCAGAAAACCATTGATTTTCATGCTAATTACTGCTATGATTGCAGATTAATTTTATGAAAAAAGAATCTCAGTTCACCTGTCACCATATCTCTTCCTGCCAAGTACGACCCTGGTAGAGCCGGGGGGCACTTCGAGCACCAACACATTATCATCCGTTGCCGCAGACGCAGAATTATGATCCGCGTCTCTATATAACAGATAAAAATAATATTCTTATATTATATAACATGTTTTTTTATGAATGATATGATACAACTTTATATATTATGCACATTCCACCGAGTTTATTATTGACCCTCCTCTATTGGGGTGCTCACACCGGTGCGGAGTTCTATAAATAATAACGAAACGCCCGGACAGATTATAAAAAGGTTATCGACATACATACCTGTAATGCGTGTTGTTGGCGGTAGCGTGCGGTGCGTGCGTGCGTGTGGTTGTGCGGTGGTGCGTGTGCGTGAACGCGACGTATATGAAGTTCTGGTAGTGCAGCGTGTGCGTGGCGCCGAGGTCGTCGAGCGCGAGCAGCTTGCGCGCGCCGCCCGGCGCTCGCAGCGCCAGTGCCGCGCCGCCCTCCGGCTCGGGCAGCGCCCACCGCGCGCGGCTGTGCGCGCCCACTGCGCACTCCTCGCCGCAACCCACCTGCACATGCACACACAATACATACATACCTATATGTTAGCTTAGCCTATTATCATTTATATAACTATACTAGCTGTCCCGCGCGGTTTCACCCGCATTCTCGAGGGATCGTGTTTTCCTAGGATAAAAAGTATCGTGTGTGTTAACCCAGAACATATTCTATCTGTGTGCCAAATTTCATCAAAATCAGTTTTTGCGTGAAACAAACATCCATCCATACTTCCATAATCACAAACTTTCGCATTTACTAGCTTTCACCCGCGTTCCCGGGATAAAATGTATACAGATACAAGGGCGTCGCCAGCCGATGGCGCAGGGGGGGGCAAGTTGACTTTACCTACTACAATTCATACCTTTGAGAAAAGTAGGTATGAATTGTAGGTAAAGTCGACAGCACATGAAGCTTTTCACTTGTACTACGAGCCTTACATCTACAGCGATTGTAATAACAACAGTATCTTAGTACTATATACATATATATTCTGTGACAGCTTCAACGATAGAGTAGAGCAGAGCGTAGTTGAGCGTACGGAATATTAAGAGTGGAATTGGTGAATTCATTCGAGTTTCGATGTACGGGAATGATTGTTCAAGGCTTGAACTTCAAGCAAATCAACTAAAAGACTTAGGACTTTGGTTGCATTATATTTGTCAAATTTTTTAGAATCTCTAGGGGGGGGCAGCTGCCCCTCCCTGCCACCCCTTGGCGACGCCCTTGTACAGATACAGTAGGCTATCTGCATGCCAAATTTCATGATGATCCGTTGAGAAGTTGAAGCGCGAAGGTGTTACAAACAAACAAACTCACTTTCGCATTTATAATATTATATAAGTTAGGATAGGATAAAAGAATGTTCAAACCAAAAAAAATAAACGTAACAGCACACCGGGACGCAACGATACGCGGTGCACAATTTTTGAGATAGCAATACAATAATAGAACTTTATTTTTGACAAAACGGTACACATTTGAGCAAGAGAATTCGATGACTCGTCATCTATATTTTAATTAGCTTCGGTGTGAGCTCCCTAACCTATTACTAACATTACTAATAGTGGTGTGTAGTGTAGTGTAGTGGTGGTGGTGGTGGTGTAGAGTACCTGGTGGAACTTGATGGAGAGCGGCGAGTAGTTGTCGATGCGGATGGGCGGCGGCGCGCACTCGGCGTCCGTCAGCACCACGAACATGGTGGCGCCCTCGCACACCACCTCCACGCGCACCAGCCCATACCCTGACTCCGCATACCTAATTAAAAAATTATATTCAATGTCATAGGTCCACGTTTCAAATTACATTTATAGTTTCTAGATTACATACATTTGAGTTTACACGAGAGAAGGCCATAAAGATGATGTGTTATAGAACGGGAACGCAGATGGTTAGTTATTAGGAGTAATATGCATGCTCGTAGGGTTGGCTCATCAAAATAATCAAATGAAGGAGACACTTCTTAAGTTAAACATTGAACTCCGGCAGCCACCTGGCGAATAACATCCAAAACGCATACAACAATGCCTACAGACCGCCGTTGAGGATTTCCATTGCTGAAGCGCATCAAGGATGTTTGCAGAGATGCTGTTAGGCAGGTTTATGCAGCACGGGCTTGTTTACCTGCAGGCGACATGGAGCGAGCGCGTGGAGTCGACCCTGAACCCGCCGGACCAGGCGGTCTTGGCGGCGAGGGAGCTGCCCCCACCGGCCGCGCCGCTGCCGCCGGTCCCGGGCGCCAGGATCCGCACGCACAGCAGGTGCTCGCGGTCCCAGCGCGGCCAGTGCCACGGCAGGTAGCATCCGGACACTGCTGACACGTGCGTCGCCATCGCGCCGGGGTCGTTCTGACAACAAGATACAACATAGTTTAACATTTAAACATAGTGCTGTTCGATGGGATGACCGATGCTTTAAATTTTAAATTTTTTTTAGTTTTTTTTTTTATGTATATTAAGTATGTATTTACAAACAAAAAGTATGTATATGTATTATATCAGTTATCTGGTTTCCATAGTACAAGCTCTGCTTAGTTTGGGATCAGATGACCGTGTGTGAGAAATGTCCCAGGATATTTATTTATTATTTATTTAATTTGTATACTACGAAGATAGCAGACAAGCATACCCACCTAAAGGTAAACGGTTATCGTAGCCTATAAACAAGTACAACACCAGGTTTATCGCGTTCTCATTGCCGACCCTACAAAGATCTCATCAGACTCAGAAAGGGTTTAAAGTAAACGAACATTACGGCAAAAAATATAGTGATTGTTGCTCACAAGTGTTGTGGCGGTGCACTTCTGTGCGAACTGCAGATGGTGCGAGGTGTTGTTGTGCAGCTGGTATCGGGGCGTGAAGGTGACGATGTTGGTGTGCCGGTAGCGGCCGCGGCCGCTGCGCACGCTCAGCCCCACCGCGTACACGCGCTCGCACGCGCCGCCGGAACCCTCCTCGCCGCGCACCTCCAGCTTCTTCACCGTCTCACCGGGACCCAGCCCGAAGGGGGAGCACCACTGTCAATACAAACACTTTTAGTTAAATTAGCTGAAGAAAATAGGCTTAATGCCCCTTATGGTCTGCGAACTGCATCGAGCAAATTAACCCAAAGAGAAGCGCCACTGCCAATGCGCTCTTATTGGCTAAGTCAAGGACACATGCACTCTGATTGGCCAAGTCAAAAACACACGATGCAGTGATTGGTCCTCACTGCAAAAGCACTGACTAGAAGGGATTTTTCCTGGATGGCGAACTGTAATACGTAGTGTTATGGTAGATCACCTCCGGGTAGCCGGGCAGGCCGGTCCCGAGGCGGGCGGCGAGCGTGGGCCCGGCGAGCGCGTCGGGCAGCGCGAACAGCAGCGGCGCCACCATGCGCGCCACCTCGTGCTCCGCGAACTGCCCCGCCACCGTCTCCGCGCCGCCCTCCGCGCGGAACACCAGCGGCAGCCCCGTGCGGTTCACCAGCCAGTACGCGCAAGATATCGACACCTGCACACGAGACACACCACATGTAGATACACCCACTGATTCTCGTGGGACACCCGACATAAGCGGGTTCGTTTACGATAATCAAAAGCCGGGTCTAAACCGACCAAACAGTCGAGTACTGCACGGTCGTGCCATGTTCGGACGGTCTGGACCCAGTTTAAGAGATGCATAAAGTTTGTTGGATACCATAAAACTTCCAAATCCTTACAACTAAATTCACATGTCCAAACTTCTAAGCCCCAACTGACCTTAATGCCATCAGTCTTCTTGACGGTAACCTTCGCGTTGAGATAGAGCCTCCTGCCGCGCGTGTCCCTCAGCTTGAGCCTGGCGCTGAAGGAGGAGGGCGCCCCGCCGCCCGCGCCGCCCACGCTCAGCGCAGACGACCAACCGAACCCTTCCAGCTTCACGCTCAGCTCCACGCCTTCTTCCACGTTCACCTACACCGCATGGACATAGCTTACAAATCTTATACTATACAAAATAATGATGGAAACAGATACATCCCCTTCTAACCTACTCGGTTCAGATCGGTAGATTTTTTTTTTGACACAATCTATTATGTAACGTCTGAAATTGGAAAATAGGAGCCATTCGATTCAGTAGACAGCCCATCCTAATTATGACCGAAATCGAGCAATCTGAATAATTCGGAAAAGTATCAAAGGTTATTTTTCGTAGATGTATGCCCAAATAAACCTACTCGCTTTAGCTATAAACTTCTGCCTGTCTGATTGATCACAAAGTATGCAAGATGAGGTGCATTTAACTCAGACAACTTGCGTGCAGGATGCCTATGACCATAGATATGCCGTACCTCGTGGAAGGGCCTGGTGTCGGCGGCGGGCAGCGTGCCGGCGGCGCAGGCGGTGGCGGCGGCGGGCCGCGCGGCGCGGTACTGCAGCTCCAGCGGCAGCAGGTTCTCCAGCCGCAGCGCCGGCACCAGCGTTAGCGTGTGCCCCGCCACGGGGGGCCCGCGCTCCGGGGGGAAACGCTCGCGGATTATCACGCAGCAGAACCTGACAACAATGTGAAGCTGCTCAGAATGTGCAGTTAGCAGAAAAATATTCGTCATCAATTTACGTGCATATTTTTTTTTTACTAGGACAGTATGGGTAATTCCATAAGAAAACACCGTATACTTAAAATATTTGAACACAAGAAAACAGGAGGACCACTGGAAGTGTGAGGAGGACATGTGTAAGAAAGGAGTCAATACAGAAATGACAGCTGAAAACGATGCAAATAAAACAATATACCGGGGCCACATTGCGCGCAATGTCACGTACCTGTATAGATGATCGGGTGGCGCCCTGCACTCATAATGCAGCAGCGCCCTCTCAGCTTTAGCGGCGCGCCAGTCGATGGCGGCCGGCGAAGAGGCGGGCGCTGGCCCCGCGCCCCCCGCGCCGCCCCGCACCAGCGGCCGCGTCCACAGCGCGCCCGCGTGCGCCGACAGCGGCGCCGCCCACGCGCCGCCCGCACACACCTGCACCATGCGCGACCCCGACCCGCTCCATTGAGCTGGATAACGACACAATACTGCATTATATACCTACATTGAATAATATTTTGGTGGCGAATTCGGACAAGTTCGATTGGAAGAAAGTTGGGATTGGCGACGTACTGGCAGCGCTACTTTAGCGCATATTCAGAATACCCATTTGTATGGCCGAAATCTAGACATAAAATCTCACGTCGCAATACTTTAATAAACAACGTCATGTTTGAAGAGACTGAAAGAAGACATTGAATTGGGATAGACTTTGCTACGGTTGGAGTAAAAGACGTTTATTTATTATTTATGTTTCAAATAAGAAGCTAACAACAACAACCTACTCTAGGATACGGCGAAGCTAAAATGCTAAATAGACAATCAAACATAAATTAAACGTCATCGAATCAATCTAGATTAGATGAAACAAGGAATACATAATGCGGCTACAGTATGCGATGCGATGCGATGGTATAGGAGTGTTGTTAGGTACCGCAGTTGACAAATATGGGATGTAGCGGATGCAGCGGCGGCGCGCACAACAGCGCGCAGTGAGTGCGGTGCGCGCGCGCCCGCTGCAGCGCTGCGCAAGCCGCGCGCACCTGCAGCGCCGCCAGCGACCGCGCCGCGCACCCGCCCCTCACCCCCGCCCCCGATCCACCACCACCACCAGGGACACGCTCTATATCATTATATACTATACATTTTCCAGTTGGCTCGCTATTGAAAGACGCGATCCATAACCACAAAAAAAAAGGAACTACAATTCAAGTGATTACTGGAATCTAGTATGTTTGTCAAATGCGGTATCTAATCAGCAAAAATCATCCAGGAGGGAGTTGAACCCACGAAGAGTATCTAACCCTCATACCAGCTGGCTCCTCAATACTCCAAGGTTTCAAATCACAGATCAGATTTCAAAATTAATGGAAGAGGGAAATGATGTTGTGTTATATAACCCTGATTGTCACAGCAATAGAAAACAAAGTGGTAGGGCAGACTGACCGGCGGCGGAGGCGTGGTCGACCCTCACTTCCACAGGGTGTGGCAGCTTGTTGACCAGCTGCAGCGCCGACCGCACCGTCACCAGCTTCCGAGCTGACCCCTCCAGTGACACTTCAAACACTATGCGAGCTTCTGCGCCTGTCTTCTGTTATAGGGCCAATAGAAAAAAATATATAAAGTTTCTTTCACAGGTTGCCAACAAATCTATAGTAATTTATGCGAAAGATACCTGTAAATGTCATTGTTTTCTTTTTGAAGGGCCTTTTATATGAAATACCAGGAACTTATCGATAACCTACAAAACATGCTCTTGTAAAATCTTAATTACTTTAGGGCCTATTTTTTTATCAAAGAGTTATGTATTCGGTTTAGGCTCTGATAAGGCACATATTAAAATTAGTTTCAATTGAATCTATCAACCAATAATCGCTAAATAAACCTCAGTTAAGAGCACTCAGCTCAACATACTTTTCATACAAAAGCTCTGTACTTATGATGGCGTTTTTAAACACTTTTCGTTAGATGTTTTAAACAAATTGGTATCTTGTGAACTATATCTAGCAGTATAACAAGGCGAAAATTTAAAAAGTGTGAAACAAATTCAGTAAAAGTCTCCGAAAAACAGCGGTTTTACACAAATTTTACCTGAACTTTGGCCATATCTAATGTACCTATTAATTGTAAAAGTAAAGAAAACAGCTCTAAACAATGCTCGCAAATGTATTGGCGATTCTATATAACTAACTTTTTTTCCACAAACTTGTAAGATTACATCACAGGAAGTATAAGCCTGGAACAAGTTTTATGATATGCGAAATCATGAATGACGACCTAGCAAAGCGGCCGCGAGTGATCAGCGGAATTTACCAACTGATAACCGATGGCTCTGATGGTGTCTCTCTTTTTTCGCAGTCAAACATTACGTTGGATGAAAGTACAAGCTTTTAGGCTACGCTTGCGTTGAAGTTGCGTTGGCCATGAAGGGCCCCCTTAAGCTATTCCTTTGATATATACAAAAGCTGTTCTAATTTCATATAACCGCTTATCTGCCTATTGAAAAATCGGCCCTCAGTCTCATATGATAGTCATAAATAGTTTGCAAGTTCCTTCAGAATAACTCCCAGAGAATTTCCCACAAAAAGCAATCGCTCCAATATGACAGTAGTGTTGTCGTACAACTGACCGTATGGGTAAGGTTCCTGAAGAAGACGCCGACTCTATCAACGCAGACGGGGTCGGGCGGCGCCCACCCGTCCAGCCGCAGCGCCAGCTGGTGCAGCGCGGAGGGGGCGGGCGCGGCCGCCAGCGAGGCGGCGAGGGGCGGCGCGGCGCGGCCCCGCCCCCGCGCGCGCCGCCCCCCGAACGAGAACGGCTCCGTCTCGCCGGCGCGCACGCATACCCACGAGTCGTCCGGACCTGACCACCTCGTTTGCTCCGGTAGCCTGTCACACGATATATTCCATTCATTCAAGACTGCTAACAGCAATTACTAATACTGGAAATTGTTGACGCAGCCTAATATAGTGTGACCGCACCTTACAAGGCGTAATTCGGTGCCGTGAGCATAATAGACTACGGAGAGGTAAAACAGAGTAGAGTGGATTGTTTTCTCACTCTCACTCACCGCACACCTACCAAAATAGTGGCAAAGCTCTCGTGGTTGGACTTTAGTAGGCAAAAGTTACACTTTACGCTAATCAAATTTACAATTAAAGACATGTAATAGGAATTTCCAAAAACAAGTATTGACAACATATTTCCGAGTTTCCTCAAAAAACAATTACTAGATCAAACTTTTAGAACGAGAATCCATTGAAAATCGAATAAATACCAATAGCTGTTTATGGTCACCAATAACAACACAAGCTAGCCTAGGAAATGAAAATATAAAGGTGATACTCACACATCAGAAGAAGTGAGCAGCGTAGTAAACCAGAGGCGATGTCCCGTGTGGTTTCGCAGCGCGTACGGCACGAACGGCGACCGCCGCCGATGGCCCGCCGGGCTGCCTTTCGGAGACTGCTCGGAAATGTTTGTAGACTGCACCAATTGTCATATATTTATTATTCTGCTAAAGTGGCAAATAAGTGTACGAACTGCCTGATGGTAAGCGGTTACCGTAGCCTATAAACGCAACACAAAATTCCGACTGCCGACCTCGCAAAATTCTAGGGATCTCATTCCACATAGAGCGTCCACAAAAACTCCTTTGAAACCTTGACAATGCGAGATCATTTTAGATCCAATTTTATTGTTGTGACCATTGTAGTTGTACTCCAGAGAGCTGAAATGTCTCATATATGTGTGCATCAAAAGCACATTACCAATCTTGGGCCACAGATTATCATTTCTATTCAAAGAACAGTCATTTGCATCTCGCCCGACTCAGAAATCGGCTGGAGGATCTCGATGTCTGACCTAACGTTATGCTGGTCGCAAATGCAAATATAATAGGGTAAACTAACCTGCGGTGCGTAATAATCAGCTGCCCAATTGGCTTTCACGAGTTGCGCCAGCTCTATAAGAGCTGACGTCACATTGGTGTTGAGCACTTCTGACGAACGCACTTCAGTCTGCAGCCGCCCCAGTGACAGCTCGCTTGACAGCGTGTATTCCCATGTCGTTTCGAACCTAAACACATTATCGTAATATCCATTACCATGCAAAAGCCTCAGGAGGTTTTACTACGTGTGCTCTACTAAAATCATTTACACATTTAGGAGTCCCAATATTTCCCTATATCATTTACAATTTTTGGGCCTACTTTACAGTAATTGGAGAGATCAACAATGATATAAATGATAAGTACTACGCTAAGTCCGACATTGAAATTAATGGCAATTAAATAAATGTCATCCAAACCTCCAAGGTTCAACGATGGGTTCCCACCCAGACAGGGGTCGGTTGTAGTAGTCGATGGTGAGCAGGGCCGCGAGGCGCCCCCCGCCGGCGCCCTCGCGCTTGCCCCCCGCAGCCCCCGGCGCCCCCACCGCACCCCCCGCGCCCGCTGGAGTTGACACCAGCACCGGATCCTCGAATGATTCCTCTACCTTACGTAGGTCCTGAATGGCAACAAGGTTTTATCATGGATAGGCTTACCCGCGTGACCTTACGTCACTCGACGTCCCTACCAATGCTATCTTCGTCTTACATAGCAGGTAAAAGACACTGATTTGGATGCAACTAGTCGTTAAACTCTTACAGAAGTATTGTCTAACGACTAGTTATGCTCACTTTAAGGCGTTTGCTTGCGGCGGCGTCGTGTGACGGGTCGCTCACTTCCCTCCAATATGGCGAGGAGGGCGATGGCTGCCACACGCGTCATACTTGTGAACAGGTGCTGCTTGTGGGGGCTGGCCTGCTTAAGTTTGCTATTTATTTTCTTATTAAATATTTATTCAGTCTACTTTGTAATTTTGCCGCCGCGCCGGGGCACGCAATTGTTTTCAGTGCGATTAGAATGTAAATATTATGTAATGAATCTAAGCTTGTTTTGAAAAGAGTAATTGCTGAGTTTATTGCCGGCTCTTCTCAGCAAATGCAACCTTCCGAACCGGTATTAGAGTATTAGAGTCAGACGTTTCATAAGTGCCTGCGAAGGTCTATTTGAATAAATGATTTTGAATTTTGTTTTTTTTTTTAATTTTGAGTTGCAGACTAGTTATAAACAATTTTATTGGCAATAAAATTAGGCGAAGTGCAAATAACTAACGAGAATAAATGTTCATACCTGTTCGACCTGCAGCTCACTAAGCGACACCTCAAGAAGCGGCACGTCAGAGTCGAGGCAGTCGTCGATAACGCACAGTGTGATGCAGTCCGCGTTTACCTTGATGAAACATCGAAATTTATCTAAATTATTTGAAAAAAAATAAATGAAATTGCTATAGAAATTGGGGGTAGAGTCCATTGATTTACCTGCACAGCTTTGAGTGGCCATATAGCAGTGTTCTGCGGCTGTGGCGGCGGCGGCGGCGGCGGTGCGGGTGGAGGCGCGGACCGCAGCCAGCGCGGCGCGTACACCCACCCGCCCGCACTGCCGCCCGCAACCGCGCCCGCACCGCCCGCACCCGCACCCGCGCCCACACCCGCACGCATGTGCACGCTGTTTGCGGGCGCGTCTTCTTTGTCATCCGATACAAGAAGTTTACCTGTTTGGAACGGTACTATTAGAATTAAGAAACAACCGCCGATTTAGCTTTCTTTGACGTGAAGCGAGATACAAGCGCGAGGATTAGAGACATTTACAACGTCCTTATCGATTTATCGTAAGTTTTCCAGATTTGAGATATCACGTCTCATAAAGATTGCAAGTTTTTGATTTATATAAGTAAATCTTGTGATGGACGTAGGACCCATTCATATCCTCAATCAGTAAAACGTCAGATAAATCGATGTCGGATGTAAGACGATCGCACGTTAGAGGTAAAGCAGTTGAGAAATAAGAATAAACAGAACATAAGCAAGTGCGTTAGTTTGCGTGAATAAAAACAGTATTTTGTTTATATTGTTTTTGCGAAATAGCTTAGACAGAGAAACAAGATTGGTTATAAAATGTCTAGTCTTACGTATGTAACTAGCGGAATCGCTCTGACATCTATCGTCCACGTCGGAAGCACTATCTACATCGAACAGTTTGTCTACACTTGACGTCATGTCACCTGGCGTATAAAAAAATGAAAATATGTGAAATGAAGTCGAAAGAAATCTGTTGAAGCGTATCATTATGTTCGGATACCAAGCCTTTCTGGCCCAAAGAAGGTCTGTATTATAGAATGTCAATCAAAGCGTAAGTCAAGTACTGAATCAAGATTAAAACAATTGAATTTGAAATATGGCTCCATGACATAAAGTTTATTTTTGATTAAAGTTACATGCGCACGATGCGGCTAGACGCTGTCTGGTTGACCGCAATCAAAAATATGTAAGAAAAAATAGTTTTTATTCACACTGTGATGCGGCTGTTCGCCAAGCGTCGTCGGACCGGATGGCTGTCCGCAATGCGGCTAGCCGCACAGTGCGCACGGACACAATGTTCTTGAGATTTATTTCTCGTTTTGCTGATCCTAAAAACTCTTGGGACTATTTTATACTAAAATTTTACATAATCGGTATCTGAATTATTAAAGAAACAAATAGAAATAACTACTATTTAGATAGCACACAAAAAAAAACTGATGCCCTCTTTTGTGTTGATGCATCGGTTCAAATTAATTTCATCTTAGTAAACAACAAGAGGCTAGTTTCAACTTGATATACAACATGCACAGACCAGATAGCCTTTAGACGCCACATCAAGGACAGTCGTTTTATAATTGGTCGACGGGGCACCTCTTATGCAGAATAATAGTAGTCTAAATGCTACCTGGTCTGTGACAACATGTAAGTGTAAGGACACAAGTGCTCACCAGAAAGCGCGGCTCTAGCTTGAACCGGTAGAGACTGCAACATCGACGCGAACATTCGCATGTCGTGGTACGACAGACGGAGATTCAACGTGCTCATTGACACCTGGACAAAAGATAACATCTATATTATATTGATACATTGGTGAGCAGATAGTTCTATTAAAATCGGGCCTGTAGTTTAGCCGATAGACGGACAGACTTGTTTTCACATTAAAAGGATTTTTAGACTTTAAGCATCCGACTACGAGGGAAAAACTTGTTCTTGCAATCTTCCAAGTTAAAAGCTTTGGACAAGCGATCCATCTCATCCAAACAGAGTATCTCTAATAGTTAGGACCTTATATGATTGTAATAAGGTATAATATAGTAAGTATCGGACTCGGACTGTGGAATGAGCTTCCCGCCGAGGTTTTCCCAATGGAGTACAGCATGGGATTCTTCAAAAAGGATCTGAAGATTTCTTCAGGGTCGGCAAAGCGCGAGTGATACCCCTGGTGTTGCTAGCGTCCATAGGCTACGGTAACTGCTTGTTTGCCACCGTAGTTGTATAAAAAAAAGTAGTGTGAGTGAGGGTGTTGACTGACATGCAGCACCCGGTCGGCGTTGATAGCGACGTGCAGCGCGGCGGGGTCGACGATGGAGAGCGCGGTCTCCTCCTCGAGCCCCAGCACGCACGAGAACACCTCCAGCTCGTTCAGCTCGCACGACACCGGCCGCTGCGAGTCCGCGCACCGGTACCTTATCACTGTCGTACTCTGTCCGAACACAAATATAACACACCTAAATTAGTATAAGGGCCAGCTCACACCGAGACGAGACGCGACGACAAGCACTTATTAAGATAGCGATACAATGGTGCCGATTCTGTTGTAAATCGCACTAAATTAATTTTAGTCACATTTCATCTCTTTCTTACGAACATTATTGAAAGAGGATAGAACATATTGAATGCTGTAAAAAATTATCTTTGTCGTCTTATTTTGCGTGTATTTAGGCGTAACCGCGATAGGTGGCAACGAAATTTATATTGAAAAAATCATTGGACTAATTTGACAGGACTAAATTTCTTACATCCCTTTCTTATTTTCTTTGTTAGAAAGAGACATAGTGAGATTAAAATTAGTTTAGTTGTAAATAACAGAATCAAGGCCTATATACAACGTACACATTTCAGTGAGAGAAATTGAATACACTCGGTCGTTGCGCCTCAAGACATCACGAATCATGTATCACAAATCTCGTCACGCGGTGAATTGTTTTTTTAGGAATAATGACGAGAGGCCAATAGTAAAATAACACAGAATCATCTGAAGAAACGAAGACCACGAAATGGCAATTGAATGACTGGATATACAATACAACAGTTAAGTGTAAATACCCTGAGTATAACGGCATTAGTGTCCCACACGGAGGCATCCTCAACGAGCACCAGCTGTGAGTCGGTCACGTTCAGCTTGAGCTCCATCTGCGAGTTCTCCTCCGATGACGTCAGCCCCGCCATGTGGGGAGTAGCTATACGGGATGCTGCTAGAGCCTCCTCCCTGGGTAATACAGATTTATGTCTACTAATTAATATCTCATTTAAAATACGGTTGCGGATGGGTATGTGTATCTCACTTTCACTCGTTAGGATGTTGTCAACGGTAATGTTTGAAAGTCAACAAGTCCAGAAGAAATTGAAAATCTAGAGACAAGAGTCGAATTGAAGTCGGTCAAATCCTGATCTGAAATGGGAAGTGTATCCGTGTATCCCTATCAAATAAAAAAAGAATTTTCCAAATCGGTTAATAAATGACGGAGTTATGAGGTTACATAAAACTGTCCTTGTGTTTCTGTAATGTATATTTATTAATCTATGAATGTCTGTAACTTGTTTTGTATACGTATGTAATAAATAAATAAAAATAAAAAAAACAACCAAATTGAGAACCTCCTCCTGTTTTTGAAGTCGGTTAAAAAGTCGAAAACTGTGAATTGTACACTCGAAGACACAAATATATATACCTTGTAAATAAATAAATATAAAATACTAGCGGCCCGATACGTGCTTAGCTACGTATAAAGTGAAATAATAAAAATGTGATAAATGAAGAACCGCTCGACCGATTTTGTGCAAACTTCACATAAACCATCTACTAAATAGTCCGAACAAAGCCTAAACATTTGGTTTGGATAGGTAAGCCCGTTCTTGAGTTATAAAATTACAACGAAAAGTGGCATTGATTTTTATATATATAGATAGATATATTATGTAACAACGATTTTCTCTAAAACTATTCATTTAAATTATGAGATATTATGCAGGCAGAATCTTATTACATAAACTATTATGATGTGTGTCATATCATATCTTAACAGTTGAATCTAAGTGTATACATATTTATGTCCCCCGGCTGTAGATGATAGTAAAAGTGAGCAGAGTGTATGTATAACTATATCGTACAGATGCGCCTGGTCGGGGTCGCAGGCGGGCGGCGGCGGCTGCATGATGAACTGGTTGGCCGCCTCCCACCAGTCCAGCACCGCCATCAGCCGCATGTTGTTCACCAGGATCGTGTACGCACTGCACTCCAAGCGTTTCCTATACAACAATTATAAATGTCTATCAGCCCATTGAAACTAAAGGTAAACTAATTTTGGAATTCTGTATATGAAATCTTATGAAAGCTCGCACGCTTGCCCGCGTCGAATCATCCGAATCTGGATGAGATTTCATATACATAATTCTAAAATTCGTTTCGTTCGATGCGTTTGGCTCGGATAAGTGTGCGTTCACCTTAATACAAACCGCGTCGTCATGGCAATGGATGCCATTATGCAACATGACACCACAAATCTACAGCACGCTAACGAAGTTCTCTCAGCAATTTGAATATATGCCAGTTCCAAACAAGAAACTTTGCCTTGCTGTCCCCAGAAATCTAGCCCAGTGGAAGTTCTTGACTGTCAGTTTTCTTTCATCCGCGTTTCTAAAGATTACATACAAAGCTTGCAAATCACATAACAATCAACGGGAATTCATCCACACACATTGAAACCATAACTATTTCGAACTGTGCGGGCTAAAATGAGTATTCTTCCGCGGACGCTCGGACTGTGGAATGAGTTCCCCGCCCTGGTTTTCCCAATGGACTACAGCATGGGGTTCTTCAAAAAAGGTGTGAAGAGGTTTCTTCAGGGTCGGCAACGCGCGAGTCCGGTGTTGCAAGCGTCCATAGGCTACGGTAACTGCAAGTGGTCAGTGGTATAAAAAAAAAACAATAACTGCATCTTCAATTCTACAGTTTCAATAGGGTCCAGCCATATCTGTTGAAAAGATTATTGTTGTTGATACCTGGCGTGCACTTCGAGCTGCACGCTATGCCTCTGCTCGGGCATGGGTTGCACGATGTGGCTGAACACGTTCCCGCGCCGGTTCGCCGGCTCCTTCGCGTACCGAGTGTCACTCACCAGTATCTCCTGTTACACGTTAAATAATCAAGTCAATAACACTCTCACCAGTTGGACCATGGACGGACAAGTCAACCAACGTAACAGGCATATAACGGGGGACATCATTTTTTATAAATCAATGTGGGGTTCGTTATGCTGAAAAATTTATACCATGGGACCAACTCTGAAATCATGAATACTTTTTGCTCCGTCGAAATGATTACAAAAGTCTTTGTGCATGACTACAAGCAACAGGTTACACAAAGATGATATTTATATCTAAACATGCACCCTAAACAGTATTCAATGTTATTTTTGCTCTTTAATTATTCCACAACTTTACAGAGACCAGCGAAGAGAATACTGTTCAACAAACCTGCGACACAAGATCAATATCCTGACTCAGGTCTGAGTACGTCTCGACCAATAACTTGGACTTGATAAAATTGATGCAGGCGAGTGAGGTGACTCCATGGTCGGGCTCCAGCTTGACGGTGACGTCATGCAGGTGCAGCCGCAGCGAAGTGGTGGTCCAGACGTGGTGGGGGCGGACGGGGGGCGGCACAGGGGCGGGCGCCGGGGGCGGCGGCGGCGGGGGCGGCTGCAGGTCCGCCACGCACTCGGCCAGGTTGTGCGCCAGCACGCCGCGCACCAGCCGGTACTGCGCCGGGTCGAGCGCGCACTCGAGGGTCGTCAGTGTGCCCTGGATCGTCATGTCCGCCACTGTGACATAACACAAGTGTGTTAGTAACTGTTTATTCATTTTAAACACATATGTGACAGCCGCTTAGAACGGTACACTTACCGTTGTGTGTGTCGCTCATGTTGGTCTCGATGTGAAGCGTGAGATGCGCGGGCGCCGGCAGCAGCGCGGGGCCCACGCGGCGCACGCGCCCGCGCAGCCCCGCCGCCCCGGCCCCGGCCCCGGCCCCCGCACTCCCTACGCACCCACCGCGCGCGCACCACAGGGACAGCCCCTCCAGTTGCACGCACCGCACGTCCAGCAGCTCGCGGGTTACTGCAACAGATCAGAGATAAGTAAATGACATCGTAAGATCATTGCGTAAATGCGTATGTTACCTTGACGCCTCAGCGGCACAACCAAATATGATGACGATGAACGCGGGTAAAACAATGGGGCAGTATCTAGTGTTAAATAAAAACTCACCACAATCAGGATCGGTCATAGTGCTGACAGTGCCCTCGTCTCCAGCATACTTGAAGCAGTTGTCGAGATGGAGGCTGGTCAGTTCAGCGGCGAGCGCACCGCGCGCTCTGCCCGACACGGGCAGGAGTATGACGGGGGAGTCGCACCGCAGCCGGAGCCGCATGCGGGACGCGCGGGTGCCGTCCGCGAGCGTGCCCGCACTCACTGACACCTGGAACAACGGTACATAATACGGTCCAAGAATAAAACTTTAGCCAAGCTTCTATTTTGTTTAGGCTGGATTGTAATATACCCGAAGCTATATGTGGATCTGTATGCGAGGCTAATATGGCTGTATCATCCGCAAAAGTCCCAGTTGTAGTGTTTTCACAAATAGGGAGATCTGACGTGTGCAGTAGGTATAGTACTGGGCCCAATACACTACCCTGAGGAACTCCAGCAGATATTGGGTGAAGGCAAGTAAATTCTTCTCCATGCTTGACTATAAAACCTCGACCGCACAAATAGGATCTTAGAACATAGTAGAGCTCAGCGGGTAGGTTTTTTTTTTGAGTTTACATAGCAACCCCTCATGCCACACCTTAACCAACGCTTAATAGAAACGCAAGAATAGAAATAAGAGGAGACAAATCAGTGGTGGTAATTAAATTTCCAATGATCACGTCTTTTTCCGGGATGATTTTGCCTATTAAAGAGATATTTCTGAACAAGAGTGTATGCCAATTGATAAGCTAAATTTCCATTTTTCTGCACATACTAGTGAAAGGCCGCATCTTATATTTCCATGTTGGATAGACGAGCTCATCAAGGTAAATGGATAATACTGAATTCAAGAGTCTCAAGATACCTCTGGGAGAGGCATTTATAGAAGGGGGAAGGTAATACTGTTGATGGACGTACCTTGAGTCTCGCCTGCAGTATGACCCGGCGCAGCAGACTGAAGTCCCTGGCGAAGGCCTGCAGCTCCTGCACGAAGCGCTTGGTGTGTACGTACGTCACGGGACCCATCTCTATACTCAGGCTCGTCTCGTGACCCGCTGCTGCCGCTTCGGAACTGCTTAATCTGTCACCAACATATTAATTTTAGCCAAGAGCTGTAGTCTAGAATTAGGAGTCAGAAAGATCATTGTAACTACTCTTCTATCGAGAAATTCTGAGTTAAGGGTGGGAATTGATAATCAACAAAAGCATTCTATTTTCCAAGACTGCAAGGGTTCAACTAGCGAGAATTGGGTCACCTGATTTAAGAAATGTTTATAGGTGACAATACCTGTGGTACTCAAATGTGAGCGCGTGGTCCCCGTGCGTGTTGAGTCGGTCCCTCCAGAGCGGCGCGTGCGGCGTGAGGTCCGCCAGCAGCAGCGCGCCCAGCCGCCCCTGCACCGTGCGGGACACCGGCCCGGCCCCCGCCCCCGGGCCCCCACCGGCCCCCACCCCGGCCCCGGCCCCCACGCGCGACACGACCCGCACGCGACGCACGAGCGCGCGACACGCCTCCCCTCGCCCTGCCACTACCACCACGCTGAGGGACCGGATCGACATCTCCGTTTGTGTGATGCCAGGTGACGATACTGGTACTAACGCTGTGGAAGTAATACGTTTGAATAAGAGTTATGGAACTAGGTATCTTCATGATTCAAGTAACATTAATTAACCATGCACTTCATCAAAGGAGTAGCCAGTTTTATAGGGGATTTCTGATGAGACTTATGTATAGAAGGGCTGATATTATTGTTACGACATCGCGACAACAGGAATAAATTGCTACCAGTAACGCCATCTGTTATGGAATAGCGGTACTATCAGTTACGCCATCTGTTATTGTATAGGAGTAAACATCTATCAAGCAACGCCATCTATCGACGAATAGCTACCGGCCTCTGGAATATTCCCGATAGCACTGTAGGCATGTAGAATACGCGGGTAAATTGTAGAATGTTCCAGATGCCGTTTATGAAGTATAAATACGAGACAATGCGCAGGGGAGTTTGAGTTTGATTTAGTGAATCAGTGAGTAAACATCGAAGTGAAATACAGTTGAGTGCTAGTGAACTATTTAATTTCTGAGTGTTTTAATAAAGGTGTGACCAGTGTTTTTGGTAAATTCGTGTACCATTATTTATCCTGAACCCCAGCTCGTAACATTATGTAGTTATGCATTTTTAGTTTGAATAGTCTCGATGTTCATTCTCATGGGACTACTTACCAGTCTCCTGCGGCTTGGGTCCGTCCTGCGTGTCAGGCGGCTCCTCGCCGGCGATGCCGAAGAAGTCCAGCACCGCCACCCAGCTGTCTATGCTCACCACCAGGTTTAGGCAGTTGAAATCCACCTTTGTCAACTTTGACACCTATATAACAAACAATAACTTTGAGAGAGGATCAGCCTGGAAATGTTTTGGACAGTATCTTTTCGTGTCGTAACTTGTGCATACGTTATTGAAGTCGTGTTCGAAGCGTGGATGCATGGGGTCCCGCGTGTGCACCGAGAGCCACACCAGGTTGTCGTCGGAAGCGGGCAGGCTGTCGCACTCGCCCGCACCCGCGCCCGCGCCCGCATCCGCGCCCGCACTCTCCTCCGCATCTGTTCCCGCACCTCCACCACCGCCCGCGACGCCGCACTCCGGCGAGCATGGGGGCGTTATGCCGCACTTATTGTCGCGCTTGTTCCTTTTCAGCTGATAAAGAATTTGAATCAATATTTAGAACTTGCATGAGTAAAACGGGTACGTCTATTGTATTCGTAGTTTATACCGATTTCGAAATAGATGAATGAATGGGTGATTGCTATCTCTTTTCTCCTACGCCCGAGCTGAGAGAGATAACAACATTTTGTACAACAACAAGAATATCAAAAATAAAAAAAATAAAAAATATAAACATTCGAATTGATAACCTCCTCCTTTTTTGAAGTCGGTTAAAAAACAAATCCCTATCACTTTGAAAAATTAATACGCAAGCGCTTAACAGCCGAATTCGACTCACATTTTTAGATTTACCAAATTTCTACTGACCTTTTTCGCGGCGGCGTTCAGCTCGCTCGGTAACGAACAGGACCAGCACTTCATGTACTGCAATGAGCTGACGTTGGACATGTCCTCCGCGAGGTATTCAGTCACGAAGTTCGGACACGACTTGGACACGTACACGGCTTTGGGCGGCATTTGTGGCGTGTGGGAGACCATCAGCATCCGGTGCTTCGAGTCTGGGTCTTTGGTTAAGTCTTCCATTATTATTGAGTGGAGGGAAACCTGAGAATTTTAAAACAACTTTATTTCCCCCTTTTAGGAAGAATTTTCGAGAATCATCATCACCTTCAGTTGTAGTACCTGCAGGGTGGTCTCCCACCGGTGGGTCCCGGTGTGGTGCAGCACCAGCTCGTGGAAGGTGAGCTCCACCAGGCTGCGCTCGCCCTCACCCAGGTCCGCACGCAGCTCAACGCTGATCTGGGGCAGCTCGAACTCCACTACATCATGGAAAAATCATTTATAAACGAACGCTGCTCAAGCTGTCTGGGGCCCGCAAATTGTAACACAACCGCGTTCCTCCCGTAAAGTGGAAATCAAATCTTAAGGAATGTGACATGAAGGATCATTGTAATATACAGGCCGTCACAGTACTAAGCCACGCAGTGGGAAAGTATATTAAATATTGAAGTAAATTTTGCTAAAAGGAACATAATTGTTTGAAAATGAGTACACCTTCGAGCTATGATATTTCCAAACTGTGAGTAAGTACGGAAACATTCTAATTTGAATGTAAAATATCGGTCCTCATAATTGAATCTTTTGATCGCTTCAGATTTTATTAGAGCAGTTGCTCGTATTTTGAAAATGCATTGAGATAATCTTTCTCCCTTTATGACGCCCTATATGATATGTCCTATAAGCCGTGTGGTGCCGGCGGAGTAGAATAGCACCACCCCATTTCTTCCCGTGGGTATCGTAGAAGGCGATTAAGGGACCATCCAAGAGGTGGGCAGCAGCGCCTCTTGTGTAGACAACACAGTCCACATAAATACACTGCGGTCACCAACCCGCCTGCCCAGCGTGGTGACTACGGGCAATACCCTCTATGGTTAGACACAATAAGAAACGGCCCCCAGTTCCCGGCCGCCCTACTATTCCAGGTCACGGCAGCGGCCTTGGTTACGGTAGGGTAGGGGGTGCTAGGAATCCCCGGGCTACGGACGGCTGCCAACAATTGACCCTGGCTACATACAACGGACGCAGTCTACGGCTGGACGAAAGCCTCCAGATCCTTGAAGTAGAATTAGAGAAGATACGATGGCATGTTCTCGGGTTATCGGAAGTTCGTAGAGAGGGGGAGGACACGATAACCCTTGAGTCGGGCCATCTATTCTACTTTAGGGAAGGGAGCCAACAATCTCAGGGTGGCGTGGGATTCCTCGTCAACAAAGCCCTCCGTGACAACGTGATGGAGATATGCAGCGTCTCGGCACGGGTAGCGTACCTTGTACTGAAACTGACCGAGAGATACTCTCTCAAGGTCATACAGGTATATGCGCCGACGTCGAGCAGCTCAGATGAGGAGGTGGAGGCCGTTTACGACGATGTGTCAAAGGCCATGAATCGTACCACCAAAACCCATTATACCGTTGTCATGGGGGACTTCAACGCCAAAGTGGGAAAAAATGCGGTGAATCTTGTTTGGGACAGCATAGCTATGGGCGCAGAAACCGTAGGGGCCAAATGCTGGTCAACTTCCTTAGCATGCAGGGGCTGTTCTGTATGAACACCTTTTATCAGAAAAAGCCCCAACGGAAGTGGACCTGGAAGAGCCCCGACGGTGCGACGAAGAACGAAATTGACTTCATCATAGCCGACAAGAAGCATATATTTAGGGATGTCTCAGTGATCAGCAGGTTTAATACCGGTAGCGATCACCGGCTTGTGCGAGGCACCCTAAGTATTAATTTTAAGCTCGAACGTAGTCGCATGGTGAGGTCTGCTCTTCGTCCAAATGTGCCCCAAGCTGGACATGATGCATTCCAACTGGAATTGAAAAATAGATTCGCCGCACTGGAGACCCCGGCAAATGTTGACGAGGATCTGGACGGCTTAATTGGGGTGATACGCGAAGTGGGAACGAGGCACTTTCGGAAAAGGCGGTCAGATAGGAAGTCCAAACTTTCTAGCGAGACCCTGGATTTGATGCGATTTAGACGTGAGACACCAGAGGAAACTTTGTCAGATCCCCAGTCACTCCACAAGAAAATCAGGAGCTTGGTGAGACGCGACCTTCGCAGCTGGAACACTCGCCTAGTACATGAGGCGATCGAGCGAAATCGGGGGTCGAAGGTCTTTACCAAGACACTGGGGAGGAGTCATCTGACAAAGTTAGCTACCTCGAATGGTGAAACCGTCACATCAGTCCCGGGGATATTGGCTGAAATTGAGGACTTCTACGGACAACTGTATGCTTCGCATGCACCGAAGTCTACACCTGACGCGAGAGACCCTAGAGCCCCACTTACCCGCCACTTCACTGAAGATCTCCCAGACGTAGATGTCGACGAAATCGAGGCGGCTCTCAAACAGCTTAGTAATGGGAAGGCTCCCGGTGAAGATGGAGTAGCCTCTGAGCTCCTCAAGGCTGGGGGTAAACCTGTTCTTGGGGAGTTGAGGAGGCTCTTCAACTCTGTAATAACCAATGGGACTACCCCGAAGGCGTGGAGCAGAGGTGTAGTGGCATTGTTTTTCAAGAAAGGAGACAAAACGCTCCTTAAAAACTATAGGCCGATCACGCTTCTGAGCCACGTCTATAAGCTGTTCTCGAGAGTCGTCACGAATCGTCTGGCATCAAGATTTGACGCCTTTCAGCCACCGGAACAGGCTGGGTTTCGTAAAGGCTATAGCACCGTGGACCACATCCATACTGTTCGGCAGGTTATACAAAAGTCCGAGGAGTATAACCAACCGCTGTGTATGGCGTTTGTGGACTACGAGAAGGCCTTCGACTCCATCGAAACCTGGGCCGTTCTGGAGTCTTTGCAGCGATGCCAAGTCGACTGGCGGTACGTGGAGGTGCTGAGAAGTCTCTACCAAATGGCGACTATGTCCGTCCAAGTGCAGAACCACCAAACAAGACCCATCCAGTTGCTCAGAGGTGTAAGACAGGGTGACGTTATTTCCCCGAAACTCTTCACCAATGCTCTGGAGGATGTCTTCAAGACCCTGCGGTGGAATGGAATGGGCATCAATGTCAATGGTGAATATCTCACACACCTCCGCTTTGCTGACGACATAGTTATAATGGCAGAATCGCTGCAAGACCTGCAGGAAATGCTGTCCGGTCTTAATGCTGCCTCGAGACGCGTTGGGCTAGGGATGAACTTGGACAAGACTAAGGTCATGTTCAACGAGCACATCGTCCCTGTGCCCGTTTCCGTCGAAGGTGTAGCCATTGAAGTTGTCCAGGAGTACGTCTACCTAGGACAAAAGTTACAGCTGGGTAGAGACAACTTTGAGAGTGAAATCACCAGAAGAGTGCAGCTTGGCTGGGCAGCATTTGGAAAGCTGCGTCACATCTTCGAGTCACCCTTGCCACAATGCCTGAAGACCAAGGTATTCAATCAGTGCGTCCTGCCGGTCATGACATACGGAGCCGAGACGTGGAACCTGACAGTGAAACTAGCCCACCGACTACACGTCACACAGCGAGCTATGGAAAGGGGTATGCTCGGAATCTCGTTAAGGGACAAAGTCCGGAACGAGATTATCCGACAAAAAACCAAAGTCACTGACGTAGTGCAGAAGTGTAGCAGACTGAAGTGGCAGTGGGCTGGTCACATCTGTCGCAGAACCGATGATCGGTGGAGTAGACGGGTTCTCGAGTGGAGACCACGACTCGGCAAACGTAGTGTAGGACGCCCTCCGGCCAGATGGACCGACGACCTGAAAAAGGTGGCTGGTGGTGACTGGATGGCGAAAACGGGAGATCGAGCCATGTGGCGAACCCTGGGGGAGGCTTACGTCCAGCAGTGGACTGCAATAGGCTGAAATGATGATGATGATGATGATGATGATATGATATGTCATCATATCAATCAACCTATGGATGTCCACTGCTGAACATAGGCCTCCCTAAGGTATTTGCTTGCATCTATACTCTGAACAGGTCATCGGTCCACCTGGTGGGAGGTCGCGTAAAGCGCCGACGGGGAGGACCTCACGACCAAGTGTATGATATGTAATGTTGACATTTTGTTACCAGTGAGTTGCGCGAACTGTTGCGGATGGTGCGTGTCGGGCGCGGAGGCGGCGGCGACGGAGGCGGGCGCGGAGGCGGGCGGCGGCACCGCCAGCACGGCCGCGCGCACCGCCGGGTCCAGCCGCAGCGTCGGCACCGCACCATCCATACACTCCTGACCACATAACAAACATATACATTACAAGTATAAGGGTAACATATCTCTGTGCTACTAAACCAACAAAATGGATCGGTAGGACCATCATAGATGCTCATAATAATTGGACTGTTTTACAAAAAACTTAAACCGACTTCAAAGTACACTAAGAAGTAATCAAATCCTGATCTGATGACAATGGGACCAAATGGGAAGTGTACCCTTCCAGACAAAAAAAGAATTTTCCAAATCGGTTCATAAATGACGGATTTATGAGGTAACAAACATAAAAAAAAAAAAAAAAAAAAAAAAAAAAAAAAAAAACATACAACCGAATTGAGAACCTCCTCCTTTTTTTGAAGTCGGTTAAAAATAGGTGGAAATCAGTTCTATTTTGTCATACCCATGGAAGTGCAAGGTAGATGACACCTCAATTTAAAAGGGAAGATCTTCCGCCAGGCTAGGTCAACGTGTCTAGGGACCGCGGTCCAACTTTACATGTCGGACAGTTGTATTTTCTACAGAGCACCGAGAAAACTTTGTAAGCACAATATGCTGCATATTGGGGCGTCATCTATCTATCGGAGTGTGAACTTCATTATATAGGTGCTCACTACACATCGATGCAACTTTCTATGTAATTAAAATATGTTTTTAGTAACTATCGATTAAATTTTCACCTAAGACATCAAACGGACACCCTCATAATCATCTGTAGGTGAATTCGTCATTGAGCTACCGCGGCAATAGAATATCCTATCTCCAAGAAGCTCCTAAAACGCTAAAATGAAATGGTACAAAGAATAGCTTCCTCACCTGGTGTTGGTCGTGAGCCGCGGCAGGGTCTGGCTCCCTTGGGGGCTCGCAGTGAGGCTGGGGCTCCGGCGGGGGCTCGTGGTCGGCGCCGGAGACCCAGCGCAGCGTGTCCAGCAGCTGCTCGTACTGCTCGCGCCGCGCCGACACGTGCAGCCCGCCCACTATCTTGCCGGCCACCACACACTGTAACGCAATTACATATTTCAGAAACAGGCCTGTACAGTAGTACCCAACTGATATGGCACGTCGTGAATCTTCGTTCGAACAGAAAATAAAGTTTTTTTTTTTTATTAAGTATGGCCCGAAGGAATACTTGAAACTTAAAATCAACCTTAGATCACTACTATAAGGTTCATAATACACTGCAGCTGTTAGTTCCGTCTCACTCGCAAGTGACGCCCCTCCGCACACATGGCGGCAGCTGCCGACCAATAGCATTTCCCGCGCTTAGATAATGTATCTTCTGCGCAGGTACATCGGTAAGCCATATCAGTTGGGTACAAATGTAACTCAATCTTCTAATTTCCAGTTTGTCAGATTTAGGGTCCATATGTACCTTATAAGCGGCATCACAGTGGTCGTCGCCGTCGAGGTAGTCGATGGTGCACTTGAGCGCAGTGTTGTGCAGCACGGGTTTGCCCGCCGACACGTCGTATATCTGCTGCATATTCTCCGCTGTTAGCTGATGACTCTTCAACTTTTCTCCCACGTCCAACTACAAAGAAGGAAACGAACGTGTTAAAGTACTGTTTTTGAATCTGTTCGCTACAATAGATAGGGCATCACGAATTTGGGTTTCGTCATGATAACTAAACGTTATCTGATCGTGTGCAATGTAATGCTTGTATTGTGTGAAAGTTGTGCCGCGGCCTTAGGTGATGTAGTATACTATATAGTAAGTGGTAGATACCGATGCGAGCGAGATGTCGCGCACGCGCACGGTGTAGAGCGTGCGCTGCGGCGGGCCGGGCCGGTTGGAGAGCGCCATGCGGCCCAGGTGCGCCACGAACACCTGCGTGCTGTGCGCGCTGCGGGGCACCACCACCACCGGCGACTCCAGCTCGATGCTCACACTACAACATACATACATACATACCGATGCGAGCGAGATGTCGCGCACGCGCACGGTGTAGAGCGTGCGCTGCGGCGGGCCGGGCCGGTTGGAGAGCGCCATGCGGCCCAGGTGCGCCACGAACACCTGCGTGCTGTGCGCGCTGCGGGGCACCACCACCACCGGCGACTCCAGCTCGATGCTCACACTACAACATACATACATACATACATACCGATGCGAGCGAGATGTCGCGCACGCGCACGGTGTAGAGCGTGCGCTGCGGCGGGCCGGGCCGGTTGGAGAGCGCCATGCGGCCCAGGTGCGCCACGAACACCTGCGTGCTGTGCGCGCTGCGGGGCACCACCACCACCGGCGACTCCAGCTCGATGCTCACACTACAACATACATACATACATACATACCGATGCGAGCGAGATGTCGCGCACGCGCACGGTGTAGAGCGTGCGCTGCGGCGGGCCGGGCCGGTTGGAGAGCGCCATGCGGCCCAGGTGCGCCACGAACACCTGCGTGCTGTGCGCGCTGCGGGGCACCACCACCACCGGCGACTCCAGCTCGATGCTCACACTACAACATACATACATACATACCGATGCGAGCGAGATGTCGCGCACGCGCACGGTGTAGAGCGTGCGCTGCGGCGGGCCGGGCCGGTTGGAGAGCGCCATGCGGCCCAGGTGCGCCACGAACACCTGCGTGCTGTGCGCGCTGCGGGGCACCACCACCACCGGCGACTCCAGCTCGATGCTCACACTACAACATACATACATACATACATACCGATGCGAGCGAGATGTCGCGCACGCGCACGGTGTAGAGCGTGCGCTGCGGCGGGCCGGGCCGGTTGGAGAGCGCCATGCGGCCCAGGTGCGCCACGAACACCTGCGTGCTGTGCGCGCTGCGGGGCACCACCACCACCGGCGACTCCAGCTCGATGCTCACACTACAACATACATACATACATACCGATGCGAGCGAGATGTCGCGCACGCGCACGGTGTAGAGCGTGCGCTGCGGCGGGCCGGGCCGGTTGGAGAGCGCCATGCGGCCCAGGTGCGCCACGAACACCTGCGTGCTGTGCGCGCTGCGGGGCACCACCACCACCGGCGACTCCAGCTCGATGCTCACACTACAACATACATACATACATACCGATGCGAGCGAGATGTCGCGCACGCGCACGGTGTAGAGCGTGCGCTGCGGCGGGCCGGGCCGGTTGGAGAGCGCCATGCGGCCCAGGTGCGCCACGAACACCTGCGTGCTGTGCGCGCTGCGGGGCACCACCACCACCGGCGACTCCAGCTCGATGCTCACACTACAACATACATACATACATACCGATGCGAGCGAGATGTCGCGCACGCGCACGGTGTAGAGCGTGCGCTGCGGCGGGCCGGGCCGGTTGGAGAGCGCCATGCGGCCCAGGTGCGCCACGAACACCTGCGTGCTGTGCGCGCTGCGGGGCACCACCACCACCGGCGACTCCAGCTCGATGCTCACACTACAACATACATACATACATACCGATGCGAGCGAGATGTCGCGCACGCGCACGGTGTAGAGCGTGCGCTGCGGCGGGCCGGGCCGGTTGGAGAGCGCCATGCGGCCCAGGTGCGCCACGAACACCTGCGTGCTGTGCGCGCTGCGGGGCACCACCACCACCGGCGACTCCAGCTCGATGCTCACACTACAACACAAGTACAACATCATCAACGACCAAATCCTATCTACACCGGCACCACCTTCATAACTATGGTCATCCACCATGCTGGCCCAGTGCGGGTAAAGGGCTTCACTTCTTTTTACTTTTGGAGTGTACAGATTTCCTCATGATGCTTTTCATTACCACCCTAATGAAGCAGAGTTGCGCAATACGGTACCGGTAGCTAGGTCACCATCGAGGGTATCGAACGATTTCTCAGGAGCAAACCGCCGTCAGACAACCAACAAGAACCGATGCGGCACAGTTCCGTTAGAGTCCAAGGTCCCCATCTCCCGCCTCCCGGTTCGTGAAGCGAGTACCAACATGTATTCTGCACTTCATCATGGAAGAGGACTTTTAGCCGCAGATCGACGTAGGCGCCGTTCTGTAGCTTTCATACTAACATAGACTTAAGTTTTATTATAATATATGTTACTTTGTAGCCTGAAAGTAAATAATAATAGGTAGAAATTCCGTAGCAATGTTTGTGCACATACCTGAGCACGATGTTGTCAGACTTGAGGTCAGCGGGCTCGTCGAGCGAGGCGCCCATGCTGGTGGTGCGCCGCCGCGGGGACACGCCCTCCATCGACTGGGACAGCTTCGGGTTCGAGTACAGAGATTCACCCCTTGGAATACATATTCAGATAATATACAACACTCAAACGCTAACAACTAATGGGGGAAAAGGATTCCAAGTGGCAACTACGTATAAACATCTCCATCAAGAATATTGCACAAAATATCCAGGACCAATGTCCCATTTTTTTTTTTTTTCAAATACTTACTTTTTTCTTTAAGTGATTGATGTGACAACAGGAGGTCAAGATTTAATTAATTAGAGATTTTTTTGTCACATTAGTTAGACATTATATGAATCAATTGAATACAGGAGAAGAAATAATTAACGATGTATAAAATACAGGCGGTCTTGTCGCTTAAGCCTCCCCGCGCACTAGGCAGCCAGGCTGCGGTAGCCAGTCTGTGGCAGCCACTCGAACATATGACGGCGTATGGGAGCCTGCGCACTAGGCAGCCACAAATTCCTATCAATATTTCGGCTGCCGCAGCTTGGCTGCCTAGTGCGCGGGCAGTCTAAGTTGTCTCTTTCAGACAACTTTGTGTAACACGACTATTTCAGAAAAAATTGTTAGATTATGCTCACGATGTCGAGAAGGAGCTTGCTCAACATTATTTACAGTTAACATTCCAGTCTGATCAGCGGACTTTGCTTCACCCGCACTTCACACGAGGTTAGACGTATCAGTGGACATCGAGAGGAGGGCAGGTAGTGTAGTGTGGTCGTGTGTGGGTGCGTTGTGTTGTGTATACCTGGGGTGCACCAGTCCGATGGCCATGTCGTGCGCCGCGGCGCGTATGGAGCGCGCCAGGTTGGCGAGGTACTGCTTGAACTCGGTGAGGCAGGAGCGCAGCTCGCGCAGCAGCGCGCCCGAGTGCGTGTACCACACGCGCGCCACGTGCACGCTCACCATAGCCTCCACCACTGTACATGTGCAGTAGTGTGGTCGTGTTGTGTTGTGTATACCTGGGGTGCACCAGTCCGATGGCCATGTCGTGCGCCGCGGCGCGTATGGAGCGCGCCAGGTTGGCGAGGTACTGCTTGAACTCGGTGAGGCAGGAGCGCAGCTCGCGCAGCAGCGCGCCCGAGTGCGTGTACCACACGCGCGCCACGTGCACGCTCACCATAGCCTCCACCACTGTACATGTGCAGTAGTGTGGTCGTGTTGTGTTGTGTATACCTGGGGTGCACCAGTCCGATGGCCATGTCGTGCGCCGCGGCGCGTATGGAGCGCGCCAGGTTGGCGAGGTACTGCTTGAACTCGGTGAGGCAGGAGCGCAGCTCGCGCAGCAGCGCGCCCGAGTGCGTGTACCACACGCGCGCCACGTGCACGCTCACCATAGCCTCCACCACTGTACATGTGCAGTAGTGTGGTCGTGTTGTGTTGTGTATACCTGGGGTGCACCAGTCCGATGGCCATGTCGTGCGCCGCGGCGCGTATGGAGCGCGCCAGGTTGGCGAGGTACTGCTTGAACTCGGTGAGGCAGGAGCGCAGCTCGCGCAGCAGCGCGCCCGAGTGCGTGTACCACACGCGCGCCACGTGCACGCTCACCATAGCCTCCACCACTGTACGTACATGTGCACTCGTATTAAGACAGATAGAGATTGTTTATTCCTCAAAGAGCAGCTCAGCTGCAATAGGGAAGCACCTTACGGAGTACCGCAACCAAATAATTAAATGTTGCGTTCCTGCGCGTGAGTAAGGTCGCCAGAACTTATTGGGGAGTCGGGAAGGGTCGGTAACTGCTTACGATCAGGCCGGACGTTTGCTTATTTACCGACTTCATAGTATTGTATAGTATACTAAAGAAAAGACTTGACACACCACGTGGTTGACGTTTGACGGCGTTGATGATGACGTCGCGGTATTATACCAGCATTCACTGCCCGGCTCACACTGCCTAGGAGTAAACGTGCTACCCATAAAAAGGGGGCCCACTACGGATTAGCATACTTAAAAGCCTTTGAATTTGGCCTTTCGGGCAAACGGTTTTTTTCCTCTAGACGTTTTTCTTCATAGAAAAGTAAGTGGATAATCCGTATGTCATTCAGAGATGCGGGCTATTGATTTGAAACTAACAACTTCAACACCATTGCTAGACATCATGATTTAGATCTTTTCTGCACAAGCGTTACATCGGCGAGGCGAATACTAAGCAATGAATTTTTCAATTAATGCATTACTTGTGAACTGTTTTAGAATTATTTGGCGGGTATGTATCTGAATTATTATGTTGTTTTCATTTCCATGCTATGTAAAGAGTGTGTTGTTTAACTAATCACAGATTTAGTTTTTATACTAGTACCTATAAGTGAGGACCTGTTATTGGCTTCCTGATGAATATTAATGTTTTAAGTTTTGTATTTTAAATAGCTGTTGGTCTTCCCATAATAAATAAATAAATAAATAACTCACTGGTACGACCATCATGTCCTGGCTGGTTATTCTTCAAATTGTTTGTCTATAACTACTATGGTTTTGGTAACGCGCGAGTGATACCCTTGGCGTTGCAAGTGTCTCAAGCTATGATAACAGCTACAATAATTAGATGCTAGGCCAAAAACGGTTCCTGTTAGATTTGATACATTTCCTCAACATTCAGCTGACCATTTTTTGGCTAAAAGTGTCAATGAGTAAATATACACCAAGTGGTTTTCTTTTTTTCATACTTTTAGACCAAGCAAGGTTGATAATTGAGCATGTATACATAAATTTCGCAATTTCAGAGATAGCCCCAGTAATAGATCAGTATGATGAGCACATACAGTCAGACATAGGTATTCGAAAAGATAACATCGCGATCTACCTGTATATAATCATTACATCGCCTCAAATACAATAAAAATGACTCACCCGGCGCTTCCCCGTCATCTGTTGTGATGACCTTCCTGTCGATAGTGAAGAAGAGTGCCTTCTCGTCGTCGGAGGGCAGCGCGTGCGCGTGCGCGTGCGCGTTGTGCAGCGCGTGCGGGTGCGCCGCGCGCCCCGCCGACACCACGCGCGTGTGCAGCCCCCCTCCCGCCGCGCCACCCACCCCCGACCCCGCCCCCGACCCGCCCTCGCACAGCGACACCACCTGCACCCCGCCCAGCGACCCGCCCACCTCCACGCGACACAAGTCTGTCGTAACAATGAATATGCATATTTGCGGAAACCCATTCATGAATTATAGAAACATGGCGATTATTGAATTTGTACGAAAAACAGATAGGAGAGCTTCAAATGGCTTCCAACTTTGAGAGAACAATACTATTTTTAAACAATGTAAATATAGCAACACTGTGAATATAAGTTTTTTATACTTTGTAAATACATAAATAGATAGTAAGTAATGAGTGAGTGAGTGAACTGACCGACGGTGGCCTGTATCTTGGCCTCGCTGATGGTGGCGGTGGCGATCTTCCTCGCCACCAGCGTGCCCTCGCACACGGCGGCGCGCAGCAGCAGCACGCCCAGCCGGTGGAAGTCGAACGTGATCTCCGTGCGGACCACCTTCTGACGGGGCCGTATAAAATTTACAACATTATAAACAATAGAATTAGCATCAATAAATTGTGGCGGGTTGTATCAAATTAAACCTTATTTGCGTGACAGTATTTCCATGATCATCGTAGGCGATTTTTATTATTCACTCAACGTAACTTTTCCTACACGACTTTAAATATTTGGTACCCTCACTTCAGCGTTTTATAATCCCGGCGTTAAAAGAAGTCGGTTGGACAAGCACACAAGTGAGCGCCGGTTACTGGCGGGACTTTAATTTGGTCAAAAACGGCATTATAACAGGTGGAGATTTCGAGACGGCATATTTTCGAATCAAATGTTGGGACCACCCATAGTAAAAGTTGTTCAGCATGACTAACCCAACATAGGTTTCGAAAATGTGCCATCTCAAAATCTCCACCCAGTATAGTCAGTAAGTAACTACCTTAACTTCGTCGTCATTGGGCGCCGAGACAGGGGCGCTGGTGCTGGCGCTGAACGCAGGCTCAGCGAAACGTGCCGTCGATGGAACTTTCTTTACTGACGAGGTGGGGCTCAGCACGCGCTGAGCAAACCCGATCAGCTCTACTATTGTCTCTTGATTTGCTGTTGGCAAAGTCGGAAGCGAATCAGAATTAAAAAGGCGTAAACAAGTGATTCAACGTCAGAACTTCATAAGGTAACCACAAGGTCATGTTTGAAAGTTAAAGTAAGAACTGGCTAAACTTAAAGGAGCCAAATGGAAGCCTTGGAGATGACGTCTGAGAGTAATTAGAACTGTCAACAATTAACTGAAGAAAGGAATGGACAATAAAATATTTCGATAGATGGCAACTTACCAATAATATCCAAATTGTTAAACAAGATATTAGCAATCCTCAGGTCTTCGGAATCTCCTTCTCCCTTCACCAAACACAACTCGACAGCGATGAGAGCCTCCGAGTCTACGAGACCGGCCGCGCCCCAGCCTGTCCCGCTGGTGCCCCAACCCGTGCCAGTGGAGCCCCACGCGCCGTTGGACCACGAGTTGCCCCAAGTGGGGTTGGCCGTGAAGAAATTGGAGCCGTGGAAGCTGGGGCTTGTGCCTGTAATCCAGCTCGGAGCGGGACTTGCGCGGTCTGGGTCCGGGGGATCTGGACACAGGGATAAGTTATGTGTGTTTGACGAGACGACATCCATGAGTTTCAATATGAACAAAGCTCTTACTTATAGTGGTGGTTCCATGGTGTAACGAGTAGAGCGCTTGATGCAGCGCATGTGGATGTGCCAGCGCGGGCGCGGCGCGGGGTTCGGGCGAGGTGGGCGACACGGGGGACGTGGGCGACGTGGGCGACGTGGGCTCCGACCCGCGGATACTGCCCGATGCTGTGTCCATCCTACATATTTGCAACATGACGACAGTGACAAAATCCAATCTTTTCTTAGTTGAGCAAAAATTTTGTTCAATTTTGTCCAAGTGTTTTCAAACCACAAATACTTCCAAATAGATTCTGAATCAGTACAAAACTGAAATAATTCTTACCCGACGTGTTTATGGCTGGCGACAAGCAGCTCGAAGTCAGGTCCATAGGTTTGCAGCGCGTCGACCAATAGCAGCGAGTGTACCGAGAGAGACAACGATACATCGCGTGGTCTCGCACTTAATGCCGCCTTCACACCACACACTTGTACTTCTGCTATACTTCGTCCTCTCGACTGCACCTGTATACCATACGATAAAAATGTATCTGCGCATAATACGTTAAGACTCCTGTGTTTCCTAAAATTTGCAATCTTGCTAAATCCATGGCCTTGATACTACTCGAATTAGACGGAGATACAACGTATATATCATTTGCTGACGACAGACAATATGGTGCGTTGAATCACCGTGTTCGTTACACTTTTTTAATAACCGCAGGCGTACCTCTAGTGACATCTGGTCGATAGCAAACTGCAGCAAGAACAGCGTGGAGTTCTGTTGCGAGGAGAGCTCCGAGTGCTCCGTCTCCGAGCTCAAGCTGGTGTCCTCATCCGAAGCGCCGTCCACGCTGTCCGCAGTCGGGGACTCGCGAGACCTGAGTAACATATACACTAATGTAAGGTTGCGATATCACATTAACACACACTCGGTTAACAATGCGAGCAGTTCAGTCGCCCTGCGGTCTAGGCAACGTGGATGACGTTGGAAGACTTCGGGACATCCGACTAAGGCAACAAATCTAAAACGAACGGAAGTAAAAGTGGACATCGCGGTCATCATGCGAAATCTTGTGGGATCTTCCTTCTTGAATACAGGTGTAATATCCAATCTCAACTCATAAGATAGTTTAACAATCGTGTTGGGTGGATATAAATGAGATGTGTAATGATGTGGCACTTTAAACACGCCATCCATACAGCTGACCTCCGTCGGGCTGTGCGGGTGCTGCGTGGGTAACCTACACACGACACAAGCCATACTCACGTGAAGGGCCCGAAGAGATGTTTGTGCGTGAGCACGTTGGTGAGGGCGCGCAGCTTGTGGTCGCTGAGGTGCACCACGAGCGCGGGCAGCGACCCGCACACCGTCGCCGTCGGGTACTGCGGGTCCTGCGTCCACACCACGCGACGCTCCGCCTACATACAACAAAACACAACAAATATACCACAAGTTTACAGACACGCCAGCCAACGTGTCGCGAAGGCATTCGATTGGGGCTGGCGCGGTGGTCTTCTAAGTCACCAGCATACGGCTTCCCGAGAGATTATGCAAAAAAAACGCTAGCTTTCTGTCCATGTCCAACATAAATGCCAGCGTCCCGCAAGGCTCTGTGCCGTCCCCAAGACTGTTCCTGCTGCATATCAATGATTTGCTGTCTATTGACGGCATTCATTGCTATGCGGTACAGTACAGCTGTTCAGCAGTAAAGTGACACTGGCCCTGATTCTGTTGTTTACAACTAAACTAATTTTAATCTCACTATGTCTCTTTCTAATAAAGAACATAAGAAAAGGATGTAAGAAATTTAGTCC
Source organism: Achlya flavicornis (assembly GCA_947623365.1). Classification (NCBI taxonomy): domain Eukaryota; kingdom Metazoa; phylum Arthropoda; class Insecta; order Lepidoptera; family Drepanidae; genus Achlya; species Achlya flavicornis. Next base: position 589,990 of record OX392472.1, read on the forward strand.
TGTAAAATTAGTCCAATGCATGTTTTCAATATAAATTTAGTCGCCATCTATCGCGGTTACGCCTAAATACACGCAAAATAAGACGGCAAAGATTAATTTGACAGCATTAAATATGTTCTGTCCTTTTTCAATAATGTTCGTATGAAAGAGATGAGATGTGACTAAAATTAGTTTAGTGCGATTTACAACAGAATCGGCACCAATATGTGCTTAGATCAAATTAAAAGAAGTCCTACCATACGATCCTACCAATTCAAAAGAGTCTGTAAAGGCATATTTGATATTTAAAAAACCTGTGGTAGTCCAATCCAATTCCTAAGGATATGCAAATTAAGGATAGTATGTATAATAAATATAGTGAACTGACCTGCAGTGATATACTGAATCTGTCCAGCAGATGCAGCGAGGACGTACTTTTCGTGTGTGCGTACTTCCAGTTGTCGCGGACTCTACCCACTAATATCTGTAGGTCGCTTAGCTCTATTTTATATCTGCAACAAACAATATCAGTCGAAAAAAAATCCATATTGAAGAAAGTGTGTAGTGTTTAGAGCCCCTCTGTCTGAGGAGAGACTTTGCCATCTTATGTGTCTTCTACCGCTTGTACAACGGAGTGTTCTAAAGAATTGTTCCACTTGATGGCCACGGCTACCTTCCACCATCGCAACTCTCGCCTTCGACGGGGAGTCCACCCTCACACATTGAAACCTAAACTGTGCGGGCTCAAAGGAGCTTCCTTCCGCGGACGCTCTGATTGTGGAATCCAAAAACTCAAAATTGAAGGTCTATTTGAAGGCACGGTATATTGCAGGCACTTATGAAAAATCTAATTCTAATATCGGTTCGGAAGGTTGCATTCGCAGAGAAGAGAATGAGCTCCCGCCGTGATTTTCCCAATGATGTACAGCATGGGGTTCTTCAAAAAGGGTGTGAAGATTTCTGCAAGGGATTTCTACGGCAACGCGCGAGTGATACCCCTGGTGTTGCCAGCGTCCATAGGCTACGGTAAGCTCTTACTATCAGGCGGGCCGTATGCTTTTTTGCTACCTAAGTAGTATTAAAAAAAAGTGTATTTATTAAAGTGCGTACAGTAGTACCTAACTAATAAGGCGCGTCGTGAATCTTCGTTCGCACAGAAAAGAAAGTATGGCCCGAAGATAAACGAAAGAATACTTATAACTTACAATCAACCTTAGATCACTACTATAAGGTTCATAATACACTGCGGCTGTTAGTTCCGTATCACTCGCAAGTGACGCCCCTCCGCACACATGGCGGCAGCTGCGGACCGATAGCATTTCCCTCGCTTTGAAAATGTACCTTATGCGCAGGTACATTTTCTCAAGAGTACCAGGGGCGAGTACTCTGCCGGCGTGACCTACCGCAGAGGGTCTCTGACGCTTCGTAAGGGGTTGCCAGGAATAGTGTGCCGTCTTTTATGACCTAGCGGTTGGTGAAGGTGGCCACAATAGAAAATCTCAGTAGATTGATAAGGGTTTGTACCTGTCATATAGTCTAGTGTGCAGGTTGGCGGCGTCGAGCTGGTGGTGGTGTGGTTGTGGTTGGTGCAGCAGGGGCGGGTCGGGCGGCGAGCCGGGCGACAGCAGGCTGCCCGGCGGGGTCGAGCACGGGGTCATGAACATTTCTACAAACAGGGTTTCATACCAATATTGTTATATCCCCTTTCATCCATCGAATTGTAATGCGGGAAAATCCCCATACGTACGGTCAGCAACGTATGTAGCTGAATTAATCCTAATTCAAACACTACTGAAGAGACACTGTCTATATTTCCATGAGGATAAATACCGTTTAGGTTTTTAATTATAACAGGTGGATATTTCGAGATGGCATATACTCGAAACCTATGTTGGGTTAGTCATCCTGAACAAGTTTTACTATGGGACCAAAAGAAAATTCTCAATTTTTTTTTTTACTTTCCATTGTATATGTCAACCTTGCTCGATCATAATGTATGAAAAGTAAGAATTTGTATGAGTATTCAGTGTTCTTCCCATGGTAAGAGTTGTTCAGCATGACTAATCCAACATAGGTTTCGAAAATATGCCATCTCGAAATCTGCACCTAGTATAGATAGTGAATATGCAAATCTTGGGCGAAAGTTATACCTGTGTTTTTTGTGATGTTATGTTGTTTGTGATCATCGAACAATTAACCCAAAGAAGCGCAATAACGTTCATTTTCGCCAATTTCTCACCGCCGACAATGCGCTCTGATTGGTTAAGTCAAGGACACATGCGTTCTGATTGTCCAAGTCACAAACACACGATGCAGCGAGTGGTCCTTACTATTCAAAATCAGTGACAAATCACTGACTAGTTTCGGAATTTGATTGTTCGGTATTACTACTCTAATGGGATATTTCGAAAGTGATGACGAGTAAAAGGTTAACCCTGAAAGCAAGCCAATCTTTTATTCATATCTAATTTAAAATATAAATTAGGTATCAAAAGTGTATCCTAGATCCGTAATAGGTGGGGTACCGTCATCATCAGTGGCCGTAGTGTGTGTAGTGGGTTCGTGCGCGTGGTGGCCGTCGTCGGGCAGGTTCGCGTTGGCGAGCCGCAGCCGGCCGAAGTCCACCACCAGCACGGCCGCGTCGCGCGAGCACAGCTGCTCCACGAACAGGATCTGCGGCGCCGATATGTCCAGCTCCACCTGCCACGAACGACGCTCGCCCTGTACGCGAACAACATTACTTATTTTAAGTTACACTTCTGAACCATTAAGTTATATTATTTGTAAATTTCGGCAAAATTTATTTATTTATGCTACACGACGAGAGATTCCATCCAATCCCAACTAATGTGGTGAGGATGCTGGAATAAACGTGTGACGTAAAATGGAAAAGATAATAATTGAGAACTTTTGATGAAGACGCACCAAATGAACCAGATTGAGGGATTGAGAGAGGCATGTGATTTTAATGTTATATTTATGGTAGATTAACATACGGGAAGAGGAAGATTCAAGAAGAGATGAAAAGTAGTGATGGTGGAAAGTGCAGATTCCATCCATCATCATCATCATCAGCCTATTCTATAATGTCCCACTGCTGAGCACAGGCCTCCTTTCACAAATCAGGGTGTAAAGGAATGGGCAGATACTTCACTACGCATGCCCACTGCGGATCGGTGGAAGTAGGCTAGTGGTCAACCTACTGTTGGAGTTTTCAAGCCATCTACAAGGCCGCCAACTAGGTTAACGACTATCATAATTAAGTGATAACCAGTACCAACGGCTACGTGCCTTCCGAAACGATTTGAAATACCACTAGGCGGTCATCCATCCAGGTACCGACCACGACGGTGGTAGCTTAACTTGCCGATCGATTAATAATAGCTTAACATGCTACACGACGAGAGATTCCATCCAATCCCAACTAATTAGGAACAGGATAAGCAGGTGGAAAGCAACAGAGTAACGTTATTAGTAGTATGTAAGGATGTTTGTACCGGGTGATGTGGCGCGCGCATTATGTGGTCCCAGTGCGTGCGCAGGCGCGCCTTGGTCTGGTCGCGCACGTGCGCGTACGTGCCGTGTAGCGCGCCCGCCCCGCCCCCCGCGCCGCCGCCGGGCCCCGCGCCGCCCCCGCCCCCGCCGCCGGCCCCGGCCCCGGCCCCGGCCCCGCCCCACGGGGCACACGCGAACGCGCGCGCCCATTGCCACGCCGCCGCGCAGTACACCACCTCCACTGATGCCGACTTTACCCACAGTCTGTAATAAACAATTATAAGGAACAAACATTCAAAAGCCTGACAAATGTCAGCAAAATTATCGTAACCAAGGTATATTGTCAGGTGCAATATAAAATATACTAACTTGTAATCACAATTGAGTCCAAACGGTTTCTTCTCGTAGGTGAGCTGGAAGAGCGGCTCGGGCTGCGCGTGCGCAGTGGGCGGCGTCGCTTGCGCGCGGCTCCACGACATGGCGGCCGCCGTCGCGTTCATCGAGCTTAGGCCCTCGCGGATCATACCCTGCGGCATAAATAAAACGTGAAGAAAGTGTCTCGATTCGTAGAAAATGCCAAACAGGAAACACACTCCTAATAATCACTAGGTAGAATAGACAACCTGAAGCCCATTCGCCGACGCCCACCATCACGCCCGAGAACTGCAGCTCCACCGCCGACTGTATTGTATAGTAGTACCTGTGCGTGTGGCGCGATGAGCACGGGGAAGAGCGTGTCGGGCGTGATGCGCTCGCGCAGGCGCACGGAGCCCAGCGACACGTGCAGCGCGTGCGACGCGCCGCGTGGCCGCGACTCCACGCCCACCATCACGCCCGAGAACTGCAGCTCCACCGCCGACTCGCCACCGCTGCTCTCCGCGCCCTCCCAACCACTGGACACAACAAAACGAGGTCACCCGACATTCGCCGCCGCCGCCGCCACCGCTCCAACAGAAATGTGTTTTATCTGACAAACTAGCTTCTGCTCGACATTAAAACAAAACAACTTCATCCGGCTTCGAGGGTGGAATTATTAAAAAACCGGCCAAGTGCGAGTCAGACTCACGCACCGAGGGTTCCGTACAAACCTGTAGGTATATAAGTAAATGGTAGTATAGACCTGAGTATTTGATATTAATTTCAATTTATGACGTATTAAAAAAAAACTACTTACTAGATCTCGTTCAAACCAATTTTCGGTGGAAGTTTGCACCGTAATGTACATCATATATTTTTTATAGATTTCATTCTCTTATTTTAGAAGTTACAGGGGGGGGACACACATTTTACCACTTTGGAAGTGTCTCTCGCGCAAACTATTCAGTTTAGAAAAAAATGATATTAGAAACCTCAAAATAATTTTTGAAGACCTATCCATAGACACCCCACACTTATGGGTTTGATGAAAAAAAAAAATTTTGAGTTTCAGTTCTAAGTATGGGGAACCCCCAAAATTTATTGTTTTTTTTCTATTTTTGTGTGAAAATCTTAATGCGGTTCACAGAATACATCTACTTACCAAGTTTCAACATTATAGTTCTTATAGTTTCGGAAATAAATGGCTGTGACATACGGACAGACAGACAGACAGACAGACAGACAGACAGACAGACATGACGAATCTATAAGGGTTCCGTTTTTTGCCATTTGGCTACGGAACCCTAAAAACATAGGGGAAAATAAAGTGACCCCATTTGTCAGCTAAAGTACACATCTCTGGTGGATATCCACGCTAATACTAATATATTTTCTATTTCAGCCAAAGCTAAGATACTCACACATCGTTTTGGTCGTTCTCCATGCACAAATACAACGATCCCTCATTGAGTACGAACTCGAACTTGCCGAACACCGTATCCCTTTTCAGGAGCGTGTTATTGTCTATAGAGTCGGCTATGACATCTAGTATTTCCTCCTCTAAGTCTGCGGGCGCGGGTGCGGGCGCGGGCGCAGGTTCGGGCGCGAGAGCGGGCGCAGCCGCAGCCTCCGCCGAGCTGTACCAGCCCCACCACTGCGGGAACCAGTGGACCAGCATGCTGCGTCCTGAGCTCGCTGGTTTGTCCGGTGTCGACACTGGCGTTGACTTAGGCACTTTACGCATTGCCACCTGGTTGACGAAACATGTTATACTGTGAGAGTGAATAGTAAGAAAAATGCCTTGATAGCTGGATAGTATCACCCAAATGTGTGCCCTAGAACCCTCCTACAATTTTTTACTCTTTACTTACTATGTATACAAAATAAATATTCTGTCAAACCGAAAAACTATATATCGACAGAACAGCCCTCGTTTTTTTAAGCTTTACTTAACATTAATACCTATATTTATGTAATTCTATTTTGTTGTAACAAAAACATTTATATTTTACACTTAATTTGTACATTGGATTTAACTTTATCAAATCTAAACCTGTCATAGCCTTCTAAGAACATTTGCTACAATATCCTCTTTCAATAATTTGATAGATGACCCATCTTTGTATCGAAGCCAAGGCCAAGAGATGTGATCGGAACAGGATATAAACAATACCACAAGAGACAGGCGATCGGCGTCGTGTGCCGGGTCCACCTACCTCTCTGAGCGGTTTGAGCACGTGCAGCGGCATGGTCCACTCAAAGTGGTCCTTGGCGGCCTTCTTGTCGGGCGGCAGCGTGGCCGCGGGGTTGGTCAGGGTCACCAGGCAGATCTCCACGTACTCACGCACCAGTCGGGATTGCGACAGGCACGACTCCCACGTCGGCTTCGGCTCTGTCCCTGGAGGAACAACACCTTACTGTTCATGTGAGTAGAAAGCTAATCGAATTGAGACCTCATTTTGTTCCTCTAACCAGATATTTATGAGTTAAACATCACTTTTAAAATAGGCGCTCGAAGAAAGTGTAAATTGGTGATATAGACAATTTATGAGACTAGCGCTTTAATAAAAATACTCGGGCGGAAAATACCATAGCGGGAGGCGATTGTCATATCCCAACGGAACTTTATCCCATAATAATAATAAATATATATTGGGATATTCTTCACACACGGTCATCAGATCCCAAACTAAGCAGACCTTGTACTATGGAAACCTGACTTCGGAACAAAACGTCGCTAGAAATGTCGACGCCAAGGATCCCGATGCTTTGACTGATGTTCAAGGAAGTGTTCTGGAGTTGTGGAGCCACAGACCATGGGGTTTTCTTAGCGATGAACGCGCAGGCTTGGGTCTTAGTGGGGTTGAAAAGGACTAGGTTTAGTCGACCCCAATCGGAGACACTACTTAGTGTACTCTCGATTTCAGACACCAGCCGTTCACGGCTTTCCTCTACCTCGGAACGAGGGATATTTGCACGGCCCGTGTAATAAGCGTCCCCTGTACTGTCGTCCGCATAGCAATGAATGCCGTCAATAGACAGCATATCATTGATATGCAGAAGGAACAGTGTTGGGGACATATACTACTTTTTGTTTGTAAATACATAATTAATATACACCCAGACTCAGGACATACAGACATGTTCATGAACACAAATGCATGTCCTGTGTGAATTTACGTGAAAAAAATATTTGATAAAAGTATTTTGTTTTTCAGACGTGACGTGCCTCAAACTGTGGAGATACAATGACTCTGTGCTAGGACCCAGAAAGATCCCAGTCCCCGGCGACCATGAAACTAAGTGTGCACTTCTAGACAACGCTTCACTGTTGAAAGTGGAGGTGAATGCAAACACAATACAAGTTGTCGACAACGGCAAAAACATTAATCTAGGCACGCAAATGGTCTACACATTCGAAAAATAAACTAGTGTTTACGATTTTAATAAATTACTATTTATTGATATTTATAACTCGTTTTTATTTTTCATTTTTATACAATTCCACTCAAGTGCAGTCAAGTGTAAAAAAGTACTATACACTTCGTAAAATTGAGTCGGAATCGAACCCACGACCTGCGGCGCGTAATGTGAATCTTAACCAACTGCGCCAACTGGCCCGTCAACTTGTGTGTAGCAATATCATGTTGTTGTGTAAGTGTTAGTGTAAGTGTGACTCACAGGCATGGTGCGGCACGTGGCAGGAGAGCGCGTAGAGCCACCAGTGGCGCGCGTGCCCCTTGAGCGGCGCGGCGGGGCGGCGCGCGCGGTGCTCGCGCAGCCGCCCCACGCGCTGCAGCCCCACCAGGCACCCCACCGCCTCGCCGTACTGCCGCTGGACATTATACAAACTTCGGTCTATACTTCTCATCAACATTTTATAATAATCATTTTCTACAATGATATACATAAAATAAGAATTGTTTATTTTTTATTATGATCGCTGTTGTGTAGCGACCGCCTACACAGATAAGCCCTCGAGGCTTCCGTGCAGGCTATAAAACATACATGTAAATGTTTATAACGGTAAATAAATATATTTCAAAAAAAAAAATACACACTCTATAAACAATATCTCAGCTCCAGGTTCAATTACGATTAGATCTCGTATATAATTGATCTAAATTATGTAATTTTTGATGTCTTGGCATCACATTTTTAATCATCATCAAGAAAAGAAGAGAAATAAATTATGTCATCTAATTTAAGATTAACACAGAACAGACGTTTTAAAAACTCATGTGTAAATGTGGGTCCAATGGTTTTTTTCTTTGGTTGAGTTTCTTGCCGGAGTCTTCTCAGTTCAAGTTGTATTTGGAACCGGTGTAGAGTAATTTGTTAACGTTCATAAGTGTCTTATCAATGCCTAAATTTGAATAAATGCTTTTTGAATTTGAATTTGAAGATCAATGAGATCTCTTTTTTTTATCTTGTTTCTTTCCAGGTTGAAGTATAGCGATGGTTGAGAAAATGTTGATCCTAAAAGAATTGAATAGTAATGATAACTTACAGCGGTGAGATGTAGCTGCACCTTGTCGAGCGTGAGATGGCAGGCGAGGCGCGGGCGCGTGCGCGAGCGCAGCGGCAGCTCGGAGCGCTCGCGGCGCACGCGCGCGCGCGCCCACGCCGGCGCCACCACGTACCGGTGGCTGCCCTTCCACGTCTCCGACATGCGCTCCTGTACACAACCAACACTACAATATACTAACGACACTTAACAAACTCTTTATGTATCCTGGGTACGTACAAACGATAGGTAATCAAGTTCATCAAACAGAGACAGATAGAGAATAACGTACAGTAGTACCCAACTGATATGGCTTACCGATGTACCTGCGCAGAAGATACATTTTGAAAGCGCGGGAAATGCTATTGGTCGGCAGCTGCCGCCATGTGTGCGGAGGGGCGTCACTTGCGAGTGAGACGGAACTAACACCTGCAGTGTATTATGAACCTTATAGTAGTGATCTAAGGTTGATTGTAAGTTTAAGCATTCTTTTGTTAATCTTCGGGGCCATACTTTCTTTTCTGTGCGAACGAAGATTCACGACGCGCCATATCAGTTGGGTAATACTATACTTACATCGCTAGCTAGCTACCAAATAGGTGATTAATACAACATTAGAACCAAAACCGAAACTGACCGTCAATTCAGTAATATTACAGTGCGCGAGCATGCCCCCCGGCACGGGCATGGGGTCCCAGTAGACGGCGAGCTGGTGCAGCTCGAGCAGCTTGAAGGAGCAGCCCTCGGCGTCGGAGAGCAGCGTGAAGCCGCGCGCCCACTCGCTGTCGCACGACTCCGCCGCCAGCGACTCCACCGTGAGCCCGCACGAGAACGCGCGCGCCCCGCACGTCACATTGTCCTCGTACCGGATGTGCACGTCGTTCAGTTTCAACTGGGTACCAAATACAAACAAATTGAGAATGACGTTTTTGTTAAAGAACTCCATTAAACATAGACTAACTGGCCACCCCGTAGATTCACGTCTTATTACCTCTTGTAACCCTTAGGAAACCCTTGTATTATGAAAACCCTAAAAGATTATGGGAGATAATGTAGCTTCCTATTACTGAAAGAATTTTTCGAATCCAACTGGTATTAAACAAACAAAAAAACTTCCGCTTTATTAGATTATAGCTATAGTAGAGGTACCAAAAGCATCTAAAAATCCCTGAAAAATATGATGGAATGAACCGGCGACAGTTTGTAAGAGGTAGATACCTGTAAGTTTTCAACAATATTCGCGAGCAGGCCAGTCCCGTAGCTGAGCCAAGAGGAGTAGGAGGTGGCGTAGTAGCCGGCGTCGCTGGCCTCGTGTTCGGCGCGCCACTGTGCCTCCAGCGCGTCCAGCAGCGCCATCTTGCGCTCGTGCGCGATGTGCGCCTCCACATTGCTGTCCCACTGTTATGTAAACAGTTCTATGACAACTCTCATAACGTAGGACATAGGTATGTACAGAACATAGTGGACCTATTACTGACCTATGAATGGAGGTTGAATTAATCGAATATAACATGAATCAATTAATAAAGCATGCCCTAAAGAAATTGAAAATTGAAACAATAGGTTTCAGTTTAGGTTATTGCAACTCTATCCGTTCTATGGTGTGCTCGACAATGAAGCTAAGTAAGATAGTCTTGAAAAAGAAAAAATTGATGTGATGATGACAAAAAAAATACTATGGATGTATCGTTAAACAAAACATTAATAGGAGAATATAAAATAAATATATTGTTGTTCCAATCATTGATTTGGGGGCATCAAAATGGTTTAGACCACAGATATAAGGTCTATCTACACCTGTGACTTTAGACCCATTCATTAGTTATAGAAATCTGTAAGGAATGCTCTAAGAAGGTGCCTAGATAAATGATTATTTCTTATTTAAAGAATGAATTGCTTATTCTTTTTAACAAAATATGTGTATCCTTACAGTGATGATTCTGGCTTGTATATTTTGCAATCAAAATCTTATCAGGTACACAAAGTTCATGTGATATAAACAGTAACATTACACAGTTGCTGATAAGATTTCAGGTATTTTTAGTAATATTTTGTAACATTTTGATGTATTCATTTAAATTGTACTTGAGTTATATCACACCATCAAAATAACAATTTATTATTAACATAATAATCTACTAAAGTAATAGCCTAATGCAATAGTTGGGTAAGTGTTGAATCATAATATTTAATATTATATTACTTACTAATAAGTATTTGATGTGGCAGTTTGCATATTGAGTAGGTATTTTTTATAATAGATACTTATTTGCTACTTAAACTTTGGTGAGTGTATTTAGTGTTTATTACAAATACAGCAAGCTTTAAGTTAAAAAAAAAAACAATATCTTTGCTATATATAAACATTAATTAACATTCTTATACTGAAAAGAGATATGAAACCTCCAAATATTAATTTTCATCAGATACATTTATATCTTACTAAAGTAGCCCCCAGTATACAATCCATCACTATAACTTAGCACACAGAGACCATAAAGACATACCTCATCCAAATTAACCGGGGCAGCAACAAGATACAGCTTCTCTATGGCAATAACCCATGGTGCAGAGCGTATCTGCCGCACTGGCACCTGCAGCTGCACCTTACCAATGAACCCTGCCTTAATCTCCACTGGCAGCCCCAGGTGACGGAGAGCATCTTTCTTTAGCGGTAAATTTTCTAGCTCTACCTTTCCTGAATATCAAGATAAGATTTTTTTAAGACTAATGTGTTCAATAGCTGTCATTGAATTATATTCTGAATTTAATGTTCATTATTTCATACTAGATCAGTTACTTAGTTACAGTTTAACCCACATCATCAGTGGAAAATTGGCACCAAACTATTTCACTGACAACTTTCATGAATACCAGTAAATGTATCAAGTAGACAGTCAACTAATTTATGCGTTTATAATAAATAAATAAATATCCTGGGACATTCCTCACACACATAATATTAGTAAGCTGATAACTGACCATTATGGGCATTAGTGATATTACATATGCACAAACATACTTCATGTATATCAATTTATATCAAGGATAGAAGTCTAAGTTTTCTTGTGAAACATAAAATACCGCTCTAACACAAGAGCAATGACCGTGCTTGTTTGTTTACAAATGTTCTTATTGGAAACCTACCTGACAGCAGAGCTACGCTCAGCTGATCTGTGTTCAAGTTCTCCACGTATTTCCCGAGGTAGTTGTTCAGAACCCAAGCTACCAGCCCTTCCAACATCGTGCATGGTGGTTTCCAATGTTTTCTTTACTATCTCACACCTTCGCGTGATGCGCACTCGCCTAAAATAAGCCAAACACATCATGCAATTACCTACAATGTCAACAATGACAACATTCATAATTTTAATATGACATTTATGGAAAATTTTATCCTTTGGCCTTTGTACTGTTATTTTCGAAAATATAGCACACTTTACTCACACATTTAGCTTTTAATATTCGGTTATAAAATTCATGCACTATTTTGCCAAGAAAACCGTGTAAACATGACGTAAATCGCGATCGGTCGTCTCGTCGATTGGTAGATCGCACAAACTACCAAGAGAACTAAAGTTGAATGAAAGAAATGAATGAATGAGTTTGGTTTGACAGTGACAGAAGGGACCACAGACGATTAAGGTGGCATTCCGAATTGCACTATAATCGATGTTAGCGTGCTTAATCTCGTTCCGAATTAGCGTAAGCGCGACATCGAAGTCTCGACGATGACGTTTTGACTTGCTCCATGTTAAGCTCACACCTACCATGCTCTAACAAAACTTATATCAACCGTGAGCACTGTAAAAAATACAGATGATTATTGTGTTTTCTGCAAAAATCTTATGAGCCTCTTAGTTTTCTGTTTAGACAAAAATTCTATTTTAATTTCTATTTTCTTAAAAAGCGATTTTTTCTATTTGGGGGGTTTTTTCTGTTTTAATAAAATGATAATGAATCCGGATTATTAATTCAGTTTTTATTATAATGTCGAATGTTCGTTAGACGTGATATCTTAATAGGGATGCAAATTATAATAATTATTGATGTGAGAGCGCTACGAGTGATTATGGTATAATTCGGAATGGTACATTAGTTGAGTAATAGCGGGTCCACACGGCGGCGACTTTAATCACCGTTGACTCACTGGCGATGTCAAAGTTAACGTGTGGACGTGAATATTAGCAGCGATTTAAAGTCGCTAGCGATGCGGCGATCGAATCGCTGCAAATCTGAAAAGTCGCAAGTCGCCAGCGATATCTCTGATGTGCGTATGCAGCTACTTTGTTGGGACTCACCCCGTGTAGGCGACCTCAGAGATGGGTAGCTATTCATATGACTAGCCAAAAAACGGCTATACACAAAATAGCCACGGCTATGTTATCTATCAACACGATAATTGGCTACTGGCTACTGGATGGCTACTGGCTATGGCTAGCTAGAATGAGAAGTTTTCTTAAGATACCTCTATGCTGAAAATACCTGTCTAACTATTGATAATTCGAACCAATTTGAACCTTAAGTGCACGATTTTACAGGTATTTTGACCATAGAGGTAACAAACATCCTCCTCATTACGAGAAGTTTACGTCACACACAGCGGGTAGCCGCCTAGCCACCACAGCTTACTAGCTGCAGTACCCGCCACTAGCCGGTAGCTGGCCGGCTAGCTAAAGCCATTCTAGCCGGTAGCTGGCCGGCTAGCCAAAGCCATTCTAGCCGAGTAGCCGCGTAGTCGATAGCTGTGTGTGCGTGCGCTCACTGCGAAACTGAGTTGTGCAAGTTCCGAAAGAGTGAAATTCGAGTGCATGTAGTTATTACTAATTCGAATTTGAAAGGTACTTATTATAAGAATTTAAACCTATTGTTTTTTAATTAAATTAAATTTAAATTATTCTGTAATATTAATATTGTCCTGAGTCTGGGTGTAATTATGTATATTAAGTATGTATTTACAAACAAAAAGTATGTATATGTATTATATCAGTTATCTGGTTTCCATAGTACAAGCTCTGCTTAGTTTGGGATCAGATGACCGTGTGTGAGGAATGTCCCAGGATATTTATTTATTTATTTATTTATTTATTTATTTATTTATTTAATATTTATTAAATAAATCGTTAAAATCATCTGAAGCACCGCGACATCTATGGTTTACTTGCCTACAACTAACGACTGATTCGATGTACTGTGAAAGCTTTTAGTTCATATCCATACATAGAGATGACGTTATTGTTGCTTTTCGATGTATTTTTAGTAATACGTACGACCTATGAGAGAAAGTCATTTCTTTTCAAAAGAGTATACAATAAAATAAAAAGTAAATTAAAAACAAAATCATTACATTAATTTATTATCTAGGCTTGTTGCAGGGGCGAGGATCGAACTCGGATCGCAGTTGAACGTTATTCAACTAGCTGCGCCGCCACTCGAGGCAAATAGCCAAAATAGCTGCTAGGCTAAGCTACTAGCTAGCTGGCTTTTACACGATATATAGCTGGCTAGCTAAGCTATTGAAATTTCAGCTAGTTACCCATCACTAGGCGACCTTTTTCTTTGTGTTCCCATTCACTCAAATCATTGCTCAATTACGTTTGACAGCTAACCACTTGACAGATAAATATGAGTGTAACAGAACGTTAAGTTAATATCCTCGTCGTCCAGTGCTGCCAACTTAGCGCTTTCGGCGCCAGATCTAGTGTTTTTTTTGGCTACAGCGCCTTTTAGCGCCTGGCACTTTCTAGCGCTTATTTGAAATCATTTTCTAAGATGTCAACTTTTAATTACCAGTTAACTACCGCACATTAATGCTGATATCTAAAGACTATTTAGCATCATGAATGTAGTAAAAACTATGTTACGAAATTATTAATAACTATGTTATTATTATTATTATAAGTCCCATTTTGCATGTTCGCTCTGGCTGGACTTTCTTTCAATAAAAGTAAATCTGTGCAGATTATCGGCATCCGTACAATGTTTTTTTTTTCCCCAACTGCTATTTTAGGTCTTTGGATTAAAGGGGCGTCTAAACGGGCTATATTTTACGACAATTTGTGGCTGCAATACTGTGGCCGGCAACATTGCTAGCAATACCAGCCACACTATGCAATATTTTAAGGATGGCCCGGCATTATAGCCACATATTTTTTGGTATGTTAAAATGTTTTTATGTGTAGCCGGCGTGTGGCCGAACGATCGCCTCGCAATCGAAAATACTACAATATATCTGGGCCATCTATATTGTTGTTCTGTTTTACTGTATATGCGCGTCCCTTTCTCCAGTCGCTAAATACCTTGCGAGTTGAGTTGAGTTATTGCTAATCTTGTAGTCACAGGTATTGCATTCCTCATGTTTGTATCTTGCCTTTGTATGTTTGGTCCAATTCTGTTCACAAGAAATTCGAAGTCGCTCTTAGACATTCTTGTAAAAATTTGAAATAAGTATTTATCCAGCATTAATTATTCCTTGTCTACGGAATCCAAAGTGTCACGCCTACTTAGGTAGGGTCGAATCCACATTCGTGTCCTTTTTTTTCGTTTTTCTGCCAAAACAATGTAAGCGGCTGCGATGAGCCGTCATTTCGTCGGTCATTGTTGCTGGATTGTGTGGCTCATTAAAGGGTTCTGAATCAAAGGCCATACTATTGCAGCCATATTGCAACATGTTGCCTGCAATTGATTGCTCAGCCATAAAATGCACTAAAATGTTTTTTTGATGGCTGGGCAATGTTTGCCAATAATTGCAGCCACAAATTGTCGTAAAATATGGCCCGTTTAGATGTACCTTTAGAAGAGTTGGCAGCACGTAGTACCATCCCTCCCATTGAAAATTACGTACGTATTAGGCATGGAAATTATTGCTACTTTAAAGGAATTCTCATTTGATGATATTATTATTTTTTATAGCATGATTTCACAAGCGATATATGATTTGCAATGATTTTTCAATATGCACATGCGCTTGCTATCATTTCCCGGGATAACAAAACCAACAAACCAACCTTTTAAAGTTTAACACGTAAAGTCACAAATCACGAAACTTAAACTCTATTTTTAAAACACTATTTAACACTATTTACCTACGAACACTCTAAAAACGAATCTATTTTTATTCACATTAAATTACAAAAACGAATGAAACGAACGTACGATTTAGCATTGGCATTTTTCATTGGAAAACAAAATCATGTCATCAATGAGAAGTTTTCTTGTAGGTATTTAAAGAGTTGCTGCAAAATAACTAGGTGGCGCTGTCATCACCAAATTGAATTGTCAAATCAAAATATGCTGTCACATAACTTTAGTGTTGCCACATAGGCCAACAACGGAAGGTGTCCATCCTTTTTAATTCAAAATCGACAATTGAAAAAAAAAATATACAGATTTCTTTTATTAAGTGTTAATTGATATTAATGGCAACCATGAACATGATTAAATGAAACCAAATTTCAGAGGAGCAAAACTTAATTTTCGTTGCTTTTTGGTAACAGCCTGTTTTTTTTCGTCCGAAATTAGTAATAAGAGGCGGCAACACTGGTATGAGTGGATGTTTGTTTCCGTTGTTTGCGTTGTTTGTTTTGTTGTGGAAGTCACGCTTAAGGATTATTTGTTTCTATCATTGTTTTGATATTCGTTGGACATCCACCCTTGTTGCTCTTATCCACTGTGACCTTAGTGGTTCATCACTTGGAAATGTAAGACGTCCCTTATTGGTACAATTCACAACTGCACAAACACGCATTTTCAATAGTTTTCAAATCATTCAAATCTAAGCTAAATTTCACAAAAGTTTTGAACAAAACACACATGATAGTGACATAATACTAGTTACAGACGATCCGACTGTCGGACGTCTGATGGTCAGGGCCGTGTGTAGCGCGGCAGGACTCTCTAAGTATAGACTGTAGTCTTTGGGCAGGACGTTGAAAGCTTCCAACCGGTATTAGTAATAATTATGAGGGTCCTGCCGCACTACACACTTTCCTACGGCAGGACGCACCTTGGCCGTGTCTCCTGCATAATAATAAAAATAGGAGTCCGACATTGGAACGTCTGTTACCAGTATAAAGCCAAATAGTTATGGGCTGCGTTCAGTAACTACGCCGCAGTAGTACGCCGTTCTAGATCATCGTAGCGTTCAGTAACAGTTCAATAACATGTGTAGTAACTGAACGCACCCATGAAGTTACATAGTTTTTTATATTTATTGAACTGACAGCAAGATAGTTCGTTTCAGTCATATTAACGCCATCTATTGAGACTTAAAGAAAAGAAAATTAAATACCTACAAGAAAACTTCTCATAAATAATCTTCGAGAATGATGGATGACAAGTAATTTGACAAATTATATTTAATTTCGTGGTCAAAAATTATTTTTTGATCCTGCTACATAAAATTCTAAAGAAGTTAACACTTTATGTCACTTGATTTAAGGTTTATTTTTAAAATACTCTTAAAAGCTAATCAATGATAAAGTTTTTTTTTTTTTTAAATTTGTTCATGATCATGGATACAAAGTCCTTCAGTCGCATATATTTTATTTATATTCTAAAATATTCTTTATAACATGTAACAAGCTAGTCTCTTAATTTAAGGTTTATTTTTGACATACTCAGACATACAATCTAATCAAGGTTCTTCATATTCTTTATATTGGGCTGCCATACACAACCAAATATTTTTTATTAGGAGTTATTTCTGCCAGTGTCGACTTATACTCCTTGACTTTTTATTCGTCTTAGAAACGGAGTCCACAAAATGTATCCAATGAATAGGTATGTACTAATCATTCAAAAAAAATGTTTTTTTGATCATTTGTACAGGTAATTTAAAAAATTAAAATTCATTGGATTTTTGAAAAATCGAAAAGTTTTCGTATAAAATGGTAGAAAATATCAACCCAGAGCACGAGTCAAGTAGACTGCGCTAATCAAGGACAAAGTTTCTTTATATTGGGCTGCCATACGCAACCAAATAATTTTTATTAGGACTTATTTCTGCCAGTGTCGAGTAATATAACTAAATAAATCCTACTATTGGTATTTTTTTGGTTTAAAAAGGAATAAAGAAAACTGATATGTTTAAAATTGTACCAAAAAATACCAATAATTAGGATTTATTTATATAGTAGATCAATCAATAAGCTTTCCCTCATACTTCAACAGGCTTGAGCCTGACAATGTAAAAATTAAATTAATCGTAAAAAATATTGCAACGCTAATTATAATTAATATAGATAGTACGTATACTTAGTTAGATTTTTACATTGACGTACATAAAAGTTCATTGATTTTGTGTCTGCAATATTTATTGACTGATTTTTCTGTAAAATTTAGTTAATTCTGATACATATGGCAACCCTACCCTACCCTTGTCTATGCTCGAAAGGAAAAGAAGAGAGGTTAAAAATTTCAAAAATTCTGCGCGAATATTATAAACAACAATAAAAAATTCTGCTTATGTAATACTTAAATGGAATCACAAATCACGAAATTTAATAATACTGATAAACCAAAAACTAGTTGGTAGGAGATTTCGAGATGGCATATTTTCGAAACCTATGTTGTGTTCGTTGAGAATTCACTATTGGTCCCATAGTAAAAGTTATTCAGTATAACTAACCCAACATAGGTTTCGAAAATATGCCATCTTGAAATATCCACCTGTTTATACACTCTAACTAAAGACTTTTTTCAGACATCAAAATATAATAGTTGGTATCAGCAAAAATAATATTATTATACTACGTAAAAGTAACACTCTCCTCTTCGTTGTATCACACGCACGAGCATCGCACGCAAGTGTCAAATTATTACTGATGCAAATTATATATAACCTTTCGTAGCCAAAAATTATTTTCATATTCTGCTACATAACATGCTAAAGAAATTAACACTTTATATCGCTTGATTTAAGGGTTATTTTTAAATACTCTTAAAAGCTAATCAATGATAAAGTTTTTTTTTTTTTAATTTCTTCATGTCCGTAGATAGATACAAAGTCCTTCAGTCGCATATATTTTATTTATATTCTAAAATATTCTTTATAACATGTAACAAGCTAGTCTCTTAATTTAAGGTTTATTTTTGACATACTCAGACATACAATCTAATCAAGGTTCTTCATATTCTTTATATTGGGCTGCCATACACAACCAAATATTTTTTATTAGGACTTATTTCTGCCAGTGTCGACTTATACTCCTTGACTTTTTATTCGTCTTAGAAACGGAGTCCACAAAATGTATCCAATGAATAGGTATGTACTAATCATTCAAAAAAAATGTTTTTTTGATCATTTGTACAGGTAATTTAAAAAATTAAAATTCATTGGATTTTTGAAAAATCGAAAAGTTTTCGTATAAAATGGTAGAAAATATCAACCCAGAGCACGAGTCAAGTAGACTGCGCTCGTAACAGGGTGTTTAAAATACTAAGCGTCATAATGAATAATATTTGTTTTTTTTTAATGACAAAAAAAATAAAAATAAATAGTTAGTACGCACGGCTACAGATCAAGCTATTAATTTCCAATATAAGCTGACCTCTCATCGTACGGAAATCCTATACAATGCGAGATCAGCTTATACTGGAAATTTATCACTTTATTTGTAGCCGTGTGTACCTGTTCATTGGGTACATTATGTGGGCTTCGTTTCTAAGACGAATAAAAAGTCACGGAGTATTATACGTTCTCCTTCTTAGTTTTCCTAATTCCTTTTAAAACCGATATGTTTAAAATTGTACCAAAAAATACCAATATTAGTATTTATTTATATAGTAGATCAATTAATGAGCTTTCCCTCATACTTCAATAGGCTTGGGACTGACAATGTAAAAATTAAATAAATCTTTAAAAAATATTTCGATTCTGATTACAATTACTTAATATTAATATAACTTGAGGAAATTTTCTATATATAGATTGTAATTTGTACATATTTGTTGTAAATAATATTTCAATATTGTTCACTTACAGTTTCGATGATACCTGTCTATGATTTGTAACCTACGTCATCGATGATAATCGACGGCATTTTTCATTGGAAAACAAAATCATGTGCGAGCATCGCACGCGAGTGTCAAATTATTACTGATGCAAATTATATATAACCTTTCGTAGCCAAAAATTATTTTCATATTCTGCTACATAACATGCTAAAGAAATTAACACTTTATGTCGCTTGATTTAAGGTTTATTTTTGAATACTCTTAAAAGCTAATCAATGATAAAGTTTTTTTTTTTTTTTAAATTTGTTCATGATCATGGATACAAAGTCCTTCAGTCGCATACATTTTATTTATATTCTAAATATTCTTTATAACATGTAACAGGCTATGTCATGGACGGTAACAGATGTGACATATGAAAACAGAATCATATTCTTTATCACCTGCTACTTGTGATTTATGCCATGCCTAGTACGTATGTAGTACCTACGGTACCTACCTATTGTTGTTTGAGTGTGTGAAAGATTTTGTTGTATTTTATATATTGTGTTTTGATAAGTTCTGTGAAAATTAATTAAAAATTATGAAATCAGTACAAGCTATAAAACGGTTTTGTGCCTCCCCAACGATAAACTTTAGTGCGTGTTGCTATACGAATCCATCAAAGATACAAGTGCGATACAGTGCTACTGTAGGGTCTCCAAATCTTAATATATTTGTACCAGCCGCGCAAATTATTCGCAATTTAGGTTTGGGACCGACTTCAAAAGACTTTGATGAACCAACTCAAATTACGGGGCCACTAACAAAAGTTCACGCGACGGAACTTGTGCTACATCTAAATGACGAAGAGAGGAAGGTACTGTTCAATGCACTTCAGGAATACGATTCCAATAAGATCAAGGAAGAATATGAAGGTGAGTGTTTCCCATACCACCCCACCGCTAGTTTATTAGTGTTATTTATAAAGATCAATGTTATTGTAGTTAATACCTATGTTGCAGATACACTTGCTGCACGACGGTGGAGGACCAAGTTAGGGAGACCCAGTAAAGTACCCACGTTAGGTGATGTCGATCCTACAGGCTCCTATTGTCCCGTACCAGAGGATTGGCTGAAGAAAAAATATGGTAAATTATTTTTTTATATTTAGAAAAGCATGTAGAACTAGTGGGAGTAACTGGTTTGAAGCAGTGTTTACTGAATGATGTCATTGACTTACCTAGAATTTGTAAAAGTTATTTTTGTACTGTAATGCTGTAATGTACTTTTATCTATCTTCTGTGAGTTCTCTGCTTATTTTGTATTTAATGTAGAATAAAACAATCAGAATAAAAATTCATAGCTAAGAAAATATAAAATTAAATTAGATTTCTTATTATTCCTATCCTTACTTGATAAAGGCTATTCTTTTCTGTATGTAGGCCACTTGAGTGGGCCCTTTGTGCGAAAAGATTGCAGGCTATGCCTCCAGTAAACCTAGCTCCATCTAAAACGTCGATAACTATATTATTCCTTTGGAATCAATTAAGTACAACATAATATACCTAGAATTAACTACTACACTACATTATATTTTTTGGTAATTTTCCAGCTGCTACAGTGCCAAAGCCCACAACCAAGGAGTTGTTTCACTGTAAGTGCTTATCAGGTTTCACACTCATTTCATTACTTAAGTCAAAACAAACAATTGCACATTGATAGCTAAATGCTTGGTTTATTATTATGAGCATCAACTTTACAATACTACTATTGTTTGTATGTTAATATTCTGTAGTAATATACTTGTAAAGATGCCACGAAAGTCAGAAAAAGTTTTGTCTGCTTTGAACTGCTTAAAAAAATTTAAAAAAATATATTTTGGTAATGATTCTTTTAACTCAGATAAAGTAACATTTAAAATCATTGTTTTATTATGCTATGTATATATAACGTGGCATTAATTTTTCAGTATCACTAGCAAACTCAATACCTTTCATTGGATTTGGATTTCTGGACAACTTCATTATGATAATTGCTGTGAGTATGTTATATACTATTATAAATGAATATTGTTTATTATTATTATTATTAATAATGCACATTTATTTCTAAGACCATTCAGAAATGTCTATATGAAGACCAATGTTTGTCGGTTTGTACTCATTTCATCAGGTTGTGACGAAACTTTAATTTGTTGTTATGCATCTAGACAAAAAAGAGACAGTTGCAAAGTTCACCGGGCATTGGCTAGTTTATTCATAAAAACATTTTCTTTACAGTTTATTATAAGCATCTGGGTGTCTGAGCTTTGCTCAAAATCAGGTTTTCCCAGAGATGAGACCTAGTTAGACTGATTTTTCGCAAATACAAATATTGCTTCTTTAATAGCATAGGATTTATGTTAAGGTCTAAGAAAAATGAGATTGAAATCTATTCTTTGGACTGTTAATTCCTATAGTCAATTGGCATGTATTGTTTGGTGTGAGCAGGGTGACAGCATAGAGAGCAGTATGAGCGCGTACATAACGCTGTCGACGATGGCGGCGGCGGCGCTGGGCAACACGTTCAGCGACGTGATCGGCATCGGGTCCTCGTACTACGTGGAGCGCGCCGCCGCGCTGGTCGGCCTCGGCGCGCCCAAGCTCAGCCCCATCCAGCTCGACATGCCCATCAGCAGGCGCTTCTCTAATATTGTTAGTATTCGCCTTTTGTTATTTCTCCCTTACAATAAAGCAAAAGGCAGTGGCATAGCTTGCCATAGATCGGCCCTGTATCAAAATTTGTTGGGGGGCATTTCTACTAAACTGCGGCGGGTGAAACCACATGGAGGGTAAATTTAATAATTTTTGCTTACACACGTTCGGAGCCCCTGTAGCCCGGGGCCCTGTAATATTCATACGGCAGGAGCAACGCCCCTGGTAAAGGAATGTGAATTAAAATTGAAGTTAAAAGAAAAAATAATTGAAACCTAGGTCCATATTATAGAATGATAATCAAAACATAAGTCTCAAGAATAGATTGTGTTAGTCGAAAATAAACCTTAAGTGAGGTTGCAAATTCAATAGGGATGTTTCCTAGATTAAAAAAAATAACTAATTAGTCCGTCAGTTGGATCATCAAAAAATATTGGACACGCATTTTTGTTTTGATATATTTTCTCTAATATGAACCTTTACATTACAGGGAAGAGTGCTGGGTATCACTCTGGGCTGCTTCTTGGGCATGATCCCGCTGTTATTCAAAGATGACGAGAAAAAAACAGAGAAAACTGCATAAAGGACTAATGAAATGGCATCTAGTATCTTATTTTCCTGCCCTCTACTTAAAAACGTTTCCTTGGAAATCAATATTAATATTGATGCATATTTGTGCAGTTTGAATGCATTTGCAGTATTTAATTTTTTGGAAAAGTTTACGTGGATCTCTTGTATTTGTATTGTTCTGGATGGTATGTTTAATTTGAAGCTTTAAACTCGCGAGAAGCGCTCGTGGTGTAGCATGATTAGCCGTTCTTAATCGATCGGCAAAACTACGTCTGTCGTGGTCGGTACCTGGATGGGTGACAGTCTAGTGGTATTTCATATCGAGCGTTTCCGTGCTTCGGAAGGCACGTAAAGCCGTTGGTCCCGGTTATCACTTAGTTGTGATAGTCGTTAAGCTAGTTGGATGCCTCCTAGGCGGCGTGAACAATTCCAATAGTAGGTTGACCACTAGCCTACCTCCACCAATCCGCAGTGGGCACGCGTGGTGGAGTATATGCCCATTCCCTTTCACCCTCATTTGTGAAAGGAGGCCTGTGCTCAGCAGTGGGACATTATAGGCTGATGATGATGAAACTCGCAAATAAATAAAATAGGCTCCATCACAATTTATCAGCCTCTTTACAAGGCACTGAAAATGCTTTCACCTAATGTTTTTAAGTAAAGGGTAATTATATAGTATATCTATCTTTTACTGTGTATGTGTGTCGCTAGAAAATGATTACACTGTGGTACTTAGCTTGTATTAATAAATGCATGAATATTTACAGCACCTTAATAAAATATCAAACATATTCTATTTTCTATACAGGTTGATGTTTTAAAATAATGACACATCCAAATATGGTGTGTTACAATAACCATCACAAACTTTTGTTTATGTTGTATTATTAGATGTATTTAAAAACTGTAACTAATGTTATTAATCAGATCATTTATTAGACAAGATTCGTTATAATTTGCAATACTGAAATTGACAATATAATTGTTTGATTTATTATGCACGAGCTGTGGTTAAAAATTATAATTAGACGATGGGCACATTATGTAATCAAATGTACCAATTTTGTCATGATATACCTACTAGTTAATTAATATTGAAAATCTATGTAAATTTTTGATAATTCTAGGTATGCCATACATTTTATTTCTTATTTAGTTAATTGTATCAATAATTTAAGGAAACATAAAGACTATCTGCAAAACTATTCAATAATAGGAAATAAGCCTTACACTTTGAGGCTAAACTATAGTGTAACTTATTCGACTTTGTGTGGTCATTATAAGCACAAAATTAGTATATGTAGTTAATGTAATATTTCTGACCTAAGAATTTATTTAACGACTAATTTGTAAATAAATATGTTGTGTTCCAGATTTAGGATACCATATTATGGTGTTTGTTGTGTTAACATGTATGCTGTGAAATAAATAGGGAGTGTAAAAGATATTGATCTTGCCGTTAGCAGCTCTCTGGCAGTCTAGCATTGTACACACAATATGTATGTATAAAAGCTGTAGAATGTAATGTAGTGTAATTACCTGTTTGGGTATGTGCATTAACATGTTTTTTAATATCAGATATATATTGCTTAATTTGCCGTGTAAACCAGAAAACAATATTTTTTGTGGTAAACATGAAATGTGGTCTCCAAATTATTTATATCGCAAAAATATTCTTGAATGAAAGAATTACTGTCCAGAGGATAAACCTATATAAAATAAATGATAGCACAAAGTAAATCTAGTCAATGCACACTGAAAATTGTATGTAAACTCATAAAATTGTATCTTATAGTACAAAATATATTGAATCATGAAATTACAGATATAATTGTATATTGAAGTTCCCTGTATTAGTAAAGTTTATTTATTAAGTTTATAATGTTCTATACCAGAAGGCATTGTAAATAAATTATTTAATCATTCAAATCTGATCTAGATACGGATTTTAGAGCGCGTATGTGTTTTCTTATATCAAACTAGGGTTATGTAAATAGGTCACTTTTGAAAGCCTCGATCTGCTAAAAGGAGAGAACACACCTCTTGTAAAATATAACTTTTTTTTGTTCGGTCTTGGTAGTATAGAAAAAATATCAAAAATTACTAATGAATTATTACTTCTTTTACTTATACACAAATCTCATTTGCAATAATTTATCAAATTAAATAAATCTTGTATTTGTCTGACTGTAAGTATTTGTTGGTATTTGAATCGGTATTTTTCATTGTTTATTTTTAATGTCCTAATTGTAAGCTGCACCTCAACTCAGTACGTAATGCCATATTTTATGCGTTTTATATTATTTTTGACTTCGCGGATACAATTTAGAATGAATATATTATCTAATGAAATTTGACATGTTGTATCTTCTTCCACCCCGTCTATTATTTAAAAACATTCACTCTAAGCATAATCTATTTTTAGCAATATTGCTAGAAAGTCTTTAGCAATCTCTCACGGCGGCAATTTGTTTGGCTATTTGGAAAAAAATTGCCACGTGTAACCGATTATATTGACAAACTAAATCAGTAGTAATGGTTGCATAATGCCGGAATGAAAAGGTTCGTCAGTTTTCAACTTGATGCGTTCAACATGCTTTGATGAACTAAACCTTCTTGTTGGTATAATAAAATTGATTCGTGCAATCTGGTGCAAGCGTAAACCGACTCTAAGGTGACGAACCTTTTCATTCCGTGACTGTACATTGAAAAACTTGGCTCTAGAAAAAGATTATTAGAAAATAGAATAGTGACATAATCGGCTCTACAAAGTGTGACAAGAAGACAAAATGAAATAAAACCAACAGATTCTCACGTGATCATAATCATCGTTTAATAAATAATTGTCACTTGTCGATAAAGATATGCGTATGTAAAAGCTGCATTATTTTGAACGTAGGTATGCTAGACAAGGTCGGAGGTCTTATTATACAACTACTATACATAGACTGGATGGCTACAAAGCGTTGCCTTACTAATGGTAAATCACTTGAGACTTGAAATTCCGCCTTTTTATTGCTTTGAAAATCGCAATTGTGTTTAATGAAACAGTGTCTTTTGCATACATGTAAATGAGTAACTACACTAGATATACATAATTATTTGTTCCATGAGATACTTCTGATAAAATCTCCTTGCTATGAAGCTGCAACCATATTTTTAGAAATGGCTGCGTTCTTATTACATTATAATTTTATATTTGAATGATTTAATGAATAACATCAATGTTCAAATTGTAGTTCTTCATTAATACAAACATGAAGAACATTCAACAAAGATTCAGTTTATACGAATAAAATTAAGATCTAACATACTAGTGCGAGTGAAATTAAAGTAATACATTGCAGAGCAGAAATTATTTCTACAAGTTAGTAATCGCACGTTACAATGTGTACAAGTTAAATCGCCAAAAATAATGTATACAAATCACATTCTTAGACAATATTATAGGCAAGATTTCTGGTATAATTATCGTAAAGCAAAACTAGATCCATCCAGTATTATACGGTTTTATGGATATGTAAGTTAGACGTTATTATTAATATACATATAAAAAAGTATTTCAGAATTATAGATTTGTAAAAGTTCCAAAATTGCAAAAGAAAAAAACTATAGGATTCGAAATATTTATGCCAACTTTAGATTTACTTTTTTTAATATTAATTATGTAGGATACGTCCACAATTCCACCTTTCTGACATAACATACATATCAGAGGCATGACATTAGATCTGCTTGAACGCGTAATAACGCGTGTGAACGCATCCTTATAAAAAAAATACTTATTTGGTAAATTAACGACTAGAATTCACATACTGCCATTGTGATAATTCTTGAGTGCGATACAAAAATGTAATCATTTGTTTTAGCTGAGCGGACGAGTAGGTATATAACGTGGATAGAAGTAAGTGCATTATGAACCTTGTTACATTGATTATTATTATCAGTTTGCATTACATACTAATTTAATATATATATTTAATACTGCCCAGCTCTTCCGATGAAGCGAATTTTGCTTAACACCTATGGAAAATACTTACCGTCAAGACATTGTTGGAAAACGCAAACCTATCTAGAAGTATAATGTAATTTCGGACTCACTTGCAAAAATAGACCACTTGTTCAATAAATTGTATTTGCATGAGCCAGGCAGTATCTATATGGAGTGTGCACGATCGAAATGCACTAAGCGAGTTTAAACGTATTTACAATTTGGTCATTATATTGAAGCACTTAAATATGATTTTGCATTAAGTAACCATGAGATCCTTATATTAAACGTATGATAAGTTCCATGCGACCACGACACGTCTAAGCTATGAGGTTTGTATTATAATATTCCTATGGCAGTCGTTATCATTAATAAATGGAGTTAGCACACGTGCCCACGCGCTTATTGCACCGCGGATACGTCACCAGCTTAACTATGTATTATTTAATAATCGTTCATGTTTAAACTTGTGACTTATTTGGACACATGCTATTTAGATAATTGGGCGTATACGTGCATTTTAACTGAATAACATAGTACACATTAATTTAATATTTGCCCTCATAGTGCAGGCGTTCACAACAAATTATTAACTAGAAATTCTTGATATTCAAAAACTATTGTATACATCAGAATTATACATATATTATATATTGGTGATAATATTCCAGAGATAAAATGAGTTTGAGGTATGTATACAATAGTTTTGGAATACTAAAATGTCCCCAAAACGCGGTACTAACGAACATTCGGCAACAAAATTGATCTGACAAGCATGATTGATTAAAGCTCAGTAACATATTTTGTTTCCGATTGTACGCTCCCGTCCTTGTAATACAAACTGTCCACTGAAAAACACTTTCATGAAACTAAATACCGTCACGTAAATGGAAACACATGTCGTTGATAAAACAATTATTGTATGCAAGAATAAAATACTGGAATCAAAACAATACTGACTTATGTTACGAAGGAACAAAATAAACGTATCGTCAATGAAACAGTGCAGGTATGGGATGAAGGCAAGTTTCAGAGGACAGCGTACGCACTCGCGAACACTCGCGCTCTCACACACACAGGTATAACAACTAATACTTAAGTATATCACATTGTACTTCACGAACTAAAGTAATCAACAGTTCAAGTAAATCGCTTCCCGTTATGATATTATGCATCACAACCTGTCAGTCGTGTGGCACGTTGCAACAAACGTAATATTCATTATTTAAAAATACATTATCAAAAGTAAACAAAAAAAGTCGTGATAACACACTCACGCATGTGTAAAGCAACAATACAAATACATAATATATAGCAAGGAAGTATACCGCCGCCAGTTGCCAGCAACCGAGCGGAGCAGGGCTTAGTGCGAGTCTTATTTGATACCAAAACAACTTGGTAACTTGAAGTATAATTAATAACTACGAGTATAATAAAAGGTATACGTATTATGCGTCTCGTCTGATGCTCGAGGTAAGCGGATGTTCAATTATTCTGATACTCATGTGAATGTACCGGCGCCGGCGCAGCGTCGAGATACGCGAATACCTAAAGTTAACAGCCGACACGGAAATATCTTAGCATTATCGTGTTAATAATCTGCATGTCGGCAAATCTACTCTGAGTTCATTATAAGAATTATTTTTTGACGTTAATAATGCCATAGAAAAGTGAACTTTATTACTTTACTATAAGGTATATGTTATATTTATTGATTTAATTTTATGATGATACCAGTGAACTTTATTGTACAGCAATAAAGTTTATTTTTCATTGACAATTTTATACGACAAAAATAAATTATTTTATTAGGCGATCATAAGAAAAATGTTCACGAAGTTGAACTATATATCGGTTCGGATGTGCTAAGACACTTCTCTCTTCAACTGTAGTATAGAGGTACACCGTGGCTCGTACAGTCGTTAACGGTAGTTATACAAATGTATTTAATATTAAATGTTCAAATAAATACCTGTGTTGATATATGTACAGTCGAGGACATAAATATGTATACACTTAGTAAAATTCAACAACGGTTTCCTCTTAAACTACTGATTGCAATTATGAGATATTATGAAGGCAGAATCTTCTAACATATACTATTATGATTTGTGTAATAGTTTAACACTAAAATGTTAAACATGCGAGAAAATCGCTTTTGAATTTCAAAAAGTGTATACATATTTATGTCCTCGACTGTACACCAGTACGAGTAATTATTTATAACTATTTGTTCAATCAAATCTAATACTTAATTATATACAAAACAATACACAATACTAATTTGAATCTCATGCATTTAACTACTAAAATAATAACGAATCAATGTATGAATGAATGAATGAAATGAATGTCTATTCCAATATATATAAAGTATGTTTGGAAAATACTTTCGCATTTTAGAATAAGATGCATGAATACGTAAATGTTTCCCACGAGAAGAGGAAAAGACATTTTGGAGACGAGGTTTCTTCAGGGTGGCGAAATCGAGAAAAATAAAAAACCGATGGAATGGAGGGTTCCGTACGATATTAACTAGCTCATTGTGCTATGAAAACAAAATACGAAAAAAAATACGTTTGTTGTATGGGCGCACCCTTAATTTTTTTATATTATTTCATTTTTATTATTTGTTGTTATAGCGGCAATAGAAATACATATTCTCTGAAAATTTCAGTTATCTACTGATTACGGTTCATGAGATACATAAAATTTTTGTGAAAAATCATAGCGGATCTTTTACACTGTTAGGTAGCAGAACTAAAAAGTATGGGTTTTTTTTAGGGTTCCGTAAGCCAAATGGCAAAAAACGGAACCCTTATAGATTCGTCATGTCTATATGTCTGTCTGTCCGTCCGTATGTCACAGCCACTTTTTCCGAAACTATAAGAATTACAATGTTGAAACTTGGTAAGTAGATGTATTCTGTGAGCAGTGTTGGGCATTAATCAATTAATTTTTCAATCAAGTCGTTAATTGACTAAAAAAGTAATTGCGATTAAATTAATTGCAATTAAACGTTTAATTGCATATTGCAATTAAATTATTTGGATTAATGTACGTTAATCGTAACTCGCAATAAAAAAAATTGCAATTAACTTTTTTAATTTTAATTAATTTAACAATTAAAACTAACAATTAGTTTACTAACCTTTATCAAAATCAATGAAATTATTACAAGTTTTAAAAAAAAATTACCTACATTAATCAAAATCAATACTATTTATGCATTTTTTTTTTATATAATCCTTCATGATACGCAAAGAATTTTACATCCACAAGGATAGTCGCCTCTATGGGAACATACACTATTTAATTTCATTTTTATTATTTTTTCTTATAACGGCAATAGAAATACACATTATCTGTAAATTTCAGCTTTCTACCTATTACGGTTCATGAGATACAGCCCACTGACAGACAGACAGAAGGACAGCGTAGTCTTAGTAATAGGGTCCCGTTTGGCACGGGTACCCTAAAAATAGAACATATTCTTATTTTTTAACCAATAAAATCAAACATATTTACTTTTTAATTGTTAGTTTTTTAATTAAATTGAATAAAACAATTGAAAATTGATTAATTGTTAATTGTAGTGGTAGCAATTAACAATTAATCAATTGTCAATCGTGATTTTCTGAATCGTTAATTGTAATTTCCACAATTACAGTTGATCAATTGTTAGTTGTTATGGTGACAATTAACAATTAATCAATTGTTAATCTTTAATTGTTTTTACAATTAAAATTTGCCCAACACTGTCTGTGAGCCGCATTAAGATTTTCACACAAACATATAAAAAAAAACAATAAATTTTAGGGACTTAGAAACTACGTACTTAGAACTGAAACTCAATTTTATTTTTTAATAAAACCCACCATTTTGGGGTGTCTATGGATAGGTCTTCAAAAATGATATTGAGGTTTCTAATATATTTTTTTTCTTCATTAAAGGTAAATAAGTAAATGGTAGTATAGACCTGAGTATTTGAACTCAGGTCTATACTACCATTTACTTATTTACCTACAGGTTTGTACGGAACCCTCGGTGCGCGAGTCTGACTCGCACTTGGCCGGTTTTTTTCATTTCGTATGGATGGCAAGTGCATAACGCAGGCTAGTTCAGGCTTCTCATGAAATTGCGAAAGATATACTGAAGTAGTAGACGCATGCGCAAACATCGTAGCATATCGCGATACGCATTGATTTATAATATGGCTGTAATAAATTACATGCAGTGATTATTGCACTACCTATTATTATGCCGGACTTATCTTAGTACCTACTCACTGCATATCTTGTACTTTTATGTTATGACATCATATGTGTATACACTGTTATCACTCAGTGTTTCGTAGTATGATTCATTCACTATCAACATTTATCGATCGACATGTTTGTGTGTACGTGGTTTTGATTCGTCACCTCTATAATCGACCGGATTAAGATATAATTTAACATTCACTTACTTTAGTAATAATTTTGGGTAAATTTAGGTCTACCATCAGACTCGCTTAAGAAATCAATACATATCCAAAACTTTACATCATAATCGACCAGCGGTCGGATCAACCGACGGAGGATAACTAACTTTTTACAATAAATATCACATAACAAATAACACAAATATTATTTGGGATCACATCTCACGAAACAGACATAACGTTGTCGTTCCTCACACTCGCCACCGCCGCGCCGGCCGAGCTACAGATACAAACGAAACGGCAAGAGCGGCTTTATTGTTCACACATCGTGTAGCACGTCAAACGCTGCGTGCAACATCCCTCGACTATTGTTTCAGAGGCTGCGGGCGCGCCGTGCGGGGCCCACGGTCGGAAACATAACAGAATCGGAACGATCACTGGAATCGTACCTCCAACGAAGAAATAATAGGAGCGACTCGTTCAGTTCAATGCTTGTGCGGAGCGGAGGCGGGAGGGGGTGGAGCGGGCGGGCCGGCGCCGTGGTCGTCGTCGGTGGTGTTGGCGTTGGCGTTGGTGTTGGTGGTGGTGTTGGTGGCGGCGGGCGGGTCGGGCGCGGGCTGTGCGCGGGCGGCGTGGCGCCAGAGCGGGCGGCGCGCGCGCACGGCGTACTGCGCCTCCTCGAAGCCGGAGCGCACGCCCAGGATGATGCTGAGCGCGGAGGCGTCCTGCCCGTGGCACCCCGAGTACCGGTACTGCGGCTTCTTGTCGAACCGACACCCGCCCGACTGCGCTCCTGCAACACACAACACACCACACGCATCACTACCTGCCTGCACGAACACGAGACCGACCATTCACACAAACACCACATGGCACCGATGTGTCCATCCATAGTATTAAAAATAAGGCGTCATCCTAATTGGTGCGATCGTGCAACGAAATCGCATCGTTTGCTCGTACGATCATCGCCAAGTAGGACGACGCTTCGTACGCAAACGCTAGGTTTCTTTTTATTTAAAACGTTCGTGCCCGACGCCGACATTGCCGGTAGATTTTCCAAAAAAAAAAAACTTTCATACAAGCCTTGTTCTGACAATTACGAACACAACAAAAAATGAATCGGCCAATTCGGTCGAGCAGTTCTCTTATATACCCGCGCCGACCCGCGGCAATTGATTTTGATTTTATATAGGTATATATGCGTGATAATATGGCGGGACGAACTGGAAAACAAGGACAAAAAAAATGGAATAGGATGGGGGAGGCCTTTGCCCAACAATGGGATGATTTGTAATGCCTAAACTATTAAAATTGAAGCATGTTATTATTATTATTACAAACTATATGTATTGCAAGGCTTAAATAAATAATATATGCGTGATTTACCATTTACACTGAGCTGCAAATTTTCGATGGGCGGCTATAGCACATGCGAGCTTTTATGTCTGATAAACATCAGTAAATTGTCTGGCATTTCGTAGTAAACAAGTGAACTCATTGCGATACAATTTGGAGAATTTCGAACGGCCAGTAACAATAAAGATACGACCTGGTTATAGGTCATTGTTTTTTTTTTTATACCACTTAGGTGGCAAACAAGCATACGGCCCGCCTGATGGTAAGCGGTTACCGTAGCCTATGGACGCTTGCAACACCAGGGGTTTCACGCGCGCGTTGCCGACCCTGCAGAAATCTCTTATTGATTGATTATTACTCGCGGCGCGACTTTCTATATAATTTTAAAATTGACTGATGACTCAGACTGAACCAAAAAAAACGATATAATTGATAATACTATCAAAATGTCTATAGAAAATAGCTTTAAAAGGAATTATGAAAATAGTCTTTTTACCCGACTGATCCGAAAAGACAGTTATGTTTTTCTAGTGTATAACAATATTATTATATATATTTATAATTTAACAAGCTCTGTAATCTATAGAATTTTGAATATAACTTGAATTTGGTAAAAGCGTCTACGAACATCACGATTTCGCACTCGATATGTAGGGCTGATCTCTCTTGTCATACCAACTTTGCGTCAACTTGCCTACTGACTGACATGCCAATTTCACACCAATTTGTAGGGCCCCTGCCAAACGCATTTGTTGTAAAAAAATATATTTATATTTACAGAAATTCAAGTTTTATTTAAAATACAGAGCTTGTTTTTCCCTTTTCAGTAAATTTTTGTTATACACAATCAGGTTATGTTTATTTTTAAATATATTTTTTCTAGTATTTTATGAAGATTATCGGTTTCTTAATCAACAATTCTCGCGAACTCTTAACATGATCCTTATTCTAAGTAATGTGTGTATATCAATCAACTTCGTTTAAAGTATAAGTAACAAGAGATGGATGGATTATGTAAAAGCTGATATGAGTAAGAAAGGACCTTATCGGACGTGACGATTCGAAGACGGCAGTGAACTCACCAAGTGGCATGATGCAGTCTAGCGTGAGCGCGCACTGTATCCAGGTGCGCATGAGGTCGAGCACCTTGGGCTTGTTGGCGACCACGAGGTGCGTCACGTCCACCATCTGCACGAAGAGGAAGTCGTCCAGGTTGGCGTGCAGGTAGTGGAACATGCGCGGGTGCGTGAGCGAGGTGACGGCGGCGCGGCGCGGCCACGCCAGCACGCCGCCCGCCCCGCCTGCCGCCGCGCGCGCCCACTGCGCGCCCAGCTCCGCCGCCGACCCGGCCCAGCGCTGCGACGACTCGCAGAATATCACGCCACCCACTCGGCTCAACGCGTGCTAACACAAACATTACACACTCAATATACAAGTAATCGTGACAAAACTCCGCTTTTAGAAAAACGCATTGAATTCTAAAAAATCTCCATAGATATGCAAAGTATCAATATTCAAACCCAGCGGTTTAGCTTGCGTTTATAGTTCAGTCAGTCAGTGTAAGTTTTATATATAGAGTCATTTTGTTAAGGTTCATAAGTGCCTTATCAGGGCCTAAATTTAATAAATACTTTTTGAATTTGAATTGAATTTGAATATCCAACGTCAAATATTTTATCTACAGTACGAATGAAAGTTAAAGAGACATATGTGTTTTGGGATGCGATAAGAAAAACTTCATTCATATGGTTTTACGTTATTTATGCAATTCCAGTTTTCAAAACCTCATACGACACCATTGAACATCTAACGTATCCATAAAACAGTCAATTTTAACACAAATTCACCACCTGAAAATACAAGGTGCATTTTAACAGAAAACGCAAACGATTTCTGGCAATGAAAAAAATGGGTAATCCACTGAATCGATATTGCAATTCAGACGAAATGAGGCAGTTCGATCGGTACTTGACCGGTTTATGAAGTCTGCGACGAAAACAGCATGAGCACCAATCTGATAAATTAAATTGTACCTACTGGCACTCCTTGTTCTGTGCTCGCTGGTTTATGTATCAACTCTTCGACTACGTAGTACTATTAAATATTCTGTGCTTCGACGAAAACAGCATCGGCGAGCATCAATTTGAGTAAATTACATTGCACTCCTTATTCTATGTGCTACTAGTCGAAATGGTAAGACTGATTGAGAGGAACTATCTGCGTGCTGGTCTGAATGGTAAGACTGATTAAGAGGAACTATCAGCGTGCTGGTCTGGTCGTCATGAAACATTTATTCATAGTAAGAAAAAAATCCGCAACGAAGTCATCCGACAAAAAACCAAAGTAACCGACATAGCTCAACGAATTAGCAAGCTGAAGTGGCAATGGGCCGGTCACATCTGCCGCAGAACCGACGGTCGATGGAGCAGACGAGTCTTAGAGTGGAGACCGCGTCTTGGCAAACGTAGTGTGGGGTGCCCGCCAGCCCGATGGACTGACGACCTCAAAAAAGTGGCCGGACTGGGCTGGATGCGGGTGGCAAGAAACCGGAAGGAGTGGCGCGCTCTGGGAGAGGCCTATGTCCAGCAGTGGACATAAAAAACGGCTGATGATGATGATGAAGAAAAAAATATACTGTGCCCGAGATACAGTGCGTCACTGTACACATAATATAACACGTTCGGGCTTCAAATATCTGTTTTGAGACCTCGTCTACTTTTTGCGAAGATCGTCAATCGTGATAACCTGGTATTATATTTACTACAATAATTTATTGAATTCTTGTTTTATTCACGTGGCGTAATATTTTATTTTGATCGGTCACAAAATGATGTCAACCAGCGAAGGACCAATAATAGAAATAATCACAATGTTTTTAATAAACTAAATTTAAAGCGCCACCAAATGCGACCACAGGAAACTGGTCCCAAAATATTTAAGTATACACATAAATAAACTACTTAAATGTTCATTTTTTTGTTGCTCAATTCCCACACGATCAAAAAACTTGCCAAGTTGACCTTCAGTATGGTAGGTAGGCACGTTTTGTGTTTTTCTTGACATCTGCGTCCGAGCCAAGTGCCCGACGCATACATGATAATAATGCCAATACAACTTGCCCGCTAATGATGGATGGATGCTCACTAAATGTTCGTATTAATAGTTATCCTGTTCATTCACGGATTCAGAGTCAAAACACGATTTTGAATACGATCTCGATAGGATATATCAGACTAATAACTGCAACACGTGTTACTTAGCTTATGCTAAATATTCATAAACGTACAAAAATCATTATAAACAATGGAAATACTATCCTTTTGATTATACAATGTATTCAATGTGAACAGGCTATGCAAATATCAATTAAAATACAGTAAATCTAATCATCTAATAGATGATATTAAGATCCTATTGATTTGTTTAGGTTACTTTTTTAAAATAAAAGAAACTTCAAAATTTGTAATTCATCTGTACGAATAACAAAACACAAATGAGTGAAGCGCCATGCAATGTTTGCATTACGCAAAAGAATGTGTCTGGCAAAAGTCACCCACATGGAGAGAGGGAACATTTAATGCTCTCCATTTTTATATCATGTCTGTAGTAGGTATTTAGAGACTCAACTAAAAGCTTTATGACAGGCAATTCAAGTAGTCTAGTCGAGGGTAGGTACATACAGAAAAGACATGTAAAAACAATGTGTACGTGAGAAGCCTCACACGCAGTATCTACGTGTACTGGGTGTGTTCCGCACGCAACGTAAACGGCACTTGCTGCAAATACGCGTAAAACCAGATGTAAACAGTTACAAACATGAAGGAACCACTTATCTGTATTGCGCCGAATTAACTTCAACAAGCTTTCACCCGTGACTTATCTGCCTTCCCGAGTAATCCAATGGTTTCGCGTAATTTGCTTTGCCATTGTCTTTGTGCAACAATGCCATCGATCGATCCATAAATTAAATTCTTAACTGAAGAGGAAATCATAAGATATTTTTGGTTAGCCGTGCACATGATTAAATCTTTGTATGCCAATCAAAAAGCGAATCAGTTACAATATGTATAAGGGAAGACTGTCTGAATTCGGCGCGTTTTCAAGGTGAACTGTTCGCATTGCGACGAAACATTTTATTTAAGAATTCATATATTTAGTGCATCGATTATTTCCGTCTCGAATACGAATGACCTAGACATCAGTATACACTACAGCCCCTCCCTCGAAGAAAGTGACATTGGACAGTAATATATCTTAGCTCTGAGCACTGTCTCTGTGGCACCCGACTGTCTCTAATGCTCAATAAACTAGTCTAATACACGAGACAAATTGACGCAGACCACGGATACCGTGCCGCCCCCACGCTGTCCAAGTGATTTATATAAATGTTCATGTACTCAGAAATAGTTTAGATTTCTGAATAGTAGGTAAATATTCATTAAACAAGACTGTCATGTGTTGGAGTGCGATATTCTCGGTCTGACCATATAGCCGAAGCGCCACTTCTTGTCAAATAATGTAACCCTAATCTTGAATAATCCAGGTGAAAATGGCATACGTGTGCCAGTAGCGGCGCTGTGCTTTAACTGAGTCACTTCTTAAATTACCCATTATAGTTTACTTTACGTAAATATTTATCAGTATTTGGAAAAAAGTTGTCAGAGCATTTTTTAAAGACAGAGGAGTACGTGAATCAGAGAGAGCATAATAACGAGCAGTCTCGTCCCGTTCAAGCGGCCCGAGATTCCAACAGTAATCAGTACAAGAGTTTTCTTCCGCGGACGCTCGGACTGTGGAATAAGCTCCCCGCCGTGGTTTTCCCAATGGAGTACAGCATGGGGTTCTTCAAAAAGGGTGTGAAGAGGTTTCTTCAGGGTTGGCAACGCGCGAGTGATACCCCTGGTGTTGCAAGCGTCCATAGGCTACGGTAACTGCTTACCATCAGGCGGGCCGTATGCTTGTTTGCACCCTCAGTGTTATAAAAAAAAACCGACGTTCCCTAATTAGCCACAACTCGCCCTCTCCCGGTAACGCCCTGAGCCGAGGTACGTGCCCCAACTAGGGCGACCTAAATATAGCCCCACATGAGAGCTTGCATTTGTCCATTTAAGAGTGATAAGAAAAAAAATTGTATAAAAATAATTCATACCCAATTAGGGCATTGAAATACCCATGTGGTGGTGTGATAATATATTTTTTATATTAAGTACATATTTATAAACGAATATCCTTTACCTAGTCGGGATTTCTATTACTCCAGCAGGCTGATAAGCTGGCAGGCGGATTACCTGATGGTGAGTGGCCATAATCATCGCGTATGGACAATATAGAGGAATTGCCAACGTGTTAAAAAGCCTACAAGTCAACCGGCTCTCAAGTGCAACTACCGGCAGTTGTATGGCGACGGACTTGATATCCATCTGTTTATAATACAACTACAAGCAATCAGTGAATCAAAATCGTGGACTACGTTATCCTTATATAACTAAATATTATAAATGCTTTCACGCCTTAGCTTCTCAACCGATCATCATGAATTTTGGCATGCAGATTATGGTATGGAGAAGGACATGGCAAATTTTTGTGTGAACGCGGATGAAACTGCGCGGGACAGTTGACTATTTTAAAGTATAACTATCAACAAATAAGCTATTTATTATTTACTAAAAAAAACATCGCTGGTGCTATTTCGATCAGCATTTATTAAAGTTCAATACCATTTGGCAACTAGTTACGTACCGGATGGTTTTTAACTAGCGTTTGCGCAGTTGTTGTTATCTTATCTGATCGCCAAACAGCGTTAGGTAAGCAACACTCGATACGCACCGCACCGCATCGCGACTTATCTACTAATACCTATCGTTTCCCTGAATTACACACCTACAATTACTAGCAAGTATCTATTCATATAACTGGAATGTGCTACGAAATTATAACAAACGCCAAAAGTAGATGGAGCCAATGAAACCAGATTGTTATTATAAACGGTAAATTTAAAGCTATTGATGAAATAATTTCAATAGACCTTCGAGATTTCTATAGAGTGTAGGGAAGGCATGTATAAAATTGACAGGACTTAAATTACACCTCAAACAAACGATGATAATTATAAATTGACCTCTAGGTTTGACCCTCTGAGAGTAAAGGTTAAAATATTAAGCGTGACGTCGTTGACATGTCTTTAATTAGTAACATGAGTAGCGTGGCGCCGTGCGTAGCCACCGCGTGAAGAGTGCCTCAGTAATTACATACAAGTGCCGCGAGAGTCGCCACAGTCAGGCATAATTAGTACCTATGTGGTTGACCCAAAAGTAGGGATGACTGGGAATTATAATTAAAAAATAAGAGGCCTGCTTGCGCAGAAGTATGTCAAATAAGTCTAAAAAATCACTGAAACCTCTGCACCTTTCAAAATCATTAATTCAAATAGACCTTTGCAGGCACTTATGAAAAGACTTTTCAGACTGTCTGACTTTTCTCAGCAAATGCTGAGAAGAGCCGACAATAAACTAAGCAATTACTCTTTTCAAAACAAGCTTAGTTTTTGTTTTCTTTGCAAAAAGGACCGAAATGGGGGGACTGAAATTTCAAAATAGGGTTAGTAGAACAAATGGGGTATTATACGAAAGGGCTTTAAAAAAACACTCCGAAGTTTTCAAAGCGAAAAATCTGATATAATTACAGTTGATAAACATTGATGTAAATATTACAGGATAAATAGAACGAAATTTCGAACAATGTTTAGGTTTCATTGCTGTGAATCTAAAGGGAGCTGCGAAGTGACATTTTCAGTGAAACATGGCAGTGGATGCAGTGCTACATCCTATGCCTATAATTTGCATTGTAAGTGCTACATTAGAACTTGGAAGACCTTTTAATATGTCCTAAGTGACCTGGCCTGCGAACAACGTAATATGACCAGTGGACCGTCTCACGACCGATGACTCTTCGTCGTCGACTTTGTTATAAGTGGTTACATTATAGTATTAATTATTACCTGTCTACAATACATACTTTTATCGTATCTCATACCCGATTATATAATACTGAAACCTTCGCGTGCCGCTACTACATTCGCCTTTCATTATTAGTTCTATATGTTACAGTAAGTGATAGAAACATAATAATATGCTTTTATGCAAAGTCACGCGCAAAAGGTTCTGTCGAGGATGTTATATGTCTCTCGTCATTCAAGACAGGTGCGTAATTATACGTGTGCAGTGATTGTTCTATTGTACGTAGTACGTAGTTAGATGCGACTTACCTGTATAATGAGCGGTCTGAATGCGTGGATGCTCTCGTCGGCGACGTGAGAGGGGAACGCGTCCAGGTCGAAGTCGATGATGGCGCACTTCGAAGAGTTACAGTAGTTTGACACCTGCAAGATACATATCATTAATTTATAACTAGAAACTTAGATTAAGTGACATTAATCTCTTGTAACACAGAAGAGACTAATGGCCGATTCCTATTCCTATTTTTGTAGGCCCGTTATCGGTTAAAGTTAAGACTCTTGTATCTTTACTAATAATGAAATAAAGACCTCAAAGTTTTTCATAGTAGTCCCTCCCATATGGAACTAAGTTTCACAGGTAAAATTAGTTTACAATTATTTATATGCCCACTTTGGCAACAGTGGGGTGCATTGGTTTTCGGACTAGGTAGGCAGAAGAAATCATGGCCATAAACGCCTAAATATGCCTCTTAGATAGATTAAGTTTTTTGACCGGATTCGTAAACTTGATTAATTTTTTTTTGTATATTTTTTTAGCGTATGACACACACATTATGTATTCATTAGCAAATAAAATTCATAATAACAGAATAAAATGATTATGTAGTGTAATTGAATCAAAATGTTATTTTATTGAATCTTATGAGGTAGGATTTGCTTAATTGCCTATATGGAATGCACGCCAAGTTTGGCAATTAAAAAAACCACCATTTATAGGAACCGGCCATAAGTGACTCTTTATAACACAGAATCTATGAATGGAGCACCCTTATTTAAGGCAGCTCATAACCACGTAGTAAAGCGATAAACTTATTAGATAGATAAGTGACTCACGGCAGCCAGCGAATAAGGTTTTAATCCTAAGTTGTAGACGAGCACTGTGTAGGGCAGGTGCGCGGCCGCGCTCACGAAGCCGATGGCTGGCGCGTGCGCGTCGGCCCGCGCGTACGTCACAATGGCGGGCAGCGTGGTGTTGTGCCACAGCTCCGCGTGCCCGTCCAGCCCCAGCAGCCGCGAGTACTGCTCCTCCTCCACCAGGTGGTTCTCCTCCACATCGCGCAGGTTCTCCTGTGGTGACACAGATGCCTACCTTGTTGTGATAAACAGCGTTGCAATAAGCTATTTTATTGGAATGGATTGGTCTGGGTTTTGTCTTACATTAGATACCAGGCACCTAAATAAAGCATTCCATATACCCAACAGGGTTGCCCAAAGTGGGGTACGGCAGTTTGTCGTAGGGAGTACGAGGTTAGATTAACGTTCTGGTGACTAACTAAGCTGACCAAAATTTCTCTATTACGATAATTGTATAAACTTATATACAGGTAATGATAATGTCACACAAATAATATTGACCTTCTTTCTCTAGGTCACCACTAAATTCCAGTGAGCAGCCTGGTCTCTTATTAAATTATTCCAAACAATACGCGGTAAATGTGTCCAAGTGCGAATGGCGACCTCCATAAATAATTGCACTTTAAGTTAATTAATGCTTCCAAACATTGAGCTGTATGGGGCATTAGGGTATTGTTACATCAATTAAACATTGTTAGTAATATTAATTAATAGTTATATAGATAATATTATACAAGTAAATATGAATGTGGGACTTGTAGCAGATATTTGCATATAAATTGCATTTATGATTCAATTCAAAGTTTTCATTTTTCTAAATGAGGTAGACTATATTTATATGGAGTTACGTAAATAAGGAAATTGATGGTGAGATAAGCCCAGATGGTATGTGGTACTTATCACATGCAGGATGTTTTAAATCCTGAGTTTTGCTATCAATATACAAATATTAACATACAAATATAATTAAGTTATACAAATATAATGATGGATGCTTCCCATAGCCCGCCTGCTGACGGCCATGAAAACGGCGTTAAAGTGCCATTCGATCTCCATGCATGCTATCTCTGATATGAAATCTTGATCGAATGACCTTTGTATCCGGCTCGAAGGACCAAAAAGAGATGTACTATCTCTTGTTAGACTGTAAACTCTTTTGTATTGTTTGATTTGAATGAAAATGCATTTACTATTTAAAAACTATATTGAACAAAACTGTATCAAAGATGAAATGAATTATTATGAATCTTGATGGAAAAACTACCACATGTTTGGCACTACCACATGTGGCGTGCCAGCGACCCGACCGAACATGCACTGCAATTAATAATGAAACCTCGTATGTCGCGTAAAAACGCTTACTTAAGAAAATGAACGGCTGCATCATACTTATATAAGTTTGTTTCATGTTAATTAATTGTTCAGAGATACTTAAATAACCGGCCAAGTGCGAGACGGACTCGTGCACCGAGGGTTCCGTATAGACTTGTATGTATGTAAATAGCTTGTTTATCACGGGAATCACCTCTCATAGATTTTTCCCCGTTTTTCCGATTATGTTATTGTTTTGATTCTATTTGATCTACAAATTTACAGTTTTCGGATTTCTTCCTTTAATTGTGCTAAATGGCCAAGCTTCATGCCAAATTTCATGATTCTAGATCAACGGGAAGTACCCTAGGTTTTGATTCCATTGCAATCGCCAAAATATATGGCATAACCATACCTTTGATTGCATTGACTTTGAAGTTTGATTTTTTCACCTGAATATTTGATTTAATTTCAGCTTGTTACCTACACGCGTTCCTGAGCAAAAGGGTCTTGACAGATGGACAACAAAGTGATCCTATCAGCAATTTGTTTTTTTTTTCTTTCTTTTGAGGTACAGAATTCTAAAAACATTGCAGGTATTTGTTGATCACAAACAACAACCTGCCTTATTCTCAACCACCGGTCTTTCTAATTAAGGTTTGCACACACTATCATAAGCAAAATGCCAAAAGTTAAAATCATATGGTATTGCCATTATGATTGTTAATAACTTTTGGCATGGCATTTATGAAAATAAGGAATAGTAGAGGTCCTAGAACACCACCTTGTTGAATTTTATTCTGATATCATACCTGTCTATTTACTGAACCTTGTGTCATGGTTGGAAGCTTTCTCGGAAGGAAAGGATTCTCTTATCAACATTTACTACTTTCCAAGATATTTATTATTATTACATATTTCATTTGTAAAATTGTTCTTGATCAAATAATAATGTTCTTGAATATTATCCTTAAAATTATATCTTTAATTGACAGGAAGATTACGCGAAGATTTTTATTTTCTAGCAATGAGTATTAACTTTAATTTTTTATGTTTATATATATAATATAAACATAAAAAAATGGAAAATATGGTAATTATAATTATCGGATTTTAAGTTATTCAGGCTAAGTAAATAGTGCTGATACTTATGTGAGGAGTCCAATAATCCACAAGCAAGAGCATGAAAAGCAAACAAAATGCAAATCCAAAGATTTTAGATTAGAAACAACAGTATATCAATTTACCTGAAAGTCTTTAATGTGCTGGTGTGTCTGAGAGACGATGCTCTGGATGGACTGTGGCGGCTGCGAGTGGAATACTATCAGAAATAAGCTTATTGCGAACACCGACGTCGAAAACAGCAAGAAACTTTTAGTTTTCATTTTGAGGGCACATTATAACAACACGCGGCGAACTTCCAACATTCTTCCACGACTTTATGTAGAGTGAACTGACCGATCTTGTGTATTCAGTAACCTACATCACTTTGAATATTGTTCTTCAAGCGAGTAAAAGAAATCAATATCAATGACACAAGCTACCACAAGCCCGCACACGAACGACTTTCTACAGACACATGTTGATTCTATTACCCTGATGTAAGTTGTTTATATTCTTCCTTTATTTAAATGATTTTTTGTAGTCGTGCACATACATCGATATTATTAATAGTAGTTAATTTTATATTTTTTTCAATACTTCGACTCCGCAACAAAAAATACGTCCGATCACTTCGCTACTATTTGACAAATTTGACAGTTGACTTGACAGACAGACACTCAGTGTTGCCAGATGAAATCTGAAATAAGCAGTAGAAAAATTTAAAAAAACATAGATTAGGAAAAAATCAGTTGACAAGACAGTAAGTTTTTTTTTCTTCAATGGCTTCACACGGCTTGTATATTTTGCCAATTTCCAGTTATATTATAAGCTCTAGTCACAACAATTCACTTTCACATAGTCCTCAGTCAATTACCGTCCATAAAAGTAATGTTTTAGTACATTGTACTAAAACAGGAAGAGGAGATTTTTTAAGATACCTCTATGCTCAAAAAACCTGTCAGTCTGTTGATAATTCAAACCATTTTGAATCTTAAGTTCACGATTTGACAGGTATTTTGAGTATAGAGGTATCTTAAAAAAACTCCTCATTATAAGTAGATACTACTAATTACTTATCATTCGAATAATTCGAATGACTGTAATAATCGAATGATTCAGTTAGTATCATTCATATCATAAATATAATCGCGCATCGCTACTTTGGCTATTAGCTACGTATTTGGTATACGTACCTAGTTTCTTGGTAGTATGTGATTAGCAGTGATTATACTGATTATGGATGGATTAGCTAGCTAGCAGTTGGCAAAAATTACTCTGCATGCCTTGCCAACTTTAGTTCTCTTGGTAGTTTGTGGCCTTGCCTTGCCTTCTGCACTGCATGCAATCAACTTAACCGAAGGTGCGTTCGAATTGGGGTATGGTAGCAAAAA
The DNA here is from genome assembly GCA_947623365.1 of Achlya flavicornis. Taxonomy (NCBI): domain Eukaryota; kingdom Metazoa; phylum Arthropoda; class Insecta; order Lepidoptera; family Drepanidae; genus Achlya; species Achlya flavicornis. The sequence goes on from OX392472.1 coordinate 634,194, forward strand.
TAACAGTCAAAAATGCCCATTTTGAAACGACATCACTCCAATTCGAACGCACTACGAGTGGTTATATATATTCTCATATACAGGTGCGTTCGAATTGGGGTATGGTAGCAAAAATAACAGTCCAAAATGCCAAAAACGATCACAACTGGCGTTCGATTTGGAAAATTGTGGGCGAAATTGGCGTTTTGAACAGTTTTCGTTCACCGTTCGTTTTGCATGGAAACAGTTAAAAACGACATCGTGAACTGCAAATTTTGACCAACCTCTAGTGCGTTCGAATTGGAGTGATGTCGTTTTTAACAGTTTCAAAATGGGCATTTTTGTATTTGCGTTCGAATTGGAAAATTTCAACAATTTTGCAACTTTTGCCACAAACGATATGTCCCAAATCGAACGATTAGTTACAAAAATGACATTTCCATGCTGATCGCCTGCTTGTCACTTGTCTCAACCTACCTTTTTCCTTCAGTTAATCATTAAACAAAGTTAATCTAACAAATTATTCTCTTACCTGTTAGTATTTCTATAAAATTTTATAATAAAAATTAGAATTTTCGCTTCCCGTATGAATTTTCCGAAACTTATCTGTCAGATTCAAAGATGTCAAAATATGATCACAAACGACCCTGCCTCGGAGGTGGGTCAAAATTTGCAGTTCACGATGTCGTTTTTAACTGTTTCCAAGCAAAACGAACGGTGAACGAAAACTGTTCAAAACGCCAATTTCGCCCACAACTTTCCAAATCGAACGCCAGTTGTGATCGTTTTTGGCATTTTGGACTGTTATTTTTGCTACCATACCCCAATTCGAACGCACCTCTCCGAGGCAGGGTCGTTTGTGATCATATTTTGACATCTTTGAATCAGGGCTGCGTTCAGTAACAACGCCGTGTGATAGCCCGACGATCATGGTAGCGTTCAGTAACAGTTCAATAGTATGTGGTGCGATCGTCGGACGACGTCGGACGATCGCAACGGTCACACGGTGTGTAGTTACTGAACACAGCCCTGACAGATAAGTTTCGTAAAATTCATACGGGAAGCGAAAATTCTAATTTTTATTATAAAATTTTATAGAAATACTAACAGGTAAGAGAATAATTTGTTAGATTAACTTTGTTTAATGATTAACCGAAGGAAAAAGGTAGGTTGAGACAAGTGACAAGCAGGCGATCAGCATGGAAATGTCATTTTTGTATCTAATCGTTCGATTTGGGAAATATCGTTTGTGGCAAAAGTTGCAAAATTGTTGAAATTTTCCAATTCGAACGCAAAAACAAAAATGCCCATTTTGAAACTGTTAAAAACGACATCACTCCAATTCGAACGCACTAGTAGTATCCCTTTAGTAGTTTGTGATATTCTCTTTGCAATCAACTGACAACAACAAAATAGATAATTGCAAAAATAAATAATTTTTCTATATTAGGTAATACATCACTTTTTACCCGCAAATATGCAGAAAGAGCACAAACAAGCCATACAGCATAACTTTGCTTCTTTGGTGGAGAGAACAGATCTTGACTACATGGTCTCTGCTTTGTATGAAAAAGGAGTATTTTCAGCAACAATGATAGAAAAATACAAAGTGAGTATAAATTTGTTCATTTAGGTTTAATATTGTGCATTCTAAATTAAACAAGCTGCCCCCGCGGTTTCACCCGCGTTCTCGCGATAAAAAGTAGCCTATGTCCTTCTCCATACCATAGGATATCTGAATGCCAATTTTCATGATGATCCGTTGAGTAGTTGAGGCGTGAAGGCTTAACAAACAAACTCACTATCGTAATTATTAGTTAGATTTGTATTTTCATACACAAATTAAATGATTATGAAAACATAATGAAATGGTTTGTGTGACAGGTCTGTGCAAGTCTGGTAAATTTTCTAAGCACCGGTTAACTGAGATTTAATGGATTCAATTCAATATCATTTATTCAAATAGACCTTCTGGTTTGGTGCAAATGCAACCTATTTGCTGAGAAGAGCTGGCAATAAACTCAGCAATTACTCTTTCAAAACAAGCTTATATTCATTACATAGGTATGATGATGATCATCAGCCTATAATGTCCCACTGCTGAGCACAGGCCTCCTTTCACAAATGAGGGTGAAAGGGACTGGGCGATACTCCACCACGTGTGCCCACTGCGGATTGGTGGAGGTAGGCTAGTGGTCAACCTACTGTTGGAATTTTTCAAGCCGCCTAGGAGGCATCCAACTAGCTTAACGACTATCACAATTAAGTGATAACCGGGACCAACGGCTTTACGTGCCTTCCGAAGCACGGAAACGCTCGATTTGAAATACCACTAGGCGGTCACCCATCCAGGTACCAACCACGACAGATGTAGCTTAACTTTGCCGATCGATTAAGAACGGCTAATCATGCTACACCACGAGCGCTTCGTACATAGGTATAATATTTACATTCTTATCGCACTCACAACAATTGCGCGTTGGCAAAACTACTAAGCAGACCTGCTCCCACAAGCAGCACCTGTTCACAAGTATGATGTATGTAGCACTCATCTCCCTCCTCACCATATTGGAAGTTAGTGGAGATGTTACTCTTTTATGGGTATGGGGTTCGTTAAAAGGGGTGTGAAAAGGTTTCTTCAGGGTCGGCAATGCGTGAGTGATTCCCCTGCTGTTACAAGCGTCCATTCCCGGTAACTGCTTACCATCAAGCCGTATGCTTGTTTGCTACCAAAGTGGTATAAAAATAAAAAGTATTTTGCAATCTTTCTGCAAGCTTAAACATATTTAATTACATAACTGTTTAAACTATTGCCTACATTACAGGACACCAATCTAAGACCACGGGATTTGAAACGAAAGTTGTACAGTGATATAACCCGGCGAGGACCTGATGCATTTGAACGCCTCCTGGAGGTGCTTATTGAAGATGGACAGTGGGACCTTGTGAGGGACCTAGATGAAAAAAGCATGTTGCACACAAACTCACAGAGAAATCCTAGTGAGTATCAATTATTGTTATTATAGAATATGTATTTGTTTATTTATAATTGTAGTAAATAAAATCTTCTGTACCATAAACACAAATGAACAGATTACTTGCTCTAAAGAAATTAAATAAAAAAATGATCAAAAAACTTGAAAAGTGAACTATGTATAAGTGCAGAGTGACTCAATCATGTGTGAAATAGACACTTCAGCTAACAAGCTGCTCATCTATAAATAAATGTACTATAGAATAGAACTGCTCTCTATTGTTCCAATGTTTTTTTTGTTTGTTTTCTTTATTTACTACAATTTGTCTCCTTTGTGGGACATTCAGCAGTATTTTGGTTGGTGCTATCGCTGGCGTGCTCGGTATGTGGCCTGTGTCACATCCTCATTGTTAAAACAGTAGCTGTGTTTACTGTGATTGTATTAAATCTTGAGGTATTTTAGACTTCAAACGTCGCACTTTGTTGTGGTTTGTCATAAGTGGCCGGGCCAGAGTATTTGGGTGTCATTCTTTATAGGTTCTAGATGGTTTTAGTATGACATACAATTTCCTGTTTCACAGTGGGAAGGCATAGAACACGGTACAGTCGAGGACATAAATATGTATACACTTTTTGAAATTCAATAGCGATTTTCTCGCATGTTTAACATTTAATTGTTAAACTATTACACAAATCATAATCAGTAGTTTAAGAGGAAACCGTTGTTGAATTTCACTATGTGTATACATATTTATGTCCTCGACTGTACATTGTTCCAATGTAAAGAAAATATAGTAGGGTCATAATGTCATAGATTATTTTCTGGCTTTTCTGTCTGTATTTTCTCTCTGTAATATCACCAATAAGAAAATGTGTTAAAATGCTTTGTTAAAAAAATTGCAGAGCCGCCATTGCCACGCCCTCAAAACAACTTTCTAAGTATCAGCACTGAAAAGCATAAAACAAAAACTAATGTTAATCAACCTTCAAAAAGTGAGTTGTAAAATTGATTTTATATTGATATATTTACTATTAATTGAGAGCTTATTTGAATATGGTATGTATCTTCATCTATGTATGTATATTATGTATCCTTCTTATCTCTAAAAAGTTGCAATGTCTGTCGGTCTGTTTGTTATCTTAGTTCTTTTAAATCACTAAGAGAATTTCCTTCAAAAGGTTTATGTGTATAAATCATGAAGGTTTAAGTCATAAAAGTTGCTTTCAGAGCGCTTACATGGTTTACGCTGACTATAGCATAAGAGGCATATTCAATTACAAACAAACTACAGAGTTTAGATCCCAGAAAGATTAACAGAAAATTTGGCGATAGCAATTATGTCTGTCTTCTAAAGATGACCCACAAACAGCAACCATTTTGGATTTTCAAATATAAAAATTGTCTTTAAAAGTTGTCTCCCATTTGCAGTTGGTATGTGTGGTGGAGTATCTACCCATTCCCTTTCACTCACATTTGTGAAAGGAGGCCTGTGTTCAGTGGGTCATTATAGGCCGATAATGATGATAAAATTAACATCTTAGGTAGATCATAATTGTCCTTTACACACCTTTACAACTTATAATGAATATCTTATGAAAAGCCTCTTACAACATAAAAAGTCGATAAGTGCTTATCCCATGCAGTTGAGCTATCTAAGCCATAATCGTGTAATTAAGTGTGATAGGCATTTTAGTATCTGGCCATTTGAAGATGATACAAATTGAAAAAAGAAAACTCGCAACAAATACCTAATTATAACGTCACATTAATAGATGTATTCGGACGATGCCGGGGTGGGTAGCTGCTTTATAAAATTAACTTTTTCCTGCAGATGTTCCCAGCACGTCGACCACGCCAAATCCAATTCCTATCAATAATAATATTGCTGATCCGGCTACAACAATTCCTCATTTTGAAGTCAAAAAGTCAACTAAGTTTGTTGAAGAAGATGATTCCAGAGGTAAGTAGTAATTATGCTATAGTGGACCCCATATCATATTGACAATGATTTTCTATACCAAAAACTGTAAACAGTGTGAACATTGCAGACATAAAGCTGTACCGTACGCGGGGCCGGAAACGTGGCATTCTGCTGGTGTTCAGCTACACGCAGTTCAGCAACGACGAGTACCGCGCCGGCGTCGAGGTGGACTGCATCAACCTCAAGTACCTGTTTGTGGAGATGGGCTTCCGCGTGCTGTCCTACCAGAACCTCAAGAAAGAGGTAACAGAACTACTTGGGTGGAGAGGAGGAGATATACAATTGGTTAATGTTATGTATTATTTATAAAGTTTTGGTTGGCAAATACAGCGTGTGCTTACAGTAAAAAAACCGAACAAGTGCGAGTAGGACTTCCGCCGATTTGAAGATTTTTGTTCGGAGCCTGGCATACTCTACAGGCGCCATTTCTTTTTTAAATACAGCCTCAGTAAATATACACACAATCTTTCGCATTTATATTACTAGGTTCTTGATACACGCGATCACATCAAGCTTATGCACTAGTACTGCATAAGAGGCGCCACACAGACGAATCTAAATACGCCGTTCGTCCTATTCAGGGGCGTAGCTATCGCCGTATCAAAGATACGGGGCCCCCGGGCTAATGGGGCCCCGTACGTGTATGGGCAAAAATACCCAAAAAAATATCTTCCATTTGGGCTTCGCCGCAGTCAGGTAGAAAGGCCCCCCAATAAATTTTGATACAGTCTAGGGCAAGCTACGCCACTGAACCAATTGCTTGTTTTCAACATAAATTTAGTCGCCATTAAAATGGTTTACGTCTATTTACCCGCAAAGACTAATTTGACATCTTCAAATATTTTCAATCATGTTTTTAAGAAAGAGATGTAAAGTGATTAAAATTAGTTTAGTGCTTTTTACAACAAAATCGACACCATTGTCTCGCTATCTTAAAAAGTGCGCGCCGCGTGCTAACCCTCAGCTATATATCGGTCTCATAATGGTCGTCTATCGGTATGTTGTCAGGAAACAATAAACACCCTGAAGAGTATGAGCGAGGTGGTGGAGCCGGAGGTGGAGAGCGTGTTCGTGGTGGTGTCGTCGCACGGGTACAAGGTGGCGGGCTCGGCCGACACCGACATCCGCTGCAGCGACGGCGGCCTCGTCTCGCTCTACACCATCATCGAGTGCTTCAACAACAGGAACCTGCCGCTGCACGCCGACGTACCGAAGGTGTTCGTCTTCCAGATCTGCCGGTCAGTATATCATATAGGGTTCCGTACACGACATTGAGAAAGATACTGTTATAAGGATCAGAATGTTTTGAAAAAAGGGCCTCACTCATTCTTTACAGGAAAACCTAAACGTATATCGTGTCTGTTATAACACAGAAAAGTTTGACCTGTTGGCTTGCCGATGGGATGATCGTCTTTAGTCCTAAATCAAAATCTAATTTATTCAGTTTAGGGCCTGGTAAGGCACTTATGATAGAATAAATAAATAATATGAAGCGCTCGTGGTGTAGCATGATTAGCCGTTCTTAATCGATCGGCAAAGTTAAGCTACGTCTGTCGTGGTCGGCACCTGGATGGGTGACCGTCTAGTGGTATTTCAAATCGAGCGTTTTCGTGCTTCTGAAGGCACGTAAAGCCGTTGGTCCCCGTTATCACTTCATTGTGCTAGTCGTTAAGCTAGTTGGATGCCTCCTAGGCGGCTTGAAAAATTCCAACAGTAGGTTGGCCACTAGCTTACCTCCACCGATCCGCAGTGGGCACGCGTGGTGGAGTATCTGCCCATTCCCTTTCACCCTGATTTGTGAAAGGAGGCCTGTGCTCAGCTGTGGGACATTATAGGCTGATGATGATGATGATGATGAAGGCACTTATGCACTTTAATTAGTAGGTACATACAATTGAGTTTACCACCGGTTCGGAATACACATAAACTGAGAAGACTCCGGCAAGAAACTCGGCAATGCATATTTATTTTGGTGGATCTTTTTTTCTAAGTCTATAACCACATACGAAAAAGAAATAGACAAAGTACTTACTTCTTCGATGGGTAGTGATGAGCCGGTATTCAGTCGGTTCGTGAATTGTGATATAATATGATTGTATGTCAGGGGGTCCGAGGAGGACTACGTGTGGAGCCGCGCGCCGCACCTCCTCATGCCCAACGTGGAGCTGGATGGGACGCCCACGGCCCCGGCGGGTGGCGGTGGGGCCCCGGTGGGCGGCGGCGGGGCCCCGGCGGGCGGCGGGGAGGCCCCGCGCGCCGGCCCCGCCCCGGCGCGCCGCTCGCTGCCCGGCGACGCTCACCACCTCCTCGACACCAAGAAGTCGCTCTACTCTAATATACTCATCGCTAATTCTACCTTGCCAGGTACGACATCAATGTTATTACCTACTTCACTCTTCCGCTCAAGATTAAACAATTGAATTTAAAACCTGGCCCTTTGATACGAGGTTTATTTTCGACTAACACGATCTACTCTCGAGACTTGAAATAAATAGTTTTGATACATTTAAAACTGACTTTATCATTGATTAAAATGTAACCAAAGTATTGGAAAATGGTGGTCTATTACAGAGTCCATAAAAGACAAATACAATGTGAATTTATTTTTGTACATAATAATAATAAAACATGTGTTGTGGAAGCGCTCGTGGTGTAGCTTGATTAGGCGTTTTTAATCGAAGGGGAAAGCTAAGCAATCACTGGTGAAGACCGTATCTAGATGGGTGATCGCCTAGTGGTATTTCAACTGGAGCGTTTTCCATGCTTTGGGAGGTGCGTAAAGCCGTTGATCACTGGCCTACGTCCACTGATCGGCAGTGGGCATGCGTTAATTCCGTGACGATGTGTACCGCAGGGTTCGTGTCGTACCGCGACGTGTCTCGCGGGTCGTGGTACATCCAGACGATGTGCGACGTGTTCGCGCTGCGCGCGCACGACTGCCACGTGGACAAGCTGTTCACGCTCGTCGACGAACAGCTGCAGGCGCGCTTCAAGGTGCAGACCTCCTCCGTCGACCGCTGGGGGTTCAACCGACGACTCTACCTGCACCCCGGCCTATACACAAACACCCCCACACAATGACACCACACACATTATACCTATATTCAAATGACGTGACGGCAATGGCCAAAATCGCATAAGCTGATTGGAGTCAAATTAACGTAACATTCATAATAGAATCTTATTAGATTAATATTTTTTATATTGTTTTTCATAGTCACAAGAACTATCCATATCTCGTTCATTATTCACGAGTGGCGCTATGTGAAATAAGTTTTGTGTGAACAGTAAGTGATTATTGACTGATTGTGCCTTTTAGATAGGTCTTATTTAACTCAAATGTATCATGATAGGTTAATACCATTATTGTTTAACCTTATTTAATAAAAAACTAAATTAAGATTAAAATTCCATGTTTTTGACTTATACAATATAATTAATATAGGTTATAGTGCCAAATAATAAATTATATTAGTAAATTATTTTTATACTATTTAGGTAGCAAACAAGCATACGGCCCGCCTGATGGTACCGCAGCCTATGGACGCTTGCAACACCATGGGTGCTACTCGCGCGTTGCCGACCCTATGAGTACGACTCAAACTATGAGCTATCTCAGAAACAGAACATATCTGTAATCGGTTGAGTGTGAAGTTCCACAGATAAGCGCAAATCTTACTAGTTATAAATTGCATTTATTTCACTGCCAACACAGTAAATACAATAATATACCTATTCAATTCTGCCTGCATAATATTGCATTTTCATTGTAAATCTATACTTACTTTGGTAATTTTTATGTCACAAACTGCTTATAAGTGCATATGTTCAGTAAATAATTATAAGATATTGGCCCTGATTCTGTTGTTTACAACTAAGCTATTTTTAATCTCACTATGTCTCTTTCTAACAAAGAACATAAGAAAAGGATGTATGAAATTTAGTCCTGTCAAATTATTCCAATGCTTGTTTTCAATATAAATTTAGTCGCCATCTATCGCGGGTACGCCTAAATACACGCAAAATAAGACGGCAAATATTAATTTGACAGCTTTAAATATATTCTATCCTTTTTCAATAATTCTCGTAAGAAAGAGAAGTGATGTGACAAAAATTAGTTAATTGCGATTTACAACACAATCGGCACCACTGTGTATGTACTATTATGAGTAATTAAATTAAAGTAACGGGCACGAGTAGTGAGCAAAGATTGACACCTGCGCAGAAGTTAATTTTTCGGTCTGTTTGGCAGAATGAAGCATTGGTTCGTCAGTCGATGCTCGTCGTCTATTGTACTCTTGCGTGTCATTTGGCTACTGTGATTTGGCCAAAAGTATATTTGCTCGAGCTTGCTCCCACTACTGCCTATCTGTGCTCTCCATTCGTGCCTCATACTGTACCATATCTACCAATTAGTATCTTTGATAGTGGTCGTCAAACTGCGGCCCAGTTATATTTCATAAGATCTACCTAGCGGCCCATAAAGCTACAATAAATAATACTTGATTGCAGTAACATTTAAATATCATAAATCGAGCTCGAAACTCCTTTAACAACTTTTGTCTACTGTCCAAAATTAGACTGACCAACCATCTAAATTATAAGCGACTCAAATCATTCAAAGTTGCGCTAACTATAAATCGTTTTTTTTTATTTTTCACACCTGGTAACTGAACATATTATGTAGTTTGTATAGATAAACATTTAAATAAATAAATATCCTGGTACATTCCTCACACACGGTCATCTGATCCCAAACTAAGCAAAGCTTGTACTATGGAAACCAGATAACTGATATAATACATATACTACTTTTTGTTTGTAAATACATACTAATTACACCCAGACTCAGGACATACAGACATGTTCATGCACACAAATGCATGTCCTGTGTGGGAATCGAACCCACGACCTGCGGCGCTATAGGTTAAGACTCCACGTCTTAACCAACTGCGCCAACTGGCCCGTTTAATTTAATAAAATGAAGTAAAAATAATATATATGAGGACGAATTGAGTGCCCCGCACCACTTTATTGAAATTGGCTCTATGTTTGACGACCACACATATCTATCACAACAAATAATCTACCATGACATGATTGTCAATTAATGAAAATGCTTCGATTAAAATAATAATTAGTAAAGCTTTTTTCGTGACACATGAGTGATAAATATGATCTTTATTTTTTTAATTAAGTTTTAACTTTGTAATGTGATGTGGTCTGCGAGTCTATCGATAAATATATAACTAATTAATTAAGATATTTAGTATTTAATGGATGATAATAATAATATATACTAACAGATTTTGTTTTTATAGCTCAAACTAAGATTATTATTTTAAGAATATACTTTTGGATAATAAAAACAAGTCTTTTACTGCAGATATTTTATTAGTAAGAATCGCACATAGAAAAATATTTCTTAGTATTTTTGTAAAATAGTTTTAGTTGAACTTTAAAAGAATATTTTTTCAATTACAATTAAATGTGTCCATAAAATCTTTATTTTTTAGGTCGCTTTTTTACATCTTAGGTCATTAGCGACCACAGTAAACAATCATATTTATACAAATTAAATATTACGCTTTATTATGTTTACTTAAAATCTTTTCAACATGAAAAGTGAATCAGCAAACATTAAGAAATCCATTTTATATAAAATTTCCCACTAAATATAAAGAAAGACATTGCTTTTACATTGAGCGTATACACTTATACGGCCCGTTTTAAAGAAAGTCCATCAAAAGCTTTAGTCCAGTCATTATAACAATTGAATATGTAACCTGGTCCCAGAACCAGTGGCATAGCTTGGCCTAGACTGGCTATGTATCAAAATTTGCTGGGGGCTAACTTTCTACCTGCGGTGAAACCAAATGGAGTGTAAAAAAAATGAAATTTTTGCTTACATACATTATATCTTTGATATGGCTGATACGGTTACGTCCTTGCCCATAACATAAGGAGTATTTTCGTGTTAAAGATCTATTCCAGAGACTTGACTTAGTTTTGATTTTCGTTTCATTAACAAAGGTTTTAATCTCATAGACAAGACATTATCAAAATTCAAAAAAAATTTATACTTACGCTAAGTATATGACAGTTCACTAATTATTCGATTTTTATAATAACTTTACAATATTATGTGAAATGAATAAGAGTTTTCTCTAAAACATAAACTGTTATATGAACTAAGCTTTGCTCGTTTGCCATGTCGTTACTGTTATTGTATTGGACCGTTCCGGGAGGTGTCCCTATTTACCGGTCGGAGACGGTCGCCATGAACGCACTGAGTTTGCTAAAGTTGAGCCACTGTCTGACGCACCGCGGCGCGCCCGCCCTGCCGTAATCCTTACAGTACTCCTCGCGCTTAGCAGGTTCCGAATATATTAATTCACGGCCGATAAAGTCTGCGTACTGGTTGACTCTCTCGAGCCAACGTTGCATGGGATCGACGAGCGAGCTCTGGTACAGCCAGTTCAGCACCGACGTTCTTGACCACCACGGCTCGAAGGACTTCCAATCGTACGTGACGACGGCGTCGAACCAATTCCTCTTTGTCTCCATACTACTCCGCTCGTCTCGATACTTGAGCCAACTCGTGCAGCACTCTATTTTGTCAGACTCTGCAGAACCTCGGGCGAGCAGGACGTCTACTATTAATTGGTCTATCGTGGCGTTGTTTAAATGAGGTACATCCGGTTGGAAATCGTGCATTAAAATATGATTAGTATGTGTCGTGGGTCGGATCGGGGCTGGGGCTGAGGTGGTGGGGGTGAGTGTGGCGGCGATGTGTTGCATGGCGGGGAGGCAGGCGTGCGACATGACCAGCGTGGAGGTGAGCACCGTCACCAGCGTGGTGAGGTAGCCGAGCGCGAGCGCCGACACGCACTTGACCAGCTCGCCGAGCTGGCCCGCGTCGCACGCCGCCGCCGCCGCCAGGTCCGAGTACGTGAAGAACCCTCGCTGCCGACCCTGCCTCAGCGCCACCTCACGCTCCAGCCACTGCAGTCCCGCTTCGAACGATTTATTGTTTACGAAAACATTCCAGTTCTGAAAAACAAATTATTATTAGCTTCTGCACATACTTCCTTGTATGTGTGTGATGAATTAAAATAAATTAATCATAAAATAAGAGTACTCACAATTGCATTGAGGAATTCCAATTCTAACTTTTTCAACTGTTTGAGCTCGACTCCACCGGACGCCGCCCATTCGGAGCATATCACTTCGTCGTCTTCGCCATCATCTTGCAGGAATTTATTGCCAACCATCTGTTATAGTACATCACATTATCATTCACCCATTCTTTGTAAAACTAAACGTCAAGTAAACTTTTCGACTGAAGTCGAAGAAACGCAGTATGAGTGACTACATACCAATGAAACAAGGAATAGTTCAGCGGGCGCGGCGGCGGCGAGGTAGTCGGGGTTGCAGGAGTTGAGCCGCTCGAGGTAGAGCAGCGCGAGCACGAGCGCGCACGGCGACACGCTCGCGCCGCGCGCCAGCCGCGCCGCCGCGTCCGCGTGCAGCCGCCGCAGCGACCGCCCGCGCTGCGGGACCGACCACACCGAGCACGACACCTCTGAACAACAACAACAACACAACTACAATTCAAGCTGAAATGTATCATCAAAGTATGCTCTATATGCAAAGCTACCTGATAATACAACTTGCGTCTTTAGCTGAACAAAATGTACACCATAGTATACTTCACGGGAAACGATAGGCGATGATAGCTCAGTGGTAGTGACGTCGGATACCGAGATGAAGGTCCCGGGTTCGAATCCTACAATGAGCTTGAGCTTTCGGTGAAGGAAAACATCGTGAGGAAACCATAGCACGGTGGTAGGGTACTTCGTAGTACCCGTCTGGCTGGCTACCACCCTCAAGTTGAAAATCTGTCGCCAAGCACCTATCGGTGTGTTCCGACAGCTGCACTTGAGAGCCAGTTCCTTCTAGGCTTTGTGTGTGCACCACCTTCGGCCACATCATACGATGGTGAGATTGTGGTCAAACACAGGCCTATACATAATAAAAAAAAAAAAAACAAAGTAGAGAGAGGCAACTAAAAAGTTGCGAGGACGATTTGCCCAAAGATTGGCATCGATTATGTTTGGATCGTGTATCTTGGCAAAATCTGGAGGAGGCCTATGTCAGAGGACAACCTGACCAGGGATAATAAAAACACACACATGGTTACTGATGTCTATCAAAGTGAATAAAATAGAAAAAAAAAGGCACTGATTTAAAGAGGCAGTTGTAAATAGTGGTTTTGGTAAGTTAAAAATTATAAATGGCACGTTTAATAACTAGTTCAGCAGTTAAAACTAAGCAGTAAAGTAAACAAAAATGAGTTATAAAAAATAATGAAATGGATCAGTGAATATATAATTGAGCAGGAAATAATTAAATGGGCGGTAACAATTATTGAACGAGCGGTTACGTGTGTGCAGTAATAAATCGGAATTTGTCAGTAAGAAATCTCATTCTAAGTAATTCTATAAACAATGAAGTGGTAAAGTAGTTTTCGAGATATAACGGTGTGACGGACGGACGGACAGACGGACGAAGTCGCACCATAAGGGTTCCTTTTTACCTTTTTGGTAGGGAACCCTAAAAACAGTACTTAAATAGTAATGAAAAATTAAATCACTTTTGCTATGACTGAAGGAATTAAATAAAACAAATTGTATAATAATAATAGGAACTTTTATTCGTAATTCGAAACATACTTAAGTAATTAAAATGACATAGAATTTGCTTAGTAGCAGCTAAAATAAACTTATTGTATAATAAGAGCAGGTTTGGCTTTCGACGGTCTGCCTCTCTTCCTTTTTTGTCCGAGTGGAATGTTTGCTCGCTATGATCTGCCGAACTATTTATCGAACCGCTCATTCCATCATTTTTACCGCTCATTCAGTTATTGGACTGCTCAATTATTTTTAGAATTGACATTGTATGATAAAATAACCGACTAATTGATTTTTTATTACTGTCCATGTTTTACTGTCGCAATAATTAATCAACCGCCATTAAATTAAATAACTGCTCAATATGTTTTTCAACTGATCATAATAACATCTCGAATATTTAAATAACAGCTCAAAAAATTAGTTCCCAAAAAAAAATTGGTATTTGTAAGGAGATAGATGTAACTCTGCATTTGATGAGTTACAAAAGTAAGAGGCATGAGTCTTGAGCACAAATTGACACCTACACAGTTGTTAATTTTTCGGTCTGTTTGGCGGAATGAAGAAGGAGGGAGTGCCGAGCTGCACACAATTGGTTCTTCAGTCGATGCTCGTCGTCTATTGGATTCTTGTGTCATTTGGCTAATGTGATTTGGCTAAAAGTGTACATGCGCAAGCTTGCCCCACTACTGCTTATCTGTGCTCACGACTCGTGCCTCATACTGTAACAAAGAAATTAACCTACCAGTGACAGGAAGGCTTAGACAGGGCAGCGAGGGCAGCTGTCCATAATACAATGTCTTGGTGATGCGCCGCAGGAACTCCTTGTGGTCTCCCATGCTCTGTGAAGTGAAAATATGCATTTTATTTGATGAAATAAATTAAACCTTTTCATTCCACAACTGTACAAAGCAGCCTATACACTACAGATATTATCTTATCAGTATCTTAATAAAATAAATTATTTTCAGTGCCATACTGAATGGCAACATCATATTTAATAAATGAAATTATTAAGTAAAGGATATAATATTGGTCATAGATATCTGACTGTGTTAATTGATGAATTCAATGTGCAGATGTTAATTTATTTCTCCTGTGTATGTTTTCCATCAAAAAATTCACGTGCCAAAAAAAAAAACAAGCTAAAATAAAGAAATTATACTAAATACAGTAAATAAGTGTTTGTTTTTAAGGTTAGACAAAATTTTTTTTTTTTTATTAATAGATATGATTATCATCACCATCATCATCAGCCTATAATGTCCCACTGCTGAGCACAGGCCTCCTTTCACAAATGAGGGTGAAAGGGAATGGGCAGATACTCCACCACGCACTGCAGATTGGTAGAGGTAGGCTAGTGGTCAACCTACTGTTGGAACTTTTCAAGCCGCCTAGGAGGCTGCTAAACAGCCTAGCTAGACAATATTTGGATGGTGTTATAGTCTTAGTAGCTGTACTAAGTTATGGAGTATATTATACAGCTATTGGTTTTATAATAGAATATTTTTTTATGGAAAGAACTCCCAAGTTCTAAATGGCCTGGTTTATTGATTTTTTATAGCATTTAATTTTGGCGCGCTTTCCATACAAAAATATTTTCAGTTTGGATTTTCCGTAAGATGTACTCTAGTTTATTCCAAGGTTTTCTCTTGTTAATTATAATACTATGTTGACGTCATTTGTTACTTTTTGTAAGTAAATAACAAATCACGTTTTCGCTAATCAATTTTATTCTCCGTTCACTCACTGTAACATGTCATACCTCCCAGTTGATATTGGTTAGGGCAACAAGTAAATTGAATAATATCGACAGATGGAATTAGTAAACAATAAGCTAAAAGCATTAATATATGTACTTTTTTCTTTAGATCCTTATTTTTTCAAAACCTTTCAGTGCATGACTAACTGCCACGACATGACCTCTTTCTTACCTTGATCCTACTTTTAGACCCCTCCTTTCTTCTTTTAGATACATTCGACATTATTTCACTAACACTGTATTTGTGTAAATTTAATAATTAAACAATTATTTTATCGACAATTTACAGAAAAACAACCGGAACAGATACCGAAGTACACTAAAAAATTACCACAAACTACCAAGAGAACTAAAGTTAAAATGACCAAAAAAAGTGAAGTGAGGGAACGTGAGCAGTGTTGCCAACTGCTAGCTTTAGCTCAGAGTATAAAAATGTTCTATGCTTTAGCTAGCTAGTAGCAAAGCTAGTAGCTAGACATCTTGCAAAAAGTAGCGAGATTGCCAGATTTTGTTACCCAAAAAAGGTGCTAGAAGTAGCTAAATGTTACTTAGTAGGTAAATAACAATAAAGAATAATGTTTTATTAAATCAAACATGAGAGTATTAATAACCAGTAAATTACCGACCTTTTTTTCACAGGTTTAGTTCCATTTTCACAATAATGAATGTTAGCGCCATATATGGTATTCATGCATTTGATTGCATTTTCTCTTTAAATAGTCTGTTACTTTCGCACATATGGTAAAACAGGCTTAATGAGCAATGCTTCCCTCTCACCCCCCACCATATTTCCCTATCCACCACGATGTCACCGAGCTTCATAATACTGCCGACCTCAAGGCTAGTGTTAAGGTCAAGTCGCTGAAGGACGCATCTCAGTGTGACCTACTTGCACCATAAATTACCGCGAGTACGTGGACTAAATATATAAAAATTACTAACAATATTGTGCTTTATCAAACTTACATACTTAGTGCTAAGAGTGTAGTTCTAAACGCCTTGTGGCTTGTAGCCATAGGCGACGAAGCCAATCCAGGACCCACGAGGAGTATCAGGTGCGTGGAATCCATACTACCCAATAACCTTAGGTATTTGCTTATTGAACTGCGATACTAGTGTGCCTAACGATTTCAAAAATACAGTCCAACCCTTTTTCCATTAAAAATACATTCAAATTGACGCCATAAAGCCTTAGGGCTCATAACGCTTCCCGCAAGTAGCCAAACTAAATTTTGGCTGCATCATTTTTGGTCCTTCGAGCCGGATTCTATCTAAATTCATAGATTTGATATAATTTTTCTGTTCCGCAAGACGTAGTAGGTTATCCACGCCTTGTTTCTTTCCTACCTACTTAAAATAAAATAAAAAATTGTGTTGCGTCACATTTATATATTCACTCCGCCCTTATAAGTGTTTGCCTTTGTAAAACATATACTTTTAGGCATATATACATTTTAAGTAATATTTATTTTATATTTATAAATTCACGTACTCATTTCATAACATAACATAATATAATATTGCGCCTATTACTATATTGGCTCAGCGATACTGCACGATTTATTCATAAACCTTTCTATAGTACATACGAATTGTACTTATAATACCCGCGCCGCGCCGCTCGTAGCATTATCGCTGTGTTAGTTAGTAGGTAGCTTCACTTTTACTCGTCTTAATAGTTAACTTAAATTAAATTTAGGCAGTTACCTACATAAGTACATAATTATTATCTGTTTAGACGCGTGTTCGGATCACGCATTTGTCTGTCTGTTATTTGCAATTAATATTGCTGTGATATAATAATATCATTATGCCTCGTGAAAAGAAGGTTGCTTCTCCTTGTACCACGCGCTTAACCGTCTTAGAAAGTAAGCGAAACGCTCTTTATGAACGAATCAATGTTATTTATAAATTAGCGAAAGCGGCTGAAGCTTCAGAGGACTCTCAAGAGTCATTTTTGAGTACTTGCGTGACGATTGATAATATACGTTCGACTTTTCACAAAGTCCTCGATGATTACAATGAGGAGCTTCTGGAGAGTGACCCTGAAGCTACTCCTTCGTATCAGTGTTATTCTTCGTTCGAAGACCTATATTGTTATATCAGGAAAATTCAGTCGAAGTTTGCGAAACCCGCGATCGTGTCAGAGGCCTCGACAACGTTCAAGACTAGGACGCGTTTACCAGAAATTCAGCTAATGTCCTTTGATGGTAATTTGAACAACTGGCCGTTATTCTACGCTAGTTTTAATGCCACAGTGCACAATAACTCTTCGCTTACAGACTCAGACAAACTGTACTATCTAATAGGTAAACTGTCACCTACCGCCTAGTCTACATTTGCTGGTATAATACCGAGTGCCGAAAATTATAAAGTTATTTATCAGACACTTCTCGATAAATATCAAGATGTCAGGCTATTAGGAGCTAATTATTTAGAGCAAGCACTCAACCTTAAGTTGAATGGTTCTCCGTCTGCATCTAACTACCAATTGTTTATCGATAGGTTTGTTGTTGCCATTAACTCGCTAAAATCATTGAAAATTGCTGATCTGTTAGATTTTGTATTACTGCATATAGCTTTGCAAAAATTCGATACGGAAACTGTACGTGCGTTTCAAATGTATTCTCGTGACACAAAAGTACACACGCTTGATATTTTTATCGATTTTATTAAGAGTCAGTGTCGTATTTATGAGAGAACGCAGTCTGCAGCTCCAGCTAACAGCAACAATTCGAATAAGTCTAGTTTTAAGCCTCGTACTAAGACTACTAGCCCGCCGAATCCACAGTCATACGTGGCATCTTCGGCTTCTGACAAATGTATGCTGTGTAATTACGCGACTCATGATCACTACTATAAATGTACCGCGTTCGAAAAACTTTCTCCTTCTGAAAGATTTAAGTACATAAAAAATAATAACGCATGTGTAAACTGCTTAAGTCGTACGCATAAGGCTGTTAATTGCACATCTAAATTGAAATGTCGTACTTGTAATCAGCGACACCATTCTATGTTGCATTTCAACAATAATAAGGCACCCACTGAACCTACTACGCACGGTACGGTGGGCGCGCACTCCGCCACTACGCTACAGGTACCCGTCCCCGTCGCTACAGAAACCGGTCATCCGAACTTAACGCAACGCAGTGATCTATCGCTCTGCACGACGTCCATTGCTGACTCGCTTCCCACGCACATTAATACACCGAGCGATAACCGACAATGTACAGCTACCTGTTCGACTGTGTTGTTGGCTACAGCTCAAGTGGTAGTGTACGATACGAACAATATGCCGCAAACAATACGTTGTATGTTAGATAGCGGGTCTCAAAGTAATTTCATAACTTATGAATGTTGCAAGCGCATTGGATTATTAAATTGTATAACGCAGACGCACACAGTGGTCACAGGAATTGGTGGTTCTGAAAAACAAGTTACGGGTTCAGTTAACTTTAAAATACACTCTCGATTTAATACGAAAATTAACTTTGATCTCGCCTCGCTCGTAATTGATCGTATAAGCGGCTCGCTGCCGACGGTGGCAGTAGATAAATCTGCGTTCGCGCATCTCGAGTCACTCCCGCTCGCCGACAAAGATTATGCGAATCCCGGACCGGTCGACTGTCTAATCGGAGCGTCAACTATGTCGCATTTATTATTACCTGGAGTAGTACATAGTAACTACAATAATGTTCCACCCGCGATTCAAACTGTTTTAGGGTTTGTGATTATGGGCTCCGCGCCTACATCACAGATCGTTCAAAACAATATTTCAACCTTGTGTTGCAACGTTGTCTGTGACTCGATGGACACGCTGTTCAACAGATTTTGGGAGCTTGAAGAAGTATCCGCGCCGCCCGTTCAAAGTCCTGATGACTTTGAATGTGAAGAATTTTTCCGCGCTACCACCGTTCGTGAAGAAAGTGGTAGATATGTTGTTGCATTACCTTTTCGTAATGACGCATGTTTATTAGGTGACTCTTACACCGCCGCGTTCAGACGTCTCAAATGTTTGGAGCGTAAATTAGACACATCATTAAAAATCCGCGCCGCTTATAATGAAGTTATTAACGATTATATAAATAAGGGCTATCTACGTCCTATTAATGTAAATAATGATGATGTCACTCAACCCTCATATACGATCCCACATCATGGTGTAATCAGAGAAGATAAATCCTCGACCAAACTTCGCTGCGTTCTTGACGCTAGCTGTAAGTCCTCGTCTGGTCACTCTCTTAATGATCTTCTCCACGCAGGTGCTAATTTACAAGGAGACTTGTTTAGCATCCTCATACATTTCCGCCTATTTGAAGTGACACTTTCCGCTGACTGTCGTCAAATGTTCCTTCAAATAGTGATTCGCGAGCCTGACCGTAGGTTTCAAAGAATTTTATATCGGTTCAGTACGGACGATCCAGTTACTGTATACGAATTTAACCGCGTCTGTTTCGGACTGAAGTCAAGTCCATTTCACGCATTGCGCGTTGTCCGCCAGCTGGTCATCGATGAAGGAGATAAGTTCCCCGCTGCAGCCGCTGCTGCTTCTTCATTCCTTTATATGGATGATATAGCTCTTTCTGTCATGTCTACTACGCAAGCAATCACTCTTAGCGATGAGCTAATACAATTTTTCAAGATGGGTCAATTCGACCTAGTTAAGTGGTCAAGCAATTCTGATGCTGTACTCACACACATACCAGATACACATAAATACGCTCATGATAAAATGTTCGAAGAGTCTGTTCCACACAAAATCCTGGGTCTATATTTTGATAGATCTTGTGATTGTTTTCGCTTTGTTGTCGCCGCTCCTGACAATAAGTGCACTAAGCGCACTATATTGTCCGCGATAGCACGGCTGTGGGACATCATGGGGTTTGTGGCTCCGGCCATTTTGTATGCCAAGCTTCTTATTAAAGAGCTTTGGCTTGCAAAGTGTGACTGGGATGCCGAACCACCCCAACATATTGTCGGTAGTTGGATACAGTTTTGTAATGAGCTACCCTCGCTTAATAAACTGTGCATTCCACGACATTTGGGCATTGTGCAGGGTTGTGATGTCAACATTATTGGATTCGCTGATGCTAGTCAGCGCGCCCTAGGTGGTGTGTGTACAATAAGTATACTGTAAAATTATTGTGCGCGAAGTCTAAAGTGTCACCAGTAAAAGTTGTTTCTGTTGCACGATTGGAACTCTGCGCTGCGTTATTGTTGTCTCGGCTACTTCGTAAAGTCTTGGATATTATACACCCGCGCTATCCTATTAGTAACGTCTTCGCCTTTAGCGATTCGAAAGTCGTGCTCTGTTGGATAAACGCATCGCCACATCGTTGGCAGACTTTTGTCGCCAATCGAGTTGTAAAATTGACAGAAAATATTCCCGCGAGTCGATTCTTCCACGTTTCTGGCTCTGAAAATCCCGCAGACTGCCTGTCTCGTGGCCTCACCCCGGACAAGCTAGTCGACCATCCTTTGTGGTATAGTGGACCCACCTGGGTCACGGGCGACCCAAGTGAATGGCCCTTAAATAAATTCGATGATAATGAATACCCAGATACGCCTGAACAGCGGATCCAGGCGCACGTCCTCACGACTAGTCCAGAGGATTCCCCGCTTTATGTCCTAGCACAACGTCATTCGTCATACTCGAAGTTATTACGCGTTATTGTTTACGTTTACCGTTTCATGAAAATATTACCACGTGGTAATTCTATATCGGCCGCAGACTTAGATTTTGCAGAAAATAAACTAATCCACGCCGTGCAAAATGTTTATTTCTCTGAAGATAAATCTAGTTTAATTAAATTAAAAACTTGTTCACCCGCTTTAAACAAGCTTAGGCCTTTTCTCGACAGCAACGGTCTTATTCGTGTCGGAGGTCGCTTGTCGAATTCAGCTGAGACGTACACGCATAAATATCCTTGCATTTTACCGCGCCATGACAAGGTGGTAGATTTGATAGTTGACTATTATCACCGCAAGCATTTGCATGCTGGTCCAGAGCTTCTAATGTCTTTATTAAGACAAAGATTCTGGATTTTGGCTGCACGACGCATTATACGCCATCGTATTCATAAATGCAATGTGTGCTTTAGGTCGAAACCGTGTCCTTTATTCCCACTTATGGCTGATCTACCGAGTCATCGTGTAAGTCAGGTTGACAAAGCTTTCACGCATGTCGGATGCGATTACGCAGGCCCTCTGCAGTACACACCCATTCGTGGCCGGGGAGTGAAGAGCCGTAAAGCTTGGCTATGCATTTTCACTTGCCTTACGACACGTGCCACTCACATTGAGATAGCTACAGATCTCAGTACTGTCAGCTTCCTAAATGCGTTTAAACGCTTCCTTTCTAGACGCGGACCTATAAAATGCATGTATACAGATAATGGAACGTGCTTCGTTGGAGCACGCTCGTATCTCCGCGACTTCTACAAATTCTTGGATGAATTACGCCCTCATTTAGAAATAGAGTTTTCTGAAAATCGTGTACATTGGAAGTTCATTCCGCCCGCTGCGCCTCACTGGGGAGGCTGCTGGGAAAGTATGGTCAAAATTATAAAGACACATTTATTTAAGTCCATCGGGCAGCAAATCGTTTCATACGAGGAGCTTCTCACTATACTTACCGAGGTAGAAGCTCTCATTAATTCGCGCCCGTTGATAACTATGAGTAGCGATCCCGCGGAGCCTTCAGCTCTTACACCGGCTCACTTCTTACAAACCGTGCCACTGTCATCGCTACCCGTGCCTGAGGTTGAACCGAAGGACTTACTACAAAGACATAGTTTATTAGATAGTATAGTTCAGTCCTTCTGGAAACGCTGGCGGGTTGAATATTTGCACCAGTTACAGTCGCGAGCTAAATGGAATGTCCCTTCTGTTCCCATACAGGAAGGAACAGTAGTGATTGTTAAGACTGATAATGCCCCGCCATTCGCTTGGCCTTTAGGTATTGTGGAAAAGGTTCATCCATCTAAGGATGGCACTACTCGAGTTGTCACTATAAAAACTTCAAAGGGAAGCTACCTTCGTCCGGTAGTAAAACTATGTCCCCTTCCTACTCAATAGTTTAAGTTAATTATTAAGTAAACCATAAGTATATACATGTATCTATATATATATTCTACCGCACATAATTATCTACATATTTATATTACCGCACATATCTAACCGCATATTATATTATATCATTTTTAAAGGCAACCCTTTAAGGCCGGAGGGAATGTTAGCGCCATATATGGTATTCATGCATTTGATTGCATTTTCTCTTTAAATAGTCTGTTACTTTCGCACATATGGTAAAACAGGCTTAATGAGCAATGCTTCCCTCTCACCCCCCACCATATTTCCCTATCCACCACGATGTCACCGAGCTTCATAATACTGCCGACCTCAAGGCTAGTGTTAAGGTCAAGTCGCTGAAGGACGCATCTCAGTGTGACCTACTTGCACCATAAATTACCGCGAGTACGTGGACTAAATATATAAAAATTACTAACAATATTGTGCTTTATCAAACTTACATACTTAGTGCTAAGAGTGTAGTTCTAAACGCCTTGTGGCTTGTAGCCATAGGCGACGAAGCCAATCCAGGACCCACGAGGAGTATCAGGTGCGTGGAATCCATACTACCCAATAACCTTAGGTATTTGCTTATTGAACTGCGATACTAGTGTGCCTAACGATTTCAAAAATACAGTCCAACCCTTTTTCCATTAAAAATACATTCAAATTGACGCCATAAAGCCTTAGGGCTCATAACGCTTCCCGCAAGTAGCCAAACTAAATTTTGGCTGCATCAATATATGTATTAAAACAGCGAGCATCAGTTCTAAATTAATAAAACAACACAAGGCAGAAGTAGCAGACCACAAGTAGCATAGACTATTATAGGAGTAATATACGGTTTGACTGAAGAAATGAAACTGGAAATTCCCGGCTATCGACCTATACCCTCACCCAGACTCATAGCGTCGCGTTTAGTATTTTTATTCCGAGATACAGTGCCCTATTAAGAACTCTCGAAAGTATTAAAAAAAAACTAGAAAAAGTAGCTAAATAAATTTAGCTACAAGTTTCATAACATTGTAGCTGCCTTACACCATCTAGCTATAATGTAGCTAAGATGGCAACACTGAACGTGAGGGCTGAAAAAAATATAGCAAGAAATGTTGTTGGAGGAATGGCTGTCAATCTGTCATGTCCAAAGAGTATTTTACAAAAGGTGCGTTCGAATTGGGGTATGGTAGCAAAAATAACAGTCTAAAATGCCAAAAACGATCACAACTGGCGTTCGATTTGGAAAGTTGTGGGCGAAATTGGCGTTTTGAACTGTTTTCGTTCACCGTTCGTTTTGCTTGGAAACAGTTAAAAACGACATCGTGAACTGCAAATTTTGACCCACCTCCGAGGCAGGGTCGTTTGTGATCATATTTTGACATCTTTGAATCTGACAGATAAGTTTCGGAAAATTCATACGGGAAGCGAAAATTCTAATTTTTATTGTAAAATTTTGTAGAAATACTAACAGGCAAGAGAATAATTTGTTAGATTAAATTTGTTTAATGATTAACTGAAGGAAAAAGGTAGTTTGAGACAAGTGACAAGCAGGCGATGAGCATGCAAATGTCATTTTTGTATCTAATCGTTCGATTTGGGACATATCGTTTGTGGCAAAAGTTGCAAAATTGTTGAAATTTTCCAATTCGAACGCTTAAACAAAAATGCCCATTTTGAAACTGTTAAAAACGACATCACTCCAATTCGAACGCACTAAAAGAGTATAGTAATAGTAGGTAACTATCCATAAAGGAAGTCATGTGACTAAAGGTAGAATAACAGTCAAAAAATACTTTTTGGCGGGAACTTGCAGAGTGACGTAGCATTTTCATTTTTATTTTCATAAATTTGTGTATTTTGAGTTTTATTGTGTATTTTTGGTGGTATTTTACCCAATAAAGATCATCCATGTGCACCAGTGAAGTGAAATGAAATGAATTATGTGTATCGTGACTTTTCAAGTTGTCTCAAAATGTCCGTGTAGAGTTTTAGTACAATGACCACCATTGTAGTGAAACATGACTTGTATGGACGGTGACTGACTGAGGACTATAATGTGAAGTGATTTATTGTGACTGAAAACTATAATATAACTCGACACTGGCAGAAATGAGCCCTAATTTGGGCTTGGTTGCCAAAATTAAAAATAAGAAGAAGAAGAACAGTCAAAAAATACTTTTTGGCGGGAACTTGCAGAGTGACGTAGCATTTTCATTTTTATTTTCATAAATTTGTATAATTTGAGTTTTATTGTGTATTTTTGGTGGTATTTTACCCAATAAAGATCATCGATGTGCACCAGTGAAGTGAAATGAAATGAATTATGTGTATCGTGACTTTTCAAGTTGTCTCAAAATGTCCGTGAAGAGTTTTAGTACAATGACCACCATTGTAGAAAAACATGACTTTTATGGACGGTGACTGACTGAGGACTATAATGTGAAGTGATTTATTGTGACTGGAAACTATAATAAAACTCGACACTGGCAGAAATGAGCCCTAATTTGGGCTTGGTTGCCAAAATTAAAAATAAGAAGAAGAACAGTCAAAAATGCCAAAAACGATCACAACTGGCGTTCGATTTGGAAAGTTGTGGGCGAAATTGGCGTTTTGAACTGTTTTCGTTCACCGTTCGTTTTGCTTGGAAACAGTTAAAAACGAAATCGTGAACTGCAAATTTTGACCCACCTCCGAGGCAGGGTCGTTTGTGATCATATTTTGACATCTTTGAATCTGACAGATAAGTTTCGGAAAATTCATACGGGAAGCGAAAATTCTAATTTTTATTGTAAAATTTTATAGAAATACTAACAGGTAAGAGAATAATTTGTTAGATTAACTTTGTTTAATGATTAACTGAAGGAAAAAGGTAGGTTGAGACAAGTGACAAGCAGGCGATCAGCATGGAAATGTCATTTTTTTTTATCTAAATGTCGATTTGGGAAATATCGTTTGTGGCAAAAGTTGCAAAATTGTTGAAATTTTCCAATTCGAACGTATAAACAAAAATGCCCATTTTGAAACTGTTAAAAACGACATCACTCCAATTCGAACGCACTATTACTATACTCTTTGGCCATAGTATAGTATGTAGTAGCGTTATATTCTCTTTGGTGTCATCGTCAATGCATCGTCAATCAACCACAGACACAGATCGTGTCACGCCTGGCAATGTTCTAATCAAAATAACCCACTGTATCGAATGACAGTGCAAAGTTCTTACTCGACGTTCTCGCCCCTCTCTTCCTTCCTTCGCCCCCGCCATGACCTATGCCGGCCATTTTATTTTCATTCCATTCCACAGAGTACTTTTTATAACTACCTAGCAATTCCATTCGTCAATATGCACCTACCTGTCATCAAACACGTGTTTGTTTTGATGAGAACTTAAGTTCTTATGTCGATTTATTTCCACCTCTTTTAATCCATAAATTCAGTGTTTTCCGTATTTGTATGACGAGATGTGTTGTATTGATAAATTTCCGCCACTTTAACAACATTTCAATACAGTGATTTCGGCATTTTTAAGTTTCGAAAATGTTGTATGCCCAAGTGCAACAGTTACGCCAAGACGTTAAACTACATCAGTTTTCTATAAGTGAGGAAAATAAGAGACAGTGGATAAAGTGTATTAATTGTGAGACAATAACTTAACAGCGATCCACGCAAATTATATGTTTGTCACCTGAAGAGTGGCGCATATCAAAGCTTGGAGATTTCTTCAGGGAACCCGACAAATATCTTTTTTGAAGCAGGTAAACAACTATCGATCTACAAGTTGACTGTAATAATATAATATCTTATTATTATATGTATTATTCCTAGTCAACTCATAACATTTAAAGCTATAACCCAACCTTTGTGGTTGTGAAGGCATATTAAGTCTGACCCAAAATAAATGCTTGGCAAATGCAGTTATATTGAGATATATATAACACATTAATAACCATGGCTCCACCAGAGTTAGAAATCTATTGTTTTATCCGGTTAGTTCACCCTTATTCCTTATTTATTTTAGCATAGGTTGATGGGCCAGTTGGTTAAGATTCCACCTGTTGCACCGCAGGTCGTGGGTTTGATTCCCACACAGGACATGCATTTGTGTGCATGAACATGTCTGCATGTCCTGAGTCTGGGTGTAATTATGTATATTAAGATTGATTAATTATGTATTTACAAACTAAAAGTAGTATAATAATATGTAGTATATCAGTTATCTGGTTTCCATAGTACTAGCTCTGCTTAAGTTGGGATCAGATGACTGTGTGTGAGGAATGTCCCAGGATATTTATATATAGTTACAGAGATAAATTGCATTTTTTCAGATAACAAGAAAACTGTATGCGGTGATCATAGTTTGTCAAAGAAGCGCCACAATGATCATTCATATTACCAATGAAAGTCGCAAGAACAGAAGTTTTTGGTATGTATACATCATCCAGCACTTTTTGAATAAATTAAAAGAAATAATATAAAAGTAAAATTAAATTAAATTAAAAGTTTACTTTGATTATAAAATTCTACTATGGGTAATGGACATGCCATTTATAGAACAGATCTTTACTCACTGGACTAGAGCATGATGAGGCTGTTTCCACTTTACACAAGAATATTTAACATTCTGTCCATATTGATGATACGTGAACGTTTAGGTTTTAAAATAATAACAGCTCATATAAATTTTCAGATACCTCTGTCCAACCATCAGCTGCGAGCCATCAAAGTAATGCCACATGTGTGTCTCTGAATAACACAATGCAAATGTACTCAGGTAATTTTTTGCCATTTAATTGCAGCGCGCCTAGTTGAGGCGACACATTCCCAGAATGCTGGCTTATACCTCGGTCAGCAGATTACCGTAGCCATTCAACGTGGCAATGCTGCCAGTGTTCTGGGAACGTTACCCACTGGCACGGATTTAGAATAGTTTTATTTTTTAAATATTAGGTTTAGTTTAGAGTATCTCTTTTTTCGTAATCTTATTTAATAATGTATCCCCCTGTCCCCTTTAGATTAAGTGCTGGCTCAGTATCTCCAGCAGTGTGTTCCATTTGTGTAGGCTATTTCTATGTAAAATTTATAGCTGACATAAAAATATAATATTTTTAATGCATAATTAATTACTACACCCAAAATCTTTACCAATAAATTATATATACAAAAAGGCAGATGATAGGAATGCCAGGCTTCCATACTAAAATCTTCAAATCCATTGACTATCTTGTACATAAAAAATAAAACATTTCAAAGATTTTGTCATTATTTTCGGCCACCTTTTTGATATTCTTTGTGACGTTTTAGGACAAAGACACCCTATTATTTTTTGTTTGCATGGGTATCCCCAATCGATGTATATAGGCTTCATCGTATGCCACTATTTGAAAAAATAAAAAAAAACAATATGGAGCCTGAAGATTAAGCTAGGCTCCGATCGAAAATCTTCGCACTCATTTACAGTTACTTTATACTTTGTTTGCAGATATTTTAATGATGCCAACAGCTGTCCAGACCCATCTAGACCGTCACTACAGATAGACTTAAAAATGAAAATTTAAATAAATAATTTATAACTAAATAATTTTGTTTAATTTATTATTATACCATAAGAACCTTTGAAATAAAAAATAATTGTATTTACCTAAAGCCCCGGGGCCCTACATATCATAGGCTGTATGACTATTTTTCATTGTACAATAGTATGGGAATATTAAAAAAAAAAAACGTCATGTTCAAACTCTGCATACGGTTTATCCCCAATGTTCGTCAGATGGCGGTCTGAACTTTAGTTCTCTTGGTAGTTTGTGGATCGTGTTCATCTCGTCGTGTTAACTCTTAGCGTAGCGTTATATTCTCTTTGGTGTTAACTGTGCACTTTTCGACTAAAAATCCTCCCACTTTCGGACTTTCGTGAAAATGAAATTTATTATATTATCCCTTTGTGTTATACTTGCTATCTCAACAGCATATGAAATAACTGACATCGCTTCGGGAAGAATTGAGGTAAGAAAAAAGTATCTATTTACTGATATAATGTTATATCAGTACATAAATGGATATGTATCCCTAAAGGTAAATCTTAGCAAAAAAAAACCCTTCCATTTGATTTTTATTGTATTGCAGACTTGCAGAGGTTGCTCATTAAATCGTTTACCAGAGGTGAAGAAGTTTGTGATGAACGACGCGCCCGGCTACGAGAATATCGAGGTGAAGTTCATAACCGGAGCACCACCAGAACTTGTGTTGCTGGACGAAAACGACCATGAATTGGAACGCCTTCCACTTTCCCAACTAAACCGCGAAGAGTGCAACAATGTATTGAAAGATAGAGGTTTTGTTCAGAGGAACATTAAGGCTGACTTATAAGTATACACTATCTGCAACTAATTGTTATCTAGTTATAATAGCAAAGCATTTAAATCTGACATTCCAAGAGCCTTTGCTAATAAGTGTAATTCGTCACAAAGCAGCTAATGGTATTGTACAGGCAGGAAGTATGACCAGAATGAATAGATAACTTCATTTGATATTTTTTTCATGTTAATGTCAATAGGCCAATGGTTTGAGATAAGAGGAATCAAATTTTATATTATTCAATATATTAGCGACTTTAGTATGTATTTGCAAATGAACCTTCAATACACGTAAGTTTTAAATAAATTTATTGAGTTTTATGTAGAAGTTAGTACCTATATACCTGGCTTTTTAGACTTTTTAAATAAATGAAGTAAGTATTTATACATCTAATGTTGTTTTTATTCACTCACTAGCTGCCCGGCGCGACTTCGTTCGCATAATACCCTACCCTACCCTTCATTTAAACCTTCCCCGGACTTCCACGAATAGTTCAAACCCAAAATTAGCCAAATCGGTTCAGCCATTCTCAAGTTTTAGCGAGACTAACAAACAGCAATTCATTTTTATATATATATAGATAGATATAAGACAAAAATACCATGCTCCTCGGGGGCCTCTCTTAATATTAATCAAACAATCTTAGTTGGCCTCGACAAACATCCCTGAACAAGGCAACCCCAACAGCATCTTAAATTCATTAGATGTGAAGAGCTTTGGAGGATCTGCTAGAATAATTAGCCAAAGTGGCTTGCTTTCCTTGTTGCGTGGTGTATTGTAGATTGCTATCTAAAATAAAACATAGATATAAAACATTATCCATACAAGGTAAAAAAAGGTAGCAAAAATAAAAGTCATTGGTTGGAATAATTTTAAATATATTGTTTTTAAGTGGTGTTCAAGTGATGAGCGTACAGTCGAGATCCTCGTCTCGTCCGTCGGCCACGTTGCGGCGCAGCACGCGCGCCACCACGTCGCCCAGCGCCTCGCGCGCGCCTTCCTCCAGCACCATGGTGCATTGCTTTATACATATACACATTAGTTAATTATAATACATGCTCGTACATTCGAATATTCCCTGACCTGACTTATGGATTAATGTATTTTGCAAGTCAAATGCATACAAATAAATCAGATACGTATATCACGACAGTATTTGGCGGCCTAAATAGTTTTATTAGTGATTATTGTGCGTGTCACAATTTTTTGAATATACCAACTTTAAAAGTGACTAATTAACACATTCAAACTAGAAGAATAGATTTCATATCTAATAGACTGCAGACATATTGCCCTCTACACCTGTCAGGTAGGTAATATAGCAGTAATATAGCTTTATTTCGAATTCTTTTGTTCAAGCATCAAAATAATCATCATAATAGGGGCATGTTATCAGCAACGACATCATTTATATCTTATCTTTGATTGTAAGATTACGGCGAAGAGAGGATTATGCTCAAACAATTCAAATGGTGTTAATGTAGGCACAGCTTTTTTAAACAGTTTCATGATTACGTTAGCAATGTTGAATGACTCAATATTATATACAACATGATTTAGAAATAGTTTTAGAAAAGGAGGGGAATTAATCATACAACAGAATCTCTAAAGAATCTTATAATATACTATAATAATGTTTTAATTTGAAACTAAGTAAATTTAAGCCCCATATAAATCGGTCAGTTAAATATTTTTACGAATATCCAAGTCTTTTGATACTCTTCACACATTCTGATCCTAAACTAAGCAGCGCTTATATTAAGGCAACCGTAGAATAGTTTTTTTTTGCTTTGTAAGTCCCTTCCACTGCTGGTACAAGAACTCCTCTCAACTCGTCTGAAGGGTGTGAAAAGAGCGTTGGAACTGTGTGAGTGGTACCTGCTGTTGCAACCATCTATTGTAACCGTTTACCATCCATCAGGTGGGATGTATGCTTGTTTACTATTTTAGTAGACACTAGCTGGTCTCGGTTTCACCCGCGTGCGTAATTTTTATGCGAGGAACCCAAATTATTTTCTTAAATAAAAGTAGTCTAAATAATTGCTTATAACATCAATTATCTACCAGTGAAAGTTCTGTCAAAATCGGTGCAGCCGTTTCGGAGACTAGCCAGAACAAACAGACAGATTAAAATGTTACTAATTGTTTTTTTGGTATAAGTACCATAATATGGCACTTACCGGAAAGTATATATTATATACTTTCATATGGATTTCGTACAAAGCTGTTATTTTGATATTACAGACACTTCAATATTATTGAATACCTGATAGAACTGTTCATCCTGTGGTAGCCTGAGTACGGCCCTGAGCGCGATCTCGGCGTTGGCCCTGACGTAGGTGTTCTTCTCCTTGGTGCCGTTGACGAGCGCGGGCAGCAGCGCGCGCAGCACGTCGGCGCCGCCGCCCGTGCCACCCGGCGACACGCACGAGCACCGCCCCAGCACCGTGCACGCGCGCGCCATCAGCTGCTTCACCTCGTTGCTGCTGTGGTTCATGCTCTGGAAGTTTACACTTATTATTACAATGGAGTACATGTGAGTTAATGGTGGTGTGAATAAATAAAGTTCAGAGCCAGGTCAAACGCCAGAGCTCATTGGGGAGAGGGGTGAGTGATGCCTCGTGTGTTGCAAGAGTCCAATAGGGTTTGCAGGAAAAAAAAAACTGGTCATCTAATCTCAGGCATTTTTCTTAACTATGTATAGGCCTATAGCAATCTACCCATGGTCAGTGATGATGTGGCCGAAGGTGTTACCACCTCACACACAAAGCTAAAAGAAGGAACTGGCTCTCTTGTGTAGTTGTCGGAACATACCGGTAGGTCAGCTGAGTAAAATTGAACCAAAATCTTATATTCGTATGCCCGGGCCATAAAGGACGGTGACGAAGCCTATGATGGAATGGCTTGCAGTCTACAGTCAAGGTCGTCAAGCTTAGTGATACATACCAGAGATGACAGCAATACT
The DNA here is from genome assembly GCA_947623365.1 of Achlya flavicornis. Lineage (NCBI taxonomy): Eukaryota > Metazoa > Arthropoda > Insecta > Lepidoptera > Drepanidae > Achlya > Achlya flavicornis. Next base: position 665,968 of record OX392472.1, read on the forward strand.
CTATGCACGATCTTAGGACTGTTTGTCTGAATGGGTAGAAAACATAGCAAAGCCACTGACCCTAACAAACTGTGAGAGAATAGCGGGCGGCACAGGTCGATCATTGAGCAGGAGGTACCGCATGAGGTACCCGATGCCGCGTATGCCGTTGCACGCGACCGGTATCTTGTCGCTGGCGAGGTGCGCGAGCAGCGCGCGCTCGATCTTGTCCTCGAACGCGTCGCGGTACACGTGCTCCGGGGACTCCTTCAGCGCCACGAACAGCGCGCACGACCGCCCGTACAGCAGGAGCCAGTCGTCCGATACTGTGCTCTGATTACAAACATACAATCCACATTAATACACAAAATATTATATATAATAAAAGATAATAAAATTTTACTAGTTGGGCTTAAAAATCCTCAGCACAGTATGTGCTGTTGCAGTATAGAGGACGGACATTTGAGACGGGTCAGTAAGGGTAGCTACCTTAAGGGTTGAAGCCACGCGAATATGGCCTTAGGAGACTGTCCTTAATTTATGAGTTATTGCTTTCGGCATTCATGTTCATTTTCCCTACAAAATGTATGGGATTTTATTTTCGCTTTCTGACGATTTAGTACCCTAATCTAACTTGACCTCATACAGATTTTTGATCTTTGTTAGAGACAGGATCGATTAAGCTATTTTTTTTTACGAAAATCTCCGTTTTCTCGCTGACCGTGCATTTTTTTTTAATGCTGTAAATGCCGATAGCAATAAGTCAAAAAGTAAGGGATAAAAATTGGTGACCACTAACCTGGTTGGTGGCGGCGGCGAGCACGTGGTGCAGCAGCGCGGCGTCGCGGTGGTGGGGCGGCAGGCAGCGCACGAGCGCGCCCACGCACCCGCCCACCGCGCGCAGCACGCCCTCCTCGGGGCTCGCCAGGAACTGTCGGAGTGTCCACTAACCTGGTTGGTGGCGGCGGCGAGCACGTGGTGCAGCAGCGCGGCGTCGCGGTGGTGGGGCGGCAGGCAGCGCACGAGCGCGCCCACGCACCCGCCCACCGCGCGCAGCACGCCCTCCTCGGGGCTCGCCAGGAACTGTCGGAGTGTCCACTAACCTGGTTGGTGGCGGCGGCGAGCACGTGGTGCAGCAGCGCGGCGTCGCGGTGGTGGGGCGGCAGGCAGCGCACGAGCGCGCCCACGCACCCGCCCACCGCGCGCAGCACGCCCTCCTCGGGGCTCGCCAGGAACTGTCGGAGTGTCCACTAACCTGGTTGGTGGCGGCGGCGAGCACGTGGTGCAGCAGCGCGGCGTCGCGGTGGTGGGGCGGCAGGCAGCGCACGAGCGCGCCCACGCACCCGCCCACCGCGCGCAGCACGCCCTCCTCGGGGCTCGCCAGGAACTGTCGGAGTGTCCACTAACCTGGTTGGTGGCGGCGGCGAGCACGTGGTGCAGCAGCGCGGCGTCGCGGTGGTGGGGCGGCAGGCAGCGCACGAGCGCGCCCACGCACCCGCCCACCGCGCGCAGCACGCCCTCCTCGGGGCTCGCCAGGAACTGTCGGAGTGTCCACTAACCTGGTTGGTGGCGGCGGCGAGCACGTGGTGCAGCAGCGCGGCGTCGCGGTGGTGGGGCGGCAGGCAGCGCACGAGCGCGCCCACGCACCCGCCCACCGCGCGCAGCACGCCCTCCTCGGGGCTCGCCAGGAACTGTCGGAGTGTCCACTAACCTGGTTGGTGGCGGCGGCGAGCACGTGGTGCAGCAGCGCGGCGTCGCGGTGGTGGGGCGGCAGGCAGCGCACGAGCGCGCCCACGCACCCGCCCACCGCGCGCAGCACGCCCTCCTCGGGGCTCGCCAGGAACGACGGCGTCGTCAGCGTCGCCAGCACGCTCAGCGCGAGCGCCTCCGTCATCTTGTCGCCGCCCACCATTATTATGTTGCGCATCGCCTGTACACATGTTCATTATATTTTAAACACAAGTTTCATGGATATTTAGCATTTTTGGGTCTAGTAGTAGTTAGCTCAGTACATTTGGATTGTAGTTGATGTTGGAGTGCGTAGAGAAACCACCTGTGAAGTATAAATGGTATACTTCACAGGTGACTATATTCACAGTAAATGTTTGGTGATTCCTCTTGATGTTGTTGATGAACTCTAGTAAAAAATAAATAAAGAAACCTTAATGTGACGCAAAAAGGTTAATTTTCTCCAACAGCACAAGGGATTCCTAATTATCGAGTGATAGTTCGATTACCTAGTGAAAATAGCGATCTAATCTGATTGAATGAGTAAATACTCATAATGTTTATAAATATAATAAAATATACTATTAGCTTCATTAAGAACAATAATGGCAAGTAGAGACCTGCAGCATGGTCTCCCTGATGGCAGGGTCCTCGGCAGCCTTGACGCCGTTGTGCATCTCGACGAAGAGCAGGTCGGTCCGGGTGTGGATGACGACGAGCTGCGAGAGCGCCACGCCCGCCTTGATGCGCACGGCGCGGTTCGGGTCGTACAGCGCCTTCAGGAACGTCGTCTGCAGCTGTGGCAGGAACTGCTTCAGCATCACGCCCACCTGGATAAACAAAATAGAACCTGAAGTAACTGGAATATTTGGAACAAATATTAATAACACCAGTTCAGAGAACAGCCGCCATCTGAACAATCTAGGCAGCAAACAAAATTTTTGGTTTTTTTTTTCCTGTACTGACTTCTTCTTTCAATGGAGTTCCAAGGAGAATATGTTACTAGATTTTGGATTTTGACCATCAAGAGTATAGAAAACTCATTACAAATATAAGTAGACACTTTGGGTATGACGGCAGCCAGTAACCAGTGTCTCTAATAAATACTATGGAGCTGTGATAATCACAATGATTGAAGATATAGTGAGGGAGTTAGTCCACAAGATACCTTAGACAGCAAGGAGGCGAGTGTCTCGAGCACTGCAGCCTTGACGCTGGAGTTGAACCTGTCTCCGAGGATGCGGATGAGGGGCCCGGTGATGTGCACCACGGAGGGCTGGATGGCGGCCGGCGACGTCAGCTTGATCACCTCGCCCAACATCAGCGCCGCGTTCTCCTTGTCCTCGGGGAGGCCGTTCAGGATCGATTCGCGGAATAGAGGTAAGATTGGTGCTATGCCCTGCGGATTATCATTTATCATTAGCTTAAATCAAATAAATGAGAAACTGGTGCTTTAAAAAGGGCCACATTTAAAATGGTTTCCCACAATGAGGGTCAGAAAGACAATGGTCCATAAGCACATAGCCGGTCGATGAATTCACATGGCTTGGTGTCCTTAAGATGTTTTACTCATCGAAAACTTGAGATTTATCGTACAATATACCTGTCAAATTCACGATATCGATCTGTTAAGTGTGTATCAAATGTATGGCGTGATGTGCCATGAGGATGTCTAATGTGTTGGATTGACGTCCTACAACTTCATAACGCACGATATTAGTCGAGCAGCGCATATTGTTTCCCATATAAGCACATAAGATTGTTTGGCAGCTCTTTTATGACACAATTTGGATGTGGAGAATAAAAGCCAATATAGTCAGATTGTCCAAAACTAATTACTATTGTAATTGCGAGTGTCTTGCCGGATTCTTCTCAGTTGAAGGCCTACTTCCGAACCGATTGTAACTTCAGTAAATTAACCTTCATAAGTGCCCATCTGAGCCCTGAGGCCTAAATAAAATTGATGGCTTTTACTTATAATGAACATTTAAAAATACAAACATACCTTAGGCAAACAGAATCCAGGCAGCAGGTCCCCCTTGAGGTCTTGTGTGGCGTACCTGATGGCGTGCCTGACATCGGAGACGTGGTGTATCTGCCGCTCGGGGTCGAGTGTGCGCGTGAGCGCGCCGAGCGCCTCCCAGGCCATCACCACCACCTCCTGGTCGGGCTCGGCGAACAGCGCCACCAGCCCGCGGATCAGCTGCGGCACGTGCGCGTTCAGCTCGGCGCGCGTGTGCGACACGTACGCGCACAGCAGCGACGCCGCCGCGCGACGCTTGTCGCCCGAGCTCGCGCGGATCGTTTCTAGCAGCGTGTCGATTATGCTGTGCCACACATAAGTTGTGTTGTTACAGCGACCAGAAAATAACGGTTCGGTAGGTTTGGAGGAAAAGATTCTATATATATAAAAAAATACTTCATGTTATTGGTAATATTGAAAGACATTAAAAATCTTCTCTCTCCATGATTTTTAAACATACTAAAAATAAACAAGAACCCACAAAGACATACACAACAAAGCGTGTTTTCGTCGATGAGCAGCTCGACTGGGAAAGTACCTCAACCTTACAGAACACCGCAGCCAAATAACTGAATGTAGTGTTCCTGCGCGTGAGTAAAGTCACCAGTGATCATCAGGGAGGGAGGAAGAGTTGCAAGCGTCGTAACCGCTTATCACCAAGTGAACCGCATGCTTATTTGCCGACTTAGTAGTATAAAAAATACCCTTACCATCTAACACCAGCGGGATCAGCGACAGGCAGTAGCGCATCCCTGCAGTGCTCCAGCTCCCTGCCCTCGTCGGGCATGCCCCTCGCAGTGAGCAGCGCGTTGAGCAGCGCCGGCAGCACCCGCGGCAGATGCCGGCCGAGCGCGCCGCCCGCGGCCGCCGCCAGCGCGGACAGCGCGCGGGTGTCCACCGCGCCGGTACCGCCCGTCAGTACCGGAACTAGGTACGGGAGGACTGCGCGGGATTTTATTGCCATTATCTGTGGGGTGTAAGAAAATTCATTAGATTTTCATTTATTATTGTGTCTGTAACTAGGAAAATCTGATCTCGTTTTATTTTAACTTTTTTATGAAATTGAATTACCTAAATATTTAAATCTATAGGTCATAAACGGATCGGTTAACTATAAATTGTGTATTTGAATCCAGTTTCTAGATCAATATATTTCGATCGACTTCAGTGTGAGTGATACTAAGACATTTACTATGGTAAAATCTATTCAATAACCATATTTATTTGGTAAAAGACCCTTCCAGCATTAAGGACATATTAAGAACTTTTTGATTTGTTCTCACACTAAAGACAAAATACAATTAACTTTTTCATTTCAATAAACTGAGGTGGACCGACGACCTGTTCAGGGTCGCTGGGCTCCGATGGATGCAAGCGACCCAAAACCGTTCTAAGTTAATGAGAGAGACCTATATTCAGCAGTGGAAGTGATATGATGATGATGATTTCAATAAACAAATATCTGCAGATAAGAATTGGTCCTTCGATCCGGACAAATATTTATTTAGCTATTTTTACCAACCCTTACTGGTTGTATTTTCTAAATACCTCTCACACGTGGCACATATGCATTAATGATCATCTATAGAGTATACCTGTTTGAGTCCATCGAGCGCGGCGTCCGCCCGCTCCAGGTCGGGGTCGTTGAGCTGGTCCAGCATCTGCGGCAGGATGTCGTCGAGCGCCTTGTTGCCGATGGTGGCGTGCAGGCTGTCGAACGTGCGCGCCGCCGCCACGCGCACCTCCGCCAGCGGGTCGCACAGCGCCGTGCGCACTGTCGGCACCTACACAACACACACAACACTACAATACTCTAATCGTCTTATTGTAATTTAACCAAAGAGCTTTTAACAGATCACATCTATGAGAGACAAAAAATGTGCAGCAATGTGTACCTCAAAGGAAACCCTGAAGGTTTTCTTTCATTGAGAGGAGTCAGCAATAAGCTAACATATTATTCGTCAACAACGTGGGAAAATTTGGAGTATCTACTTAATTTTGCAATTCATAGTTTTCTTTACTGCTTGGTAGATTTTATGCATTAGATAGATAAATAGATAATACTTTATTGTCACACCAAAAAGAAAAGAAACAAATTTAAAAAAAACTTAAAAATAATAATTAAAGTGCTACAATGGGCAGCCTTATCATTAAAAGTGATCTCTAGCATTAGTGATTGTGTGAGATTTTATACAACCAAATTGAGAACCTTCTCCTTTTTTGAAGTCGGTTAAAAGAGTAGCGTGTAATATCATAAATGTGTCTGACCAGTCCATCAGCGAAGCTAAGTACGGCGTCGCGGGAGGTGGAGGCCAGGATCTCTCCCAGGCCGATGCACACGCCCTGCCGCTGGTCCGCGCGGTCCGACCGCAGACCGCGCTCCAGGATCGGCACTATCTCTGGCAGGACGCGTTCACCCAGCTAAACAAACATACACAAGTAATTGTTATATAGAGACTCACCCAGGATTAAGAAAGTCACAAAAATAATGTTTTTTGTATAAATTGCCAGTAAATAGTATCTGAAATCAGTTCTCACCTTGCGCACTAGATCGCCGAGTGTTCTCGCGGCGACCTGTCTCTTGTCGTAGCTGGTGGAGGCTAGACATCCGAGCAGCAGACCGAACAGCGTCGGCAGGATCTCGCGCAGGGTCTTCGGAGTATTTGTTACTACCACCTGTCAATCAATTCATACAGTAACTAAGTAGAAATATTATCAAGTTTGTTGTAAAAATTGTGTCTTTATGAAAATATATTTTTGAAATGGCGATTAGAACTCAATTCGTGTTAGCATCCTTACAAAGGGTACTAAATCGAGGACTGACCTTCCACACGTGCAGCGCCGCCTGTCGCACCATGAGCGCAACATCACTCCTGCCCATATAAAGTCCAGCCAGCACTCTGTTCCTGCGCTCGTTGCCGAGCGCGTTCATGATCGCCTTGTGCGAGTGCTCCGTGCCAAAGTTATCGTCCTCCGAGGCCGTCTCCGTGCTCATCTTGCCCGACACACCGGATATACGGTACAATAGATCACCGAGTAGCTGCACCGAGCTGTATCTAATACGCCAGTTATCGTCGAATAATCCCCGCTCTAACTCCGGTAGAAGTAGAGTAATGGCCGACTCCGCGTAGAGGTTGACGATCCTCTGGCCGGCCTTGAGCGCGGTCTCCCGCACGTACTCGTTCTCGTCGGCCAGCGCCTGGAGGATGGGGTTGATGATCTGCCCGATGTAGGGCAAGAACTCGTCGGTGAACGCGCCCGGCATGTAGATGAACATCATGATGTAGCCGTCCTTCACGTGCGGCGCGATGTCCGTGCGCTCCGCGGTCGCTATTATATCTGTTGGGAGGACGGACATTCGTTTCATTAATAGTATGATGGATGAATAATTGTTAATTGAGGAAAAGCTAAGGTAAAGTACTGACACCGATATTAACTGACGATTAAAGTTTCAGAGCTACCTTACATTATGAATCGATAATGATGCTGAAGCTATAAGAGTTGGAGGAATATATTTCGGATGACCTGTGTTGTATGACAGTTACAATTATTAATGAGTCAGTTTACAGTGTTATTTTTCACCTTAGACAGTTTTACTTGTACATGTGCACTATATAACAATTATTAATATTATAACATATCAATATAATAGTACCTTTTTCTTCTTTTAAAAAAATATAAAAATAAGTTGTGTTATTATATGTTCATTTTTTATACTAGTAACGATTTGTTAAATTATATGATGTGTTTATCAGTGAGGACCTCTAAATGGCTCCCACATTTTTTATATTAATATATGTACACAATGTTGTAAGCTGTTGGTCCTCCAACTAAAATAAATAAATATAAAAAGAATGAAACAAGAGGGTCAGGCTCAAAATCATCAGAAACGAATAAACATATAGTTGGCTGCTTGTCTGCTGGAGCGGAGTGCTGTGATGCTGGGGAAATATGGATCGGTACAATTTCACAAAACGTGAATTATGTGCAATTTAATTGGTTCATATTTTCCCAAGTCTAGTGCTGCGAAGGTTGTGTAGCTGATACATACCAGGCATGATCTTATGCAGCTTGTGCACGCCGAGGCCGGCGACGACCTCGGAGAGGCCCTGCGCGGCGCCGGAGCGGTCCACGCTGCTGGACTCCGACGTGAGGGTGTGCATCAGCCACGGCAGCAGCTCCTCGAAGCTGCTCTCGCCCATGCCCTTCACCATCGCGCCTAATGCACGAGCTGACACTGAACGCACCTACACGACAAATGGACAATCAGCAATATGAGTTAGTCTGGTCGCCATCAAACACTTTTGTAGGAGGGATTGCCTGTAAATTGAGCGAAATCTCGAAGTTGCCAGCAGAGATGGCTACCGAAAGTTATCCTGGGTTGAGGGGTGTATCGCAATCTAATGAGAGTATATTTTATGCTTTTCATAATAAAAGATGAAGGGGATCTTTCTAGTTCTCGCATAATTGATTGATAGCCTATTGAGGTATTGACCAAGGAAAACCAATCTGTGTTGTGGATCCTTACCTCAGGCACAGGATCAAGCAGCGAGCTCTTGAGACCAGGTATGATAGCCGGCAGGTAGGGCATGAGATCCTTCTGGTCGGTGAGCGAGTACATGTTGCCGATGATCTGCGCGGCCATCTTGCGCGTCTCCGTGCTGCGGTCGAGGAAGGCGCGCTGCACGACCGGCATCATCAGCGCCAGCGACGGCGCGTCGATGAAGTGCACGAACTTCGTGTCCAACAACGTCTGGAGACACGCCGACGTCTTGTTCGACGGGTCCTGCAGAGCTTGGAGGAGGACCGGGACGATTGCTGTAAGGAGGACACATGACATGTGAAATATGTACAATGTATGTGTATGTATATGTGTAATTTGACGGGCCAGTTGGCGCAGTTGGTTAAGATTCACCTTACGCGGCCGCAGGTCGTGGGTTCGATTCCCACACAGGATATGCATTTGTGTGCATGAACATGTCTGTATGTCCTGAGCCTGGGTGTAATTATGTATATTAAGTATTTATTTACAAACAAAAAGTAGTATGTGTATTATATCAGTCATCTGGTTTCCATAGTACAAGCTCTGCTTAGTTTGGGATCAGATGACCTTGTGTGAGGAATGTCCCAGGATATTTATGAACCACGTTGGGTGTCATAAAAGGCGAAAGGTTCGTTTCGTGTTGTACCCTGTATCTCTGGGTTCCTGATGACGGAGCCGATGACCTTGAGCGCCTCTGCGCCGGCCTCCTGCACGCGCATGTGGCTGTCGCTCAGCACCTCGATCAGCTTCGGCACGATGGAGGGCAGGCACGACGACAGCTGCTTCGGGGCGCAGTACGCCATGGCGCCCAGTAGCTCGATCGAGCCTGCGCAACAAAGTCAAATATAAAAGCATACATTTACAAAACATACTATAAAGGTTTTTTGGCGGGAACTTGTTGAGTGACGTTGCGTTTTTAATTTTATTTTCATAAATTTATGTATTTTGAGTTTTATTGTGTATTTTTGGTAGTATTTTACCCAATCAAGATCATCCATGTGCACCAGTGATGTGAAATGAATTATGTGTATCGTGACTTTTCAAGTTGTCTCAAAAAGTCCGTGAAGAGTGTTAAAACAAGACTTTTATGGACGGTGATTGACCGAGGACTATAATGTGAAGTGATTTATTGTGACTGGAAACTATAATATAACTCGACACTGGCAGAAACGAGCCCAAATTTGGGCTTGGCTGCCAAAATAAGAAGAAAGGTATGAATGGAGACAGTAGAGCGCAGAAGATACTAACCAGCCTTAGTCCTCCAGTTGTCGTCCTGCAGCGCCTGTAGCAGCGAGGGCAGCACCAGCTTGACGCCGTGCGCGCTGAGCTTGCTCATGATGAGCTTGGCGGTGTCGTCGGCGGCGGCGCGCACGTACTGCGAGGTGTCGCCGAAGCACAGCAGCAGGTGCGGTAGCACGTGCACTATGTACGGCTCGAACAGACGCCCCAGCTTGTAGCAGAGCATCTCGAAACCGAACAGGGCGCCTACGTGAGAACAGTTAAAATTTGTTTTAATCCACTGGCTCGCGCGTCCCTAAATTATATATGAACAAAATAGAATTTCAAGAATTGCTTTTGCTTTCTCGTCCTGGAGTTATGTTACTATGTTTTAAATAAATCGTTGACAAATTCACGAAATTTTTACCTTCACGATATTTGTAGTTTTTCTTCTCCTGTATAGCTTCAGTAAGTTTTCCCATCACATCGAGTTGCTTCAACGACAAAATACCGAGGCCTTTGATGATTCCGGCTATTCCGTACGCAGCACCCTAAACACAAACATGTGATTACTAACTCTATTTATAACGTTTTAAGCTACATTTTACAGTGAGTTACATACCTTCCTATCACCGTATTTTTCAGCAGTAAGCAGTTGTTTCATGAGCTTGTTCATGATTGTGGGGATCTCTTCTTCAAGGGCAGGTGAACTGACCAAATGTGGGAGACAGTTGCTCACGGCTTCTTGTACCTGAATAGTAAGGTCGTAACAGGGATGGATAAGTTATAACAATTTCATTAATCGGGGAAGATCGTCCTGCCAACTTATTAACTTGCCGTTGCGCGTATTGAGTTACTGTAGCCACATAATTATTTCCTAACACTGCACGATCTAGGTAGACTTTATCCCACTTATTAATAACTAAGGTGTAAGTAAGTCTTGTAACACCAAGGTATTAAGATAGCCCCAGCCCTTTTTAGAGTTCCGTAGCCAAATGGCAAAAAACGGAAACCTTATAGATTCGTCATGTCTGTCTGTCTGTCTGTCCGTCCGTATGTCACAGCCATTTCTTTCCGAAACTATAAGAACTATAATGTTGATACTTGGTAAGTAGATATATTCTGTAAACCACATTAAGATTTTCACACTAAAATAGAAAAAAAAACAAAAAAAATTGGGGGTACATACATAGAACTGAAACTCATTTTTTTTTAACAAAACCTATAAGTGTGGGGTGTCTATGGATAGGTCTTCAGAAATGATATCGAGGTTCCTAATATAATTTTTTCTAAACTGAATAGTTTGCGCGAGACACACTTCCAAAGTGGTAAAATGTGTGTCCCCCCCCCCCTGTAACTTCTAAAATAAGAGAATGATAAATCTATAAAAAATATATGATGTACATTACGATGCAAACTACCAACGAAAATTGGTTTGAACGAGATCTAGTAAGTAGTTTTTTTTAATACGTCATAAATTGAAATCCATATCAAATACTCAGTATATATACCTACAGGTTTGTACGGAACCCTCGGTGCGCGTGTCTGACTCGCACTTGGCCGGTTTTTGTTTATATGACATTAAAAAGTGATGGATATATTTAAAACCTAGGTATTACTATACTTGACTTACACCTCATTTATTAATAAGGGGGTATTTGTTCATTTACCTGATGATACTTGTTCACCGTCATCTATCGAGTGTAAAATCAGGGGATTGCCAACATGTTGCTGACCTTACAAGAGCTATTTTTGCGCCTCTTTTGAAGAACTCTATATCGTAGCGCTGATATTAAACGGGAGCCTTTTTAACATCCTTATGAATCGCAAAAAGAACGCCCTAGCACCAATGATATTATAAGTAAAGACGTAGATAGGTTACCTACACAAGATTTGAACTTCATAAATGGCACACTGTCATACATGTCGTGTCGTTAACGGTCTGATGTGACTCATAGTTAAAGTGGGATCTTTTTTTTTTATACAACTTAGTCGGTAAACAAGCATACGGCCCACCTGATGGTTACCGTAGCCATATGGACGCTTGCAACACATGAAGCATCGCTCACGCGTTACCGACCTTTCCCCCCTCCCTTATGAGCTCTGGCGACCTTATTCACGCGCAGGAACACAACTACCTCTACCTCTTTTACTTATTAAATCATTGCCTAGAACGTCGTACACTGCTAAACATGTTGCTTACTCGACCGCAAGCAGTTTTTTTTTTTTTGATAACGATACATTCCACCCAATGGAGTGTCAGGGGCTTATAATGTTGATGTATTGACCTGCTGGCTGGGTGTGGAGAGTGCAGCGACCAGGCGCAGTGTGATGGGGCGCACCCTCGCGTCGCCCGGCGCCAGGTGGCGCGCCAGCGAGCCCACCAGCAGCACCACGCTCTGCCGCACCGAGTCGTACAGACCAGACTTCGGCGCTTTGTCCAGGAAGTTCTCGAATACCGGCAGCTGGCTGCTTAGGGTCTCCTACGAATGGAATATCAGTGTCAACGGTACGGGTACGATATTATACGGGTTAGATTTTTGGTCAATTGAGTCGCTGACACCATTGCAACAGCAAAATTTACCTATTTTCGGCATTAATCTTAGTTATTTGTCCATTTAAAATAACTTTTTTTGATATGAGCACACCGTGATATTAAAATGGATTTGCACCAAAATTAAATTTCATAATAAAATCGAGTTTAACTTTTTTTTTGTACTACTAAGGAAGCAAACAAGCATACGGCCCGCCTGATAGCGGTTACCGTAGCCTATGGACACTTGCAACACCAGGGGTATCACTCGCGCGTTATCGAACAACAATCTATGTTGTAATCTGTTAACATTACAATAAAGTTTTGAAACAAAATGTCCCAATGATACCTAAAAATATTATTGAATGATTGAAAGATCCTGAATTTTGAGTTTTTTTTTATACAACTTAGTCGGTAAACAAGCAAACGGCCCGCCTGATGGTAAACGGTTACCGTAGCCATATGGACGCTTGCAACACAAAAAGCATCGCTCACGCGTTACCGACCTTTCCTCCCTCCCCTATGAGCTCTGGTGACCTTACTCACGCGCAGGAACACTACTTTACAGAACATAAAGTTATTTGGCTGCGGTATTCTGTAAGGTGGAGGTACTTCCCCAGTCGAGCTGCTCTTTTAGCGAATATACGCCATGCTCTACCTCTCTCGAACACGATGCATTCCAAGAAAAAAAAAGAGCAGCATAAAATGACGAACCTTCCCATGTATATCAACGATGGCCATGGCCGCGTTGAGCATCTCGGCGCGCACCCGCTCGCTGCGGTCGGCGAGCGCGACCTCGACGAAGAAGCGCATGAGCGTGGCGACGTGCGCGGGCCGCAGCCGCGGCGCCAGCGCGCGCAGCGCCAGCGCCGTGCCGCGCCGCGCGTCGCACTCGTCCACCGCGCTCTCCACCACGTGGCCGAACTGGTCCAGCCGTGCCGGGATCAACTGCACACACGCACACACACCCATCATTATTATTAAACTACTCCCTCTGTGAGTTACACCTAGCGAGTCTCGATAATGACTCCACAATTTTGAAATAAACCAAATAAAATATCGACATAAAAATCAATATACTATCGCACATATACTCGCGTCCTTCGAAATAACCTTCGAATCGAACTTACGGTTCGAGTCAATACGAACAGTCCCGTCCCGACCAATCAAAGCTCTAGTTGACTGGTTTTCCTTCTAAATATGCCTCGAAAAGACAGAATAACGTATTCGTAGTATATTTCGTTTGGGTTCGAATTGGCTCTCTGCTCACATTTCACGAGAATGGGTTCAGAAATACGACCTGTAGAAGAGACATATGGGGAGATCCTTGGGACACTGGACAGACAGATAAAGAAAGCATTTTTGCAAAGTTGAAACGGAGACACTTTGCGATCGCTCGGTCAAACAGAAATGAAGCATTCGCTTAAAATTCAATTGGGTACATGTATTTTTTGTGTAAATGTTATCCACTTCCAGTCTACAGAACAAAGCAAACTTGAAAACCGTTTTATCGAATTAGGTTACGATCCATCACGCACGTAATTGAAAAGCGAAAGTAATGAGATGAGTAATATCGCCTCGTTCATAAAAAAAATTACACTTCGAGCGTGCGTTATCGTTATAAAGAGTTTTTGATAAACTAAAAATCCGTGTAAACATAATAGTAGGTATAGAGAGGCGAATCAAAATCAGGAAAAATATAATTTCCTGCAAAAGTTTACCTTTTTTAATATAATTCCTCATTGAAAAGATCTGACTCCAGCAAATGATCATAATCTGGTTCATTCTAAATGCCAAGAACGCCTTAACTTCGAAGCTAAAGGAACTCGAGGAGTCGAAGCTCGGGTCTAATCTCATTGACCAATGAAAACTGAAATTCAATTCTACTTCAACTCACCGGCAGTTTACTAGTGTATGTGTCCTGCAGCTGCTGCAACACTTGTTCCCCGTCGCTGTCGGCGCGCTCGACGAGGTGTGCGAGCGCTGAAGCGGCTGCGTGCTGCACCGGCTCCGCGGGGTGCTGCACCTCCTCCAGCATCATGTCCACTAGCTCCGGCTCGCGGCTCCATTGCTGAGCAAGCGGGAGCTTTGACCAGAGCTCTTCAGCTAATTTCCTATAAGTGTCATTGAATAAGAAATTGAAGAGATTAGTGTGGCTCCTATAACCAATTTGCATCAGAGACCGACACAATATGATATTTACTGACAAATTCGCGACTCAAAGTGTGTTCCGACAGCTGCACTTGAGAGCCAGTTTCTTGTAGGCTTTGTGTGCTTACCACCTTCGGCCACATCATCATTATCAGAGATGGTGGCCCGGGCGGGAAGTGTCAAATAAATAAATATAGTAAGGGGCACGAGTCGTGAACACAGATTGACAGCTGCGCAGTAGTTCATTTGTCGGTCTGTTTGAAGCAGGGGGGAGCGCCGAGCTGCACACAATTGGTTCATCAGTCGATGCTCATCGTCTATTAGATTCTCGCGTGTCATTTGGCTACTGTGATTTGGACAAAGGTGTAGATGCGCGAACTTGCCCCCACTACTGCCTATCTGTGCTCACCATTCGTACCTCGTACTGTAACTAGGTTTTAAACATATCCGTCAATTTCTAATGTCATATAAACAATAAGGGCTGAGGCTATCTCAATACCTGGGTATTACAAGACTGACTTACACCTTATTTATTAATAAGGGGGTTAGAGATTACAGCTCCAAGAAATAGTTTGACACCATTTCGCTTCAACTGACACAATGTCCATAGATCGATCGAAAAAATGACAGAGCTGAATGAAGACAGAATTAGATAGGAAAATAGTTCGTGAGAAAAGGTCATTTTTATCAGCAATGAGGCCTACAATGCAAGAACACAACTCGCTTAGGGAATGTCCTGTCTAGTTGTACATATTATCTCAGTGATGATGTAGTTATAGTATAGTAATAAGTTTTGGTTGGATTTTCCATTAAATAACAAAAGTATGTGATATACTGCGATTTTTAGGCATTGAAACTATTTCATTGGACTTATTAGTTGGTATATTTAAAGACTAAACTGTAAAAGGAGATTTTTATAGTACAACATGTCGACACGTCCTACGTTAACCAATGTATGTGCCTGTTACACCAAAGTGTTTTTATTGCATTTTGGAGCTCTACGTATCCGAATCTACAAGACGTATTAATTTTTTTTTTAATTTTCCTATCAGAACATACTTTTTTCTCAAACGTATAAGTATTTATCTGCATTAGCGGTTCAAAACGCACAGCGAATAAGCGTGTGAGATCCAGTTAAACACTTTAACGTGGGGGGAACGCGGTGCGGTACGTGGTCAACTGCCACTCCCTCACTTCTTCTACGGACAGCGACTGAGGTGCGCGTACGTTTCGTAATAATATTTCTATCGCTGCAAATATTTCTAAACCACATACGGATAGAAATATTTAAATGTATGGAATGAAGAAATTAAAACCACAATAGCGCTGTAATACAAATATTTAAAACACGTTACATAGAAGTAGTAAAAAGTTCATGAAGTTTTTTTTTTGTATATTTTGTTTTGTCCACGTACAACAGTGTAACTACGTAGGTACACACTTATTCAATGTGATTCAGTATGGTTGCAAATTCCATCTAGGCACTTATACACTTGTTCATTGGAAAGTTGTTCAATCGAAATTAATTATCTAGACACTTACTCACTTGTACATTGAAAAGTTGTTAGATCGAAATAAGTTATTTAGCACTTACATAATTGTACATTAGAAAGATATCTAGTCATAGTTTTATATCTGTTCACTTAGACAGTTATACAATATTTAAAATCATGTCTTATTGTTAACCGACTTCAAAAAAAGGATGTTCTATGTTTTATTATACCACTAAGATAGCAAATAAACATACAGCCCGCCTGATGGTAAGCGGTTACCGTAGCCTATGGACGCTTCCAACACAGGGGTATCAATCACGCGTTGCGACCCTGCAAAAATCTCTTCACACCCTTTTCGAAGAGCCCCATGCTGAATTCTCTTGGGAAAACCAAGCTGCTGCTGCAGCTGGGAGCTCATTCCACAACCTGAGTGTCTGTGGTAGGATGCTCCGTTGAAAGCGCATAGTACGAAACCATTTCGGTTCCAATGTATGAGGTTGGAGAACCCGTCGATGGCGAGAGTTGCGAAGGTAGAAGCTAGATGTGGGCATCAGTTAAAAAAAAAAAAATTAACACTATCGGTTGTATAAGCGGTAGAATACACATAAGGAGGCAAAGTCTCTCCTAAGGCTAACGGGCTCTAAATCATTTGTGAGCTCGGGATCGTCGACAATACTAATGGCACACTGCTGACTGAGTCTACAGGCCCAAGCTGGTATCCAAGTACTCCATATGAGGTCGGACTTGCGGCTTGTAAAGTTGCAGACTTTGCCCCTATGAGAAGAACTGCTTCGCTCTATAAAGCACTCACGAGTTTTTTGGATGCCAGTTTGACTTTGTCTACGAGACGACTATGGAACGGAACGTCGTTACAAATATCGATGCCAAGGATTCCGATACTTTTTGTGATGTCGGAGACGTGTTCTGGAATTGAGAGCTACAGCAAATAGGGTTTTTTTTTGTGGTGAACGCGCAGGCTTGTGTGTTAGTGGAGTTAAAATGCACTACGTTCAGGCAAACCCAATCGGAGACACTAGTTAGTGTATTCTCGATTTCAGACAAAAGTCGTTCGTGGCTTTCCTCCACTATGGAACGAGGAATATTTGCACAGCTTGTTTAAAAAGCTGTACATTCGATTACGTTCGCATAACAATTAATACTATCAATAGACAGTATATCATTCATTGACATGCATGCAGCAGGAACAGTGTTGGGGTAAGCACAAGTTTTTGTAGGACGCTGGCATTTATGTACATGCTGTCAGAGAAGCTACCATCAACGACGGCTATTATGCATCTACAGAAAGTTGGCGACCGATTTGCATAATCACTCGGGAAACCCTGTATGATGAGGTTGTTTAGTTAGAGGACCCTGTTGCCAGACCCGATCGAATGCTTTGGCCACATCTAGGCTCAACGCCAATGCCTCACACTAAGTCTCAATGGCGATTGATGATCAACGTGTGAGATAAACTACAAGGTCACCAGCCTAGTGACTATGGTGGAAGCCGTATATTCAGTCGCTCAATAAATCGTGATCCTCTAGGTATCTCAAGAGTTGCGTGTTGGTCACTCGTTTCATCATTTTGGAGAGAAAGGAGGTGATAGTGATAGGTCTGTAATTAGCACATCTGATTTGTCGCTTTTTTTGAGCACACAAGGTGTAAGAAAGAAATAAGATTTATTCTGGACAACACACAACATTACATTAAAGACTGTAGAAATTACAAAAAACAAGAATTAAAGAAAACAAACAGAACTGTACTGTGTGTACGTGCACAGTCTTCCACGAAGACGGGACTTTTTCAAGTAGGAAAGCGCAAAAAGGCGCGTTAGGACACAGTTCAGGAGCACATTGTCGATATGCTATGTCTAGAGAAAGCAACTCCTGCAGGACTTTGAGTTATACGAATCTCCGGCATGGAACTGTCACACTACGGGATGGTAGGCAGTGTGGCACCCCCTTCACCTGAAGTCAAGTTCGAGCAAAGAGGCCTAAAAGGTCAGCCTTCTCCTTAGTCTAAGGGCCAAATTTCCGTTCAGCTTACATAGTGGTAGCAAGGATGACAGGAAAAAGTTTCCTTCAGCAGCTTTGGTAAGACACTCAAAAGCCTAACTCCCAGAAGGATCGCTCATGCAGTCTCTTGCCAATTCTGATGGCAAAATCGAACTTAGCCCTGGCAATCATTCGCTTACTGAACCTCGAGGCTACGTTAAGCGCTACGCATAAAAGGTGTTTGGATGTTATCCTGATTGCTTCCTGATTGTTTGATGCGAAGCAGAGCTGCATCTACGGGTACGATGCAAAGAATTCACGCAATCCATCCCATTCTGCTGACATATAGAACCACATGGGCTGAGCACAGGCACCTGTTTTCGGACGAGAAAGTGGTCTGATGAGCCAAGTGGCGGGTCCACTGTCCTGAAATTTCCATCAAGTCACGCCTTCAGCAAAAGGTCCAGATAGGAGCTAATATGGCTCTTAATGTCTGTTATTCTCGTGGGATAATCATAGCTCCTTGCTCAAGCTTCCATAGGTTATCATCATTATCAGCCTATAATGTCCCACTGCTGAGCACAGGCCTCCTTTCACAAAAATGATGACAGGGAATGGGCAGATACTCCACCACGCGTGCCCACAGCGGATTGGTGGAGGTAGGCTAGTGGTCAACCTACTGTTGGAATTTTTAAAAGGAGATTTTGATAATATAGAATTGCAGATACACATGCGTCAATAATTAAATTTCCAATGAGAAATTATGTAACTAACAGTTAGGTACAGTATGACCAATTAGTTAACAAAGAACAAACATGTATCTAGAGAGTTACGCAATACTAGGTTTTTCAAATTCCCTTGAATAAATATGAATCTGACACATACTTTATTACTCTCGGATAATAAAACCAAGTACACGTATGTATGTGTAATAAAACAAAAGTGGGAAGATTTGCAAACAAAATTTAAGCTGTAACATAGTCTGGACCTATAGTAAGAGCCTTTTGCCAAGTTTCAAAGTCAGAGCCCTTTGAGAGACGGAGTAATGACGAAAAGAAATTTTTAAAATTTTAAAAACGCTCTCCTGTAAAATTTGCTTTTTGCAGTTACTTAGTTTGACGTAGGACGTGTCGAGTGTAAAGTTACTTGTTATCTTCAGCAACATCGAAGGTGGCGACGAGTAATCGCTTGGTGAGCGTGAGCGCGTAGTCCGGCTGTTCTAACAGCGCGGGCAGACATTCCGACACGCACAGCAACGCGCGAAGGGCTGCGTCGCGGACCACCTGACAATAACAAATTAAACCTTAGTGGAACGAAATAAGACATGCTTTTTTCTACTTGTATTATAACATTTTAAAGGTTCGTCAACTAATCAACGCACGGCTCAAACCGTAGGTATACTTGAAATTCTACACACATGTTCTTTTAATAATGTGGACATCCACTACGGAAGGGATTTTCTATATTTTAAAGGAGGGATTTAAACAGAAGGGGTTCCTCTCCTACAGAAGAACCCCTTCTGTAGGAGAGGGGGCGGATAGCTACTATTCAGGTATATGACAAGTCATTAATCTTAGTACAGTCGCCACCCAGCCACGAAAAAAGTAAGTAGACAACATATACATAACCATATAAAGTTCAAGATTGATTGCAGCCTCTATGCCCCGATCTATATAAGAATCTGATACGTCAAGTGATCATGAGCCGTAAGTATTAATCGTGATGGTATAGTAAGGGGCATGAGTGGTGAGCACAGACTGACACGTGCGCAGTAGTTAATTTTTCGGTCTGTTTGGCGGAATGAAGAAGGGGGGAGCGCCGAGCTGCACACGATTGGTTCGTCAGTCAATGCTCGTCGTCTATTGGATTCTTGCGTGTCATTTGGTCAAAAGTGTAGATGCGCGAGCTTGCCCCCACTACTGCCTATCTGTGCTCACCATTCGTGCCTCATACTGTACCTCAAGCGGGCTCTGCAGGCCGGCCAGCAGGCAGGTGACGTCCTCGAGCGAGACGGTCCCGCGCGCCGCGCACTGCGCCGTCTCCAGCAGCGCCACCGTGCACGCCGCCTGCACTCGACCGCTAGTGCTGCCTGCAAATAACACCTTCATTACATCGTTCATCACATCTACCACAAATAACCTGTTGGTAACATCAAGTAATTCATAAAACGATTTTGTTCCTTTTTTAGTTAGTTTTTTTTTTGATAATGTTATTTTTTTTTGTAATTTTCATTCTGTGTCGGTCTGTTATTATATTTGTTTCGCTAATATTGCGTTTTTATTGTGCCGCCGTCCACCTCAGCTAGCTAGCACACCTAATTACTAAGAAAACATGTGTGTGCAACCCAAGCTGTGCACATATTGGTCCTTCGAGCCGGATATATAACAGTCATCAGTAAAATAAAATAAAAATTTATTCTAACGCCCATTTCAACCAATAACTGCTACGGAACTCCTAACAAATGTCAAATTGATTAATTGTTTTGAAAACTATGACTTCTAACTATTTCGACTAAAGTTAGGTTAGCTGGTTGATGAAAATGCGCATCGCAACTCTCAGTAGCACGAGACGACTGTGCCACACCAGCACTAACTTTTGATTCCCGTTCTATAAATATGGGCATAGGACATTTTGTGTGTGACTGTGTGTTGGAAGGTAAAACTCACTAATAAGATCAATGAGCAACCGGAACATGTGATCAATCGGGTACAGATCAGGGTGCAGCAGATCTCGTCCGGTGCGGTTGTCGGGCTCCCCTCGTAGTGCCGCGTGGTGCGAGATCACTGCCAGACCGTTTAACATCACCGTTTCATCTGAACGACCTATGGACCCGCTTAGACCTGCGAATACAAATATATATTCAATTTCTTGTGATTTGAAGTTAGTTTTATTTTAAGTTAGCATAAGAGGACTTCTTAGGAGGCTTGCAAAGAACGTACTCACTTCTGGGTCTAAGTACAAAAACTAAGTCTTAAAACATTTATAAATAAAAATAAATGTTATTTCTTTCTGAACTGTTCAAAGCCTGAGTGTACAAGCAATTTTTGGGCAAGCGTACTATATCTTTGGCCTTGTTTTAACTTCTTCTCGGGTCAGTCGACAGGCAAACGTAAGACCATTAAATCATTTCCAAAGAGTCCATGCTAAAGGGTGGATAGGCCGATAATCATGATGACTTTATTGTATCGTATCTTTACTGAATCATTTTACACTCGCATATAAAATCAGGAGTAGACTGCCACTGAATTGTAAATGCTACAACCGACGGCGTAACATTTCTCCAAATTACAGATCGATTACCGATAGCTGGCACGTTCAAAAAATTCACACGTTGCGCTTGTGTAGTGTCTCAGAATAAGCGCGCGGCGTGACGTCGCACTGCATTCGCATTATGAAAAATCCGACCGTCTCTCTCGCGCGCGGTCAAACTTATGAGTATGAACGAGACAGTTTTTGTTTTGCTTTTGCTACGGCTAATAAAGTATAGAGTGATATTTTTTTCCAATTGTCCGTTAGAATTGACTGACTGATAAGAAGCAATAATGGAATAAATCATACTGTATCGTATCGTGAATTTGCATAAGTGTGAGTACTGTGAACATACCAGCTTTAGTTAACCGACCTATACGGAAATATGAATATATTAAATAATAAATAAATAAATATCCTGGGACATTCCTCACACACGGTCATCTGATCCCAAACTAAGCAGAGCTTCTACTATGGAAACCAGATAACTGATATAATACATATACTACTTTTTGTTTGTAAATACATACTTAATATACATAATTACACCCATACTCAGGACATACAGACATGTTCATGCACACAAATGCATGTCCTGTGCGGGAATCGAACCCACGACCTGCGGCGCGATAGGTAGAATCTTAACCAGAGTCTTAACCAACCACGCCAGCTGGCCCGTCAAAAATAAAAAATGCGGATCTATTTCATTCCAGTTAACATCAACTACATTACCTAGTTTAATAAGCGGGAACACGTAGCAGAAGCCAGGTGCTGTGAAGTGGTTGGTTCTACGAGCGGGATCCTGTTCCTCCCCCCCGGCCGACTTGACGCCCGCGGTGACTGCGTGCACCATGTTGATGGTGCGAGCTGTCGCCTTGTTCAGGTCTTCTTCTTCCCAACTCGGGTCTAAGTCACATTGCGGCTTGTGTAATCTGTTTGGGGAGAAGTGTTTTGATATGGCTTGATATCCTCATGCAAGGCAATCACTTGATATTCTGTCTATAACGAATTTACTCTCAATTAGATTCTTGGCAAGACTTCAACAAGTGAACGAAAAGTTCAATAACTCTAGAGTTGTTAGTGATTTAATCTTAGTATAAGTCTTTCAATCGATCGAATCCACCCTTAATACTTTAGGATAAGACTTATATCAGTTTGGTAGAATCCACCAAACATTTAGTTTGATGGTGATTGCAACAGAGCTAAAAAGGAAAATATTTAGCCTTCATATATTTTTGGGCTTTTTATTATATATATTTTTTTAAAAACGCAATTGCTTTAGATTACCCAACAACAGTAAGGGGCACGAGTCGTGAGCACAGATTGACACCTGCGCTGTAGTTAATTTTCGGTCTGTTTGGCGGAATGAAGAAGGGGAGAGCGCCGAGCTGCACACGATTGGTTTGTCAGTCGATGCTCGTCGTCTATTGGATTCTTGCGTGTCATTTGGCTACTTTGATTTGGCCAAAAGTGTACATGCGCGAGCTTGCCCCCACTACTGCCTATCTGTGCTCACCATTCGTGCCTCATACTGTATAAAACGTGAAAAGTCCGGGTACAGCTAGGTTTCATTATTATTAAATTGTTCATAATGACCAGTTGTAACAATATCTAGCAATATCTTGCTATCACTTGCAGAACGTCAAATGTATGAAAATTAATATAAGAATAAACACTGAAATACAAAACAGAAGAGATATAAACATTGAACAAGGCCGACCTGATAGTGACTCTAGCGACGGTATCGCCGAGCGTGCGGTGGTGCGGCAGCAGCGCGGCGCGCAGCGAGCAGTGCGCGGGCGCGAGCGCGGGCGCGGCCAGCGGCGAGCGCAGCGCGGCCAGCGCCGCCCACACCAGCCGGCGCGCCCACACGCACACCGCGCCCGCGCTCCCGCGCTGCACCGCCTCCACCAGACGCACTGCCATTACTACGCGTGAGTTTAGCTGCACCATACAAACATACCGTTGCGTTCAACATGTCATCACAACTATCTACACTACATTACACTACACCACTTATATACAATCTATCCAAAAATTCAACGGTAAACTTGCACCAGAAGGTGGACCTGCTCAAGACTAAATGAGAATTTTCTTTATTTTTTATTGATTGCGTAAATTCTATATAGACTTTCTGGGTTTTTTACGTTTGTGGTGGATAAAAGTGCTTCTTAGGTTGCCATTACAAAAAATAAGAGAAATATTAGAAAAAATTTGGTCATAAAAAACACGCTTCGAAAATAGAACCTCCTCCTTTTTTGAAGTGTAACCGACATAGATAATCGGCCACAACATGTCGTCGTCAGAGGTCATGTATCTGATGAATACATCGCGTCCTCAGGTGTACCTCAAGGCTCTCACCTCGGTCCTATATTATTTGTGTTATTTGTTAACGATATAGAAAATCATATAAAGCATAGTAACTGTCTGTTGTATGCTGATGACATGAAGATTTTCAAAAGAGTTCATTCGCGTACTGATGAAATTGAACTGCAACAGGATCTTGACTCTATTTATACCTGGTGTCAAATTAATGGTATGGTATTAAATGTTGATAAATGTCTTTATATTAAAATAACTAAAAAAAGGAAACCCCATCTTTCATCTTACTTTATTAACGGTGAACGGCTTCGAGAGGTCGACGAGGTAAGAGACGTAGGTGTAATAGTGGATTCCAAATTAAGTTTCAGAGCGCACTATGATCATATAATTAATAAATCTGCAAGAATGTTAGGCTTTCTCAGGCGTACGACAAAAGAATTCAAACGATCCGAATCTAAAATTATATTGTATAACTCTCTCGTGCGTAGTATTCTCGAGTTTGCATCTGTTATATGGAATCCGTCCTACTCTATTCACATAGATCGCATTGAACGAATTAATCGCGTTTTTACGAAATATTTGGCTTTTTCGGCACCTGGCATAAGCAGTCGTGTATCATATGAAGACCGCCTTAATTACTTCAAAATTGAAAATCTCTGTAACCGTCGGCGTATGTTTGATTTATCATTCCTTTATAAATTGCTTCACAATAAAATTCAATGCCCAGATATTCTCGCTTCTATTGGTTTGCATGTACCTCGGCCAAATTCACGTTTCTTACATAAAGCATTGTTCTACTCATCCATGTCTAAGACTAAAGTTGGTCACAATGCACCTACTCCTCGCATCTGTAGGTCCTATAATGACTTGTGCAGGAATTATCCAAATCTGCATTTGGATATCTTTTTTGATAGTTTTTGCTCATTTAAGCGTAAGGTTCGGCATCCTTCTCAAGGTGTATTTTAATTTCATTTGATTTGTGTTATTTATAATTTAATTTCTGTTCTTATAATTTAATTTCTGTTCTTTTTTTTCCGTTTTATTTCATGTTTGTGTTTTTTTAATGTTTTTTTAGTTGATTGATTATCTTACCCTTAATGTATAATTCTCTTTAAATGTTGTGTATACCTGTAATTGATGTATGTACTAGATTTTGTAACTTTATTTATGTTCCGTCTAAAATGTTGTGTATGTACGTTGTTGGTGTACCTTATAAATAAATAAATAAATAAATAGACATAGTAATAATTTAAAATATCTTAGCGGGTGTCAATTTTCGAAAGATTTCATTCTTTTTTGTAATTTCATAAATAGTTGATATATTTTTTTAATTTTTCTCGAGTATTCATAGCAGGTCCACCCTCTGATACCAGCTTGTCGTTGAATTTTGGGATAGGTTGTATGTTAGTGATAGCTCTGGTGCCCGCTTATCGATGAATATGGGACACGTTGTATAGTTAATCCAGCAGCGGACAAAGTACAAATCAAAGCTTTATAAAATATTCGTAGCGTCTTTGGTTGAGAATTTTCTAGCAAAATTTCGGAGCACAATGTTACATAAGACTCATCGAATGGTTTTCATCAAGTATCTATTCGACAAATATGATCATTAAAAGGTATACAAACTTAGATAAAGCGGTCTATAATGTGTGTATCAAATGTAGGGAGCAGTAACATCCAAATAATGATAAGCATAACGCATTTTAGGAGTGATCTCCTTAGGAGGTAACTTGGTATATATAGACGACATCTTAAAAGTCAGTAAATCACCTAAAGAACACAGCATGTTGAATTTTGCCAAATACGTAATGTTTAAAAACGAAAACATTAAATACAAAGTCAGAAAGACATTTAAAAAATCATTTTGAATAGTTTCAGTCACTTACCGCGCTCAATCTTTGGCGTATAGCACTCTCCTTGGCTAATTGGGCTTTAATTGCTTCCTTCTGCTTAGCAGACAAAGTCACCTGACAAAATCGTTTATATTAATCATGGTAAGAGCTAGTAAAAAATCAAGACAAGGACATAACCTATACTTAAATTACCTCTTTGACTTTCCCCTCTCGCCGCTTCTTCTCTTCGATTTCTCGACGCAGCTGCAGTTCCTCCAACTGTTCCTTGTAGCTGTACGCCTTGCTCTCACGCTTAAGATTCATCTCCTTACTATCTTCATTCCTGTTTTAAGTAAGAGAAGCAGTTAAAAACAGCTTTGTTATCGATACTTTACATTCTTCATATTCTAAGGAGAGAGGAGGTAAAGGTAAATTACACGGGCTTTATGAAGATTGGATAGCACTATCGCTTGTTTCATTCGTCCCTGCAGACCGTCATTTCAGTCCTTTTCTTACTCATAGTATCCTTCTGCTTCGGTCTTCTTCGTCCTGTATCTTTTCAAGTCGCTCAGCTTTCATCCTTATTTATGTAAACTCCATACCAATGCACCTTGCTCGTTATGACCTCCTAATGATGCTACCTCCTACTGTAGAGTCCACTCACCCAGGCACGGCGCTCTTGTCGTACAAGTCTCCCTCCGGCATGAGGTACGTGAAGTACTCGTCTCTTGAGACTCGTACGAGCTCGGGCTCCAGTAAAGCCTCCAGCGCGCACTGTATCGCGCTGCTCGCCATTACCTCCGAGTTGGTCGCTACTAGTGTCGATACCACGTTTGACAGGGTCTGCGGAACACACGACTCAGTCACAACTAAATACTAATAAGCTCGAACAGTGAAACGGACTATCACTTTCAAGGTAGAAACAGCTGAATTAGAAGGCTATCCATTGCTATTATTGGCTATCCATGGAAAAAAATCTTAATGATTTTACTGAAAAAAAATTGGATTTGGAGCAGTTTTATTTTTAGTTAATATTAGAGGTATAAATTCTTACAAAATTCTTTCTCTCCTTTCAAATAATACTCACGTCACTGGGCGTATATCCAATAATGTATTTGTTCTTGAGGTTGTTAGCGTACAAGCCGACCAGCTTCCTCGGGTCCAGGCGCAGGTAGCCCACGAGGCGGGGCCAGGCGCGCTTGTTCACGGCCACCACTAGCGGGTGGTGACAGCACTGTAGCGTGTCTATTGCTAGGTTCTGGGACTCTTCTACTGGGTAATCTGGTGGTGCAAGTTCAATTTGAGATATTCCGAGGTATATAAAAGTAGATTTTTGTATGTGAGTATTATCTTTGATTGAAGGTTTAGCCGTAACATGAAAAATTATATTTGGACTTCAGGAACGTGTCTAGAACTGAGATATTAGTTTGACCGAAACTTCACCTAGGTAAGAGATGAAATAGGCACATGAACTTAAATAGGGGAATAATATTCTATACATTAATTAATGTTGTTATCATTACACAATGCTATGAAAATGTACCAGCGTAAATTGTACTCACCTCTAAAGGCACACAGTGCTTGAACACAATCCAATATCATCTTCCCCGTGACTTCAGCTCCCTTCTCTTCAGGCGGCGTCTTCTCCTTCCCACTGAAGATCTTTCCTTCCTCCAGCACTTCATTCAACTTTAGTACCAAATTCCTAGCTATTAAGGCTCTGTTTTCTTTGGCGAGTAGAGATTTAACCTCCTCTATTGCTACAGTTCGCACAGATTTCGTAGTAGACAGTAGAACTAGTACAAAAGCTCTGTATACTTGAGAGTTTTGTTCAGTGGCAACACTTTGGTAGTTTTCCAACACTGTTCTGCATAGCAACACCACCTGTATTAGGACTATAAAGGGGTAAATGTTATAGTGCTACTCGCACTCGAAATAATTAATAAATTACATAATATATAGAGATGTTATGCAAATAATAAAATTATAGACATGCATGGAAACATACCATATACATGGGAGAAAATATATATAAGTTTCAAATGGGCAATTTTATATTTAACATGCGACATAGAAAACAACCTGAGTATCATAGAATATGAACAGTAGAGTGTAAGTTACTAGACTCGAGATTCATTTATCATTCAATATAAAATAATATGTAAGAACTGGGCTGGTCCTATTGACTGATTAGTTGTTTCACTGGTAATACTAGACTATGTACGAAGTCATGAGATTAAAATATACTAAACATTGTTCTAGCAAATAATTATAAGAGGTTGAAGTAGGTTTATTAACTTAAATTTAAAAATTACGTATAAAAAAAAACTATTAAAAGTCAGAACAACACACGACTTAACCATTAATTAAATATGGTGAATAGAATTCAAAGACATTAAAATAAACTTCACACATCTTAAAATAAAACTAGTGCCCAATAATTTATAAAGAATAAAAAGATTTAGGGAAAAGAGTTTAACTGATACGGTTCGCCGGTTCTTACGCTGCGTACTCAGTGCGGGGACCAGGCTTTGGTGGACTTTGGTGGTAATCGTAACGAACACCATTAATGAATTTCATCCAATCAGGGCCCACGAATGGTCATACCGCGTGCGTGTCACTGGTTGAAATAATTAATGGTGTTCGTTACGATTACCACCAAAGATACGCAATAGCCCGGCAGTAGGAGTAGATATCACTTCAAATGAGCCATTGTTTTAGTCATAAATTAATACTATCTTAAATGTTTTTAGAAAGTAGTGCAAAGTTGATTTTAATATATGATTCTTCGAAAAATATTTTACTGCAAGGAACATTGCACCTAATAAAAGTTTCGAATAAGGCCGTGTGTTCTGTCTCTGACAACTGGAAGCATTTGGAGGACATATGATTTGAAAAAAAATTTGAACCCTAAATCGAAGAATTTGTATTGACATACGCATACAAACAGTAGATACCGTCTCAGTGAAGCGATATGTGTTGTGAACTTACCGTCATCAGTAGCAGCGGTGAGTATCCTATCGTGCAGCAGCACGTTTTTGTCTGGATGCGTGAGCGCGGCCCACACGGCGCTCTTACTGGGCAGCTCCTGAGTATTGTCGAGGAGCGCCAGCACCACCATGGCGGATATACCCTCGCCTACCACTTGGTGCTGTTTGATACAATATTATGCATAGGTGTTGTATTTAATATACTTTTTAATTATTTCTGATCAGTTAGGGTAATGTTTGTCCTTAATTCAAAGTCAGTACGTTGTTTTTCTCAACGAGTTAGCGAAGCGAGTGAGCTTCGAGCGACTCCATTATAACAGGTGGAGATTTCGAGATGGCATATCTCGAAATCTCCACCCAGAATAGATAATATTGTAATATAGTTGGTAGCAAAAAGCCATTTTTAAATCGAATATTTTTATGAAAGAGGCAAGAAAAACTGAGACGAGCGATCTCGAAGCCAAGCATGAGTTAGATAATACACGCTTGCATAGAAAATGCTTATTGTCTCCTTGCCTCAAATTTAATATTCGATATATTTGTGTATTGTAAAAAGGTTCTTACAATATTTGTAACCCATGAACTACAAGTGTGGACAGTATAATATTACCTGGAGCGGCTGCTGCGCCGCCTTCTCGACGGCCTTGATGAGCAGCGGGCGCAGCGCTTCGGCCTGCGGAGCGGTGGCGCCGCTGGAGCGCACGCAGCGCGACAACATCGACATGTACGCCGTGCGCACGCCCTGCATACTGCTCTTAGCTGACAAGTTTTTCTGTGACAAACGTTTGTAGTTAGTAAAGTTATTGATTTGGTGGCCGAGATAATCGGTAGCGCAAACAAGCATACGCCCCGCCTTATGGTAAGCAGTTACCGTAGCCTATGGACGCTTGAAACACCAGGGGTATCATTCGCGCGTTGCCGACCTTGAAGAAATCTCTTCACACCCTTCTTGAAGAACCCCATGCTGTACTCAAAATTCAAATTATTTTATTCAAATAGACCTTCGCAGGCACTTATGTCCCTTTCACCATTATTTGTGAACCGGCCTGTGCTCAGCAGTGGGACATTATACGCTGATGATGATGATTCAAAATTCAAAATTCAAAATCATTTATTCAAATAGACCTTCGCAGGCACTTATGAAAAGTCTGACTCTAATACTCTAATACCGGTTCGGAAGGTTGCATTTGCTGAGAAGAGCCAGCAATAAACTCAGCAATTACTCTTTTCAAAATAGGCTTAGATTCATTACATAATATTTACATTCTAATCGCACTGAAAACAATTGCGTGCCCCGGCGCGGCGGGAAAATTACAAGATAGACTGAATAAATATTTAATAAGTAAATCAATAGCAAACTTAAGCAGACCAGCCCCCACAAGCAGCACCTGTTCACAAGTATGACGCGTGTGGCAGCCATCGCCCTCCTCGCCATATTGGAGGGAAGTGAGCGACCCGTCACACGACGCCGCCGCAAGCAAAGGCCTTAAAGTGAGCATGACTTACTTAAGTCTGCCTTAAAAATAAAAAATTACTAAAGGGAAACACTAAACTTGATGATGAGGCACTTATGAAAAGTCTGACTCTAATACTCTAATACCGGTTCGGAAGGTTGCATTTGTTGAGAAGAGCCGGCAATAACTCAGCAATTACTCTTTTCAAAACAAGCTTAGATTAATTACATAATATTTACATACTAATCGCACTGACAATAATTGCGTGCACGGCGCGGCGGCAAAATTACAAAGTAGACTGAATATATAAACTAGATAGTTTAAATATAAAAATATAAATATCGTGGGACATTCCTCACACACGGTCATCTGATCCCAAACTAAGCAGAGCTTGTACTATGGAAACCAGATAACTGATATAATACATATACTACTTTTTGTTTGTAAATACATACTTAATATACATAATTACACCCAGAATCAGGACACGCAGACATGTTCATGCACACAAATGCATGTCCTGTGCGGGAATCGAACCCGCGACCTGCAGCGCAATAGCTAGAATCTTTACCAGAGTCTTAACCAACTGCGCCAACTGGCCCGTCAAAACGTTTACCTTGAATATGTGCAGTACGTTGTCGGGCAGGGCCACTCGTGGGTGGTGTTGGTTGTCGTCGAGCGTGGCCCAGTGGTGCAGCGCGGCGAGCGCGGCGCAGAGCGTGCGCTCGTGCGAGTCGGTGTCGAGCGCGCGCCCCAGCGCCGCGCACGCCTCCGCCGCCAGCCAAGCGCGCTCCGACGGGCACACGGCCAGTGCGCGTAGCGACGACGCACCCTGCACCACAAACATATGTTTAACTTTTTGACAAAGAATTTAAAACGTCCAGAAGGATAGTCGCCTCTATGGGAACATGAAATAAACAAGCCAGAATTGACAGTATTTGACAGCCGTGCGCAGTACGAACTGAGAGCGATTTGCTCAGGGAGCCCCTCAAGCGGAGTGAAATTAAATGTCATGCTTTAGTAAGGCGGATTATCCATCTGGGTAGAGGCACGATGCCCTATGAAAATCTTTGCTTTTTGATAATCATATAATTCATGTAACTAATAATTCATTGTATTTTTTTTTTGTAAAGCTCACTATAATTATTTGCATGCTGTGGTAGCCTATAATTGAGGCAACACTTGGAATGTATATATTGGTATATTAAGATAATTTAAGAAAGTGTATGTTTTGTTGGTTGCCCTAAATAAATAAATATTAACGTCAACATAAACATACATCATAAAAAAATTCGAACACGTCACGCGTAAACATAATTCTATGGAGATGTTGGTCATCCAAGGTCGAGTTGAAGGCAAACGTTCACGTGGTCGGTCTCCAACCAGGTGGATTGAAATGGAGGAACATTGCTAATGCAACGGTCATGCGCGAAAGGGACAGTCCATGACCACGACCATTCTGCCAAGAGTGCACGACTAAGAAGAAAACATACATCATATCCTAACTTAAAAGTAACTTTTATCTTAACTTAACTTTCCTTTTAAGAGAGGTAGAGCATAGCGTTTATTCGCTCAAAGAGCAGCTCGACTGGGGGAGTACCTCCACCTTACAGAATACCGCAGCCAAATAACTTTATATTGTGTAAAGTTGTGTTCCTGCGCGTGAGTAAGGTTGCCAGAGCTCATAGGGGAGGGGGGATAGGTCGATAACGCGTGAGCGATGCTTCGTGTGTTGCAAACGTCTTATATGGCTACGGTAACCGCTTACCATCGGGCGGGCCGTATGCTTGTTTATCGAATAAGTTGTATAAAAAAAAAAAAAAACTTCCTAATACTAACTATTATATATAGTTTTTTTGTACGCCTTCACGCCTCAAATAATCAACGGATCATCATGAAATTTGGCATGCAGATAGCCTATAGTATGGAGAAGGACATAGGCTACTTTTTATCACGGGAACGCGGGTGAAACCGCGGGGAACAGCTAGTATATTATAAACGTGAAAGTGAGTTTGTTTGATGCGCCTTCACGCCTCAACTACTTAACGGACCATCATGAATTTGGCATGCAGATAGCCTATGGTATAGAAAAGGACGTATACTTTTTATCCAGGGAATGCGGGTGAAACCGCGGGGAATAGCTACTATGATCATATTCTTAAAATCTATCAAGTATAATAAAGTGAAATAACAACCAATAATATAGAGAATTTTACTTCATGTCTCATATGTAATTCTATTGGTAAATATTTCAAAATAATAATTTTCTCGTCTACCCTAAGGCATTTTTTAACATTAATTATGAAGTGTTCGTTTTGACTTTTTGAAAATGACATTTATTTTAAGAAAATAAAATCGAACAGTTCAGAATAACCAGGTCAGATAATCATAATGTCTCTCTATACGTATATTGATAATATGAGTGATTTTTTATTAAATTTATTAATCTGATCACGCGCAGATAATATTGAAAACAACTGACATTGAGCACAGCGATCTTGTCCTCGCTGGAGGTAAGTTTCCCGCTGGCGCCGTTGTACTCAGCGAAGGCATGTTTGAGCAGCGCCCTGGCAGCCGCTGGATCCGAGCAGCGCAGCGCCAGCCGCTGCAGCGCTGTCAGCGCCACGCCGCGGACCCACTCGTCCTTTGAGTGGAGGTTTACTGTAACATACATTATTTTTTATGACTGGAAGTTCGGTAAAAACCGTCACTAAATTAAATCTCAGTAGTCAAACAGAGGGTTGGTAACATACAGAATCTATCAAAACACAATGTGAAAATAACATATCTTTTGGTGTTATGAAATTATCAGGTCAACTTGTATCTATAAAAAAAATCTCTTCACTGTTTGTATGAAAACTGAATTGCATAACGTGTGTGACAGAATAATTGTGTTCAGCAAATTTTGATGCCGACTGTACTTCTTTGATTAAATAATCTAATTTTTAACATACTAATAGGATTCTACTGAGATTTAATTGGAAAACGATTCAAAATCCAACATACCAATAAAACTTTTTCCAATATCAACAGCCACTCCATCGAGGAAAATGTCCAAATTGGCGATGACTTCCCCCACCGCCTGGATGATGGTCTCGGGGCTCCGCAGCATGGCCTTATGAAGAGCGGGTAGCAGGCTCTCGTCGACCTCTGCCTTGTCTAGTAGACGAAGTAAGTCGGAACAGGCCTTGATGTAGTTAGCATTCGGCCGGTTTTTCACGCTGATCAGGCTCTTTGTGAAGCTTTCCAGCATTTTTGCCTAAAAATATTAATTGAATTCATGATTAATAACTTATTGAGAATTAACTCAAGCTCATTTAGAATCCATGATAGATTTTACAGTTTACAGTTTATTATTAATTATGGTGACATTACATTACACTCGCGAAAACACCGACGATACTTTCATATTATATTTGTACTTTTGCATCGGCAACCTTGCTTTCGCGACGACGAATAAAATCAAACATTTTCGCAATGCTATTTTCGCCCTGCACTAAAGTGTTAAATTAGACTATGTTCTGCAACTTGTTTCACTAACCTTGTGTTGTAATATAAATGGTTCATCCCCAATTTGCTTCAAGTGCCTGCAGAGTGCTGAGAACATGAGGCACACATGCGGGCCCGAGTCCGCGGGCTGGGCCACCAGCACCTCCACCCATTTGCCCAGCTTCTCCTTGCCGATGGTGGACCATGAGCTGTGGAGCTGATCACACAAAATAATATGGATTGTAAATTGTTTGTTAATGTAGAAGTAGACTTCCTAGCTAGATGGTTGAGATACTCCCATACTTCCCAGACTTCTGTTTCATTTGTCAACCTACATTGGTAGCAAGCAAGCATAAAGCCGGTCTGATGGTACTTGAACGTGTAACGAAAAGGATATACCCATAAAAGAACACGACTTCTTTTTAACCAAGCGCACAGATCGCGAAAGAGAAAATCTTATAATAATATTAGCAAGACACGTGAAAAGATGGTTATTATCATTTCTCATTGAGTGGCGACACGTTAGTTGTCATTTTAATTCAATAAACTTGGAAGCAATAATTTTTTGAATATTTGAGTCAAGTCAAAGTCAAAGCCATTTATTCAAATTAGGCCCTAGAAGGGCACCTATGAAGGTCAAAGCTACTGAAGTTACCGCCAGTTCGTAAGTCGGCCTTCAACTGAGAAGAACAGGCAAGAAAATCAGCAAGGTTACATTTTTTAAATATTTTCTTTGTTTTTTTTTTTATAATCTGACCAGTAAAATAGCCAATATATAATTGGCTATTTTTTCCAAAACATTAGTATACATACATACTTTTTATTTTACAAATTAAAATACACAATCATCAAAGCCATTTTTTAAGAGCTGAAACTTTTTATATTGAGTCTATACCTGATGTAGTCTTCACTCCAAATTCAAATTTCAAATTCAAATTCAAAACTTTATTGCATTCATGTGGATAGAAGATGACAAATATATCTCCTTTTGGATAGATATACCATTTCTGTTACACATTGTATATGCTTGCAAGTTAGTGAGTTTGTAAAACATAAAATAGTAGATCATGTACCTAGTATATGTTTTTGTTGTTTTTATTATTTGTTGTACTTTTTGTATCTATACCTCGTGGGTCAATAAATATTTTTTCTTCGTTTCTTTCTAGTTATGGAGTATAGCAGGAGATGCGATAATTTTTTTCATCATTAATTCTATTATTGAATTGAAATCATGTTTTATAAAAAACACAATTCCCGAATGAAACAATATCACAAATGAAAACATACCACAGAATAAGCCTTGTCATTTTTCCTCTTGTCCCCGTAAGCAGTGACCACAGCAAGGAGGTTGGCCTGTGCCAGCACCAGCACATTGTAGTCAACAGCCTCCTCCTCGGTATTGAGGGTACTTTCCACAAGTACCGCTGACCATCGCAGGGCATATAATCCACTTTGGCATGTGCTTTTACTGGATGAGAAACAATGAGCTATGGTAAGTAAGGTTTGGTTGCGAATCACATTATTAAAAATATGAAAATATAAACATATTCTTTAGTAGGCCTCTGCCATGCCAAGATCTAATAGAATCTAATATTTTAATTAAAAAAATATACAATGGTGCCGATTCTGTTGGCACAAACTAAACTATTCTTAACTAAAATTTAGTTAAGTCCTGTCAAATCGACGTTTCCTATTCAGTTGGCGTACGATTAAACTAAATTTTAGTTTGACAGCACTAATATCGGTTTAGTTACTCAATTTAGTTAAGTGTGCAATTTTTCTATTCTGTTGGTCACGTTTTACGTCAAATTATGTCTAAAATTAGAAATGTCAAACTAAAATTAGTCTTCACCTAATTAGATGTGGATTAAATTTAGACTTAGAGAAATAGTGTTGGAAAGTGGATATTTTGATTTGGATTTAAGTTCATTTATTAACAACAAATATGTACAAAATACAATCTATATTTACAAAATATAACCTATATATAGAAAATTTCCTCAAGCCTGCCGCTGCTTCCGATTAACGGCAAGGTTCCCAGAAGGCTGGCAGCGTTTCCTCTTTGGATAGCCAAGCTGACGCGTTGGCGGAAAAAGCTCCCCGCCCGCTGGTCTCCGGAGGTCTCGATCAATTTTGAAGACAAGGTGCGAGCAAAACGGCGAGCTTCTGACCCCCATGGTCCCAAGGTATCGACCGCAAAAGGCATAAAAATATAATTGGGTCCAATCGATGCATATTTTTTGAATTTTGAATTTTCTGCACTGGCCGCCGCTGCCCCTGCAGCTTTACAAGTCGCCGGTAAGTGAGATGGCGCAAGTGTATCGACACATGTGGCATCCCACACCAGCGACTTGCCGACACTCCAAGGGATCAAAGACATACCATCCGGTCTCCTGCCATCGCCCCGCGCAATACCGACTGGTTCCAGTACGGAAGGCACGTTAGCGACAACAAGAGCCCTGCGGATTTGGATTATTCATAATTCTAAATATTTGCATAGAATAAGGACAAAGCAAGATAGGGATATGTTACATACGTACAGGTCGGTTAACGAAAGCTGGCACGTTCACAGTACTCATAAATTTGCAATCAGTCAAGTCTAATGGACGAATGCAAAAATAGACCACTCTATATTTATGAGCAGTAGCAAAAGCAAAACAATAACTGTCTCCTTCATACTCATAAGCTTGACTTTGCGCGAGAGAGACGGTGTAAATGTGTTGAAACGTGCCAGCTTTAGTTAACCGACCTGTACACTGGACTACAAAATTATGTGAAAATCGTAGTTTTATTTTAATTGTTTTCACTTCCAATGATATACCAATATAGTGCCACAAGCTTATTTGGCCCGGTGAGAGAGTCGCTGTTATCAAATTTGGTGGAGCAAACAACCAATGAACGTAGAGTTCATATTCTCTTTGATCAATGGCGATTGACATTTCGAAATGACTGATGAATTCCTCTTTTGACCACCGGGTCAGATTAGTTTGTAGGACTATAAGTAGATTGTAAAATGGGTTTCAATGAAATCACAAATTCACAAAGAATGGACAAAAAAACTGGTTATTGGAAAATAACACAAAATATATACTCATTTCTGGACATAATTATATATATTTTAATGATATTTATGAACTAAATGTTTATTTTTAATTATTTTTCCATTAAAATGTATATCATTCGTTCATTATTTTTATTTGATGGTAACACCCATCAGTTCAATTTAGGAGCTGTCAAAATCAAAATTAATCCTGTCATTTCAAAATTTAAATTTAGTTCGATGTGACAACAGAATAGCGTTTAGTAAATCCTTAACTAAAATAAGTAAAATTTTAATTTAGTTTAGTTTAGTCTGATGCACAACAGAATCGGCACCAATTTATACATAGAACCCTAAAACTTTACAAACTAGCACTTCTACTAACAAAAACTTAATGTAATTTGTAAGAGAGTAGTGCTTTGAGTTGAATTAACTATTTCATTATTACACTGTTTTAAATTGCTTGTAGGAACTGAAAATAAAGGTATTAACATAAACTTGTAGCTATCCTTTACAGTTTCACCCGCATTTCCGAGGGCTCATGTTTTTCTGGGATAAAAAGTATCTAATATGTCAATCCAGTGTATAATCTATCTTTGTGCCAAATTTCATCCAAATCAGTTCAGTAGTTTTTGTGAAAGTGTAACTAACACATTCATTATAATAGTAGTAAGAAGTAAGTTATTGCCATCAATGTTTTGGGATTGGTTGATAGAAGTTTAACATTATGAACATTACAAAGTGTATTTGTGTCTTTTAAAACTCTAAAAGTATTTTTATTGAACTTACGATGTAGCAGTGATGTAAAGTTGTTCAGATAAGTCTAAAAGGATGGGTAGGAAGCAGCGAAGAGTCCATTCTCGGTGGTTTGTTGCCAGGAATGCTACAAGGCTCTTCACATACGACTGAGATGTTGTGTCGCGATACCGATGCAATGTCAGTGTCAGTAGGCGGCATACAAACCGCACTGCTGCCTCTGTTATACCTATTATTGATGAAAATAGTGTTTTATTTGTATTCAAATATGTTTCTCTGATCAACAGGCTGTTGGAAGTAAAAGAAGTGTACTTTAGTAATGTAGGGAATATTTTCTCATTAAGAATTTATTGAATACTAGCTGTGGCAATCAGTTATTGGTGAGAGAATATGACAAGAGTATAAAATAATTCTTAAAATATCTTAACTGTAATTGATTTTTCTCAATAATGTCTCTAATGTAGAATTGTCTGGACTTTAATATTTTTGAAATTCAATATTTTTGTTACAATTTCAAAGGATTGAGACACTCATATTACCACAAGTACAGATTTGATCAATACTTAGGGGATGAAAGTCTATTTATAAATGCATACATTTTTCAGGTTATTGTTTTGTTACACAATATTATTTTATAGCATGAAAGTTGTGGAACATATTCAAGCAACAGGTGCAGTCCATCAGTATTGATTTATGTGCATCCAATAACCTATACCTGTAATTGCATAGATAATTCTATAGTCGGGAGCACTTTGCCCAGGCCCCTGGCGGATCAATAAAGCTAGACGAATGCTACCTGGAAATATTTATTACCTACTCACCTAGTATACCCAAACATTTGACATACATTAAATATAATAAAGTAATTATTTTGTTAAATACCTGGCGATGATAAAACCTCCCGAAGTTCATTTAGAACCTCGCGCCTCTCCTTCAAACTTGCGGTTTGAATTTTAAATGGTATATCTTTTAATTTCTTCAAAACCTGCCGACAGAATTATTTGTTACATAATTGTTTACTAATTGGTTGGCACGTTTAGTGGAAATAAACTATAATTACCTCGGAATCTGCCATTTTTCACACTCATTCGGTTGTAATTTTTCTTTGAAAGCACACTACACACGTCTATTCGCAAAGTACACAGATTAAAAAGAAAACAGCTGTCATATGTCAAATTAGTGGCAGTGCTGCTACTTTTTACCACAGATAGTCAAATCAAAAAAAATCAAAAAATCATTTATTCAGTTTAGGCACTTATGAACGATAAGTTGTAACAAATATATATCATAGTTGTTGTTATAAGCATTGGACTAATTTGACAGGAATAACTTCTTACAATCTTTTCTTATGTTTTTTTTTTATACGACTAAGTCGGTAAACAAGCATACGGCCCGCCTGGTGGTAAGCGGTTACCGTAGCTATATGGACGCTTGCAACACACGAAGCATCGCTCACGCGTTACCGACCTTTCCCCCCTCCCCAATGAGCTCTGGCGACCTTACTCACGCGCAGGAACACAACTTTACACAACATAAAGTTATTTGGCTGCGGTATTCTGTAAGGTGGAGGTGCTTCCCCAGTCGAGCTGCTCTTTGAGCGAATAAACGCTATGCTCTACCTCTCTTAGAATGTGTTCTTCTGATGTTCTTTGTTAGAAAGCAACGAGGAACAATCCCTTAGAGTTGATACCGAGCAATCCGATTCCGAAACTAATCAGTGATTTGTCACTGATTTTGAACAGTAAGGACCAATCTCTGCTCTCTCTCGTGTGTTCTTGACTTGGCCAATCAGAGCGCATATGTCCTTGTCTTAGCCAATCAGCGTGCATTGTCGATGGTGGCAAATTGGCGGAACGGATTGCAAGCAAAATCGACGTCATTACGCTTCTTTGAGTTAATTGTTCGATGTTAGAAAGAGATATAGTGAACTAATTTTATTCAGTTTAGATACAAACAACCTAATCAGCACCATCTGCACCATTAGCTATTCTTTTTACTATGTATGGCGCGTTTATGTGGTTAGAATACAAAAAAAACAACTTTTTACGGTTTGTTTGACTGCATCATTCCATATCTTTGATTACTTGATTAGTCTGTGGGTAATCCAAATCAAGAACTCCTTGTTGCAAAGACTTTTTGTCCTTCAAAACTTACAGTATATACTTTGTTCTTCTTCTTCTTATTTTTAATTTTGGCAACCAAGCCCAAATTAGGGCTCATTTCTGCCAGTGTCGAGTTATATTATAGTTTCCAGTCACAATAAATCACTTCACATTATAGTCCTCAGTCAGTCACAGTCCATAAAAGTCATGTTTTACTACAATGGTGGTCTTTGTACTAAAACTCTTCACGGACATTTTGAGACAACTTGAAAAGTCACGATACACATCATTCATTTAATTTCACTTCACTGGTGCACATATATGTTCTTTATTGAGTAAAATACCACCAATAATACACAATAAAACTCAAAATACACAAATTTATGAAAATAAAAATGAAAACGCTACGTCACTCTGCAAGTTCCCGCCAAAAAGTATATGACTTTTTGGCGGGAACTTGCAGAGTGCTTTTGCTTGTGCTACTTTGTTGTCCATAAGTTATGAGCTTATGAGAAACGTAGTATCTCTACCTAGTCTGTGCTTTTACCACGCTTATACTTAGTTTATGCCTCGTGTGGCTGTGGTCTATGACCACTTTCCATTTGGTATAGTTACTATAGGTGCGTTCGAATTGGGGTATGGTAGCAAAAATAACAGTCCAAAATGCCAAAAACGATCACAACTGGCGTTCGATTTGGAAAGTTGTGGGCGAAATTGGCGTTTTGAACAGTTTTCGTTCACCGTTCGTTTTGCGTGGAAACAGTTAAAAACGACATCGTGAACTGCAAATTTTGACCCACCTCCGAGGCAGGGTCGTTTGTGATCATATTTTGACATCTTTGAATCTGACAGATAAGTTTCGGAAAATGCATACGGGAAGCGAAAATTCTAATTTTTATT
This sequence comes from Achlya flavicornis, assembly GCA_947623365.1. Classification (NCBI taxonomy): domain Eukaryota; kingdom Metazoa; phylum Arthropoda; class Insecta; order Lepidoptera; family Drepanidae; genus Achlya; species Achlya flavicornis. Next base: position 705,765 of record OX392472.1, read on the forward strand.
ATAAAATTTTATAGAAATACTAACAGGTAAGAGAATAATTTGTTAAATTAACTTTGTTTAATGATTAACTGAAGGAAAAAGGTAGGTTGAGACAAGTGACAAGCAGGCGATCAGCATGGAAATGTCATTTTTGTATCTAATCGTTCGATTTGGGAAATATCGTTTGTGGCAAAAGTTGCAAAATTGTTGAAATTTACCAATTCGAACGCCCGAACAAAAATGCCCATTTTGAAACTGTTAAAAACGACATGACTCCAATTCGAACGCACTATATGTTACTATACTCTTTCTCTTTGTCTATGACTATGAATGACCAACCAAAACGGCACAGATTTGGCACAGATCACAGATAGTAAGTTGTATGTGGCACAGATTAGATCCTCCTTATTTGTTTATGTTTACTAAAAGGTTTACTATTTGATTTAATTTTTTATTAAAATCTATCTATTGAAAAAGATGGAGAAAAGGTATAGTGACCTATCGGAATTAAAGCTATTCACCCACAAGATTGATAAGGAAATGACTATGATATTGCAAAGCCTACAGTGGAATAGATGTAAATTGATAGAGGTTAGCTTTTCTTTAATCATTTTCATTATTCTTCAATTCAAAGGAGCAGTACAAATTTCCTTTACTCATTATTCTTATAGGAAGCTGTGAAAGAGACCTGTAGATATGATGCAAACCACAAAATACCGCCTGATAAAAAGGAGAGACATGAACAAGAGTGCTTCTTATCATGCCAGGGCTACAGTAAACAAGACAAACTGCTGCCTGATCCCCTGGATCCTAACGCCAATACCCTTGTCAAACTAAGTAAGAATACATTCAATGAAATGCTTTGTGACTATTTATTCTTATTACATACTAGCTGCCCGGCGCGACCTCGTTCACGTGATGCCCTATCCTACCCTAGTGTGCGTTCGCGCAGCGGAATGTTGTTGAATTTAAAGATATTAATTATGCAGATATTTAGTGTATGACGTCGTATAATTGTGTATGGTAAAAAAAAAATTGTGTACGCAGCCATTGTGGAGAAATTCACCAAAAACTGATTCCGCTGGGCGAACGTTGTCCTGGCGGAACTTATTTTAATCCATAGATTTTAGAAGAAAAGAGGTGTGTCCAAAAATTAGTGTGTATTTGTGTGTAATTGTGTATGTATGAATAAAATGAGTGCATGCATAAACTTCGGAGAAATTCAAGTTTCCGCTACGCGAACGTTTGGCCATTAGCTAGTTTTCATATAAAGCGCTTACATAGAGAGCTGTAGATTTTTACATACGTTGTTTTGAATTTGTTTATATTTGTTTAAAAAACAGATTTAGAAAAAATCGTAGGGCTTAAAAGATAAAAATATAAACGTAAAATACACTTAATAGGTCTTAGTTCTTAAAGTATGCACTTTGGGGTCTAGATTTTCACGTTTATACAAACCTTGTAAGTATCTGAAACATGTTGCCAAGTATCAATGATGTTCCGTTAGTAATTAAAGAGTTAAAGGACAATTTTACCATGAATAGATCACTGTTTACAAAACAGTCAAATATCACGACGTTCTAAAGGAATTGCATGGTAAAATGTATGCCAAAAATTAGTTTATTCATTCAACTATTCACATGCAAAATTTCATGTCATTAAATTTAGTAATTAAAGAAATCAATTAAAATACTGACGAAGCATCGAAAACCTACATAACCCGACCAAGTTCGGATAGCTACAAAAAAGCGTCCATGCAATATATTTAGGTAACATCCCAAAATTTACCGTATAATACCGGTATTGAATTGGTATAGGTGATAACACAATTGTTGTTTCGATATAATTTAAAGGTCATTTATTTTTGTACACCAAATTTTTGTTCAATTGTTCTGATTTTTCAGCTCCAGAATTGACTGGAATAATTCCGGAGTTCCGATAGGTATTCACATTTTTTAAAAGTTAATATTTTGATTTAATTATATTCTTGTGAACGCATATTTAAATAGAAAAGTACTTGTTAATTGAAGATTTGTTTTTATCGTAGATAGTTGGGTTATTATTAAAAAAATATTTTTAATTCAAGAAATGCAATTGTTTTATTTTTTCCTAACGCTTGTGTACGGAACTGTACCATATTAGTAAATACTATATTGGAAGGTTAAGAACGTCTCTTAGATATATGGCTGGGCCGCTTTTTTGTAGCTATCCGAACTTGGTCGGGTTATGTAGGTTTTCGATGCTTCGTCAGTATTTTAATTGATTTCTTTAATTACTAAATTTAATGACATGAAATTTTGCATGTGAATAGTTGAATGAATAAACTAATTTTTGGCATACATTTTACCATGCAATTCCTTTAGAACGTCGTGTTATTTGACTGTTTTGTAAACAGTGATCTATTCATGGTAAAATTGTCCTTTAACTCTTTAATTACTAACGGAACATCATTGATACTTGGCAACATGTTTCAGATACTTACAAGGTTTGTATAAACGTGAAAATCTAGACCCCAAAGTGCATACTTTAAGAACTAAGACCTATTAAGTGTATTTTACGTTTATATTTTTATCTTTTAAGCCCTACGATTTTTTCTAAATCTGTTTTTTAAACAAATATAAACAAATTCAAAACAACGTATGTAAAAATCTACAGCTCTCTATGTAAGCGCTTTATATGAAAACTAGCTAATGGCCAAACGTTCGCGTAGCGGAAACTTGAATTTCTCCGAAGTTTATGCATGCACTCATTTTATTCATACATACACAATTACACACAAATACACACTAATTTTTGGACACACCTCTTTTCTTCTAAAATCTATGGATTAAAATAAGTTCCGCCAGGACAACGTTCGCCCAGCGGAATCAGTTTTTGGTGAATTTCTCCACAATGGCTGCGTACACAATTTTTTTTTTACCATACACAATTATACGACGTCATACACTAAATATCTGCATAATTAATATCTTTAAATTCAACAACATTCCGCTGCGCGAACGCACACCCTACCCTACCCTACCCTACTTTTAAACCTTCCCCGGACTTCCACAAATATTTCTAAACCAAAATTAGCCAAATCGGTCCAGGCGTTCTTGAGTTTTAGCGAGACTAACAAACAGCAATTCATTTTTATATATATAGATTAAGCATATCTTGTTATTATGTTTCAGATACCAATGATATTACTCAAATTATTGATAATGCAAAAAAATCTGATCCACAGTTTAAAAGCGGTAAGTTGGATATCCTAAATATATTTTTGAAAGCTCTATAGTGGTGCCGATTCTGTTTTAAATCTCACTAAACTAATTTTAGTCACATCACATCTTTTTCTTACAAACATTATTGAAAAAGGATAGAACATTTTTAAAGCTGTCAAATTAGTCTTTGCCCTCTTAATTTGCGGGTATTTAGACATAAACATGGTAGATGACGATTAAATTTATATTGAAAACAAGCATTGGACTAATTTGACAAGACTAAATTTCTTACATCCTTTTCATATGTTCTTTGTTAGAAAAAGACATAGAAAAAATTTGTGTAGTTGTAAACAACAAAATTAGCACCAGTATAGTAAGGAGCAAGAGTGGTGAGCACAGGTTGACACCTGCGCAGTCGTTGAAGAAGGGTGGAGTGCCGAGCTGCACACAATTGGTTTGTCAGTCAATGCTTGTTGTCTATTGGATTCTTGCGTGTTATTTGGCTACTGTGATTTGGCCAAAAGTATACATGCGCGAGCTTGCCCCCACTACTGCCTATCTGTGCTCACCATTCGTGCCTCATAATGTAACTACTGTTTGTTACTCCTATAATAATTTGAATGTTTTTCATTTCACAGTTGAATGCAATGTTATTGTCATGGCCCTGAAAAAAATATTATTTACTGTATCCTTTACAAACATGTCTGCTCATATTGGTATACCATTGGTTTGGTTATAAATATACTTGTAAATATCAACTATGCATTTCTCACTAGCCAACAATCTAATAATATTTTTGCCTAGTTAATGGAAGAAAAGACTTGGAGACCAATAACTGATACACTACAAATGCTTTTTTTAATACAACTTTATATTAAAAATAATACCCAGACATAGGATAAGCACTGTTCTTGCACACAAACCTACAACGGGTGGTATGGCAGAGTATTTAACCTCCACTCCAACTAGCCTGTCTAACTTTACCTTTACCTATCTAACGTGTTACTGCATTTCACAATCAACTAAAGAATTTCCTTAACATAAGGCCCAGGAGCTCAGACCTCAGAGCCGTGTACAGTTGAGCGTCTGCAGGCGACATACTCGGCGGATGAGCGCCGTGCCATACATGATGCTGTTGTGGAGGCTGTTCCCTTCTGCCATGACTTGACTGATTTAGCCTTACCAAGGTAACTTTTTATCTTATGAGCAAACTATGTAATACTTGACAGCATTGGTTAAATAACTTCTAGGTTCCCGTTTCGAAGTTTTACTTGTGCTCCTGGGACAACAATTTGTACAAGTAGTTTGTCTTCAGTTATTGTAGTGTGACAATATTATAATAAAAATGTATAAATAGTCTTCTGTAGAACGTAAGGCGAGGTTCCGGCTTGAGGTGGTTGCAAATGACATACATAGCCTGGTGTTTACATTTGTTAACACTTAAAACAAAATGATGTCACATTCAAAGAAATTACTTAACATTCCTCTTATTTGTTGAACAAGCAACTACCTAATATAGATAATAATTAGATGATATAATTGGTTGCATTGCACAGTGGTTGCGGCGCTGATCCTACGACCGGGTGTGACAAGTCCCGCGTGGAGATCCTGGCGGAGCTGCGCGACATGAAGCGGCGGCGCACCAAGTACCGCGTCGCCGCCAAGTCGCGCAACTACTCCGACGTGCTGCGTGACGTCATCAAAACACAGGTACATACCGTGGCCTCATTTTATAGATCACAATTAGTAAATATTTTACAATTGGGTATTTGACGGGCCAGCTGTCGCGGTTGGTTAAGACTCAGGTTAAGATTCCACCTATCGCGCCGCTGGTCGTGGGTTCAATTCCCACATGCATTTGTGTGCATGAACATGTATGTATATCCTGAGTCTGGGTGTAATATGTATAATAAGTAGTATATGTATTATATCAGTTATCTGGTTTCCATAGTATAAGCTCTGCTTAGTTTGAGATCAGATGACCGTGTGTGAGGAATGTCCCAGGATATTTATTTATTTATTTTAAACAGTATATTTATTTACAACAAATATGTACCAATTAAAATCTATATGTAGAAAATTTCCTCAAGTCTGCTGCTGCTTCCGATTGACGGCAATGTTCCCAGCAGGCGTTGCCTCTTTGGATAGCCAGGCCAAGCTGGCAGAAAAAACTCCCCATCACCCACTGGTCCCAAGGCTTCGATCAATTTGCGAGTAAAACGGCGACCTTCGGATCCCACATTTTTTTTTAATGATATTACATTTCCTTTCTTTTTCTAACAGATGGAGCTGTACACTGAAGTACAAACTGAAGCTGAAATTACAATTGAGCCTATTGAAGTTGAAAATGATCGCAGGCATGCTAGTAGTAATATATATTCCAGACAAAATCCTAACAATACTACAGACAAAGATGGAATGGATCATGCAGCATATCAGAAGTATGATAATTATAAAAGGGAAAGATGTATAGAAGATCGACAAACTAAGGAACCATCACGATATTATCTCCATGAAGATCAACCAAATACTTATAAAGATAAACGTCACAATGAATTTCACAGAAGGGATGAATTTAAAGATAAATATCAGACCAAGAGTAACAGAGAAAGTCGTAATGATGACCATTATAGAAGCAAATATAACAAACAAGAAGGAGATGGAGCAAGACATAGAGATGAAAGATATGATAGAAAACATAATGCAGATAACGTAAGTAGCAGTGAAACTCGTTATGATGATCATCATAGAAGTAAACATAACATAGAAGGAAGAGATAGGAATAGATCTATAGATGAAAGACATGAGAGAAAATACAATGCAGATAATGTAAGAGATAAATATGATAAATACCAAAACAAGGCTAGTTCTTCAAAAGATTATAGAGTTAGTCACAAAAGCAGAGACGATAAATACAAAGACAAGAAAGCTTATGATTCTAGAGAGATAAAAGAAGAAGGAAAATATAAAAGATACTATGATGATAGAACTAAGAAAGACGATAAGTCAAAACGAACAAAATATTCATAGTTACTTTTCTAATAAACTTTTATGGTCTACAAATTGTTGTTTCACTAGCCCCTAATAATTACCTTTTACATAGAAAGTTTCGTTAATACTTACATAATTTATGATGAACCAACTCGGCTTTTCATAAATTTCAGTTTGATAATAGTTAAATGTAACTTTAATATGAGAGTGCATTATGATTTTTAATTCATGAAATGACTCACGTCCAGTTTTATTTGTATAATGATACATAAGTTTTAAATACCTGGTAGGTGAAGGATCTTTATCTCGCAGCATATGGAGTGCACCGAACCGCGAATACATCAGCGAGCAAAATAATATTAAATTATACGTGATTCGAGAAACGTTGTATAATAAAGCACGCGAAAACATAGTTTAGTGTAGGTACTTAGTCGTCGAAAGATGCGCTCGCGCTGCCATGAACGATCATCACTTAAACTGTGTTATTATTCTAATTTCATGCGTCGTTTAATCTAAATCACATTTCGTTTATGGAGCCATGGTTTTCAAATTAGAGATAAAATTGCCGTAGAGTAGATGTCTACTGCTGACTAGGCGTCAAGCTATAGTTTTAAAGGTGTATTCCAGTTTAATGATTATTATTATTATATATTAATAGGGTACTTACATAGGTAGCTTGTATTAAGGCGATGATAACTCAGTGGTAGCGACGTTGGATGCCAAGACGAAGGCCAGGGTTCGAATCCTACAATAAGCTTGGGAAGGGTACCATGAACCCTCACGTTGAAAATATGTCGCCAAGCCCCAATCGGTGTCTTCCGTCCGACAGCAGCACTTTAGAGGCTGTCTAGGCTTTGTGTGCTTACCACCTTCGGCAACATCATCAGTTAACATTATGACATTGCGATCAATCAAAAGCCTATACACTGTAAAAAAAACACATGCCTACTTACTTTGACCCGGCGAATATATACGGAGCTAATTGTTTAATTTACATTACACCTATCGAGTTTGCTTTGATAAATTATAGATTAAAACGCCATAAGTATATCAACTGCCTGAAAGTCAATTTAGGGTCTATTCCCTTAGTAATAGTACTTAATAGGTATACCAATACTTATTGTCACGCAGTCACCGGAGTGAGCCGAAATAAAGCATATTTCTTTGGCATATGGTCTAAAATCTACCAAATGGTTTAAAAATTTAATTAAAATGGATTGCGAATTGTTTTAGATTTAAGTAACTGGATGACACTCGGGAAAGTGCCTCGTGCCGATCGACTGACTCGTAAGTAAAATTGGCAATAAAAGCCTAGAAGACTTATTTTCTACCTCCATTTCCCATTCTTCTGTAAAAAAACGACTTCTTAAATAGACCAGAATACATAGAAGTGTCCATTGATGTATCATTGACTTTGCTCATAGTTTATTGTTAACATTCTCTGGCTTTTAATGGCTGAGCCGCGCAAAAACACAATTAATCACAGGTTGAATGCGCACTTTAACGAGCAAAGTGATTCAGTTTACTGAGGAAAAAATACAATATACTGTTTCTAGGTAAAATGTATACATGGGTAGGTTTTAATGACAGCTTGTGGAATGGGTGCGCGCGCAATGGGAGTGTGACGATTTGATGCGCGCACGCAGCACCGCGTCGCGCAGCACAGCCCGCGACGTGCCGCCGCGTTGGCTTCAAGTCGCATAGTAGGACGCCTCTAGTTTTCTTTTCTGAAAATATACAATGGAGATACACAAAACTATGCACTGCAGAGCTAGGATAAGTTGGCTGTTTGGTAATACGATGTAGAGTTCAAAACTAACATATACCTATTGAATTGCATTTTTAACCGACTTCAAAAAAAGGAGGAGGTTCTCAATTCGGTTGTATTTTTTTTTATGCTTGTTACCTCATAACTCCGTCACTTATCAACCGATTTGTAAAATTATTTTTTTGTCTGGAAGGGTACACGCACAGGGTACACGTCTTGTTTGGTCCCATTGTCATCAGGTCAGATCAGGATTTGATTACTTCTTAGTGTACTTTGAAGTCGGTTTAAGTTTTTTGTAAAACAGTCCAATTATTCTTGTAACTATTTTTAATTTTGTTATTTTTAGTTGTTACATAGACAATGTGGTACATATTTTTTGTAGGATTTTTCCTATAGATTTTTTTTCAGATATCGTACATTTTATTATTTATTATATAAAATAGTAAATGCGTACATCAACAACTTTAATATTAGAGCAATTTTGTATGTACTTAGAAACTAATATACCGTAATGATGGGCAACATACCCGAGGCTGAACTATTGAAAGGAAAATAGCTGGCCACTGATTTAGATGTAGGTAGAAACTCATCAGTAGATGTATTATAAGAAAGCAGCGAATACTCACTTGTCATTCGTTTTGTGAAGTTGAAATAATTTGTTGAATCTTGATTAATGGAGCATGACGTATAAGTTGCGAAATCATCGGTTTTAGTTTATTTGTCCTAAACAAATTCGATTGCTCTATAATACGTTCGTTATCATTTCGATATAAAAAGTTATCCATCCATGTTGTACCAAAAAGAGACGAACACAGCGAGATACCTAAAGAGATATGCCATTGACAATTGTGGCTTTATATCTATATAAGCTGCTTGTGCCAATTTAAATTAGGTAGCTACGTATGTAAGTAGTTTCGCTTTACAGTTAATGAAAATAGAAAATCATTATTGCCTTGAAGGATCTTTATCATGTTTAATAGGCAAATAAAGTACGTAGACTAGATAAGACAGATTCTTTTTTATTAAATGTCTACATACAATTTTATTATCACTTATCATAAAAAATCTGAAATGCTATCCATACCTAATAGACCATTATCCACTTGCGCGTTATAAATCAGGGATAAATTGCTTATTTTTACGGTACATTACGGGCAGCGGCTCGGAAAAAATGTAGAAATAATTACCATTAGTTTTTCCGCATAATCTTTAACTGTGTACAGTTTCATTTATCAGTATTTAGTGAGTCATTGCGATCGGCGACAGTTCGTCTTAGTCATTTCACGGCCCGTGCCCACAGATCACTGTTTTTGTTATAGGTATTATCAGACAATTTATAGAGGTATCGAGTAGTTCCTAATATAAACGATAAGGTATTCGAGATGACAAACTCATCGGTCAACCTATAAATTATTGAGGCGGAAAATTCTATTAGTGTTCTAGTAGAGAACTAGAACAGTTCTACTAACAGTAGGTAAGGTACCTACATGATAGGTTTGGATGAAGTTAACCAATGGAACCATAGTGTTTGTAGGATTGTCAATCTGGGAGGAAAAGGAAACTAAAGCAATATTGCTAAAGAAGCTCGGCAGATCCTATAGGTATACGTAATACCAATTTTGGCAAAATAGTGACTATTTTATAAACAATTCAATTCATTAAAAGATTTGGAATTGATGAATTACGTGAATTACTTATAGATAAGATCATGAATTCGAATAAATGAATTCCATTAGCATTATTGCTTTAGTTTCCTATTTATCCCCCTGTACACAGAGTGCGATTGATACCGTATTTGTGTTAGCTTAAAAATCCTAATGTTAGCTTATAGTGGTTTTCCCAATAGAGTACCTACAGCATGAGGTTCTTCAAAAAGGGTGTGAAGAGATTTCTTTAGGGTTTGCAACGCGCCAGTGATACCTCTGCTGTTGCAAGCGTCTATATGCTACGGTAACTGCTTACCATCAGGCGAGCCGTATGCTTGTTTGCCCCCCTTAGAGGTAAAAAAAAACATAGAAAAAAAATAACGATGAGAATTCCGCTGTGCCAATTCCTATACAGAAATGTGGTAAACGCGGACGAGATAGCGAGCGTTTACTAACTTTAATTATTTTTTATGAACCCATTTTAGGAAAACATTCATGAACGTAGAAGCAATCAAGCTCCTACAAAATCATAACAATAGATACTAACTCGAGTATTTGGGAAAAAGCTTTTTGCTTCATTCGATTCAATTCTTAGTTTTGTATAACTGAGTAGTTCTCAAATGAAAAGTCAAGAACACATTGTCTTGTCTAACGAAGTGCAAAAATGGTTTGAGAAATCCTCTGGTTGGATGCAGTTCGTTTGTAATTGGAGAAAAACAACCGACGCACGCGCACCCACCGACACGCGGGATCCGACCCTCGCGGGGTCAACTAGCTAGCTGCTACAAAATCGTTTATAAAATGTTAGTGTGTCAAAAGAAAGCTAAATATAGGAGAAAGATAATCAGTGTTTAAAATATGTGTTCCTAATTATGTATAAATATAAATCAACTCTTTTAAACGCTACTAGAGTATTGACTAATGGCCGATTCCTATAATTGACGGACCGTTATCGGTTAAAATTAAGACTCTTATATCTTTACTAATAATGAAACAAAGACCTCGAAGCTTTGCATAGCAGACTCCCATATAGAATAGCTATCACAGGTAGTTTATGAAATGATCTATATGCCCAGTTTGGCAATAAAAAAACCTACCATTGGTAAGCAAAACGATTTGTTTTTGTTTATAGAAACCGGGCATTAAAGCGATTACTTCAAATAGCAAGAACTAGTTTCATCTATTAAGTAAACTTTACAAGAAACAATCTAACATCCCTATTCCTAAAGGAAGATACCTATTAGTTATTCCCTATCACAATGAACCTAAACCTTTCTGTGTAATCCACAATTACAAAGGCTATATCTCCGTTGCCGCGGGGCCCGACTCAAACCATCCGACCGTTGCGACTCGCGGGCGCGATCCGCAGTTGCCTCGCGGACGCTCGCGGTTACGCTTGCTTCGGAACAACCCTAGCTAAATAAATATATACTCAACCCTTGTGTTACGATACGTAACGGACTAATGGACGCTAACCTTTAGATTTGATAATTAAGTTTTTTTTATGTGTAATGTGAGTGTGTGACGATGTGAGAGTTTAGTGATTGTTTCAATATATTTTAGGATACAAGGATTTTTTGATTTACTGTTTTGGTGAGTTTTTTTTAAATACGTATTTATATATACAGGGTTACTGAATCTCTACTGAATGTATTCCAGAAATTAGTTGCAACAGTAGAATCGATCTCCTATCTTTGTACCAAAACTGATCAAAAACAATATTAAATATTACGTAGGTATATACAAAGTACATAATATTTAATATTGTTTTATCATAAAAATAAAATATATAAGCTCTATCAGTTAAAGATGTAATCCTAACAACTAATATTAAAGTGTGTTTCTTTGTTTGTTTGTTACGCCTTCACACCTGAACTACGAATCATCAACGGATCAACTCACCGTATCATGACAAAATTTGGCATGCATATAGCCTATGGAATGGAAAAGGACATAGGCTACCCGAAACGCGGGTAAAACCGCTGCTGGAGACGGCTAGTTAGTAGTTAGTAGATATTTCATTAGATGCGTCGTTTTTTAAACTTTGATAGGTTTTACCAATTTCCTTATTCTTAATTCTGATAAGTAAATAATCACCCTGTACTAGCACCTAGGTATCATGCGGGAGTTGCAGAGTATGCAGAGTTGTCTACGATTCGGAAACTAACTCCTATTTTAGTTTAGTTCCTAACTTGATACCATCAACTATCGAAGTTATAAATTAATTAGCTTCGGAAATTAGCTTAGTTACAGAGAGTTATCTCGTCTTAATTTTCAAATTATTAGCTGCTGTTAAAGCTTGGACTATTGGGTATTCATGGAGCAACAACTTGCTTCCTTATATTTTATGAAGGGAACATAAAAAAAATATAAATTCAAAGAACGTTCATATCTTTTTGTCAGAAGAACTTTCTACCTTAAATAAGTTTTTGTTAAAAAAACATTTTTAATACAAGCTTTTTTGGTGACTGTACTTTTTGTTGACTGTAATTGCATTGTCTTCCAATATACTAATACCAATCATCAAGTCAATCCGACCACTGGAAGTAGGTGAAATTCGACTTACAAGACTTCACCTAAACAAACAAAGTTACCTACATACATTTGCAAGTTAAATAGAAGCTTGTAAAAAGAACATTATTATTTTTAAATTAGTGTAAATATACATATAATTAAACCTGAAATAACTTAAATTTTTATTCAGGTTAGGTAAGGTTAGGTTACCTACGTTTTTACTTACTTTACCTATAATTATATGCAATAGCAAACTTTATGTTTATTATAGTTACTCTATAATTATTTCTAGTTTGAATAAACCAACCAATCTCACCAATATTATAAATGCGAAAGTTTGGATGTTTGTACTTCAATCACGCTTCAAAAACTCAACGGATTTGCATGAATTTGGCACACAAATATATCCTAAAGCCTCCCATGGTAGGTATGGTCCCAAGGTCCCAAATATATCCCTCGATGAAACCGCGGGGCACAACTACATAGTATGATAATTATATATATAAATCGCAAGTAATAATAAGATATATAAGTCTGTCTGAAGCGCTCGTGGTGTAGCATGATTAGCCGTTCTTAATCGATCGGCAAAGTTAAGCTACGTCTGTCTTGGTCGGTACCTGGATGGGTGACCGCCTAGTGGTATTTCAAATCGAGCGTTTCCGTGCTTCGGAAGGCACGTAAAGCCGTTGGTCCCGGTTATCACTTAATTGTGATAGTCGTTAAGCTGGTTGGATGCCTCCTAGGTGGCTTGAAAAACTCCAACAGTAGGTTGGCCACTGGCCTACCTCCACCGATCCGCAGTGGGCACGCGTGGTGGAGTATCTGCCCATTCCCTTTCACCCTGATTTGTGAAAGGAGGCCTGTGCTCAGCAGTGGGACATTATAGGCTGATGATGATGATGATGATAAGTCTGTCTAGTATTGTCAATAGAATATCTTGAGCTTTATAAAGTTAATAGAAGCGTTTCAGTCGAGCGCCGTATTTGAATAGATTGAAGATATACAGACGCATTCTGATGAGCAAGGGAAAGTGTAGGCCGCGGGCTGCTGGCCACGACGCTATTCACCAGGTACCCGAAGTACCCGGGCACTACACATACCGGGTGCACATGCTTCTGTTCTTCAATACTCATTTACATACGTACATATTAATTAGCGAGCGACTGAAAAACCGGTTCAGTTTAACGGTTCATTTCGAGAAGTTAATGTAACACGTTACTAATCGTTTTTATGTATATGTTAGATAAGTACCCACCAGTTTTTTATATACTGGTAATAGGCTTGAAACCATTTTGAACTTTATTTACTATTACTTATTGCGTGTATTTCGTTAGATTTAAGCAAACAGAACAGTTGGACCGCTTCACACTTACAGTTTGTCACAAATATTTGATCAAACATCGTGTAGTACACATTATGTACACTAAAGTGTTTGCTCGCGTCGAGCTTTTTAAGTGTTAGATTATTAAAGTAAACAATAGATTTTTAAAGGAATCACTATAAGCTAGAAAAATAATAGAATTGAATTCTCTTTATAAATAAATACCTCCAGCATAATGTTAAGACTACAAATTTCCAATTGTTTGTATACCACTTGATAATTAAAAACAATATATAATATGATGTATTATTTCAACTGTAATGGCTTTTTACATTTATTATATTTTTAATTGGGTACATTTACTACTAAATTCTTGTTTCAAATTGCCTTCGAAAATACAACAGTAACTCAAGTAACTGTAACTGACTTAAACGAATGACGCATCGCGTAAAAAACAAAAACTAATCATTTAAACAACGTTCCATCTATCTTCAAACCAGTTTTTAAAACAATTATTTGAAGACATCACGAAATATTTTTTGCGTCCGATATAACACAACTGTCAAGGAAATTGTTATAGATTTGTTTACTTCTTGATAGTTCTTTATATCATAACTTGTTATGATTTTACTAGCATTCCGACATTACGAGTAGGTTCATATTATTCTTACGGATGGATTGAAAAATATTGATAAGAATTCCTATTGATCGCTAAGTAAGAAAATTTACGTTGCTTTCTATATACGTTATAGACTATACCTGTGTTTCTTTGATCCCAGTCCTTAATCTCTATTAAACAGCGCTCGCAGACTCGTAGTCTTGTTCCCCTTTAAAATAACAATAGTTAGATTAAGATACCGAACTGTAAAGAACTTCATAAGATTTGACATAAACATAAAGTTAGTCATCTAAAGTTGTACTTGAGAGCATACCACGATTTGACGATAAACGGTTGTCTCGCGAATTACATAAACTTGGCGTATGGAATTACGCAGATCAGTGCTCCCGCGCATACCACGCGAGTAATTTTTTCTATACTTACTTGCAGAAATGTCATTTCACATTTTTTTAAAGAGCAAGTCTGATGCTCCTTTATTTTTAATGATGTTATTGTTAGGTATCATTAAGATAATTTATTTATTTACTGCTTACGTATTTGTTAATATTGGTTGTTTTTTTTAATATAGCATGTATTATACTTATATTATCATACAGTCCTGTTATTTCCTATGACACAAAGGTTGCCCGAAAGAAATGGCTTTAGCCAAAGGCTGCATACGTTGTAGTCACTATTTTCCTAAATCTTTCTTTGTTTGTTCTGTCTGTGGTGTGCACACTAAAGCATATATTCAAAGTATTATTAAAAAGAAAACGCAGTAATTTCCCTCCTCTTTCGCTAATATATAAAATATATACCATTTTCTTCAAATCATTGTAAATAATTATTGAATACAGATTTTACTTCAATAGCATACCATTACTTCTCGATGCAAGTTATGGCATTACGAAGACGTTAGTCACAGATTACAGAAAAAAAGTTCTGTAATCTGAGACGTTAGTGTATAATCTTATTTTCACGGCACGTCGCCTGTAAACAGCAACTTTAGAAACTAAATTAAGTTATTGTTAGTTCATTAGTTGAAAGTGAAATTAAATATAATGCGACATTTTTCACATGGTTAAATGTTTGTTAAATGAGATATTATACGTATTTTTATTCGACATCCATCAAAATCCAGTCGAGTGTTTTATGAACGTGAGAAACCACATACTTGCCACAGATTGTTTGAGTTACACAATAGTTTCTGTAAATAGATACTTTACAAAAAAAGTGGAAATGATTTTTTATAAGATACAGTTACACCACTGTTTATAAAACCATACAGTCGTCCGACAACGTCTAGACAGTATCGCGACGGCCATATAAAGTCTTCTGTTTCCCGAGCTACTAACATCGTTTTGTTCGCAGGTCGGGCCACGTCTCGCCCCTCACACCCCGCACGATTTCCCTGTCTAGGCGGCTACGTCGAACGATTGTATGATTTTATAGACTGTGGTTACACGTTATAAATTTATGAAAACTAAACAAGTCTCTCGTAGAATTTAAAGTATGGTGTCTTATGATTTGATAACTGATATACCTACAATCGAGTGCATATAAAAAAATCGCACCGTGAGAATATCTGGGAGTTTATTAGAAGTTTGTTTGCTCTACATTATTACAAAACCTGGTATATTTAAATATATCGTGATTTGCAACGTCTCTTTTTAGTGTTCCGAACCAAGAAGGTAAAAAAGGAACTGTTATGGTGCCACTCAGTTCATCTGTCTGTCAGTCCGTCTGTCACAGCGGTATATTTCAGCAACCACTAATGATATTGATTCGAAATTTGGAATAGTTTTAAATATTGCTTTCTTCACAAAGAAACGGAGTTATGCGGTCCGGATTTTAATAAAAGTTGTGGTCCAAGTCAAGAACTATAAGACCCTAGGAAGGTCAGAACGCTCGGTGCGCGAGTCAGAATCTTACTCGCACTTGGATGGTTTTTATATATTATTTTCTCCATGTTTCATCTTCGGCCTGCGCACAATAGCTCACCAAAGTTTAATCAATCGGATGAATGGACAAATATTGATTTTTAAATAATATGTATGTTGACTAGGACTACATACTTTATTACGGAGCTGACGTCTGCTAGAAATGAGAACTTTTGGAAAAATAACACGGAAGGAGAAGAAGGTGCCCATGCCCTGTAATTAGGGCTTGCAATCCGGATATCTGAATTATCCGGATATCAGTCGATTTTAATATCCGGATTTGTGCTACATTATTATCCGCATATTTCGGATAATGTATAGTACATTTCAGTTTACGCTCAAACCCAAAATTGATAGCTTTCACCTAGAATTACTTCACTTCACTTAATTCTAAGAGCTAACTAAAGATTACGCGTATGACATGCAATGGAATAACCTATAACTATCTGTAAAAGGTAGTTCAAAGGAAGACTTATATTGGTTAAGATATACTACTGACTGATTTGATTCTGGGTAAATGGCAGTAATAATGTTATCTGGTTTCCATAATACAAAACTTCATGATGAGATGACCGTGCGTGAAGAATATTCCATATTTATATTTGCAATATCTGCAAGTACCTAAAGCTACATGCATAAGCTAATTATAATCTAAGATTTTCAATTAATTACAGTGAGATAGCTGCGCGCGCGCACGTTCCGCATTGCTTCGAGCACGCAGCTAATATTAGATGCTATTGTTCACAGATACATCGGAATCTCGCCATGATTATTTGATGAAACATTCGATAATTGTACTGAGACTAATTATATACCATGTAACATCACAAGCGTAGGGCTACGGCAACCGCTTACCCCCAGGTGGGTATAAAAAAAGATAGCTCAGTGGTAGTGTAATTAAGTAGTAATTGTTTATTCGCTCAAAAATCATCATTTCGTTTATTTTTATATGGAAGGTGTTGCCAACTGTACCATTCTCGCGGTAGGTAGCTAAAAAAGTAACTTAAAAGTTAATATAAAATTAAAGTAAGTAGCTAATGAACTGGCTATTTTGATAGGTTGGCATCATCATAATATAATATTAAATGTAACTAGTGTGTATTTTGTGTGTCTTTTTTTTGTTTTTAATTATGTTATTTAATGTCTGCGTCGAATGGCGAAACGCGCAAGAATAAAATGTTTTTCTTTCTTACTTTCTTTTCTTTTAGTGACATCGAATGGGTGGCTGAGGTCTTAGGTTCGAATCCCTTGAGCTTTCGGTTGAGGAAAATATCGATAAGAATCTATAGTACGGTGGTAGGGTACTTTTTAGTACTCACCTGGCTGGCTACCACCCTCAAGTTGAGAAGCTATCGCCAAGAACTTACCGGTGTTGAGAGCCAGCCCTTCTATTCTTTGTGTGCTTACCACCTTCGGCCACATCATCACTGACCGTGGTGAGATTGTGGTAAAAGGCATATCACATATTATGACACTATGCATATATTAAAATAAATATCATTGATACCATCGTGTCTCGCGTACTGACTTTTTTGTGTGCAGTTTCATTGCCACATTTTAAATTAATTATTTTAACGACGGCTAATTAAATTAGATTAATTTGGTGTTTTTTATTTCGTAGACGAAATAAAGTCGAGAATGTTAAATAACTACTCTGTATGTGATCAAAATAATGCACATTTTCACGTTAAAACTGATGCAATTAACATAAAACATGAAGTGTTGGAGCTAACATCTGCCTAAATATTTGAACAAGTGTTGTTCGTAGGAGGTCGACGCGCGTTGAAGTCTTTTGTTCTAGCGCGGCCGACCGCGTGTCGCTGTTGTCTTGTTCCTAGAAGTAATCTTACTGTCATGTGTACTGTATTATATGTATTAATATATTGATAAATACACATAATATTTAAAATAAATTATAATCAAATAACGCTCGCGAATGGTAAAATCCCGCCGGCTGGCCCTTGAAAGTCGAAAGTCGCAAAGCACCTTTGATTAGTGTCATCCGGCAGCTGCACTTGAGAGCCAGTTTCATAGGCTTTTACTGCAAGCTCGTGACTTAACATACTGAGTCTGGGTCTACTGGGTCAAACATAGACCTATTAAAAAAAAAATGTAAGAAAATAAGAATATAGTAAATATCTTCTGAATACGAGTCAAAATATTTGTGAAACCTGATTTTCAAATAGAATTATTTGTTACCCCAAGAAATTAAAAACGCATAAAAAAATCGTAAATTAACATCCTGCCCCTTTTTAAATGCTACTATATCCATGACACAATTTGATTCTATCTCTATCCCTATACAAGAAACGTGTGAAGTGTGAGTGGGATGCAAGAAGGACACGCATTCTTCCGAACGGATGCACCAAAAAACCGTTGATTATATCAAAATCAGATATTTTTTTTAACCGTTTTTTGCTTGGACGCGGCAAATGAAATTCCGTACACGTATAATTGCAAGTTGAAACATATTATGTAGGTGTGAAAGTTCAAATTTGAATGATTTGTGTTTTTTATAATTTATAGTAAATCTGATGTATTTTTTGTGTGAAATACCACGTCTCTATCAAGGCTGCGCCCGCGCAGGCGTCGCAGCATGCGAAGTTTACATAACGCGCCATGCTCTCTTGCTGCCATCGTTTTCACAATAATGTGAGTTTTAGCAGTTCCGCTTGATGGATCTAACTACGCTGTTACAATATAAGCTGTATCTACGATGTATGCTAATATTAATAATGTATTCTTAACAAAAGATTTAATATTAGTTTGACTATCAGAAATCTGAAACTCCAAACTACCCATTTTAAATGAATTTCAGGAACTCATTAAAATATTACATACAAAATATTTAGTATGTTTTAAGTTAGAGCGCTGCACCGGCTTGGAAATCATTATATTCCTATATATCCTTATTTCCTTGAAGACATAGGTACAATTTTGAACTTTTCTGCAAATACACCCAATTTCTGAGCGTATTAAATGCAATACAATAAAATAACCGACTCCAGGGTTTATTTGTGTGGTGCGTATATAACAATGGCGCGATGGCGTCATGGCGCGAGAACAATAGCCAGCGCTCTGCAGCGGCGGTCGCGCACCGGACCCGGTAATGGGTAATGCGCAAAGAGCGGTAGCACGCCGCGCGCCGCCCGCGCAACAATACTGATATAGGGTTGCCACCCACTTATAGCTCAATCCTTTTTTTATGAGCCACATTCATAACCATATTGGGATTGAAAAAAGAAACATCTTATTTTATGTAGGTATGTATTACACAATTTTCATCCATGAGGGTATGTGTGTATATTGAAACATGTATTTAGAGTTTAGAAACGTGGAATTTACCTACAGGTTCCTTGCATAACGTATGCATCCAATAAGGGTTTTTCAAATTTCAACCCTAAAGAGGGTTAACAGAGGGAATCGCGGAAATAACCACTGGGCGGAAAGCTATTCTTTAAAAATTTGTATAGATTAAAAAATATAATTTCATATTATGAGAATAATGACACAGCACATTTCGGCCTCATCAAATACGAAATTGGTAGCCCTGACTATGATCGGCGGTAAATCACCATTGATCCGGGCGGTACAATGGTCCGTGGCTGTGCTCGGCGCTCGGTCGGCGCGCGCGCACTTTGTTTACCCAAGATCCGATTACGTTTGACTGACTCCCCCGACAGTTTGTTTGTTTGCACAACAGAATTGGTAAAATTATGTTTTCACTGAACCACAAACTTTCTTTTGTTCAAATTGTAATAGAAAATTAGGGAATTGTGAAATTCTGTAGTTAGAAACGATTTTCTTAGTTGATCGTCTGTAAATTAAAACAGACTCTCTCGAATATTATAAGATAAGGTAAGGTAGAAGTCGTGGGTGTAAAATATGCTTATTCAAAAACAGCACACATATTATATCAGTTACCTATCTGGTAGGTAGAGATGTGCCACGTATGAAGAATTATCCCAGGATATCTATTCATAATATGCATTCCCTAATAGACGACCTACCTATTATATAAGAAGCCGCGAAGTTTAATTTAGAAATTTGATTCAAGGAAGAATAATTCAATAACATCAAGGAATTTTAAATAATATTCCTACGTACATTTATTCGAAATGCTTCCTTTACTTCAGTTTATAGCCGATAAACAATAAATAAGAATACAAAGCCTGTAGATAAAATCTATAGTGTGTATCAATCAATCCCTAAAGCAAACAGTTTTTATAGCTATAAAATAAACTCATCGAGAGCTCCACACATAAATTGAGGTAATTATTATTATTGTTCGGACACGAGATGTACGGAGAGAATACGCGGCGCATCTCCAGCACAATAGCAGCTCGTAAAAAACGCACCTCTCTCTCCGACAATGACATCAAATTGACGTTTACAGCTCGATATAAATAAAGTGTAACAAATGTATTGTCACGACATATTTATTGTGTGTTCTGTATGTGATGCGAGTTGTGAGCGCTAGCGGTGCTTTTGCACCTCGTGTAACTTGGCTACAAGTTGGGGCTTAAAAAAATCCTAATAAATTGCAGATGTAATGTAATGCAGTATGTGGTGGTAATAGGTGCTGCTTGTGGGGGCTGGTCTGCTTAAGTTTGCTATTTATTTACTTATTAAATATTTATTCAGTCTACTTTGTAATTTTGCCGCCGCGCCGGGGTACGCAATTGTTTTCAGTGCGATTAGAATGTAAATATTATGTAATGAATCTAAGCCTGTTTTGAAAAGAGTAATTGCTGAGTTTATTGCCGGCTCTTCTCAGCAAATGCAACCTTCCGAACCGGTATTAGAGTATTAGAGTCAGACTTTTCATAAGTGCCTGCGAAGGTCTATTTGAATAAATGATTTTGAATTTTGAATTTTTTGAATTATGTTATGTTAATGTTTCAAAATGCACTCGAATAATGAGGTCTATCACGCTTGAATTCACCGCGAGAGGCTACTAGTCTCTAGAAATTACAAATGTCACTGAAAATTTACTGATTGCAAGCTTCACTAATGATGAATTATGGCAGATATATCTGCGAATCCCTTCGCTATCAACCCATGTTCTAGGCGAATTTTGTCTTTAGGAAACAAATCTTCCTTTTTTAAGAATAAAACGTGAATGCGCCCTCATTGCATATGATTAGGTACTTAATATATCTCCAAAAGGTACAATAGGTATGATTAACACTTCTCAACTCTTCTTGCTTAAATGTACCTATTACCAAGGTCCAAAGGCTACATGGAACGCTGGCATAAATAAGGTGGCGGAATGTAGCTGGGGAGGCTTATAGACCTGCAGTGGATGCACATTGGTGTATGGGGATGAAATTCGTGGTACTAATACTACTGACTTTATAATCAGCAAATCCTACAAACCCTCGCTGCCTACTCCGCTTATCACTTGTACCTACATGAATTAACGTCAAGAGTAATGTCGCGTAGTTATTACCACATTCACTCGGCATATTGCGAGTCCATTCGTAACAGCAATGAGGGGTGAGACGAGACCTTTGAAAGTCTTTGACAATAGGCATCAACCGTTTTTACTGGCAACACATCGCGTTATGAGAACATGATGTACTTTATGATATTAAAGTGCGTGAATTATATATTATTTTCATGTTTTATATTGCGTTCGAGGGATAGCAGATGTGACTTTTCGAGGTGATGGAAGAATCTGAACAATTAATATAGATGTGTGTAATTATACGGTTTTGCAGTGTTACACTTAGTTTACAAACGTAGTCAGCGTCAGTAGTAGAAGTACTCTTTCATAATCAATTGAAATCAATATCTATTGAAATTCTCTTGATAGCTTGTATGCAAACTGTGAATATTTAATTTGACACGGTCGGAAGCAGTCTGATCAGCTACTTTTGACGATGATTGTACATATTCGTTTGTAGGATGATAATCATACTGATAGACTCAATAGCTTCCTGACTAGTTGAGACCAAACCCACCTACACGATAGGTATTATGTTTTGTCGATATAGTTTTATAACATTAGGTAGGTACTTACCTACATAAAAGTGTCAACCATGAGAACGATTCGCTATACACAGTGCCCTAGCCCCTAGCCGAGATCATTATTAATAACATTCTTTTATAAATGAAAAAAGGTTAATTTTTCATTTCAATGCAGCATTAGAAATAATTTGCTTACATTTTAATTTAAAACCGGTTGTGTGTGACAATGCGCGTCCGCGTCGCTCCACCGGCTGCGGCGCCGAGCACCGGCAGCGACAGCAGCGCCTACCGGTCTCGCCGACAATGACTAAAAGTCTCATTTATCTAACTCGCACTAACAATAACCCTCCAGGCCTTTGTTCAATTACGAACGAATCTTCATACACTTTTTCCCCCTTTTAATATTCTAATTTATTCTTTAATCAAATGGGGCTAGTAACTCGATATTTTGATGTTAGTAATTTATTTGCAACAAATCTTTGGCGCTGTTATTATGTTCTAGCACGTAAGTGGGGTGTGAGCTTTGTGTGTCTAGTCAAGTGTACATTTTATAGCAATTTGTTATGGAACATGCATGATAATATTCTTTTCAAAATCATCAACGTTAAAACTTTTATTAAAAAGAAACATATTTAAATAAATAAAGTTTTCTGTAAAAAAATCTTTGCATTTATAATAAAATGCACGATTCAATTGTAGGGTAACCTATACGAGCCTATACCTATTTTCAACCGACTTCAAAAAAAGGAGGAGGTTCTCAATTCGGTTGTATGTTTTTTTTTATGTTTGTTACCTCATAACTCCGTCATTTATTAACCGATTTGGAAAATTCTTTTTTTGTCTGGAAGGGTATACTTCCCGCTTGGTCCCATTGTCATCGATCAGGATTTGATTACTTCTTAGTGTACTTTGAAGTCGGTTTAAGTTTTTTGTAAAACAGTCCAAAAATCCATGTAAAGTACAACATCAGCGTGTCTCCCATTTTTTTACTTTTATTATTACACCTATAAATGGCTGTGGTGTCGTTTATATTATTATTATGTAACAAGAATATAATAGAATTTAAATTTTAAACGATGCTCATATTGCTCATTATGTCTCCTCGCGTAGAAGCGCGCGCGCAGCGTCGATAGCGGCGCGGGCGGGTATTGGACGCTCATTAACCGTCACAAGAAGATAAAATCATTGTGTGCTTTAATTTTTTGCGTTCATTTCTGTTCCGCTCACGATTCCGCGTCTAATAGCTATGGAGATAATGGGTAACGTAAGAAATTGCCACCGAGTTTCACATCCACTCGTAAAAAACGCAACAATATGAATTAATATTCGGTTGCATTAATTAAAATCATTAAATGTAATGAGAAAGTTATTTTGATTGATTTTGATGGAGGTGGAGCAGCGTTTTTCTGCTCAAAGAACAGCTCCACTGGGGAAGGGGATCTGAGGTGCCACCAGCTTTCAGAATGCCGCAGCCAAATAACTTAAATGTTGACAAACTAACTTGATGCCCCGGGTGTTGCAGCGTCTGTAGGCTAAGATAACCACTCAGTACCAGGGGCTCTACCGTGTATCTTTGGTGGTAAGGTAATCGTAAAGAAACACCATTAATAAATTTCATCCAATGGGCAAGATGACAACAAATTATGTTTAGTCCGCCTCTTACATTATCAAAAAATAATAGACACGTATTTTTCTTTTGTCAATTAAACAAAAAACCGGCCAAGTGCGAGTCGGACTCGCGCACCGAGGGTTCTTGTAGGTATTTAAGTAACCTGTAGGTATAAAAGTAAGGTACAACCGTAGCGGAACAAATAAAATGCGAGCGAAACCATGAATCACTCATTTAAATGAGCAAGCAACTAGTGCAGTGGTATAAATGCCACAAGTGCGTAAAATATCTTTGCTATACCAATTATCGGTTCTATATTTATTGTATTTGCTAAACATAAACTAAAGTAACTGATCCGATGCGACGACGCGACGGTATGCAATTTATATCGGTTCTGTCCACGCCCACGTATGATTAAGGTCGTGTCGTCTTGTGGTTTTCTTACCTTAGACCACAGTGCGTGGGTTAAAACAGTAGCCTCAGCTGTATCTCTGATAATTAGTTATGCTTGATTTCTAGTTCCAATTTAAGTTAAGATTCGTAGCAATTTATTGTATAAAGTTCCATAATAACTTGAATGTAAGTTTAATAAATGAAAGATATTCGTTGCGATTACGGATCTACGAATAGTAATTGTTATTGGAAACCATCAAGTAGTCATACCGAGCAATCCAATTCTGAAACTACCTACTACTGCTACTACCTGCATCTATATGTATAGTGTGTCCTTGCATTAAGCCAATCATAGCGCGTGTGTCTTTTAATTAACCAATCAGAGCGCATTGTCGTTGGTAGGGACTTGGCGGAATATATTTCAAACAAATGAACGTCATTACTTGGAAAATCATATAATATACCTAAATCTAGCAGATAATTTCTTGTGATGGAATCTTATTCTCTTCTTATAAGACGAAGATTAACTATTCCACCGCCCTAGGAGGGCCGTCTCGTCTAAGTATATTTTTTTTAAAGTTAGAATTGTATAGTTAGTCGAACTCCAACTAAAACATTAACTGTACTTATAGTATATAGCCGTGGGAGTGCATCAACAATAGCGTTGTTTCACGGTCGGGCAGCCCTTCGACCTGCGCCCTGCGCGCCTCGCTGCGCCCGCGCACCTGTTCATCCATCCACTGCACACTTGACCGGCAACATGTGCCCAAAGTGAACCGATACAACTGTCTGAATGTAGCTTTCAATTTAACTACATACAATAGGGTTAGATAACAGAACAATGAGATAGCTTTCTTAATAACTTAATTCTCCTAAACTAAATCTATCTGAAAACGACCACTGAGCCATTGTGTAAAATGATAGAGTACTTGTACCTTTCTCTAATCCTAATAATAATACAGGTTTTTATCAAGTTAATCTCGAACCTCGTCTTGAAACAAATTCCATATAAATCAATTAAGGTTTTTACGGAAACTTGTCTCATAGTAAAGTTGCGTCCCGCTCCAAGCACGGTCCGGTTACGGTCATCAACGGCGGGCTGGCTTTGATTCTTTGCAAATGCCCAGCCGGAAGCCGCCAGCCAGTTTTATTAATTACGACCCATACGTATGTGCTCGGAAAAGTTAGCTTGCATTGCATTCAATATTAGACTCGTTTTTAATAGATTCTCTTGAATTTACTTTTTGTTGGCTGGAGATTAACTTTTTAAACAAAATATACAGTTTTTTTTATTGAAAGGCGATCATTTTGAATAATCAACGAATTCGAGATGATATACATGTGCATTAGTAAGTCATTGGCATCATGATGTAATATACTCGTGGATAAATAGAAACTAGTATCTATCTAATATACTAACTTAGTAAGGTTATCATCAGGTGGGCCGTATGCTTGTTTAACGACTAAGTAGTATAAAAAAAAAAAAAAACCTAAAATAGGTTATTTTCAGTAAAATAATCCAGAAATCTAATAAAATATAGTGGTACGTAATAATTGGGTAAGTTTAACGGTGCGGTAAGTTCCTGGCTACGTTGCCCAGCGGGGTAGGCCCTCGCCGCGCCGCCCCGAGGGGCCCCGCTGAGATAAGCAATTTCCTGCATTACACAGAAGATAGATGGGACAAACTTTTTATCACACCTTATTGAGATTAAAAAGCACGTGATCTTCTTTCTGTGTACAATATCAAAACTAAATCCATGATCGCTCATTCCGTCCATGGTTAGTGTCAGTATTTTTCATATTTTTGACCACCTCATTCCTTTTTTTAACTTCAACACGTTGTATCAAGAATTCTTGAATAATCTTCCTGTACCTATATTATAACTTACGACACTCTGAAACCATAAAAATAGTTATAACAATCTAGCGGTAAAGAAACGGTTAAAAATGTAAAAATTATAAGGAATCCTAAGGAATTAGGATCTGACTTCACACATATCTCTTCTCAAGAACCGTTTAATCAAAAGCATAACTTTGAAGAAGTACAGTTGGGGATAACAATACATTTAAATAAAAAGATAATGACAGGTTTTAGATGTAGGAAGTAGTAAAGGAAGGTGCGGACGAACACAAATAAGTGAAGTAATAACATTTGTGTGCGACGCTTCATGGCGGTAACTGAAGCGTCACAAGTGATTCCAGCACTACAGGCTACTGGTAGGAGGTAAGGCGACGCGACGTCGCGCATCGCCCGCTGTGTTAATTAATACTTTATTCCGCTATTAAGGTTTTATTTCCGATTAATTAACGTTTATATTCCTGTAGAATATCTTGATGCGTATGTTAGATTATATACCTGGGACATTCCTCACACACGGCCATCTGATTCCAAACTAAGCAGAGCTTGTACTATGGACACATGACTGATATACTACATAAAATGTAGGTACCTACTAATATAAATATTTACACCCAGACTCAGATCAAACATGTTCAGGGGAATGGAACCCACGACCTGGGGCTCTACCGCGTAACTTTGGTGGTAATCGTAACGAACACCATTAAAGAATTTCATCCAATCAGGGCCCACGAATGGTTATCGTCGCATCATACCACGTGCGCGTCATTGGATGAAATAATTAATGGGGTTCGTTACGATTACCACCAAAGATACGCAATAGCCCGGCTGTGTGTATGTAACCTCCAGTATCTTAAGCAATGCCTTGTTGTTCAAAAGGCGCAGAAGTTGCTCTCGTTGTTACATTGCGTATAAGAAGTAATAACAACTAGAGTAGGTTTTTTTTTCTGCCTTATAACTAATTATTCAAACCTTGAAATAAGCTGTTTAAATTCAATTGGTGTTTGAAAACAAAATTAACACAATAAATAGGAGTAACAGCAGATAAGAGAGCCGTAGTTGAAACAACAGGAGATATAGTGGTCGGTTATCACTTCATTTGCATTACAAACCTCCTTCTCATTCAATGTACTCGAGTATAAACTATGAATTATTCAGTGAGCTTAAAACTCGAGTAATTAAATTCAATGCGATATAATTCGATATCAACACGCGCTGCTGCGAATTAAATTGTACAGTCATCGGAGTACAATTCTTTTTCCCCTGCGGAATGTAATGTACATTGAGGAAAAGTAGCGTTAACTAATAAATACATACACATTTAAAGATCTGTAATCTTCTAATATTATAAATTAATATTTGTCTATGTTTGTTACTCAGTCATGTCGTTTTAGCCCGAACCAGGGCCTATACTGACGAGACGTAAATTTTGTACAATTCTATTGGCTAATTGATTGACAACGATGATCGGACTATCGTGTATCGTTTTTCGTAGTAGACCCTCTGTACGGATTTTTAGATGATAGGTTGTTTTGACACGTAAAACGGCGTGGCTGAAGTTAGTCAAAATAGAGCCAGTTCTCTTCAGCCCTGAAGTGTGTTTATCACCACCGTGCCGGCCACATCATCACTGACCATGGAGACATTGTGGTCAAACTCCATAGGTTCTATACTCCTAGCAGATGTGTTCTATTTATTTCTTTACAAAGGTCTCTACATCGAGATCTATGGTTGCTTCTAAAGTGACGCAACATTTAGCTAAAGACTTTCTTCAAAAGCTTAGCGGTGAATGAAAACTCGAAAGCATTTCAACAGGCCTCTCCCTAGCTTATTATATAAAAAAGATTAAAAAATTACTTTGGCCGCGGCGGCGCGGGGCGCTGGCGTGGCGGTGCCTTAGCTTCCGACCGGTTTGTGGAGCGGACTCGCTTTTGGATCATTTCTCTGGGTACCGTACAGAATTATACCATTTCATCGACTCTGACTATTATCTGGAACGACGGCGATAACTTTACCAGACGAGTTGAGTTAATTTTACATTTTGCTTATTTCTGCTACCTTTTTTTTCCAAGTAAAACTCGCTTGGACGTATTTCGCAGAGAATTAATATAATGGTATGTTTAAATTGTTGATTATTTTACTCTGGGAACTCATTACTGATACTACCTACATAATTGGCTAATATATCAAATGATCTCTTGTTTTTTCAGCTACCAACTAGCTACTACTAATTTTATATTCTAGTTCTAATTCATAATTCTGCTTGTAAGACTCGTCATTAAAATTTCCGCTGTAACTTACGTGGCAATCCAAATAAAATTAATGACGTAACGTTACCGTCTCTGCCTAAAATCCCATCGCCAAGTTCTTATTAGCATAAGTAGTAAGACCACGCGAGTGAGTTGCGCCAGCGCATTCCCAAGGCGATAAATCACGCGGATGCCAACAGCTTACTTCACATTTAAGCACACGGGTATTAAGCACTAAGTAAGCTTCATCGAATGGTTCTCGTAATAAACATGGCTTACCTTTGACGTTAGTTTTGATTTACGAGCGTTACGCAAACGTGCGCCCGCGCAACTGTGTATGGGAGCTACCATTACTTAATACGACATAGGAAAGCAAAAACATCAATTTCAAAGCATTTATTTTGCTATAGAATTTGACTGAGTGGATTTCAAATCAAGGTAGCTAAATTAAACTGTTAACTAATTTACCCTGGATATAAGAGCTTCTCTTCGTTTTAAAAATCATAAAAACGATGCGAAGTATTTCTAGGCTTCAAGTTTATTAGCAACACGAGCGGGCCTCGACCGCGGTTCACGAGCACGCTTCATCAAGTTCTCTGCAGGCGGATTGCTTGGCGGAAAGTCCGGTCAGCCAGCGCCCGCCTGGATTTATGGACCCCACGGCGTTGAGAGGCTTGTATTGAGCAACTGCAATGTTACTCGAGGCCTCGTAGGTAAAGTTACCATAAATTGCGATATACCTCCATTGTGTTGAAGGTTTTTTTTTTTGTGTAATCAGCTCTTGTTTCTTGTCTTTATCGTGATATCTTCGTTTTATAGGTAACTTTATGGAAACTATGTTAGTATAACAAAAAGTACTCGTATTGTGAGAACTCTTCTGATTGTTATAAAAAAGGTAGAGATTTATGTCTCTTTCTGACACGGTTGTTTCGTATACAAAATAATTATAACCTATTTTAGTTAAACTCCGTTTAAGAGTGATTAATTTTGTTAAATTAAAATAGTCCAAGTTAATTGTTAGTACTATAGACAAAGTCAACAGAAACTCATTTTTATATATATTATGGAAAATCTCACCTGGGGACCAAGTCTGTTATTTCAATTGTGTTCCAATGATCTTTCAGTGGTGTCAAAATTGTGCCATAATGACACTATTCTATTAGTAAGTAAACCAACCTGTAAAATGTCACAATTCTTACAACACTGAAACTTCATTGGAACACAATTGAAATAGCAGACTTGGGCCCCTGTTTTCTTAAATTTTTTTACATGCATTTTATTTGAAAAAAAAGTCTTTGTAAGCTTTTTTTCTTCAAATATACACAAAATATCGTCGACCCATCTACAATATTAATGTCCACTTGGCATTGGCCGTCCCCTCCGATGCGTTAATGAAGGCGTTTCTGGGAAATGTCTCAATCTTGCTAATCCAAGTAAATGGCGTCTATAAATCTCGTCCGATACAACGCCCATTTCACGTAGCAATTATAAAGACGAAGAGGCCTACACAAGAACAAGCTACAGCTTGATAATCACGGAGCTCGAGCATTGAAATGTATAATAATAATAATAATTCCTGTCTCTGCAGCCCTAACCACCGGTAGCTTGGACCCTGCTCCCGACACCGGCGGAACACTATTTTTTATATTTTTAAATGTTTTTTGTAAGTCATGATTTTTATAAAAATATTTAAAAATGTATTTAATATGTATATAAAATGAATAAACGGAATAATAATAATAATAATTTATTTCTGCAGGAAATGTGGTATAACATAGGATCTTAAGTCTATAATACATCGTTCTCACTTTTCACCAGAAACTGGCATGCAAAATTTATATATCATCTAACACGGTACAATAAAATTTACGAAATAAAACCTGCAATCATATCATAAAAATAAAAATAAACACATAATCATTCCAACATTTCAGATAATTGCTAATTATTAAAATTATATTCGGTATGTCAATAAGATAATAGCTATTCATTACATATGTGAAAAATTACAATTTACAAATTATTCAAATATTCATCTATGGAATAGAAGCATTGTTGAACAAGCCATTTCTTTAATTTGTTTTTAAATAAATTTGAGGGTACATTTTTTAGGTCCTCTGGGAGCTTATTATAAATTTTTATGGCCATTGGATAACTGTTTCTGTTGTACAGCGTCGTTTTCATTTTTGGCAATACAAGTTTATTGGGATGTCTAGAATTAAAGTTGCATATGCTTTTCATTTTCGTAAACAAGTGTGGATGTGATTTTACAAAACTGCACATTTCGAAAATGTATAAAGAAGGGACTGTGAGTAAATTATGCTTACGAAAAAGAGGTCGGCAAGATGTAAGACTGTCAACATCACAGAACGCACGTACACATTGTTTTTGAGCCAAGAAGGCTCTCTTTATATGGTAAGAGTTACCCCATAGAACAATACCATATCTGAGCACAGAACAGACGTAACCATGATAAGCCTTAATTGCAGTATCAATTTTAGAAATTTTCGCAAGCTTCCATAGGGCATACACGAATGAGTTCAATCTTTTACAAATACTATTAATGTGATCAGACCATGAGCATCTATCATCCAGGAGAATGCCAAGAAATGTGGTCTGGGTAGACTCTTCAATTAATTGATTTTCAAAATGTATATTTAAATTGTGCTTTTTGCCATTTTTGTTTACAAATTGTATATATTTTGTTTTGTTTATGTTCACCTTTAAATTATTTTTTCGTAGCCATAAGATTATAGCCCGAACTGTATTATTTATTTCATCATTATATGTTTTGGTATCATGACATGGAATTATAATTGAAATGTCATCCGCAAAAAGGGTGCAGTCATAATCAATAATATCTGGTAGATCATTTATATATATGAGGAAAAGTAATGGTCCTAGTATACTGCCTTGAGGTACACCTACACTATTTGTTTCAATTGTAGATTTGTAAGATTTTTCAGTGAGACTTGAGTCAAGCTTTGATATTTCCACGAATTGATGTCTTTGATGTAAATATGATTTAAGCCATTCGTTTGCAACCCCTCTTATTCCGTATGCATCACACTTACGTAAGAGTAGAGTATGGGAAACAAAATCAAATGCTTTACTCATATCAAAGAATATTGTGGTAACGGGCTTCCGCTTATCAATATTTTCAATAATTTTATTAACAAGAGTGAATGCTGCCAGTGTTGTTGATTTTCCTTTTTGAATACCATTCTGCTCAGTTTTAAGGATATTGAATTTAGTCAAAAAATTATTTAAACGACTATACATAGCTTTTTCAATGATTTTAGATAAAACAGGTATAAGAGAAATGGGCCTATAGTTATCTATTTCATTTAAATCACCTTTTTTATATACTGGCTTTACTACAGATAGTTTCATTGCTTTAGGAAATATACCGCTAGAAAATGAGAGGTTTATTAAATAGCTTAATATTGGTGCTATTTCCTTTTTACATGACTTCAAAATTTTTGTTTCAATATTATCATAGCCAGTTGAGTTAGTCATCTTAAGAGAATCAATTATTTTAACAACTTCATAATCATCAGTAGGTAATAGAAATATACTTGATTCTACTGCATTTATGTTCAACTTGTCTACTAAGTTTTTACCGTTAACATTATTTAAAAAATTACTATCATTATTTGTCAAATCAATAAAATATTTATTAAATTTATTTGCTATGTCAATCGGATCAGTAATTATTTCATTATTACATATTAATTGATTTATACTGGATTTTTCATTATATTTAGAATTACAACAGTTATTATTAATTAATTTCCATGTCGCTTTGCAGATGTTATTAGATTTAGCAATAAACCTCGAATGAGTTATTTTTTGTGCATTATTTATACATTTTTTTAACAGTTTGGAATAGTGTAAGTATTTCATTTTTGATGCAACATTCACTGTTTTATAATAGTTAAAGCGTAATTTTCTTTTAGTGACTGCAGATTTTTTTAAACCCTTTGTAATCCATGGCGAGTGCTTAGGTTTATTATTAATTTTTATCTTCTCTATTGGAAAGCACAGATCATATAACAGTTTGAGTGTATTGTGGAAAGCGTCAAAAGCACTGTCTGTATTAGAGTTAGATAAAACAAAATGCCACGAGAGACTGCATAAACATTCACGAAATTTATCTATATATTCACTATTAAACTTTCTTATGTTCCGAAACCAGGTAACGACTGGGTGCGTTTTATTATTAATAGGAAATGTTATAGACTGAGCCGTATTATGGTCTGATAGACCCAAATTATGAATGTCACTTGTTGCATCCGAGATATTACTTATAATATGATCCAAGCATGCATTTTTCCTCGTCGGTACAGCAATGTGTAACTAAAATTTATTATTCGATACAATTCTAATTAATTCGGATGAGACTTTACTTGCTTTAAGAGTATCAATATTAAGATCTCCAGCTAAAATAATTTTACGTCTAGTTTTATGCTTCAGTTTATTCATAAGGGATTCAAGTTTCTCAAAGAAAATATTTGGGTTAGTAACTAGCATGTATTGCTTTTTGCGTTTAAGTAAATATCGTAAGGAACCATTTCCGTAGTAGGAAAGTTTCAGCACTTGAGAGCTAGTTTCTTCCAGGATTGTGTGCACTCTTTGGCCTCATCATCACTTTCCATTGTGAGATAGTGAAGTAAAAAAAAACAGAAATGTCTCTCCCATCTTGTATAGTTAACAAAAACGTTGACTACGATATATCCTCTACGTCATCAACGTCTTTACAATGTTTTTTTACATTGGTACTACAGGTTTTAATTTGACCCCCTTTTCGACAGTGAGTGCTCCTTTCAATTCTTTATTGTATTTGTTGTCTGCATTGACAGACAACCCTTGCAGTTTCATTATAATAGTAGAGTAAAAAGACATGAAAGGGGTAGCAATTTAATTGAACGATATATTATCAGTAGCCTTAGTTGTGTTATCTGTAACGGATCATTGATAATCTGCCCTCTCATAATATAGTTTAGTAATTTGATAACCCTGATATAATCGATTCAATCTGCGAGTACTTATTATATATAGAAACCTAACTATCCTGCTGCGGCACTCGCATACCTGAGCAATCGAATGTTTTCCATGATAGAAAGTATGATATGTAATCAATGTGCCAAATTTCTTTCAAATTCGTATAGCGATAGGGCGAGATTGAGTTACAAACATCCACACAAACGGACATTTATAATATTACAAACCGCCCCTACAAGGTACCCGACAAGGTAAGAAACAGACAGACAGAAAGAGTTAATATCACATTTATAATAGCTATCCCCCGCGGTTTTACCCGCGTTCCCGGGATAAAATATTAAAGTAAAGCCTATCTGCTTCTCCATATCATAGGTTTTCTGCGTTGCAAATTTCATGATGATCGGTTGAGTAATTGAGGCGTGAAAGCGTAAGAAACAAACAAACGTATTTTCGCATTTTTTTTTAAAAGTGAGGAAGTTAGAATTATTATATCAATTTTAAATCTGTATCCTACGATCATAGTAAGTTACCGGTTTGAAATACTGTTTTATGTACTAACATAAAAATGTCATCAGCATAATTACAATTAAAATATTTTTATCGCTTCTAAATTATAATATTTGATTAATGGATAAAATTAATTCAAAATGAAAGGCTCATTTAAGAAAACAGTGACGACGTGTGTGTAGCGTCAAGCGCAACGTTATGACTCAAAATCCGCATACTAATTTAAAAATCATCATATTTTACCTAAAACCAAAGTATAATAAATTACCATTAGATACATTCTAACGAGCTAACTGTTATGGTGCGTCCATGCTTGGCGACACGAGCACACTGCGAGCACGATTCGCGTAGCGTGGACGGGCTTTCGAGCCTCGAACGAGCATTCGTAGCGTGCTCGAATGCGCTCCGCCCGATTGTCAGTTTTTTCACGAACACAGGGATTCGCATTTCGCTCGTTGTAGGATCGTTAAGTACGTCCACGTTTGAAATCGCGAGCGACGAACGAATCCTGCTCGTTCGAGGCTCGGCTCGTGCTCGCTTCGTGTAGCATGGACGCACAATTAGCATTTGCTACCTACCATAACTTACATAAACACATCGTTTAAAAAAGTAAACTTCTACAACAGAAACAGTTAATCTTATCTTCCGATTCGTCGCATCTGCAACATAACGTAATCTCTATCGTCATTACCGGCACAATCGGCGCCGGCGGTCATTCCCCGCTTACACAAAGGTGAAACTTTCCTTGGAAGCATCTGTTGGCAACAGTTAGTGCTACTGCTATAATTGCGCCATCTGTGGGGAGCGTCCCGGAGCCATCAATCTTGCGGTAACTGTCCGCACATGACGCGGCGTTTAACTTGCGTTTTCATTGTGTAGTGCACCCCTCGCGAGATATAGATATCGACTGATCGATCCGTCATTTGATCGCATTCAATTTTGTTTTTGATGTGAGAGTGATTTATGAATGGTCGTGTAATATTTTAGCTTTATGTGTGGATTAGAATTTGTTATCTTTAGAAATATTAAGATTGAAGATTTTAGTTTACGTACTTACGTATATAGCCTAGCTATTTACTATTAATTCAAAATTTTCGTCACCTTTTTTATTCAAAATCAAAATTAAAATAGTAATTTATTCAGTTTAGGCCCTGTTAAGGCACTTATGAACGTTAAACAGGTACATACAGTTGAATTTACCACATGTTCGAATACACTTAAACTGAGAAGACTCCGGCAAGAAACTCAGCAATATTAAAAGAGTTAAATACGTACCAACGATTAAACTACGAGTTGACTCCAACATTAACATACCAAGACTCCAATAATTGTAGTAAATCTGAGGTCTACGATTAATCATACACATTCGTTAAGTCTACCTTTCATTTGAATACCATTACAGACTTAATAACTTAATCTGACTCATCGCGGGCTGGACTTAGGGCTATCATTTTCCTAAACATTAATGATTGCTCAAGTTTTCTCTAGTGTTTTGAATGCATTTGAGACTACATCAACAGCAACATGCTTATAGTCATGTAATCCTTACTTAATATTATAAATGAGAATGTTTGTTTATTTGTTTGTTACGCTTTCATATCTATTCAACTGGAGTATCATGAAATTTGATATGGAGATAGCTTATAGTATAGAGAAGGACACAAGCTTCTTTTTATCCCAAGAACGCGGTTGAAACCGTGGTGGACAGTTAGTATATTGTAAACCTCGTATAATTAAAATATTGCACATAAAAATTCGCAGGAGTTCTACTGGTTTGCTGATAATCTATTCTTCATGTTCATGATTTTTGAATGTTAAGTTACTCCTTAGTTGGTGCCTAACGGATGAATGGTTATGTCATACCAACTTCTCTAAAAATCTTATTTATTTAATACAAACCCAGCATTTAACAGTTTCCGCAAAAATACAATTATAACCCTGCCTGATTACGTTAATATAATAATATAATCAGTATTTTTCTCGACACTCTTGTCTATTAAGTGTCTCCGGGAAGAATTTATAATAAAAGGAGAGAGCTAAATTGAGCTAGATTGATTGCTCGTTTAATGGCGTAGATGTGTGCGTCTCATTAAATTCAGTTTTAAAAATAATTATAGGTCATAGAATTAGTTATATTTCGTATGCTCTGCAGAAGATTTTTAGCGATCCGTACCTCAAAAGAAAAAAAACGGAACCCGTGTCCGTCTGTCCGTCCAATTTTTTAATGTGGTAACTACTTATTACTTACTACTTATTACTTAGTACACATTCATAAAACCATGGAAGAATAGATAAAACTAAACACATCTTTCGCATTACCTATACAAGTCCCGGTACGGTAATGATCAGTGTGCGACTGATTGTATGGCCGCGCGAGCTGCGCGTGCGTCAGTAATGACGGACAGCGGCCGGACAGGCCCGTAACGGCCGGTACAGGCCCCTTGATTTACCATTACTTAGGAATTCTATACTGTCCCTGAGAGTCTCATCTAAGTAAGCACTGGACTAACTTATAATTTTCTCAAGTTTCAATGTTATGTTCCGTTGTAGAGCTCGCTGCCACTCAAACTGAACTAAGTATGGAGTGCCTTGTTAAAATGAGGGTTCTAGGCACGGGCATGCCGCACACATACATATATCACGATGGTATGTGTCTAATGAGCGAAAGGTTGTGAGTTCGATCTCGGTTAAATACCTCCAAGTTTTTTATTCACATACCAACGGATATTTCTCTGTCCAAGTAAGCACACGTATCCAGTTTTCCCACGAGATTTAAATTGAAATCGAACGAAAACATTGACGTTATTAAGGTTAAGGTGCTATATTGGAAAAAAATGATATCTTTGTGTCCCTGTATCTTAATTAATACAAGGGTTGGGGTTCTGAGTTTTTATTATATGATTTTTAAGATCTTAATTGAGTTTGCCAATGAAGGAAAACACGTTTGATAGAAATTTTCTCGATAAAGTTTAATTCCAAAGTAGCCTCTAAATAAAAATCTTTTTTACTGTAACTCCGTCAAGCAGGCGAATTTTACAGTGAAATTTAATGCAAAAAATTGGTAATTCATTCTTCTTATGATGTGAAGAACAGATTTTCTATACATTGCATGGTTATTTTATAAACAATTTATATTTGGTTTGGTACTTACGTCGTTTATTAAAAGCTGCCGCTTGCCTGGGCGAGTACCTGAGAGCACTATAGTCATCTCTTTTTGGCACATACGAAATTACGGTGAACGTATTTATTACTACTCTTGCATCGCTAGGATTATTCGGCCGTAGCCTTTGTCGACGACGGACCTATGCTAGTTGTCGCGACCGGCTCTCGTAGTTTTAAAAATAAAATATTTTCGTAGCATATTCTTTATTGTCTTTAAAGATAGTATTATAGTTTGTAATATCGTATTAATTTAAGTTTAGTGTGATAATCTAGTTCAATAGTGCTTGTAAATATAAAGTTAGTTGTGTAGTTTTGTTTTTATTAATTTTATAGTATTTTTTTAGTGTTAAAGTTGATTTAATTATAATTTCACGACATGGGTAATATAATAAAGACCAGGAAAATCAGCATTGGGAGCAGCATTTTAGCAATTATTTATTACAGTTACATCATTATCAGTTTATCGATAGATTTAAAACGAACTTATAACCCTTCTAAGTAAAGTTTACTGCTGATATTGTATGGTCTGCATTCCTCGTACCAACCAACTTGAATTAGACGGGCTACATCCAAGGGCATTGTACTCAACACACACACAGATATCTCGCTCCCGCCCGCCATCGTCACACAAACTGCTATCCGTCCGAGTGCGAGTTACAGACCATAAAAGCTATGATAACAACTAATTTGTTATTATATTTACGGATTCTTATTCTATTACTTTATATTACATTTTATTACCAAATACCTATAACATGATTTGATTATTATAATT
The DNA here is from genome assembly GCA_947623365.1 of Achlya flavicornis. Taxonomy (NCBI): domain Eukaryota; kingdom Metazoa; phylum Arthropoda; class Insecta; order Lepidoptera; family Drepanidae; genus Achlya; species Achlya flavicornis. The sequence goes on from OX392472.1 coordinate 743,255, forward strand.
ATTTCTTATGGTTAGGACAACTATCTCTTTTTATGCCTAATAATGAAGAATGTTCACAAATTTAGATTTTTAGGTCTCCGTATTTTCTATAGAAAATAAAAAATACGTGCGAAAGAATTATTTCGATACGTCAATTAGTTTCCGAGATATGGAATTTTAAAATGAGCGCGCGACGCTGGATTCCACCGGCCCGTACTCGATGCGTGTGACGTCATGTTCCAACGCTCGCTCAGTCAATCGCGCTCACAGAACAAATACCCTGACGGGGTCGCGCTCTTCCGTACGTTTCCCTAGATGATTATGACTTTTTTGGTTTTTACCCGACTGACCCGAAAGGAGGGTTATGTTTTTCGAGTGTATTTGGCACGCTCTGCAGCCTAAATGGGTTGATGGATTTAAGCATATTAGGTGCCGTTAGATTAGTCTTGACTGTGGGAGTGTCATAGGGTATATTATTTTTATATGGCGTCTACGGATAAAAAAAGAGGGGGGATATTCAAAACAAATATTTCGTTATTATAACAATATGGGTATCAAATGAAAGCTTGTGAACAGCCTATTCCATATATGTATACATTGTAATACTTTTGTGCTACCATTTTGACGTAAATTACAAAAAAAACATGTTTAATGCATGGACAGTAGGTATTGGTACCATGAGCGGTTACCGTACGTAACTCACAGAGTTGCGATGGTTGTTAGCGTTACTTTACCGTACCGCTCATTTACTTACTAATACAGCTAATACTTACAACTCATTCTTTTTTTTCATTCAGGTCTAGTATACAGGCCCCCTGACACAAATCCAAACGATTTCATAGAATTTTACGCAACATTACTCCGGAAGAAATCAAGATGTATTGTGTTTGGTGACTTTAATCTAGATATATTGCACCCTGATCGACATACCGCAAGTTATTTAAATATGATAAGGGAAAATGGATATAAGATTATTAATAAAATACATAAAAAATATTCTACACGCACCACTTCTACTTCAAGTACAATTTTGGACCACGTTTGCACTAACCTTATAAAAAACAACTTTTATTTTGCAACTATCGAATCATCCATATCGGATCATCATAATATTTATTTTGAAATGAGGAAAATTAAACGTGCACCAAAGCAGAAAGTACGATACACCACTGTAAATTATACTTCCTTATACAAAAGTGTCCAGAGAGCAAATTCTATTAAAACAAACTCAAATTACAACGAACTTGAAGATTATATCAAGATGCAGATTGAGGCTAACAAACAACAGAAAACAAAAATATTGAATTTACCAACAGAGGATTGGATCAATAAGAACATTATCTTTGAAATAAATATAAGAAATATATTGTGGAGGCAACTAAAATCAAGTCCTAAAAATTTGGCTGTAAGATTAAAATTCTTAACACAACGAAATAAAGTACACGATCAAATTAAAGCTGATAAAAGAAGTTATTATTTTAAGTCATTCAAAAAATGTTTTAATAACCCGAAAAAAATGTGGTCATTCATAAATGAACTAAGTAATAATAAAATAAAAACAAGTTGTAACCCCCCAAAATTAATAATCGAAAATGATGTAGTTACAGATGCTATTCAAGTGTGTGAAAGTTTTAACAAATTTTATTCTTCGGTGGGCAAGCTTCTGGCTGATCAAATACCACAAAAATATCACAACAATTTAACAAACACATTGCCAACTAAAATATTGGTAAGTGGAAAATCCCTAACTAATTTGGAACCATGTTCTGTTGAAGAAGTAATTAATGTAATAAAAAAATTAGATTCTAATAGTAGCTCTGGTATAGATGGCATAACTACTAAAAGCATTAAATGCATAAATAAATTAATTGCACCCGAACTGACAAATTGTATAAACCAATGCTTCAAATCTGGAATCTTTCCAGACAGTTTAAAAATTGCCAAGGTTAGCCCTGTATTTAAATCCTCTGTAAAAACTGATCCGGGTAACTACCGACTAGGGCATGCATTACGGGATTCCGGAATCCCGTAACTCCGGAATCTCGGAACAAATATCCGATATTTCAGTTCCGGAATTGGGACTAGTTAATATCGTAATTCCGGTATTCATAAATTTTACAAATTCTAACTACAGCTACAGCGGAACTATACAACCATACTCCCGGGTGACACATACTCCCGTCCCGTTCCCCCTGCATGCCTCGCCTCTCACTCCGCATCGTTATTATTATATTCGCGTATTCTTAAAGCTCTAATAGACTGGAAATAATCAACAATATCCTTTTCCGAATATGAAATTCAAACATTGAGAGACATTCATTATAGCTTAGATGTTATAAAATTGGCTGTACTCATGAGAGTACAGCCAATTTAATCACGATTCACGATGGCATAATGATATGCCATCGTGAATCGTGATGCGACGCTTTACACAGATGCTGAGATTGCATTACTGTGCTTTACACCTGCAGTGTCCTCCGACCCAGATTTTTCAGATAACGACATTGAAGTTATTGTACCAACTCTACAAGAGCAATTAAATAATGAAAGGGATAAGTGTAAAAAAGTCTGCAAGAATCTGTCTGCCATTTTTGACTTTTCAGGGTTTGTAGAATTAAAAAAGGCTATGTACGATAACGGAGGAGATCGACGCGTGTATCTCACAGAACCTTATAATTATATTTTGTGCGTTCTGCCAACAAGAGAAGAGAGCGAGGGAGTGTTTTCGTGTGCTGGGGTACTTTTGTAACCGATTACGAAGCTCGCTGTCTGACACAATGTTAGATGTATTATTGGTCTAGAGAACAAATTATCAAGAACAACGTTTCATCTCAAAAAAGTAATTATTGTATAAGTTAGTTGTTACATGTTGATTTGATCTAAGTTTATTGCCAATTATTAATCTTCTGATGTTGTTTATTATGCTAAATGTATTATATGGAGGTCTACGTACCTAAGTTAGTTGTTGATTTAATCTCATTTTATTGCTAAATATTATTTTTCTGATTTTATTTATTATGCTAAGTTTATCTCAATTCTTTCATTATGAAAATTTTACGATTTTACGAAAAAAATACCAATATTCTATATTAACTGAGAACTAATGTAAAACTTATTTAATTTTAGATGTCACGTACTATAAATGAACACCGCTAAAAAGCTCAATTGATTAAAAGGCTGATCAATAAAACTTTTTGATTCGAAACTATTCCCAGAAACGAAAAACCATTAAATAGTTGTCAGTTCCGGAACCAGTTCCGGAATTCCGGAATTGAGTGCCCAATATCGGAACTTAGTTCCGGAACTGAAAACCCTCCGGTATTGCATGCCCTACTACCGACCCATATCAGTATTACCGGTGTTATCAAAAATCTTTGAAAGGTTAATTTATGTTAGATTGGAAAAGTATTTACATGACATTGATTATTTATTTGATCGACAGTTCGGGTTCAGGCCAAAATCGAATACCTTGTCTGCTACAATTGACCTTGTAACTAATATAAAGAACAATATTGATAAGAAAAACATAGCACTGGGAGTCTTTATAGACCTAAAAAAGGCATTTGATACCGTGAGTCATGACATCCTTCTCAAAAAACTCAAATGTATTGGAATAAACGGTAAAACATATGAGATTCTTAACTCTTATCTTAATAACAGGTATCAGGTTGTAAAAATAGGTGATGCCATGAGTAGTATGCGATCTATAGATTTTGGAGTACCACAAGGATCAATATTGGGTCCACTTTTGTTTTTGGTTTACATAAATAATATTAATGAAATTGGTTTAACCGGACAAATAACTTTGTATGCTGATGATACATGTTTGTTTTTCTTTGGGCATTCAATAAACGATATTATTTCAAATGCACAAGCTGATCTAAATAAACTATTCATATGGTTTAACTGTAACCTTTTAACTATCAACACATCAAAAACTTCATATATTATATTTTCAGCTAAAAATAAAAAAATAAATAATTTTACCCCACTCACAATAAATAACCAAAACATTAAAAGAAGTAATTGTGAAAAATACCTGGGATTAAGACTAGACAATAAATTGTCTTGGACCCCTCATGTTAATCATATAATTTCTAAAATTATGTCACTTATGGGTAGCCTACGAAAATGTGTCTTTAATCTTCCTCGAAATGTTGAATATACAATTTACAATTCCCTTGTAAAATCGCACCTTGTTTACCTTATTGAGATATGGGGATGTGCCCCTCCATCAATACTAAAGGACCTACAAATTGCTCAAAATAAAATTGTAAAGCTGCTATTCAATTATGACTTTCTTACTCCAACAACAAAATTATACAACGAAATAAAATTAATGAATATAAAGCAACTTTACGTTTACAATACTTGCATTCTAATTCGAAAAATAATTGATAATACCATTCACTCCCAGATAAAGTTTGTTAAAAAGTCACACAAGCATAACTTAAGAAATAATAATAGATTAATAACTAACGTTCCTAGAACACAATATGGAAAAAAGAATATTAAATTTGAGGGTGCACAATTATATAATGAGGTCCCTCAAGATATAAAGGACCTAAAATCATTAACGTTGTTCAAACATAAGCTAAAACAGTATGTCATGAACATGTCATAAACAGCAATATTTTTTATTTTATTTTTTGTTATAAGTTCTGTGAATTGGGGTCCTTTGCTGTTTTGATTTGCATGTATTTCTATCCGACTTCAAGGATGGGAATTTAAGTCTACAAATTGATTATTATGTTCTTTTTTTTTTTTTTAAACTTTAAATATGTTTAATTGTGTTCTTTTTATTTTTTTTCTTTGTTATTTTATTAAGATTTTTACTGGACGTGTCAAATATATTTAAGTAAATTTTGTAAATTCTCATGAAGTGAACTCTTTTCTTTTGAGAAAATAAAGTTTCTTTGAACCTTCTTTGAACCTTCATTCTGTATAAAACTAAAAAGTCTGAAATAAATTAAATTATTAAAAGAAACAAAACACAGAACACATGATTTTCTAGTATTTATATTGGAAATTTAATTAAAAGAAACAAATAACCCGACTGCGTGCGCTTGTTTTTCTCTTTTCAGTTAATTTTTGTTTTACGCAGTCGGGTTATTTGTTTCTTTTAATTAAATTTCCATTATAAATACTAGAAAATCATGTGTTGTGCCAAAATGTAATAATACAACCACCAGTCCACCGGAAAAGTTGATTTTATAATCGTTCCAATGAATGTCCAAATGTGAGAGAAATGGGTAAAAACTGTGAAGGGGTTTGATCTATTTAGAGACGAAAGCAAAGTTTATTGCTGTGAAGATAGTTTTGACGTAAGAATACTGACAGTCTATCTACTATGTACCTTACCACTTTTGTAGTGTGCAGTTATTTGATACCCCAGCGCAGCCGCGGTTTCACCCGCATGTAGCGTTTTAATTATTTTGCGCGAAACCCCTTATAAATTATCTGAAGTAAAAGAATCTTAAGTTATTCCTTATAACATCCGCTATCTACCAGTGAATGTCTCGTCTATATCGGTCCAGCCGTTTTGGAAATCAGCCGGAACAAACTAGTGTTTCACCCGCTTACAAATTGATATTTTGATATTACATATTCAATTTTATTTATTTGGATAAATAAAGCAGTGTTCCTGCGCGTGAGTAAGGTAGCCAAAGCTCATTGGGGAGGGGGGAAAGGTCGGTAACGCATGAGCAATACTACATGTGTTGCAACTATCCATTTGGCTACGGTAACCGCTTACCGTCAGGTGGGCCGTACGTATGCTTGTTTACCGACTTAGTCGTATAAAAAAAGATAAGACATAGAAAAGGTTAAGTACATCTATTCAACTCGCTACATTTGCAATATATCAATTTATTTAGTTAAATTTACTAAGAAGAGTATAAATAGGTATAGACAAACATAATTAATTTATTGTCTATAACATGAAACTTAAAAGGTAAATAAGTACCTACTTGCGTTGCAGCTATAAAATAATTATTTTAGGTATATTAGGCAGACAGGAGTAAGCATTTGCATTCTTTCTTCTTGCTTTTCGGCGGCAACGGAATAACTATTCGTCGATAAATAATAAAACTTTTAAAATATATATATGTGATTTGGACATCTTATTTAATTATGTTGTTTTATTATATTACATTGATTATTAGATTCAATTTAAAATAGTTTTACATGCTATTCTGTAGCGAAATGTGTAGACCTTATTTTAAGATTCCACCTAAATTGTACGACATTTTCTGGCGAAGTAAACAATTTCATTTCATTTCAACCAAAAGTCCATTTATTTTATGTAGATTTTACAGTTGCCCTTTTTCAAATCCAAAATACTTTCCACTAATAGCGCAAGATACCTACGTACCACCGCTAGCGGCTAATATGAGTGAACGGAGCGTTGGAACATGACGTCACCTCGCGGTCACGTGACCGTTAGCGGGCCTCGATATTTAGGGGAATTTTAAATGTCTGTAAAATCATAACTACTTGGTTTTTTTGAACGAAACAAAAACTAATGTATTTGTATACGTAATTGCTCTACTGATACAAATTTTCAAGCGCTTTTGCATACCTATTAACATTCCTCAATTTTGTAGATGCTATAAATGAAATAAAATATTTATGATTCACAGGGAACAATCTCCACAAAAATAATCCGTAGTGAAAAGATCATGGTAGAACCCATAGAATAATTTTTGGCATCCTTGGTATCGCCCGCACCGCAGCCAGCCTATGATGTCGCAGATAATGTACCACCAAAAGCATCGCATTTTTTTTTGCGATTTCATATTTGGTACCGTAGTAAAAGTTGACCGTATACAGGAGTACTTTACGTGGTTTCATTTAATTTCGTATTGTCGTATCCACCCCGTATACCCTTTTCATTACCCGCAGCATATATACTTCATCATCATCATCATGATCAGCCTATAATGTCCCACTGCTGAGCACAGGCCTCCTTTCACAAATGAGAGTGAAAGGGAATGGGCAGATACTCCACCACGCGTGCCCACTGCGGATTGGTGGAGGTAGGCTAGTGGTCAACCTACTGTTGGAATTTTTCAAGCCGCCTAGTAGGCATCCAACTAGCTTAACGACTATCACAATTAAGTGATAACCGAGACCAACGGCTTTACGTGCCTTCCGAAGCACGGAAACGCTCGATATGAAATACCACTAGACGGTCACCCATCCAGGTACCGACCACGACAGACGTAGCTTAACTTTGCCGATCGATTAAGAACGGCTAATCATGCTACACCACGAGCGCTTCCTTATATATACTGATATATACTTACACAGTATAAACTCGTATTTACGTACAAATATGAGTAATTACTATAGCTTTTGGTTAAAAATCGTTTATAACAAGTGTAATAAAAAAATAAACTTTTACTGCTCTCCTATAAAATATACTCTGTAATTTAAACGATGGCGGTTCGGCTTTCGTGTTTCTGCCGGCGTCGCCCGAGTCCGGCCGAACGTATCTAGCGGTGGCGGGATTTTTTAAGACTTTGATAGTTCTCTAGGGGCGGTGCCCCCCGCGCGGCCGGCTAGGCCACGCCTTTCAAGGAACGATTTATTTCCACGGTGTCATCGGCAAAAATTACGTAAATATGAAGGTGAATTAAGAATAAATCATTTCATCAATAATTGCTGACTTAATCAATCAAAATAGCTCGATCGATCGTGACATCTTGCTCAATAACACAATCGTTTTATTTTCGGCGGATTGCTCACGCGCTCAAAATAGCAAGATAAAAACAAGCCACATATTTTGACTAAGGTGTAGAGTTTGTGAAGTCAGGGCTTATAGTGTTAGGGCGTGTAGAGTTATAAGCTTGGCTCTACATGAGATCTGATAACATTTTGACAGTGCGAGCCATATGGTCCGTCTTGGCAACTTTCATGAAAATGGTTTGGTGGGATACAACTTGAACTGAGAAGACTCCTGCAAGAAACTCAGCATTTTTTTTTTTTTATGTGTGCTTAGTTATTATAATTTACAAGCGATATTGCTTGTGTGTGCTATTATTATATCGATTACACATATTTATATTTGGTTACAATATGTGCTATTGTCAACAGATCACATGAGTACCCTGAACGATGTCGGCGGTGATGAGCACGCTGTCGATGATCAGCGGCGGGCGGCGCGCCCATCGCAAGCTTGCCACCAGGTAAACACCAACTACCACTGAATTGAGCTGGTATATTATACACACTGGAGAAGATTAGAAATCAAGATTCACATATTTGTAGTGAAATGCGCATTCGATTGACTAGACTTGATGAGGTTTTACTATGTTTATAAATAATATAACACTACAACATACACGGGCAGGCATGCCAAAAAATGACGGAAAAAATGTATGGAATAGTTAGCTCTTTTGTTGTTGGTAGCGTTTTACTTTAATAGGCTTACATTTGGACAGAGACCGAGGAAGTAGCCCGCCTGTTTAGAAAATTCAAGCTTCTTTTAGAGAGTCAGGAATGTAGACGCCTTTTATAACACCCACAGAAAGATATTAAGTACTTAAGTTGACAAAAATCTTGTCTTAAAACTGGCATTCATAATCTGAGAGCTTCTATTTAACCTTTATACAGCTATTTTAACTCTCATGAATACCCAGAACTGCAGTTCTCGACAACGGCCACTTAGAGATACATTGCGCCTCATAACATTTCCACGATAGCATCTTTATAAGCCATTTACGTCCACTTAAAACCCCTTTCATTTCAGTCAAATTCCTGGCATTGATTATGGGTAAATGCATACGAAATTTGCCATCATCACGCGATACGGGTGGCTGAGAGTCAGTCGGGGAATGTAGGGTTCAGGCAATTCAATTACCATACTCGAATGGGCATCGACTTGGTCGCGTGGGTTTCGCTGCCGATCCGATACCTAGTGGAACATCTCGCTATTATCAAGCCTTCGCTGCTATTTACACTTTGCGAGTAGAATTTTTATATTATTGTGCGTCCATGCTACGCGAAGCGAGCACGAGCCGAGCCTCGAACGAACAGGATTCGTTCGTTGCTCCGAGCCTTCAACGAGCCTACAACGAGCGCGATGCGAATCCCTGTGTTCGTGAAAAAACTGATACTGGAGCGCAGTCGAGCACGCTACGAATGCTCTTTCGAGGCTCGCAAGCCCGTCCACGCTATGCGAATCATCCTCGTAGTGTGTTCGTTCGTGGATCGGCTCGTGGTCTGTTCGCCAAGCATGGACGCACCATTAGGTTATGTAAATGAGAACCTCCTTTTAAGTATCTTGTGCTTAGTAAGTATAAAATACCTACCTTCTTATACTTATTCTTTGATAGACAGTTCTTGTGGGAGTCATATAGGTATTTCATTGTTTTTCTCCTCTAGTATAGTTGTACCTAATCTACAGATATATATACATCTGCATGAGCCTCTTTTGGCTGTTTGTATGATTTACATTAATTTTACCCAGTAGGTACGTACGTATGTTACGATACGTGTGAACTAAGTAGTCTATTATTGCTAACTTCGCTGTGCAGTAATGGACTTAGGTCACGAGTATCGTATACTATTTTATAGTACGTGTGTCATAAACCTGCACTTATAACATGCTTCTGCGTATAATAATGGACTACATAGGTAGCGAAGAAGAGTGTAATAAGTGCGGGATTAGGTCACACAGTGTTATAATACTACATTATGATACATGTGTGCAAAGTTGTTTATTAACACTAGAAGCCGTATTAAGCCCGTGAGCCGCAGACGAACGCGATAAGTGAGCCGAGAGTGTAATGATCAATGCACACGCGTGTCATACGACGTTTTTCAACACACTTGCGAGGAAAAAACAGACTTGTATATCTTGGACTAGATTTTTTGATAATAATCAACCACACAATGAGAACGTTAACAAATAGGCGCGCAGGTTTATTTACCCGTTTAAATTATGAATGTTTCGTTTACACACATATCAATTGCATTGAGGTTCAAACTAAACATAATCGGGATTATGCGTATCATAAAACTGTGCGGTAATGTAAAGTAAAAAAGCACTAGTGCGTAATAAACTGCATTTTTTTTTTTTATATTTGAATCTTGCGATCAGTCATTAAGACTATGAGCACATGAGATGTAGGTTAGTGACAGGTAGAGCGCTACTCCCAGTGGAGGCAACCCTTTCATTATTTAGTCGGCCTTCTTACTGACTGGGTTGGTCAAATATATCCCGTCGCTTTTTAAGACGACGTATACTTTCAGGGATAGTAAGCTGTCCCGCAAGTTGGTTCGGATGCTTTTGCAATCGGCACTTGTATTTGGCACCATGTTCTTTTATTTCCTCCTTAATCGTTGAGATGTTAAGAATGTCATGGACCTCTGTTGTTCTGATAAACCATGGTGCATTTGATATGTGTTTCAGAATGTAGTTTTGCACCCTTTGTATTGTCATTATATTGGAGGCACTGGCGGAGCCCCACAGTTGAATACCATATGACCAAATTGGTTTTAAAATGGTTTTATATATGAGGATCTTGTTGTCGATGGAGAGTTTCGAGTTTCTACCCAGCAGCCAGTAGAGACCTTTGTACTTGAGATTAATTTCATCTCTTTTTGTTTGGACATGTTTCTTCCAAGTAAGTCTGCGGTCCAAGTGCATACTTCACGGTGTCGTGATGAGGAAGTTGAGTACCGTTCAAAACTACCGGTGGACAGTTTCCCTTGCGAAGGGCAAAGGTTACGTGCGCTGATTTGGACACGCTGGCTGCAATTCTCCATTTAGCTAGCCATTCTTCAATTTCGTTCAAACTGTTTTGTAGCATTCGGGAAGCTTGAGCTGGGCAATTGCTCGTGGCAAGCAAAGCCGTGTCATCAGCGAAAGTCGCGACTGTAATCTCCGCGTTTTGTGGTAAGTCGGATGTGTACAAAGTGTACAAGACAGGTCCAAGCACAGAGCCTTCTGGTACTCCTGCAGAGATTTCTTGAAAACCCGATGTGCAGTTGTTTTCTCTCACTTGAAATTTTCTATTAGTAATATATGATTTTAGAACTCTATAAAACGTATGTGGTAATAAGGTTTTTATTTTAAACAACAGCCCTTTATGCCATACAGAGTATGGCATAAAGGGCTGTTGTTTATAGGGCGAAGGCTTGTTGTATATCAAGAAAGGCTGATGAGCAATATTCTCCCTTTTCAAATGACCTTCTAACTGTCTTGCACACTCTATGAACTTGTTCTATAGTGGCGTGTTCTTTCCGAAATCCAAATTGGTGGTCAGGGACGATTGACTTTTCCTTAAGGACTTTGTTAAGCCTATGTAGTAGAGACTTTTCAAACAGCTTCGAAACAATCGGTAGTAGACTAATCGGCCTGTATGAAGTTACTTCGTGAGGGGGTTTACCAGGTTTGTGTATCATTATAATTTGCGACACCTTCCACAGATCTGGGAAATGCCCTACTCTCAGAATGGCGTTAAATAAGGTGGTGAGATATACTATTGCTTTACGCGGCAACTCTTCAAGGACTTTTTTGTCGATGAGATCAAACCCTGGTGCTTTGTTGTTATCCATGACTTTGATATTTCTACAGATCTCTCTTGGTGTAACAATTTTTAGCGGTAAGTCTAGTTGAAAGTCCTGATTTAGGGTAGCGTCGATATCTGATTCATCTGTATTCGGTCCAGGATTGTTTGGTTTGAAAACTCTGTTGAGATGGTTTGCAAAAGCCTCAGCCTTACTTTGTCCTGTTTTCGCCCAGTTTCCGTCCTGAGTCCGAAGCGGTGGCTTGTGGTATAATGGCCGATCAAAATTTTTGCATGCTTTCCATAATGAGTAGTTAGTCGCTTTTAATAAACTGCATTAAGATACTAAAAACGGTCCAATAAATGTCACTTTACGAGCGAGTGTGTTGAAAAATATCTTGTTCAAACACAATACTATTTATCCATACCAATTAAAATAGTAGTAATAGTAGTTTATGGCGAAATTTTTTACAAACCGAGCTTTATAATTATACTATCTTTTACTACTAACTTTGTGTAAACACAAATGAATAATGAGAAAAACAGCAATGATCACAATAGAATTTATCAACCTTGGACCATAAACTCGATTACATAAGGTTTGTTTATCCTTGACTATTGTACAATGAGTGTATTATTAGTGCCGCAGCCACATTCAATAATGTAATATGAAACTCACTTTGTTCCGTCATAATGGAGTTAGTATTTCAAGGTTTTTAAATTGGGTATTGAACATATGTGATTCTTGATACTTTTAAAAGCCTTCGCATGCCTTCTCGTATTTCTTCAAACAGACTTCAATTTGATTTAGATTGACAACTGTAATGATAAGTAAAATGGAATTGTGTAATGGTGCGTCCATGCTACGCGAATCGAGCACAAGCCGAGCCACGAACGAGCCTACAACGAGCCAACAACGAGCACGATGCGAATCCCTTTGTACGTGAAAAAGCTGACAATCGCGCTCGTTCGAGGCTCGTGAGCCCGTCCACGCTACGCGAATCGTGCTCGCAGTGTGCTCGTTCGAGGCTCGGCTCGCCAAGCATGGACGCACCATAAGAATTTCATATCATGAACCTGAGGTACATCAATATTATTGAACGTTATGTTCAGTAAATTTTTATATTTGCCTTTTAACCAAAAGTGCAATATGTGGGTTTTTTCTAAATTAAGTGTTAAACCATTGACATTAAACCACTTTGTTAACATATCTAATGTTTGAATAATGTTAATGCGGAGCCCCTCAAATGTATCGGCACTTATGATTGCGCATCCATCATCAGCAAGCATTATAAAATATCCAAGAATATCATCAGAAGTTGAATTGTTGAAAGTTGAGTTTAATAAAAGAAAATAATGACATGTTGTTTTGATGTGCAGCGCTCGCAAGTCCGGCCAGTTCTCCGACGCCGGCGAGGATCGGAGCCGCAGCCAGCATGACCTCAACAAGCAGCAGCGATCCGCCTCCTTGGTAAGCCTATTTAATTGTTATCGCCTACTTCAATTTTCGTATCTTTAAATGATTATTTTATCTAAATCTTTGCATCAATCCTGAAACTAGACTATGATTTTGATATCGTTCTATGTTAGAAAATTCGGGCTGAATAAACTTTTCCAAACAAAAAATAAGAAAAGTGAATGATTTCTCATGTTATTTATATGTAATATTATATATTATATGTAAACAATGTATACTATGTTTTCTTTTAAATTGTGCATTATATTATAATAAATTCTGCCAAAGTATACACATGCTGTGTATGTTATGGGGGGCTAAAAAGGAAGCTAAAGCAATATTGCCACGCAATTCATTTTTTTGAATTCTCGGAAGATCATAAGTGATTCCAATATTTTTTGGTAAAATAGTTACGCATTATATACAAATCAATTCATCAAAAGATTTGGAATTGATGAATTGCATAAGATCTGCTTTAAATTCGAAAAAATGAATTGTGTTAGCAATATCGCTTGGCTTCCTTTTTAGGGGGCATGTACTCGCACTAATTTTTTTATATCTTTATATATTAACAGACAAATCAAATTGTTAACTGATGACAATAACAATAAAGTTACATTGCAGAGCGAATGTATTTATTTTGTGCAAAGTACTGATAATAATCAACAAAACCTATGGATTATAATAACGCAATATCATAGTGACGCAACCTTTATTGTTGTGATCCCTCGTTGCACAACATTACCAAGTTACGTGTGTCATATGTACCTGCCATTAATGTATAATAGATATATTGATTTTGTAATAGTATTTACCTAACACCCAATAGAGTATTTGTTATGGTGCGTCCATGCTTGGCGAACCGAGCACGAGCCGAGCCTCGAACGAGCACACTGCGAGCACGATTCGCGTAGCGTGGATGGGCTTGCGAGCCTCGAACGAGCGCGATTGCCAGTTTTTTCACGTACAAAGGGATTCGCATCGTCCTCGTTGAAGGCTCGTTCGTGGCTCGGCCTTTGCTCGATTCGTGTAGCATGGACGCACCATTAGGTAGGGCTGTGCGACATGGAGTCTGATAAACACTGCGATTATAAGAACAATAAATTGTGATTTTGTCCGGGTGTGTTGTGCTTTTCCCTCGGATTAAGCTGGAGCTAAGACACGATTTACAAAAGCCATTTCCTATGGTGATTGATTTATCGCTAAATAGACTCGCTACTTTACTGATGAATGTGTAAATCAGCCACATTGTGTAAGCAATTGTCGAGTCAATTATTAATAAGTAGTTCTTGGTTATTACAGTTTAGTGAAACAAAAATCTTATTGTGGTTTTACTCACAATTGCATAGTAGAAACTGACCTCTGATTTGAAGAAGCAAGATAACTCTAGAGTCATTGTTCGTACATTCTGACCACGTGCTGACCGCATTTTTTATACTGTAATGGAGATGCGAGACTGCGCGTACGCATCTTTTTTCACAAGTTTTTTGACTCTAATGTACCATAGCGTATTCAACACATCATTGTGCTACCTTTTATAATTGTGCTCAATGGAGTTTATTGTATAATACATACATTTGGTGATCGCGTTAAATATCAACTACTTGTTTTCGCTAAACACCCTAGACAGATAGATTTGATGATGCAGCAAACGAGCTAAACAGTTTGATTTTTAACCGACTTCAAAAAAAGGAGGAGGTTCTCAATTCGGTTGTATGTTTTTTTTTTTTTTTTTATGTTTCTTAACTCATAACTCCGTCATTTATGAACCGATTTGGAAAATTCTTTTTTTGTCTGGAAGGGTACACTTCCCGTTTGGTCCCATTGTCATCAGATCAGGATTTGATTACTTCTTCGTGTACTTTGAAGTCGGTTTAAGGTTTTTGTAAAACAGTCCAATTATAGAGTGTTACTTTTACTGTAGTAAGTAAGTAATTAATAAAATAAATAAATATCCTGTGACATTCCTCACACACGGTCATCTTATCCCAAACTAAGCAGAGCTTCCCAAGTAGCATAACAAGCTGTTTAAAGGCTGTATTAAAGTTCTTTCTTATACTAAAAGCTGAATATTCAGGCTGTAAAAAGGCTGTATAAGCGCTTATACAGGCCTTATAAGTGTAAAAAGGGCCCACATTACACAGCTTATTTCGTTATTGGGGCTGTATAGAGGCTGTTTAAACAAAAGACAAGTATAAAAGCTGTATTAGAGCTGTTATTAGGTGTATAGAGCAGCCTATACCCTACGGATATCCTCTTATAAGTATCTTGTAAGAATAAGAGTTCTAAATAGGTTGTCGAAGAGAATTATGTGAGAATAAAATAAATATAACTATTTACGATGCCATATTGAATGGCGACATAATATTTAATAAATGGAAAGGATAAAATCTTGGACATGGATATCTAATGCTGTTTATTGATGAATTCAAAGTGCAAATTTTAATTTATTGTGAACCTGTGTATGTTTTCCGTCAAAATATTCACGCGCCAACAAAATAATCAAGCCAAAATAAAGAAATTATACAAAATACAGTAAATAAGTGTTTGTTTTTAAGGTTAGAATAAAAATATATTTATAAATAAGAGATATGAGTATACAAGATCATTATTTAAGCTGATAACCATGATACGGCTATAGTTATTATCAAATATTCCTTTAATTGTAATTTAAATGTTGTTATTGTAAATGTAAAAATGTCGACAATTTGCTATACAGCCTAGACGATATTTGGAGTGTGTTATAAGTCTTAGTAGCTGTACTAAGTAAGTTATGAACGTTTATTGCTGTATTAAGTAAGTGAACACATGCTAAATACAGCCTGTATACAGCTTGAACGAAAAAAAACAGCTTGAAGTGTCAGAAAATACTTAAAGCTGTATGGTAGAGTTATAATATCTGTTTAAGAACCCTAAGCTGACGCGGATCCCTTTATACAGCCTGTATACAGCTTTAACGATAAAACCAGTTTGAAGTGTCAGAAAACACTTAACGCTGTATTATAGAGTTATAATTACTGTTTCAGAACCCTAAGCTGACGCGGATCCCTTTATACAGCCTATATACAGCTTTAACGATAAAACCAGCTTGGAGTGTTATAAAATTCTTAACGCTGTATAGTAGAGTTTTGATATTCTGTTTAAGAACCCTAAGCTGACGCGGATCCCTTACTAAGAATCTTATACAGCTAGAGCTGTATAATATCTCATAAATCACTCTTATAAGTATTATAACTGTTCTTTACACTCTTGTAAGTCTCTAAAAGAACTCTTAAGTTCTAAATGGGCTGGTTTATTGATGTAGAATATGCTTGCGTGCTGCTTGGGTTGTACTATGGAAATCAGATAACTGATATAATACATATACTACTTTTTGTTTGTAAATACATACTTAATATACATAATTACACCCAGACTCAGGACATACAAACATGTTCATGCACACAAATGCATGTCCTGTGTGGGAATCGAACCCACGACCTGCGGCGTGATAGGTGGAATCTTAACCAGAGTCTTAACCAACCACGCCAGCTGGCCCGTCAAGTAATAAATACTTACAATGGAGGGATTATGGTCAAAAATAATTATACTATTCAAAATGTACCTATTCAACATCAGAGGTCCCCGGTAAATAGTAGAGATACCGTTCTTCATAGAGAAGCTCATTAATCTAAATGTTATTTAGCCCGTTTTCACTAAATAATGGTGCCGATTCTGTTGGCACAAACTAAACCATTCTTAACTAAAATTTAGTTAAGTCCTGTCAAATCGACGTTTCCTATTCAGTTGGCGTACGATTAAACTAAATTTTAGTTTGACAGCACTAATATCGTTTTAGTTACTCAATTTAGTTAATTGTGCAATTTTTCTATTCTGTTGGTCACGTTTAACGTCAAATTATGTCTAAAATTAGAAATGTCAAACTAAAATTAGTCGTCACCTAATTAGATGTGGATTAAATTTAGTCCTATAGAAATAGTGTTGGAAAGTGGATATTTTGATCTGGATTATTCATAATTCTAAATATTTGCATAGAATAAGGACAAAACAAGATAGGGATATGTTACATACGTACACTGGACTACAAAATTATGTGAAAACCGTAGTTTTATTTTATTTGTTTTCACTTCCAATGATATACCAATATAGTGCCACAAGCTTATTTAGCCCGGTGAGAGAGTCGCTGTTATCGAATTTGGTGGAGCAAACAACTAATGAACGTAGAGTTCATATTCTCTTTGATCAATGGCGATTGACATTTCGAAATGACTGATAAATTCCTCTTTTGACCACCGGGTCAGATAAGTTTGTAGCACTATAAGTAGATTGTAAAATGCGTTTCAATGACATCACAAATTCACAAAGCATGGGCAAAAAAAAATCGACTTAAAACTTACTTTATAATATAACTCGACACTGGCAGAAATAAGTCCTAATTTGGATTTGGTTGCCAAACTTAAAACTAAGAAGAAGAAACAACTAAAACTCGACCACCATACGGTCGAAATCGACAAGACCGAATATTCAAAGAAATAACATCATATGAAAAGGCTGTATGGTTGAATAACCCTTGCCTATCATTTTAAGGATTTAAAAACTACTATACTAGGTACTAAAGGTGGGCGTTATAACATATAGCAACACTTATATTTTAATATATTTTTATAATCTGGCAACACACTATAAAAATCCAAACAGGACTGCTATAATATTTATATAGCGGCATCTAACAAATAGAAAAGTAAACTTTCTATTTTTAATATTTACTACAGCGCCATCTATCAATAAATATCGGTCTCACCGATGACAACACCGCAATCAGTGCTGCCAGATGAATTGCATGTCCCGATACGCTCACCACCTAAAATAGTACGCAAATTGAATTTGAGTACTCAGTAGCACTGAATTACATTATGAAAATAACAATCGATATGAAAAACGAAACATGGTGTGCATTTTTTATGTTGTTTTTGTTTCTCATCTTAAGTGGGGTACTGAGGTATTAGTCATACTATTAGAGTACGTGAGTACGCTAGATTACTGAATAGTACGCTATAAGTAATAATGCGTATCCATATGGCAATGTTCAGCGCTATTCGACGTAACCCAAAGTCAAACGACAAATAATTTGTGGCATACTTCATTCGAATATTATTTGCCGTAAACCTAAAATAGAAATGAACTTTCAGTTAATAGAAATATGGGCTAATTTTACCTAAACTAAAATATAACATATTTCATTCATAATTTATAGTGGAGTGAAGTTCGTTCATTGCAAAAATGTTGTAATTTGAAAATAACATATTTCATTCATTATTTATAGTGGAGCGATGTTCGTTCATTGTAAAAATGTTATAGTTTGAAATTATATATTTTTTTTGGTTAGTTCGACTGTTTGTTTGAATTGGGCATTATAGTTAAATTACAGTTTCAATGTTGTTGTTATTATTTTGATTGCGAACTTCTTGTGTGTGATTTACGATTAATAAACCGAGCTGGTTTTTTGCCAAGTAAGTGATAGTTAATGTATGTTATGTACTGGCATTCTTCAGTGTGTACTGGACGAGATGGCATATTTTCGAAACCTATGTTGGATTAGTCTTTCTGAACAACTTTTACTATGGGACCAATACTGAATTCTCAATTTTTTTTTTTTACATTTCATACATTATGATCGAGCAAGGTTGACATTTTGTAAGAAAAGTTAATATATCTATACTAATATTATAAAGCTGAAGAGTTTATTTGTTTGAACGCGCTAATCTCAGGAACTACTGGTTCGAATTGAAAAATTCTTTTTTTTGATGAAAATGTCTTAATTTTGTGTTGGATAGTCCATTTATCGAGGAAGGCTTCAGGCTATATACCATCACACTGTGACTAATAGGAGCGAAGCATCAGTGAAAAATGTTGCAAAAACGGGGAAAATTATTCATATAGGGTAAGGTAGGGTAGGTTAGGGTAAGGTAGGGTAGGGTAGGGTAAGGTAGGGTGGGGTGGGGTGGGGTATCATCACAGGTTAGGATAGCACCACGCGAACGAAGTCGCGCCGGGCAGCTAGTATATATATATATATGTATAATTTATAATATATATCATAACAATTGTTAACAACAGTTAGTAAAAAATAGTGTAATGTACAATGCATTAAAAAAATATAACCATTTCGCCCACCTATACTAGGTACTAAACTCGCCAGGTTAAAAATATATTTATTATGCCACAGGTAATCAATATATTCAACTGACTTTATTACGCGTTATTGGAAAAGAACACAAATATTTACTCATTTCTGGCCATAATTATATATTTTTTTATGATATTTATGAACTAAATGTTTATTTTTAATTATTTTTCTATTAAAATGTATATCATTCGTTCATTATTTTTATTTGATGGTAACACCCATCAATTCAATTTAGGAGATGTCAAAATCAAAATTAATCCTGTCATTTCTAAATTTAAATTTAGTCCGATGTGACAACAGAATAGCGTTTAGAAAATCCTTAACTAAAATAAGTAAAATTTTAATTTAGTTTAGTTTGATGCACATCAGAATTGGCACCAATGTCTTCCTATGAATTAAATATATATTTCTTTCTTTCTTCGATCTGGCAAGGCGCTCTGGGAAAGGTCCAGCAGTGAAATTGAAAAGGGCGAAACCGCTCTATTATCCATTTACGCTAAAATGGTTTCGTCGCTCGAATTGTCAATAAAGTGTGTTTAGTTGGACTGCGTTGCAATCAAGCGTGTTGCAATACCTAAATATGCCAATACTGGTATAATGTATGTATAGTATAAACACTTATCTGGTTATTAGTAAGCAGGGCACAACAATAGGTTGATTACACGGTGTAGAACATGGTGTGTATGAGCCGATGCGCGGGCGCAGGCGCTGGCCGCCCACCCAGCCCGCGCCGCCCGGTACACACGAACTACTGTCAATAATGAATGGTGCCAAGTTCAACCTGAAGAAATTGTTTTTAAACGTAACATACATCTACTGTTACACTCGTTCGTTATTATATTAGTCAATTAATTTTCTCGCAGAAATACGATGGTATAGATAAAATAAAATAAAAAAGCTTTTATTTAGATTCCTTATACCTACACAGATTAATTAAAAAAAAAAAAGTTATTTAAATGTAAAAAAAAATAGCTAAGAAATGTATTTAATTTAATGTTATTGTTAGTAGATATAGTTTTTATATATTTTTTGTTAGTTTATTGTTATTAGTATAAGGAGTTATGGTATAGGTATACTTACTAAATAGTACAATCAATTTTGTATCGTAATTAAATTTAAGTAGGTATTAAAAGATTTTGAACGCTGCGTGCGTTCAAAATCTTAGAAATCTTAGAAGTTAGAATCTTAGAAAGTACACTAAGAAGTAATAAAATCCTGCTCTGATGACAATGGGACCAAACGGGAAGTGTACCCTTCCAGACAAAAAAAGAATTTTCTAAGTCGGTTAATAATTGACGGAGTTATCAGGTAACAAACATAAAAAAAAAAAAAAAAAAAAAAAAACACAACCGAATTGAGAACCTCCTCCTTTTTTTGAAGTCGGTTAATTAAAAACTAACGTTAACCACTAATTAACTACTAAGCATCATGTTTTTGTATTGTAGTTTACCGTATGAAGAGTTAAAATATAATGTGTAACATGTGAGTAATGAGAATAGCTGTACATTAGCGCATCGATCTCACTTAAATTGCAGGTCGCGATGGCGGGCGTGACGTTTAAAGAAATCATATTTTATTAATATTAAAACATTCATAAAGTAGGTATTAAAAGGTTTAAGTTTTTTGTAAAACAGTCCAATTATTTCAGTTAATTTCGAAAAGAAGACATAAAATCTACTTCAACATACAACATAGTCAATACTTTGAATTCTCTTGAATTAGATACACAATCTAAATACAGGAATAAAAGCTAGAATGCTTTAGTAACTCCTTTAAGAATTTGTAGCGAAAACTCATTGAGCTATTATTACTACGTATAGAGAAGACGCCACACATCACAACTATGTTCCTTTCATTTGAGGCCATCCGGCCACACTTGTTGTTGTACGATGAACCAAACGCGTAAGCGCCGTGAAAATCATGGTGTTTGCAAGAAAAATACTCCTAAAAGCTCTATATCTGCTTAGACGACTAATTATTGTTACAGCGCTAAAGAGAACTTTAGTTGACCCTAACATAATTGGACTGTTTTACAAAAACCTTAAACCGACTTCAAAGTACACTAAGACTTAATCAAATCCTGATCTGATGACAATGGGACCAAACGGGAAGTGTACCCTTCCAGACAAAGAAAGAATTTTCCAAATCGGTTAATAAATGTAGGAGTTATGAGGTAACAAACATAAAAAAAAAAAAAAAAAAACATACAACCGAATAAAGAACCTCCTCCTTTTTTTGAAGTCGGTTAAAAATGGGACATAACCTTTGCATATGATAGCTTCTCTATAATTCTTCGTAACAATAGTTCAATGCGAAAACTACAGTAATTTATAATTTTGAAAATGTCACCCAATTTTTAGATAAAAAATCTCTAGTCTATACCACTCTGGGATTATGTAGCTTATAATTTGTGAAAAAAAATTAAAAATTGGATCCGTGCGTAGTTACGGAGATGACCTCCTTCATCCAAACTTACCTCTTTTTGTAATATTAGTGTAGAAATGTATAACTAGCTTTAAATGTAGGTAAAGTGATGGCGGTGTGACGGCGACCGGAATTTGATATTACCTCACATCGGGAATGTTAATTGGCCGCTGGCTCTTGGACTATTATTGCTCTTCCGTAGTTTCCCCAGCGCCTGCGCTCGCGCACGGTTCGACACATTGACATCGGACTATCTCCTAATTACACCCGGATGTGTTTATATGTTTCCGGTTGAGAGAAAACTTTAATCACCGGTTGCTTAATCTTCTTGAAATCGTCAATGGTATCTCTTACGAGAAGAAAATATTGTGTCGAATGAAAATCATAAATCGTTACGCAAACGTATTTATTCAGGGTTTTTTGATATAATACTTATGTTATGATAATTTAATTAATTTTACTATGGTTTTGATTTATGCTTCTGATGTATGTTTATTAAATAGGTTATAGTAATAAAAAATGTGTGATCGACACGACACGATTATATTCTCTCTCTGAAATTGGCGAATAAACAACGCAAAATATTCGGATAATATCATTCTCATCTTTTATTTAAATGAATTTATTGAAAAGTTATGTATAGCTTTTATATGGGAGCTACCTGTATAGACACCGGTGATAATTTCCCCATGTTTATTCCAAATCAAATACCATTAGTTAGACAATGTGGGCAGTCTGACTTAACATGGGTTGATCAAAGAGGGCCCACAAGCACGTGTCAATAAAATTAAATGATAAAAGCCTAGATGTTAACGATAACTCTACCATTAAGTAAGTATATCATTTTATAAAATAAATCTGTTCATTTAATAAAATAAATGTAAAAAGATAAATATTTAGATTTATTCGCATTTCTTCGAAAACTTTATTAACATTTTAAAATAATTTATTGATATCTATTTTTTTATGTAAATCTAATGAAGTCATTTTCAGAACATTATCGGATAACGTGATAACTAACGTGATAGTTATTGTTTTTAAGTTTTTAAGTTATTTTGTGTAACAGGTTATTTGCAGCTCAGCCATGAAAAGTATTTATACATGTGGAATGTTAAAGTAATTGTAACGTGAAATTAAGTAAATAACTATAGATACCAGCGCGGTCTGAAACACATACAAACAGGAGCAAGGAACATGACCTACTGAAATAAATACACTATGTATTCGTAAACTATATGCTAATAAAATATTTTCAGTAGGTACCAAAAATATTTGTGTCATTTGAAAATGATAATGATAATCATGATTATCGTGTTAAACTTTAACTTTGAAAATAAGTAAACAAAATGTATAAACAACAATGTCTACAGCAATACCGTCAATAACTTGAGGATTCATCTTTATACACATAGCTCGGGATAGTTAAGAAGACATTACTGCATAACAATTAATCTGTAACAAAATTGATTCATTAATTTATTATTTTTAACACAAATACCATAAATAATACACAATATAATATTATTAGGGTTAGGGTACCGCCAAGTTGCGTGTAGGTATGTGTTATATAACAATTCCCTTTATGATATCATCCGCCCGGTTTTTCTACCGCCAACTGTGAGGCCATTTTGGAAACAAATGGCCTCATGCGTGACGATGGTAAAAGACCTGACGGAATGACTTTTATTCCATGGAAGGCCTTTGGTGTGGGACGCTACTTTCGTAGGCACTCTTCGTCTCCGTCTCATCCACCTGCTGAATCAGCGGAGAGCCTCAAAAGCCGCAAATATAGTACCCTTGACAGCGGCTACATATTTGAGAGTTTTGGGGTTGAAACGCAGAGACCGTGGCGACCGTGGCACACAAAATTTTCAACGATTTATCTGGAGGTCTGTTCGAAGCAACACGTGACGTGAAAAATGCTGTACAGTACAATACATTCAAATACAAAGTAGAAGAAATATAGACTAAAAAAGCTGTATTCCGGTTCACATCCCGCAGCGCTTGGTTTGAGGGCGCGACCGGGCGCGGGCGGGGCTCAGCGCAGGCGCACGGCACGGGCTGATTATCTTCATAACGAGCAACATCGCGCGCCGTGAATGACCATGGAATGAAATGTATGGAATATACATTTGTTAGGACAAACAAATGTATATTCATGCACACAAAATGTGAGTGGGTGTAATTATGATATTAGTCATTAAAGTTCGAATAAATAATTTAATAATATTGATTACATGTGTTGTAGTGTAATCTTCTCTTTATCAGCCACATAAATACTGTTTCTAAACCTAAGTCCGTCTGAATCCTCGTCTAGCGAGATAACAAGAAAATGAATAACAATTATGTGTTAATAAAACATCATATTTATGCCAAAGACACAGGTTCAGTCAGTGCTGGAGGCCTACCACCATCTCTAAACATAATAATAATTATTTATTTATTTTATTTGTTTTAAGAGATGATGGGTCAACTCTATCAGTAGATATATACAAACTTATTGGTACATGACATAAGAAAAAGACACAAAAGAATGTAATAACAGAAATTACATTGAGTGCCTTATCACTAATAACGAGCTCTATCACACTGTATGTATGTACGTACGTTTAAGTACTACTTAAAGTCACGATAAGAGATCTAAAACGTACGTAATTCGGGGCGGCGTGCGGGCGGATCCGTTACGTGTACCACGGCCCTTATCTGCTATTAGCATTTAGCGGCGATCCCGTTAGTCGACATTCGAATCGGAATACACGTCGTGATATCGATTATCGATTCCCTCTACTTGTTTATCGATACAGATATATAGAGCACGCTGCCACAGAGCTGGTACTTAGCATTTACTTGTTCTTCGATTTATGAACTTTAGATAAAGACTGTATTACATTCGCTTCTTTGTACTTGTTTCAAAGTCAAAGTCAAAGCCATTTATTCAATTTAAGCCCTAGTAGGGCACTTATTAAGGTCAAAGCTACTGAAGTTGCCACCATTTCTTAAGTCGGCCTTCAACTGAGAAGAACAGGCGAGCTGCTCATTGAGCGAAAAAGCGCTATGCTCTACCTCTCTTTAATGATATCATAAATCTAAGTACAACATTTTGTATAATGTATCCGGTAGCTTTAAGTAACTCAACAAAGACTAATCTACCGTATAATCATAATTCAAATCAAATTATATTATCTACACGCAACTACAAATAAAATTGTATGGCCAACTAGCGAATGCCCTGCGTGCTTTTGTGTTTTTTCTTTCTATATTAGTTAGTAACCTTCCGTGGACTACACACAACACAACAGCTGTTTAAAGTTTCGTTTGAACGTGTATACAAACATAATAGGTATATATGAGTTATTTAGTATATACTAGCAAATTAATTATTAAAATTGGTAGAAAATAAGAACCAAACTATATTAATAATAAATAAGTTTAAGTCAGTCTTGTAACACCCAGGTATAAAGATAGCCTCATCCTTTTTTGTTTATATGACATTAGAAAGTGACGGATATATTTGAATCCTAGGCTATCCTATACTTGACTTAAACCTTATTTATTAATAAGGGGGCTAGGTTGTAATTTAAAATTTTAGTTTGTGTTTAATTTAATAAACATAAAGTAAAATTAAAAATTACGAATAGAAAACTTGTCGCAAACGAATTGAATTGAATTCATAACTGAATTAATCGGTAGCAGCGACGACGTAGACTCGTTCGAGGACATTTTCTTTAAATGTATTTTCTACATACTTGTTGTAAAGACATTAAATTAGAACTGTTTCTCGTAAAATAATGCCATTCAATTGTACAGGAACTCCTAAGGCAAAGAACATTTATTCTAGATTGGTGTTGGCGCGCAAAGCCTCCACTATATTTTTGCAAAGACGCTTCCACGCACGCAATGTCCATTACATTTGTAAACAAGTTGGATCGCGTTCGTAGTGATACGAATTAAGTTTTTAGAGTTCCGAACCAAAAAGGTAAAAAGGAACCCTTATGATAGCACACCATCCGTCTGTCTCATTGACTTATATGAAAAATTTCAACAAAAAATACCATTCCCTTATCTCCGAGTCTTTTCGAAATCATCAAAATTCCTTCACAAATATATTTAGTTATGCGGTTCAGTTTTTTTTCTACAGTTATGGCCTGATACAAAAAAAATATTAGTAGCACCTTATGCAAGGCATGATGCGATTCGTATAATAAAAATCGATACTTAAAATACATCTGTAACTTGCAAATCAATGAAAAAAACGCTTATACTACAGCACTGTGGTAGGGTACTTCGTGTGCTACCACCATCGGCCACAATATCACTAAACATGGTGAGATTATGGTCAAATACAGGCCTATACATACACGTCAAGAGCCTGTACGTGGATTTACCCTAAAGAGCGTTAACAGATGAGTAGTAAGTGTGTGATAATTATGACTTAACATATTAGGACTAATTTAGTTTGTTTGTTTGTTTGTTGCAGCAAACGTTGGAGGTCAGCGGGGGCGGGGTCGTCAACCTCGAGAGTCTGGAGGCCAAGGTGAGTGAACTGCAATCATATCGCGATACCAACATTTGTGTTTACATAACATTATGATGTAGGTATAGTACCCACATTACTCGGCAAGTGACGGAAAAACAAACCGATAGTTTATCTTTGTATTTATATGTAACAACAATATTTCGTAAAAATAACTATGTAGTTTATAATAATAATAGCAGTCTCGCGCGGTTTCACCCGCGTTCCCGTGATAAAAAGTAGCCTATAATACTCGGGGATAATGTAGCTACAGTGAAAGAATTTTTCGAATCCGACTGGTAGTTCCAATGATTAGCCCGTTTAAACAAACAAACAAAAAAACTCTTCCGCTTTATTATATTAGTGTAGATAATATTTCTTAATTGCGCATTTGTATGAAGACAATAAATAAAACATGGCGTTTTGTATGAAATTCAGTTATGAACAATAATTTAACACCTCCATCATAAAAATGGGGGATAATTATATTGCTCTATGAACATGAAGTTGAGATTTTTAATATTAATATGTTGTGTTCTCTTTTCTACGAATCAAGCTCTCACACAGAACAGAAAAAACAGTAGCTCTCACCATCGTAAGTGATGATGTACACAAAGTAAGAATGATTTATTAAAATAATTGGACTGTTTTACAAAAAACTTAAACCGACTTCAAAGTACACGAAGAAGTAATCAAATCCTGATCTGATGACAATAGGACCAAACGGGAAGTGTACCCTTCCAGACAAAAAAAGAATTTTCAAAATCGGTTCATAAATGACGGAGTTATGGGTTAACAAACATAAAAAAAAAAAAAAAAAAAAAAAACACAACCGAATTGAGAACCTCCTCCTTTTTTTGAAGTCGGTTAAAAAACAAAACAAAAGAGTCATAAACCTACAGTATGATTTAAAAATAAAACACAACAGACATAATATTAAAAAAAATAACTTTCTTGCATCGTCCGGAGGCGGTGCAGTCAAAAGGGTACCATGTGCTGCTGTTATCAACAGCACTGATTTTCAATTACCAAATAATTAACAATTACCCCGGACGAAAGTACAGAGCAGTAAAATTAATAAAAAGAAAATATAATAAAAGCGATACATATGAGTTCACATGCCATTGACCCTGCGTACGACCTTGAATTTACGAATGCAAAGCCTACAATGGAACCGAAACAGGTGCTTGGAGATTGATCATCAACTGGAGGGTGTTATTGTACCAGATATGGTGGTGGATTCTTTTCTTCACCGAAAGCTTCGATGGCTTCGAAGCTATCATCGCGTTAAATCTCATTAAGTCCTGATATTGCCAAGTACAGTACTTATTAACGTTTTATCATTATAATTGTATGTATAGAAGCGCTCGTGGTGTAGCATGATTAGCCGTTCTTAATCGATCGGCAAAGTTAAGCTACGTCTGTCTTGGTCGGTACCTGGATAGGTGACCGCCTAGTGGTATTTTAAATCGAGCGTTTCCGTGCTTCGGAAGGCACGTAAAGCCGTTGGTCCCTGTTATCACTTAATTGTGATAGTCGTTAAGCTAGTTAGATGCCTCCTAGGCGAGGTTGCCTAGTTGTATAGTATTTATGTACTCTGAGCCACTGGCCTAACTCCACCAATCCGCAGTGAACACGTGTGGTGGAGTATCGCCCAGCCCCTTTCACCCTGATTTGTGAAAGGAGGCCTGTGCTCAGCAGTGGGACATTATAGGCTGATGATGATGATGATGATTGTATGTATAAACGCATATAATAAGTTTGCATTGATCCGTGATTGATACGTAACATCGAATGGAGAGTGCGTGCGTAGTCTCTAGTCTCCATACATTAGACATCAACGCGCGCTCACTTTCAACATAACTAATATTTTAATGAACTCACAAATTTCAATCAAACACATTATAGTCAGTGAAATAAAAAAAAACTACCAGTTTAGATACCATTAGTAGAGCGAAAGCTCATATTATTATAACGAATACCGATCTTATGATACTCGTAAGCACACCTACGTGATATTTTATAGAGTTATAACCCAGTGAGAGTTAACTAAATTGAATTGAAGTTAAATTGAAATAAAAATATCCTGCAAGGAGAAGCTTGTTCTATGAAAACAAGATACTGAATATTTATATGTAATTTTTTTTTATTGTTTATATGATTGTGTTTGACCACAATCTCACCATGGTAAGTTATGATGTGGCCGAAGGTGGTAAGCACACAAAGCCTAGAAGGAACTGGCTCTCAAGTGCAGCTGTCGGAACACACCGATAGGTGCTTGGCGACAGATTTTCAACTTGAGGGTGCTAGCCAGCCAGGTGGGTACTACAAAGTACCCTACCACCGTGCTACGGTTTCCTCACGATGTTTTCCTTCACCGAAAGCTCAAGCACATTGTAGGATTCGAACCCTGGACCTTCGTCTCGGCATCCGACGTCACTACCACTAAGCTATCATCGCCTTAAATTAAAAGTTCATTATTACACAGAAACAGCATACATGCAAGCTTGGGTCTTAAAAAATACAATAAAAATCAGAATTTCCACATAACCTCTTGCTCCTAAGCAAACTGTATAATTTTATTACAAGATCATAAAGAATCAAGAAAATCATTAAAATAGCAATATCATGACAAAATCTCTCGAGCGTTTTCTATCATTTACAAGTTCCTACATAAAATAAAACTTGTGAATAATGTGCTTGTTTATGGTGTGCCATCAATCGCTGGAGGCCATAAAGTTAAAAAAGCATGTGATCCGGCGACAAGACACGACAAGGTGCGACAAGGTGCGACAATACGCGACAAGACGCGATAAGGTGCGACTGGCAGATAACGCCCACATGCTCCGATTTACGAGATAAAGTAATTTATAGCTAGGTCTAGATAATACATAGACAAGAGCAATGTTTTCTGCGCCTAACTACATGTCCAAAAAAAATAGTTTACTTGAGAGAAAAGAGTTATGGTTTTTATTAAACAAACTAGTTGTCCCCCGCAGTGCCACCCGCGTTCCCGGGATAAGAAATTGCCTATATCACTCAGGGATAATGTAGCTACTTATTAGTGATAGAATTTTTCTAATTCGACTGGTAAATACAGAGATTAGAACGTTTAAACAAACAATCAAACATAATAACTCATCAGCTTTATTATATTAGTAAGTATAGGTGGAACATTCTTCACCGTCGGCTATCAGGCCGCCTGTACAAGATGTTTGTCGACAATCTTCATCATTAGTAAACGATCAACCTTAGTATCGGATTGACGTAAGAGCTTGTTAAAAATCAAGTGATATTTCGATTTGAAATGTCAATCCCATACAAAGGTTGATCTTTTACTAACGATGACGATCGTCGATAAACATCTTGTCTACTGGATCTGATCCCAAACTAAGCAGAGATTTTTCAACATTCCTCATAACAATGTCCATACCACGACGAAGCGCGACGTTTTCCCATTTTTCAACATCAACATTTTTCAGTCGCTGGCTCTTCTATCCTTATGGTGCGTCCATGCTACACGAATCGAGCATGAGCCGAGCCACGAACGAACATGCAACGAGCCTACGACGAGCACGATGCGAATCCCTTGGTCGTGAAAAAACTGACAATCGCGCTCGTTCGAGGCTCGTCCACGCTACGTGAATCGTGCTCGCAGTGTGTTCGTTCGTGGCTCGGCTTGTGCTCGGTTCGCCAAGCATGGATGCACCATTTCTAATTGTATCCATCCTTGTCAATCCACACTATTTAGGTAGTATTCCATTAAACTATAGCCAGTTTCAAGACCGCAAGCGACACAAGTCAACAACATTAAATACAGCTGTAGTAGAAAACAAAACAGAACAGTGTTATCTGTTATCTAGATGTAATAAAAACCATAAATAATAGAATGGTAAATAATTATATTTCATGGAGGCAGGACGTATGTATGCATATGCAATTAAATGCTGATTTATTTAACAGTCGCACTCGCGATGGTCTCCATTCTTTTTATCGCAACATCTTCGCAATACACATGATTGTAGTGCAAGTGGCATACAGTAAGATAACTTTGATTTAACATCATAAAATAAGGCGTTAAGTGATACTGTTAAGTTTGTTGCAACACTAGCTCGATGACATCAGCGTGTCGTCGCGCCGTCACTAAAGCACTTGAAGAGTTTTGATCGAGACAAGGTGGTATAAGATTTATAATAATTTTGTGTTTTTATGTTTCAGCCTTGTTTTTTTTATAAATTACCCCTTTTTAGGGTTCCGTAGCCAAATGGCAAAAAACGGAACCCTTATAGATTCGTCATGTCTGTCTGTCTGTCTGTCCGTGTATGTCACAGCCATTTATTTCCGAAACTATAAGAACTATAATGTTGAAACTTGGTAAGTAGATGTATTCTGTGAACCGCATTAGATTTTTACACAAAAATAGAAAAAAAACAATAAATTTTGGGGGTTCCCCATACTTAGAACTGAAACTCAATTTTTTTTTTTTCATCAAACCCTTAAGTGTGGGGTGTCTATGGATAGGTAATCAAAAATGATATTGAGGTTTCTAATATCATTTTTTTCTAAACTGAATAGTTTGCGCGGGAGACACTTCCAAAGTGGTAAAATGTGTGTCCCCCCCCCCTGTAACTTCTAAAATAAGAGAATGATAAATCTATAAAAAATATATGATGTACATTACGGTGCAAACTTCCACTGAAAATTGGTTTGAACGAGATCTAGTAAGTAGTTTTTTTTTAATAGGTCATAAATTGAAATTAATATCAAATACTCAGGTCTATACTACCATTTACCTACAGGTTTGTACGGAACCCTCGGTGCGCGAGTCTGACTCGCACTTGGCCGGTTTTATTTATTAATATAACAATATATCCTGGGACAATCCTCACACACGGTCATCTGATCCCAAACTAAGCAGAGCTTGTACTATGGAAACTTGATAAGTGATCAAAAATGTATGTCCTGTGTCTGTGTGTTGTCACACCCATACTTGAACTACTGTATATCAGCTGTACTAGTATATTAAACTGAACATTACCACAGTATATTATTGTGCAGCTCGGAGACCGGTCGCGTAGGGTCCATTTCAATTATACAATTTGTTATGGCCGCAGTGGCTCGCCAAGAGACGCTTCTTTTTATATACAAATCGATTAAACGCCTTTCAATAACGTTGGCATTTTGATTTCGCGGTCATTTTTCATTTTATTATATTAGTGACGCTGAGTGACATTTTCCTCTGTCTGGTATGCACAGTGTTGCATGGACCACCTGTGTGACATGGTTAAGGTGGTCATGGCCAAGGGCATGTCAAGCGCCTATAAGATGTAATTTTGTAATAGGCGCATGCGGCGTATATATATAGCAATATATGTATGTATATATATTAATTTTGAATTCAAAATTATATAGAACTATACATGGATCCATTATTATTATGTCCGAATCACAAAACGAGGATATAATAAATTATAATAAAGCCTTTGCTTGCGGCGCCGCGGCGTCGTTCGTGTGACGGGTCGCCCACTTCCCTCCATTATAGTGAGGAGGACGATGGCTGCCATACGCTTCATACTCGTGAACAGGTGTTGCTTGTGGGGGCTGCTTAAGTTTGCTATTTACTTATTAAATATCGAGTCACTCTTCTTTGTAGTTTTACCTTTGTTGTTTTACCTCAGTCTGAGGAGAGACTTTGCCTCCTTATGTGTGTTCTACCGCTTGTACAACGGACGGTGTTCTGAAGAATTGTTTAAGATGATGCCCACGGCTACTTTCTACCATCGCAACTCTCGCCATCGACGGGGAGTCCATCCTCACATATTGAAACCTGAATTGTTTCGTACTGTGCGGGCTCAAAGGAGCTTCCTTCCGCGGACGCTCAGACTGTGGAATGAGCTCCCCGCCGTGGTTTTCCCAATGGAGTACAGCATGGGGTTCTTCAAAAGGGGTGTGAAGAGATTTCTGCAGGGTCGGCAACGCGCGCGTGATACCCCTGGTGTTGCAAGCGTCCATAGGCTACGGTAACTGCTTACCATCAGGCGGGCCGTATGCTTGTTTGCCACCTAAGTGGTATAAAAAAAAAAGAAAAAAAAAACCACCCCGCTGGGGCACGCATCTGTGTGCGATTAGAATGTAAATAATATGTAATGAGTCTAAGCTTGTTTGAAAAGAGTAATTGCTGAATTTATTTCCGGCTCTTCTCAGCAAATGCAACCATCCGAATCGGTGTTAGAGTATTAGAGTCAGACTTTTCATAAGTGCCTGCGCAGGTCTATTTGATTTTTTATAACACAAAATAATCAGTTACAAATTTTAAGAAGCTTATTAAAATTACTTAAATTATGTATTAAAAAGTGATACGTAATGTAGACTATGAGATCTTCAACTGATTCTTGCCATAACCCACCAAAATTCCAACAAGTTCAAACAATTGCACACTTACATAACTTCACATACAACTCTACATACGGTTTGCGTGTTGTAATTATAATTACCCGCCGAGATGCCGCGGAGGCGATCGTAAACCCGGGAACTGAACCTGTTACCCGCGGAGAAGAGGCACTTTATAATGCCCTCAGCAAAATACTATAGAATTCGACCGAATTACAGCTTTTACACCGTTACGCAGACAAGGAATGGGTTTTTACAACTTAATTTAACAGCATTAAGTAAGGCATTTATTTATTATTTTATTTATTTATTGGTGTACATATATTCATTGTGAGATATTCAATAGCTGTTTTTTGGTTCTTTTCAATCCCATATCAAATCATAAATAATTTATTCAGTTTAGGCCCCGATATGGCAATTTTGAGCGTTGCAATTTGATTCTACCAACGCAACACCGGTTCGGAATAACTCCGGCATAAATTCACTAGAGGTAATTTTGTGTATCTTTCTTTTTACATTTAAATTTTTGTTACATATATACTTATTTATACAATAGACAGATACATAGCATAGGATGCTAGTACACAGATAAGAATATAAAACTAAAATAGTAAACCGTTTATTCTTGTTCACCGCCAGCATCCTAATCCTAACTAATATTATAAATGCGAAAGTGAGTTTGTTTGTTTATTTGTTTGTTACGCCTTCACGCCTCAACTACTCAACGGATCAACATGAAATTTGGCATACAGATAGCCTAAGGTATGGAAAAGGATATAGGCTACTTTTTTTCCCGGGAACGCGGGTGAAACCGCGGGGGACAGCTAGTTTTATATAATCCTGCAGTATCTATTAAATACTTTAAGTTATACGCTTTTTACTCTAGTGCTATACAGTATTAGCCTTATTTAGTCCGATATAGCTGTAACAATTAGTAAAATATGGTCATAATTGCTACCAGGCTATTACCGCTAATGCTGGCTACTGCTACTGGTAGCGATCGGTCGGAGAAGGCCTCTCGCTCCCATACTTACAAATAAGTGCCTACCAACGAATTCACATCAATCTGTATTCCACAAGCTAATTACGATACGATTTAAAATAGAAGTTACTTGACATCTCATCTCATCATCATCATCAGCTTAAAATATCCCACTGTTGAGCACAGGCCTCCTTTCACAAATGAGGGTGGAGGGAATGGGCGATACTCCACCACGCGTGCCCACTGCGGATTGGTGGATAGGTAGGAAGAGGTGGAATTTTTCAAGCCGCCTAGAAGGCATCCAACTAGCTTAACGACTATCACAATTAAGTGATAACCGGGACCAACGGCTTTACGTGCCTTCCAAAGCACGGAAACGCTCGATTTCAAATGCCACTAGGCGGTCACCCATCCAGGTACCGACCACGACATACGTAGCTTAACTTTGCCGATCGATTAAGAACGTCTAATCATGCTACACCACGAGCGCTTTCGTACATCTCATCTAACTTGACTCATGAAATTTGGCACAAAAATAGAATATGTTCTGGATTAACATATAGGATATTTTTTATCCCTCGAAGGCACCCGGAAGGCTCGGGTACGCGGGTGAAACCGCGGGGCGGAACTATTAAATAAACATACTTTTATACTACCACTTGAAAAACTATTAAATACATTTATGATTACAGTGGCCGTAAACGCCGAGGGTCTACCTAGACCCTAGACTCTAGGGTATATAATGTTTACAGTGTCTATAGATTAATAAAATCTATAAATCTAAATCGAGTTAGACACCTACCTAGTGTAGAGGAATTTTAAAGTTTATAATCTACCTACACTAATGTAACCTCTACATCGTATCAATCTACAACAACTTAATTGAATGGGTCATTTTGAATGTGAAGCGGGCGGCGATGGCCGCTATTAGAGGCATTACCACAGGGCATTACCGCCGTCCGCCAGCCTATGTTCACAGCGCACCGGGCGGCGGCACTGGTACTGCAGTGCGGCCCTTCGACGGAGCCAGAGTTCAGCTAATGCTAAATTGCTTTGCAATCGATTGTTCTATGGAATTAAGAGGGGTTCCTAGCTGCGAGGAATTTGAAAAATATGTATTTGAAGAAACTATTGCCGTCGCGTTATGCCGCTATGCTATGCGCTATGTGCGATAGGGACATCTGCAGCTCAGAACGATGTATTCAGAAAAAAAATTAAGAAACCGACGTTTCGACCGAAAACTGAGCCGATTCAATTATTTTTACATTAAAATTTAAAGTAATCTAGATCCCTATTACTTTCTTTTATGTTAAAATCTTTTCGAATTTGTCTGGTAGTCCTTTTAATCACGGCGGAAAAGTAGGGCATTTATTGTAATTTTTGGAGGGCCATAATTTCTTTAATAATTAGTTGCTGAAAAAAAGAAATTAACAGGGACGTGTCCAAAGCAGAACTTGATTATATGAAAAAAAATGATGACTCAGAGTCATTATTCAGGAAGAAAACAGGGGAATACATTTGTATGGAATAATCGCGGCCCAACTCCCGTCTTAATACCGGAAATACCGGTACCATTCTGGATAAATGGAAGTGAGAAATCACGTGTTTTCAGTTTCAAGCTGCTATCAGGTATTTTTTTATTATATAGGTTTTGACTAAGTTGGCAAGCAAGGTACTGTAGCTCTATGGACGATATTGATGCATCACAAAGGGACGCTTACAACATCCGAGGTATCACTCCTGTGTTACCGACCCTTTTCCCTCCCCAATGAGCTCTGGCAACTTTACTCACGCGCATGAACACAAGATTCAGTTATAGGGCCGAACTATTCTGTAAGGTGGAGAAACTTCGCCAGTCGAGCTGCTTCTCCATGCGCAAACAAATGCTATGTTCTACATCTTGAATATATACAACTACATACAAAATCCGTTGCATAGTTCCACATCGAAATCGAAAATAAAAAAAAACATTAAAGATTTGCATCCTACCTCTTTTATAATTGACTGAATAACCTTATTTATTACTAGCTGTCCCGCGTGGTTTCATCCGCATTCCCGAGAGATTGTATGTGTTCCGGGATAAAAAGTATCCTATGTGTTAATCCAGAACATATTCTATCTGTGTGACAAAATTCATCAAAATCCGTTCTGTAGTTTTTGCGTGAAAGAGTAACAAATATACATCCATACTCACAAACTTCGGATTTATAATATTAAAGTAGGATAGATAGCAAAGAATATAGTATAACTATTATTGCCATCAAAGCTCACATTGGCATGACATTAGCCGCTAATTGGAAAGTATCTCGTTATAGATTATCTTTTAAATATGTGAGAAAAGGGTGTAAATAAAACATAACGGCACTTGAGAACACAATGGCTGTGAATTTACCAAGTAACCGATTGATAGCGATATGAACTCGCATCGGGGCCCATCCACAAACGACGGCGCAACACGCGACTCTACATGATAAAATACGTTTTTTATACAATCTGTTGTAGCTCACAATGGAAAATATTAGCAGTTTAAGATTAGAAATTGTTGAGATTTAGTTTTATCCACTACGTTATTTATTTGATGCGGTTAAAATGTAATAGGAATAAACTTTTTTTGTATGATGTTTGACCACAATCTCGCGTGTAGGATGGTGGTGGTGCGGCTTTTTTTTTTATACCACTGAGGTAGCAAACAAGCATACGGCCCGCCTGATGGTAAGCAGTTCCCGTAGCCTAGATGGACGCTTGCAACACCAGAGGTATCACTCGCGCGTTGGCGACCCTGAAGAAACCTCTTCACACCCTTTTTGAAGAACCCCATGCTGTACTCCATGTACGGCGGAGAGCTCATTCCACAGCCCGAGCGTCCGCGGAAGAAAACTCCTTTTAGCCCGCACAGTTCGAAACAATTCTGGTTTCAATGTGTGTGGATGGATTCCCCGTCGATGGCGAGATTTGCGATGGTGGAAGGTAGCCGTGGGCATCAAGTCGAACAATTCCTTAGAACACTCTCCGTTGTACAAGCGGTAGAACACACATAAGGAGGCAAAGTCTCTCCTCAGACTGAGGGGCTCTAAACCGCTTGTGAGCTCGGGATCGTCAACAATTCAGGCTGAATGTGATAAGTAAAAAAAGCTTAGAAGGATCTCAAGAGCCGCTGCAGATGACATACTTTCAACTTGAGGATGATAATCAGCCGGGTCGGATACCTACTAAAAAGTGCCAAACCACAGTGCTCTGATTTTTTTATGATGTTTAGCGTAAAACCCTTTTATTTTTTTAACATTTTTACTATTTGAATTAGAATAATGTAGTGGCACACCCCTATCACGTAAAGATGCAATGTTTCCTGCACGGCCGGCGAGATCGCGCGATAGTGAGGTGCGCGCGCATTACTTGCTTATACCCGCTTATACCGCGCTTACACCGCGTTTATACCGCGCTTATAACACTGTATATTCTGACGCGATAACCGCAATCTAAGCAAGATCTCAGCGAGAATATGAGAACCAGATAAATAGTCTCAAGTTAAGTGATAAAAATTACATTGTACCTGTTTCTATTTTAAACACGAGTTTCCTGTGAAAATATATATAAAACATGAGATCTATTACAATGATAAAACTACTACACTGCTTG
Organism: Achlya flavicornis; assembly: GCA_947623365.1. NCBI lineage: Eukaryota > Metazoa > Arthropoda > Insecta > Lepidoptera > Drepanidae > Achlya > Achlya flavicornis. The sequence goes on from OX392472.1 coordinate 780,338, forward strand.
TAGTCAGTTGCATTACTCGGCATTATCGCTACATGTTTGTTTGCGAAGCAAAACCAACGTGATCTGCACTGCACTTGCACTCCTGGCGAGAAAGTCGAATCAGAGAGCTCTAATCCACACTGAATAATTGAAGACTTGACTTTATAATAGAAAACTTGTGCTTCAGAAACACGTCAATTACTTCATATAAGAAAGTGGAAGGAGATTAATGAAGTACAAGAAACTAATAAACTTATCTTTGTATAACATCCGACGAGAATGATGTAGAAACGTATAAATAGGTCATGAGATAGATCTTTGTCACTAGAACGTCTACCGCAGATAGATATCCAGATAAAATAACAAGGTCTTAATTATTATCTAGAAACTATACCATCGCGACGTCAGCCGGGTGTGGCAGGAACTTGACGCACTCGTAATGATAGCGATCTCGCATTGACATAAAAACTCAACTCCTTTATCGACCGACCATCACTTGTCGATGATATATCACTTCACTTTACGCGATTGACAATTTCCCATAATTAACAACGCATCTTTGTGCTTATTAATAAGAAGCTATGCATAAATAGTAGCTCAACCTTATTTTCAAAGTTCATCAAATCATAACTGTTCTGCATTGTTTTTGTTTACATGCTATTAGGCTTTACAAGTGCTTCCTACAAGCTAGGTACGGAAATATAATGTACAAAGTAATATACTACATGCGTCAACAACTAAACTTATTCATTGATTGATAGATTACGAATATAAATTGCCACATAAACTTATCAAACCGAAGAAAAGAACCAGCAACCATAGGCATAAAGCATACCGTGCCGCCTCCGCGACGGGTGCCACGTCCACCTCGTACCACGAAGAGCGGCGCCGTGTTTTGTGCAGTTAGCCTTTCGATTCGAACGTACCAATTGATTCTTCCACAAACGAGATAAATAAATTCAACGTGCACCGATTGAGATGTCGCGGCGTGTTTACGAGTATGTGCCTATTTCATTGCGTCCGCATAGGGAGAGCCACTTAATTAACGGAAAACGTATTTATTTACATTCAAGTGATCGCTTATTCGGCGGGAAGTAGTCGGGTACGTTTGCGTGCGCGCACTATTTACACATGGTGAAGTTTCTCTGGTTGAGCGTAATGGAAACTAACTCGTATTTGTTTTTGGAGAAGAACATTTGAACAATTTCGTATCGTAAAAACACTTACTTACACAAAAATATTCAGCCATTCAAATTCAAATTCAAAATCATTTATTCAAATAGGCACTTATGAAAAATCTAACTCTAATACTCTAATACCGGTTCGGAAGGTTGCATTTGCTGATAAGAGTCGGCAATAAACTCAGCAATTACTCTTTTCAAAACAAGCTTAGATTCATTACATAATATTTACATTCTAATCGCACTGAAAACAATTGCGTGCCCCGACGCAGCGGCAAAATTACAAAGTAGACTGAATAAATATTTAATAAGTAAATAAATAGCAAACTTAAGCAGAGCAGCCCCCACAAGCAGCACCTGTTCACAAGTATGACGCGTGTGGCAGCCATCGCCCTCCTCGCCATATTGGAGGGAAGTGAGCGACCCGTCACACGACGCCGCCGCAAGCAAAGGCCTTAAAGTGAGCATGACTTATTTAAGTCTGCCTTAGAAATAAAAAATAACTAAAGGGGAAACACTAAACACACAATTTGTTATCACTGTGACAATTGACAAGTTTAGACTAAATATCACAAAATAGCTAATATAACAATTTTGTCGGCCCTATGTAATCTTTTTCGTCGTACATTGTTTAGATGGCGAGCATCGAGGTGTCGCTGGCGGGGTCGCGGAGACGCAGCGCCGGCGCACGCGACGTCGCGCGGGAGTTCGAAGCGCTGCGCACTGCGCTCACCGACAAGGACTCTCTTATTAACAGGTCAGAGATACTTCATGTCATCTTATTATTAATTTATTACACTAGAAAATCCTTGGAAACTTCTAAAAGACTAAAAACTTAGCAAGCATTAGCAGAAGACTACGAAATGCTTGCATATAATTCAAGGAGGCGTCAGTTAATACTTTACACAGAGATCACAATATAGTACAATTTCAGTCTCAAGAAGCAGCTCAGCGCTTCCCTCAGCGCAGCTCGCCTAGCAGCCCAAGCTGCGTCACCCACAGCGTCCCGCGCCAGCTCGCACGAGGAGTGCGCTTCAGCGCTTTCTGTGGACGAGCGACGAGCGCTGGAGGAGCGCGCCACCGCTGTCAAGAACGACCTCGACACCAGGAGGAGTAATATACATGAACTGATGAGGCGGCTAGAGAAGACCCATGTTACCGAGTAAGTGAACAACGAGTACCTAAGGGAAAAGTTACTCGCCGACGATCCATCAAAATAATTTCATTCTAATAAGATATTGTTGCATTCACAAAAATATCTCTACATTGAATATGTGAAACTAAAATCTTGAACAGCTTTCAGGCGGCTAATAGATGCTAGGTAGATATATTCATTCAGTTAGAATTCGAGATTATATGTATTTTTATCGAATTTCTATTATTGTCGAGTTATCCTCTATACACAACCATTCGGCCCCATGGTTATCGCTTACCGGTAGCATATTGGCCCTTACCTACCACTCGCCCGCTGCTTTTCTTTAAATATTTGTTTGTTTTTGTTAGGAACATTGACACCCGCATCCAGCAAGCGGAGCTGCAGTACAAGCTGGGTCGCGAGGAGCTGGAGCTGCTGACGCTGAGCGAGCAGGCGCGCGCGCTCGCGCAGCTCATCGAGCACGCCGACGCCGCCGCCGAGCGGAGCCATCGCAACACCTTGTACAGGTTGGTTACACATTCCTTCCTACTGGATACAGCTAACTGATTTCTTGAATACGACCACTAATTTAGAGGAGGCTTGCCCAAGCGTGCCAGGTAAGTATATGCAATGCTTGAATGACACACTTCTTATTTGGTTAATGGTGACTTGATATTCATTATCAACTATAAAATCTTGAGCATATCGATATTAGACTGACGGCCGCTCGCACTCGGTTATGCGTTTTTCACAATTCACGGGGCAAGATTATTGTAATTTTGCGTCATTATACATATAGGCGCGCGGAACTCCTTGCTCTGTAATAAAAAAAAAGAAAAAAAGGATCTCGGTTACATACTATTCAATGAACATGCTGTAAATATAAAACTGTGAATACTAATTTCATTAGTAATAAGCTAGACAAATTACTACATCTATTAAGTGGATAAAGACTACATCGGATGCAGACCCATAAAATCAAAACTATTAAGAATAGCAATTTCTGAGCACATAATTATCACGTTAACACTGAGTTAGAAACATAAAAGGAAATTAACGTTTGTGGCAAATGAATTCCGTATTCCACGATTCGTTATCATGGGAAGCGATTTAGCGTGTAGTAATTACGGACGCGATGCTATTGAAACATTTACGAGTTTAGTCGCGCGATGCTCGGTGTGGCATCGCTTCGGCACCACGCAGCGGCGCACAAAAACAATCAGGAACGTGTAAATCGTGCCAATCGTCGCCACCGCGTCGCGGTGAATCCATCACCTGCTTGGAGCGGAAACGGTGAAGATGTTCAGATCCTCACAAATTGTCGGTAATTGTTACGTTTATTACGACACCGACTATTGTTTGAGGGGCGGGACTCGTCGGTATACTTTCTACCATGCTATCAGCAATCGTTGGGAAAAATCTCGGAGCGTCGGAATCCGGGCTTGTCCCTCCGCCGGAGAAAGTGCCGTCCTAACGTACCAATTTATATACAATATATGAGTTTTCACGATGTAATTAAAATATCTCTAGTTAAATTAAACGTTCCGAACACAGGCGAGACTATGTTGAGAGGTGATAGAATTGTTGAGGTGGTGAGAATACAACACAATACAGACGATTTGTATGTGCCATTATCACATTCTAATTTGGCGTACTTGCAAATTGTTCTGAAAGAAATAAAATATGTATAATTTTATACATGAAAGGCAATTTATTTACAGAAAGCTTGTTACAAAATTAATGCATAAATATTTAAATGACAACAATGCATGGGTGTAACGCTCGCTCCTGCAGGAGACATCTTAGGTAATAAATCGAAGCTTGTTTCGAAAAGAGTAAGACCTGCAGGGGCTTTACATTAACTTCTTCAATTGCACGCGCCATCAATTTTCGTCCCATGACGCCTGGGGCCTGGATAGATTTTCTTGTATAATTGTTCACCATTTAAGCAAAATACGTTGTCAGGACTACTAAAGCCTACTACTGACCTCCTAAAGCCTCAATCTAAATAATCATTCTAGACATATGTTTATTAGACACATGACATATGTTTCAAAAAATACATTAAATATGTTTTCTATTAACATTCCCACGGCGGCCTCCACGGTACAACGCCAGTGATCCAGAACAATGGCGTCGTTAGCCTATAATCGTAGGTGAAATATTATTGGTATTGGTTTCCCACGGACCGGTCGTGGCAGCGCATGCGCTGCGGTTACCTACGAAATTGTTCGATGCCTACGAACCTAGTAGTACCTTCGTACGACGCGCCCGCGCACACCCCGCGTTCGGACACGATACGGTTACGTGACGCGGTGACATCTTGACCCACATCTTACAGAATGATCCAACTGGCTGTGTCAGTCTTTTTCAGACGCGATCCTGGGATATAAGCCATCCTTTGACTATTTTGCGACAAACAGACTTGCCTTTCGAACTTCTCCTTTTTAACCCGCAAAAGAAGTTATGCATGAGAATAAAACTACAATATTCTATATATGACTACTTACACAATTTTCCATTAAGTGTAGTCGGTAGGTATAAATATATTCTTACTTCACTGCAGTTCACTCCATGGCATCACCAGTCACCACATATATGTACTCGTATCATAATGTGATACAAATATTACATTCAAAGAAACGTAACTTTTTCAGTTGCATCTCCGATCTACACGAGCTTCAGTGGAAAGATATTATCGCATGAAATTACTTCGCACGCAATTTGTATTCCACGCGCACACTATTTCTAAACGGGAGCTCCGAGATAGAACGATAGTTTTTGTAGTTGGTATAAAATGAAAGAAAGTTAATTTATTGGACTCTGCCGGAAGTCTGGTAGCGCCATCCAGACACGGGGCGTGACACAGTTGGAAACACATAGGGCACCTCTCACGTTCTCGGTAAAAATGTCTCCCATACTGTAATTGCTTAATCGACTCTTTAAACGCGATGAGCCGATAAAATGGTGCTACGGGATTAGTATTTATTGATGTTTTTGAACAAATTGCCAGCGAGGCCGTGTCCTTTGAGGCATTATCTACTTACCGCCTTCGACCATCCTCCCAGACCAGGGTGATACCAGAGAAAACGGATAGAATTCGGAATTAGAATGATGCAAAAGTTTATGTCACGTTTCATAATTTGGGTTCGTAGTTTCTAAATAAGAAAAAAAGTTCAGCATATAAAATTAAGTACGGAAAACAGGGCTAGTTGACAAGGGTAAAGCTTAGAGAAAATCAAACAATTTTGGTAGTGAAATCACCCAGAAAACGTAGCATAACCTATTCCGAAGCGGAAACTTAGCACCCCTATAGAGCTTCCGCGAACCGCTACTGGCACTGGCGTCTCACTGCGATACAGTTACAATAAACATTGTGTGTCGAACTATATCGAGCTACATGAGCTACAACGCCGCTGAGACGCTGTGGGCTACGAGCTAATGAGCGCTTTTTTGATCTAAGCAGCTATTACACGCATGTCTCGCGGCATTCGCACCATTACTCCATTATTTACCGTTGGATATGGTTTTCGCTGTGGTTTCAGTAATAAACCGTATCATAAGGTTCTTGGGAATTTGGGAATGCTCTCTCTATGTTCAATACTCGACCAGTTAAATAGGTACTACGTCTTGGCTATATACTGTACTGTAGGTGCCTAATCTATCTTTAGTCAAAAATAAACTTAAATTATCAGGAAGTTGCAAAGACTTCCCAATTCATAGTGATAACATGTTGGTGTTGCTAAAGAACCGTATTCACTTTGCCTATGTAAGCTTTTATTAACACCATTATACTTTTATGGCTGCTGCAAATATATTTAACCATCTCGCTAGCCAACAAACACAACATTTTCTACTGGATACTAACATTTTGAATAATTATTATTATTTAATGACTTTATTAAGTCATTAATTACGAGTGAGATAATAACATGTTCGAGTGTAGCCGTGTGAAGGTGAATATGAAATTGACAAGGTTGCTTGTTAATTTAATTGTTTAAAAATAATTTAACATCACTTGGTTTCTCTGTGAGAAATCTCTCAGTAATGTACCAACTTGTATTTAGTTAGAATTATGAATGTTTCGAGTAAAAGCGAAATTAGAGTGAAAGTGTGGTTAGTTTAAGTGCTCTGTGGTCATTGAATTATTACACATAGAAGCAAAGTACACGCGCGAAACACAATCCATTCAATTGGAGCCATAATGGCTCCAAATGACCGCCGCGCTGTCAGTGTACTGAGTGACGTTTTAATGAGTGCAGCTCTGAGAAAAATAATAAATATGACGGTTTGTGTAGTAAAATTGTGTCATAATTCATGAGGGAAGAAAGATAAGCATTCTGATGTAACATTCCACAGGCAAGCCACTAATTTTATTGTGTAATTCATCTAAAATAACAAAATTCAAAAATAAAAATACTTCACTCAGATTACGAGCAAAGTGCTGCCAGCTGTTTTTTGTGCGAATTTGCGTTGTTTTACGTAATTGATACTGATTTTGTTATTAATAAAGTAATTGAGTCCGATAAGTTGTTTCTTTTACTTATAGCTATTATAACCGACTAGCTGTCCCCCGCGGTTTCACCTGCGTTCTTGGGATAAGTAGTCTATAATACTTGGGATAATGTAGCTTCATATTAGTGAAATAATTTCGAATCAGACTGGTAGAAAAAAGAGAATATAGCTAGGAAAATATTGTCAAAGCGGCAGTTGTTCCGGAAACAAATTCAACTAACAGGCTTTTAATATTTCAATTTTGTCAATGAAAATAAAATACCTAGATACTACTTAATCTTCTTTTTCTATACAACCTATCATTACCAAGGAAAGCTACAAATTGTACGATCGTTCGTAGCACTGCACATTATCTTGGTTTATTATGTTAAAATACCCGAAATAAGTACTATGAAACAACTAGTTATAAATAAATAACAGGCCTGTGTCTATAATAAATTATCTAAGACGCAGAACTTTTTAAACTATTTAATTATTTTTGTGAATACTTACTTCCAATTTCACTAGTAGGCGAAATCGAAAGGTTAATTTTACCGAAAAATTTCGTTTAGCTTGCAACATTACTCGTGCGCTTGTGTGCGTGTCATCGAGTGTAATTATATGGTACTCACGCGTACATTGGTTGTCAAGTGGCTTACGTGTCGCGAGGATTTTTGTTCGATACTTCGCTTCTAAGCGTAATAATTCAATGTCTGTGGTCGAGATGATTCAGGCCTAGACGTCTTCTCAGTTAGAGAGATCTAGTTGATTATGCTTGTCATCAAATGGCCATTTCCATGACCCGTTTGAGCTCAGTAGAGCTAACATTTCAGTCGAAAACCAAGTGTTAAATTTTGTGCGATAGATAGCAACACAGTGATTGAAAGATTATGTACTTACTACGAGAAAATTACCTCGCGAACATTACAGCAAATTGCGATAATGTCGACAAATTCGGCGAAACAAAATGGCCGTGCGAATATAATCCCAGCATTCCTATCTACTCAACGAGAACGCGAGGCATGTTAGCAGTGGACTACTAACTCACTCACAGCCCGATTAGGAAGAAGCCAATAGACATTTATCGCTTATTCGATGATAATTCCGAATGACCACATTTGTAACTATTACGTGTTACCATACTTACCATTATTGGCGTGCGTCTCTCAAACTGCAGCTCTTAAAGCGGCACCAATACTTCATGGTTATTTAGTAGCTGGACCCCGAACAAGAGGACAAATGCGTTTGTACACCGCACGCCCAGGGATAAGGATATACGAAGAACAGCTATAAAAGGAAATTATCTTACAAGTAAATCTTATAGAAGCAACGATTATGCGGATGGGCTTTTTGTCCGATTTTACGGAAATTCAGTAATTGTTGTTTAGCTTTTACCATATTATTTTTTAGTAATAATTAAAAAGTTATAATTATTAGATCCAATGTTGCCTATTTACTATAATTACAATGTTTTTAATCACTTTAAAAACTTGTGTATATTTCTAACATACCTATAGCTTAATTGTAAAAACCACGCTGCTTTTATAGGTACAATTATAATAAACTCTATTTCCTAACACTAAAGTTCAGATTGATGGAACAGGCTGTTGTAAATCCACATAATAGCCTCGTAACTCATATGCGCAATAGCTGGAAGATTGCACGCCATATTAGGTGCGGATAAATCAACATATATCTCTTCTTACGAACATGAAGGTGCTTTTCGACTGAAACTATGGCCTTCGAATTACTATACGTGTTAAGTTAACGGTCTCTCTAAAACTTGTTGGTTGAGATTGCTTGGCATAGGTACTTTTTTTTTATACCCCAAATTCGGTAAACAAGCATACGGTCCACCTGACGGTAAGCGGTTGAAATTTAACATTCCAATAAAAAGTATTTTTCCTATATTTTTTTTGTTAACAACACGCCTTTGTTTTCCATTCACCAAGTACCTACCTAAGTCAGTTCGGTATCCACCCTCAATGTCAGATTGTATATGAACCTATTATCTTTGCCAATAACATGCAATTTTGATGAACAATCAATGCGGTACGACCCGGCGCGCGGCGCGCGTGATCCCACGATACGGTAGCCGAGCGGTTCAAATACTCCAGCCGCCAGGCTATCACATAAACATCACATTTTATGGGCTTACAGCTTCCAACTTGCATATGAGGCGGAGTATCTTCGAAGGTAGGTTCATATGAGCATTAATCACGATATTTTTCTTTTGCTGTTCAATAAATTTTAATTGAATAGGTAATGTATTTTTTTATAGGGAATTATGTGTTTCATCGTGATAAGATGATGTGACCGAAGGTGGTAAGCACTTAAGTGCAGCTGTCGGAACACCAGTAGGTAGGGTGTTATGGCGACAGATAACTTGAGTGCTGTAGAAAGCCAGGCGTACTACTACAGGACCCTACTACAATGGGTTTTAGGGACACCAAAAGCTAAAGCATACTGTAGAATACCAAAGCACGGTCATCGCTAGGGCAGTCGTCACAGTCATTGACAATATCATGACGATATCAAAATAGTTACCTACAACTATTTGTACGCTATGGATATCTTGAAACATTAGCATAATCCTGGCAAATATAAATAATATAACAACACAATTCTATTTTTTTTAAAAACTTATCCAGCACGCACTTGGCCCATTTTATTGCAGGTCTTATTATTATAATAGTAGTGATCGAGTAGCGTGCGACGGACAGACGTCACTCAAGTTGTCGTTAGCGCATTAGTGTTTATTTACTTGAGCAGTCGCGCGTCGCGTGCGCGCGCGCAGGTCGCGGACACCTCTCATCAAAGTCGCATTAGCCTTCCACCAGATCACTCTCATAAGATTGTAGATCAACAGATTACGATAAAATTACTCATATTAGGTAGCTAGATATAGAATTATTTGACGATATTGTTTCCCAAATGGGTTTGTTAGGATTTTTCTCACGAAATTATTGTGTGAATTTATCTTAACTAGTAATAACTAAAACAAAATAAATAGTGTTTAGGGGTTATAAAGATCTACTACTTTTTTCCTACATTTTCTTATATACCCTTACTTCTAACAATTTGGAGGAGCCGTTCATGAAGAATTGAAACCTCGCCTAAACATTTGAGTTTAAATTATTTCATAAAATACAAGTACTTATATCCGATTTACTTCATCTACTTACTAACAGAAAATATACAAGCTCCGGAGGGCAAGTTTTTACACTAGTTATTATGTATAACCTCCTAACAAGCACAATTTTCCCTCGAGTTTAGTTCGCTTGACTACACTCACGTTCTTCGGACAAAAAGCGTGGGAAATATACGATATTTTGTTTTGTACTTGAAAAAGTTATTATTTATGCGGTTATTTAGTTTTATAAACATATTAATTAAGCAGCAGTGGTGCTAGAATCGCAAATCTTCAAAATATCATAATTTATGTACTTTTTCAGTACCTATTTCTATTTCCAATTATATTCCAATAAGTTTCTCTCTCTCTATCTCGTTACAATAGCAAATATGCGGCGGTAGTTGAAGCTAACAGCCCAGTCGAGCTTTGTGGTAGCTTATTGCCGCGACACCTACGTGTAGGTGCATTACATAGATACGTACAATGGTTGGGTGCGAAGTGACGCGGAGTGTGCGGAGTGCGGACAAAGGGCGGGCCGCGGCCGCGTGCGCTCGCGCAGGCCGTAGGTGTCGACCTCGACATCTTAGATATGTTCGGTAGGGCGACCATTTATATCGTTGAAGAAAGGCTAAGTAGTCCTTTGAGTCTATTCTTTGAGACTTAATGCGGAGTGCTTTAAGTAGAATAAACATTTCGTTCAAGCTTTACCATCACGTTTAGACTTTAAACTGACTATCCATTTTAGAAGCCTAAATCTAAAATGGATAGTCAGTTTGCCAATCACAGAGCTGTTTAAGATTAAGTACCTACAAAAAGTTTTACCTACCTACAATTAGTAGGATACATTTAAGAATAATACAAGCTTCCGCTTCCGGTTTCATCTAGAATAGGAAATTGATTACTTTTCATCTCGGTAATGGATCCCGGTAAGGGGTGAAAATAACTGAACACAAAACACACAAACAAAACTGAACAACTTCAAAAAACATGAAAATTTCTACAGCCCTTACGGTAGTAGCTGAGTGGTAACAAACATATAATTTTTGCAGCTTTAATAAAATGAGTGTAGATTTTGTGCTTTATTAAAAACACGATTCAAGACTACCATTTAGAAATGTAGGTACTCCTCAGTATAGAACAAAGAAAGTGTCCGAAAAGACAACGAAAGTTAGTGTTCCCACACGGTCAGTGCACCGGACGCCCCGTGTGCCCTCGACCATGACTCCTGCGAAATACAGTCCATCCAGTTTGTACAGTACCCAGCCGCGGCCTGCGCTCACACCGGTACCGAGCCAGCTCGTGCCACCTCGCCCGTGACCATACACACGGCACATAGTCTTTTTGCCTTCCAACATTGCGAATTTATAAGAAGAAATGTTTTAAGGGCTGATGGGAAGATGTTTTAAATCGACTGATTGAATTATTGGCAGCTAAATAAAAATTTGGGAGGACTAGTTTCCATATCTTAACTAGATTACCGACAGATTATGTAAAATTGGTAGCAATATTTCAATGACTTAATAAAAAGATAATCTCTTATGATTTATGACGGATGGATTTATCTCGACATTAACAGCCGCAGTTTCCGCACAGGAAGCGCTGGATGATATTAGTATTCCTCCACCGACATTCTACATGGAGAATAAATCTTGTGACATGTTTCAAAAATGAGGGGAATAGCGATAAATTGCATGAAGTACCGGGGTCTATACGTAGGTATGTGGTTAGGAGCTATTGCTATAGCAATATACTCTAGATAATCCGGATGCTTGATGTTATATGTCCGCCATTAATCTGCAATGGGCTACGTCATGTACATTTTATAAGTTAAATAACCAACCACCCATGGTTCGCCCGGGTGGTTGGTTGGTTATTTGTTGCGAGTGTTGTTATCTGAACTTGCGTTATCCTAGCTTAATATTATAAATGCGAAAGTGAGTTTGTTTGTTTCGTCTTCACGCCTTAACAACTCAACGGATCATCATGAAATTTGGCATGCAGATAGCCTAAGTTATGGAGAAGGACATAGACTACTTTATATACCGGGAAAGCGGGAGAAACCGCGACGGACAGCTAGTTTCTAATATATTTATTTAAATTAAGTACAAAATTTTAAGAACAATTTAGAAGATACGAATTAATACAATTGTCTGCCAAAATAATGAATGCAAAGTTAAAAGAAAATAGTAAAAACAAAATGCAAAGAACTAATTTGTTACTGTTGGTCATCCTAAGACGAAATGTGTTACTGTTGGTAATCCTTAGAACATAAACAAATGCATAATAATATGCTGGACTTTTCTAAAGGTTCGAATCCTACAAAGAGCTTGGAATGGAAAACATCGTAAGGAAACCATAGAACGGTGGTGGGGTACTAGTACAGTACTCGCCTGAAAAGTATTATATTGAAAGTAGTGCTATGAGGCATGGATTGTTAGTGACAGATACATTTTATTTTCCTCAGAATTTCCCTGTTCGCAAACAAGAGCCTTAAAGATACATACTTACTGTGCAGCGTAGCTGTAAAAACAAGTACAAAGTTGCTATAAGACATACCTAATCATATAGCAATGAATAGCCATAATATACAATACCAACCTACCTACACACCTGGCTGCGGCCAGGCCACTAGCCACAAGCCAGGCCCGTGGCTATCTCTATGCAAAAAATCATGTCGTTCAGTTTCAGAAAGAAAGCCCAATAAACACACCTTCGCTTTTATAATATTATAAGGATAATGTATTGTATATTTCCAGTTCTGTTCGCGAATGTGGCGGCACCGCGACCCTGGTGGCGACGGAGGTGCGCGAGGGCGCGTGGGGCGCGGCGCCCCGCGGCGCCGGCATGGCCGTCGAGTGGGCCGGAGACCACGCCGCACTGAGGATAGGGGACAGGTTCGTACTACATTTATTCTATATTTTCAAGGCTACGAAGCTATGAACTGGATAAATATCTTGATATATCCCAGAGCTGAAAATTTACAACTACTTATGTGATAGGTATATTTTAATTAATCACTGCATATACAAGCCTTTGTTGGACTATAGCATCACCTCTAACTTTATAGTGCGTCCATGCTACGCGAATCGAGCACGAGCCGAGCCACGAAGGAACCTACAACGAGCAAGATGCGAATCCCTTTTTCGTGAACAAACTGACAATCGCGCTAGTTCGAGGCTCGGAAGCCCGTCCACGCTACGCGAATCGTGCTCGCACTGTGCTCGTTCGTGGCTCGGCTCGTGCTCGGTTCGCCAAGCATGGACGCACCATAATGTTACGAAAGCTGGAGAGGAACCTATGACCTATGATTGACTGTAGCACTAAAGGAATAACGTTTATTGTAAGAAAATATATAATTTATGTTACATGTTAATTACTTAATTACGAAACATCTTAAACTCTAATAAGGCTTTAAAGATGACGTCGGTGATTGGGGTTCTCCTATCACATGCGGGATCGCCGCGGCGGTATACGGCTATCGCGATTTACGCGTCTGCACAATTTAGTTAAACATGTTTTAAACAGGTGAAAAGCTGTACAAATTCCCATGTAGGTATTTAACATAGAAAACACCTAAGTAGTTATATGGTTTTCCCAATGGAGTACAGCATGGGGTTCTTCAAAAGGGGTGTGAAGAGATTTCTGCAGGGTCGGCAACGCGCGCGTGATACCCCTGGTGTTGCAAGCGTCCATAGGCTACGGTAACCGCTTACCATCAGGCGGGCTGTATGCTTGTTTGCCACCACAGTGGTATAAAAAAAAAAAAAAAAAAATGTTATTATTGTAGATACGCTTTTGTAACTGGACGTAAAACACCGGTTAGTTTACCTACTGTGCAAACAGTATTTGAAAATCATGAGGGTCTGTTCTTATATGTATCTATGTTTATTGATAACATTTTATATTCACGCCAATCTTGTAATAATAGAGGCGATTATCATCTAGAGACTATCTGATGATGATTGTCGACTTAGGTATTATAGACAGTATCTGTGATCGAAAGTCAAGAAACAATTTACAAAGTGTTAATACCATAAAACAATAATCTCCAATAACACTTTAACTTGAATAAAAAGAAAAACATTGGTGCAAGTAAACGCAAAGGAAATGGCCGGGGCGCGCGACGCGGCCGCACTATTTGTCCGCGTCTCATTTGAATGCGAGACGATAAACTGCGCTCGCGCCGATAGCGGCGTAATGTAGAGCGCATTCACGGCTATATGTAAATCGCTTCCATGTTTATCGCACAAAAAAAGACACTAACTGATTAATTCTGGTCATTCTACACGCTAAAAGACGTGACGCAAACATAGCACGCTCGGCTATTTGTAATACCACAGCTGGCTTTATTTAATACGGCGAAATTAAAACGGCCATCTTGCAAGCTATTCGGAGGATTTTGGTGGTTCTCTTATACCGTAACGTATTTTGAGTGACAATAATTGATGTATATCTACACAACCTGTCAAGCTAATGCAAATCTAATTGTTGTGCTCTTTTAAATTCCTAAAGAATCGATTAAAGATAATGGCGCTAAACAGCTAAGGCTTAACGAGGCTTTGGCACAGAATAAATTATCCTTAAGACAGTATAATTGCACAGGATTACCTAATACGCGAGCTTCCCTGGTCTGAAGACCCATTTGAAGCAGTATTTTATGCAACCACTTAGGATATCGTTTCGTAGGCACGAACGCATGTTTTCCCAGCAATTACTTGCTTATTTTAAACCATTTTAAACCGAGTGCAGTCCTGTCGTACCTTTATGGGGACGTGCGATTAATTTGCGACGATTTATTAGTGTGCATTAGTCAAAGAGACAGTTACTGCTGTGCAGATATTCTCGTCGCCATAGCGGTGGTTTATAGATTACTTACCTATTATATTTATTGTTTGGACTCAGTGTACTCTTTAGTTGTCATAAATATGACTCTTCGAATTAGTTTAACCATTGGGGTCGCGGAATGTTTGGGTTTACTTTATCAATTGTTATTTTGAGCTGTTAGTACCAATTGACGTTAGTAAATGAGACTAATTTCTGTATGCAATTTTTTTTTACACAAGTACGCGATAGTAGCATTTCCAAACTTCGGAATAACATATTGTAGGATACTTGATCCCGGGAAAACAGTACATTTAGCTAGTATTAAATAAAATATACCTAATACCGTTAGTGGAACGTTAGCGAAGTTATCTCTGTCCAACATGTCAATTAAAGAAAAATATGATTAGCAGAAATGAAAACATAACATACACGTGCTGAAAACCACTTTTTGATTATAATTACCTACCTTCATCAAATTAAACATAGTAACTGAATGAAATTCTGCAAAGAAGCACGCCACCTTACTCTTTCGTGACTACGAAAGCAGTTTTCATGGAATCGAAACGGAGTGCGTGACTATTTCACGTTTAAGTAATGTTACAATTAAAATTTTATTTGTTGTCGTATTCAATTAATCGTGACCGTCAAGCACCACATTAGACGATACTTCAACAGGTAACAACTACGTATTTTGTTTCGGGGTTCCACGTTTCTTTCCAATCCTTTGACTATTTGGCGAGCCACGCGATAGAAATCAATTAAAGCCTAGCTTGCAAATCTAACCTCATTGTGCGGTCGACGTCGCGCTCCATGTGTGCGATAGATTAGAGATATCGACTCAACCATCGAGTACAGTATAGATATTGATTCTGCAAGCAAAGCAGTATTCTAATTTCTAATCTATCTTCTTTCAGGCTAATAGAAGTAAATGGAACGTCAGTAATATCATGTCGAAGTCAAGAGGAGCTGCAGCGCGCGATGGGCGCGGCGGCGGCGGCGCGGGTGGTGGTGCTACGCGGACAGCTCGCCACCCAGCCGCCTGCGCATGCCCATGTTACACCACCAACGTTTAAACAGGTCAGTTGGAGAGTTCGAAGACACTGAATTAATCTGTGACAATTGCCAGGGACTACTACAAAATACCTTAGTACAATTTTAAATAATTTTACAGTAAAGCTCGTACCTTTAGTCCTGCGTATGTAATTCCCAGGGCGTGCAATTATTATGAACATGCGCGTCTTTGATCACTTTATGCAATCACTTGCCACACTTTTTTTTATTAATTACCTTGTCACCATTACTTGTACGTAGTATTTATATACTCTGAGCCATTACTGAAAGCGACCGGGAGAAGATAGACAAAATATGTAACAGTTAAAGTTCTCGTCCAGAATGAAGCTGCATCTCTGCGAGCGGAGCTGGGCGCGCTGCGGTCCACGGCGGAGGAGGCCGAGAGGAGCAAAGAGGGGCTGCGCTCCGACAACACGCGCCTCACGCATCGCATCTCCTACCTGGAGGAGCAGGTCGCTGAGCTGCTCGCCAGGCATAGCCAGGTAATGTCAGGGTGGAAGGATTCTTTTTAATCATAGGATATTTTAACATAATTATCTATTTAAAATTGTTAAACGTATTCTGATTATTTCTGATTCTTTAAAAAGAAATCCTTGCTGAGTTTCTTTTTTATACCACTAAGTGGCAAAATACGGCCCGCCTGATGGTATAAATACTATAACTTCTTTTAATCTCGATATTTTCAACATTTTCAGCTACAACCAGTAAGCAGTAACGACAGCTGCATAACAGTGAACAAAACTAAAAAGAACGTTACAAATATCAACATCACTACAGAGCCACAGGCCAACAAGCCGAGCCCCAAGTCTGAAGTCCAAGTGTTCCAGAAAGGTCCTGATATTACAGCAATAGTTGCCAAACTGCCTGGTCTGGACGGCATGGAAGCGAACTTGCCTCTCATGAGACCGAGGTCGAATGCTTCGGGAGCATCGTCTCGAGCGGCCGTGTCCCCGAGAGCGTCGCCTCCACCGAACCACAGATCGCACAGCTCGCACAGCCTCGAGCACAGAGCGGGCCGCATGCGCCACTCCCTCTCCCACCACTGCATCCACGGCGCGGTCGACTACACCACAGAAACTGACGCAGCCATTCGCATGATCGAGCGGAACCAAAGACACATTGAAAAACAACGCATGAAAACCGAGAAGCTGAGCAGATCCAAATGTGAGGAATACTTCAAATCTGACAGCGATTTGGACGTGAGAGACAACCACTCGAGCACGGGGACCGTCGACCCCAGACATTACGAGATTAAGAAAGCAGCAGATAGAATAGAAGAAAGCATAAAGAAGACTAACTGGGCCGAGAGAAAGACCCTTTCTATCATTGAGCAGCTGAAGCGTTCGCAACGACTCCGGAAGATGAAGAAAAATGAGAGTGTGGAAGATGTGAAGGTGGAATCGGATAGACATTACATGCACCACAGGATAGATGGGAAAGTATTAGAGAACGCGCACAAATCTAGCAGAAGAACGTCCAAGCTTCTTTCCCGTAGCGCCAAGTCTTCAGAATTTGAATCGGAGTGTTCAGACTACCCCAACGGAGACATTTACAGCAGCTCACCAAGAATAGATTACGGCTCGGAAACATGTTCAACCAGGATGAGCCACTACAAAAAGAACGAGGAAAGAAGAGATAGTGATGCCAAGTCACGACCGACGCCACCGCGAAAACCTTTACGACTTTCACTGCACAAAGCTAGGAGTGCGCATTCCTTAATAAACGGAAGTGAATCGGAAACGCCCAGTAGACCGCCTTCCGAGGCTCAAAATGGTGATTTACTGGAATATAACAAGAGGCCAGTGAAGCGAACTCATGCTGGAGACAAATGGGCGAGGGAGAGGATCCGAGATGGCGGGCGAGCCACCCCGCGCCCGACGAGGAAGCACATCAACGGGCTCAGCACCTGCGACACTCCGGCTGCCGACGACCTCTACCCAGACAACACTCACATCACTACGAGACTCAGTGGAGTTGTGCAATCCGCCGCCGCCGGCCGGTGGTGCTAGCATGCCCAAATGTAAATATCTGCAGAGGCTTATATTAGGGTCAGTTCACACCGAGACACGACGCGACGCGGCAAGATTAGAATGTATAACTTTACTAGCTGTCCCCCGCGGTTCCCGGACGCGGAACCCGCGTTCCCGGGATAAAAATGCCTATGTCCTTCTCCATACCATAGCGTGAAGGCGTAATAAACAAACACTTTCGCATTTATAATATTAGGAAAAACGGTGCACATTTCAGTAAGTGAATTCTTGACAAGTGACTCGCGCCACTGCAAGGCTTATCCGAATTCTCTCCCTTAAATGTTTACCTTTTTGTTCGCGTCGCGTCGCATCTCGGTGTGAGCTGACCCTTATGAACATAGTTTACTACTTGCAATTTTAAAGGCAATTGTTAATGAAACTTTGTAAATAAATAAAAATATTATACAGTAAGCACCCACCGCATAATACTCATGTAACTGTAAGTACTTTATTTTTAAAAGTATTTATTTAAGGTCATTATTTTGTTGAACTTATTTTTTTATGTAAGATAAAGTTATTATAATAAATATAATATAATATTTTCTGTCTTTTCGCAACTAGACACATAGGTCCATGCGAGGTAGTGCCAACGCCTCAAAAGGCGCTAGTAATGATAACTACAATCAATTTCATAATAAAACCATATAATTGTTACTTGCAACAAAACAAAATTCGACAATATTATTTACAATAATCAATATGTAAAATCTTTATATAAACACAATTCATTATAACTCTCCTAAAGCCAGGTACCCATTTAATTAAAACTTTTTCTATAAAATAGTATCGAGTATTATTATTTGCAAATTGAAATTTATTAAAAATATTGATTATGTAAATTTCAATGCAACCAAAATAACATTTAAATTGCTAATGTCATAAAAAATACCCCATAACAGAAACAGACCTACTCAATATAATACAGAAAAAAGTATGAATGAAATGTACACCCAGCTTTAGTCAAAACAAAATACCCGCAACTTTTGCATAAAATATTTACCAGCAGTTCATATCTATGGCCCCATCGAGCAGTCTTGTTAATCTATTGAATTGATTAGTACAAGATTTCAATTTAAAACAAAACAATAAGATACAATATAAGAAAAGTTGCAAGTATTCATAATGACTTAGAAATATGCGCTATCACAATCCATGTCTTATCAACGCCTGTGAGATGGCAATATACAATTGTGACGTCACACAGCAGTCTTAATTTTAAAGAGAATAATTCTAAGAATTGCAGTACATCTGCTTACATAATCCTAAGCCGACAGTTTAAACTGTTTCACAGAATCTCACGAGACTAAAATGACACGTGATTTATTTATCTCACTTACACGTATACAGCTGTCCCTTTCGCCTAACATTTTAGTGTCTGACATTCTGAGAAAAAAATTACAAAACGCCCTCTATGAAGAACAATTATGAAGTCTCGACACCCACCCACTCCCATTTACAGCTCAAACACCACCTTTCATCTTCAATTTACTCAACTAGCGATATTAAACCTTATGCATAAGAATAGTAAGTCGAAAATTGGGTTCTGTCAATATACACTCAATTGCTCTCAATTATTAACTTACTAAAACTAGATGGAACTTTTAGTATCGCTTTAAAAATATAAGTTGAAAATTGTGCTAGAAAGAGACAGTGTTTTTTCGACGTAGAGGGCCGTATATTTTGGTCTCTTTTGGGATCAACGCTTTAATCTTTAGCACGCTTCTGATACTATCCATATCTGTGATTATTCTACCATATATTTTTTATATAATAATTATTTACAGTCTTTAGAAGGATTATAGTCGCCATGTCAATGACATAATATGACTATTATATTTTTTGTCTTCAGTATGAGACAAAATAAAATATAATATTCAAACTCAAATAAATTTAAATGTGTCACATGAAAAATTTCGAATAGACTTCATCAATATAATATTTACATTGCAACGAATTATAGACACCCCTTCCAAGCAAAACATATACATAAACCATTTTAGGGTTGCATATTCGATAGATATATAATGCATTTCTATCTACTGACATATCTCTATACGAATTTAAAATTATATCCATCGTTATGTGTTAATGATATTAGCAGCTTTCGCCACCCTGAGTCCATTATCTTATGATTTTACACACGCTCGGCGCAACACTATACATTGTCTTTGAACCCTGAGCAGTTTTATCGACGTGGCTGCTACATGCTCAGTACGTAAAGCCGGATTATCAAATTGAATTAAAATCTATATTATTGTTTCAAAGCATCTTAAAATAAGAAAAATTTCGAAACCAAAATTAACAATCCAACAGACGGACGTCGTACACGCAAAGACGTACCCGAACAAACACGAGCGTGACGTCAGCGCACCGCAGCCGCGTGCGCGTACGTGGCACGTCATCCTGCCTGCTCACCGCTGTATCAGTGTTTTGAACCCGATTTAGCGGCCCGGATACACAGTATTTCTTGCCACATTTAAATAGCAGACATCGACGTACTCCTCTGGCGTATCAGACGATGGCAACTCACATAAAAGGATAGACAGTCGCAAACAGTAGCCAAGTAAACACCCGCGTACAGGCTAGCACACTCGAAGCTTGCGCTATCAATTCAAACATACTGAACACTTACATGCGAGGGCTATGACGTCACGGGTCGCGTCACAGCCGGCGGTTTATCATGGCGTTTAAAATTCGAAGCAGCGGCCGAGGTTGACGTACTTCTTGAGCGCGTAGGGCAGCGGCAGCTCCTTGACGCCGCGCTTCATCACGATGGAGAGCCTGACGCGGCGCGCGTCGCTCTGCGGGGGCGCGCGACGCTTGGCGCACGGACGCGCCCCCGCCCCCGCCCCCACACCCGCCCCCACACCCGCCCCCGACCCCGCACCCGCCTCCGCGTCCGCCCCGTCCGAGCACTCGGTGGATGAGGACGACTGACGAACACTGCGAGTGCGACGCGTCAGACGACGACGACCTACATAATACCATCACATTAGTTATTGCATCAACTGTTTTCGAACGTTGTGTAAATGTTTCAGTTTAGGCCGGGACAATAAGCGCCTCTTTAGGCAGTCATGTATGTATATGTAGAGCCGACCCCGTAATGTATGTAGGTCATCAGTATTACTGTATCAGGACCTAACG
Source organism: Achlya flavicornis (assembly GCA_947623365.1). Lineage (NCBI taxonomy): Eukaryota > Metazoa > Arthropoda > Insecta > Lepidoptera > Drepanidae > Achlya > Achlya flavicornis. The sequence goes on from OX392472.1 coordinate 801,329, forward strand.
AGTCAAATGATGGTTCGATTATGTTTTTATATGAATTTTGATAGTATTGATTTATAAAAAGAAAATAACAGTTTCTCAGAACATCCATAGAACTTAAAATTAGAGTACGAAAGACATAAGTGGAACAATAATTGAGTACACACGGCTACTCATCAAGCTATACATTTCCAGTGTAAGCTGATCTCGCATTATAAAGGATTTCCGTGCAATGAGAGGTCAGCTTATAATGGAAATGTAAAACTTGATGTGTAGCCGTGTGTACAACATCGACACTTCTAGGTCAAAACGGCTGTATCCCTATTCATGAATTGAATATGTTCTGTCTTCGGAGGTACGAAGCGGCAGTTATCTACACAAGCCATGCATTTTAACATCAAATAGTGTTAACATTCCCTTTAAGCATACCTAAGTCAGAGTGGACGAAGTTCCGGGCAAAGGCTAGTGAGATAAAAATGTATAGTGATCAATATTATTTACTATACAATATAAAGTCTCATCTTGCTTTTAAGGCTTAAATAAGGGATAAATGCGTCAGTCGCAATTACCCCTAGTATAGTGCATGATCAAAAAAGGTACAGTAGTACCCAACTAATATGGCAAAGCGCGGGAAATGCTATTGGTCGGCAGCTGCCACCATGTGTGCGAAGGGGAGTGACTTGCGAGTGAGACGGAACTAACAGCTGCAGTGTATTATGCACCTTATAGTAGTGATCTAAGGTTGATTGTAAGTTTTAAGCATTCTTTTGTTAATCTTCGGGCCATACTTTATTTTCTGTGCGAACGAAGATTCACGACGCGCCTTATCAGTTGGGTACTACTGTACTACTATGGATGAATTCTATCTTTGCGATGGTTGATACTTTATAAATATGATGACTGTTTGGCTAGGCCATCTCTAATGTGTGATTACACCAGGGATGTTATGGAGCCGCGAAACTATCGGATATCCGAAATGTCATATGCCATAACATCCCTGTGAACCCTGCGGTACACTAGCTCAATAGCATGTAACTACTCTAAATGGTATTGATACTATAATTTTTAAAATAATTAAATCAGCAAAAGCGAAATTTACACGTGAAGTGAAAGATGTCTATACATAATCTGTCATAATCTGTAATACATACAGTATCATTGTCTTACTACCTTAGGGACCAAAGCCGAACCACAGTATAAAAACCATACAGTCGTCCTACGCCTTAGATCTCGTGGAAAATGCCGACAACGTATACTATAATATGCTCTGTCCCGAACTACTAACATCGTTTTGTTAGCAGTTCGGGCTCGACTTTCCTGCTTCTCGCCCCTCACACCCCGACGACTGTATGGTTTTATAGACTGTGGCCGACTATGAAACTCTTTTAAAATGAAAAGCTATAATTTTAAGTTGCTTTAGGCATCTCCTAGCTGGTTGGTTAAAATGGCCATTAAACTCTTATTAATAGGCTCGGTATGTGTTCGATACGAAAACAGGCATAGAAACAATTCAATCCGTTCCATCTAATGTGATCAGACTTTGATAATAACCCTCCCGAAACAAACTAATGAAAATTGGGTCATGTTACGCTATAATGAACCTTATTCCAACTATTTACGTTTGCTAAATTCATGAAAATACCATCGGTTATCAAAAACAGGAGCAACTTTAAAAAAAATAACTCACCTCGAACTTGGTCATTATTGACGAGCCTTTGGACTATTTGTCGGGGGCCCTCTTCGGTGTTGGGAGTGTTGTTGTGGTCGTCGATGAGGGGCGCTATTCTCTGGTGGAACCTGTCGAGCGAGGCGTGCAGGGCCGGCGGCGGCGGCCGCGGGGAGCGCGGGGAGCCCCCGCTCGACGTGGACGTCCCCTCCCCCAGGCCGCTGTCCAGCTTCTGTCGCTTCAGCTCTTTTCTGCTCTCCTCGCCGGACTCCTCGTCTGTTGACTCTTCGCGATTCGTTTCTTCCTCCTATCGAGGAGTCATTATATCAAACCGTGAGTAGTTTCAGCCGTTATGATGTAGGCGAGAAGCCGAAAGTTCTTTTAACCCAATCGAAACTACTTAAATAATACTAACATGGGAGTAACGTATTATGTATGTAAGAGATCATCCACCATACATAAACCTATCCTACGAAAGTCAAAATAAAATATTTTCTAAATACCTCCTCAATCTCATCCTCCCACTCCATATCGGCTTCCCTGGAGGTACCGGCGACCTCCTTGCCCAGATATATCTCGACCTCAGCGGGAGCTCCCCCCAACTCCTCTAGATCCGGCGTGTCCCCAGCGGAGTCCAGCGCGGAATCTGGCCCGGAATCATTGGTGGTGGCGGTGTGGGTTCGAGACCTGTTCTTGGAGGAGTCGGCGCTGTCCTCGTGGAACTCCAACGTCAGGAGACCACGGCACGAGCGGGACGCTTTTGGTCCGCTGTCGTTACTTTGGTTCTGAGAAATTACAGCCAATTTATTTCAACATTTCAGAAACCGCCACATGGTTGCTGGATCTACATTCGCGTATAGATAGGGGTTGCCGTCTCCATGTTAACCTGTCTTTCATATTATGTCATGACAGAATGTAAACTGACAAGCATCAAGACAGTCCACCAGATGGTTAAAGGATATCACCAAGAGCAATGCCAAGGAGAGACAAATATTTCAAGGTATTCTAGAGATAAAAGAAAAACATTTTCTCTCCTCCCATAACACACAGAAGACAATTTAGTAAAAAAAAAAATTACAGAATATTCTTTCTTTCTTTCCCTTAGGAATTCTAAAGTTAATATTAGATTTTTTAAACCTTACTTACGCCTCTGTAGACAGTTACCGAAGAAGTACTTTCCTATTGGTTAGGTAAAGATAACCATATTATTATAGTATGACTTCAATATCAAAGTATCTATTAAATCCAAAGACAACGTAACACTCAACTAAAATGAAACTTACATTAACCGCTGCTTTATTCGAAGCGCCAGCTGAACTGTCATCACCATTTGTCTTGTTATCACCATCACCTGAACCGCCGGCGTCACCACTATTGAGTGCATCATCACCGGGTTCATCGACGTCCTCACCGGCGCTAGGGTCGGTAGGGTCGGCTTCACCTTCGGGCGGGGTATCATCGTCATCATCATCATTGCTGTCCGAGTCGGTGGGTGAGTCGAGGGAATCGAACCGCAGCGCGCCCGCGACGCGGTTCTGGCCCATGCTCAGAACGAGGCTCAATAGTGCGTTCATTTCTGTCGCGCCGTTTGTTCGGTCTAAGTCGTGAAGTGCGTTCAGACCCTCTGGAATGATCAGGCACAAATTAACACTATAATTGACTTTACCACCACTATAATGAAGGTCGAAGCTACTATCAACATACCGGCCGATTGCGGTGTTATCATCTCCAGCAAAAGTGTTTGAAAGCATACTCCACAAATATATACTGGCACAAGTGGACAAATACCTTTGTAACGAGCAGCACGGATTTAGACCAAAGAGGTCCGTTGACTCTAACCTGTTGACTCTAGTAGACTATATATCAACTAGGTTGGACCGCGGTTCTCAGGTGGACGTGCTTTACTTTGATTTCCGGAAGGCGTTTGATAGGGTTAATAACGATATACTGCTGGCAAAACTTAGCACCATAGGTTTTGCTCCTGGTCTTCTCCGGCTTCTTGCAGACTATCTACGTGATCGCCAGCAGTTTGTTAGACTTGGCTTGTACGAGTCCAGACCTTATCACACGCGTTCCGGAGTGAGTCAGGGGTCGATCCTCGGGCCTCTGTTATTTTTGCTCATGGTTAACGACCTTCCTACCATTCTAGAGTACTCCCAATGCTTGCTATATGCAGACGATCTCAAGATCTTCATAGAGGTTAGGTCTGATGCAGACTGTATGGCTTTGCAGAGGGACGTCGATACCATATACCAATGGAGTCAGGATAACAGAATGGAGTTCAACGCTACTAAATGCTACGCGATGACTTTCGGTCGAATGCGGCACCCAGTCACTTTTGACTATAAGCTAAATGGTTGCAGCATAGCTCGTCCAACAACCATAAAGGACTTGGGAGTCACATTTGATCGCAAATTGACGTTCCATGACCACATAACTGCGCTGGCGAAGGAATCTTTCAGGCGTTTGGGGTTCGTGCTCAGAAATTGTAGTGACCTACGTAACCATCATGTGGTACGGTTAATTTTTGCAGCTTTGGTACGTAGCAAGCTTGAGAGTGCTATGTGTGTGTGGAACCCGCATGAGAGCACATACGCTCTTCTCCTTGAGAAAGTACAAAAAGCGTTTCTCCGTTACCTATACAAACGCGTCAACGGATACTACCCGTATATGTACCCCACGAAATTTCTTTTGGGTTGTCTGGGGTATAACTCCTTGGAAGTCAGACGGGAAAAGCATCAGCTCACAGTAATGTGCAAAATCCTCAGGGGAAAGATTGATGCACCGGATCTGCACGGTGAGCTATGTCGGTTTTTTACTCCTGATAATTATAGTCGAGGTAGAGGGCACACGTTTTTCGCCGTGCCATTGTGTCGCACTGTGGCGCGTGCTAACTCGCCCATTCCGCGCACCCTCTCCACACTCAACGGTCTCCTGTACAACAATCCCGAATGTGATTTGTTTGCTGATGGATGGCCGGATATATTGTCTGAATGTTTGCGTTTTTGTGAGAAGGAAGTATGACTGTGTGAATTTGTAATATTTTGTAATTTTTAATATCACTGTAATTTTATTTTCTTAATTCTTTAATTGCTGTAATTAGTGTACTACTGTAACAATTAAAGTAAAATAAATAAATAAATAAATAAATAAATAAACATTGGTTGAGGAACTCGGGCAGCGGCACACCAGCCCTGGGATCTAACCTTCTTCGTCTACTTAGACCCTTTACCGACCGTTAGGTTATAAAAGACGGCACACTATACCTGACAACCCCTTACAAAGCATGAGAGACAATCTGCGGTAGGTCACGCCGCCAGAGTATCCCCTGGTACTCATAAGATGTGAGAGTTGCCCTGTGATCACTCACTACAACTGTTAAAGTCGCTCACCATACGCACCTCAGTATGCAAGGCTAGCTAGCCAGCCCAGCCCCGGGACAGCATTTTTTTTTTTTATACCACTAAGGTGGCAAACAAGCATACGACCCGCCTGATGGTAAGCGGTTCCCGTCGCCTATGGACACTTGCAACACCAGGGGTCTCACTCGATTACCGACGCTTCAGAAATCTCTTCACGCCCTAGAGACAGAGTATAGTATAGTACTGACCGACGTCGCTATCATCCTCGATGGGTATACAGATGCGGCGCGGGCAGCGCTTCTTGGCGGGCGCGGGGCGGGGGGGCGGCTCGCGCAGCTCGGGGTGGCGCCGCACCAGCCCCAGCCGCATGGCTCCCCGCACCACCGCGCGGGACAGTATCTGCAGCCGAGCTGGAGTTTGCTCCTCTGGAGGCACATTGTATATTCTATTACAGCGTTTCCCATTTGCCGGGTCGCGACCCGGTACCGGGCCATCAAAATAAAATACCGGGTCGCAACATTTTGCGCGAACTTCTGCTACTTCGCAATAAAATTTTGTGACTAAATACGCGATAGCAATATATGTAGTATCAACAAAACATTTTTACGACTTATAAATTTGTATTATTTTATCTAATGGAACCAGCTTGGGTTTAAAAATATTAAGTGGGTCACGAAGGGGGCAGTGTGAAAACTACCAGGCCATGGCAGAACAATGTTTGGGAAACACTGTTCTATTAGGACCTGCCTTTACACCCTCAGCAGTCATTTTTATCTGTATTTAACCGAGAGAATCTGAAGCAGTTGTATTCATAAGTAGCTACCGAGCTTGATGAGGTCTGCAGTCTCGTCCCGGGTGGGCACCTTGAGCGTGGCGAAGGAGACGCTGAGCAGCGAGCGCGAGGTCCACTCCGTGTCACCCACGCGTCGCACCTGCACTAGGCTGTCGTTCAGCGGCATCACCAGCACGCCGCCCACCTTGGGAATGCAACACAATACAAAAAACAAATACAGTAAACTATTATAGTACTCAACTGAGTACATTCAACATTTTCAATTTCCAATTTCATAAATCATTCATCATTAATCATTTAATAAGTGTCAAGGACTCAACAATGAAAGAAGGCTTTGCACTGTGTGGAGTTTTAATAAAATAAAATAAGATAGAGTGTGTCAATTACCTTAATGAGCTGCTTAAAATAGTTCTGGTACTCTTCAGGGCACCCTGCGCCACAATACACCCGGTCGTATGGGGACTGCAGCGGCGCCAGGCACAACCCGTTGCCTGGTGAAACATTACCCTTTCAACATCTATCAACTACCTCTTATACTCCTGCAAAACATGCCAGCCTCTTACAAATGTACAATTAATATCATGTTTACAACAACATGCCACTGGATCTATAATTAAGTTGATTGATCAAACAAGTACTTATTATAGATAAACAATCATTTGACCTCTTAACTTGATGAAGTGGAAAGATAAATTTACCATTAAATAAGCTGTATAAACAAAATTATTACATTAATTAGTAAATTTTCTAACACTCACCACAATAATACTTAGGCTCACAGAAGTCAAACTCATCCAATGTAGCAGAGTTCTCGATAAACTGACCTAATTTCTTATTGGCATACTCTACGACCATCGGGTGGACTTCTATGCCATGGCTAATACCACTCGACCCAATGATCAGACCCACGAGAGTGCTGAGATAGCCTGTGCCAGAGCCCACATTCAGGAATGATAATCCAGGATGCAGCTCCAGTCCTTCCATTACCTCACTGAAAAAAAGTTCAAATGATATAGGGTGACTGGAAATTGGTAACACAAGATTGTACTAATGATAACAAACAACTTTCCCAAAGAAATAAATAGGGATAATACTGGGTGTAACAAAAAGGGTATATACATCCAAAGAAGGTGAAGACTACATCAGTTACAGACCTCTATAATAAGTTTCAGCTCAAAATAAATTCATATACCAAATTTTTGCATCAATTTTATTGAATTAAAATCATTACAAACATATACAGTATTACCCAACTAATATGGCTTACCAATGTACCTGCGCCGAAGACACATTTTCAGAGCACGGGAAATGCTATTGTTGGGCAGCTGCCGCCATGGGTGCGGAGGGGCGTGACTTGTGAGTGAGACGGAACTAACAGCTGCAGTGTATTATGAACCTTATAGTAGTGATCTAAGGTTAATTGTAAGTTTTAAGCATTCTTTCGTAAATCTTCGGGCCATACTTTCTTTTCTGTGCTAATGAAGATTCATGACGCGCCTTATCAGTTGGGTACTAGTGTAAGGCTCAAGGTCATTATCAATGTGCAAAAGAAGGTCATTATGAATGTGTTTCACTTGCTAATATTAATATCAAATATTCTCTAATGCAATCTTTTTTATTTTTTTCAAAATTCAAAATCATTTATTTAAAGAGACTTCGCAGGCACTTATGAAAAGTCTGACTCTAATACCGGTTTGGAAAGTTGCATTTGCTGAGAAGAGCCGGCAATAAATCTGTGCGCCTAGTACCAAAAAAGTGGATTACTGTAATTGCACTTTACATTACATCCTGTATATAATATATTGCAACTTAATTTATTTACAACCTAAATATACTGGACTTTCAAATAAATTAAGTAGCATCATCATCATGTTAACACTAATATAGTTTAATGATAACGTTGGGGTATGCCAAAGTATGCATGAAAATAAATAAATAAATCAGAATGAACCTACAAGCAACCATAAAAAAAAAACATTTTTAACACAAGCTTTTTTCGAGTAACTGTACTTTTTGCTGACTGTACTTGCATTGTCTTCCAATATACCAATGTATACCAAATATCAAGTCAATCCGACAACTAAAAGTGGGTGAAATTCAACATGCAAGATTCCACCCGAACAAACATACATTGCAAGTTAAATAAAAGCTTGTAAAAAAAGGAAATACATCAATATGGCAAACAAAATCTTAAAGAATATCTTGAAATAGTAACGCCATGGTAAAAAAATTACATGGCAAAGGAATTCAAAACATCAGAAAGCTGTAACTTCCTCATTATTGTTTGGTAGTGAGGGACTACCCTCAAGCAAGACTGATGAAAACAACATGCTTGTCTATTAATCTTGAACTTCACCTGTAGATACACGGCGCGGATAGGTGTAAGGGCCCATTCCGCCAGGCTAGGTCTTTATAGGCCTGATCCCGGGCCTCCGGTGTCATATATTCTGCGCGGTCCAGCGCTCGGAACACTCGCTCCACACATCGTGTGCGAATGTAGTTCCCACCCATCAGGTTGTCAATCAGCTCATTGTTATCTCGCCCAGAGCTTACCGCACCACCCATCTTGTCTTGTTTGTAATTTTTCACTTATACTTATGAGTCTCCCTCTCCTCGCACCACCTCAGCTGATTGGAAATGTGACGTCACACTTGTTTTTCAACATATTCCTCAATAGAAAGAGCACTATCACTGTTTTTGAATGGCTACGCACGAAGTAAAATTTTTTTTAACATTGGAAATTCAATATTCAATCAGATCCTCACAATTTTCACAGCTAAAGAGCTAAATTTGTAAAAAATATTCTACACACAAACTACGATTCCAATGTTCTTTGTTCTCTTTTACCCAAGTTTGGCCGATTACGGGCCGATTTGTAGAAGTACAAACCTACCATACCAACCAATAACAACGACGTATAATAGTTTTGACAAGTCTGTAAATGAAAACGGTTTGTCAGCTTTGTTTATAAACAAAAGAATGCAAGAACTAGTCTATGGATCAAATATTAAACAACCCATAAACAACCCTACACCACTGTCGTACAGTGGGCGAGGCAAGCATCCCCTATAGTGGTCTGTGCAAGTAATTAAGTCAGAGCCACAGACCCAAGGAATATAGTACTCTTTAACGAGAGCACAGACCACTATAGGGGATACTACGTATCAGAGCTTACTTGCTGTCAGAGCGCACTTCATACGGAGAATTCTACACTCTAGTCTAGACAATCCCCAAGCTATTTAGTAGGTACTTGGATCACATAACTTTGTTGCAATCAGTTTCAAATTGAAAGAATCTGATAGTCGATAACAATATTACAAAGTGAGCACCGGAACGAAGAATACATGTAAAACAACTATATTTAACAATAACTGAATGCAACTAAGTAATGCAATAGCCCACGGAAAGAACCTACCACATGGAATGGAACCAACCACGTAGTGGTTATATTCTCTTTGCCAACCACGTATTATATGTACACCCCAGGTACACCCAAAAAATAATGTATACATACAAAGAGTATAGTAACTATCCATAAAGGAAATAATGTAAGCGATGACTTTTTGGCGGGAACTTGCAGAGTGACGTAGCATGTTCATTTTTATTTTCATGTCATGCTTTAGTAAGGCGGATTATCCATCTGGGTAGAGGCACGATGCCCTATGAAAATCTTTGGATACACATAATTCATTTCATTTCCCTTCACTGGTGCACATCGATGATCTTTATTGGGTAAAATACCACCAAAAATACACAATAAATCTCAAATTACACAAATTTATGAAAATAAAAATGAAAATGCTACGTCACTCTGCAAGTTCCCGCCAAAAAGTCTATCAAGCCTCTATTTACATTTTGGCCCTGATTCTGTTGTTTACAACTAAACTAATTTTAATCTCACTATGTCTCTTTCTAACAAAGAACATAAGAAAAGGATGTAAGAAATTTAGTCCTGTCAAATTAGTCCAATGCTAGTTTTCAATATGAATTTAGTCGCCATCTATCGCAGTTACGCCTAAATACACGCAAAATAAGACGGCAAAGATTAATTTGACAGCTTTAAATATGTTCTATCCCTTTTCAATAATGTTCGTAAGAAAGAGATGAGATGTGACTAAAATTAGTTTAGTGCGATTTACAACAGAATCAGCACCATATCTACCCAAAACCACAGACTGCATCTATTATTATATCATAATATCTTATCTGTGCAAAAAAATACAAAAAATGACAGATCATCAAACCACGGGATTGGGGATGTGATTATTTATTTTTATAATTTTCTGTGAGAACAGACTGGTATTCCTATAAAATTTAAAAGTATCAGGTGATTGTTCATGTTTTTTAATAGAACATAAGATAATAATTTAAAACTTAGTTCAAACATCGACCTGTGATTATTATCAGTCGTGTCACAGTACGTCACTGCAGTTGCGATAAGGGTTGTAATTTTTGCGTTGATTGCTTTTATTTATTGGCATAATTAGTTGGGGTGTTTGTCGAGTAGTGATGGCGGAGACAAGTGAGGCGCGGGCGACTCCGTCGGCGCCGGGTGGTGACGCTGGCGGCGAGGAGGACAAGCCTGATGAACGGATGCTGGAGTGCAACATCTGCCTGGATACGGCAAGGGACGCCGTTGTCAGCATGTGTGGACACCTCTTCTGGTAAGTTGAGCCACAGCACCCTACGCTAAGTAACCAGAAAATTCATAAAGTTTTAATTATGTAAATGAAGGCAGTGATAATGGTATGCACTTTGTTTATTCATGAATCCCCATTGTTTTCAAAGGTTTTTAAACCCATCTGGATAGTTTGAAAAACTAGGATACCATAATTAGCAACATTTTATCGCTAGATTAAAGCAGCTATCAATTAAATGTAATTATGTATATATGAATACCTATATATTCAATATTTTATGTTATGTATGGAAAAAATATATCAGTCTTTTACACAATTGATTACTACACTTTTGAACTACATTTTTGTAAAAGTGTAGTTTATTCTTGCTTATTATGTGTCTACTAGATATTTAGTCTAAATAACTTTCATTTCTCCAATTCCTACTAAGGTCATTCTGACACTTGGTACTCTACTTATATCCCAGTTTACTCCACCTGGCCATTCCAATTCTTTACCTGACATTTTATATGGTTTCATCTATTGCTAATGTAAGAGTTTTAATGTCTTATTACCTTAATAGACATGTTACCAGTGTAGCATTTCATAAAAACAAAAAAACTAATGTATCTCTTTGACAAATAACAATATCATCATCATAAACTTCATGCATTCTACTACAAGATGGAGAATTCTCACAATGTTAATCCGTCCATATCGTGGACATTATTATCTATACTAATATAATAAAGTGAAAGAGTTTTTTTGTTTGTTTGTTTAAACGGGGTAATCACTGGAACTACCAGTTGGATTCGAAAAATTCTTTCACTAATAGGAAGCTACATTATCCCCAAGTATTATAGGCTACTTTTTATCACGGGAAAACGGGTGAAACCTTACGAGACAGCTAGTAATATAATATAACCCATTTATTCAGACTTTAACTAATATCGGTGTGTTCTGACAGCTGCACTTGAGAGCCAGTTCCTTCTAGGCTTTGTGTGCTTACCAACTTAGACCACATCATCACTTACCATGGTAAGATTGTGGTCAAACAGGCCTACACACAGTAAAAAAATAAAATTACACAACATGAGTTCCTTACAACTAGTACATTATTAATTTAGTGTTCTTTGCCTATCTATAAATACATTCTTATTTTTCAGTCTGTGTGCACTTTGGCATAGGCATCTCCAGCTTCTTCAGTAATAATCTTTCCTTTGCAGTCCTTGTCCACAACATTAGTCCTGTATTTTTTTTTTTATTGAGGCCAACTTCTTGTCCATTCCTCTTATGGTATGGCCAGCCCATCTCCACTTTAACCTTTTGATCCTGGACATTAGAGTACTCTTTTGAGGATATTGAATAGGCTTGTTTTTTACCACAATCTCTTCATATGAATAAACATCTTCACACATGGCTATCTGATCCTAAACTAAGCAGAGCTTGTACTAGGGAAACCAGACAACTGATATACTGCATACTATACTTATAAATTCATGCTTAATATACACACAAACTCAGACATATATTCATTATGATGCTATGCAATACAAGTGAATAGAATATAATATTTATTTGTCTGAGACATGGTACAAAATAGGTGTAGTACAATAATATTGTGGCTCAACATGTTTCACCAATTAATGGCATACAAAAATACCTCTGTAAAATATAAAATGGTGTTTACTCTTATATGACTATCCCTATGAACTTTAATTCATACATGAGCTATATTATGAATAAATATTTCCAGTTGGCCATGCCTGCATCAGTGGTTAGAGACGCGACCCAGCCGACAGGTGTGTCCTGTATGTAAGGCAGCCATCAGCCGTGATAAAGTCATCCCTCTGTACGGCAGGGGTAATACTAAACAAGAGGATCCTAGGAATAAGGTGGGTTGTGCACCTAATTTTTTAAAATCTTCTGTGTTTGCGAAATACATGAACTAACGATGTGACTCTACTTATGATTTCTTAGAAATCATTAAGGAAAAAAACAGCAATTTAAGCTGACTATAGTGAGTCTGAAAATAAATGTTTTTCTGTATTAAACTGAATTGTCTGTTTGTAACAGCTTTTTACTAAATGCATGCAATGCAATGAAAGAAATTGTACTTATACAAAAATACCAATTTTTTATATATTTTTTGTCAGTTTGTCTGGATAATCCCCACGGGCCCCAGGCTTGGGAAGACAACCGGGCTTGTCGGGCCCAGTCCGACCCTGATCCTACCGCCATGCAAGGGTTCCCCTAACATGACCATACCAATTTATTCACTGAAAGCTCAAGCTGCCATTTTCACAACTAACTCAACATTTACATTTCAACACATTCCATGTAATTTAAATGTACTAACAGGGATTTTAATTATACTATAATGTTGTGTATGTCAGGTGCCCCCTCGACCCGCTGGCCAGCGCACAGAACCGGAGAACAACAGTGGTTTCCCCGGTTTTGGTTTTGGTGAAGGCTTCCACATGTCGTTCGGCATTGGTGCCTTCCCCTTTGGTGTATTCACATCGACATTCAACTTTGGCGATCCAAGGCCTAGTGCGGGTAAGTATTTTAAAGTACCAATAGATATGTTCATCATAATCTTTTATGGATTTTCCATATCATACAATATAGTTAGATTATGGTCAAACGCGAGCCCACCTGCCCAGGGTGGCAAATTAGGGGCGCCAAATTATGTATATAGACCAAATTCACTGAAGCGCCTAGCATCCAGGGCGTGTAGTACTATCAATTTGTTCCTAGAGTTGATTCTTGTATGCAAGTTATGCAACCTATGTCGATTTTGAGCCACAAACGAAAGACTATCGATCGGTATATAAGTGGCTGGTAGGTGCACGAGTACCTACTTAGCATTGGATAAAATCTTTCAAAACTCATTACTTTATTGGTCTGTCAATCTAATCTATAGGAGCGCCAATTTTAAGTTTTTGCCCGGAAAAAGTAGATACGGGACTACTTCTCATCATGTAATTATGTTGTCTTCCATTTCCCAGCGCCTCGCGGCACGGCGCAGTACGAGGAAGAGCAGTTCCTGTCGAAAATATTCTTATGGGTGGCCATCTTATTCGTGTTGTGGCTGATCTTCGCATGACCGTCGAGCTCCGCGCCAGCTCCGCCCGCACCGGTACCGGCGCCAGTACCGGCACCAGCGGCGCCAGTACCGGCACCAGCGGCGCCAGTACTGACACCAGCGGCGCCAGTACCGGCACTAGCAACGACGCATTATACGCCTTTTATAACACCGCTAAAGTGCTGCGCTCAATAGTGGACTCCGTTATGTTTGTAGCGAGTTTCTATTTAGCCATCTAATAACATAATTTAATCACTTCAAAGGGCAATATAGAGAGCGCTATCATCACATTTAAGATTCTATGTTTGGTTGTAATTTGTGGTGAACTGATTTAGATATTATTATTTGGTTGAACCAATTGTTTTGACGACAACTTCTGTTGCTAATATTTTTTATCGCGTATTTCGAAAAATCGAATTTATAGTAAAAATACGTAACTTACGTCTGTTATTAAGTCTGCCACAGAAGTGCTGATAGATGGATCGTCCCAAAATATGCAGATACTTCGAGTAACATATTATATATTGTCTAAAAGGCAAAACTATAGCGGAACTATATAGCCTCCCATTTATTGTAGATCTGTTCCATATATGTATGTAATATAAGATTTCCACCAGCAATTACTAAGTACAATCGAAAAAAATGATGCACAGGCTATACCTTCAGCCCATTATGTAGACGCGGACTTTAGCAATTGACTGAAAGCGTTCGTATTTTGGGCAGGGGCCAGTGGCGTAGCTATCTAGGAGCTAGACGGGGCAGTGCCCCGGGGCCCTCAAGCTCAGGGAGCCCCTCGGACTTACAAACTATAAAGGGTTAATGAGAAAAAAAGAAATGCAGAACTCTGAACGCGTAACTTTAGAACTCTCTCTCTGTGGGATCGGCGCCTAATATTTCGCATAAAAACAAACAGTTGTTGACCCTTCATAAAGATTATCATGACGGACAAGATGGCGGAACATGCTATGGTATGTCTTTTTTTAAGGTGTGAGTGTAGTCTTGCTCCAGGTGTAAAAACGAGATGGCTTGATATGAAAATTTTGAATAGATTAGTTGTGCCCCTACATGGGCCCAATTTTATTTTTTGCCCTAGGGCCTTTGGTTACCTATCTACGCCACTGGCAGGGGCCTTCGTATTCCTAGTTATATATTCCTCGTGCTTATAGCTTAGTCTATGGCGCGATTTAACTACAAATATGGACAAGGAATATTTGATATTGATATAGAATAAAACTTGCTTGTATCTGTGGGATTTGCTTCGCCATCGCCATATATTTAGCTGTGACGCAATGAAGATATTTAAAATTGAAATCAGGTATAATTTCGTCGAAATTATATGTGCGGTGGGACAGTACTTAGGCCTGTATTATAGATAGAGATGAAAACCAAGTCTCAAGAATAGATCGTGTCAATCGAAAATAGACCTAATGTCATTGGTGCAGGTTTAATTGTTTCTATCTCAACTCAAAACTTGACTAGAATACATACCTTAGTGAGAGAGACAGATTACAGAGTTTAGTCAGCCTCTGGCTGGCTACCACCCTCAAGTTGAAAATCTACCACTTTTTTTAACCCCGGTGTTCCAGCTGTACCACTTGAGAGCCAGATCCCGTCTTGGCTTTGACGTCATACCATATTTTTATGAACATGGCGTGAATGCATAGTTATATATTTATTTCAAATTGTTTCTTATTATCGTATGCTTGTGAAGCTGATGTTGTTTTCTAAATAGTACTCTAAATACAGTTCAGAAAGGTATTTACCTCTCTGAACAGTAGACTAAAATATTGTTTGGTGTATGTAAGAAGTACTGTTATAAAAATAGGTTATTTGAATTTATTGAATAATAGTGGAATGTAGAACATATATACACAGTGTATAGATTAACATTATTACGATGTGTTTGTTTGAACCCACGCGTCTTGGACAAGAGTCGTTTGATAAATCATTTTTATTTTTATTAATCTGTAGAAAATATATTAATTTAAAAATATTCCTGTAATGATAAGTGTATATATACTTTATTAACGTATTTGGAAAATAATTACGTTGTGAGGGGAGGGTTTTGTGTAAAATATAAATTTAATAATAAAGATATAATGCTAACATGCCTTTTTCTTCTTATAACTTTTGTCCAAGTTCCTACTTCCTAAACAAGGCTGTAAAAAAGATTTACTTGAATGTGCCACCATGATGATCAAATACCTCGTAGGACACCTACTGGTGTGATGTGTAGTAATCAAAACGCACGGAACCCTTTTTCATCATTTATTTTAAGAAATGAAAACAGGAATGAGCACAATTGAATAAACATACATACACTTTCATCATCAAACTTTGCCCACACTAAACTTACTGCTTAAAAATAAAATATTATTACTAATCCTTATATTATTAAAATTACATGAAATAAAAAACTTTATAGTCAATTAAAACAAAAGGGAACCAATTTAGTCATAATTAATTGGATTTCGTTTATAATTTGAACGAATACTGCAAGACCTATATATGAAAATAGAAGGTCAGCAGAGATTATACTTATTATAATCGTCAGTATCGATGTTATCAATATTTTGTTTGACAACCTGCCGAAGATGTTAGGAAAACTGGTTTATTATATTTTAAGTGATTCAATAGAAAAAAAACAACAATGGTTTATGCAAAGGGAACGAGGAAATTTTTGTTATGATACTTCTATGCTCAAAATACCTGTCAAACTGTTAATAATTCGAACCAATTTGAACCTTACGTGCACGATTGCTATTTATTTACTTATTAAATATTTATTCAGTCTACTTTGTAATTTTGCCGCCGCGCAGGGGCACGCAATTGTTTTCAGTGCGATTAGAATGTAAATATTATGTAATTAATCTAAGCCTGTTTTGAAAAGAGTAATTGCTGAGTTTATTGCCGGCTCTTCTCAGCAAATGCAACCTTCCGAACCGGTATTAGAGTATTAGAGTCAGACTTTTCATAAGTGCCTGCGAAGGTCTATTTGAATAAATGATTTTGAATTTTGATTTGACAGGTATTTTGACCATATAGGTATCATAAGAAAACTCCTCATTATGGCCCTTCATTTCCTAACTACCAATGTGTTCAAAATATATGACATCAAGATAATATCTACTCTATGCCGTACAACTTGAGAGTTCTGTCCATACTGGTGGAGGCGATGTACTGCGCGTTCTTCCCGAACCGCACGCCCGTGGCCGAAGCCGTGTGGTCGTTGAACACCTTCAGTTCCTGCCACTGCCGGCACAGGTACACCCTCACGTCCGTACCGGCTATAGCCAGGTACGTGCCGCTCTGGTCAAAGCACAACTCCTTGATCACATACCCTTCCTCCAACTGTATAGTCTTGAAGTTCTTCAACTTACGCAGATCCCATAGCTTCACACACGAGTCCTCTGCGGCCGTAGCCAAATAGTAACCGTTTTCGGAGAAGGAGATTGACGTCACCGGTCCGACGTGACCAGGGAAGTTGGCCACGTTGCTTTGCTCCTTCAAATCCCAGATTTTCACTTGTGAGTTTTCAGTTCCCGTGCCGAAGATGAGACCGTCGGGATGGAATTGCGCCGTGGTGAGGCTCACGCCGGAGAAGTCGCTGACCTTCGTGAGCAGGGTCCCCGTGCGGATGTCCGAGAAGGCCCAGTGCTGGTCCGTGGACGTGGAGAGCACGTAGTCGCCGGTCGGATGCAGGGACAGCCCCGTCACTGGGCCGTCGTGAGACCGGAGAATGACCGATGTCTGCGATCTGTGTAATATGAATAAAAAATTTAAAAATAAATATTATTGCTTTATTCCCTTTGTTGCAACACCAACCCTTAAAATTTTATAAATAACTTTAAATTCAAGCGGGTAGGTACTCACGTTGGCACATTCCAAACACGAATAGTGTGATCCGGCGAGGCGGTAATGACGGTGTCCTCGTCGGGATGGTATATGACCCTGGTGACCTTCTTGGTGTGGCCCTTGAGGATGGCCACCACCTGCTCCGTGTCCTTGTTGAAGACGGTCGCGTTGCGGTCGTTGCCTCCAGTCAGCAGCTTGCTGTGGTCCGAAGGGTTGATGTCCAGGGACAGGATGCCCGGCACACTGGCGGAGTGGAGACCCTGACAAATATTTTTAGGACATTTTATAGGTAATAAATAACATTCACTGTATTCTCCTGAATAACATAAATTGCCACTACATAAGTGCAGCCTAATAATGAACTCTTAGTAATGTTGACCTCATTGACAACATAACCCTCAAAAATCACAACAAGATAGTACCCACACATTGTCGACATCCCATTTATACAGACACGAGGCTCTTCTTCACTGTTAACATAAGAATGGAACCCACTTAATTCCTACTATGTGTCTGTTCCCGAAGACAAAAAACCTGGAGAACTGAAGACTACAACCCATTTAGAAATAAGTTTTTGTTCAATTAAAATAAGCTTAGATTTCATGGTTTTCCGTTCATTTAATTTATCATGTTGGTTAGAGAGATTTGATCCATATGATTGACCCCATATGGATCAAATGTTTTGGATTGATGCCATAAAAGTACAGTATGTTATTTTTTCGGATTGTTGCTCGATTCGATTCCCGAGTGTGGCAAGTGAATTTTTGAAAATGTTTAAATGCAGATTTGTTTCTTTTTGAAAATAAAGGAATGTTTCCTTTGAGTAAAATTTGCTATCTCCAGTATTTAGAGTACTTTCCCTCCAGGTGAGGTTTAAAAATTCCATCCTGTATAATCTTCTTATTAGTCGTGCATTCTTGGCAGAGTGGTTGTGGTCATGGATTGTCCCTTTCGCGCATGACTGCTGCATTAGCAATGTTCCTCTATTTTTGTCTATTTGTGGCGTTTCGGGAACATTCGGTTATGGTACATTGCGTGGCAGATTTTATGAGGTCAAGCCACCTGGTTGGAGACCGACCACTCTATAACAACCCTGTATAATAGTAAAGTAATAACCGGATGTGATGCGAGCGTGAGGAATGCTCTGATCTGTTCTGCGGCGAACAGTCCCTCGGGCACGGTGCGGCCGCGGCGCTTGCGCTCCTGCGTGAGCGCCGTGGCGCGCTCCTGCAGCCGCGACACCACCTCCTCCGACATGCCCACCGGCGCCGCGCCCCCGCCCCCGCCCGCACCCAACCCGCTCCCGCCTCCCACGCCCGCCGCCTCCGCCTGACACATACACACATTATTAATACAATCATTTATTATAATTGTGCACAATTTCACGAAAATATCTCAGATTGCACACAAACATTTTCATTTATAATATTTGTAAAATAGTTAGATTAATGGAACACAAAAATATTAACATATAGGAATAACTCATCACACAGGGCAATATAAATAAGAGTAGACCCAGTCACAATACAGAAAAAAAACGCATTGAAAGAAATGGATAAATTGAAAATCACATGAGTAATATTGTGTTTCGTCGAAAAAGGATTACGACTCAGATTACCTGATTTAAATAAAATATAAAATTACAAGTTCAAATTATCAATTACAAATTTTAATGATGCAAAACTAAATTTAATCATGCAAAGATGTAAGAATTATTGTTTGCTCAGATGTATCAACTATCAAACAAATTTAAATGGAATCAATGCAATATAAACAATAATATTTAGGCTAAATATAGCTGAATAAGTGCCGAAAGACAATAAGTCTCATTGCATATTATTAGAATAATGGTTACCGGATGTGCAGGTTGTGGCGCCACAATGCCAGCTTGTGGTTTGAGTGTGGCGAGCGCTTCTCTCGCCGCCGTCACCTCCTTGGTAAGTCTGGCGATCACACGACATGCCGCATCATGCTGGTAAAGGGCGTGACTCAACTCCTGTTGATTAATTTAACTATAAAATTAACCTGTGTTGACCTGGGTAGCCAAGGTAAGTATTTCATCAACATAAGTAGCCAAGACAAACAGATCTAATATAACAAAACACCTGTACGTGGATTATGTAACTTTATTGCAATGAAATTCAGATTGAAATAACCTCTGAATTAGTAGAAATATTACAAAATCGGTTCCATTCCTAATGAACCACTGTTTGTATTTGCAGTTATCAGAACGTAAAAAAGATATCAGAAAACCGCTATATTGAACCAATTTCAATTCGAAAATGATTGAAATTTAACTTATTAGTTATTATAGTTATTTTATTGGCTAGGGTTTAAAACATTTTCTTTACTTTGATGATATAAATATTGCATCAAATTCAATGTATGTTATTTTATTCCTCATAATTTTCAGCCTAGATTAGTCCACTGCCGAATATAAGTAAATTCCATCAGCTCCCAGTGACTTCTCAGTTTGCTGATCACCCCAAATTTTTATCAATAGGGCAAAAAGATAATCTATTTTAAAAGAAACAACTACATTTCAGCAACTTGCCTGTCTAGCTGTCTGTAACTGCTGGCGCTGTGTGAATGTATGCAGCATCAGTGCATCCCATTCATCCTGCATACTTTTCAGTGTGGCCGGGATGGATGTGGCACTTGGAGGCTTAGGCTTCACAATTGGTGGGGCTGGGCAACAAATATAAAAGCGTAAAATAAATTATGATAAGAAATTCAGATCACTTACATTGAATAGATTGGGACAGTAATTGATAGCGTAATTTGTATGAACCAAAGTAAAATTGTATGCTCACTTTTGATTTCAATAAGGTCATCAATTCGCAAATCTTTGCCGTTGATAGGGTCCACGCCATTTTCTATGATGTACTTTTCAATGACTCTCCTCTCGAACACTGCCCCCGACGATGGGGACACCACTGGCACTTCAGGCACCTCATTAGATACTACAAGAAAAGTAGGGTTATGATAAGAACAACAAATCAACCAACACAAAACATTCACTGTTTAGAAAGTTATAATATCAGTACGATTATATATTCGTAAATATGCTTAACGATTTCCTAAAACGGGGAAATGAAGTCGAGGCATCAAAATCAACCGGTGGATTCGCGCTACGCTTGTCAGACAGATACAGGTATTTTGCATAGAAACCTTAATTATTTCAAGGAAGAATTATTTATTCCATTACTTACTTGCACAGTAAAGGGCCATTTTACGTCCAGTTTAATATAATATTTATAGGAAATATCATAAAAGCTTGAAAATATTAACCAAAAGCCAAACAAAAAAAACTTATCTTTTTCCACACTTCCACAGATTAAACAACATGTCCACAGAGGCACAGAGTGATTAAACCAGTGTTGCCAACTGCTAGCTTTACTAAGTAGCTAGACATCTTGTAAAAAGTAGCTAGATTGCCAGATTTTGATACCCAAAAAAGTTGCTAGAAGTAGCTAAATGTTTAAGTAGGTAGATAACAATAACATTGTTAAAGAGAATAAAAAATCAGTAAATTAAAAACGTTTTTTTTTCAAAGGTAATTAATTTTCACAATATATTTAACAGCGATCATTAGTTTTAAATGAGGAGATTTCTTATGATACCTCTATGGTCAAAATACCTGTCAAATCGTGTACTTAAGGTTCAAATTGTGTTCGGGACACTTGTTGTGTTCAGGACATTTATTGTTATTTTTTATGATTACGTAATATTTGTTAAAATTAAAATGTTTAGAAATAAGAAATATTAAAGAGTTTACTCCCGAGTGTACAATGATTACCCTTAGAATACGTATCAACATAAATTGTATAGTAAATAAACAGTACTTGAACCCTAAACATAGGTAAAAGTCTAGACAAAGTCTAGGTAGAACTAAGATTTACAATGTACCTTTAGAATCGTGAATAACCCTCTACAAATGTAAAACTTGTTACACGATAAAGTTAGTATTCATATTGAAACCTAAGTTAACAAAAAAGTGTTAACATGTCAACAAAACACTCGATTAGGCATAGTAATCTAGTTAGAATTGTTTCGTAAGCACCATATGTGCACACCAACTACTTACTATGTATTTACTGTTTAAACTCGCATTACCTAACGTAAGACCTAAATAATAAGTTTTACTACAAGCCCTGAATGAAACCCTGATCATATTTTGAAATTTACGTGATTTTACCCGGAACTATAAATATCAACAATAAAATTTCCTTATATATGCGAAAGGGAGACAAAATGTATCGGAGAACCTTTGGAGATGTGGTAACCGGACTACACTTTTTGGATTAGATCCTTCTAGAACTTTTAGACAAGGTTAGCGCTATATGCAAGATAGAGAGGTTACTTAAATGCACTTAAATTAGACAAGAAAAAGATATGTTTTCTCTCGTAAAAAAATTACTCGCTCACCGCGTGAGTCGTATACACAGCGTTTATAATTTGCATATAATCAGTACATTTTTCTCATTTAGTATCGATTCCAGGACAGCAAGTATCTACTAAGTATAGTAGTAGTAGTAGTCAGACAGATGTCACAGTAGTAGGACAGTACCGGGACAGTACCAAGTAAGGCAGATGCCAAGTTGAGATTACCATCAAGTAGTATAACGTCAGGCAGATGCCACAGTAGCGGCTAGTTAGTTACCCCATCGGTAAACAGTAAGGCAGATGCCATAGTAGCGGCTAAGTAAATTATCAGTGTAGCATCAGGCACCCATTGTCTACGTATATTTGTGTAAATCATCTATGTAATTTAAAAAGTTTGTTAATTATTGTATTCAGACAGATTGTCACAGAAGTGTTAAAATTCAATAAATAAATCGTTTATATACCAACCATACGGCTTTTCATGACGCCCTTGGCAATCCAGCAAATAAAATAAAGTACGGGAAAAGGGATCTCACGATTCGCGCATTCGTCCTAAGCGGCGTCTTATTACACGAGGTCCCCGGCCGCCCGTACAAATTGGATCCAAATATCAACATTTTGACAGGTATTTTGACAATAAAGTATCATTTAAAACTAATGCTCGCTGTTTAATATATTGTGAAAATTAATTACCCTTGAAAAAAAAAACCTATTTAATATACTGGTTTTTAATTCTCTTTAACAATGTTATTGATATCTACCTACTTAGAAACATTTAGCTACTTCTAGCAACTTTTTTGGGTATCAAAATCTGGCAATCTAGCTACTTTTTGCAAGACGTCTAGCTACTTAGTAAAGCTAGCAGTTGGCAACACTGGTGGTTACTAATCTAGTTGTAGCATAGAATAAAGAATAGCAAAGAACGAGCTCTAAAAAATGAAGCGACTTCTGAATAGCTGTACTCATTACTCTTACTGGGATTCTTTGTGCCAAAAAGAGACAGTTATATATTTATTATATCCTAAAATAGTAAGGTTGTACACTGTTGCAAGACTTTATTGATCAAGTAAATTTACAATAGGGTTCTGAATATAATAATATCGATATCGACAAAATTTGGTTTAAATAAAAAATAGAAATGGTAAAACTTTCCTGGACGAGACGCGGGGAAGGGGGGGGAAGCCCTTCCCCTCGGTACCCCCCAAACTTGAAGCAAGCTCATGGATTCCGAGATATTCATGATTGAAGTTTGAGATTATGTATGAGGTTTTTTGCATAAATTCACTTCTGCATCGGCTCTGGCGCTGCAGGAAGTGCAGCCCTTTCGCCCTTGCGTAACAAAAAGCAGGCGGGGGCCCTCCGCGCCACCGGCTTTTTATATACACTCTAGGGGTAATAGGGGTTTGAACCTACCAGTACAGAAATCGGTTTTAACAGATGACACACCTTATCTAACCATAGGTGAAATGATCCCGTCCCAGAAAGTTTATCCTATTGTTTTTTCGTGATTCTTGGTTTTACTCTACTCTAATAAATATTTAAACCAACCACGTAATAAGTTAATCCTCAAATATTATAAATGTGAAAGTGAGTTTGTTTGTTACGCCTTCACGCCTCAACTTCTCAACGGATCATCATGAAATTTGGCATGCAGATAACCTATGGTACGGAGAAGGACACATGCTACTTTTTATCCCGGGAACGCGGGTTAAACCGAGTTTATAATAATTGTTAAAATCTAAATGACGGTGGGTAAAAATGAATAGGTACATACTTTCTTCAAGTAGGTACTTATACTATAGACAGTTTACAGATAAGGTTTTAAAATAAAATAAAAATCATTTACGCGTTTATTATTAAATTAATCATAAAACAATATTTTTGTGTACCGTTTAGGCAAGTAATTGTTTAAATAAATTATCAATAAATATATAAATTTACATTTAAATAAAAATTAAGAAAACACAAACAACGAAAAAGGCCTAAAAACTAAAAAAATCTTCACTTTTTATTTCTTTTTCTGTTTTTGTATAATTCGTATGCCCTCCTCTTTTAGCTATGCACCTCTGAAGACTGGAATGCATGCTCTCGATCATAATGCCTCACGTTTTCAGCTGGAATCTCTTCCCATTTTCCCAATTTTCAAAGCGTCGCTAACCCACCGTCATCGAGGAATCTAAAATAAACAATTTAATCTTAAAATTAAACGTAAGGGATGCGGGGAGAAGGCCTTCAACCTGGTTCCCCCAAAACTTTAAGCAAACTCATGGTTTCCGAGATTTTAATGGTTGATGTTGAGGTTAAATATGAGTTTTTTTGATATAAATTCATTTATGCGCAGATTCTGGCTCTGCAGGAATTACCGCAGCCTAGCTGTCGCCAGCCATTTCATAACGAAACGACGCAAAATAGTGATTTTATTAACAATCTTCTATTATTTAACTATCGAAATTTATGAAAAAAATATTGTTTCTTAAATAAAGGACTTCACTCAAAGACTTCTTACATCATCTTCTTTCTGTCAAAAAAATATGAAATCCCCGACCAGCGTCTCGTGAAGGAAAGTTTATCCTCATTGATTTGTCGATAAGAAATGTACGGCACTATTCGAACCTATACCAAAATATTTAAAATATAGCAATATTTTGGTAATCTAATTTGTTTTAAACATATAATACGCATAATACTATAATACATAAATGTTAGTCTACAATTCTACAAATTATCAAAGCAATCTTACGAATAAAATCCGAAATATGTTCAAAATGCCGTCTTACCGATGAAAGCTAATAATTTCAGATTCATTTTTCTTTCGGTAGGAATGATATTTGTACTCGATTACAACACCCACCATTTTTGTGTTTATCACAGATCACAATTTAATACATTTAGTTTTGCTTGAATCTAAATAAACAATATTAATTTTAAATTTTCGCGTAGTCGTCGTCCGTCTGCTGTATGTCAACAAACTACGACTAAAATAAAAACAACATCATAGGGCCAACATCATAGTTCACTTTTAGACCTATTCAATTTGGTAGTACAATTAGACCAAACGTAACCACTGACAACTCAAAATGTGTTACAGGCGGTATGAACAGAAACACACAACTATATCTCATTCCTTTTTTATCTTATGGAGTAATCGTATGAAAATTATCGTGACAGATATAATTATAAAGTTTGCGTTTTGACACTATTTCTACTGCTTTAGTCCAATTTCTTTGAGTTGTAGTAACCACACCACGGCCACAGAGTAGTGTTGTTTCGTGTTTATTCCTGACAGATTTAGAGTTGCCGTATTCTAATTCTAAAATTGCCGGGTTATTAGGGAAAATTAAAAAAATGCAATAATTATATGAAAGGTTAAAATATAAAAAAACGCTTTCCCACTGTTTTCTGTACTTCTTTTTTATTCTTTCACCTTTTTTTCGGCTTAGTTGGCCCGTCGTCATTGTCAAACTCATTATCACTCATTTTCAATTAAAACTATAAAATATTCGTAATTTAATAGCTTAATAGTTAGGTATGTAGCGACATCTATCAGCCATCTATCAGTAACACTGAGATAGTTCACACACGGAAAGATAGATGGCGTGGCGCCACATTATCCTGCATCGCGCGCCTACATCCTGCATCGCGCTTGCGAAGTTTTCCCGAGAATCTGCATATATACAACTGTCCGACATGTACAGTTGGACCGCGGTCCCCATGCACGATGACCCAGCCTGGCGGAAGATCTTCTCTTTTAAATGGAGGTGTCATCCACCTTGCACCTCCAT
This sequence comes from Achlya flavicornis, assembly GCA_947623365.1. Lineage (NCBI taxonomy): Eukaryota > Metazoa > Arthropoda > Insecta > Lepidoptera > Drepanidae > Achlya > Achlya flavicornis. Next base: position 826,856 of record OX392472.1, read on the forward strand.
AGGTAGTTTTTTTTTGCTTACTTTCGTCAATTACCGTATATTTTAATACGGTAATCAAATAGCTGCCCTATACCGTATTTTTGTACCTTTCTCTGTCTACGCCTAAGATTTATTTTATAAATGATACAAAATCCACAGCACTTTACAATAATTTTAAATAAGTCATACAGTTGTTACATACTGCCAATTACGGATTTACTTTTTATGGATTTATACATGCGTTCGCAGAGTGGATGAGAAAATAATTAAAAGCAAACAGAAACATTACTAAAAGCAATCTAAATACTAATGTATATTGTGTGCGTGCGTATGATGTGAGTTCTTGTGTGGTGGGGTGTGTGGGGGTGTGTGTGTAAGTGTGTGCGGGTGTGAAAAATACTAAACATATTATATATTTACATGTACATAACATCATGCTCATATATTTTTAATTTTTAATATTTGTAACTATAGGTACCTACATATAATTAAAGTTTTTTATTTTTTTATTTTGCAAATCGGATACTAAAATGTCAATTATCTCGCGTTTAAATGATGTCTTAGAGGAAGAGAACGGATCAGTATTTGAAAATTGTTTGTTGTTTGAAAATTGTTTGAAAAAGGACCTCAAAGTTTGATATATAATAGAGTTCGCAGCGTAGTTGGTTCTGGTACCTCCTTCTCCTTTATTCTATACATCGGGGTATAGAATAAAGGAGTGTGCCTAGTACGACGACTTGGTACGCACAACTGCAAGAATAAGTTATAAAGTTCCGAACTGTCCACTTTACCATGACAAACATCATGTAAAAATAGCAATTGGAGAAGACAGCGTCGATTTTCAAGTGTTAACAGATTATGTCGGTCACAAGATTCTTTATAATTGGAGGGATTGTAGTTAGTACGAAAGTTAAGGAATTTTAAAAATTTTGCTTGTATTCTTTCGATGTCATGTGTGGCAGTGATATAATGTGGGTTCCAGATATTGCTGCAGTACTCCAGTGCGCTGCGTATGTATACGAAGTATAAAATCTTGATACAGTGAACATCAGTAAATTGTTGACTAGCACGCAGTATGAATCCCAAGTTTCTGTAAGCGTTAGTAGTTATTGTTGAAATATGCTCGGAAAACGTCAGTTTTGAGTCAAGCAACACACCGAGGTCACGAACACGATTTATCCTTTCAAGTGGGGTGTCATTTATTTTATAAGAAAAAAATATTGGCTTAGATTTCCGCGTAAATGTTAACTGTGCACATTTACTGATATTCACGTTAATTCTATTGCTCCGATAATATTTTGCAATTGAGTTTAAATCATCTTGCAGTTTAATGTAATCTGACCTATTCTTGACTTTTATATAAAGCTTCATATCATCCGCATACATCAGAAACCGGGCATGCTTAAGACTTTGTGAGATATCATATAAGTACGCCACATATAGCAATGGACCAGTAATCGAGCCTTGTGGTACTCCTGAAGTGACCTTAACAAAGTCAGAGCAGAATCCTCCTATCACTACAGCTTGACTTCTGTTACGAAGGTATGACTCCATCCAACGAAGCAAATTACCGCAGATACCCAATTCTTGAATTTTACGTAGGAGAATGTCATGATCCACACGATCGAACGCCTTCTCAAAGTCCGTGTAGATCACATCCACCTGGCCACCACCATCCATACCAAGCAAAACGTTATCAGTAAAAATGGCCAGATTGGTGCAAGTAGATACCTGAATGCCGTATATTATCAGGAACAGTCAGTCATATCAGGAACAACGCAGCTACAGAGTACTTTTTCATTAACTAGAAAACCACGGTATCGACATATAACCTAACCACTGCCAGCCTGTGCTGCCTGCCAACTGCTAGCTTTAGCCAGTAGCTAGACATCTAGTGCTAGAAGTAGCTAAATGTTACTTATGATTTATGTCATGTGTAGGTAGAATAACAATAAAAAAACATGATTTATTAAATCAAACATTGAATTAAAGACAGAGTAGTTTTTTTACAGTTTATTAATTCCTTTTTCACTATATATTGAAACAGCGAGCATTTGTTTTAAATTGATAGCTACAAGTTCCATTGACACCATAAAATAGCTAGATCTAGCTATAAAGTAGCTAAGTTGGCATCACTGCGGCCGGTACAGAGCCACAGACTAGCTAGACTAGCAGAGATTGATTGAATGAAGAACCACGTAACAATGAATACAGATTACAGCTAGTTAGTCACAAATAAAAAAAAAAGCCTTTTCTTGGCTAGTCAGTCCATAGATTTAGAATTTTCTACCGTTCCTTCACATCTAAGAGTTAGTCACAATAAATCACTTTTCACATATTGTAGTCCTCATTCTTACGTAGTTATTGAATACTCTTTGCTCCCCATTGTCAGGTCAACGTCCATAAAAGTCAAGTTTTGTAAAATGGTGGCTATTGTACTAAAACTTTTCACGGAATTTTTTGAGGCATTTCACTTCATTAGTGTTCATTGAATGATCTTTATTGGATAAACACCACCTATATATACAATAAAACTCAAAATACACAAAATATTTATGTAATAAAACGAAAACGCTATGTCACTCTGCAAATTCCCGCCAAAAAGTCCAATCCAAAAGCTTTTTATCACTATTATAATTTCGGCGGAAAGATCCGTTTCATTCGAGTCGGGCATCAGTCCGACAACATTATTTTCGATGATACACTTATCAAAACGTGTGATGTCCACAGACATAAATCTAAATTTAGATGTATATGTGTAGTGGTAGTGATGTCTGTGTTAGCTGACAAAACACTATGAGGTGAATTGGGACCAATGGGACAGTCACAATGGGGAGAACGGCAGAACGGGAACAAGTTTTAATTATTTTATTCAAGTCCCATCGTCTCCATCGATGGGGATAGAGCAATGGAATGAATGAAATTAATTATTTTATTCAAGTCCCATCGTCCCCATGAATGGGGACGGTAGGAATACACCTTAAAAATTAACGTAGAGCATAGCGTTTTAGTAGAGGTAGAGCATAGCGTTTTAGGAGGTAGAGCATAGCCTTTTAGGAGGTATAGCATAGCGTTTTAAGAGAGGTAGAGCATAGCTGTTTAAGAGAGGTAGAGCATAGCGTTTTAGCGTTAGAGCAGAGTTATAAGAAAAGCAGATCATAGCGTTTCAAGAGAGGTAGAGGATAGCGTTTTAAGAACTGCGCGAGTGATGCTCCGGCTGTTGCAAGCGTCCGTACGCGTCGGTAAATGCTTACCACCAGGCACTTATTTTCCGACATTGATGGTATTTAATATATTGTGTTCTAATGTTTCAATATAATTTGTTAACTTGAATAACAATAATTAGTAATAAATATGTTCTTATATGCCTGTGTAGAAGAAGTTACATGCTATGTAGTAGCAACACATGTAAGCCCTATGAATATTGTACCTAACATCTTTAATACCATGTGTTGCAAATAAAATTTATCATTTATATTTAAAATAAACGTATTATCCAGTTTCACAAAAATTTATTATAATTACAGAACAACAGTTTAGAACAGTTAGCGCCAGACAAAAATGGCACATTCCGCAGCACAAACAGTGTTGTGTAAAAATTTACTTACATCACTATTTCAATAGATGACTGCTATAAAAATTCTCTAGCAGCCAATACAAACATACAAACAAGTATTTACACAAATAACAACATAAGTAACAATTTCGTGTTGGAAATTTGGAATTATTAATTAATACTTACTAATGGGGAAAATAACCCATAATTGCAGTATGCACGCTGCATGACTAAAATCTGTGCAGTGGTAATATTTTAGCTCTTTTATTTGTAAACGAGAATGCCATGGTACTCTCCTTTTCACTAGTATATTCTATACTATACCATATTGATGTTTCGTTTGATAGTTATTTTGTAAAATAAACTTATAAGTGAGTTGCAAGAAAATAAAACTTAACTTACTGGTTAATACATAACTTATATAATAAAGAAAGGAAATCTCATTTCATAAATAATAAATTGTTGTCACTTCACTAATGAATTTTATATTTAATAGAGTCTGTTTGGTTTAAATCAGATTTAATATCATTCATTATATTTAAATCATTTCAGCGATGAATTCAAAAGTAAAGTGACAGTCTATTTATTTAAAATACATACTTAAAAAACTAGATTGCACTACGTTTTTAAAAATATCTATTTACACCAGTCATAATTACCAATAAAGTCAAGAATGTAACTTAATTTTGCAAACAAATAATATCTGTTCATTAACATATAACCAACCTTCTCTTTATTTTTAAGACATAATATGAAAGCTCATAAAAATAATTTACTTTTAATTAACGCCTAAAAAGCCTGAATTATATTAATGCGTCATAATAAAGCATCGATTTACTAATTTAAAAAATAATATGATTAACTTAAAAATAATACTTTTCAAATGAATAATAAAAGTTTTGTTCATAATAAAAAACATGACACAAAATCGATTGCATACAATCACAACCATGGCGTTTAAAGCATGATTTAAGTTTAATCCATCTTGTGCTAATTTCATTTCATGCAAATAAAATTCTGTCCGGTAAAATATATTGTCAGCTTCCAATTGACTTTCGACATGATTATTTACAAACACACTTTCACTTTCGCGCACTGTAAATACTGTGTTTGTTCAGTACATATGTTAAGTCACATGAGTATGTGTATGTGAGAGGCGCGGGTGCGGGTGCGCGTGGCCCGCGATCACGTGTAGTGGTCGCGCAGGTCTCGCACGGCCGCGTACACCTTGATGGCGGGCCCGAGGCGCAGGCGCAGGCACTGCACGAGCTCCTCGCGCGACGCCATCACCAGCTCCGCACCTGACACGCGCGCCTCCGCCGCCGCGCCGCCCGCCACGCTCCCAGCCACTAGCGTCACCAGCTCCGCCACCTCCTCCTGCAAATCAAACATATATTCAGCTAAATGTCGCTCACTCAAATACCCAAAGATAGATGATGACCGTATTAGGAGTGGAACATTTCGCCAGAAAGAGTTGATTTGATTTGAAGATCATTATAACGGCATTATCACCAAAGTATGTAAATAAAGTGAACTATTATTATCAAAACCTTACTGCTGTCGAGCAATCAGTGCAAATTCCGACTTGTTCGCTTCGCCACTTGCTTCAATTGTTAAGTTATTATTTCTCCCAGATTGAAATTGTATTCTTTTTTCTTGGCACCGTCTCCCCCGAGAGGGCGCTATCGGCCGCTTTGAGAAAGACGTAGTAGTTAGTACCTGTGTCCAGGTGGTGGGGTCGTGTGGCAGGGCGAGATGCGCGAGGTGCGAGGCGAGCGTGGCGCGGTGCCCCGCGGCCGCGCCCGCCCCCGGCGCAGGGGTCGCCCCCGCGGCGCGCGAGTACGTGCGCAGCGGACGACTCGACACAGAGTCCCAACGCTTGCCGCCCTCGCTCGACACTGACTCTTCGTCCGACACCTGCTGTTACATACAGTTCATTCAAATTCAAAATTCAAAATCATTTATTCAAATAGACCTTCGCAGGCACTTATGAAAAGTCTGACTCTAATACTCTAATACCGGTTCGGAAGGTTGCATTTGCTGAGAAGAGCCGGCAATAAACTCAGCAATTACTCTTTTCAAAACAGGCTTAGATTCATTACATAATATTTACATTCTAATCGCACTGAAAACAATTGCGTGCCCCGGCGCGGCGGCAAAATTACAAAGTAGACTGAATAAATATTTAATAAGTAAATAAATAGCAAACTTAAGCAGACCAGCCCCCACAAGCAGCACCTGTTCACAAGTATGACGCGTGTGGCAGCCATCGCCCTCCTCGCCATATTGGAGGGAAGTGAGCGACCCGTCACACGACGCCGCCGATTATTATTTGTACTAGCTTTCCTCTCCCACGTTTCACCCTTGATCCTACTTTTAGGGGTTGAATTATTCAAAAGCTCCCTTAGCGGATGCAGTAAGTATTTAAATGTAAGAAACATCATAACTTTCCATGGTAAGATTGTGATCAAAGAGAACCTATCTATGTACTTACTGGGTCATTCTTGGCAACCTCTTCGACTCTCTTGTGTTTTGGTGGTCTTCCTCGTGACGGCCTAAAAGAAAAGTAACAATATAGTTTTATATAAGCAAGCACATTTCTTTGAGACTCCTAAGACCCCTTTGAATAAATTATTTAAAAAAATACGCACCTATCTTTAGCGGCGTCACCGTTGGGTGTACTCGTGTGTATTGATTTCGGTGGTTTGCTCATTACTCTGAAATAATATATCAGGTATAATACCAATTATGTTGGATGTGGACGATGAATTCAATTGAAGGAAAAGAATGTGTATTGTTTCCGTGCAGGATGCTTGTGTACTGGTGGGGTTGCTGGAGTACTGTAGAGGGTATTTGTGTTCTGTAGGCAGTGTGTAGTAGGGTTGTGATGGTTGTGTAGTGTAGTGTAGATGATAGCTCAGTGGCAGATGGCAGATGAGTGGTCAGTTGAGGGCGATGATAGCTCAGTGGTAGTGACGTCGGATACCGACACGAAGATCCCGTGTTCGAATCCTACAATATGCTTGGGCTTTCGGTGAAGGAAAACATCGTGAAGAAACCATAGCACGGTGGTAGGGTACTTTGTAGTACCCGTCTGGATGGCTACCACCCTCAAGTTGACCGGTGTTCCGACAGCTGCACTTGAGAGCCAGTTCGTTTTAGGCTTTGTGTGCTTACCACCTTCGACCACATCATCACTAACCTTACACATTATTGACAGGCCAGATGGCGCAGTTGGTTAAGACTCTGGTAAAGATTCCACCTATTGCGCCGCAGGTCGTGGGTTCGATTCCCGCACAGGACATGCATTTGTGTGAATGAACATGTCTGTATGTCCTGAGTCTGGGTGTAATTATGTATATTAAGTATGTATTTACAAACAAAAAGTAGTATATGTATTATATCAGTTATCTGGTTTCCATATTACAAGCTCTGCTTAGATCAGATGACCGTGTGTGAGGAAGGTCCCAGGATATTAGTCTTGCGCGTAATAGTTCACGACCGGGAGCGCTCCGTTTAGTTCACTCCTCCTTGGCAATCTAGGTCGCTCTTTTAGTTCGTCAGCTCCTGTCTCGAACTAGAGAAAGGCAAATCGTTCGCCCACTTTGCTACTGCTCCTGCACGATTTCTTTAGTTTTTTTAAAGTATTTCTTTTTACCGTTACTTTTTACTTTACATACTTTGTACCTACTCATGTATATAAAATAATTTTTTAAATGATTTAGTTCAAAATATTACCACATATTACTTATAATGTATTCTAATTCCAAGAGTAATTGGTGCAATATTGTATTCCTTATTTTAGAGAATAAAATTAATGAATAAGTAATCAACTAAGTATAATGCAAGTGCATAGACGTGACTACTACGGGCGGCGCGCGCCGCGCTCTCGCTCACTCTTGCTGTTACAAGTTGATTTTAGTATACTGAAGCGAACTAAGGAACTAAGGAGCGAGATATCTGGGAACTAGTTCGCGTAGTTCATCTGTTGGAGCGCTCTTTCGAACTAGTTCGTTCGCGAACTACACAAGACTACAGGATATATATTACCTACATAGTAAAAAAAAAAAAAAAGCTACCTGCGTGGCCTCGGCAGCGCATGGTCGACAGCGTCCCCGGGCGAGAGCCTGTCGGGCGCGCTGGCGGCGGGCGCGCGGTAGGGGCAGGCGGAGGCGGCCGCGTGGTGCTTGTGCGCGCCGCCGTGGGACGAGCCCAGCCCGCGACACCCGCCCACGCCACACGGACCCACCACGGATACCTCCTCCTCAGCTGTACAGACACAATTTTATTTATTATTTGACAACTTACACAGCATAATTAAATTTATTTACAAAAACATTTTAAACATTTACAATGCCTTTACGAAGCTGTACGTTTACAAATTTTGCTTACTATACCTACGAGTATTAAAAAGACAAAAAGTATCTTTACATAGAAAAAATTTAAATAAATAAATTAAAGGTTAAAAAAAAACATAAAAGTGCCAAAAAGAAGAAAAATAAAATAAAATAAGGCAACTAAGAGCGCTGCTGTGTGAATGGTCGGGTTTGGTCTGTGTATGTAATGGTGTTTGTATGTATTGGTGTGTTTCTGTATGCTTGTGTGTGAGTATCAGCTGGCTTCAAAGCTCAAGCTATTCGCTATATCTTTTAAAAATAGGCCACGGGATAGGAACAAATCGGTTGTTCTGAAATTTTCGTCGTATGTGTCAATGCAACGGTTCATGATCGAGTTTTGAGCGTAATTATGTCTGACCGCTTGGGATGCGAATAAGCGTGGTTGGCGTACAATACAATACAATTAATTACCAACCGTACCAATACAATTACCGTTACGTTACCGTATTCAATACAATTAAGACCGCAACTATTTTTTTTTTCTTACAACCAAGTCGGCAAACAAGCATACGGCCCGCCTAATGGTTCCCGTAGCCATATGGACGCTTGCAACACACGAAGCATCGCTCACGCGTTACCGACCTTAACTACCTCCCCTATGAGCTCTGGCGACCTTACTCACGCGCAGGAACACAACTTTACACAACATAAAGATATTTGGCTGCAGTATTCTATAAGGTCGAGCTGCTCTTTGAGCGAATAAACGCTATGCTCTCTCTCTCTAACTTGATGAACAAAAGAGAAACATGAGGAGGCGCAATGATGGCAGTATACGGGGACCAACGATGTAGTGTCAAATGAACTTTCCGCTACTGGTACAGCGACCCCTCTCAACTTCTCCTCAACCACTTTTGGGTGTAAAGGTTTTTGCAGGATACTCCTGTATAGGCTATAGTGACCGCTTACAATCAGGCGGACCGTAAGCTTGGTTGCTACATTCGTAGTATAAACAATAATGTTTAGTACCCACTGGCTACCTTCAATATGAAAATCTCTGGAATGGATAAATAATGATGTTCTCTTCAAGGCTTTTGGACATAACATCTTCGACCACCATCATTTACTATAGTGAGATTATGGTCAACACATGTCTATAGTATAAAGAAGAAAAAAACACATAACGCAAAACAGCCCAAAACTCAGCAAAGTTAATTCTTTGAGACAATCAACCGTATTGGCAATTTTTTTTCAAAAGTATAACATGATTACACCAAAGAATATAAGCATAAACTCCAGAAATTATAACAAGATACTTACTGAGCGGTGGTTCTAGAGGGTGTCCAGTCTTGAGGCACCATCCGACGGGGTGTATATCGGATGAGTCGTCGTCCATCCAGCACGCCAGCTCCTCGGGCCACCCGTCGAACGTCACCCGCACCTGGTGCCCCTTCACTTCGCTGATCGTCGCCACGCGGATTAGGAATGGCACCTGAGTCGAGTCATTACACTCCATATTACATGACAATTTCTATTAATTCAAATGACGGTAACTTGTACAGAAGCTTGTGAAATGGAAATAGTCATTGAATTTCGCACCTTATTATAGTTATACAAGAAGGTTGATTATATTTATTTAAGGTTCAGGTATTTTATCAGGGTTTTTTTTCGGATCATGCGCAGCTTCTTTATGGTCACCCTGGAAACCAAGACTCACCTACCATAATCTTAGGGTGCTAAACATAGACTATGATAGACCTCATGGATTATAAGAACAAAGATAGTATGATGCTCACCCTCTGATCAACAACTTCTAACTTCATGCCAGTTTTGAATCCCTGCGGCGGGCGAGTCTTGAAAGCTCGCGGAGGCGCCGACGAAGCTCCTGTCTCCGCCAGGTAGTTCTCCCACGAGAACGAGTCCGGGTCCTTGTAGACTGTCGACAAAAATATAATATTATATATGGAGAAGATTGCAGCTAAATAACAACACTTTAATGTGGTGTTGTGTTCCTGCGGTGAGTAAGGTCGCCAGTGCTTCATGAGGAGGACTGTGCTGGCAGTGTGTGGGGACCAGTGCTGAACCACCGTAGGATTGTATAGGCGTGACGTGTTGTTGCGGCGGTCAGGGAATCCCGGTGAAATGGCTGCCCGCTGGCCGCCTACAGGTTGTAGGTGTCTCGAGCCCAGGGAGCTCTTAATCTCCGCCCTGGGAGGCTAGCTCTTTGAAAGAAAGACCGCTATGTTCGCTCTGCCCCTTTTCAAAAGGTTTTTGTATTTGTAATATAATTAATCTGGGGACACGGGAATGCCCCCCGCCAAGACGAGCCAAGCGAAGCGCAAGGGCAAACGGCCAAGTCACTTATTTGGACTAAGGTGTAGATTTTGTGAAGTAAGTTAGTTAGGCTTGTAGTGTTAGGTCTTATAGATTTATAAGCTTGGCTCTACATGACATCTGATAACTTTTTTACAGTGCGAGCCATATGGTCTCGCCTTGGCAACATTTATAAGAAAATGTTTTTGGTCGGATGATTAATACTTTAATTATATATATTTATCTGTTTCAAATGTACGATCCATCTGATATCTTAGTAGCGCAAACGCGATGTTTCGAAATGTCTCTATGAAGATCGTAAATTCAAGTGATCGATTATCGACTGATAAACGTAGTTCTAAACGCGATACGATGTTATATATGTCATTCAAGAATTATAAGCCGTGATGCATTGCAACTATACCTATCAACAAAATAATAGAAACATAATTCAATGTATTTTTATTAACTACTAGCTTTAGCCCGCGACTTCGTCCGCGTAGATTATTTCTTTTTTCTAGACATGAATCATTGTAACAATATAGAGCTTTGTTCATGGCTATAGCCACTACGTGTGATATTTGACAAAAGTTCAGGAAGATTGAGAGCTTACATGCGAACATGCCACATAGAACTGAAACAGTCCTGCCCGATTTGAAGAAGAAGATCTGAAAATCTACCGGCAGAAATATGCATACATACACTGTCCGATTAGCTGAAGAAGAAATATGTTTTTTTTGGGAGGTGTCGAGATCGGGATTATTTATCTAAAATTACGCCATGAGACCTATCCACAAATTCCTCAACCATTTCATGACAGCTGAGATATTTGCTCATGGCACACGGACAGACAGACGAATACACCTATATCCACAAGTTCCTCAATAATTTCCAGACAGCTGAGATGTTTCTGTCTGTCTGTCAGTCTGAGGAGAGAATTTGCCTCCTTATGTGTGTACCGCTTGTACAACGGACAGTTCTCTGAAGAATTGTTTGACTTGATGCCCACGGGCTACCTTCTACCATCGCAACTCTCGCCATCGACGGGGAGTCCATACTCATATATTGGAACCGAAATGGTTTCTACTGTGCGGTTTCAAAGGAGTTTTCTAGCGCGTAAACTCAGGCTGTGGAATGAGCTCCCCGCCATGGCGCCAGGGTGTAAAGATATTTCTGTATGGTCGGCAACGCACGAGTGATACATACGGTGACCGCTTACCATCAGGCCGGCCGTATGCTTGTTTGACACCTTAGTATTAAATTTAAATAATAATAATAATTTAAAAATTACCCGTAGAATACAGACAGACAGACGGATCGACACGGGCGGATATCTATCCAAAAGTTCCTCAACCAGACAGCTGAGAATTTTTCTCGTGGCAGACAGACAGATAGATGGGCGGCAGTAGGCTTCTTAATAACATGATACACGTGTACATTATTTTACTTGAATACAAAATTATGTGAATGAACAGCTTAAATACAAAATTTAATCCCCCTGTTCACTCATTAATGGATCAAATTCCAACAACACCGATATTCTGTGCGTTAGTTTCCAAATTTTAATTATATTCCAAGCTTATATAATAAATTTAGTATACTTCCATACACAACTTCATCCCTTTTTTACCCCTTCGGGGTCGGAATTATCGATAACGCTGAGGCACATATAAATTAATTTTCAATCATCAACCTAAACACAAAATTTGAAGGTCCTAACTTCCAAACTGATGGACTTTCATACAAACTCGCATCCCCTATTTTACCCCCATAGGGGTGCAATATTGAAAAATCCTTCGTTAGTGGATACCTACACTTTATAATTATAAATTTAATGATGTTTACTATGGAAATGAAAGATTTTCGTATACAACTTAATCCCCCTTTTCCCTCTTCGGGGGTGGAATTATCACAAACGCTGTGACAACTTTACTTTAATTTTCAATCGTAAGCCTAAGCACAAAATTTGAAGATCCTATCCTGGAATTTCCAAAAATCTTCTTTACTGGATACCTACACTGTATAATAATAAATTTAGTGAAGTTTATCGTGAAATTGAAGGCAACTTCATTCCCCTTTTTCCACTTTCGGGGGTGGAATTATCATAAATGCTGAGATAACTTTACATTAATTTTCAATCGTCAGCGTAAATACAAAATTTGAAGATCCTAACTTCAAAACTGACGGACTTGCGTACAAACTTTCATCCCTTATGTTACCCCCTTAGGGGTGGAATTTCCAAAAAAACCTTCCTTAGTGGATGCCTACACCGTATAATAATACATTTAGTGAAGTTTACTTTCAAATTGAAGGACTTGCATACACAACTTCATCCCCCTTTTCCTCCCTTCGGGGGTGGAATTATCACAAATGCTGAGATAACTATACATTAATTTTCAATCGTCAGCCTAAACACAAAATTTAAAGATCCTAACTTCAAAACTGACGGACTTGCATACAAACTTTCATCCCCTATTTTACCCCCTTAGGGGTAGAATTTCCGAAAATCCTTCCTTAGTGGATGCCTCCACTGTATAAGGTACCTGTGTGCAAAATTTCAAATCTCTAGGTCCAGCGGTTTGGGCTGTGCGCTGATATATCAACAATCAGTTTATCATTTTATATATTAAGATTCACTATCTGACCTTCTAAAATTTTTTTTTTACGTCAAAACTACTCGAAATTCTTGTATAATTTACAGTGTCGCTAATTTCGAATACTAATAGGCATATTTTCATGTGGTTTTTACTGTTCGAAAGTCTACACTTTAACTGATGAAGTGCGGAAAAAAATAATTTCTCTGGAACGCGCATTTATAGCTACGATGCGGAAGCTAATCCTATTTCCTAACTAATATTATAAATGCGAAAGTGACTTTGTTACCTACCTCTAGACGCCTTAACGGCACCAATTTGGGCACGCAAGTAGTATGGTATTTAGAGGAACATTTTTATCCTGGGAACGCGAGCAAAACTGCGTGACCAATATATCTCAGACAACTCGTAAACTTATAGATGAAGAAAATCGGAATAACTTACCAGTTACCTATAGGTAAGGAAACATGATTATTATTTTGAGAAACAAAAGAGTTCAATTAAACATCTGAGATCTCGTCAATGAGCTCGGCTAACATGGGCTATCGTGCTCTCTAAGCGCCGGCCGAATATCACGACACATAGCTATTAATAATATCATCCGCAGGGCTTTTGTCGCTAACGTGCCTTTCGTAATAGAAGCAGTCGTTATAGCGCGTGGCGGCTGCAGGAGACCGGATGGTATGTCTTTGATTCAGAGAAGTGTCAGGAAGTCTTTGGTGTGGGATGCCACATGTGTTGATACACTCTGCGCTACCGGCTACTTGAAGAGTTGCAGGGGCAGCTGCGGCCGTTGCAGAAAAATTCAAAATATACGCATGGATTGCATCAAATTAATTTTTATGCCTTAGGCGGGCGAGACCATTGGGCCGTGAGGTCCGAAGCGCATCGAAATTCTCGCACTTTGTCATCAAAATTGATCGACTCCTCTGGAGACCAGCTGGTGGGGTGCTTTTTCTGCCCAATATCAAAATCAAAAAGTATTTATTCAATTTAGGCCCTGATAAGGCACTTATGTAAGTTAACAAAATGACTCTACACCGGTTCCAAATACAACTTGAACTGAGAAGACTTTGCCGCATCAGACAAGACAAGACCCACGCATTAGCTTGGCTATCCAAAGAGGAAACGCTGCCAGCCTGCTGGGAACCTGGCCGTTTATCGGTAGCACTGGCAGACTCGAGGAAATTTTCTATATAAAGATTGTAATTGGTCATTAAGGTAATAATTCTCAATATTCCTTTATACTAAAATTCCTAAAACACACATATTACAGTTTAATAAATAATAAAATGTACCTCGCTATTCACAAGACAGTCTTAAAGACACTGATACATATAATTAGGCACGTACAACTGCCCCCAAGCACAATAACTCGTATACTATTGCCGTATGGACATGACTAATTGAACACAAGTACCTACCTACGCTCAGCACAGATAATGTAACATCACTACTTTTGTTTATCCTCGTTTACCTAATGGGAATATTAATAAATATTCCGAGTCGGACATTTGACATGTTATCAGTAATACAAAAGGTAATTAACATAACAGAATTGAACTTGTTACAATGATTTGAACCGTTATTTTTAAAGAAAATCAAAGCAGATGATATTATTCTGAAAATAAATTATAATAATAGCATTTTATATCGTATTTTTATATTTTCTTAATAATATACTTATGTGAATGATTTGACGGCCCGTTAATTATAAACAAGTTATGGTTTGAGAAACGAGTACGTCTTGTTTTGATTATAGAAATGTATTACATACAATACTTTTGTATGGGTAGTCTACTTTCACCAAATATAATAACTTAATAATTATATATTAATGTTATTAATCCAATCAGCTCTGTAGCTTATCTGATATAAAGTTATTTTAGGTTCTGGAATTATAGAATATAATAGCTTGGATTAAAAGGATGCTTTTAGAAACGGGAAACATTAATCTCACGGGAAAGCGGATTAAAACCACTGGACGGAAGCTAAAAAGATAATATTTATACCGTACTGAATCCCATTCATAACGTTACTTGGCTGGTGTTGTAAATACATCAAAACAATGGCACAGAACCCTAAACACAAGTACCTTAACACAACCGATTTCAAATCAAGTTGTTTGATCTACGTCTTTGTTTTAAAAACTATTATTTGATGCTACAGTAGCAATTCACCTTGAGAAGTATTAAAATTTAATGAGGATGAATTTTACGGCGTAAAAATGATAATTTTGAACAATGTTAAGTGCGGCGCAGGAAGTACACGCGAATTAAGCGGGTGTATGTGCTTTTGTAATTAATACATAGAAAGTGAATGTACTTTCTGAAGCATTGATGAGCAATTTTTTTGGCGGTCAAGTTCGTTTCTTGTTGCGTCAAGTAGATAATAATTTTTAATGTGATGTTGACCAAAGTTTTAATATTCTGTCCACAAATATTAGCTTTTTGAAAAACCATAGGCCTGTGATTTGACTACAATGTCACCATGTTAAGATATAATGTGGCCGAAGGTGGTGGCACACAACTAGCTTCCGAATCTTCCTTTACAAATAACAGTTTTCCTAGATATTTTTTGATCTGATTTTGGAAATCAGGAAGGCTAGCAAATAAAGAAACAGTAGACTCCACTTCATAGCACTTATGCAAAGTAATTAAAGAGTTTGTATGCATGTTAGAACGCGTTAATCAAAGGAACCGAAAAAATCTTGTAAATTAAGGAAGACATCACGGGTTAAACCGCGAGGAACAGCTAGTAGGTATAAGTAAACAATAACAAGTAGAATTATGTAGAACATTGGTTTCCATGGTACAAGCTCAAGTTAGAGAAATTGAGCGAAGAATTTCCCAGGATATTTATGGTAATTTTCCATTGCTAGAGCTTTTTTTTTTATACCACTAAGGTGGCAAACGATGACTAGAGTTGCGATGGTGGAAGGTAGCCGTGGGCATTAAGTAGAACAATTCTTTAGAACACTCTGTTGTACCATCGATAGAACACACATAAGGAGGCAGTCTCTCCTGGGGGGTTCTAAACCTCTTGTGAGCTCGGGATCGTCAACAATTCTGATGGAACGTCGCTGAACCAAGTCTAAAGGCCCAAGCTGTTATCCAGGTGCTCTCGCCCATAGATGACAGCAGAGCTATTCAACTAATTGAAAATAAAGTATAATAATCTATCAAAAATGACTCACAGTTAGGCGGCGTCAATGAGACTCTGTTCTCCTCGGCCCAGCCGACGGGGTGTATGTAGGGCGAGGTGGGGTCGACCCAGAAGTCGTACATCTCGTCCCAGCTGTCGAAGTTGATGAGCATGCGCGAGTCCAGCATATCGGCCACCGTGGCCACGCACACCAGCTCGTTCTTGCGGTCCTCCGCTTCCAGCTTCATGCCGATGCGGAAGCAGCTCGGCTTGAATATCTGTCGGATATATTACTTGTGTTGGCGATGATAGCTCAGTGGTTGTGACGCCGAATGCCGAGACGAGGGCCCCGGGTTTGAATCCTACAATGAGCTTGTGCTTTCGGTAAAGGATAACATAGTGAGGAAAACATAGCACGGTGGTAGGGTACTTTGTAGTACCCACCTGGCTGCCTACCACCCTCAAGTTGAGAATCTGTCGCCAAGCACCTAATGTTTTTTTCGGCAACTGCACTTGAGAGCCAGTTCCTGCTAGGCTTTGGCTTCTAGGCTTAGACCATGGTGAGATTGTGCATGGTTAAACACCTATCATCATCATCATCATCATCAGCCTATAATGTCCAACTGCTGAGCACAGGCCTTCTTTCACAAATGATGGTGAAAGGGAATAGGCAGATTCTCCACCACGCGTGCCCACTGCGGATCCGTGGAGGTAGGCTAGTGGTCAACCTACTGTTGGGAGTTTTCAAGCCGCCTAGAAGGCCTCCAACTAGCTTAACGACTATCACAATTAAGTGATAACCGGGACCAACGGCTTTACGTGCCTTCCGAAGCACGGAAACGCTCGATTTGAAATAACACTAGGCGGTCACCCACCCTGGTTTAAGAACGGCTTATCATGCTACACCACGAGCGCATCTTAGGTGGTGGGTATTTTGAGGATATTGTTTTAATGATTTGCGGTTGAGCATTATCTGTTTTTAACCAAGTTAAATTTTATTAGTAATCTCGCCAATGGTTGATGATATCTTGAATAGAACACGAATTAACCTGTGGGCTCGCTAATTCTTTCATACACACAGCCATATTTAAAATGTGGATAAGTATTATCCGACGTTAGTCAAATTGGGCTTTTGTGTCTTTAGATATAATGCTAGCTATAATAATGAATGTATTACTTACACTGGTAGTGATATGAGGGAACAGGTGCCTCGGCGCCGCGATAGCTCGCATCTGTTTCAAGTACAACGGCCACGAGAAGACAGCGGTGTCGTAGTTGGGCGGGGGCTTCAACGTTCGCCCGTTCTTATCGCACCAGCCCGGCGGGAATATGTCCATGCAGTCCGCGTTCACCCAGTAGTCGAACATGTCCGGGTACCCGTCGAAGTGCAGCCTCATGCGATACGCGTGCACCTCCGCCACCGACACCACGCAGAACAACGACGGATGTTGCGGATCAATAGCCTCTAAACGCATACCCACTTTAAAACCGTTGCGGTTGTATGGAAATGGGTTCTTAAACAGTTTCACAGGCGCTGGCTTCGATTTACATATGTCTAGGTAACGCACCCACGAAAAACCATTTTTTCCACACATCCAAGGATACTTTTCGTTTTCAAACAGATTTTCGCTCAGTTTTAGCAGAGAAGCATCTGCGATCTGATTATCGCCGGGCATCGACTCGTAGTGTTTGAGAGGAACTTTGTCTTCTTTATTCTCTGGTAAAATATCAGAATCTGAGAGTTGTTTCCGCATGAGCAACTTTTTAATTTTATTCCTCTTTTTAATTAACTCCGACTTTTCTCTATCTCTTTTCTTCTGCATCGCTTTCTGTATTTCACTTTGACATGTTGAGCTGCAGAAGTTTGGTGTGATAAACTCTGCAGCCATGCCATGGCATCCGCACCCATCGCACCGGTACAAGTCTTCTGGAGAAGTAGGCTTCTTGTCCCTGTTATTTCTATCTATACGCTGCTTTAAAGGCGTGTGGTATTTTGCATTTGGGTTAACTAATAACTCCTCCTGGTCAGAACCATCTATTAAGTCGATCATACCAAACTCATTGGTTTGAAAGTGCAGAGTGCTGCCCTGCAGCACGGCTATACCATTGTTCCATAGCAACCCTGGAGGGTCTTCCTCCATTTTAGTATCGGCACCTTCTTTTTTAACCCTATTTGAGTCTTTCTTATAATCATCATTTTGATAATACAAGATATCTTGATTACTCTTCTCAGTGTTTGTATTATTTGTGACATCCTTATAGTCATCAGGGTCGGAATCTCCAAGAGTGCCTTTGGTCTCTAAATCTTTATCTAGCTTTTCGTCACAAAACAATGACGGGACCCGATGATCGTCGTTATTGTCAGTATCGTGTTGACCTGACATGGCTTTCTCCAGAACCTGATGTTGAGGTACAGTGAGTTTTGGATGTTTATTAGACATGTTTTCTGTACAAAGTGAAATGCGCCTTTTCATATTAGCATTGACTGTCTTTCTTTCACTATTATCCGAATTGGAACGCCTCAGTATCGCAGGCGCAGCAATAGTGACCGGTCCCATGTCTCTATCCAACATATTTCTATCCAACATATTTCTATTCAACAAACTCTTTCCCTTTTCAGGTATTGCCAAAGTAAAAGATTTCTCTCTTGTTTGTCCTCCCTCATCGTCTGCTATGGACACTGTGTATATATCATCATTCATAGAAGCATTTGTTTCTGGTATTGACAAAGTATACTCTCCCTGCTCACCTGTAGGTTCTGCTCTAGAGCCAGGAATTGATATGGCAAATGACTTTTCATTTTTAGGACTTTGAGGTACAGAATGATGTTCTTTTCCATTTATACTCAATACCTTTGCAAGAGGTTGTAATGGAGGCATTTCAGAAGCCTCCATGGCTCCTGTATCTCTCATGACAGTAATATTACCCTGGGGGTCATTTTGTATCTGTCCATTAGCTATTTGCAGATTTATTATTGGCCCCTTTGATGCCATTGTAGCAGGTAGTGGTAAGATAAATTTAGTATTCTGTATTTTGGGCATGTTCATTGGTGTCAAGAACAGTTTTTGGTTGTTTGAATTCACATTAGGTTGATTGTTGGATATAAGTATTGACTGATTTTCATTTAAATTTTTATTGTTTGATTTCTTGACTGAACTCAAGTATGCTATAGCCTGTTTGGCTGGGGCTCCTGGTGCAATATTGACTGGACCCATCATTTTATCATTTTTCGGCTTTTGAATGACAATGGGCTGTGTTGAATTTACAGGTGCGAGTATTGATTTGTTTTGGCCGGGCATTTTAGGGGCTATGTTGGGTTTGCTGGTAACATTTGATATTAAATGTATGTTTGAATTGCTGGTTACCTGCAATGATTAATATTGAATTTATTAATAACCTCGCTCAACGAGATGAAAGGGTTAAAATAGCAATTATAGTGAATTATGTCTGTGAATGGAAATATTAAACCCAATTTTTCATATAGATAAACAAGTTACATAAATATATTATGAAAATGTGATGGTGCGTCCATGCTTAGCGAACCAAGCACGAGCCGAGGCTCGATCGAGCACGATTCGCGTAGCGTGGACGGGCTCGCGAGCCTCGAACGAGCGGTATTGTCAGTTTTTTCACGTACAAAAGGATTCGCATCGTGCTCGTTGTACGCTCGTTCGTGGCTCGGCTCGTGCTCGGTTCGCCAAGCATGCACGCACCATTAGCTATTTGTAAGACTAACAACTTTTTATAATCATGCAAGGCAAAACCAATAAAGCCAAACAGAATATAAATAATATGTAATAATATTCATTAGTAATAAATAAATAAATTCACGTGGAAAAAAAACATAGTGTCACCAAGTGAAGATTATTCTTCTTTAAATGAAAAAAATATATCTACAATGGAAAATATTTTATCAATATGTATAACTTATAATGAATAATATATTTCAAGTTTTGAAATTAAAAGAGACTGAAAAAAGAAAAAGATACATTTAGGAAAATATAATGTACATGTTAGTAATGTGTTTTCCTTATATATTTTCTTACTATATGGGATGTTAAGTGTTGTGATGCACTTACAGGTCTTCTTACTATGATTTGTGGTGGGTTCCCACTGGTGCTGGCTTGACTGATCACCTCAGTGCTGGTCACTGGCTTCAGTCCGGTCGGAGTCTGAATATAAACCACATGTGGAACTGTCCTAGTGGTCCCTCGCAGTTGAATTGAATTGTTAGATGAATTTGGGATTTGGACAACAGCAGAGTTTGAACCTACGTGAACTTGAGATATAGAAGTAGGATTGCTCATTTTCATTGAATCTGACAATTGAAGCTGAGATGAAGTAGACATTGTCAATTCTGAAGTGCCATCCATATTTGTAGATCTATGATTTGAACCCATGTGGACATGAATTATAGAACTATGCATAGGCTGACCCGTACTTTGTATAAGTGGCATAGAAGGTAAAGTTTGACCTGTCAATTGAATATTTTGACTGGCATTGGGTATCTGTAAAGGGACATTAATTGTTTCACCTGCTGGTAACTGTACTGGAACACTGGTAGTTCCCGTCACTTGTATTGGAAGACTCACCGGGGTAATTTGTAAAGGTAAAGTGTTAGTGGGTCCCGTGAGTTGTACAGGAACATTAATGTTCGAAGTGGAGCCTGGTATCTGGACCGGCACATGTACAGTGGACAACTGAAGAGGATATGGGGAGTTACTAGTGTGAATTTTCACAGGGGCAAGGGAATGGGTAACCAAATTGTGAGTAATGGGCATAGAGCTCTGAGGCGCCTGCACCGAGGACACGATCATGCTGCTCGATATTGGCGCCTGAAACATAATAAACTACGTCAAGAAGGTCAAGACATGAAACAATAAATGATCATACTCATAATTGATATTTTTAACTCACGCGTAATGTATTCAATAGCACATTATGCTGCGAATTGTTGTGCGAGAAATTCGTATTGATGGTGGAGTTCACCGATTTCAATAATCTTTTTTTCAAAATTTCTGTTTTAGGTTCATCAAAGTTTTGAAGTGCATTACACTGCTGTCTCTCCATTTCTCGGTAACGAGAACGTAAGCGAGCTCATTACAGGCATTCGTTTATCTTACACAATCCATTATTGGTGACCTGTAATGCATTTAAAAATAAAATATTGCGAAGTGAAAATCATCCTAACGCAATACTAACTCGTTACGATGTCCAAGAACTAATAAAAGTTTTACATGTGAAATATAGGAACAAGAAACTAGTTTACACATTTTGCGATTGTTTATTAATATGCAGTTTATATTTTAGCTAAGTACATTTTTCTTTCGCGAGTATCGCACTCTATCAATTTGTGCAGAGCTACTTTTACAGATCCACAACCTTCTACAAAAAGTTCACGAAACACTAAATCGGAATCATATTACTTACACTTTACTTCTTCAATAATGAGCAGAATTCCACCAGTATCATTATAACTATTACAACATTGTTATCGTGAAGAAAACCATTAAAGAAAAATAAAATTTATTCATTACAGCGACGATATTTACCTGCCTAGCACAACTGGTAATAATTCTGACAACATTGCCAAAATGTTATAAAGTTCATTACGTTGGTACTGACAAAATGTTCAGCCAATCGTCATTGAGTATTTATGTGACGAAGCTTTCGCGCCCGAATCCTGATTATTCAGCTAAAAAAAACAACAGATACCTACCTACTTACTAGCACGTACTAGTTTTGGTATTAGGTGACGGTAAATAGTTCTGATGGTTTTCTGGAAATTCTGTAACTTCAATAAAATTTTAATTTTTGTAAAATATTATTTAAGTTTGCTTGTATTTTGTTAATATGTGATATATAATTCTGTTCTCTTTTTAGAAAATAAATATTTTTCACTACAAATTACGAAAACAAAGCCCATTTTATATTCGTAATGAAAAGAAAAGAACTAAGTCGTGTAAAAACTTTTTATTTATATAGAAATTTAAAAAAAAAATGTAGATTTTTAAGAACGAAAATATCTTGAATTCGAATAAAATATACGCACTGAGAACATAGAACTTCCTTCTTTTTTGAAGTCGGGTAAAAAATTAACAAGTCAGTCGAGAGGCCGCTTTAGACGGAACCGGAAACGTATATTTCCACATGTTTCCCGCTACAAGTACATGATATTTATGGTATCAAATTACAATTGACAAATAATATAAAATAAAAATTAACGGCAGCTTAGCATAAAAAACTCCTTACAATTAGAAAAATGAAACAGTCTTTAAAATCATGTAAGTATGGTAGAAAGGAACGCTATACGTTACTCTCTACTAAAGAAATCTATGCGCTCTACACACGGTAGTAGTAGAGTCTGGTAGAGTCGTTGAAGATAAGCAAGAAACCGGCAGAAGTTTTATTTTTACTCCGTGTTTTTACCGTTTTTACTATCTATTTTATTTTAATTTTACCTAACCGTAAACATTTTTTCTTTTGTTCTCCCTGTAGAACCTATAGAGGTTTGTCTTAAGCACGGTCTTAAGCTTAAGGTGGATTCTCATGATATAATAGAGCGACTGTACGGGCAAAATGCTTTGAAACCACCATGAAACCACAAACATATTTCTTTATTTGTCTGTGCTTGAAACGAAGTGCACGAACATAGTTTGAACGAATAAAATACATATAACGAATGCCAGTTTCTGGTTTTTCATCGATAAGTACTTTTACTGAGAACAAATGGCAAGGAATCCATATCGACATTTTGTCTGAATGTAAATCAACGATATATCTGTGAATGCATCTATATGGAAACTGCTCACTCTCTGCACAAGGCATCGAGGAATAATCCCTTAGAGTAGTAATACCGAGCAATCCGATTCCGGAACTAGTCAGTGATTTGTCACTGATTTTGAACAGTAAGGATCAATTACTGCATCGTGTGTTCTTGACTTGGCCAATCAGAGCGCACGAGTCCTTGTCTAAGCCAATCAGAACGCATTGTCGATGGTGGAAAATTGGCGGAATAGATTGCAAGCAAAATCGACGTCATTACGCTTCTTTGGATTAATTGTTCGATGGCACAAGGTAACGCTGTAAACGCTATATTTCTATAATATTCTAACTCTATGAAAAAAAATATGTATCAGTTAATGTCTCTCGACTTGCTTTGCTCCTCGCTCCTCAGTTAGAAATAACTGTAGTCTGTAGTATGTACAACAACTTAATTTTTTATTTCATTCTGATGTGTTTTATGACTCTTATTCACGATCCTTGTATGCATACTATATCTATGCACTAAGTCCGATGCAAAACGATAGAGAATAGTCTCAACGTACGTCGATATAATTATTATTAATAGGTTAGCGGCCTGAAAAAATCTATTAAGTCCGTCATTTACATTACAGATATCAAAAAAATATTAGACACGTATTTTTTCTCTCGTCATTCAAACAAAAAATTACGAAGATATGGTTTGTTGAAATTCCGCGTGACGTCACGCGATGGTACACTCTTCAAAAACAAGTGACGTCAAGAGCCTCCACTCCCGAACTTTGATGCGCTCTATCTTTGATAAACTATGGGACCAACGCTATTCGACATCGCATTTTTTTTACAGCTTTTCATACATTTTTGCTTTTATCTAAACCTACCTTTAGTATGAAAAGCTGTGATATTTTTTTTCGATTTCGCCCATACTAAAAATTGATCGTATTTATGAGTACTTTACGTGGTTTTCACGCTATAATGGAAGTCGACTCTGGCAGAAATAAGTCCTAATTTGCATATGGTTGCCAACTTAAAAATAAGAAGGAGAAGGGAGTTTTTGGCGGGAACTTGCAGAGTGATGTTAGCGTTTTAATTTTGATTTTCATTTTGTGTATTTTGAGTTTTATTGTGTATTTTTGGTGGCATTTTACCCAATAAAGATCATCTATGTGCACCGGTGAAGTGAAATGAAATGAATTATGTGTATCGCACAGGTGTATCGTGACTTTTCAAGTGTCTCAAAAAGTCCGTGAAGAGTTTTTGTACAATGACCACCATTGTAGTAAAACATGACTTATGGACGATGACTGTCTGAGGACTATAATGTGGAGGACTAAAATGATTTATTGTGACTGGAAACTATAATATAACTCGACACTGGCAGAAAGTAGCCCTAATTTGGGCTTGGTTGCCAAACTTTAAAAAGAAGAAGAAGAATATGACTTTTTGGCGGGAACTTGCAGAGTGACGTAGCATTTTCATTTTTATTTTCATAAATTTGTGTATTTTGAGTTTTATTGTGTATTATTGGTGGTATTTTACCCAATAAAGATCATCCATGTGCTCCAGTGAAGTGAAATGAAATGAATTATGTGTATCGTTACTTTTCAAGTTGTCTCAAAATGTCCGTGAAGAGTTTTAGTACAATGACCACCATTGTAGTAAAACATGACTTTTATGGACGGTGACTGACTGAGGACGATAATGTGAAGTGATTTATTGTGACTGGATACTATAATATAACTCGACACTGGCAGAAATGAGCCCTAATTTGGGCTTGGTTACCAAAATTAAAAATAAGAAGAAGAAGAAGAAGAATATAGCTGTACTGTATTGTACCCGTAGATAGAGGATTAGCGCTCACGGTGATATATTTCACGATTATAATAAAGATCATCCATGTGCACCAGTGAAGTGAAATGAAATGAATTATGTGTATCGTGACTTTTCAAGTTGTCTCAAAATGTCCGTGAAGAGTTTTATTACAATGACCACCATTGTAGTAAAACATGACTTTTATGGACGGTGACTGACTGAGGACGATAATGTGAAGTGATTTATTGTGACTGGAAACTATAATATAACTCGACACTGGCAGAAATGAGCCCTAATTTGGGCTTGGTTGCCAAAATTAAAAATAAGAAGAAGAAGAAGAAATCGATTAGTTACAGCGATTACAGCTTCAATTCGGAATGCAGCCCAAATGTGACCTAGGCTACATTCCGAATTCAATAATATCGCTCACAGTGCTCACAGCAATAATTTGCGTACCGAGTCACGTTAATGACAGCTGAGAACTGTCAACAATTCGGAACGCCTGTTATCGCGATTACAGTATTCAAAACAGAACATTTGAGAATTTAATTAAAATCTGAATTAACAATGCGCTAGGACACCTTATATCTTTTATAATTTGACTCGCAAAAAGGAATATACGCGTTTTTTATTATTTTTCTCTCATAAAATCATATGAAGTATGTTTGCCAAATAGAAAACTAAGAATCTTATTAGACTTTTTGCCGAAAACACAATAACTAACCGTCACTTTTGACAGCGCTCACGGTGATATCAGTTTAGGGCATGGTCGGTGTGAGCGCAATATGGCGGATATCATGACGTCATCTATAACGTTTCACGGGACATCGTTATCTGTCATTATTCAATTCGGTACGGGTTTTAAGCACGCTGAAATCGATTACAGCTTTAATTCGGAATGCAGCCCTAAAGTGTCAAGACCATAGACAATCAAATCATAATACCAACACGTATACATACAACAACAACATATAAAAACTTTATAAATATTGAATCATTGCTTGCTACCTACTGATAAAATTAGACATCATTTCTCTTCTAATCGTGTTTCTTCAGCTTTCATTTAGATGAAGTGTTAATCAGAAATTCTAAAACGTATTATTTTCTTCTGATATAGGTATGTTGTGTGTGCTATCGAATACTATTACAAACAATTCAAGCTTGTTGTGAGCTTTGATAAATGACATATATATTTTCTAAGCTTGTGAGTATTGTAAATATTACATATAAACTGCGAAACCAACTATAGTAACGCGACAAGTCGCTAATATTGACGAGTAGAAGATCGGCTATAATATATTTGTTTAAATTGAAATATCTTAATCCAGAATGGTTGTGCGTAAATTTTAAATGCATTTATTATATGCCACATTACATTAAAATCCGCAGGTACTTGTTTTACCGATGTTTGTGTTTATAAAAGGTATTACTGATAAGTTCTAACAGACATCAAGTACCTACCTGTTGACTGTATCTACTTAAAATCAAGGCTTAAAATTATGTTAAAAGACCCAGATAACAGAAATAGTCTCTATTTTGAAGACATAATAAATGATCTTACTATTAAGCAGCCTTGAAAGTGAATAATTAATAACAACTCATAATTTATGGTCCTTTGTTTTAATTATAAATATAATTTACAACTATATTTTCACTCATGATTGTACTACTGAATAAACCAAAACATCAACCCCCTTTCTCATTAAACATTATTTAACTAATATACTGTTTAAAGGGTCACGTAAATAAAGTCACTATAGGTGCATTCGAATTGGAGTGATGAAGTTTCAAAATGGGCATTTTTGTTTATGCGTTCAAATTGGAAAATTTCAACAATTTTGCAACTTTAGCCACTAACGATATTTCCCAAATTGAACGATTAGATACAAAAATGTCATTTTCTTGCTCATCGCCTGCTTGTCACTTGTCTCAACCTACCTTTTTCCTTCAGTTAATCTTTAAACAAATTTAATCTGAAAAATTATTCTCTTGCCTGTTAGTATTTCCAACAAATTTTACAATAAAAATTTAGAATTTTCACATCCCGTTTGAATTTTCCAAAACTTATCTGTCAGATACAAAGTTGTCAAAATATGATCACAAACAACCCTGCCTCCGAGGTGGGTCAAAATTTGCAGTTTTTAACTGTTTCCAAGTAAACAAACAGTGAACGAAAACAGTTCAAAACAGCAATTTCGCCCACAACTTTCCAAATCGTTTGTTTTTGGCATTTTTGACTGTTATTTTTGTTACCATACCCCAATTCGAAGTCATTATTTGTGACATTATTTACATGATCCTTTAATCAATATATTAGTGAAATAGCGCTTTATGAGTAAGGGGGCAAGTCTAGATTCAAGATTGCATCAATTGAATTGAAATTCTTTAAATAAGTTTATAATCATAGGGATATAATATTCATAGAGTGATAGAGTAAAGAACATTACCTTGTGTAAAGAATGAGCAGTTTGCATTGTGGAATTAATCTTCATATACTTGAGGCCAAATAATACATTCCTTGTATTACATACCTTTTAAAATATTAAAAGCTGATTATTAACTAATAAATACGCACTTAAACCCATATATGGTTCACACAGTTGAAGCATTGGCAGCAGTTTTGGATGCGCGGGTTAGAAGATGAGCAGCCAGCATCAGTACATATCTGTGAACAGCACACCAAGTACACGGGCCGGAGACATTGAACACATCAGTATGTACCTATATTCAAATTATTATTTTGAGATTTGTATAAAAAGTCACAAGCATTTTATTTGCCATATTTTTAGCTTAGAAGCGCTAGTGGTGTAGCATGTTAAGCCATTCTTAATTGATCGACAAGTTAAGCTACCACTGGTCGGTACCTGGGTGGGTGACCGCCTAGTGGTATTTCAAATTGAGGGTTTCTGGGCTTCGGAAGGCATGTAAAGCCGTTGGTCCGGGTTATCACTTAATTGTGTTAGTCGTTAAGCCAGTTGTAGGCCTTCTAGGCAGCTTGAAAACTCCAACAGTAGGTTGACCACTAGCCTACCTCCACCGATCTGCAGTGGGCACACATGGTGGAGTATCTGCCCATTCCCTTTCACCCTGATTTGATAAAGGTGGCCTGTGCTTAGTAGTGGGACCTTATAGGCTGATGATGATGATGATGATTTTTAGCTTGAGGCAGAGCTCAAGCAATAGTATAAAAGTAGAATTTATGTAAAACATGAGAAATATATTACGAAAACATAGTGTATATTTAATATTTTAATATAATTTCTCCCCTTATTTCTTAATAGGCCACCTGTCGGAACACATAGGATCACTCTGCCTATCCTCTGAGTATTCAGATGTGACCCTCATAGTGGAGGGGCAGCGTATACCTGCCCACAAGGTGATACTTGCTGCCAGCAGTGACTACTTCAGGGCGTTGCTTTATGGCGGGATGAGGGAGGCAAATCAAGTAATGTATCAGGGGGGCTAAAAAGGAAGCTAAAGCAATATTGCTACGGAATTCATTTTTTCGAATTCTCGGCAGATCCTACGTAATTCCAATATTAATTATTATTAAGAGGAGGTTCTCAATTCGGCTGTATTTATTTAATATTTTTTTATGTTTACCTCATAACTCCATCATTTATTAACCGATTTGGAAAATTCTTTTTTTGTCTGGAAGGGTACACTTCCCGTTTGGTCCCATTGTCATCAGATCAGGATTTGATTACTGTTTAGTGTAGTTAGAAGTTGGTTTAAGTTTTCTGTAAAACAGTCCAATTAATAGGGGGCCTGTTGTCAAATCACATTGCAAGAAATAATCAATGGAATTGTATCATTATTTAATTCTATGTTATTATTCTAGTCTGAAGTGGAGTTGCAAGCACCCCTACATGCTTTCAAAGCCCTCCTGCGCTATGTATATTCAGGTAATTATAATTAAATAGCTGCCCTCTGCAGAATCAGAGGCTAAGTCATAAAAAGGTAACAAATAGACAGACACAGTTACTATCGCTTTTATAATATTAGTGTGATAAATTGATCCTCAGTATTATTGTTTTTTTAAACATCTACTGGCTGGCCTTAACAATAGTACATTATGTTACATGTGTGCAAAGTTGGTCATTACATGAGGCGGTATTAAGGCGATAAAAGGGAGCCGAGAGTGTAATGATCAATGCACATGCGTGTCATACGACGTTTTTCAACACACTTGCGAGGAAAAAAATCAGACTTGTATTTTTTTAAGTAGATTTTTTGATAATCATCAACCACATAATGAGAATGTTAGCAAATATGCACGCAGTTTTTTTTTTAACAGCAATGCTCTGTCTTTCTGTTTTACCCGTTTATATTAAGAATGCTTTGTCTACACACATATCACTTGCAGTGAGGTATAAACTTGAAATAATTGGAATTATAACTATCATAAAACTGTGTGGTAATAGTCCAGTCAAAGTGCAAAAATTCGCATAGAGCTGAAAATTGGTACGAATGTTCGGAACACCATTATGATGGTGAAAATGGTGCAATAAATGTCACTGTATGAGCAACTGGATGAGTTAACATTGGCTGTTTTCAAATCAAACTTACAAAAAATGTGTGTGAGCCATAATAATTCTCCAAGCATGCAGCTACTAACATAAAATCTTGGTACTTTCTTAGTTTACCACAAAATATACATAAGCTACTTCATCTATGAGTAAATAGAGTCTATGTTGTAATGTCTATACAGGTCACATGGGTCTCTCACTGCTGAGAGAGGACACAGTGCTGGACATGCTGGGCCTGGCCCACCAGTTCAACTTCCAGGAACTGGAGGCCGCGATATCAGACTACCTTCGGCAGGTTCTCGCGCTGAGGAACGTCTGCGCTGTGCTGGACGCTGCAAGGTGTCTATATACTTTTGTTTTATTTTTTGTATCTAACTCTGATGAAATACTGCAGATTTTGGGAAGGTTTCATGGACTTGATATCCCTAAATCATAATCATATCAGTCTTTGTCTGCCAGGTATTAGCCAGTTCTCGCTTTCCAGCCCTTTGCCGGTTCCTCCTAAACTTAGAGGATCTTGCACATGCTGTCGTTGGGATACCAACCCAAAATTCTACATTTCAAAAATCTATGCTCAAAATATGGCTGAACACCTCAAATTGAAATAAATTTCGCATACATTGCATCTCTCCTCCTTGAAAATAAATCCTAGATACGCCAACGGCTGTCAGACTATAAATAGTAAGATTAACATGTACTTTGTTCGCAGGTTGTATGGCTTAAACGCGTTAATGGATTACTGCTACAACTTTTTGGATAAAAATGCCATTGATGTGCTACAGCATGACTCCTTTCTACAACTCTCTGTAGTAAGTATTTGTATTAAACTAGCTGTTGGCTCTGCGGTTTTACCCGCGATTCCCTATTGTTCTCTCTTTAAGGATACTGGGCAATCCAATTTCTAAACTAATAAGTGATAAATAACAGTATCGAACAATTAAATGTTTAGTGTGTCCTTAGCCAATCAGGGCATTGTCGCTGTTGGGAAAGTGTTGAAATATAACATAATAGTACATTATGATACATGTGTGCAAAGTTGGTTATTAACACTCGACGCTGTATTAAGTGAGCCGAGAGTGTAATAATCAATGCACGCGCGTGTCATACGACTTTTTTCAACACACTTGCATGGAAAAAAACAGACTTGTATTTTTGTAAGTATATTTTTTTTATAATAATTAACCACACAATGAGAACGTTAACAAATATGCCGCGCAAGTTTCTTTTTTTGACAGCTTTCAACTGTCAAACTATGTTACCCATTTAAATTAAGAATGCTTGGTCTACGCACATATCACTTGCAGTGAGGTACAAACTTATCATAATCGGGATTATACCTATTATAAAACTGTGCGGTAATATAAAGTAAAAAGCACTAGTGCGTAATAAGCTGCATTAAGATACTAAAAACGGTGCAATAAATGTCACTTTACGAGCGAATGTGTTGAAAAAATAAATTACGTTATTGTACTTCTTTTTTGGCTCAAAACTATGAACCTTTTTTTAATATATTACCTTATAGTAGTAAGCATTATGTCGTTTGTGTGTAGGAAGCATTGCAAGGTCTTCTCGAGCGTGACTCATTCTTCGCGCCTGAAGTGGACATCTTCAAGGCGGTGTGCAACTGGTTCAATGCCAACCAGATATGGGTCAAGTCCGAGGGTGGCCAGGCGCAGGTGGTAAGTATTTTTGTGACAAACTATATTCAACTTTGTGGTCCTACATTTCAGAAGCGTTTCCAAGCTAGCATATAAGCTTGGAATAATGTGACTTGACACAAATATTTTCATGTTAGCGATATGAAGGAATGGTTTAAAAAAACTGTAAGATAGTCACATAGTCTAAAAAGTTCCTAACATAATTAATACAACCGATATACCAAGAGCATCAAAGTAGATAGGTGAATCTACCACAATATCTTTTATGCTCTGAAGTCGATGTTGAAGCAGTTTGACAGTAATTCTTCTCTGCGCACGCACCATTAATCATTTATGATATAATCTTTGAATTCGAGAATTTATAACCATGCGAGTTTCTTGCCGGATTCTTCTAAGTACAGTCGAGGTCAAAAATATGTTTACATTTGAAGTTACAAAAACGACACGTTACGTTCACGACACGCCTTATCAGTTGGGTACTAATGTAACTTGAGTAGCTTTGACCTTCATAAGTGCCCTACTAGTTCCTAAATTGAATAAAAGATTTTGACTTTGATCCATTTGTTACCAGGAAAAGATCCTGAAATCCGTCCGGCTGACCCTGATGAGCCTGGAGGAGCTGCTGACGGTGGTGCGGCCATTCTCATTGGTGACACCCGACATGTTGCTCGACGCCATCCAGGAGAAGACGCAGACCAAGAGCACAGAGCTCCGGCATCGCGGCTTGCTGTGTGAGCACACCATACAATACTAAACAACATACAAACTGGCATATCACTACATACTATATAATTGGACTATTTTACAAAAAACTTAAACCGACTTCAAAGTACACTAAGAAGTAATCAAATCCGAGCTGATGACAATGGGACCAAAGGGGAAGTGTACCCTTCCAGACAAAAAAAGAATTTTCCAAATCGGTTAATAAATGACGGAGTTATGAGGTAACAAACATAAAATAAAATACAACCGAATTGAGAACCTCCTCCTTTTTTTAAGTCGGTTAAAAATTAAGTCTCTTTCCGCGTCTGTCTGTCTGTTTTTCCGCTAACTCGTAAACCACGCAACGGATTTTGATGCGGTTTTCACTATCAGTTAGATAATTTTCTCAGGAAGGTTTACATGTATAATACATCCATGTTATATATACAGAACATATAAAAACAGTCAATGTTTCTTAAACACATAGAATTCGTTGCGCTTTCTTTGCTAACGCTGACTAAACTATACGAGATATATCAAAATGATGTGCTACGGAATTGTGTATCTTAAAAATATCTACAAAAAAGTTCGCGAAGGTATATCTATATCCGATGGATAACCCACAGTAACCATTTTTATGCGATTGAGATAAAAAAAAGTGGGTTATACTTTCAAAGTAATTTTGACCCATATAATATTAATCCTTATCCAATTACATAAGTTAGTTACGACGGGCATTTAATGTAGATAAAGTTTGCTCTTTACAGAAATTCATTATCATCTATATTTTATAAGATTACAGATTTAAAATTAACAAGAAACCGTATTCGCGATACCGTGAACGGGCGGGCCAAGACGGGCTCGACACAACGGGCGGGTCACTAGTACAGTCGAGGACATAAATATGTATACAATTAGTAAAATTCAACAACGGTTTCCTCTTAAACTACTGATTGAAATTATGAGATATTATAAAGGCAGAATCTTCTAACATATACTATTATGTAATAGTTTAACACTTAAACGTTAAACATGCGAGAAAATCGCTTTTGAATTTCAAAAAGTGTATACATATTTATGTCCTCGACTGTACATCATATAGGTATTTGATTGTTGTGTCGTGCAGTGCCAGAAGAGAACGTGGCGACAGTGAAGCGAGGCGCGCGAGTGATCAGCGGCGACATGCGGTCGGCGCTGCTCGACGGCGACACGGAGACCTACGACATGGAGCGAGGCTACACCCGCCACACCATCACCGACTCCGCCGACAACCCCGGCATCCTCGTCAGGTTGCACACCACCACCATCATCAACCACCTGCGGCTGCTGCTCTGGGACCGCGACAACAGGTACACTACACTGCCATTGTATACATATATCTGACGAGACTATATACAGGCTGTAACGGAAAGTGAATATACATTACAGTAATCCACTTTTTTGGTACAGTATGAGACACGAATGGTGAGTACAGGTTGGCAGTAGTGGGGGCAAGCTCGCGCATGTATCATCATCAGCCTATAATGTCCCACTGCTGAGCACAGGCCTTTTTTCACAAATGAGGGTGAAAGGGAATGGGCAGATACTCCACCACGCCTGCCCACTGCGGATTGGTGGAGGTAGGCTAGTGGTCAAGTTGGAATTTTTCAAGCCGCCTAGTAGGCATCCAACTAGCTTAACGACTATCACAATCAAGTGATAACCGGGACCAACGGCTTTACGTACCTTCCGACGCACGGAAACGCTCGATATGAAATACCACTAGACGGTCACCCATCCAGGTACCGACCACGACAAACGTAGCTTAACTTTGCCGATCGATTAAGAACGGCTAATCATGCTACACCACGAGCGCTTCAATACGCGCATGTATACTTTTGACCAAATCACAGTAGCCAAATGACACGCAAGAATCCAATAGACGACGAGCATCGACTGACGAACCAATCGTGTGCAGCTCGGCGCTCCCCCCGCCTTCATTCCGCCAAACAGACCGAAAAATTAACTACTGGCGCAGGTGTGAATCTGTGCCCACCACTCGTGCCCCTTACTAGGCGCACAGATCGCGGAAGATATAATTTTATATTAATATTAGCAAGGTACAGTCGAGGACATAAATATGTATACAATTAGTAAAATTCAACAACGGTTTCCTCTTAAACTATTGATTGAAATTATGAGATATCATAAAGACAGAATCTTCTAACATATACTATTATGATTTGTGTAATAGCTTAACACTTAAATGTTAAACATGCGAGAAAATCGCTTTTGAATTTCAAAAAGTGTATACATATTTATGTCCTCGACTGTACGCAAAATGATAATGACCCTCATTGACCGGTACAATGTTGGTTATGATTTTAATTCAATAAACTTGAATTCAAAACTTTGGTTTGAATTTTTGAGTAATTTATCACCTGTTGTAGTCTTCACCCCCTTCGGATGTATATACCCTTTCCGTTACACCTTATATACGCTCCCATAAGAGAAAATGCGTGAAAGTTATTTTAAATGTCCATAGATATTGTTCAGCCATTAGATATTGTTGACGGGCCAGCTGGCGCGGTTGGTTAAGACTCTGGTCAAGAATCCACCTATCGCGACGCTGGTCGTGGGTTCGATTCCCACACAGGACATGCATTTGTGTGCATGAACATGTCTGTATGTCCTGAGTCTGGGTGTAATTATGTATATTAAGTATGTATTTACAAACAAAAAGTAGTATATGTCTTATATCAGTTATCTGGTTTCCATAGTACAAGCTCTGCTTAGTTTGGGATCAGTTGACCGTGTGTGAGGAATGTCCCAGGATATTTATTTATTTATTTTATTAGCTTTCTGACAAAAAACAAATATGTTAATTCAATTTAAGCTAAGAAGTAATAAACTTGCAGATCGTACGCATACTACATAGAAGTATCAGTGGACCAGAAGGACTGGGTGCGCGTGATCGACCACAGCGCGTACTTCTGCCGCTCCTGGCAGAACCTGTACTTCGAGCCGCGCGTGGTCCAGTACATCAAGCTGGTGGGCACCAGCAACACTGTCAACAAGGTCAGCGTCATACCACCGACAAGGGAAGAAACAAGAGCCGAGATCATGGTATAATTTGGTGCAGTTGTAACTATGATTTGAACAGGGGGGTCTAATTTTGATGGAATTACGTTTTGAAAACGAATTATTGTCAGGATGATAATGATAGGTCTGCAGTGCTCTGTATTTTTCTGTAAAAAATATGACGGTGATGGAACACTAACAATGGGTGCTTAAAATTTTGGGGAGTTCAAATGAGAGCATTATGCCTGGTTTTTGAGCGAAAGTGAGTCTACAGTATACAGCGTCAGTTTTCAACCTCTATTCATATTTTCAGGGGTTATTGTACTTATCATTATGAACAACTTTTACTATGGGACCAACAATGTAATATCGAAAATAATTTTTTTAAATACATATTAATCGTACAGCATTGAAAATCTTGTTTTTTTTTTTAGATTTCAGACTATGGGCCAACACTGTAATATCGAAAAAAAATTAATTTTTCTCATACATTTTAATTGTGCAGCGTTGGAACTTTTGTATGAAAAGCTTGATATTTACCCTTGAAAATTTGGCTTGAGATTGAAAAATAACCCTGTGTGTTAAATTTTTTTTTGTTTAAACTATTGAACAGATTTGTATGATAAAATTGGTAGAGGGGTAGTGCAGCGGACAGCTAGTAAGTAGAAGATAATGTAATGAGTGTAATATATATTGTTCGTCAGGTGTTCCACGCGGTGGCGCTGGAGGCGATGCACACGGCGCGGGTGCCGCCGCTCAGCAACGGGCTCGTCAAGCCCACACACAACGTCGCCACCGTCGAACTATCTGCTGTTGTCTTTGAAGGGATAAGGTACTCATTATGTACTTTGTTTCATGTCACCGACATGCTCCCTATAAGAAACCGCTGTCGCTTAGAGAATTCAAATTCAAAAAACATTCAATTTAGGCTCTGATAAGGCACTTATGAGGCCATGGTTGAGCGTATTAACTTGAACCTGCAAGCAGTCTCCGATTGGGGTAAAGATAAAATAAATTTTGGTAGTTCTATTGAGTCAATAAAACTACCAAAACTGCGATTTCATCAGGGTCGGCAGCGCACGAGTGATACCCCTGGTGTTGCAAGCGTCCATAGGCTACGGTAACCGCTTACCATCAGGCGGGCCGTATGCTTGCTTGCCAACTTAGTGGTAAAAAAAACCTTATATCTAAGGTAGGCTCATAGGGGAGGGGGGAACGCGTGAGCGATGCTTCTTGTGTTGCAAGCGTACATATGGCTACGGTAACCGCTTACCATCAGGTGGGCGGTATGCTTGTTTACCGACTAAGTTGTATAAAAAAAAAAGGTCTAATTTTGTAAGGACAATAAAATGTTGATAAGTAGGTATGTTGTGTTATTACAGTCGTTCCCGCAACGCCCTCCTGAACGGCGACACGGAGCACTACGACTGGGACCAGGGCTACACGTGCCACCAGCTGGGCTCGGGCGCCATCGTGGTGCACCTGGCGCAGCCCTACCTGCTCTCCTCCATGCGCCTGCTGCTCTGGGACTGCGACTACCGCCACTACTCCTACTACGTCGAGACCAGCCTCAACCACTGGGACTGGGAGATGGCTTGTGACCGCACTAGGGACGCTTGCAGGTCACATATACTCTATAAATACCCTATCTTACTCTCATTTACAATGGGGTTTTTACACGCTTTTATTAGCTTCACCTGTATTTATGAAATGGAATCTTCAAACGTTATTTTCATCGACTTGAAAGAGTCAGATTAAACAGAAATTTTACACACTTATCAGGGACCGATTAGGTACAATAAAATATTTTGGTACCATCGTTAATACTTTTTAGTACAGGGATTTTTAAAGCGCGTTTTGAAGCCAGCCTGCGCATGCGCGTAATCAATCACCG
This sequence comes from Achlya flavicornis, assembly GCA_947623365.1. Taxonomy (NCBI): domain Eukaryota; kingdom Metazoa; phylum Arthropoda; class Insecta; order Lepidoptera; family Drepanidae; genus Achlya; species Achlya flavicornis. Next base: position 863,193 of record OX392472.1, read on the forward strand.
AGTTTCACGCCTTTGGGTGAATGGTATAGGAATGTGTTCAGCGAAGACACAATTTAAACAAACAAGCATACGGCTCGCCTGATGGTAAGCAGTTACCGTAGCCTATGGACGCTTGCAACACCGGGGGTATCACTCGCGCGTTGCCGACCCTGTAGAAAACTCTTCACACCCTTTTTGAAGAACCCCATGCTGTACTCCATTGGGAAAACCACGGCGGGGAGCTCATTCTACAGCCCAAGCGTCCGCGGAAGAAAACTCCTTTTAACCCGCACATTTCGAAACAGTTCTGGTTTCAATGTGTGTGGATGGATTCCCCGTCGATGGCGAGAGTTGAATTGAACTTATTTTACTAATCACATACTAAATATTAATAATCTTTAAAAGTAAAAAATCTTTATTGCTTGATAGGGATTACCTTATGGTACGAGAGCTACCAACGTTTTCGAGAAAGAACTTTAGTATGGCTGATTTTTTTATATTTACTTGCTCATTGAAGCCTGATTGAGATGCACCAAGTCTGGCAGCCGGAAGTGGTTGCGTTTCCTTCTGCGCATCCTGTTTGTGCTGGTGAAAATTTCGGAGTTTGAAACATTTTTTAATTTTTTTTCATCAATTTCTCCGTCCTTTTTTTTAACAATTTTTTTACCAAATTAAGTTTAAATTGACAGAGTGTTACTTTACGTATTACAACTACGTATGCTATATTAGTAGTGAAAAAAAAATTAAAAACATAAGTTATACTGTTTCATTATGAATTTATTATTAAAATTATAATAAGACTGTCTAGAAAACTGTTGACTACCCCTGAGGCGTCACTTGGTTGTCACTAATGACAGTGAAATTTCTTTGTTTCAATTGTTTAGACACCAGAAATGAACTATGCTAACTTGGAATTTTGGAAATTTGCGTTTTTAATGCCAAATTGTTTATCTTAAGGATCTAAAAATGTTATCAAATTACAACAGAAATAATTAAAGCAGTTCCAAGAAATGGCGCAGCACTAAGTAAATTTACTTTTTGCGCTCGCCCGCTATATTTCGCTAACTGGGTAGAAAAGCGTGTATTTAGGGCCTTGCAATTATAATCTTTTCCTTTTCCCATTTCTTGGATGCCAGGTGGTGACCATTCTACTCCACTTGTCTTTTCCTCTCAGTGTGTGGCCTGTCCATCTCCACTTTAATATTTTTTTTTTTTTTTTTGGGAAATGGGAAAATGAAAAGAGGAAGGCAGAACAAACGATGGAAAGATGACATAGAAATAACGGGAGGAAGGGTTTGGACGAGGATTGCTAAGGATAGGGCAATATGGAAGGAGTTGGAGGAGGCCTATGCCAAAGGGCACACAGACAAAGATTGCCGGTGTCTAAGAGATAGGAAATATGATTAAATAAAACATAATTGAAAGGCATATTGAATAATTTAAGTAATTAATTAATAATGTATAAATGTAATAATTGTATTGTAATTTTATTAATTTCTGATGTAAGGACACCACTATAATATGTAAATTTTTTATCTTGTCTGAATAAAGGGCTTTATTATTATTATTATTATTAATTATAATCTTAAGGCGCCGATACTGCCACAGAGAGAGTTCTAGAGTTCTGAGTTCTGAGTTCTGAGTTCCGCGTTCACTACTGTACACACAGCGAGCGAGCATTCTAGAGTCCTAAAGGAAAATGGGCAAATTTGTGTGGAGCTTACCCCATTGGCGGCCAGCAATAATAATAATACAAATAAAAATAACACTGCTTAGTTTGGGATCAGATGACCGTGTGTGAGGAATGTCCCAGGATATTTATTATTTAATTATATACAAACAGCAAGCAAAAGTTTGTTTACATTCTTTATCTCGTCTCATTAGGTAATAACTCCGCAATTACCCATTTCAAAACAAGCTTAGATTCATTACATATAATTTAAATTCTGATCTCTTTCACAATAATAGTGTGGCACAAACTACAAAGTAGACTCAAATTAAGTAGACCAGTACGTGGATTACGTAACTTTATTGCAATGAAATTCAGATTGAAATAACCTCTGAATTTCAAAGAAATATTACAAAATCGGAAATGGTTCCTTTTCTAATGAGCCACTGTTTGTATTTGCAATTATCAGAACGTAAACAAGTTATCAGAAAAACGCTATATTGCACCGATTTCAATTCAAAAATGATTGAAATTTAGTTACGTAATCGCCCCGCAGCTCCCACAAGCAGCACAAGTTCACGTGTGACGCGCGTGGTAACCATCGCCCTCCTCGCCATATTGGTACTTATTGTGGGAGAAAATTTAGTAGGTTTATATTATTATTATTATTATTGGTGGGAGGATATTACCCGGGATTATTGCTTCATGATATTACCTAACATAAAATATATCAATATGTAGCGTCATCTATCAGCCAGTGGCGCCACAAAAACCTGCATCACGCTTACGAAGTTTTCTCGAGAATCTGTATATATACAACTGTCCAACATGTACAGTTGGAACGCGATCCTCAAACAAATAAATAAAAAATATAAAAAAAAAAAAAAAAAAAAAAAAGAAGTAAGGAGTTTTCTACCGCGTACACTCAGGCTGTGGAATGAGCTCCCCGTCGTGGCTTTCCCAAAGCAGTTTAGCCAGAGGGTCTTCAAAAAGGGTGTGAAGATATTTCTGTATTTTTTCGGGGTCGGAATTATCAAAAACGCTGAGGCACATATAAATTAATTTTCAATCATCAGCCTAAACACAAAATTTGAAGGTCCTAACTTCGAAACTGATGGACTTTCGTACAAACTTGCATCCTCTATGTTACCCCATAGGGGTGTAATATTAAAAAATCCTTCTTTAGTGGATACCTACACTGTATAATTATAAATTTAGTGATGTTTACTGTTGAAATGAAGTACTTTCATATACAACTTAATCCCCTTTTCCCTCTTCGGGGGTGGAATTATCATAAACGCTGAGATAACTTTACATTAATTTTCAATCGTCAGCCTATACACAAAATTCGAAGATCCTAACTTCAAAACTGACGGACTTGCATTAAAACTTTCATCCCCTATTTTACCCCCTTAGGGGTGAAATTTCCAAAAATCCTTCCTTACTGGATACCTACACTGTTTAATAATACATTTAGTTGAGTTTTTTGTGGAATTGAAGGCCTTGCTTACCCAACTTCATACCCTTTTTTCCCCCTTTGGGGGTGGAATTATCACAAACGCTGAGACACCTATAAATTAATTTTCAATCGTCAGCCTAAATACTTATTTTGAACATCCTAACTTCGAAACTGACGGACTTTCATACAAACTTTCATCCCCTATTTTACCCCCTCAGGGGTGGAATTTCGAAAAACCCTTTCTTAGTGGATACCTACACTTCACAAAGAATACACCCTCCAAATTTCATGTCTCTAGGACCAGCGGTTTAGGCTGTGCGTTGATATATCAGTCAGTCAGTCAGTCAGTCAGTCAGGACTTTGAATTTTATATATAATAATAATAATGGATAGAATGGTCGAATTGAAACAGCGCAAAAATTGCACCGACTCCATATAATTAGGAACAGGGTAAGAATACAACGAATAAAATAACATAAAAGTAAAAAAAAAGTATTTTAAAAAGTAAAAACCACCGTGTTATCTAAATGAAAAAAAAAATATGAGGAGAAGAAGCGACGCAAGAAACTTCTCATGTGCCCGATAGGTTTATTGTTGTAATTTTACAATAAAATTATCACTTTAATTACACCTACAGTATTAATAAATTAAAAGTTTTAGTAACGGGTGAAATAGCAACTGCACTAAGGTGTGCACACAGGTCGAGCCAAACAAGTCGGCCTAACTATTCAACTTACTGATACATAGTGTATATTAAAATATTGATAACTAATCCTAACATCCTAACTTCCTAACTAATATTATAATAAATGCGAAAGTGTGTTTGTTTATTTGTTACGCCTTCACGCCTCAACGATTCAACTCAACGGATCATCATGAAATTGGGCATGCAGATAGCCTATGGTATGGAGAAGGACATAGGCTAATTTTTATCCCGGGAACGCGGGTTAAACAGCGGGGGACAACTAGTACAACATATTTTCGGAGATTTCTCAGTTTTAAGTGTATTTCGAATCGTCGATAGAGTCAACTGTAACGTTCATAAGTGCCTTATCAGGGCCTAACCTGAATAAATTACTTATTTATTTTGATTTTGAAAATAAAGTTATATTATTTTTTCCTTCGAATGGTTCTGGTTTAAAATTTACTTTTTCAAGTTAGCATTTTGTTCATTGCTGCTATTGATTGGGTCTCGAATTCCACTTCCGGTACATGGTTCTGACATTAGTTTCGTAGCTTTAAGTATAATCTCGCTCACTGCTTAGCTTCCTCGCACTTTTTTGGTGGAAAGAAGGCAGCCAAGGTTTTTATTTCAGAAAGTCAACCAAAGCTCAAGTAAAATTGTGGGTTGAGATTAAACAATTGAATTTGGAACCTGTCCCGATGACATAAGGTTTATTTTCGATTAACACAATGTTCTTGAACAAATCTTAAATTAGTCTGTGTACCCTTATACAGCCAGATATCCGTCTGGCAAATTAATTTTAGGTTCTTTGATAGCATAACTATATAATGTTGAAATTTCAGCTCTTAGAAAATGGTTTAGAAGAAAATATGGCTTTCACAAGATTCACAACTAAAATAGCATCTGGCACATAGTTAGCAACCACATAACGCTCTGTCGATTTAAGTTTAGGTTGCTAAAAGGCTGTAGAAAATGGTGAAGAGAAAATTATTCGTACTAAAATGGTTTAATGGGTTAAAAATCCGAAATTTTCACTAGTACAAATAGGATGCGCAAAAGCAAACGCAACCACTCCCAGCTGCCAGACTTGGCGCATCTCTATCAGGCTTTAATGCGTAAGAAAATATCAAAAAACCAGCCTTACTAAAGTTCTTTTTTTCGCGACGTTGCTAGCTCTTATACCATTACAATCACTTAAATTACTACATTTACTGAACTGTGTCACAGATTATTAACTAATACAATACAAAATAATCAAATAAAACTTAATATACGCTAAAGATACACATAATAATACATATTATTCAGCACACAAGGGGGCAATAGTACAAAAAGATACACAATGATGTCATAATGTCATCAGCATATAATAGCATCAGAGTACATATACTCCCTTATTAATAAAGGTGTAAGTCAAGTATATTAATACCTAGGTTTTAAATATATCCATCACTTTCTAATGTCATATAAACAAAAAGGGCTGGGGCTATCTTAATACCTAGGTGTTACATTAATAAGGGGGTAAAAGTTTACAGCCTCCGATTCTCAAACTATGAAAAGACCTGTTTTGTTGAAATGAGTGGATTCTCGCTCTTGTCTACTTTACAACACAAAATATTGCTAACCGGATTAATTAACCACTTCTCACGGTATTAACACAAAGAACAAAGAGGATCTGTACACTCTTCATAATGTTCATTATTCGTCTATATGCTCTATATAGTTCAGAGAATTCTGTTGCGTCGGTGTGAACGGATGTACTGGCAGGACAACATATTTATTGATATGGCGTTGCGTCTTTTCCGGGGAATACTCTTGTGACGACAAGTTCCTGCAGCCAGACAAGTTGACTCGCAGTGTGTCCGGTCCTCAGTTAACAGTGTGCTCGACTTTCATAGCAGCGTGTGTAGCAAATCGTCCGTTGGATAGCGCTCAAATTAAAAAATCGTTTATTCAATTTAGGCCCTAATAAGGCACTTACGAACGAAATTGATTTTACCACCGGTTCGGCACGTGCAAGGCAGTGGCGAGCGCGTTTTAAATATGCGTACGTGTTGTTCCCACGCGCCGCCCAACGGATTGCAGTTTCGGCGGAGGTGGTTCACTGCTCGAGTCGTCATACAGGTGAATAAGAGCAACATGGCACTTGTGGCGTATACGACTGCTCACCCGGACTTTTCTCCGCCAAGTTCACTCAGCTCAGTGGTGAAGCTCTCTTGCTGCGTTGATCTTGACGAACTAACAACTACGTCCTCCAGCCGATTCAGACATTCAGATTCTTATAAGAATGCCGAACCATTAAACCATCTGTGTTGCGACTTAAATTCCGGCGATATGTGCCGGAATGTGGCATCTTCGGCTACGTTTAGTTTAGAGAGCACTCATCTATATTACCCGTGTATATTCTTTAATATCAGCCACCCGGTGCGCGACAAATGGTTGCAAACGTGTGATCGTGCCCTTTACACGATCACACGTTTGCAACCACGGAAAAGAGAATACACTGGAAGGGCGATGCGTTAGAATTTGTATCGGAACCAGCGTCGCCAAACTCACACAAATAAATGTTAAATCATATATTGTACTACAAATAAACAATCCTTTTGATTGGTCGTTTCTATTTTACTCAAAAATAGCTTTAATCACACAGGTCATACATATGAAAATATACCTTTTTTCGTTAACATAAAATTTATTTTTCTATAGCGTACAAAGTATTTACGTCGTTTTGTAATCTACAAACTAACTAGATTCAATCGACGAAAAAGTTCTGCCACTCGGCACTAGATGGCGTTATTTTCATGGAACGCAATTTTGAACTCAAACGCATTAGACATAATGTTGATAATTGCGTAATAGCTGCGTCGACTGGTGTCGAGTAGCAACACTTATTGCTATTCGCTTAATGCAGCGAAAGTAATCGACAAAATATCAATAAAATTATCGATATTTTAATTTCGTCGATATTAAATTGAATTATTTTTTGAAATTCCGTAAGAAAATTCACGTTCGATAAGAATAATTGTGCTAAGAATACTGAATTGTAAAAAAAAACGTTTAACATGATGAAGTAAATTAAAAAAAAGTTATTTTTACATGGTTTATTGCCCTTGAAATAAAATTTATTTGTTTCGAAATTCTCGTTTTGAAAGCTTAATTTTAACAGATGAATGCGGATATTGATTGTGAACTTTCAACTATTGCCTTAATCAAATCAGTGATAAAAAGATGAATTTTATCGATATTGATCGAACAAAACTATCGATGCACGTGTTTTGGGGTCACGACAGGTCACGACTCACGACGAATGTGAAAAGAACGCAATACATTACGTGCGGAGTTGCGCTCGCTACCTTGCGTACAAATAAAGTGAGTACATTGCCTTCAATGTATAATCTTGCAGTAGTATCAGAGTTTATCGTTTACACCTAAAATTATCATAATCTCGAATACATTTTTATAAATATCACAATGAAATAAAGGTTTGTAGACTCATCGATGAAAGGAAATCCCTCCTTGAATTACACTCCGACTCCTCACTTCGTTATCTACAGGAAATAATAGCGCATCACGACATAATTAATATTTTTCGTGGAGCTACGCACCTCTGCTAAGTATGGCGGATACTACGAAGCGTTGACGCGTGTTTTGGTTGATATATGCCCATTTGATGTCATGTGTGGCGCGCGGGCTCCGCTAGCATAGCGTCTCTATTATATTTCTTTTCTCTGTGTTTGCAACCATGCCAGTACGGTTTGAGAATCGGTACAGTACATATCGAGTGATTGGTTTATCATGCGACTCGGCTACCGGGCCTAATACGGCGGCCTGCAATTAAAGGCGAAGGATTGACGTTACTTTTACTGGAGCGATCCTCCCCTTAGCGGCTGCTAATACAACAGTTATACTATATCAATTTTCCAGGCAAAGGAAATATGCCGCCGCCGCACATTATATATTTCACACGAATCACATGTGTTTTCAAACAGGGCTGGGCAAAATACATACTTTGCTTTAACATACATACTTTTAAAATACAAAATATTTTCATGCCGTGTATTTGAAGTATGAAATAAATATAAAATTAATCACAAAATACGTCAGTCATAAGAGCATTCCTGCACATTAATCCTAATCTAGGAGAACAAATAAAATAGTTATACTAAAATGTGTAGGCATTTGTGATGTTGCAGGTCTTCGCGTTTATAATATCGGTAATCTAACAGATTCTAAAATATGTGTCATTCATGCACATTCATCTTAATCTAGGAAAACTATAGTTTTATTAAAATATGAAGTTAATTGTGATGTTGCAGGTCTTGGCAAGTGATTTACTTCTCGCCGCGACCAGTCTCCATCATACGAATAGTTGGCACTAACAATTCCGTCAATGAGGTAAGTTTTCTTTAAATCATGAAAAGGATTGTTGCCGAAAGGTGGTAAGCATAAAAAGCCTTGTAACCGGCTCCCAAGTACATCACCGCTTAACTTTGGTGGTAATCGTAACGAAAACCATTAATTATTTCATCCAATGATGCGCACGCGATATGACGCGACGACAACCATTCGTGGGCCCTGATTGGTTGAAATTCATTAATGGTGTTACGATTACGATTACCACCAAAGTTACGTGGTAGAGCCCCAGATAGGTACTTCATATCGGGTGTATAATTCATGTTTCTGTCCAGGTGTTCCACTTAGTGCACCTGGAATGTCCAGCACAGGTGGAAGATACTCGCGAGGATCCCGCGACCAAGAAACAACGACCACTGCCTCTGGAAGGCAACAGACTTAACCCTGCAAGTGGTAAGTATTATTTTGAGTTATTTAAATTATTGCAGATTTGAAAATCAATAAAGGAAACCACCCAAAAAAAAAAACGGGACTATACAGGTGGATACAACAATAAATGAAACCACGTAAAATTCCTACTCAAAAATACGAACAACTTTTACTATGTGACCAACTTAGAAATCGCAAAAATAAAAACGGCTGTTTCATACATTTTAGCTGAGTTGACATTAACCAGCATTGTATGAAACAGGGACTATACTACGAAAAATTAATCAATTAGCCAATAGAATTGCACAAAATTTACGTCTCGTCAGTTTTGCAGCAATTCTATTGGTTAATGTTTGACAACGATGATCGGACTATCGAATATCGTTTTTCGTAGTAGACCCTATTTTTTTTTTTGCGATTTCGTAGATGATCATAGTTGTTATCCCCCCTGTATAAGTGTTACGGTATTTGGTGTATAGGAGGAAGTAGCGGTGAGGTACCTCGTGCAAGTTCCCCGCCCACTTCGGAGTCTAGTGGCGGCAGCGTGGCCGCCGCGCCCCGCTGCCGCTCGTTGCCGCCCGCAGAGACCGCCACAGAGGCAGAGGAGCGATACGACTAACACTGCCCACACCTTCCCCACACACCCGTACACTAGTACACAACTGATAAGGCGCGTCGTTAATCTTCGTTCGCACAGAAAAGAAAGTATGGCCCGAAGATTAACGAAAGAATGCTTAAAAATTACAATAAACCTTAGATCACTACTATAAGGTTCATAATACACTGCAGCTGTTAGTTCCGTCTCACTCCCAAGACACGCCTCTCCGTACACATGGCGACAGCTGCCGACCAATAGCACTTCCCGCGCTTTGAAAATGTATCTTCTGCGCAGGTACATCGGTAAGCCATATTAATTGGGTACTACTGTACACATGTATCAAACAGATTAAGAGGCGTTCTTAATCTGTATGAAGTGCCAAGTTACTTTCAACACTGATATATACACATACCAGCTACCAAGCTCTTCCATACAACGTGAAACAGAAAGAGTTATATCCAAATAAAGTCGACAACTTCTACGGATGATAAAAAAACTACACGCAAAGGTGTTTACATCCTACATCGACATGTTAGGAACATGAGAATACCCTCGTAGTGCTTTTGTTATGATTTGAATACAATAAACTTATTGATCCAAAAAAAAATTAACTGAAACTTTTTATAGTCTATGTACATGAAGTAATCTTTACTCCTTTTGGATATATATACTCTTTCTGTTACTACACATTGTTTACAAATAAATGATCACCTACTCCCATATGCATAGGTATGTGTATATGTGCAGTGTACACGGCACTGTTGTATATAAGTGAATTAGAAATACTTTTTGTCGTGTCGATGAAGACACGTAACCAAATACCGCGAAAGTAACTCCCATTCTGATTAATATATGGCCAAATACCGAAACACCACTCACATTTAAGTTGTGAGTAAGTAGACATTTAACATTTCGATTATATTGGATAGGAGCTCAAGTATTTATACGCTCCTAAACGTGCTGTTTCAGTATTTGGTCAATAGTTGCATTAAATAGTAAAAAAAAAATATACAATGTTCACACTTAGAACAAATAAAGTGTCTATTATAAGCTGGGCGAAGTGAAGCAAGTCGGATCGGTGGGAGGATGCGAGTGGCCCTACTGTACGTAGTACGAGGTAGTATGCTACAATCAGGGCCTATACTACGAAAAACGATACACGATAGTCCGATCATCGTTGTCAATCAATTAGCCAATAGAATTGCACAAAATTTACGTCTCGTCAGTTTTGCAGCAATTATATTGGTTAATGTTTGACAACGGTGATCGGACTATCGTAGATCGTTTTTCGTAGTAGACCCTCAGGTTCAGACTTATTCCTAAGGTTTGGCTTGAGAATGACTAACATATCAATCAGAACACCATTTAAAAAGCTCCATTTAAGTTATTCTATACATAATTTGTTTTCATGCAGCTTCAAATGTTTAATATAAAATTACATACATACATAGCAATTATTTAACAAGTATAAAAATAGCACATGCAGCTTATATGCAAAATATTAATAAACTGCACTTGAATAACTTAACATTATTAATAAATTCCCCTTGCACTCTAAAATAAGACATTGGTGCCGATTATGGTGTAAATCGTATTAAACTAATTTTAGTCACATCACATCTCTTTCTTACAAACATTGAAAAAGGATAGAACATATTTTAAAACTGTCAAATTAATCTTATTTTGCGTGTATTTAGACGTAACCGCGATAGATGGCAACTAAATTTATGTTGAAAACAAGCATTGGACTCAGGACTAAACTTCTTACACAGTGAGACTAATAGTTTAGTTGTAAATGTTTGAGAAAAAAAATACAACATATACATTTAAATAAATTGAAAACACATAAAATCTGTAATGCGTTTAGATTAACTGTTAAAATATGAAATATACCAAAATAAAATATTAAGAAAACAGCTGCATGACATTTCTAAATCTTATTTTTGTCATTTTAACACAATATATAATAAATTAAAATATTCTCAAAAATATATGTATATTGTAGTTAACATTACATCATTTCAACTCGGGAAAAATTCAGTTATTTAGTCTGTAAGCTAATATTTTCTAGTCTGTTCTCTGTCTCTACACTGATTTAATTATTTTTAAGTGTCTTACTACTTGAAAACTCCTAGACATATTTTAATAAAACAATAACATTTTATACACAATTTGTATTGCACAAGAAAATAATTTTTCATGTAAGTTTATTATTTTAGCTCATCTGGGTATCAACTGTTATTGGAATTGAAATCGTTTTTGTATAAAAGTATGTCAGAAATTAGAATGTATGGAAAGCAGTGACATTTGGGTTAAGTTGAATTGCTATAAAAGTTGATGGTAGACCTTGGGGGCTAAAATGGAAGCTAAAGCAATATTGCTACGCAATTAATTTTTTCGAATTCTCGCCAGATCCTAAGTGATTCCAATATTTTTTGGTAAAATTGTTATACAATTCAATTCATTAAAAGATTTGGAATTGATGAATTGCATAAGATCTGCTTTAAACTCGAAAAAATGAATTGCGTTAGCAATATTGCTTAGCTTCCTTTTTATGGGGCCTTATTTCTGAAATTTTGTTTCATTGCTCATCAAAAATGTATTTTTAAGTAATAATGTTTATTTTTACTTAAATTGTTTGTATATAATGGTTGTGATAATGAAGTCACAATGGTGGACTACAAGAGTTAACTAAGTATACCAAACTTTCAGAAGTACCTAATTTAAATTATCAAATATTATGTTTTATTGATGCTCTGTGGCCCACTGTTCATTGAATACTTTCGAAATTTTATATTTCGTAATAAGTTTCGAGATCGACTGAATGAAAATAATAATTGGATCTTTTCCACGACTCCTAGTAATAAATTAATGACGGGGAAAATATAATCATATTTTGTTAGCATATATTGTAATCTTATTTAAGTGTAGATGTAGTTTTGATGTTATTATCATAAGATTTGGGATGTTTATACTGTGATAAAGATATGAACCATGGGTTTGGAACATAGGATAAGTGAAATAAAGTGGTGAATATTTTATTTTGATTTTAATTAAATTTAATTAAATTTTAATTTTTGAATTACATGTAGATTATAACGCAGGGGACACTATAGAGCTTTTAATATGTTTGAATAAAAGTGTAATTCATACTGGTGAAGTGCTTGTTTCATTTATTGATAACACACGAATATTTATTATAAACCAAATGATTATTTAGTTTCATCTCTTTTTGGCACTTCAAGGTGATGTATTTTTACCAACACAAATATTTCTATTATATTTGAAAATGAATGATAGTTACCTACGTCGCGTTTGGCTGAAAAAGCGACGCGATATTTTTATCAACCCAGTCAGTGAGAAGACTGACTAACTAAAAGAAAGGGTACTTTCACTGTTACCCATCGTCGGCTTAGTCCTAATCTTATTAAGTTAATCTTTAAATAAAAATTAATCAATTTTATAAATAAGATCATCACGTCTGTCTTTTTGAAGATATATATCGAGAACGTCCTTGTAAAAAGTTCCAGACCGTTTCAAACTTAACAAAAGCTCTTTTTCTATTGAAATTAATGAAAGATCAGTTAGACGCTTCTGACCTTTCGTGTTTCGTAAATATGTGTGAATACGCTTTAGAGATGAAAATGATCTTTCAGCAGATGAACTAGTAACTGGTATTGTGACTATTAATTTAGCTAAACGAATGACTTCAGGAAAAAGGTGATACATATTATTGGATAAACAATCTATAGTTTGTAAAAGATTAAAGTCTCTGAATTCTACACTTCCGTAAATACATTTAAGCTCACTACGCAAACGTTCGAAATTAAAATTTAATGAGCTATAAGATTCTTTAAAATCATTAAAAAAATGATCAGGAAAACCTGTAGCATATTTTTTGTAGTTTTCTTTGGAAAGCAGCTGTAAAAAGATAAGTTTTTTAATTTCGCTATATCTATTGCGTGTCTCGATTAGAATTTTGTCAATAATAGCCCTCAAAATGCGCCTATAATGAGAATTGATATCATCAATATTATGTTTGCGTTTGGGCGGGCCGCACTTACTCTTTGCATATTCAATTATGCAATTAAAATCGTCAATATATTTGACTAGAAATTTTTCAAAACTATTGATTTGTCTCACGCAAGAGTTTATGTCGAAGGTTTGTTTTTGCAAAAAATTTAATAGCAAATCTGATTTTTCAATAATTTCACTGAATACTTTCAGTAAAAAAATAAATTCAAAGTCTTTGAGAGTGAATAAAAATGTAGTGGCTTGAGACAAAGTGTCCCCATCCCAGGATTCGGAATCATTTACAATATAATCAAAAACTTGTGTCAAATGATCAACTTCTTGCAAAATAAAATTAACTGTTTGGGAATTATATGTCCAACAAGTGGGTGCAGCGTGTGGGATATTGTTTGCATTAGTATACTCATTGTAAAATGCTAATCTCTTTGAATTGCTGTTAAAAAAGTTGCATAGTGATTTTATAACAGAAAAAAATCTTTTAGTTTCACTAAACGTTTCGCAAGATTTCAACAGAACTAAATTAGGAATATGAGCAGAGCACCAGACATATAATGCATGTGGACATTGCTTTTGAACAATTTCTTGAACTCTGTTTTCACAAGACGAGATGACATTTGCACCATCATATGTTTGAGCAACTAATTTGGAACAACAATCGTAATTTTCTAAAGTCTCTAAAACAATTTTACTGAGCATCTGAGCTGATTGGTCGTAGCTTACATCTACAAAACTAATAAATCTATCCACTATTTCATTATTATCAAAATAACGTAAAATTAAAACAAGTTGCTCTTTTCCTCTAATGTCTGGAGTTTCATCAATTATAACCGCTACAAAATCAGTTTTACTAATTTGCATCTTAATTTTTTTTTTTATAACTGAAGCAATTGACGAAATAAGCTCGTTTTGTATTCTATTTGAAAAAGCAGTGAAAGCATTCGATGAAGTTTGAAAATGGTTTTCAAGAACACCATCATATTTAGCTAATAATTCTATCATTTCCACGAAATTCCCTTTATTTAAAGGCGATTCCGTTTCATCATGAGCTCTAAAAGGCAGCTCCTGTTTAGCCAAGAAACAAGTAACATCAATTAACCGGTAAAAAACATTTCTATTACGGTCGACTTTTGCGTTATGACGCTCGATGTCTCCTTTTAATTGTACGCTTATACCCATTTCAATACGATTCTGACCAAAAGAAATCATGGCCATACACGCCTGAATATGCTTCTCAGATTGATCATGTTTTTTGGCCAGATTCGTGAAATTGTTTAGGTCACCGTAACCCGTATCATTCCACACACATTTCGTATTAGAGAACAAAATACAAGGATAGCAGAATAATAGTTTCGAATGGCAGCACCCAGTTAGCCAGGTGTAATTTTCATAATATTTAGAGTTAAAGTATCTAACATTATTACCTTTCTTTTGAGTTAAAGAAAGCTTTGGTGTTGGTCTACCGAAAGATATTATTTTGGTTTTGTCAAGAAACGAAAACTGGCTAAAAGGGTTTGCACGCAATTTATCGATACATATTGCATTTTCACCACAATCGGAGCACTGTAATTTCTCCATATTCACACAGCTATTCCTGTTTATAACACTACAAAATTTTAATAGAACAAAATGAATAAATTTATCAGAATATCAATTCAATACGAGTTACCTACGTACGAGTGTTTTGTTTGTTTGTGTTTGTTTGTTTCAGTTTGTTTACGAGGTTAAGACAGTGCTGCCAACTCTTCTGACCAAAAAGGAGCTGTCAGTCCCTTTATACTGTTTACACGATAAATAAATGACAAAAATAGACCGCTACTGATAGGAAAAACCCTAAATTAAGCACCAAATTCAAACTGTAACTTAGCACCCAATAAATTGAAGTGACTACCATACATTATTTTATAATATTTCGCATAAGTTAGCACGAATGAGATAAAAAAAAAACAAAGTAAACAACTTTTTTTTAAATATTTCAGAAGAGGGACTTAATGTATTTATAATTTCATCATCATATGATTCTTGGAACTTCTTCATTAACCTGTGATGCGATTTAATTTGCTCCAAATGCAGCAGATAGTTGGACTGCGTCAATTTTTGACACAATTTTGGATTATGGAAAAAGCGCTAGATTTAGCTCTAGACGCTAAAAGGAGCTGTATACAAAAAGAGCGCTAGATCTGGCGCCGAAAGTGCTAAGTTGGCAGCACTGGTGGGTGAGTAGCAGCGTTGCCAGAGCGACTTCACATAGGATACGCACAGCACCTAAAAATAGTACGAAACTTAACTTTTTAGTAGGCAGTGATAAAAAAAAAACAAGTAATTTCACCGATAAATTAAGTTTTTTATTCATTGCATTTTGTAAGTGCCATTTGCAGACTGACACCGAAGGAACCACGAAAGAACAAAACCAAAACAGCGAAACCGTAAACATTAATACAGAATGATGAATGATAAGACGAAACTTGTAATTAGAACATTGATTTAAAAAAAAACACACCGGGTTGCTCATTTTATGCTGAAACTTGCTTGACAGAAATTAAAATTAATTTAACTTTTTATTTTAATTTTGACAATTTATTTTTTGGCTTGACAATAAAATTGTACGTAAATTGGCGGGAATCCTAATGAAATAGTACGCAATGCGTACTAGTGCGTATCCTAATGGCAAGGCTGGTGAGTAGAGATCGTAGATTGAGGATAATCAATCTACGGTAGGGATGAAATGACATATCGGAAATCCGATAAATATCGATATTTATCGGATATATCAATAGCAACAAGTCCTAATCCTCTATCTACGCAACAAGTGTTCCTTCTTCTTATTTTTAATTTTGGCAACCAAGCCCAATTAGGTCTCATTTCTGCCAGTGTCGAGTTATAACGTGGTATCTGTACCTTATTATTAAGCAAAAAAATTTATAATGTTATTGTTTTATACCACCTTGTTTATTTGCTAAAACCATTCATAAGAAATTCAATTTCTTTTACTCGAGACTAAGATTGGAAGTCTATTGTTATAAATATTGTCAATCAACTAAACAGGCCGTCTGCCAAATTTGTATAAGTTATAATTTCCAGTTGCGGAAACTTATTAGTAGCTTAACATATTTGTTATTACATTTAAAAGCTTTAGTTTTCCTTAAATAAATAAATAAAATAAAAATGGAGTTATGAACTTAGTTATCCTTTGTATGATAAAAAAAAGATAAAGGTCATTAAGGGTCTAAAGTCTAAATAGTAGAAACACAAATTTAAAAATAATAATTTTATTAAGTTATTTGTGGGCCTCTTTCTTTGAGCATGGCTCTATTTTGTCTTAACAGTTTACCAGCCTCTACAATATCTGGATCATTTTCATCTGCAAATTCATCTAGTCTCTTTCTGATTTGTCCTTTCAGATCTTCTATACTCTCACTACTTTTCAAAGCTGAAATACCAATTATATCTTCAAATGATATGATTTTTTCAGGTCTCAACTCTTTTGGTACTGTCTGAATTATCCTTTCAATGTTTTTGAATGATTCTTTTATTTCTTGAAACATATCTTCAGCACCATTTAAATCCATTTTGTTTATAGCTAAAATGGCAGGTTTTTGTAGTAACTCAGCATCATAGAGCTCCAACTCTTTGTTAAGTAATAAAACAGTTTCAAAGCATGATCTCTTTGGATGTTTCGGACTCAATTGGAAGCCTTCTACGTCAGCTATAAAAAGTAACAGCTTTGTTCTCTCTACATGCCTTAAAAACTTGTGACCAAGCCCAATATTTATATGAGCACCCTCTATAAGCCCTGGCAAATCAGCTATAGATATTTGTCTAAGATCTTCATATTTGATAATACCTTTGTTGGGCTTGATTGTTGTGAAAGGGTAGTTAGCTATCCTCGGCTTTGCTCTAGATATAGCTTTCAACAGTGAACTTTTACCAGCATTTGGAAAACCAACGAGACCGACATCTGCAATTAGTTTGAGGTCTAATCTTACATGATGCGTCTGACCAAAGTGACCTAGAAAGTTATTGTCTTTTTTACCACCTGGACCACCTCTTGCTAGTATCACTGTTTCTCCTTCCTTGTCAATCGAGCCTAACACTTTTCCATCTTCTCTGTAAGCTGTAACACCTAGAGGAACTTCAAATTTTATATCTGTGCCTGGGTTCCCGACGATTTTATTTTTCCGACTGTCCTCGCCGTGCCCAGCGCTAACAGTTTTCCCACGATACTTATTCATAATGCCCTTTAAGTTAGTGTTTTCTTTGCCAACGCAGTAGACACAGCCTCCTTGTCCTCCCATACCCCCGTACTTGGGAAGACCAGTCCCTCCAGTTCCACCTTTGACATGAAGACGAACGGAGTCAATAAATTTTGTACGTAGATAATGACGAGGTAATTTAATTTCGTTGCTTAGCAATGTTCTCAGTATAAAGACCATTTTTATCTATTAACATAAAACGAATATCAGTTCTAAATTCTACACATTTTAGGTTAAACACACAAGACAATGAGCGAACCAAGAGCGAACTATCAAAAATTGATCAAAAATATCAAAATCAAAAATCAAAACATGTCAGTGTCAATCAGTGTAGCCATATGAAGCAAGCGTGAAATCTGTATTTAAAAAAAAACCGTATAAAATCCGTATTAAACCATTAATGAATGGAAGTTTTTCAAATAGATGAAATTATAATAACAGTAACAGTTGTTAATAATGAGGAGTTTTCTTACGATGTTTGAAATATCTGTCAATTCGCGAACTTAGGGTTCAAATTGGTTTGAATTATTAAAAGTTTGAAATATTTTGAGCATAATATAATATCAAAGATATACCTAATATCATATCAAACGAAAACTCCTCATTATAAAATATAACTAATTTAAACTTTGATCACGATTTGACGATTTGGTATTTCAAGCATAATATTTAATCTATCTAAAAAACGCCTAATCTGTAAAAAAAAATAACTAATATGATATGATTGCTAGTATTTTTGTGTGAACTGCGTCAGGGAATTCCAGGTTTTTAGAGAAACCGTGAGAAATGTTCAAATATGGCTAATTTTACAAAAAACATTCATGACACATTGTGCCAAATAAACTTCTACTGTCGCTAATCACTGAAACATCTATCCATATTGTTCTACACAACAAAAAAAAACAAAAATTTCCCGCCTCGTAACTGACCCCTTAATATTGAATTACGTACGTAAATCCGTATAAAATTCCGTACCTAATCATGGTTCATCCGTGTTGGATGTCAAAAATCCATACAAATACGGACTAATCGTATATATGACAACACAACAATCGTGTCATGTCAATTTGTGTCAATATCACTCCTCTTTGACTCCTCTCCTCCCTCGGTCGGTGTCAGTGTCAGCGTTGCCATTAGGGTACGCACTAGTACGCATTGCGTACTATTTCGTTAGGTAGCGTTCTCAGGTCGCCAATTTGCGTATACTATTTTATTGTCAATCCAAAAAAATATATGTTCTAAATAAAAATAAACTTAATTGACAGTAATTAAAACTTTTTAATTACTGTCAATGTATGTATGTATATATATATGTCGGAGTCAGCGACAGCCAAGCGATACAAAGACCACAATTAGGGTTCAGTGGGCGCAGTGCAGGCAATAAAACAACCTTATACCATCGCTTCGTAAAAGTATGAGGAGAAGAAGCGACGCAACAAACTCCTCACGGGCCCAATGTGTTTATTGTCCTAATATTACAATTAAATAATCACTTCACTTCACTTCACACATGTACAGTCTTAAATAATTATAGGCTTCAGAACCGGGTGTAACAATGATTGCACTGAGATGAGCGAGCGACGAGAGCTTGTGATAAACTAACTGTCCCAAATGCAATACGCATCCCCTTATTAACTTTGTTATTCACGTTATAGTCAAATCAGTATTCTTACTTTTTACAAATACCCTCATTAAGTCTGATAATTACGTTAAAGTCAAATCAGTGTTGCTACTATTTCACCCAACCCATGTACCACGATAATATCATAATCCAACTGAGTTCGACTAACTATCTCATTCTCCAACATATATATATATATATATACAAACAGTATAAAATAAGCAGTAGCGACCCCGGTGTGTTTTTTTATTCCTTGTTCCAAGATTCATCGTCTTATAATCAAATCCAAATTAGGACTTATTTCTGCCAGTGTCAAGTTATATTATAATTTCCAATCACTCACAATAAATCACTTTAATATTTAGTTCTCAGTCAGTCAACGTCAATAAAAGTTATAATTTATTACAATGGTGGTCATTGTGAAGGTCATTGTACTAAAACTCTTTACAGACTTTTTGCGGACAACTTGAAAAGTACACATAATTAATTTCATTTCACTTCACTGGTGCACATGGATTGATCTTTATTGGATAAAACACCACCGATAATATGCAATAAAACTCAAAATACACGAATTTATGAAAATAAAAACGTTCCCGCCAAAATGTCTCCAAGTTTCTTTCTATCATTTAATTTTATCATTCTGTGTTGCTGTTTGTGGTTTCACTGGTTTGGTTTTGTTCATTCGTGGTTCTTTCGGTTTCAGTGCGCAAATGGCATTTAAACTGATTTAAACAATACAATTCACTGCGTACGCAAAAGTTAAATTTCGTACTATATTTAGGTGCTGCGCGTATCCTATCGTCAAGTCCAAGGAGTATGTCAAGTCACTCTGGCAACAGTGAGACTTTTGTGTGTGTCAGTGCTGCCAACTTAGCGCTTGCGGCGCCAGGTCTAGCGCTTTTTTGTGTAGGTATACTGCTCCTTTTAGCTCTCTCTCTCTCTGTGGTCGTTTCTTCATGGCTGAAGATCGTGATCACCGGACGTCTTTGATAGAGCGTGGGCGGCTTGCCTCCAGCGACTTCTGTTGGTGGCTAACTGGACCACGTCGTAGAATCTGGCACCTTTTTCCCGTAGTTGATCCGTCCATCGAGTAGGGGATCTTCCGCGTGATCTCCTGCCTTCGACGTTTCCAACAACGACCAACTTTTCCAAGCTTTCATCACCGCGTCTCGCTATGTGGCCAAAGTAGGAGAGTATACGGCGGTGACAAATAGTTGATAGTCTATCTTTCACTTTTAGTTGCGTAATGATTGAGACATTGGTGCGCTTAGCTGTCCACGGTATCCGTAGCATCCGCCGCCAGCTCCACATTTCAAATGCGTCAATCCTTTTCCTCTCTCTAGCTAAGATAGTCCATGTCTCCACGCCGTACATGAATATGGGGAAAACCAAGGCACGGACTAGGCGCATCTTGGTTCTTTCTGTTATGCCTCGGTTCTTCCAGATGACTTCCAGACGTGTCATCGCATCTCTGCCCATGGCCATCCGACGCTTGATTTCTGGGACACAACTGCCATCGTTAGTGATGTAGGAGCCGAGGTAGATGAAATTGTCCACCGTTTCGATGCCCTGACAAATATTGGGGCCTGAGAGTACACCTGCTCGGTCGACCACCATCAGTTTTGTTTTGCTCTTATTGATGGATAGCCCCATGGCCTCACTCTCAGTTTCCAGACGACTCAGTAGCGTTTCCATTTCCTCCATTGATGTGGTGATTAAAGTTGTGTCATCAGCGTATCGGAGGTTTGAGATTTTCTTCCCACCTACAGCAAAACCTCCAGTCCATATCCAGTGTCTTTCGGATGATGTATTCTCCGTATATGTTGAAAAGCACCGGTGAGAGTATGCAGCCCTGCCTCACGCCTTTTTTCGTTTCGAACGCAGTAGAACAGTCGGTGTCGATACGAACAAAGGAACGGTTGTTGTTGTATAGATTACTGATTAGCCCGATCAGATGCTTAGGCACCCCCATTTCACCTAGCACCTCCCAAAGTTTGTCCCACCGAACGCAGTCAAAAGCCTTGGCGTAATCAATGAAACATAAGACAGCTGGGGTGTTAAACTCCCGACTTTTCTCGATTATCTGTCTTATATTCAGAATCTGCTCGCGTGTTCCTTTTCCCTTGACAAATCCTGCTTGTTCTTCTGGGATTTGCCGATCAAGGTAGCTCTTGAGCCTACGGTGAATAATGTGGAGCAGGATTTTACTCGCATGGGAGATGAGGGCCACAGTTCGGTAGTTTCCACATTTGCTGGTGGAACCCTTCTTGTGCAAGGGTATGAATACTGATTCAGTCCAATCATTCGGCCAGTGCCCGTTCCGCCAAACCGAATTACACAACTTGGTGATGGTGTCTATCCCTGCTGGTGGAAGGGTTTTTATAAGTTCTGCTGGTATCTCCTTTTAGCACCTAGCCCTAAATCTAGCGCTTTTTCCACAATCCAAAATTGTGTCGAAAACTGACACAGTCCGAATATTTGCTACATTTGGAGCAAATAAAATCGTATCACAGGCTAATAAAGAAGTCCCAAAAATCAGATGATGATGAAATTACAAATACTTTAAATGAAAATGTTTTTTTTTTTAAAAGTTTGTTTATTTTGTTATTTTTTTATCTCAGTCGTGCTAACTCATGCGAAAAATGCATGGTACTCACTTCAATTTATTGGGTGCTAAGTAACAGTTTGAATTTGGTGCTGAATTTATGG
Organism: Achlya flavicornis; assembly: GCA_947623365.1. Taxonomy (NCBI): domain Eukaryota; kingdom Metazoa; phylum Arthropoda; class Insecta; order Lepidoptera; family Drepanidae; genus Achlya; species Achlya flavicornis. The sequence continues at coordinate 884,980 of OX392472.1, forward strand.
TTCTTCCCAACTGCGATCTATTTTTGTAATTTATTTATCGTCTAAACAGTATAATTAGCTCGATCTAGCGCTTTTTCAGGGACTGGCCGCTCCTTTTTGGTTAGAAGAGTTGGCAGCACTGGTGTGTGTATAGTTTGTAAATAAAGAGACTGTGGAGAAATAAATAAATCTATTATTAAAACAATTACATAATTGAATGCTAAATAAACACAATATTTTGAAAAAAAAATCAAGAGCGGAACGTGCTGCCATGCCAACACTATTTTTTAAATGAATTATGAAGTTACTAATTGTTATTATTTTGGTTTGGAACGTATGGACTCCTGTTTCAGCTAGCAATGGAGATCGCTCTACCATTTATAATGAATGCATTAAAAGTTGTATGAACATAAACTGTACACGAGGTACCTAATGTAGCAAAGAAACTTGTCATACAAAAAAAACTATCATGCTTATTCGCCGCCAATATTTTTTTATCTTATCAAAAGAAAATCCTTTATTGTAGGTGCCAGTAATTTCAGAATCATTTGAAGAGACAATTCAATAAATATCTTGTTTTTAGAGGGAATGATTCACATGAGTACTTTACTCACTACACTGATATATATATATATTTTTTTATGTGTAGGCCTGTGTTTGACCACAATCTCACCATGGTAAGTGATTATGTGGCTGAAGGTGGTAAGCACACAAAGCCTAGAGATAACTCGCTCTCAAGTGCGACTGTTGAGCACACTATTAGGTGCTTGGCGACCAATATTCATTTTGAGGGTGGTAGACAGCCAGTGGGTACTATAAAGTACCCTACCAATATTCTATGATTTCCTCACAATGTTTTCATTCACTAAAAGCTTGCTCATCATAGGATTCAAACCTGGGACCTTTGTCTCGCCATATGACATCACTACCACTGAACTATCATTATCTTTATGATTCATACCTGGCAGTAGGCCTACACTCAAACCAAAATAGCTTTAAAATGATGCAAAGAAATATTGCAGAAAGACGAAATTAAACTTACATGTTTCTAACTTTTATAATTTAGATGGAGAGTTCACTGAAGAAGCTGCTCGCCAGCAGGATGTATGGAACTGGATGACTCGATGGAACTGTAAGGATGAGTGTCGGTATGAATGCATGTGGTCCACGGCACAGTGGTTTGAGGAAACGTACAGTGTTACACCTAAGTTTCATGGCAAGGTATGTTGAAAATAGTAAGTAGAGGTTAGCTAGTTTGATGATTAAAATGCTCTTTGACATTGCTAAGCTGAAGCTACTAATTTTAGCATCTTGCTAGAACTAGTTTCCTATCAAAAATCCACAAATAATAATACTATAATTTTTTTAATATGACAAAAATGCTGTTTTGATTTTAATGTTACATAATTCATACATCACCGTTTTGAATAAATTTTAGAACAACTCAGATTATAAAACAAAAGGCAGATAGAGTGTGTGGAACACGGCAGTGAAGCCAAAAAAGCAAATACAAATTGAAAACAAATAGCTGGTATTCGCTTTTGAATTTGTATTTGCTTTGTTTAAACAAAGTATATTTAAAAAAGTGTAACGTCAAATAAAGTTTTTTAAACAAAGCAAATACAAATTCAATCGCTCCATCTACCTTGTTCTGTAATCTGAGTAGAGAAATATAAGATAATACCTATAATCCCCATATCCATGGGGATTGACATTGATTCTAATTATTATAGCATATTGAGTATAACATTATTGAGTCTTTCATGGAATGTATTAAGAAAGTATATGTACAAAGTGTGTTTTGTTTCCAGTGGCCAATCAAAAGGTTTCTCGGCGCGCAGGAGCCAGCATCAGCATTCTCCTCTCTACTGAACCTAGCAACTAACCTCTACATGTACAGGCAGCTAAGAAGTGAGTTCAATGCTAGCACAATGCCGGTTATCATATTGTGGGATATGTTTGCAATTGTAAGTATTATTTGTTTGAGACATTTTATAGGGAAATAATAAATAATTTTTATTACAGTTCTTTGAGGGCCTATCACGCAGGTTGTGGGTTCAATTCCTACATAGGACATGCATAATTATGTTGGCATGAACATGTCTTAATGTCCTGACTTTGTAACTATTTATATTAAGTATGTAGGTAGGTATTTGCAAACAAAAAAGTAGTATCTGTAGTATATCAATTATTTGGTCTCCCTACTACAAGCTCTGCTTAGTTTGGGATCAGATGTCGTGTGTGAGGAAAGATTATTTAGGTGTGACCGCAATCTCTTCATGGTCAGTGATGTTGTGGCAGAATGTGTTAAGCACACAGCTTAAACGGGACTAGCATTCAAGAATGATTCCTGAGTTAAATAACAAATAAGTCCATCAGTTAGATTAATAAAAAATATTGGAAAAGTATTTTTTACTTTACCAAATCATTTAAAATTGAGATAGAAGAACATAAAGCGCGTCAAAGTTCGAGAGTGGGACTTTTGAGTAAAAACTTTATAGTAAAGGGCACGAGTGGTGAGCACACATTGACACCTGCGCAATAGTACATTTGTCGGTCTGTTTGGCGGAATGAAGCAGGGGGGAGCGCCGAGCTGCACACGATTGGTTCGTCAGTCGATGCTCGTCGTCTATTGGATAATCGCGTGTCATTTGGCTACTGTGATTTGGCCAAAAGTGTACATGCGCGAGCTTGCCCCCACTACTGCTTATCTGTGCTCACCATTCGTGCCTCATACTATACTTAACATAACGTGACGTCCCGCGAAACTTCAACACGCGATATCTTCGTATTTTAATCCTTTGACTGTTTGGTGATCCGCGCAGGCGAGGAAAGTAGGTAGTGTTGTATGCTCGAAGCTGGCTAGTCTTTTTACATTGTGTGTGAGATATGCTTTCCTGCCTCCGGACCTTATGAGGACGGTGGTCGTTCCTGTACCAAAAAACAAGACTGGTGATTTAAGCGCTGCCACTAATTATCGTCCGATCTCCCTTGGAACGGTAGTTAGTAAGGTATTCGAGCGGCTGCTGCAGCCTGAGCTACTGCGTAATTTGAAGGTTGACGACGCACAGTTTGGTTTCCGTCCCGGTCTCTCAACAGACTCCGCAATTATGAGCCTCAAGTACACAATAAATTACTACAAAACTCGTGATACGACTGTTTATGCGTGTTTCTTGGACCTGAGTCGGGCATTTGATCTGGTGAATTATGAAATTCTTTGGACTAAACTGCTCGGCTCGGGTGTATCGCAAAATATAGTTGACCTGTTGAGATACTGGTACGGGGGCCAGACTAACTGTGTAAAATGGGGTGACGCGACGTCTAACAATTATAGGTTAGAATGCGGTGTTCGCCAAGGCGGGCTCACTTCTCCGAACCTTTTCAACGTTTACATCAATGGTTTGATTGAGGAGCTGAGGAAGACCGGCATTGGTTGTCATGTAGGGGGGATTTGTGTTAATAATCTCAGTTATGCCGATGATATGGTGTTGCTCAGTCCCTCAATCAAAGGTTTGAGAAAGTTGCTGTCAGTCTGTGAGCATTATGTCAATGCGCATGGACTGAAGTATAATGTTAAAAAGACTGAAGCGATGATATTTAAGTCGGGGAAGGGTCCGGAGAATGTGCCCGAAGTGAAATTGGACGGCGCGGTGGTTCGGGTAGTAGAGCAGTTCAGATATCTGGGCCATATACTCACATCTGACCTTAAGGATGACCAAGATATCGAGCGAGAGAGACGGGCACTCTCGGTTCGATGCAATATGATAGCGCGAAGATTTGGCAAGTGTAGTGATGAGGTGAAATTGACTCTGTTCAATGCTTACTGCCAGTGTTTCTACACTTGTCAACTCTGGACAAATTTTACGCGGAAGTCATACAGTACCATGAGAGTGCAGTACAATGACGCACTACGAATTCTCATGCGGCTACCGCGATATTGCAGCGCATCTAACATGTTTGCGGAGGCGAGGGTGCCCGACTTTTTTGCTGTGATGAGGGCACGTATAGCCTCCTTTTGGGAGAGATTGCGTCGCTCTGGTAACAGCATACTCCGAGCGGTGAGTGTAGGCTTAGATAGTGCGATATATAGGTATTGGCTATCTGTGCACCAGCTTGAGAACCAAAAGTGACATGACCTTAGATCTATGTATTTAGATCTATAACTTATATTATTTTATTTTTATATAGGTACTTTTGTATATTGTATTTTGTATTGAAAATATGGCTTTTTTGGCTGAAATAAAAATTATTATTATTATTATTATTATTATTAAAACAATAGAAATCAATTGTTATTTTTTAACCGCAAGTCAAGGGAAAGCGATATGAAATCCAAAATACTCGGAAACACAAAAAGATATGTTATCCTGGATGTTTCTCATCCCATTAACTATGATACTTAAGTTTCTAAGCACACATCTGTACTACTACAGTCCCATTTGTTACACATTACACCGAGAACTTAATTGATATAATTGGACTGTTTTACAAAAAACTTAAACCGACTTCAAAGTACACTAAGAAGTAATCAAATCCTGATATGATGACAATGGGACCAAACGGGAAGTGTAACCTTCCAGACAAAAACAGAAGTTTCCAAATCGGTTGATAAATGAAGGAGTTATGAGGTAACAAACATAAAAAAAAATACAACCGAATTGAGAACCTCCTCCTTTTTTTGAAGTCGGTTAAAAATAAAAAATACGTGTCGTAATATGTTTTGATAATGTAAATGACGGAGGACTAAATATAATTTTTCTGTCGCCTAGCCTATCGCTGTTAGCCAGCCAGACAGTACTACAAAGCACTGCTACGGTTTCCTCACAAAACATCCCACAACCCCGTTTAAGCTTATTCCAGCATAATAATTCATTCAGTATTTTGTTATCAGGTATGCATAAAAGCATGGACGTGGTCTACTATATTTCACACCAGAGACAATGATTTCACAGAGTTCATGGACTATGCATGCGCGTTCTCTCTAGTCATGGCGTTGTATATTTCTGCAGTTGTCAGGTATTTATTCCATTTTTTAAAGTTTTTGGAGACGTAATATTATGTTAATATCGGGCACATTGTTGGGACTTAGGTCCATATAGTAGCGCAGACTCGAGATTGAAACAATTGAATTTTGATAATGTATCTATGACATAAGGTTTATTTTAGATTAACAAACATTGAAAGCGATACCTATCAGAAATTAACTGTGTAAATTAACGTAATAAATATTTCGTGAATGTTGTTTGAAGTATGCCTAAATAAGTTATTTTAAGGTTATCAATAGAAACATGTCGCACAGTATCTCTCGCTCTATGCTTTTTAATTTCATAATTATACTAAGTATGCATTATAATTGCAGGATATTCCACCGCAAGCGGAAGCTAGCTGCAGTCCTACTGGTGGTGCCACTATTGTACTATGCACTGCATGTGAAGTATTTGTACTCTGGCGTCATAGACTACGGGTACAATATGACAGTTAATGTTTGTTTTGGTAAGATCTTTTAATAATAAATGTTTATTGTCAGACTTCTTGTGGCCCATAGATAAATACCTTAAAAACTAACATAAATATCATAATGTACATTTAATAATGTCACATGTATTTTTGAACCTACTTTAGATAAATTTCCAACAATTTTATCATATTGGGCTTTCTTGTTTGAAGTACTTACTAAAATATAGTAGTTCAATCAAGGCTCGTGACGTCACTCGTAACTTAAACACACTTATGTATCTGTCATTTATCCTATCTGGGAATCAAACCCACGACCTGCGGCGCGATAGGTAGAATCTTAACCAACCACGCCAGCTGGCTCGTCTGACTAATGGTGAGATATAATGAGTAACAAACGTTTCCAGGTGTGTTAGGTGCGTCGTTGTGGTTCGTGTGGTCGTTGCGTCAGTACGTGGTCGGATGGCGGTACTCGTGGCGCATGGTGGTGTTCACGGCGTCGTGGGGGGCGCTGGCGCTGCTGGAGGTGTTCGACTTCCCGGCGCTGGGGGGCGCGTGGGACGCGCACGCGCTCTGGCACCTCTCCACCGCGCCCCTGCCGCTCTTGTTCTATAAGTGAGCCGCTCATCATCTTCACCCACCCATACTTACAATATTATAAAGCGACTAGCGCTACCAACGTTAACTTGTGCGGAGCTGCACACGATTGGTTCGTCAGTCGATGCTCGTCGTCTATTGGATTGTTGCGTGTCATTTGGCTACTGTGATTTGGCCAAAAGTGTAAATGCGCGAGCTTGCCCCCACTACTGCCTATCTGTGCTCACCATTCGTGCCTCATACTGTAGCTTATTGTATTGAAAAGGACAAAGGCTACTTTTTATCCCGGAAACGCGATATATATATATATATATTATAGATATATGTATATTATATAAAATTAATCAAGGCGATATTAGTAGTTCAGTGGTCGTGGCCTATATACACATAGTAAAAAAAAGTTGTGAATATTTAGATGATTTCTTTTTTAAGTTATGATAATCCTTAATAGGTATACTGTCAATCATCAATTGGTGTTCCGACATCTTCATTTGAAACTAAGTTTACTTCTACGCTATGTGCTTACTAAATTCTTCCACAACATCACATAATACTATCAGATTGTTGATTAAAATAAGGTGCTAAAAAGCAATCTGGAATTTCCTTGACATGCTTATCTTATTTTCAGATTCGTAATCGATGACCTGCGCCACTTACAGTATAATAAATTGGACTCTAAAATACCGTAAGACATTTAGTTTTCACTGTTTGTTAAATATTCATGTAAGAGAAATATATGTGCAAGTATAGAGGAGACCTTACCCCTTCACTGGGGCTAGACGTGGTTTATTTATTCAATAAATCAAATGACTGAAATGTTTTATCTTTTATTTTTCAAACATCTGTCAATTTTACAATCCAACGACACAAGAAACCTTCACAAAATCAACCTTCAAGCAAAATTTTCTTCCATTGTTCACCGCAACGAATATTCATTTTATGTTTTTTGAGCCAAGATAAACCCTTCCCAGGAACGTAGGCTACTTTTGGTTTAATATTATTGTTAATTGGGAGAACATTTTGGTCCGGGCTTTCATTACCCCGTTGTGGATTCCGAGCGGTAAGTGCCCCTAGTCTAGGATGGTACATTTGTCCACGTGGTTCCACTAAGGCACTCCTAGCTTCATAATTTCTATAATACTCGGAGCGTGGACTAAAACGCGGATTCGCTTCTCTCGAATAAAGCTGTTTGGCGGAACATTTACGTTTCTGGTTTTCATGAAACATCAACTTCTCGTTCCAATATCTTCTATACTCTTGTTCCATGTACGGCGTTCTTTTTGACTTCTCGGACTTACGTTCCCTTTGATGGAATTGTTTCGAATGCGTTACTTTTGAATGGGCCTTGATATTGCGAGTATTTGGTACACGGTGGCTTGGGGCTCTTTTATTAACTTTCTGACTGTATATTGTTTGGTAATCATCCGAATCACTAGCATCAGATTCTTCTGATTCACTTTCAGGTTTCTTTTTTTTCTGTTTGGACCTGAAAACAGATTTGAACTTGCTGAATAAACCTTTCTTTTCTTTTTTAACTGCTGTATCTTTAGCCGGTACATAGGTATCATCGCTGTCCGTTTCACTGCTCGCGGTCTCAGTTTCATCGTCACTGATTGATGCCATAGTACTTGGCTGCTGTAAATCTTGGACTTCAAATTCGGTCTCCGTTGACTGGAGAATTTCTTTATTACGTGAATTTATATATTTTGCTATAATTTCTTTTCTATTCGTGTGATTTGTCACGTCCGTATCAGTGCTCATCTCTCGGAATCGTCTGCTTGCGTTGCTCGATTGTGTTTTACTTTTGGATTTAGCATTTATTTGTTGGGCAAACTGATTAATTTGATTATCTTTCTTTCGAATCGGTTCCGAAACGGTATCTGGTCCATTCTTAACAGCCCTCAAGTTATTTGAAATATTGATAGATTTATCCGTAGAATCTCTCAATGTTGATCTCAGATCACCGCATTCGCTCTGAGACGTGTCCTTAGCTGGTAGGTCCATAGTTAGCGCCATAGATTTGTATATTTCTTTTATCAATTTTTCAGTCTCTTTACTTCGCCCTTCACATATATCTCCAGTGTTAGTAGCAGTAGTAGTTGCGCATTTTGGGTTAACTGGTTTGGCGACATGAGCGCTATTTCTATAACAGCTCGCACACACATGACGTCCTGGGGTTTGAATAAATAAAGGATAGTTTTGCAAAAACTTAGGATGTAGAGACCCATTACAACTATTATAAAAGTACTGATTTGGCGGCAAATGACGAGAGCATGATGATATATAAGGGTTCATATTGTAAGGGCTGTACGAAAAGCTATTCAGTAAACTAGATGCACCTTGCATGTTGCTCTGCGATTTGGACTTTTGGACAACAGCGTCCTTCGTACCCTTCACCTCTGTGGCGTATATCGCTTGATTATTTGTCTTGACTTCGGTCAGTACGGATTGCAATATGGTTTTGATTTGATTAAGAGTTACCTCCGTTTTATCTTCTCGGGGTGTAGGTGTTACTTCTATGCTGTTCGATGTTGCCGTTTGACACTCTATCTTAGTTATACTAGTCGTCAGACATTCCGCATTTTTCAGAAGTGGTTCCATTTTTTTAAGAGTTCGAGTTTTATTTTTGAATGGTTTGATATAAATCTCACCCAACTCAAGACAACAACTTTTTGAAGTGCTTACACTGGTTTCACGGTCAATCTTATTTTTAAGTCTTTGTTTTCTTGCTCTATTAATTATAACATCTCTTCTATTATGTATTTTCATTTGTTTTTTCTTCAAGTAGCTCGGACACATAGTGTGGTAATTAACTGTTAACTGGTGAGCTCCAGGTTTAGTGCGCACGTAATCCTGACATAATTGAGCGTTTACTTGACGTTTAATTTTGTCCCTCTTAATCTCTGGATCTCTATTCACTTTACATGGCTTGTCTTTTACAGGAACTAAATCGTAAAGACTAGAATCATAATAAGCATTTCTAGTATTATATTCCTTTATCGTGTCTGGTACAAGTGAAGAGGGCACATTATTTTTATTTGATATATGTGTGTCAATATTGTGGAATGCCCCGTGACAACATGAACACATATCTGATTCATAGGAACAGACTTGATTATATGAATCTGTATCTCTGCAGATGGGCGCAGTGAATTGGCCAAAATCAGACAATCCGTCTATATACGTAGGTTTATATTGTTTTCGAACCATATTGGATAAATAAGAGCGACTTAGTATGTTATTATCCGGCACAGGCTTTAAAGACGGGATATATTTATTGAACGGGGTATCATCAGTGTGAGCATAGTAAACTAAATGTGTTTTTACTTTTTTCTTCGAAGGTTTCTTTTTCTTAAGGATGTTCGTTCGGCTTTCATTCTGTTCCATAGCACAGTCCCTGTTCACTTCAGGTGCATTGAATTCTCTCGATAAAGTTATGTATTCGTTAGCATTAGAGTAAGTTGGCAATATAAATGACACGAGAGATTTCTGTTGACCGTTGTTATCTTCTACGCACGGCTGTGAAGTTTTGCAGTCAACTCCTTTGCAGGACTTAACAGTTTTAGTTCTCGAAAAACTAGGGGCGCCTAATGCCGTGTGAACAGACGCGTGTAGAACCTTCTTAGGCTCTTGGGCATTTGGTTGCGCAGTGCTCCCTGCGGCAGCTGGTTGTGATTGTGCATGCCCTCGAACTTTGTCTTCCTCTAGCTGCTTTTCCAGGTAAATGATTTTCTGCTGCAGGTCTGTCACGTCTATCGGTATACACGATATTATTTTAACCTCTGTTTGAGATGGTGTGTTACCTGTAATGGACAGAATTAATACCACAACTGAATTTTCTTGCAAATATACTCCGTGACTTTTTATTCGTCTTAGAAACGAAGCCCACATAATGTACCAAATGAATAGGTACAAATAATTCAAAGATTTTTTTGGGACATTTGTATAATTAAAAAAAAAAACAAAATATTATTCATGATGTAAGTATGACGCATGAAGTATTCTTAAACACCCTGTTAAGAGCGCAGTCTACTCGACTCGTGCTCAGGGTTGGTATTCTCTTCCATTTTTTTTAATTATACAAAAGGTTTTTCAAAAAGCGTTGATGAGGTTTCTTCAGGGTCGGCAACGCGCTAGTGATACCCCTGGTATTGCAAGCGTCCATAGGCTACGGTAAATGCTTACCATCAGGCGGGCCGTATGCTTGTTTAACTGCATATTTTTTTTTTTTTTTTTTTTTATGAATGATTAGGTAGTACTTTACATTGGGTACTTTAAGTGGGCTGCGTTTCTAAGACGAATAAAAAGTCACGGTGCATAATTATGCAGTTGAATACCACCTAAGTTGAAGGCGACTCTTCGCAAAAAATTCTCTACGCCTTTGAATCGCTTCTTGCACCTTGCACCTGGTTCATTCATGTCGTCTTCTCCCTGTAATTTTCAAAATTTTACGTTTTCAAAAGTTATCCTACTTTTTCTCGAAGCGCTTCGTCGTTTTTTGAACCCTCCTAACTTGGGTTTGGATCGTGTGTAATAATAACTTTCACAGAAAATGCAACCCCCTTAACCTCTTTCTTATTGTAAACCCACTTCACAAAGAACACACCCAGCAAATTTCATGTCACTAAGACCAGCGGTTTAGGCTGTGCGTTGATATATCAGTCAGTGCGTTCCCATACCTACTTCATCCCGCTTTTCATCCCTTCGAGGGTGGAATTATCAAAAACGCTGATACACGTATAAATTAATTTTCAATCTTCAGCCTAAATTCAAAATTTTAAGATCCTAACGTTTAACTGAATTAATGTATTTTTGATTTTGATTTAATATTTTGACATTGAATTATTACACAAATTCAATGTATTTTGATTAATTAATAAGGAATTACTTCTCACCTTATGTAATAGAAATTAGAAATGTAAACAAGTCTAACAAATCAGTATCTTAGTTGGTGCTTTGCTTCTACTGTAAACAAATAATTTCATCTTGATGGCGTCAAAGTAGCTTTTTATAAATAACTTATTTTATCTAATCGTTAAATTCTTGTTCACATTTGGCATAACTGACGTTATGGTTTCTTCATATTAAGAAAAGAAGTAATTCGTTCTTGCAAAAATGGCCAGTATCAAATTCAGTTTAGGCACTGTTTTGGGTGACAGGGCTATTTTCCGACTTACATATTTTCCATATTCTAAAAAGTCCAAATTATTATTTTTTCATATTCCTAATTTTCCGCAAGAACTCTAGCAGGTTGTAAATCCTAACTTCCTAGCTAATAATATACATGCAAAAGTGAGTTGGTTTGTTTGTTACGCCTTCACGCCTCAACTACTCGACGGATCATCATGAAATTTGGTATGCAGATTGCCTATGGTATCGAGAAGGACATGGCTACTTTTATCCCGGGAACGCGGGTGAAACCACGGAGGACAGCTAGTCCTAACTATTATAAATGAGAATGTGAGTTTGTTTGTTCATTTGTTTATTACGCTTTCACGCCCTAACTATTCTACTGACTAAGCATTTGCATTCTTTCTTCTCGCTTTTCGGCGGCAACGGAATAACTATTCGTCGATAAATAATAAAACTTGTAAAAAAAAATATGATTTGGACATCTTATTTAATTATATTGCTTTATTATATTACATTAAATTATTAGATTCAATTTAAATTTATAATTTTGCATGTATTATGTAGCGAAATGTGTAGAACTTGTTTTAAGACTCCACTTAAATTGTACGACATTTCTGGCGAAATAAACCATTTCATTTCAATTCATTTAATTTCTGATCATCATGTAATTTGTTATACAGATAGCATATGGTACGGAAAGCTAATAAATATTAAATTTCTATTCTATTATCTCAGAATTTATTTATATTTATTAGCTTTATGTATCAAACTGTACTCATCGGAAAAAAAAAAATTGTAAAATTTATAATTTAGACAAATAAGATTAGTTAGAACCACGGTAAAACAGAGACTTTGGAAAATCTATTATGTGGAAAACCCTGAATTTTAACTACATCGCTGACATCATCTCTATCAGGGAATATCTAAAAATCACCCTTGCTAAAGTTCTTTCTCGAAAACTCTCGAAAGCGCTCTTACCATGGTCCCTTTTTAGCCTTGGGACCATTTTTTATACCACTAACGTGGCAAACAAGCATACGGCCTGATGGTAAGCAGTTACCTAGCCTATGGACGCTTGCAAGACCAAGGGCGCGACTCGCGTTCAAGACAAGACTAAAGACTCGCGCGTTGCCGACCCTTAATATTTGTTTATTCAGTAGCTCAGCAACGAGTGGGTTTGGGTGGGATAACCATGGGATGAAAGACGCACAGCATGTTATTTTTTTTATAGCGCTGTACCTCTGTGCAACTGTCGGCACGATCCATGGCGCATTCACAATGGCTCTTAATATACTATTTGCACTCAGGCAGATGATGTTACTTTTACTGGCTACTCCCCACACAATTGGAGACCATATGACCAAATAGGCTTCAAAATGGAGTTGTAAATGAGGAGTTTGTTGTAACTTTTTAAGATACCTAGCTATACAATATATAACTTTATTTACTACACAAACAGGTACACATTTCAGTGAGAGAATTAGTTACAAATGACACCGCGTGCGACGCGCCGACGTATTCGAATTTGATTATAACCATTTCGAACTTTTTTTTGTGTGACTCGTTATCATAATTTTTGATGAAAGCCAAAGTAGAACCGTTCGATGACTATCATGGCGGAAGGTTATTAAAACTAAGAATTTAATTTTAGACACTTTCTTCGGAACATTACGAAACAATACATAGCAATAGCACAATAATTTCCACTTATACTGTTTCTACAACTGCACATTTGACATCACACACACTTAGAAGAACATTCGAGGCCTGTACTGCGCTGGGGGATCGCCGAAGCTAGACCTGTCTTTCCCTAGTAAAGTTCTTACAATAAGGTTCCTCGGTGAAAACGGATTTCTCTTATAGAACATTTTTTTCATCATTGCATTTCTCATTTTGATGTCTCCTTCGGCGAGCCGCTTTTGAGTTTTGAAGGAGAATTTCAAAGGGTCAGTGTTTTCATCCAAATGCTCAATTTTCGCTTGTAAATTCTTCCAGTTAAAAAGGCCAGGTTTTTTTGCCTGGTTCGTTTGCGCAGTCTGCGTTGAGCAATTCCTTTGAGGATATTCTTCGCTCCTGGATGTCATATTCCCGGGAGGCTGCATCTTCTTCTTTATTTTTCCAAACAAGGTCAATTTTCTTTCGCTCTGCGTACCTGCACTCTTAACTTCTATCTCCTTCAAACATAGAGGTACTTGTGGTGGGACATTATAGCTCTCATAATTAGGGAAGGGCGGAGCTGATGGGTGAGGTTGGTGTGGATGGTAATGGCGAGCTGTGTCGTGTTCACGAATTGCCTGTTGGTGCATTCTTGGAGAATGGTAAATATTGTCGTGAGCGGGTGGCGGATGCACCGGGTAGTCGGGAACTCGTGGATAGGCCGGGTGATAGGATTGCCGATACAGATACTCGCATGGCGGTTGCTGATAGGAGTGATTATGAGGAGGCATCGGTGGTGGGTGAAAGTATTCCTGGCCATGCATTGTGTAATTAGTTATCTCTTGTCTAAACGGTGTTTTTTTTCTTTTAACTTCGACGTCGACGGCACTTTCACTTTCGCTAAGCTCTTCTATGACATCTTTTTTCTTCTTGAAAATACCAAAAGAGCGAAACACTTTTCCAATTTTGTTTGCTTTGGTCTGAAAAACAACAGTAAAAGTTCGTTTTAAAATATGGCATACAAAACATAAATTATAGCATAGAAGATTTGTTGTTATTTCCCAGAGCAACATAAATATTACCTTGTTAACTTCAGTCGACTTGGAGCTTTCAAATTCTGTTGTTGATTGTGTTGTCGTTGGTTCTAGGCTCAGTTTTTCTAGTACAGTATCAGAGTAACTAGCGTTAGTGCCACTGTAGCCAGCTTCTGATACCATTCTAGACGCTATTGCTTCGCAACTTTTTGAGTAACACTTAACAAAAGGAGTTCCAACTTTGGCATCGTGCTTAGAAGTTTTTGAACTTCTAGGAGTATTTTGAATCTCAGTGGCTACTTTGTCTTTCCCTGAAGAATTATCATTATGATTTTTACATCGGTCTTTTTTCCGAACGACAGTAGGACTTTGCGCTATAAATTTGTAAATTTCTTTGATCAATTTGTCTGTTTCTGAATAATGAGGCTCCTCTTTATTCTGTTGTGGAACATTATCTTTAGGCTTTTCTTTATAAGTATTAGTAGCACATGTTGCACATGTAAAGCTGGGGCTTGGTACAATGTAACCACTTTGAACACAATTCAATGGACATACTGGCATAATTGGATAGCAGCATGAATTATTGAAACCTGGCATGAACGGGGGCAAGGAACATTGTGCCATGTTATAGTTGTTAAAATTATGCTCACTGTTAGGTAATGTACTTGGATTTATTTGGGTATTATTATTAATAACACCTTTTACCTTTTCGTCGGATTTAATCGATCTATCAGATTTATGACATTGTGATGCCGTTGATTCCTTTTTCATTTCAAGTAAAAAGTTTTGAAGAATATCCTTTATTTCACATAGCGCTCTATCTGTTTTGTCAACAGATGTATCAGTATCTTGTGTTTTATTCAATGTGTCAACTATTACATTAGTTTGTTCGTTTCCTAAATTAGGTTCCTGTAATTGACTCATACGACTTTTATCGTGCTGTTGTTGTTTATTGGTAGAAAATTTTTGTTTTTGTAATTTTTCATATACATTTTGGGCTATTTCCGATGAAATATCAGTTTCCACGGATTCCGTATACTGCTGACGTTTTTTTAGCTTGTCTTTTCTACTATGACGCTTAACTCGAGGCGTATAGTCTTCAATCTCTGTATGGTGTTGCGATTTGAGATTTAAACGTGGTCTAAGCGTTCTCGGTGACGGAGGCACCTCTCTATGATAATCGTATGGTATCATAGTATCTTCGGCAAATTTTCTTCTGGATTTAGGACTGGCTTTCTCTTTGACAGGTATGAGGTCGTATAGATCGGAATTATTATAAATATCAACCTGTTTTTTACGATGCCTGGAACGGGAATGTCTATTCGAGTTATAATAGCGAGTATCGCGCACGTTTCTCACGTCGCTGAAGTCATGACGACGCTTAAGATTTGAATTATTGTAATCATCGTAGCAACAAGAACACAGTTCAGTTCCTTCTTGTATATTTTCATGGATTGAAAATTCTTGATCACGACAGACGGGTGCAGAAACTTGGCTCACGCCAGAATCTTTCCTGCCAAACATTTTAACAGGCTTATACTGCCTTCTTATAATATCCGTTATAAAATCTTGATCTAAAACACGTCGAGTATGTTTATTCCTACGGTTTCTGCCATGATTATCTTTACTGTTTTGTACTACTCTATCTAAATTATTGACCTCTCTTCTTTTTTTGTGTTTCGATTGATTTAATAGCATGGAGTCGAAATGTTCGTGTTTTACATGTTTCCTTTCACGACGGCGCCCGGAGTGATCCGCTTCATTTATTTCAGCGACTCTAGGTTCCCAGAGTGAGTGAAAACTGCTTGTATAATAAGCAGAGTCAAAATTATCACACACTGATTTTGTTTTGTTTTTGAAAACATTTTGATCAAATTCTTCAATTCTGTTGTTTGATAATCTTTTTTTACTAACTTTAGCAACGTGGGGTTCATTGCTTTCAGGGTTCATATTATTCGTATTTTTTATGTTTCCATTACTGTTGTACGACTTTGGTACATATTCATTGACCTCAGATTCTCTATAGTGGCTTTCAGAAGTCTTATATAAAACTTCGGTATCACGATCATTTGACTTCACATCTGACTCTTCCGTGCGTTCCTTAATGGTGTCTATATTACGATGAAGTTCAGTTAGTATGTCACTTCCAGATTCCTTTCTAGAACTGCTGTCGAGATATATTATGTCACGGCACTGCTTAGTGACTGCATCCAGCTGGTTTTCTAGACCTACAATTTTGCGTTTTATGTCTGTAACGTTAATTGCTATGCTGGAATTGATTTTGATATCTTGTTGTGATGAGCTTCCTGAAAAACAAAATATTTCAGGGCACTTAAATCTACATAATTAATATACGAGTTATGTATTATATATCTTCCCACCCAGCATATGCATTTGTGTGCATGAAGATGTCTGCATGACCGGAGGCTGGTTGTGATTTATGTACATTAAGTATGTATTTACAAACAAAAACTAGAATATGTAGTATAGTCTGGTTTCCATAGTACAAGCTCTGGTTAGTTTGGGGTCAGATAGCCGTTTGTGAACCATGTCCCAAATCAAATCAAAATTCATTTATTCAAATTAGGCCCTTATAGGGCACTTATGAAAGTTAACAAATGACTCTACACCGGTTCCAAATACAACTTGAACTGAGAAGACTCCGGCAAGAAACTCAGCAAGTGTTCTTTTTTTTTTAATGTGTACTTATAAATATTACAATTTACAAAATATATATAACAATAGCGTGCGAAGCGAACAATTCATTCAAATGCATTCTTGTCATCTATAAAATCAGAAACTTTATAGTACCCCTTCTTGCATAACTTCTGTTTTACTATCTTTTTGAATCTATGTATAGGTAGCTCTTGGATTTCTTTGGGTACTTTATTATAGAAACGTATACATTGCCCCTTGAAAGAGTTAAGGACTTTGCTGAGCCGAGTTAAAGGTACAGCAAGTTTGTGCTTATTTCTAGTGTTCAAACTATGAGTGTCGCTATTCTTAGGTAAGTTATTTATGTTTTTCCTCACATGAATAAGATTCCAGGATATTTATTAATATTATTAGATACTTGTTTTTCTCACCCAAAGTTCTTCGGAAGAATTCTCGAATTACTCGGTACCTGTGTTTGGTCCGAGGTGATATTCGTCGTCGAGGAGCACGTAGGGTCATCACAGACCCTTGATTGCCTCGACGACCCTAAATATAGAATGTAAACCGTTAGGTACTGAAGAGTCCTTATTTATTATTTGGATTGTGTTCCTGATTATTATATATTCGAATGATTTTCGAAATGTAATAGAATACTGTTATATTACTTTTCGATCAAATACCTACCTTTCTTACTAGGTACGCAGTAATTTAGTATAGCGTTCGACGTTTTCGATCGCATAAAACTTCCATTCTTAGCTCTTTCAAAAGTCTAAATATTTTCAAAAATATGATTTACTTGGTACGCTTATTGATTACACGTTTGATTTTTGAATTTCATCTGACTTTTTACATTTGACTTTTATTTTGTCATAACTTCATTAAAAATGATGTTTGTTGATGCCCAATTTCATTTAGCAGTTGGTTGTTGAATAAATACTTTAATTGAATAATAAATAGGTCTAAAGCCGGCTTTTCACTATGGGATATATAAATTACATCTTGAGGTATAATATTTTATCGCTCGTCATACATTTTTGTATATTACTACATCCCAAACTATAAATATTTTTTCGACACAATGTATGACGAGCGATAAAATATTATATCTCAAGATGTAATATATATATATATATAGATTATATCCCATAGTGAAAAGCCGGCTTGAATCTATTTTTGTATTTATTATGTAGGTATATATGTAAAAATGAACCCCTATTTCTTCTGGTCACGCTATAACTTGAGAACGGCTTTACCGATTAGATTCATCTCTTATTAAAATGTTTTCTAATATAAATAAATAAATAAATATCCTGGGACATTCCTCACACGGTTTAATAGACTGTGCTAATATTTCGTAGAAGGTTCTTACATTAAAAAAAAATAAGAATATTGCGCAGAAACTTAGAAAATTTAAGAAAACTTAACGGGGTAGGGTAGGGTAGTTCAGGGTATAGGGTAGGATATTGCGCAAACGAAGTCGCGCCGGGCACCTGGTATTATACATATTTATGTATGAAGTGTGGTGCGGTGGCAATGGTGAGAAAAGCAGGAGTACTAATCTTACTTAATTCAACCCCGAAAGGGTATATTATGGGTTTCCTTATAATTTTATATTTTAGGTTTTTATTTTTATTTTTTATATATAGGTATCGGTAGGTACCTAGTCTGTAGTTTAGTTCACATTTTCAGTATGTTTGGTCATTAGTTATATGGAAGTAACTGTCTTATGCCGATTTCATTTTCTTGTTTTCCATCACTTTTCTTGATATTGGATGATTCTTAATAAGCATTATTGTAGCAAGCCTACATCGCGCTGACAAAGTTTATTCCACATTCTGCATATTATTATTTTTTATACCACTGTGGTGGCAAACAAGCATACGGCCCGCCTGATGGTAAGCAGTTACCGTAGCCTATGGACGCTTGCAACACCAGGGGTATCACTCGCGCGTTGCCGACCCTGAAGAAACCTACAACTATCCAAGATGGACCACGGTCCCCAGCACGATGACCAAGCCTGGCGACAGATCTTCCCTTTTAAACGGAGGTATAGGTCGGTTAACTAAAGCTGGCACGTTTCAACACATTTACACCGTCTCTCTCGCGCAAAGTCAAGCTTATGAGTATGAAGGAGACAGTTATTGTTTTGCTTTTGCTACTGCTCATAAATATAGAGTGGTCTATTTTTGCATTCGTCCATTAGACTTGACTGATTGCAAATTTATGAGTACTGTGAACGTGCCAGCTTTCGTTAACCGACCTGTATCATCCTACTTGCACCTCCATATACCTACTCTTCCTGTTCCTGCGCCATCTTCGTAATATTATACATCTTAGTAACATCTTGTAGTGATTTACAGGAGGGCACTTACGAAAGATCTATTTTATGGTCTATTAATATGTTCTTATTAATACGCGTTCGGTCTGTGCTTAGCTTAGGTAAAAATATTTGAGTTAAACAAATCAAAAAGGATTATTGAGTTTTATAAAATCAGTTTAAATTATGAATCATTTTGACAAGCACTTAGTGTCATTTTATACATTATACATCAATCCGGCATAGAATAAAATAATATTTTTTTTACGATGTTATCTAAATTCTTCCGTCCGTGTTCGTTGCTCATTGCGAATCGTTTCTTAATAAGGAACGTAAACCCGCATATGTATAAAGTGACGAGGCTCAGCAGCGGCCTCATCCCGCCGAACCAGTACGATACACCTATACCGGCGAGGCTGGGTATTGGCGTTTTGAAAGTTTACTGGGAAACGATACCTCTGTTTGTGTGTACGGGCGTCGCCTTAGGGGTGTTGTTTTTCGCCATATTTTGGGCGTGCAGGAATAAGGTTTGTGAACGATATGTTTCCTTCATACCACCTCATCTATGGATCTTTCGAAATTTACACTTTACACTCATAAAAGTATCAGCTACGTCTTATAAGATTTGGGACGAAATAAAATTTCTTTCAGGTGTATCCTGTTTCTCATGATTGTCTTTGCCCTCTTGACAAAGCCGACGTAATTCTCATGCAGAGTCTCAGGAGTAAATGTACCGCACGATGTCCGTCTATTCTTGTTGTTATTGTTACAAATTCCCAAATCTCTTTGTCGTGCAGGTTGACGCGGTGTTTACAACACGGAACCGTTCCAACATCTCGCGCACGATGGACCTGCGGAACCCCTCGATTCACAAGATGATGATCATCAATCAGCGCTACATGCCCTGGCCGGAGATGCAGAACGTCCTCGACAAGATGACGGAAGCCGAGCGGCGGGCGAGGGCGCGCGCTGAGAAATGCCCCACTATCTGAACCATGAGACTACTACAACTGCATGTTTTTGAATAAACTTTTCATTGATTTAAGTCCATATTATTTAACTCAAATTTCAATTCCCCAATTTTTTATTGGGGCATTGAAATCCCCAAAGAAAATTCAATGCCCCCAATAAAAAATGGTAATCTCTCAGCTAACTACTTTTTGCTCACACTAGGAATAGTGAACACCTCTGCCGATGAAAGGGGCTCGAGATTGGCCACCGGGAGGCGGGAGGTTGCTAGGGTGGGGTGTTTGTTCACCCCGCTGCAGCCGATTGAATCTGCCAATCGGGTATCCACCGTGTGATTGCCCTCTCTATTCCGGTGAAAATGAATATTTTTCCAAGGTATTTCGAGCGGCACACCCTTTGATGCTGGTTTTGGTTTTAGTTCGATTGAGATTTTGAAGATTAGCTCCTTTGTGCTCTGCTGAAATTTTATTCTTTGTGTGCGTTGATTTGGAAGGATTCGGCACAGATTACTAAATAGTTACTACGTAAGATTAGGTGTAGACTTTTTATGGAAATTATTTAGGTTAAAGAAGTATTTCCTTGTAATTTGGTGTTTTGGCTGTATATTTTATGAAATAAAAAGTTTGTCTGCATGAACTATTGAAATAAATTACCTGAGAATAAACCAGATAACTGATAAATTCTTTTGATTAAGCTGGTCGGTCGGTCGTCGAATGGTCGAAATGGCCGAAGGACACTTGGCGACAGACTTGGCGATGGTGGTTAGTGAATCTAACCACCACATAGCTCGTGAATGCACCCTCCTTTTTAGGGTTCCGTAGCCAAATGGCAAAAAACGGAACCCTTATAGATTCGTCATGTCTGTCTGTCTGTCTGTCCGTGTATGTCACAGCCATTTATTTCCGAAACTATAAGAACTATAATGTTGAAACTTGGTAAGTAGATGTATTCTGTGAACCGCATTAAGATTTTTACACAAAAATAGAAAAAAAACAATAAATTTTGGGGGTTCCCCATACTTAGAACTGAAACTCAAATTTTTTTTTTTCATCAAACCCATAAGTGTGGGGTGTCTATGGATAGGTCTTCAAAAATGATATTGAGGTTTCTAATATCATTTTTTTCTAAACTGAATAGTTTGCGCGAGAGACACTTCCAAAGTGGTAAAATGTGTGTCCCCCCCCCTGTAACTTCTAAAATAAGAGAATGATAAATCTATAAAAAATATATGATGTACATTACGGTGCAAACTTCCACTGAAAATTGGTTTGAACGAGATCTAGTAAGTATTTTTTTTTTAATAGGTCATAAATTGAAATTAATATCAAATACTCAGGTCTATACTACCATTTACTTATATACCTACAGGTTTGTACGGAACCCTCGGTGCTCGAGTCTGACTCGTACTTGGCCGGTTTTTTTATAATATTCTTTGAGAGACATACTCGTAAGCTCCGCAAACGAGCGCAATGAAGACGCACCTCGACGTCGAGTGGAGGCCCTCCGATGTCTCAAGTGCTTAGTTTATGTTTAGTTTTCCTTTTGATGCAATGCTTTTCCTTTGCGTTTTTTCCAGTAGCTAATTTTTATTACTGACAAACTTGAAACATTTTATTGTTTAGGTTAAGAAACAACGCTATCATGCACTTCATACCTGGTACCTGTAAATTGGCCGTCGCGTCGGGCCAAGCTAACAGACATCTATAAGTTTGAACTACGTACTAACTCTACTCAATTCGACACATTTTGCCAATCAAAAATAAGAAAGTCTTTATTTTTTTTTAAGATTTTGGTCTTTAAGGTGTTGTCTCACTGTTTGCCGATGTTTTCCCGAAAGTTTATCTGGTAGTTTTTTTATACCACTAAGGTAGGAAACAACCATACGGCCCACCTGATGGTAAGCAGTTACCATAGCGTATGGACGCTTGCAACACCGGGGTATCTCTCGCGCGTTGCCCACCCTGCAGAAATCTCTTCACACCCTTTTTGAAAAACTCCTTGGGAAAACCACGGTGGGGAGCTCATTCCACAGTCTGAACGTCCGCGGAAGGAAGCTCGTTTGGGCGGTCCCAAAGGAGCTTCCTGTACGATGTTAATTTCGAAAGAGAGAGACTGCATTAACAGATTTTTTTTTTTGGTATGTTCATATTTATTTATTTATATATGTATAGTATTTAAATATGTATTCTTTCCTCTCAGTATTATTATATTTTCTACATCTGTTTTTTATATTTATTTATTATATTTATTTTATTTTAAATAAAAGTATTTAAGTATATTGTATTTATATGAAGACAATATTGTGTGTAATTTATTTACCGAATTGTATTAAATAGTACCTACACCACCCGTCTATTAACGTGTTTTAATTCCTCTCCATCCAATGGTTGTCTGGAAGAAATCGCTTCTCAGCGATAAGACCGCCCATTGTACACACGGCTACAGATCAAGCTATACTTTTCCAGTATAAGCTGATCTTGCATTGTATAGGATTTCCGTACAATGGGAGGTCAGCTTATTCTAGAAATGTATAGCTTGATCGGTAGCCGTGTGTACAGTATTTTTAATATTAATAATTTATTGTTATTGTTATTTTTATACTTGTTGGTGTACAATAAAGAGTTATCTATCTATCTATCTATATATTTTCTTGTTTTCCTAGCAATACTTAGTATGAAATAAAAAGAAATGTGAAAAAAACTCAAGCATCTTTTCCAATAATTTTATTTTTAATTTAGTGGCAGTGAAGTTTTGTTGGGTACGTAGATTAATTGTGAAACTTAAACCGGTACTGCCTCAGTCATTGAGCTAAAGTTCGAATACAAAAATAACATCTTGGATTGTGTGGGTGTACGTACATCACGCTTCGTCATCAATGGTTTAATTTTGACATGAACGATTATAGAGGACTGCGTTTTATTAACTAAACTTTGAAGTCGCTTTAACATGAGATAATATTTTGAACAAAACATTTTTTTTTACAGAGCGGATTCAGCAGGGCTATTTTAAAACGTCGGATTTGATATCGGAAACGGATTTAAAAAATTCCGAGGCGAATTTCAACTATTGCTATTTTAATATCCGAAAACTTTTCCGTGAATCGAATTGATATTTCCGTAAAGAAACTTCAAAAATATTCTAATTCGGAAATTAAACAAGGAATTGCGGAATATCGCCTTCGGTAGTTTTTGAATCCGTTTCCGATATAGAATCCGACGTTTTAAAATAGCCCTGCTGATGTCGGATGAGGCACTCTTACAAAAAGATAAAATAGATACGTACTGTTTTTGAGAAATTCTCAGCTTGTTTAAGTAGAGACTTCAAAGTATTGTTAACAGTATTATATCAAAATGTCGTGCCAGACGAACATTATCAATGTATTCTATAAATTCATATTAACATAATAATTTGGCACTTGGAATTATTAATAAATTTGATGTTATCCATAAACAAGGACAGTTTATTTTTGTACTAAAATTAGTTTTTCCAAGGAACCCTCATTAGCCTTTAAAGAGTTGTGCCATGGCTTTGTTTATGAATATCAACAAATAATTGCACACAACCCCATATATGACATAAACAATAATATTTGGCACGTGTATAACTCTGAAACAAATCCTGCGTCCTAGTGCTATACATTGTAGTGGTTATCATGATAAATAGCTAACATTCAATATGTTTACGTATTTACTTGCACAACGGATCTGTGAGGGTAATGAACACTTGACGATTTAAAAAAAACAATAACGTCACTATTTTAGGGATCCGCCTATAAAAACGAGATTCGAAAACGAAAGTTTTTTTTTCGAAAAAACTGTTATCAATTATCGTATTAGTTATCTAAACTGTATGTAGGTATATTTGAGTAAGGTACTTAATTAGGAGTGGAGAAATGTGATAATCGCTGACCATTCAATCAATAAATAGATCGACGTATCGAGAGTGTGAAGCGAACGTCACCTTTCTCCATTCTTAGTGTCAAATATTGTTACGGCTGCATTCAACAGTTGAAGGATGATTCTTAATAATTATTTCAGTCATGGAACTTTTTGTGCACCACGAGGCACCAGGTGCGCTCTCGCCAGACGCACCACTGTTTCAATACTTACTGCAATTAACCGGCTCTTGTCAACCATTATCATGAACCTCGGTTTTAATGTATGCTAGACTCCCGTTTGAAATTGTGGTAGTATTAAAACAGTTGTGTGGCTGCCACTGTTGACTGGACAGTGCAACAACATTGTACTCCCTGATCGAGGAATTAAGTCACACAACTTTGAAACTTTACCAATGTTCTTTATACCGATAAACTGAAGGAATTTCTTATTTAAAGTCAATGAAGATACAAGTGTCTTACTTATGTTGTGTGACTTATTTCCCCAACCGCTCAGTTCTACCGTGGCCCAACCGCGCGGCCACATACCATATCTTACAATATACCCATTATTACTCCTATACACATAAAAATCTTAAAAACGAAACTTTTATTTATCTAGATACAATGTGCGTAACGGACCGTAACACCATAGTCTCACCGTTGGCTGTACAAACGTATCGCGAAACATTCAAATTAATAACAATTACTTTTGCAGGTATAAATATAAGGGCATGCCTACACCGCCTTAAATCATACAAATATTCACTATATATATAGATCTGATTTGATCTGAGCTAGCTCTCAAGTTGGAGTCGTGATGCATCTTCAGAATATTACTTATTTTTTTATAAAAAGATTTTATATTACCAATTGGTTTAAAAATTCAATAATAATGGAATTGCAATAGTTCTGGAATAAGTGATGATGACAGTTTTAAAGTATAAATAATATACTGTACTTGTTAGGTAGACCTCCATAAATATATACCTCATAGATATGAATAGTTTTAAGGATGTTTACACGCGGCAATCTTTCTAGAGGACGCTACGTGAAGCTGTGGTCGCGAAGAACTCTCGATTATTTCGTAATATTCATTTATGTGTATTGCTAAGAATATTGTATTGGACAGTGCTTAATTTTTATATTCTGCAACTGCAACTGATAGACCCAACCAGATCTTATCGATTTTATTTCAAGTGTGTAAACTTTCTTAAAATGTTCTTGATAGGAAATTAGGAAAATATTTAGTTTGAATTGACAAATGAGTCTACGGGGTGGGTACGACAATACGACATTAAATGAAACCACGTAAAGTACTCATGTATACGATCAACTTTTAATATGGGACCAACTTCGAAATCGCAAATAAAAATAAAGCTTGTCATAAATTTTTGCCGAAGAGACATGTTTACACCTTTTGTATGAAAAGCAGTATTTTATTTTTGCGATTTCGAAGTTGGTGCCATTGTAAAAGTTGATCGTATATAACTTTACGTGGTTTCATTTAATGTCGTATTTGTCGTATCCACCCCGTATAAAGTTTGGGGTGGATTGGTACATAAAATAGAACTGCAAATGCACTCCAGCACTCAGTTGTGTTTGGAAACATACCCACGTAGAGACCGACCACTGTTTATGAAATCCATAAAGTTAATTTAACGTAACTCTTAGCTTCCCTTAACCTTAATAGCGAGAATAATTCAAAAATTAAGTTACTTTCGGACAAGTCACAATATCAAACATTAAAATCAAACATAGTAAAAATATAATGTATAAAATTATGGCAATTACATAAACATATAAAATGGAATTAAACATGAGGTAGTATAGTTCAAGTTAAGAGTTTCATGAATCGTTTTCAAGTATAAATACAATAGGAATACATATATAGATACGTATGTATTCAGATGAAACATTCAAAGGTAACAAACACCATAACGCAAGAACTCTCATTTGACGCGAAATGATAAGGGCCCGCGAAGTTCTAAACTGAACCCTACCTCGGGCGCGGGCGGCGCACAGGTCATGTATTCAATAATAATTGTAATAATTATATAGTCGTTAATATTAAACCTTAAATAACTATACAATTTATGAGACGTCCGCTGTAAAACTTATTAAATTTTCATTTATATCATACATCATGGCGTGAATCATTCACGTGTCGGCACTATACAAAAATTAAAAACATTATACAATAATACTACCATACCATAGAGCTAATAAATACAAGAATCAACTTACGACCTACCAATACCCATTTGGCACGATGACGATGCGGTGACGGTATATTCGTATTTTAGTTACAACCTCTTTTATAACATTCAATTTTATTAATATAATTTATAATATCTATAATGTTAATGTTACGTGCTCTCTCTATAACATCGTCGTAGCTATGTTATGTACGTCGGCTGTGACGAGACGGCGCGGGCGCGGGCGGTCTGCTCGCCAGTCGGGCCCTGCCATGTTCCTCGAGTGCTCTCACTTAAGGGCGTCGCCAGCCGATGGCCCATGGGCAAGTGATGAAACTTTACACCTGTTTATAGTGCGAGTCTTACTACCTCTACCTACGGCGATTGTAATCAGAACGGTACAAAGTTCAAGCAAGTCAAGTGATTGGACTTTGATTGCTTTGCATTTGGTATATTTTTTTAAACTCTATAGTGGTGGGTGGCAGATGCCCCTCTTGCCCCCTCCCCTGGCGACGCCCATGCTCTCACATCACATCATACCATCAGCTCTGTCATACAATTATATTACCGCTGCGTGAATGAATGATCGCTGATCTGTCCGATCCCACCTCGTATATGTATAACCTCTCCCCAGTATAATAACATATGCTTAACTGAATTATATGAGCAAAATTATTTGCCATCCTCAGTAATATAGGTTTGCAGTACTCTCACCACACGTATAGACAGACTACGATTTTTATATATTTATTGTTTTCGAGTCGTGATATATTGTGGTGTTATTTAACTTTACACCTCTGTGATGTGACGCGACGACTATGCTGTATTTTCCAGTGCTCAAGTTAAACTATCGAAACTTATTTCCCAAATTTTTTAGGCCAACTTCTAACGTAAGCTAAAAACAGCCGCAGTGCGAGTGTTGTGTCACCTGACACGACTGTTGCGACGCGGCCGCGGGACGATGCGGGTCACCCAGCGCAGGAGAGGGCACGGAAACGTAAATGTAGTGAAGTGGACGCCGAGAGTGGCTCCCGACCGATACATCGTAAAATCGTCGCTAACTCGTGTATAATTTATTATTTACCTAAGAACATTCACGACAATCTCGATGATAAATATTTGTGCTGGTGTATTCCCGTGACATCGGATACATGTACAATACATATTACGCTACAAGTAGTGGGCGAGTGGGCGCGTGGTGGCGCCGGCGCTCGCTGTCGACGAACAGCATGCGGTCGTGTTCGGTTCGCTTCGGCTTCTGACGACCGGCTCGTACACTTAAGTAATCACCTTAGAAATCGATAGGAAGTCAGTTTTACTTACAATAATTTCGCTATTTATTAACTAGGGTTCGGCGGCGCGCCTCGCTCCGCCTATCGAACCGCCGAGCGACGGTGCGAGGCGCGGCCGCGGTTAATTTCATATATAAGTCTCTAATCATTCACTGCGACGTGCGATTCGTTCCGAACTCCACGCCGATGAACTTCCCGGCCGAGGATCGGCGTCGCGCTAGAGGCGACTCCGTTTCGGCGTGTCCGGTGTTCCGTGGGTGGTGCGCGGCTCCTTCTCGCTGCTCACATAGTCCCTCGGAGAGGCGGGGTCGGGGGTGCGTCCGGGCGCGGGCGTGGGCGCGGGCGTGGGCGCGGGCGGCGGCGGGCTCATGGTGCGGCGCGGCGGCGGCTCAGCGCGCGGCGATGCGGCACAGCGCGTGTCGCACGGCGGCGGCGGCGGCCGGCACGGCGGCGCCGCACAGGCCCGATCAGAGCCGGTCCTCCTCCTCCTCCTCCTCGCCCTCGTCACCCGCCTCCTCGTTCTCCTCCCGGTAGCCGGGGTGCTCGCTGATCGCATAGTAGTTGCCGTTGTATATCACCCCGAGCTCGCGCAGCGCGTCGCCTCGTATCGTCGCCTTGATCGTCCAGTTGTAGCAGTCGTCCGACTCGGACTCCCGGTCGAGCCGCTCCACGTCCAGGATCTTCGAGCTGAGTCGCTCCAGGATGATACCGATGTCCTTGATGGTGAGGTGCCGCTTCTGATCGACGCTCAGCTGGTCGATGAGAAGCAGGAACTTCTCGGAGGTGACCGCCTCGTCCTCGACGAGCGTGTTCTCGGTCTCGCTCTCGGAGGAGTCCCGGTCGCCGCGGCGCGCGGACTCGGCGTCGAGGAAGCGCACGTGCCCCTTAGGGCGGCCCTGCGGCGAGGCCCGCGGCTGAGCGTCCTGTATGGGCGAGGTGGCGACGCTCTTGTGCACCGCGATGCGGCGGCCTTCCTCGTGCAGCGCGCAGCAGTGGAAGTCACACTCGTCGGGCTGCGCGCGCGCGAGCGGCGTGTGCGAGGCGGGCGCGGGCGCGGGCGAGGAGGCGCCGGCGCGGCACTCGGCGGTGTGCACGTGCACGGGGGGGTGCGCGTGCTCGAGCGAGCCGGCGGCGCGCGCCAGGCGCCCGCGCGACGCCGGCCCGGGCTCGTCGTGGTTGACGACGGTGATGTGTGGCGGCGGCGGTTGCGGCCTGTCTAGCGAAGTCTGGATCACGAGCGAGGGCCGCCGGTCGGGCTTGGCCTGCCGGGAGGGCGAGCGTGCGGCCGGCGAAGCTTGAGGCCTCTGATCCCAGTGCAGCACCACCGTGACGCGCCCCTTGTTGTCCATGATCTTCCATGAAGGCGTTTCATCGTGCAGCTCGAGCGCGTGGATCGTCTCGCATACTATTTTTGGGATCGCCGATATCGCTGAAAAGGATGGATTTGGTTTCATATTTCGGGCCGAATGAGATGCGTGGACTAACGGAACAACATAATTTTTATTTAAGCTGGAGTTGTGGAAGCAACAGATGTGTTGCATGGTTGGTAGTGAACTCACCAGCCTTGATGACGTCTACACCGGTGGGGAACCATCGCTCGCCTTGCCGCAGCAGCAGCAGCACGGTGTTGGGCGGGAGCGTGCGCCAGTAGTCGCCGTCCTCCACGTGCGTGCCGTCACTCTCTAGCACCAGCCGCACGGGCTCACTCGCGCCTACCGATAGCTTCTCCTTGCCTATTGTACAAAATTACATTTACATCAGCTTTTACTTGGGAATTACCACATCTAATTAAACGTCACCCTTCTAAAGTCATATATGCATTAGATACGCTATACATGTCATTGAAGTACTTTTGAAATTCAGAGCTTCTTTTAAATCTTTATGTGACTGGCTCTACGTTAGAGATAAAACCTTTACTAGATTACTCAGCACGAGTTTTGATTACAAACAAGAAATCAGTTTACTTAAACGTAGCTATTAACTACATGACGACTATTTATATAGCACGATAGATAAGCACGAGATGTATCGCGTGAGCATTTGACTAGACTGTAACGGATGCGGGAACCTCAGATAGAAAGCAGGTCACACGGGAGCATCAGTGCGGCAAACCTTATTGACCTGGTGCTAACCAGTTTACGGCGTGCCGCCTCTGGCCGCCGCCGACGGCTCCGCATATGTCTAATTAACTATGAGCTCCTGTCTATCTATAAAGTTTAAACGGTTGACACGATTTCGGGATTTTATTTCATTTTAGTCTCTATCATTAGCGTAGGCACAATCATAATAATCCACTTAAAATTAAAACAATATATTATATTTTTTGTGATTATTAAAAAAAGTGTCACCATCATTGAATTATTATAATTCAATGGTCACCATATTGAAAGTACCTGTATTATCTTTTTACAGCCTTACTAATAAAATGTTACACGCGGTGTACACATCTGTTATAGGATAATTGCTACTAATAAAAACATTTTTGACACAAAGCCTGTATACACGTGTTTTAGTTACCTAGGAAATTTACACAGGGCTTACACGGGCCAGGACCCTTGTTTAGTGTTTGTATAAGAACATTATGGCGGATTTCAATAGATCAGCTGTGTCTGACAATCAAGTGTTGTGTCCATTTACTACGGACCAGGCCAACCGCGCAACAAAATGAGACCAACGCGCTGGCCCTAAAAAGTCATTTTAGGGCCAGCATTAATGGAGGAAAAGGGGGAGGAAGTTGGGTATGCAAGGCCTTCAATTTCAAAGTAAACTTCATGAAATGTATTATTATACGGTGTAGGCATCCACTATGGAAGGATTTTCGGAAATTCCACCCCTAAGGGGGTAAAATAAGGGATGAAAGTTTGTATGCAAGTCCGTCAGTTTTGAAGTTAGGATCTTCAAATTTTGTGTTTAGGCTGACGATTGAAAATTAATGTTTAGTTATCTCAGCTTTTGTGATAACTCCACCACCGAAGGGAGGAAAAGGGGGATGAAGTGGTTTATGCAAGTCCTTCAATTTCAAAGTAAACTTCACTAAATATATTATTATATAGTGTAGGCATTCACAAAAGAGGATTTTTAAAAATTCCACCCCTAACAGGGTAAAATAAGGGATGAAAGTTTGTAAGCAATATATCAACGCATAGCCCAAATCGCTGGACCTAGAGATTTGACATTTTGCACAAAGATACCTTATACAGTGTAGGCATCCACTAAGGAAGGATTTTCGGAAATTCTACCCCTAAGGGGGTAAAATAGGGGATGAAAGTTTGTATGCAAGTCCGTCAGTTTTGAAGTTAGGATCTTCAAATTTTGTGTTTAGGCTTACGATTGAAAATTAATGTATAGTTATCTCAGCGTTTGTGATAATTCCACCACCGAAGGGAGGAAAAGGGGGATGAAGTTGTTAATGCAAGTCCTTCAATTTGAAAGTAAACTTCACTAAATGTATTATTATACGGTGTAGGCATCCACTAAGGAAGGATTTTTGGAAATTCCGCCCCTAAGGGGGTAAAATAAGGGATGAAAGTTTGTATGCAAGTCCGTCAATTTTGAAGTTAGGATCTTCAAATTTTGTATTTAGGCTGACGATTGAAAATCAATGTATAGTTATCTCAGAGATTGTGATAATTCCACCACCGAAAGGAGGAAAGGGGGATGAAGTTGTGTATGCAAGTCCTTCAATTTGAAAGTAAACTTCACTAAATGTACTATTATACGGTGTAGGCATCCACTATGGAAGGTTTTTTTGGAAATTCCACCCCTAAGGGGGTAAAATAAGGGATGAAAGTTTGTACGCAAGTCCGTCAGTTTTGAAGTTAGGATCTTCAAATTTTGTATTTACGCTGACGATTGAAAATTAATGTAAAGTTATCTCAGCATTTATGATAATTCCACCCCCGAAAGGGGAAAAAGGGGAATGAAGTTGCCTTCAATTTCACGATAAACTTCACTAAATTTATTATTATACAGTGTAGGTATCCAGTAAAGAAGATTTTTGGAAATTCCACCCCTAAGGGGGTAAAATAGGCCATGAAATTTTGTATGGAAGTCCGTCAGTTTTGAAGATAGGATCTTCAAATTTTGTGTTTAGGCTGACGATTGAAAATTAAAGTGAAGTTGTCACAGCGTTTGTGATAATTCCACCCCCGAAGAGGGAAAAGGGGGATTGAGTTGTATACGAAAATCTTTCATTTCCATAGTAAACATCACTAAATTTATAATTATAAAGTGTAGGTATCCACTAACGAAGGATTTTTCAATATAACACCCCTATGGGGGTAAAATAGGGGATGCGAGTTTGTATGAAAGTCCATCAGTTTGGAAGTTAGGACCTTCAAATTTTGTGTTTAGGTTGATGATTGAAAATTAATTTATATGTGCCTCAGCGTTTTCGATAATTCCGACCCCGAAGGGGTAAAAAAGGGATGAAGTTGTGTATGGAAGTATACTAACCGTCTTACTAATAAAAATATGGAACACGGTTGTTTAACAGCTGTATAGTTATGCAGTGTGTAAGCCTTACACAGTTTCTATACACTCCCTTTACTAATAATCAGTGTGTAAGCGTTGTATAGTTATCTATTTGTTAAAACAAAAATGACTGGCAACTTTTTAGGAACGTTTTGAAACTAAAACTATCTAACTTCAAAATACGGGAGAAAATGTGGGGAAAAATGTGAAAACACCAAAAGATACTGAAAAATAATTATATAAAATATTAATCATATCATAAAAATCAGGTTTCTTTTTCTTAAGACTATTTTTATTTTAATAATTAAACAATAAAATTACTTTTAAAAAGATTCAAATAGCTAATGGTGGTTTTGAACGAAGTTGTCTTGTGCTTATGGCTACAGTAGCCATTTAACCAAAGAAGAAGAAGAAAGAAGAACGTCATTGTCAAATTACAAACGTCAACAAACGAAGCAAATGGATGTGCCAATGACTTCAAAACTAAGGATACACCTACCGGAATATTTTGCATAAAGTTATCAAAATCAAATAAATTGTCAATTTTTGTTTTATTTTATCCATAACTCCAGTATAAAACACAAGCCTTTCACTACGCAACTAGGCATTTTTATGGCAATTATAAGCAAACAATGAACGAATGAACTGTTCCGTGGACCGCAGTATGACCGCAGTCGACTGAGTCGCGTTGGCCCTAAAATGACTTTTTAGGGCCAGCGCGTTGGTGTCATTTTGTCGCGCGGTTGGCCTGGTCCGTAGTAAATGGACACAACACTTGATTGTCAGACACAGCTGATCTATTGAAATCCGCCATAATGTTCTTATACAAACACTAAACAAGGGTCCTGGCCCGTGTAAGCCCTGTGTAAATTTCCTAGGTAACTAAAACACGTGTATACAGGCTTTGTGTCAAAAATGTTTTTATTAGTAGCAATTATCCTATAACAGATGTGTACACCGCGTGTAACTTTTTATTAGTAAGGCTGTAAATGTATTATATAAGCTTGGAATATAATTAAAATTTGGAAACTAACGCAAAGAATATCGGTGTTGTTGGAATTTGATCCATTAATGAGTGAACAGGGGGATTAAATTTTGTATTTAAGCTGTTCATTCACATAATTTTGTATTCAAGTAAAATAATGTACACGTGTATCAACTGCCGCCCAACTATCTGTCTGTCTGCCACGAGAAAAATTCTCAGCTGTCTGGTTGAGGAACTTTTGGATAGATCTCCGCCCGTGTCGATCCGTCTGTCTGTCTGTCTTCTACGGGTAATTTTTAATTTATTATTATTAATACTAAGGTGTCAAACAAGCATACGGCCGGCCTGATGGTAAGCGGTCACCGTATGTATCACTCGTGCGTTGCCGACCATACAGAAATATCTTCACACCCTGGCGCCATGGCGGGGAGCTCATTCCACAGCCTGAGTTTACGCGCTAGAAAACTCCTTTGAAACCGCACAGTAGAAACCATTTCGGTTCCAATATATGAGTATGGACTCCCCGTCGATGGCGAGAGTTGCGATGGTAGAAGGTAGCCCGTGGGCATCAAGTCAAACAATTCTTCAGAGAACTGTCCGACTGTCCGTTGTACAAGCGGTACACACATAAGGAGGCAAATTCTCTCCTCAGACTGACAGACAGACAGAAACATCTCAGCTGTCAGGAAATTATTGAGGAACTTGTGGATATAGGTGTATTCGTCTGTCTGTCCGTGTGCCATGAGCAAATATCTCAGCTGTCATGAAATGGTTGAGGAATTTGTGGATAGGTCTCATGGCGTAATTTTAGATAAATAATCCCGATCTCGACACCTCCCAAAAAAAAAAAATTTCTTCTTCAGCTAATCGGACAGTGTTTGTATGCATATTTCTGCCGGTAGATTTTCAGATCTTCTTCAAATCGGGCAGGACTGTTTCAGTTTTATGTGGCATGTTCGCATGTAGGTAAGCTCTCAATCTTCCTGAACTTTTGTCAAATATCACACGTAGTGGCGGGCTATAGCCATGAACAAAGCTCTATATTGTTACAATGATTCATATCTAGAAAAAAGAAATAATCTACGCGGACGAAGTCGCGGGCTAAAGCTAGTCACCCATATTATAATTTAATGAGCTCTACCGTCATAAAATAAAATAATTATTTTCGGATCAATCTCATTTTTAATTAATTTAAGACTGCAGTTTTCATTTTACGTTCGTTCTAGGCACAATATTTAATTATAGTCCTTGTAATTCAATCTGTGGAGGGATTACGTAACTCTGTTTCAATCAAATTCAGATTGAAACGACCTCTTATTTCTTAGGTTTCAATAAACAAAAACGAATCGTTTTGCTTACAAATGGTAGGTTTTTTTATTGCCAAACTGGGCATATAGATCATTTCGTAAGCTAATTGTGCACGTGACTAATCTAATTACTTTGCAGTGTACGTGTTAGATTAAACTCATACTTTTCGGGAGTGTAAACATTATGCACACCCGTGTCATACGACGTTTTTAAACGCACTTGCGAGGAAAAAACAGATAATAAGCTTCTTATGATACTAAAATCGCCACAAAAAGAGCCACTTTACAAGCGAGTGAGTTGAGAATACATTAATAGAATGCTTAAGCTAATTGTTTACCGACGATTATAACTATATATTCCCGTCATCAGTTTGTACCTTGGCCACTTTGGCTGCTGGAGTTTCTTTTTAATACTATGGTGGCAAACAAGCATACGGCCCGCCTGTTGGTAAGCAGTTACCGTAGACTAAGGACGCTTGCACCACCAGGGGTATCACTCGCGCGTTGCCGACCCTGAAGAAATCTCTTCACACCCTTTTTGAAGAACCCCATGCTGTACTCTATTGGGAAAACCACGGCGGGGAGCTCATTCCACAGTCCGAGCGTCCGCGGAAGAAAACTCCTTTTAGCCCGCACTGTTCGAAACAATTCTGGTTTCAATGTGTGT
This sequence comes from Achlya flavicornis, assembly GCA_947623365.1. Lineage (NCBI taxonomy): Eukaryota > Metazoa > Arthropoda > Insecta > Lepidoptera > Drepanidae > Achlya > Achlya flavicornis. The sequence continues at coordinate 919,570 of OX392472.1, forward strand.
TTCTAGTTGCTCGAACCTAAGGTCCTTCATCAAAGGAATCATATACCCATATGATGGGGAGGCCCATTACATAAGTATTAATTATGGTAAGATTGTAGTCAAACTCAGCACTATACATAATTTAAAAAGACATCCAGATGAGAATGTTCCCGCAGAGCCACCATTGCTGTTTTACGCCACGAACTATTGACAAAACTATTTTTAGATCGTCTCATCTCGCCCACTGCAGCATTATGTGGCCAGTGTATTTTGGTGACGTGGACCAACTTCACAATTATTTATACCTTATTCTATGCCAAGTTATTTCTTTTCTATGAGGTAGAGTCTTCTCGTATTGTCAAATGATTCATTCTTTTTACTGATATACTTCTAATTATAACTACTACTGACACCCTATATCACATTTGACACTGACACAGAATAAACATAAATTTTCATGACATAAATGTGTGTCCGAGTGGGATTTGAACCCACAACCTGCAGGGTATGAAATCTCCTCGCCAATCATACCTTTACTATAAAGTCAATCAAAACATAAGTCATGGTTTGATTACAGATAAAACATTGAAAATCGTGGACTGATAATTTTAGGGTATCGATGGACACAATGTTCTCTTTGAATCTTGACTATAAATGGCTAAACGACCAAATTTTAAATCGACACATATACATTAGGTTCGTCCTTGATAAGCGCGTATCCCGTACAATCGAACTGTCAAAGAGTTAGTGGCGTTCAGATTTTGGCAACAGTAAAATATAGAGTGACTGGTAATTAGTAAACGATACTTTTAGACTACATTGATAGTACCCATGATAACAAACAACTTTCCCAATGAAACATTTTTTTTTTAATTTACTTAGCACATTAGCCCATAATATTTAGTTCCTTACAAGACTAAGAATACACCATCAGCTTTTATTTAATTTAGTTATTTATCCTTATTTGTTTCTTTGGTAAAGTTGTTTGTTATCATGAGTACAATCATGTGTCTAAGTATCGTTTACTAATTACCAGTCACCTATGTATTGCAACTAGCTATGCCTCGCATTCACGAAAAAGTAGCCTATGTCACTCTACCCATCCTTACTTAATCCTAACTAATATTATAAATGCGACACTGAGTTTGTTTGTTTGTTACGCCTTCACGCCTCAACTACTCAACGGATCATCATGAAATTTGACATGCAGATGGCCTATTGTATGGAGAAGGACATAGGCTACTTTTTATCATGGGAACGCGGGTGAAACCGCGGGGGACAGCTAGTAATATTATAAATGCGAAAGTGAGTTTGTTTGTTTGTTACGCCTTCAAGCCTCAACTGCTCAACGGATCATCATGAAATTTAGCATGCAGATAGCCTACGGTATGGAAAAGGACATAGGCTACTTTTTGTCCCGAGAACGCGGGTGAAACGGCAGGGGACAGCTAGTACACTATATATGACCCGTTGCTTTATGACTGTGCGGTAAAGGATAAACCAAAAAATCGTACTTCGCGTGTATAATATTAGTATTGATAGGTACTAACCTCGGTGAATTAACTCCTCGAAACTAGTGACGACCAGCCCCTTCCTCACGTTCCGAGAACAGTCCCATATCTTGAAAGGCCTCTTTCCTCTAACCTCCTGCACACATAAACGTATTCTTTTAGTTATATGTAATACACCAGCTATTAGTAAAAATTAAATTAAGCTCCAGCTAATAAATTAAAATTAGCTTTTATCTAAAAGTATTGAAGTTCCACCTTGTCTTTCATATCCGACGCAATTTTGAAAGCGTGATGATATGCTGGTTCATCAATCTTTGATCATTGTGATAGTATTTAATTTCAGTTTAAAAGCTTTTATTTTATCAAGTCAATGATATAAAACATGTACTCAATTATATTACCACAGATTAACAACCATTTCTCTAAGTTCATTCTTTTATATGTCAGTATCCTTATTCTCATTACTAGATTGCAATGGGGTTACTACTAATTCGGGTGTTCATACAAAACATACAATGTAAAACAGTCATAAGAGCAAAGCTACGCCCCACAGGGGCTACGGTGTAGCGCGGCTACGAATTTGTGGTGCGTAGCGGGCGTCCGTAGCGCCTGCACTGGCTGCAGCGGTGCAACGCCCGAGCGACCTCCGCCCCCCTCCCCCCGGTCCCCTTCGCCCCCCGGCGGCCCCCGTCCCGTCCCCCGCGCCCCCGACATGCCCCGTGCGCCCCACACCGGCCACCGCACGCACTGTGCGTTGACCCACTGACATCGCCGCCCTGCACGATCTTTAATCTAGACTGGGACTTCTGAAGTTCGAAGGCACAAAGTTTCACCTCCACCGACCCCACGTAATCGGCTGAAAATATTCCAAAGGGTAATCGCGATCGATCCCAATATCGAAATATTGTTTACGAGGTACTCGTGACACAGTTCACGTCGCGTCTAGCGATAGTGAAGCTCGTTCTAGGCGACCCCTGCGTCCGGTGCAACGTACTATCGCCCCGTAAAAAATCCATTACGAGTTACGAAGTGGTGGGGTCGCGGCCAGATACGATCCACAACTCTCGATATACGACCTCCTCCGATAACCTATCGCACTAAAAAGCCGCATAAACATACCTCCTGGATTTCGACTATCATTTTCCGTCACACACTTTGCACCACTCGGATTGTAATGTCAACTTTCAGATTACACCCGTCGCACAATACCACGGATAATAAAAATAAAAAAATGCTCCGACGGAGAGTGTCCTAATGAATTAGGGCCGGTTGTAGAAGAGGTTATATAGGTATGAGGTGTCGATGTCGCGATGGCGGGCGGCGCAGTGCGCGCCGGCGGAGCGCCGCGGCCGCACTGGGCGCGAGTCGTGACCCGGTCGCGGCGGCCCCCCCGCCCCCCGCCGCCCCGTGCGCCCCCGCGCGGCCCCGCACGCCCCCGCCCCCGCCGGGGCCCGGGACCCCGCACTGCAGCGCGAGCCTGTAATCTCTTGATGCCGTAAGATCTCGAAATTAGCGATGCCGATGATGCACTTTCGGACGGTCTGATATGAAAAGCTTTTAGAGAATAAATTCGTATTTTACTCGCTTTTCTATTTGATAGAGTTTCTTTATTTTTGCTGTTGCAGTCTTCGTGATATATAACCGTATCTCAAAAGTTTCACAGTTGCAATATATTGAAAATGAATTTCGGTTGTGTGTCTAATACTTTATAGGTTAGCGTGAGCCAAGTTACATAACCTTTGTCGTATATTACAGTATGTTTAAGTATAATTCAAAGCTTAGAAATTCCGAGTAAATATGTATAGAAATATACTGAAGAACCGTATAAATATATCAAAGAAGTCATGAAGTCACAAGTAAGTATCATGACAATTTGCAATTTCTCGCGTGTGTACAAAAACAAAATTCGTTTTCTGTTAATGATATTGCTAGTCGAATCGAAAACCACTTTTCTAGAATACAAGGGATTTCTGTTACTTTCGGAACTACGTTTGGTTCTACAGCGCCATATTCAGTAAAACGTAACGTTATAGGTATACTGTAGTTGTGAGTTCTCAAAATAATAACAATATAATGCACTTTTGAAGTGAAGACTTAGGGTCGTGAAACAAAACAAAAAAACATACAGTACCTATTGGTTCTACTCGACAGCTACAGGCGAGCGCTACGGGTACTACGCGAGTGCTACGAGCACTATGCGAGTGCTACGACGCTACGCGATGGCTATGGTGCTATGTGAGTGCTACGGTGCTGAGCTTTTGCTACATGCAGCGCGCTACGGTCACAATAATTCTCTGTGCTACGGGCGCTACGTGTTCGCTACGAGTCTCTACGTAACTTCTACAGCGCTACGAGTGTGCTACGGTGTTACGTATGGTAGCGGTATCGCTGTGCTATAGAGTTTGTTCTGTATTTTTGAGTTGATTAAATATAATAATTTAGTTCTGGTACCAATTTTAAACATATTATTGCTAGCTTAAAACAAAAATTTCATTCGAATTTAGTCATTTGTTTTGTTTAATTTGGAAAATTGATTAATTGCAAAGCGACAATCCCATTACAAACCGTGGGAGTGTTTTGCGAGTACAATGTAAATTAACTAATAACATAAGTCATAGTTAAATATGTCTGTCTCAAGCCTGCCCACGACGTGCTCCCACACACCTTCAACCTGATATTGTGTTCCCTATATACTAATTACTTTTGCGATGTAAACAATTTACATAGAACAAGATCGCATATCTGTGGGTGTAAGAATTACTAATAATATATGGTTTGAATTTTTAATACTTTTGACGACCTTGATGGTATTAACAACATTTTATACTTACAAGATATGTTTATACATGCTTTTATTAGCTTCACCTGTATGTATGTAATGGAATATTCAAACGTTATTTTCATCGACTTGAAAGCGTCAGATTAAACAGAAACTTTGCACACTTATCAAGGACCGATTACGATACAATCATTTGGTACCATCGTTAATACTTTTTAGTGTAGTAGAAAATGTGTGAAATAATTTCTTCCAGCTCAATACAGAATTTGTGGTGGTAAAGTTATTATAGCTATGGTATTTCCAAATATATAAATGTATTTTTTTTAATGATTAGTACCTATTCATTGGCTACATTATGTGGGCTGCGTTTCTAATACGAATAAAAAGTCAAGGAGTATAGTTTTAAATTTGTATGTAGTATTTATTTATTCTGAGATATTACTATACTAACCTATTGCAAACTATTGCTAACATATAGCAAACAAAAAATAAAAAAATAAAAACTTTGCAAACCGGCCGGAATGGGGACCGAAATTTCAAAATACAAGCTACAAGTTAAATGGGGTTTCATATGAAAGGGCTTTATTTATACATTCCAAAACAGTTTTCTTTTTATGTTGCGGAGTTTTTGAAATCTGTAATAATTACAGTTGATAAGTGATGTAATGGTACGTCCAGGTTACGCGAACCTAGCACGAGCCTGCCTAGCCTGCTAGCTAGCTGCTCGCGATGTCAAGTGTGGACGTTACAACGAGCCTTCAACGAGCGCTATGCGAACCCCGAGTTCGTGAAAAAACTGACAATCGGGCGGAGCGCAATCGAGCGCGAGACGAATGCTCGTTCGAGGCTCGCAAGTTCGTCCTCGCTACGCCAACAACGAAGGATTCCTGTTCGTTCCTAGGCTCGGCTCGTGCTCGCTTCGGGTAGCATGGATGCACCATTATATTACAGGAAAAATTGAACAAAAGTTCTAACTAGTTTTTTTCGAAATCATCAAAATTATGTTACAAACAAACTTAGTTAAGCAGTCCGCTTTTTACAACAGTTATAGCTGAAACCAAGAAATAAATATACAAGTCAAATGAAGGTCGGGACCCTCGGTGCGCGAGTCGGACTCAAACTTACACTTGCCGGTTGTAGCGAAACGGCTACAACCGCGGCGGTGTGTGAGGAATGTCCCAGGATATTTAATTTACAACCAGTTCGAAATACACTTAAACTGAGAAGAGTCCGGCAAGAAACTCAGCAAGGCTAAAAGTTAAAGTAATGCATACAAGAATTGACATAATTTATAGTTTTAGATGGGATTTTTAAAGAACTAAGACTAATATAATGAATGACCAGCCAACTGCCATTGCAATAACTAATGAAACTCGTCACACCAAAAAGAGAACGTTCACGTTCACAGAGTTCACTCGTAATTAGACAAACCTGTTCCAATTATCGTTGACAGAGGGTGTGGGATCCCTCCCTGTTCACGTAAACTGCAACAGTTTATGCCTTTTTACACCTTGGAGGGTGTAGGGAGGGAGATAAATGAGAGGAGGTGCTCACTTAAACTCCAGTATGTGAAAACGTTGTTTTTACAAGAGGCTTGAAGATGCGTGCGCCATGGAATGGCCTGAAGGTATGCTTGAGAAAAAGCCATCTTGCATATTATTAGATGTGTGTATGTATATATTAATATACTGTGTTGTCCTGAGTAAAGCGAGGGGTTCAAGACGAAGGCAGGCTTTCTGCGAGATAATAAAAAATCAGGTATACATAAATACAGACTTGATTAAAATCGTTATATTAGGATTTTTCAAATGTATCTTGGGATTTTTCCGATAGTAGATTCTAAGAGTAGATTATTAATAATCCCTAAAGGTAAAATACAGAACTGTTAAAATAACACCAAAAATCGTCTTTTGTTTCAAATTTTTCAGTGTTGTCTATGGTGGCCAGTTAGATTTTCGAATAAATTCTCTTTATAATACCGTATCTTTGCTAAGAGTTTTCATAGGAATTTTAACGTTCCAAATTCAACGAAAAATGTCGAACAAGTGGAATAAAAATATATCTATACACATAGAAATCTGTTCGCAAACTAAGAAGAGATAGATAGAGTATATGGAATAAAATACATATTTGTAGACAGAACAATCAGACATATTCATGTAAACAATGTTTTATTCTGGGTGGGAATTGAATCCACGACCTGCGCCATGGAAAACAAGGCTAACCTAAAACAAATAAATATTCGATTCAGCAGGTTAGTTCATATGCAAACTAAAATCATAGCTATTGTACCAGCTGTTAGTCTTCGCATATTTTTAACCTATTTCTAATATAAGTACTATTTGTCCACAAGATTAGCTTTAAGAATCATCCGAAATTGAATTCGCTTGAAAATTTTAATATGATAACATTATAATACGATCAGTTAACGTGAAAAATTCTCATCACAGAATCGATTTATCACAACATTAATTTAAAGCGAGGATCAGACCCTGCGGTGGGAGGAATATCAGGGAGTTTATGAGGAGAATTAATGCTTTAGCGGAGGAATTTAAGCCTGCTTCGATTATCACCCACTGGGAAACGATAGTTGGAAGCTTTTAACAATACTTACGTATACATAATACAAGATTTTTTTAAACTTAATGGTAGATACGTTACGTAAATACTTATATCTTATTGATTTAGCCTTGCATTTGCTGGTGCCTTTGCGACAGTTTTTCTAGATTAAAGTTGTCTTTTGGCTACTTAGTAAAAATATATCTATGTAAATAAGCGAACAAGGCCTGCAAAATTCCGCATTTTATATAATTAATTGATTGATAAAAAAAAAAAATCTAGTTGTTACTTATAATTTTCCTTTATAACGTGTTTTAAATTTATAACTTCCCCCTGTTTGGAAATCATATTTTGTAAACGATACAGGTTGTCCGCGATACAGGATTATCCTAGTGCGGGGACCATTGCTTAATTATCTGTGTAAATTTTTACTTTTTAATATAAATTATTTGATTTGATTTGATTTTGTTATATAAAGTACAAGGATGGTAAAATAAATAAATAAATATGTCTGCTGGGCTTAAACATATTATCACATCATATTTGGAGGGTAAATTTTTTTTACAGAATATTATTGTAGTCGAAGTACACATAAAGAAAAAGGTTACATTATAAAATGTCATAAGTACACTATTTATTTATATGCAAAAATATATGGATATTGTATTGAATAATTTATATTTACGCACCTCACGTTATTTCATTAGAATAAAAGTTTTCACTCAAAAAACAGAGAATAAATGGTATTAATAACGTCTACATCATATCAGCAAAGTGAACCATAAATTTCGATAATAGTTTTTTATATACACAAATATGTATAATATGAGAGAAACATAAATGTTCAACTTATAAGATACTGAACAATTTATTGGTTAGCGATGTGTGGTTGACATGTGAGACGATCGTTAACGACGAATATGACTTTGGTCTTGTTTGTTGGCATTTTATAGCGTGAAAGTAATATATGGCTTAGAGTTAATGTTTTGATCAAATCAAATTAAATAGTATAGGCCCTGATGAGATTATTGAGACTATTGATAGTTACAGTTGACTCTACCACCGGTTCAGAATACTAAGATGCCGATCCCACATCGAGCGATCTAGAGTTCTGGGATCAGAGTTTAACCTCCTTTTTTAACCGACTTCAAAAAAAGGAGGAGGTTTTCAATTCATTTGTATGTTTTTTTATTTTTTATTTTTTTATGTTTGTTACCTCATAACGCCTTCATTTATTAACCGATTTTGAAAATTATTTTTTTGACTGGAAGGGTACACTTCCCGTTTGGTCCCATTGTCATCAGATCAGGATTTGGTTACTTCTTAGTGTACTTTGAAGTCGGTTTACGTTTTTTGTAAAACAGTTCAATTATTTTTCTTCCAGACAAAAAAGAATTTTCCAAATCGGTTAATAAATAACGGAGTTAACTAAATAACAACCGAATTGAGAACCTCCTCCTTTTTTTGAAGTCGGTTAAAAAAAGAAAATATATTATTTGACATGTATCTTGCGGATTGTGATTATCTTGTATTTATTTAGTGTGGTGTGAGTTATTGTGTATGTGGGGGTGAAGGTGTTTGTATAATTGATTCGAAACCTAGAAGGATTTTCAGTTTATATGATAAAGACAGCGACAGTGTAAGGAAATCATATGTAGAGAACTTTGTTCTTTAGTTCACCACCTACGATAAGCAATTACTAGTAAATGATTCCGATAGAGAGTAACATGAATTCTCTTTACGTTTTTATAAGGTTACTTTCGAACACCACGGTGAGATTGATGTTAAACTAAACTTCCGAAACGGCCAAGCCACGTATTTTAACTACGATGTGTAGAGCTTGTGAAGTTAGGGCTTGTAGAGTTAGAGCATGTAGAGTTATAAGCTTGGCTCTACATGAGATCTGATAACTTTTTGACAGTGCGAGCCATATAAATAATAAATATAAATATCCTGGGACATTCCTCACACACGGTCATCTGATCCCAAACTAAGCAGAGCTTGTACTATGGAAACCAGATAAGTGATATAATACATATACATACTACTTTATGTTTGTAAATACATACTTAATACACATAATTACACCTAGACTCAGGACATACAGACATGTTTATGCACAAAAATGCAAGTCCTGTGTGGGAATCGAACCCACGACCAGCGGCGCGATAGGTGGAGTCTTGACCAGTCTTAACCAACCGCGCCAGCTGGCCCTTCAAATATGGCCTCATTTTACATGAAAATGTTTTTGGTGGCTCTCTTTTATAGAAAGCCGATGATTGACTAATATGTAAGGATTCCATTTGATCTATTTTATACTAACCATTTAAAGATATGGATATAAATAAAATAAGTCCCATTAATTGATTGGGCGTGGGCAAATATGTGGGCATACATCTACATGGTACCCACGCATTTATACATTTTAATTTTCTTTTAGAAATCTAATTTTCTTAATAAATGTGTATCTTGTTCTTTCGTAAATGTTAAATGCACTTTTCAAGTAGTTACTTAAGTTATTTTTATATGAATGTTTTAACATATTTAAAACATGAACGATAAACGATTTCCAAAAGAATCTTATTTCAGTAAAACAAATTGTATAAATCGAATTCAATCAACGAAGTAATAGATGATATTTCATTTGAGAAATAAGCGTTTAAAGAAAACGCTGATAAGAAAGATTAAATCATCGCATTTCGGAGCCGTATCTTCGGCTGAAATAAATTGATTTTGGGGACTCTCCGCCGGACTCGCATTTTATGTAAGACCGGTTTATTAACATGGCTACAAATTAAGGTTCTGGAAATATCATAATAAATAAAATAGTATTTAGGTACCTGGAGTTTTAAGGCGATGATAGCTCAGTGGTAGTGACGTCGGATACCGAGACGAAGGTCCCGGGTTCGCATCCTACAATGAGCTTGAGCTTTCGGTGAAGGAAAACATCGTGAGGAAACCATAGCACGGTGGTAGGGTACTTCGTAGTACCCGTCTGGCTGGCTACCACCCTCAAGTTGAAAATCTGTCGCCAAGCACCTATCGGTGTGTTCCGACAGCTGCACTTGAGAGCCAATTCCTTCTAGCCTTTGTGTGCTTACGGTGAGATTGTGGTCAAACACAGGCCTATACATAATAAAAAAAAAAAAAAAAAGTTTATAATAAGTATATATAAAATAAGTTTATATATTATATTGTTGCTAATTAAAGTGATGAATCAACATATGGCTATCACAATGTTTATTTGTATATTTATTAATGTAAAGACTGAAACACTTGTGGTATACCTAACTTGATTAGCCGTTCTTAGTAATCACCGGTGAGGACGTTATCCGGATGGGTGTCCGCCTATGAATATGAAAGACAAAAGAAAGAAGTTAGTCCTTGGAAGACTCCTAGGCGGCTTGAAAACTCCAACAGTAGGTTGACCACTAGCCTACCTCCAACAGTCCGCTCCGTCTAGATGTATTAAGGTAATCTCCAGAAATAGTGAACCGATTCTGAAAAATCTTTCTCTAATTCAAGGGAAACTAACAGCTTTGTTAAATATAGTTATTCTTTTTATGAAATTAAAAATAGGTATATTTAAAACTGCTAATAATTTTCCGCAACTGGAAATTAGTACTTATTTAGTACAAATTTGGCGGACGGCCTGTTTAGTTGATTTACAATATTTATTATAATAGTTACAATTCGAGTAAAAGCTACATATTACAAATCCCTGGGTATTATAGGGTACTTGTTTATCCTGGGAACCGCAGGGACAACTGGATAACTACTAGATTTACGACCAAGTGCTTAAACATTTACAAATGTATTTTAAGCCAACCAGAGTGGCTCGTTTATATCATGTTTGTATACGATTGCAGCAGCAAGGTATTATTATTATACACTGGTAGTCCTTATGTCTTGGAGCTGCGACTGCATTGTGTGTTGGGAAGAGAAATTCAGGTACGAAGAGTCAAACTCTGAATGAAGAATTTTGTATAGACTGAAAATGTCTTGCTTCTAATACTCGTTTCCCAAGTCAAGTCTTAAGGTAAATGCACACTTATCCGAGCCGAAAGCGTCCAACGCATCGAACGAAACGAATTTTAGAATTCTCTATATGAAATCTTATCCAGATCCGGACGATTCGACGCGGGCAAGTGTGCGAGCTTTCATAAGATTTCATACACAGAATTCTAAAATTCGACGCTTTCGGCTCGGATAAGTGTGCGTTCACCTTTGCCTTGCGGCACGAGCCAAGCACACACACACGGAGCAATTCGCGTAGCGTAGACGGACTTCCGCCTTCAGCTTTCAGTCAGTTCTTCAGTTGTCAGTTCAGTGTCTGTCTGTCTGTCAAAGGCGTTTTACACAGAGAAATAGCCAATATTTTATCGTAACTGCTTTTCAAATGTTCGTAGGTACATTTAAATATATGAATGCTTCAGTGAAGATGGGTTCGGGGGGCCTACCACAAGCTTTTAAAACAAGGTTAAAATAACCTAAAAATTTGTCTTTTGTCTTGTTTTGACGCCGGATGACAAAGAAGGACAAAAGACATATAAGGTTATAATAATATTGTTTTAAGAGGTTTGTTTGTGCTCGCAAAGGTTTTTATTTACAACAAATATGTACAAAATACAATCTATATTTACAAAATATAATCTATATATAGAAAATTTCCTCAAGCCTGCCGCTGCTTCCGATTAACGGCAAGGTTCCCAGAAGGCTGGCAGCGTTTCCTCTTTGGATAGCCAAGCTGACGCGTTGGCGGAAAAAGCTCCCCGCCCGCTGGTCTCCGGAGGTCTCGATCAATTTTGAAGACAAGGTGCGAGCAAAACGGCGAGCTTCTGACCCCCATGGTCCCAAGGTCTCGACCGCAAAAGGCATAAAAATATAATTGGGTCCAATCGATGCATATTTTTTGAATTTTGAATTTTCCGCACTGGCCGCCGCTGCCCCTGCAGCTTTACAAGTAGCCGGTAAGTGAGATGGCGCGAGTGTATCGACACATGTGGCATCCCACACCAGCGACTTGCCGACACTCCAAGGGATCAAAGACATACCATCCGGTCTCTTGCCATCGCCCCGCGCAATACCGACTGGTTCCAGTACGGAAGGCACGTTAGCGACAACAAGAGCCCTGCGGATAATGTCATTAATAGCCGAGTGCCGTGATATTCGACCAGCACTTAGGGAGCACGAAAGTCCATGGTGGCCGAGCTCATTGACGAGGTCTCCGCAGCGGCAGCGATGAGGCTGATTGGTCCTGCAACCAAGACGAAGACAAATACACAGACTTAATGTTATACGGTCTAACATTGTCCCGGTATTTGTGGATGGAATAGCTTGTAGCCAGTGACCTGAGTCACTCTGAGAGACGGCTAACAAGCGCGCGCGGTCTGTATCTATCGAAAAGTTTGAAAATAAATTTTGCCAAGTTTTTTCACAAAGAGGCTTGTCCCACGCTCTCTGAGAGTGACTCAAGGTTGGAATATTTGTGCCTGGACAAGCTGCCTGCCAGGCGTCTCTAGCATCGGACAGGTAAGAAACCTCAACAGATCCAATAGAAGGGTCCAAAACAGATCTGACAAGGCTGCCCACACTGTATACCGAGGATAGAAACGCCGGTACTGATATGCTTGAAATTTTCCGCACTCCTAGGCCACCATAACACACGGGTAGGGTGGCCTGAGACCACACTTTGTTTTCACAAAAACTGCAATTTAGAATTTTGGAAAGAGACGTTTTGATCATATTATCCAAAGTATCTAATATGTGAACGAATTTAAATAAGTGCGTACTGCGGAGTAAATAGGTAAACTTAGGCACGAAAAGGCAGAGTCGAACAATAAAAAATGCATAATGGGCATTAATTTCATAAAGTCTATTTGAAGAGTCATTAAAATTTTGAATCTTTTTCTCAAAGAAACTAGGTATGGATTCATCTAAGACGGGGGCTCCGAGAAGATGAAGCGACTCCTTTGACAGTAACTTAATATTGGGAGCCAAAACATTAAAATTTTGAATTAATTCTGGTTTTTCAGATTCTGGGAAAGAATCTAAAATAAGGAGCTCACATTTGGAGCTATTGAATTCTAGGCCAATCTTTTTAAAATTTTCTGTCAATGTTTTAAAATCACTGAGAACGGAAGCCGCATCACCCCCCAGCGTACCGTCGTCTAGATACCATACATTAAATTTAGATTGTAACCCAGAAATAATTGAATGGATGGCCAAACTGAAGATAGCTGGACCGAGAGGGTCGCCCTGTTGACAACCCATGGCGGAAATAAGTGGGTGTTCTCTGAAAAAAAGTTTTGATGGATGCCCATAGCATTGCCAAAGGTAAGGATATACGTCAGGGCAGATATCCCGAATTTGGGTCAATAAAGCGCCCCTATCGACAGAGTTAAATGCATTTTTTATGTCAACTTTAAGCAGCACTTCACCTCCGTTATTTAATAGAAAGGTCCGAGCCGCATGAACAGCTGCCTCACAACCTCCCTTTGAGCCAAAACCGAGTTGAATGGGCTGAAATATTTCCGAAAGTTTCGGGAGAATGTGACGACAACAAATTTTGGAGGCCATACGACGGATAGTATTACCCACAGCGATGGGTCTTACTCCGCCATCTTTTTTGGATAGCGCGCAAAGGTTGGCCCCATAAATGATCTCAGTGAATGGGCTTGGCACCTTTCCTGCCAACATTAAATTTATAAGAGAGGTTAATTTCGATAATAATTTGGTACCAGCGTCTCCGGCGGCACCACAGACAAGGTCTTTGTAATGCTGTGGTGTAAAACCGTCGAGACCGCCAGCAGAACCAGGTTTAAATGACATAATGACGCTCAAGAGATCTTGGGCGTTACAATTTAGAACAGATTGGTCTAAAGACGTAAATTTTGTGTAATTCTATTTCTAAACGATGATGACTATGCTGTATCGTTTTTCAAAGATTCTCAGTATGCTCTCAGTACATAACCCGGTTTCTGAAACGCCTACACACATCAAAGCCAAATGTCAAATTAGCAGTTTCTCATCGATATTTTTGTGTCACATTTTTAACAAGCTTGTCGAGGCTCGATGATAGGAATAATATCAGCGATTCAAATATAAAAATAATCAATGAGACTTAGCAGACTCAGCTTAAGCAAGCTTATCTAAGCAATACTTATTTAGAGAAAATGGATGTTAAAGAAGGAAGTATATTCTATTCGTAGTTATTTTATCATAGATTAGATATACCTAACGCAATAGGCACGCATAGGATATAACGCAACGTAATAGGTTATTTGAGCGAATACTGAAAAGTGGTGTGACAGTGACAGAGAAACAAATATGTTGATATGATATATGTAGATTAATTTAACATAACGATAATTTTATCTATTTAAAATTTATTTTCGTCCAATACAGTTTTGATAAAAAGGATATTTCTGAAACATTGAAAAAGTAAAAATAACCTAAAGCTATCCGTAGCGATCTACGTGCTACGGGCTACGCTCTATAGTCGGCTACGGAATCGCTACGTGGTGCTACGATGTGCTACGCATGTGCTCAGCGATGAGGTTCGTGGATTCGATGAATTTGCTGTTTTGATTTATTAATTACTTTTAATATTATTTATGTGGATAAACTAATTCCAAATAATTTAATTTTTTTATCACCAGAATCAGTAACCAATCGATTATGTAATAAATAACCATGTAAATGGAATCCTACATAAAGACACTATGTAAGTTGGCACATATTTTGAATAATCCAGGTTGCATGTGCAGCGCCGGTCTACAGCAGAGCGAGTGAGACAGGCATATGTACAGGGCAACGGGAGAGAGCGAGACGCCGGCTGCGGCACTACCGCACGCTTTCATGCCTCTATGAGTGTGCGGAGATATGGGCAGATCCCTCCGATACTACTTATGACTATATATATCACACATTCTCAACACTGGTTCTTCTACCACTGCGATGCACTTAAACGATGATTTAGGTTCTAACGGAGACGGGGCCGGCACGGGAGCGGGCTGGGGTCTAAACTAGAAGCACCCGAATCGATAGGAACCAGATCCACTAGAGCAGGCCTAGCGCGGTGCGGGGCGCCGGAGCGGGCATTCATAGCGAGCACGGGCAAGCACGGGCAGGGGCGGGCAGGCGCGGGCAGGCGGCCGGACGGTGATAATAACCATATCTCCGGGCGTGTCAGTGATCACCGGTTACATAAGAGGGCGGAGTCGGCGGTCGGGCGCCGGGCGCGTCGCGGTTACCTCTCTGGCCATCGCGGCATGTCCGCCGGAGGCCGCGGGCGGCGCGCGCTCACGCCGCCATCGTCGAGGGGCCAAGCCCGGGACTCGCGTCGCGACTCGCGGAGCACTTGAGCGGCGCTGCGCCGCGTGGGCGGCGATCGATGGGTGGTGCGCGCCTGCGTCGCCGGCCGCGCCCGACGCTCGCCGAGCGCTCCCGACCGCCACCCGCCGCCACCGCGCCGCCGCGCCGCTCTCGGTGCATCCGTGCCGTGCCGTGGCCCACTTGCCGCGCGCACACTGACCTGCTTCTGGCGCGCTGCTCTGCTCTACCCCTGCTCACCGCTCCCGACGATGCGACTACATGCACCGCACACATGCATCGATGCACTATTTAGATAACACGGACAGATAGCCGTGTATTTGTACTTTGTATATACCTACAGTACATAAGCCGCTATGTACCAACGGTGAATAACGAACTGTGAAATAAAGGTAAACTCGATCGTTGAACTAGGTATTGAGTTTGCTTTAGCCTGATTTGGACGCATATAGTACATTGAATTGTAATTGTCTTGCCGAGAGTGAGCATATAGACGACCTACTGTCCCTGATTTGGATTTGAACATAGGTGGTAGAAAGTACAACCACGTACAAAGGAAGTTGAACGTAACTAAAATTAATCTTTCCTGAAAATAAATACCATTTAATACAAGATTACACAGGAGTTTTCTGAAACGCGACAAGAGTGACCAATTCTTGTCCAAATCATTATCAGAGGCAGTAGGTACCTATTCCACGTTGATATCAAATCCGTAATACCTGCCTAACTACCTGATAATCAAGCAACCACTCCAGCTGGTTATTATCTGCCTACCACAAAGTAATCGGATTTCCTACCTCAATACGGAGTAAGGAGGTCGTAATCGCATTAAACGAGAGCTAAACCTATTTGCTGTCAGAAGCCACATTAGTGTCTGAAAAGTAGTCCACAAGCTTATTTACTGTTCGATAAAAGTTATAACAATTTGGGTTATTAAATAGTATCAATTATTTAGCATAGGTATTCTAATTATTCCCGCCGTGGTTTTCCCAATGGAGTACAGCATGGGGTTCTTCAAAAAGGGTGTGAAGAGATTTCTTCAGGGTCGGCAACGCGCGAGTGATACCCCTGGTGTTGCAAGCGTCCATAGGCTACGGTAACTGCTTACCATCAGGCGGGCCGTACGCTTGTTTGCCACCTTATATGTATAAAAAAAAAACTAATAAGTTGGTGCTTTTTTTTGTGTGAGAAGCCTGATAAGTTGGCAAGCGTTGCACCTGATGGTAAGAACAATACGAGGCGGATTGCCAATGTGTTGCGGACCTTTACAAAACCTTCAAAGCAACTGGCTCTCAAGTGCGGCTGTCGGAACACACCGAAAGGTGCTTGGCTTTTCAACTTGAGGGTAGTGAGGTAGAGGGCCAGTACTACAAAGTACCCTATCACTGTGCTATGGGTTCCTCTCGCACGATGATTCCCCTCAGTGAAAGCATAAACTCATTGTTGGATACGGTCGAGCTCACGCCCTTCGGCACGGCGGCATCCGATGGGGTGAGTGAATACTGAAGATAGCGTAGTCTACCTACATAAAAAAATACGGCAAGTGCGAGTTTGAGTCAGAATCGCGCACCCGCGGTGGCGGGTTCAATCCAGCGCGTCCAGCTTGCGTCCGCGTTGGTGTACAACACCTTGTACACCAACGCGGACGCAAGCTGGACGCGTCGGTTTGATCAGTAGGTGGAGCCATTGTAAACCCTCCCTGCCCTCTGTATTGGAGTTCTGAGTACTGGAAGGATTTCCTTATACGCCCCCCCGCCCCGCGCTGAGCAGTAGCCAGTACGTGGATTACGTAACTTTATTGCAATGAAATTCAGATTGAAATAACCTCTGAATCGGTAGAATTATTACAAAATCGAAAATGGTTCCATTTCTAATGAACTACTGTTGATATTTGCAGTTATCTGAACTTAAAAAAGTTATCAGAAAACCGCTATTTGGTACCGATTTCAATTCGAAAATGATTGAAATTTTGTTACGTAATCGCCCCGCTGGTATTAGTCGGAGCACGGTGGCTACAGTGAAACAAATTTGATTTGGTTGCACAATGGTGCCGATTCTGTTGCAAATCGCACTAAACTAATTTTAGTCACATCTCATCTCTTTCTTACGAACATTATTGAAAAAGGATAGAACAGATTTAAAGCTGTCAAATTAATCTTTTCCATCTTATTTTGCGTGTATTTAGGCGTAACCGCGATAGATGGCGACTAAATTTATATTGAAAACAAGCATTGGACTAATTTGACAGGACTAAATTTCTTACATCCTTTTCTTATGTCCTTTGTTAGAAAGAGACATAGTGAGATTAAAATTAGTTTAGTTGTAAACAACAGAATCAGGGCCATTGCCATGTATGTTCAAACTATTTTAGCCAAATTGCTCTATATTTAGGTCCTATAGTTATGTGTGTATCATCAATTAATAATTAATAAGTATCAAAATAAATATAGAGAATAATAATATAATTTGGACAATGTCTGTAAAAATGTCGCCAAAAGCGATAAACAAAAATTGAATTGCAACAGTGTTTTAGTTTAAATATCTTTGATGAGTAAGGGGGATTATGTACAAACTCTATCTTGTGTAGGGCGCTATGTTCTCAGCGGCAGAATGTCTTTTCACTCTACACATAGCACATAGCGCACTACACGCTTTAGTCCAATTTCTTTGGCACTACAGCATGGCGAGTTTGCTCGTTTTGTCGCTGTCAATGTCAAAATGGACTTTTTGGCGGCGAAAATAAAAACGAAGACGCAACGTTCACTGCAAGTGAGAGTGACGTTGCGTCTTCGTTTTTATTTTCACAATTCGTGTATTTTGAGTTTTATTGCGTATTAACGGCAGTATTTTATCGAATAGAGATCTATCCATATGCGCCAGTGAAGTTAATTAAATGAATTATGTGTATCGTGATTTTTCAATTTGTCTCAAAAAGTCCGTAAAATTGTATTAAAACGTGACTTTCGTGGGCGGTGACTGACAGTGCGTTTTATATGAAAGTGATTTATTTTGTGACTTTATTAAACAACTCGAAAAAACTCAAATAAGACAAGGCTGTATGCCTCATACCTTTGCCTGCCTTTTGGCGAATATTACAAACAACAACAATCAGTGTTGCCAATTTAGCTCTTTTAGAGCTACATGTAGCTCTATTTCAACCACAGACGTATGAATAGTACCTACAAGCAGACTAAGCATTCGCAAAAAATTTTGAAGCCAATTACACCTACAAAGAAAGTGTAGCTGTTACAGAGCCGAACTAAGGCCGGTAAAGATATTTACGTCTATGAATGAGGGGCGGCGGCGGTGGGCGGAGATAATCCATAATAATATTATAAATGCCAAAGTAGCTCTGTTTGTTTGTTTGTTACGGTTTCACGCCTCAACTACTCAACCGATCATCGTGAAATTTGGTATACAGATAGCCTGGTATGGAGAAGGACATAGGCTACTTTCAAGGTCAACCCGCGGGGGACATCTAGTAGTCTGTTTTGCACATATTTTCACGAAAATGAAAGAAAAGTATAATTTCGTAAAGGTTTTATTGAAAGAAAATCAATTCACTCAAAAAATTCAATTCACAATCATTTATTCAAATAGACCTTCGCAGGCACAGACTGCAAGACCTTATAACATTCAAGTTATATTCCAAATTCTATAGATTAAAAAGCTTGTTTTTCTCTTTTCAGTTATTTTATGTTTTACGCAGTCGGGTTTTTTGTTTCTTTTAATATTTTAAAATTGATAAGAAACTAAACACAAAATCGGCTCGTATATAGAAATATACGGGCCCATATTGTGTTTAGTTTTGTGTTCAAAATATTGATGGTATAGAACATAGCTTTCGAAAGTAGATTCAAGTAAGCCATACACTCTAAACTTCCGTATTTCTATATGGAAGTTTAGCTCTCTGAGGCTCACTTTCGAGGTTAATTGAAAGAAGTTAACTTATAGTAATGACAAAACCAAAGTATTTTGTAGTTATTGCGGAGTGCGATTTGTTAATTCAATAAATGATAATTCTGTCGATGATTTTTGTTAATTTTATGTGACAACGTGTATTTTATGTATGTACTGGCTTTTATTTAGAAATAAATCTAGCTCTTTTTTAGCTTTTTTTCAGATGTGATCTGGCTCTTTTAAAATTTAAGTTGGCAACACTGTCAAAAAATGTCATTGTCAAATGTCAAATAAAATCAAAACCAAAAGTCAGCTGCTGGCAAATATTGCGGTCTTTGCGGAAGATTATTTATATTTATGAAGAAAAAGTACATACATTTATTATTTTTATTAAAAATATAGAAGTGTACTTCAGTGGGAGCTTTTGTGTTGATGTAATTGCTATGATACTTTCTTATATCATATGAAAAGTGGCCATTTGGTTCCACACAAATATTGTAGAGACGGATGGAATGCTACTTTTGTGTATCAAGTAAGAAATACATTAATTACTCTTATTTTCAAGATTTTTACAACCTTAACAATAGCAGTTCGTGTTTACATAGATTTTATAATATTTCGTATCCTTTGTAGGTCGGTTATCTCAATGACAAACTAGGTACCTACCTGGTTTATTTTTTGTGTAGGCGTCAAGCCCAAATAAAACACCGTAATGAGTAGCTCAAGGGACTGAATTGGAGGGCTATATTTAGCAATATTCTCCCTAACGCGTACAAAAGTGTTGGCTTGGTGCTTTTATTGATATGTTTATTATTAAAGTCAATAATTGATCTAATGAATGAGATCTTAAATTGTTGTGTGTCAACAACTTATTCTAATCTCTAAATAGTATTAAACAAAGTCGCTACTTGTCTGTCTGGTTAGTTCTTCTAAAATACGCTACTGATCGTTATGTGGTTATCACAAAGGTTTATACAAGTGTATGTAAATGTACATTATATTCTATAAAAATTAATGAATACAGTTGTTGAGATTTAAGAGGCCCGTTTTGATAAGAGGGTGTCTCTTCTTGTTGCAATATGTTTGTCTCTTTTTTTGACACATTGATGTACATATGCTGTCAAAAAGGGCCTATAAGAACTTGCCTAAAGTTGGCGAAAAGTGAATGTTTCATTAGCAAAAATGTATTTTTGAAATCGATGCAAATTACATTTGAAGATTCTGTGAACTGTGGGAAGAAAGGTAAATCATTAGATAAACAGATGAACATATTTATTAGTAATATTTACGATTTTAAGAGATATCTGAGGAATGTAGGTAAAAACAGGCAATAAATATACTCAATGTTCTTTTTTTATTATTCATAATTGTAAAACACAGCATATTATACTGTGGGTCATTAATGGTGCCAATTAAAATTACAACTAGATAAGAGGGTAGCTCCCATTTTGTTTAATTAGCCATCATTTACTATATTATTCCAATGAGAATATAAACTGGTAAAAAACTGAAATAATCTTGATGAACCTGTTAGCTTACACATGGGAAGCACATCCAATAATAAAATTGGAAAATAAATATATATAATCACTTTTATTTTCATGATTATATATAATGCTTCTTAGTTTAGTTTTTTAACAGAAGTTATTTCTGATTTGTAAGATGTTTGTATTACATACAACTGTAAAATATGATAAATAAGAGTATGACTAAATAAATATTACCAATACCAATGACTAAATAATAAGTTGGTTGGTTGGTTGGTTGGTTGTTGGTTAGTATAAAAAAAAAAAAAAAAAAAGTTGGTTGAAGGTTTTGTCTTTGATTTCTAATCTCTGCAATTTTTTGAAATTACCGGCTGTTCTCCTCTACAAGTCGCATTTCTCAACAGAAATTCTCCTGAAATTTTGTGAGCTAAAGAAAAATGAACAAGTACTGAATCGACAAATTTAACCTTGCTGAGTTTCTTGCCGGATTCTTCTCAGTTGAAGGCTGAGTTCGGAACCGGTGGTAACTTCAGTAAATGTGACCTTCATAAGTGCCCTTCTGGGGCCTAAATTGAATAAATGGCTTTGACTTTGACCAGGGTATTCCATATAATTATTGAGGCTTGCGAGGTGTAGAGCTCACAGAGCTGCTAGTAATATCCATTTATTTGTAAGTAAAAGTAATTCCACCAAAAACATTTTCATATAAAATGTTGCCAAGACAGTGCGAGCAATATGGCGAAAATGTTGCCATATGGCTCGCATTTCGCATGTCAAAAAGTTATCAGATCTCATGTAGAGCCAAGCTTAAAACTCCACACACTAACTCTATGATCCCTAACTTCACAAAATAACCTTACAAACCTTAGTCAAAATATGTGGCTTGGCCTCTTGGCAGATATGTTATTGCTATGCTGATTTCTATTTCTTAATTAATAGTAAAAAAAAACATAGTTTTTAATGTATACATATAATGCTCACCTGTTAAATACCCAAGAATGAATTTATATTTCATTTGATTAAAATTATAAACGTTCTACAAAAAATAGCACAATTATTTTTCTATAGATTTTTTTTTTTTTATATTTCTTGAGAATTACTACGGGATTACGAAACAAACCACCTGGAAAATAAAAACTGTGGGATTTTAAACCCTTGTAGATAGGTAATAACTATTAGCTGTCACATGCTTCTCTCTGTTTTTTTAGTTTTATCAATGCCAGTTGTAAGTAAAAAGTGTGTTTTTTGGTTGATATCAGGTGGACAGCATGATGCTGATGCGGTTGAATCTGAGGGTGGCACTTGGCACGCTCTGCGCCGCCGTGCTCATCGTCACATTATTTTGGGGACACTGCGGGGAACTCTCTCGGAGGCCTAGTAAGATAGAAAAAAATATATATATTGGTTTTAATAAAGATTTTGTTTGTGGCAGTTTGCAATGAAATGATTGCATTAATGTTCTTTTTGATCAAATTTTTTTTTATAAATAAATATCCTTGTACATTCCTCACACACGGTCATCTGATCCCAAACTAAGCTGAGCTTGTACTATGGAAACCAGATAACTGATATAATACATAATTATACTACTTTTTGTTTGTAAATACATACTTAATATACATAATTACACCCAGACTCAGGACATCGACACTCGGGAATCGAACCCACGACCTGCGGCGCAATAGGTGGAATCTTTACCAGTCGTCAAACATTTAAATATACATTTAATAATATACCTACATGTTTGTTATAGTTGCGTCAGTGCTATCGAACGCCCTGGAGCGTGTGGGCTCAGGCGGCGGGTCGGGCTCGCTCGCGCACATCGAGTGCTCCATCAACGGCGAGTACGCGGTCGCGTGTCGCCGCGACGCTGAACACGACGAGGTCTATGTGCCTTTCTCGCTCATACACAAGTATTTTGAGGTTAGTCTTACTGTCTTTTTGAGGTTTATTGTATTGTTTGAATTTTTACAGTTAGCCACTGCTGTTGGGCTTTCTTTTTTATTTATTCTAAGGTAGCACACGAGCTTAAGATCTACCTGATAGTAAGCGGTTACGGTAGACCTATTGATAGATGCTTGCAACATCAAAGATATCATTTGCATGTTGCTGTTATGCAAAATTCTTTTCACACCCCTCATGCAGAAGTCCATTGGGCATGTAAGAGGTAGGATAAGATAGATCTCAACTATCGGATTTCATTCATGGTTTCGAATTTCCAGCCACCTTATAGTTAGTAAGCGAAAGTGCGATTATGTTACAATGGAAACATCGGCGCCTAATTAAATTTATTTGATGCAGTTTAAAGAGTAGATACTTACTTGTTTCCCTTTCTTCTTTTGGAATCTATGATATTCAGTATTACTACTATTATGCCTAATGCTTGTAAGAGGTTTAAGTAATGTGGATCATTAGTATAGGCTAATAATTAAAGTGGTCCCAAATTAGAACCCTGCGGAACTCCTTAGTCTACTGATGATTGAGAGAGTGCTGTTACTTATAAAACAAAATTATATATATTGTTAGGTTATGTATTCTCCAAAGGAACTTATAACCCGAATTTTGCCCCAGCATGTGAGGGAGGATACAGAGAAGATAGATAGGTAGGTGACTTACCCCGGGCTCAGAGTTTTCCAGCACTTTTGATAATAATTTCCTTTTTACCGGCGCGCTTTGTTTTAGGCGTTGGTGCGAATGAACATTTTCACAGACTGCCACAGTGATCTCGAACGTCACACGCGTTTTGTTTAGACTTGTGCGTTTAGCGTCCATAGATGGCGCTATTTGAAGAGCCGAGGTAAAGGAGTAGGGAATGAGGAAGGGATATGGGATTTTCATGCTCTAACATATATTATAAATAAAAATAATAACAATAGTATAATATAATATAGTATATACATATTATTAGCTATTACTAATAATATGTATCCTAGATAGTACGAATTAACAGAGTATAGTTATTTTTAATTAATAGTATGTATAAATGTATTAGAATAATTTATTTATTGCGCGGACCAAGATGTCCAAATTGTGAAAATTATAAACCATAAAATTTGTAAAAAAAATATTATCTAAAAAGAGTATGGACCACGTGTCTGTAGTAAGTAGTTTAAACCAATAAAAAAAAAATATACTCTCTCATTTTACATTTCTTTGTTAACATCACCAACATGTGTTTTCTTTCAGATTTATGGCAAAATAGCAGCAGTGGAAGGAGTGGAAAAATTCTTATGGTCACATAGCTATGGAAAAGTATACCATCCAAAGAAAAAATATGATCCGCATGGTACCTTTACCACATTCGAAAACTATAATGTGGAAGTGAGAGACCGGGTCAAATGTATCAGTGGAATCGAGGGGGTACCGGTATCTACACAATGGGAACCTAAAGGTTTCTTCTACCCAACTCAAATAGCACAATTTGGCTTATCGCATTACAGCAAGCATATAACTGAGCCTGAACCAAGGAGACGAATTATTGACGATGGAGAGAAGCATCTAGAAAATTGGATAGTCAGTAAAGACGCGTACATGGCAAGGGAATTTGATCCTAATTTACATTCGAATATACTAAGGTTTTCAACATCAGAACATGTGTCCAGTCAAGTGTGGCTAAAAGTGAATATAAGTCAGGATTTTGTACTGAGTGTGGATTTGATGATGAAGCCAAACTCGTCGATGACTGTGGTGCTGCAGAATAAGGATAAGAAGGAGACGGTGTATTTGCACTATGTTACCAGTTTGCAATTGATTAGTGCTCAGGTAACATGCCTTTATGTTTTTTATCTAAGTATGCAGTATCTGGTAAAAAATTATAAAATGTTTATCAAGAACTTAAATCATAGTAGAAAAGGCTTGGTTTGTCTTTTTCATTTTTCCCTGTGACTCGCACAAATCTGAACTTATCTTCCCAAACAGTTAATTTTTTTTTTTTTTATACCACTAAGGTGGCAAACAAGCATACGGCCCGCCTGATGGTAAGCAGTTACCGTAGCCTATGGACGCTTGCAAAACCAGGGGTACCACTCGCGCGTTGCCGACCCTGAAGAAATCTCTTCACGCCCTTTTTAAATTGTCAGTGCCATCAAAATTACTATAGAAATTCCTTATACTTTCAATTTTTTTCAATAGATACTTTGTCTTTTACGTTCAGAGCCATAAGCGTAGTATGTTTGTAGGAAGACCACATATACTACGGCATTGGCATGGAGCAACAATGGCGGCGCGTGACGCGGGACCTGATTATCGACATGCAGAAGGGCTGGGCGCTGCAGGACCGCCCCAAGAGGAGATCGCCTAGGAACAAGTTTAAGGTCAATCCGGTTCACATTTACTATTTTGACAAGCATCTACCAATGTGCTTCGAGAGCTTTACTTTTTGATTTCATTTCCTACATTCTAAACATCGAGTAAAATCCCTTTAGAACAATCTAATTCCGCTACTAGACTAGTTAGTGCTCTTGCACTGATTTTGAACTTTAAGGACCAATCACTGCATCGTGTGTTCTTAACTTGGCCAATCAGAGCGCATTGTCGGCGGAATAGATTTCTAGCAAAATTAACTTTTAGGTTAATTGTTCGATGATTGTAGGTCAAATTCAGGCCAGGCCACTGGGAATTCTAGCAAAGCCCATGGGTCCCAAGTGATGGTTTTAGCTTTCAAAAAGCTAAAATACATTAATAGTGCTGACATAGGCCAACGATTATCATAACTTGCCAATTATCATTTTTCATTCAAATCTTAGTCCCGTGGTAAAGGTTGTTGAAATAAATATCCTAAGGCATGCTTCATGCACGTTGTACCTTGGTAATGACCTAGCTAAAATCATGAAGGGTCTTTTTGAGATTTATACTTTAAATATGTGAAAAATTTGACACTTAATAGTGATATGTGACACCATGAGTCTTGTAGTTCACATGTTGGCTTTGATTTTTGCAGACGATCACTGAACAATACGACATTTTAATAAATATCGTTCTCTCTCGCGCTTACCTCGAATAGGTTACGACTGACACGGTTTTTGCGGTATATGAAATGCTCGCGTGCCGCGTTAGACAATCTCTATCGATCTCTATGCCAACAACGCTAACTGGCCCGTCAAATTGATGATTACTACACCTAGCATGATACTAACATTTTATTTTATCATCAGTCTATAATGTCCCACTTCACAGGCCTCAAAATTAAATGAAGGTGAAAGGGGACGCATGCCTACTGTTGATCGGTGGAGGTACGCTAGTAGTCAACCTACTGTTGGCATTTTTCAGACCAGCCCCTGTTCACAATAGTATATACTATACAGATATCGAGTGTAATCCTGGTGGGCGCGGGCAGAGTGGACAACGTGAGCGTGTCGGGGAGCGAGCACATGGCGCAGTTCTACAGCGCGGCGCGGTGGCTGGTGCGCAGCCAGCGCGCGCGCGGCGGCGGCTGGCCCGTGCCGGTGCGCCGCCGCGTCGCGCCCGCCGTGCCCGACCTCAAGCCGGGCTGGTCAGTCTCGCTCTAACACATTACAGTACTACCCAACTGATATGGCCTACCGATGTACAGTCGAGGACATAAATATGTATACACTATTTGAAATTCAAAAGCGATTTTCTCGCATTTTTAACATTCAAGTGTTAAAATATTACAAAATTCATAATAGTATATGTTAGAAGATTCTGCCTGCATAATATCTCATAATTTCAATCAGTAGTTTTAGAGGAAACCGTTGTTGAATTTTACTAAGTGTATACATATTTATGTCCTCGACTGTACCTGCGCAGAAGATACATTTTCAAAGCGCGGGAAACGCTATTGGTCGGCAGCTGCCGCCATGTGTGCGGACGGGCGTGACCTGCGAGTGAGACGGAACTAACAGCTGCACTGTATTATGAACCTTATAGTGGTGATCTAAGGTTGATTGTAAGTTGTAAGCATTCTTTTGTTAATCTTCGGGGCTTACTTTCTTTTGTGTGAGAACGAAGAATCACGACGCGCCTTATCAGTTGGGTACTACTGTACAATCGAATGTAAATGTAATCGAATCTTGCATGTTAAATTTGATCCACTTTCCAGTGTCTAATGGAGCTGAAATTTGGTATACATTACTATATTTGATGACAATGCAAGTACAGACAACAAAAAGTACAGTCACCATAAAAAGTTTTTTTATGTTAGTAGATACTTATTCCATTTAGTAAAGCACTTATGAAAGTCAAAGTTTTTCCTAGTCCAGTTTCGAAATCGGCCTTCAATTGAAAATACCTATTCTTTTAAGAGTCTCTACTAATTGTTTGTTACCTCCAGGCGCATCGAGATGAAACTTTCCACCCGAGTAGATGGTAGTCCTGGAACAACATATAGGATACTTTTTATAATGGGAAAACATAAGATCTTCCGGGTTCGTGGATAAAACCGCGTAGCGTAAACGTGGACTTTGCAGTACCCACCTAGCAGTGGCGTGCATTCCATATAGGCAAATAAGCAATGCCTACCTCATAAGATTCAATAAAATGATTGATTCAATTAAACTACATAATCATTTTAAATAAAAATACTAACCTAACATTCAATACGAAATTTCAAACATTGCCGCGCAGGCACACGCGAGTTCGCCTCTCAAATTCACGCACACTAAAACGATTTCGGCGTATTCATACACACACACACACACTCCTTTAAGATAATACGACGAAAGCATAAATCACGCTTTTGCTATGCGTACCATACTGACATTTGACATTCGCGATTTATGGACCAAAAGTAACCTTACCTACTCTGTTGTAAGTAAAGTAACCCATCCAAATTAAAAACACTACAGTTTACCAACATTAGAGCAACTCAAATATAACTTCGCAATTCATTTGTGTTGGTTTGTTTATGGTTTGGCTGGCATATGGCAATATTGTTGTTATTTACTTTTATTCTATTGTAATTTTGCGAAGTGTATCTGTGTGAAATGAAGAAATTTTGTGGTGAAAATGCAAAATGTATCAATAAATTAGTCCTTTAGTCAGTTTTCATTCGTTGAAAATAATAGGTAAATTGCTGTAGAACAACTCCAAAACATTTATGGATTCAAAACAAAGGTAAATCTTAGACATTTTAACACAGAATATTATGTTTATTATACACCTGGCTATCTGGTTGCTGTTATTCGAATCTATTATTCTGTTATTATTTATTTTGTTTGCTCATATGAATCATACCAAATGTGTGTCGAATGATACGCTGACCTAAACAATTTTACGAATCTAGTCAAAAAACATTAGGTAGGTATCTATCTAACAGGCATATTTAGGCGTGTATGGCCATGATTTCTTCTGCCTACCTAGTCCGAAAACCAATGCACGCCACTGCCACCTAGGTACCATCCTCAGGTTGAAATGCTGCTCAACATCTCAGCTTTAAATATGTTCTATCCTTTTTCAATAAAGTTCGTAAGAAAGAGATGAGACGTGACTAAAATTAATTAAGTGCGATTTACAACAGAACCAGCACCAATGTCTTTTTTTGCATTCGTAATGTAATAAGACATACTGTATCGGGAAATTGCATAAGTGTGAGTACTCAGAACATGCCAGCTTTAGTTACCTGTAAATCATTAATACATACAAGAAACAGAAGCGGCCCCAGTATAGAACCTTGAGGTATTCCCCCCATTTTCTTAAAACAGTTGTATGATGTAATGGGCTATGTCGAATTTCGGTCGTTTTTTGAATGAGTCACAAATGGACCAATAAGCTTCGCCCGCATTTCTTCAATTGAAACTGATAATGTTACTTGTAGTAAACGGCTAAGGCAACTTAAATTAAATAAAGGAACAATAACATATTTCATTTCTTGGTGAACGTCATATTTACAACACGCATTCTGCCCCCCTAGACAAGATGGTTGTCGACAATCGTTATCGTCTGATCTAGTTAAATGAAGTATATCCATTTCTAAAGATGTGTGCTTGTGTAGATTAAAAAACATTACCAATAAGAATTACTTCGTGTTTGCTATTCAAGTTGCCACTTATGCATTTTTACTGTGCAGTTGAATGCTAAATGAAACAACATGCTTGAATAGGTACTCGGCGATGAGTCAAGGACACGCGATATCACTGCTCTCCCGCGCATACTACAGCAGCGGTGACGCTCGCTACCTGCAGGCGGCCGAGCGCGCGCTCTACCTGCTCGACGTGCCGAGCCACAAGGGCGGGGTCAAGGCACTGTGGATGGACAAGCATGTGTGGTGAGTCACTATGAGTCAAGGGCACGCGATATCGTACTGCGGGAGCGCATACTACCGCAGCGGCGACCCTCGCTACCTGCAGCGGCCGAGCGCGCGCTCTACCTGCTCGACGTGCCGAGCCACAAGGGCGGGGTCAAGGCACTGTGGATGGACAAGCATGTGTGGTGAGTCACTATGAGTCAAGGGCACGCGATATCGTACTGCGGGAGCGCATACTACCGCAGCGGCGACCCTCGCTACCTGCAGCGGCCGAGCGCGCGCTCTACCTGCTCGACGTGCCGAGCCACAAGGGCGGGGTCAAGGCACTGTGGATGGACAAGCATGTGTGGTGAGTCACTATGAGTCAAGGGCACGCGATATCGTACTGCGGGAGCGCATACTACCGCAGCGGCGACCCTCGCTACCTGCAGCGGCCGAGCGCGCGCTCTACCTGCTCGACGTGCCGAGCCACAAGGGCGGGGTCAAGGCACTGTGGATGGACAAGCATGTGTGGTGAGTCACTATGAGTCAAGGGCACGCGATATCGTACTGCGGGTGCGCATACTACCGCAGCGGCGACGCTCGCTACCTGCAGGCGGCCGAGCGCGCATCAAACTATCATACACCTGTCTACCCATAACTTCCACTGGCACCAGTTTTCAATACATCCCTCATTAATTCCAGGTACGAAGAATACCCAACAACACCACCCCTATTCGTCCTAAACGGCTTCATATACACGCTCCTCGGTCTCTACGATCTGCACGTGATAGAGGGAGAGAACAGCATATCGCTAGCCAAGAAGATGTTCGACGACGGTATGACCTCTCTCAAAACACTTCTACCACTTTTCGATACAGGCAGCGGGAGTTTCTACGACCTTCGACACTTCACTTTAGGTGTCAGCCCTAATATAGCCAGGTGGGACTACCACGCGACTCATGTCAACCAACTGTACCTTCTCGCTGGACTAGACAACGATCCGATACTTATTAATACGGCAAAGCGGTGGGAAGGGTATATGACAGGCAAAAAAGCGGCACACAATTGAAGGAAAAGATAAAGAAGTTAAATTTCTGTGATTGAGTTCCTGTAATGTTGGATTGTCACTTAACGTGATGGCGTGATGATGGATTGGTAGTTCCCTTATAAAGGAAAGGCAATGTGATACTGTTATCCAAAACAATTGGAAACTGCAGTAAAAAAGTTATATTATACTCTAAAAAATAGATTTTTAGCGGCTGTCTGTTAAAACCGATAAAAAATCCACTTTTTTAGTCTTTCTCCGACTGGATAATAATATGGTTTTAACACACAATATGTATAAGAAACAGCGATATGTCTATTAAAACTTTGCACAAACTAACAAAAACTTACTAAAATAAATATCAGATTTATGTATAATATTACTAGGCTATGTATAAATGGTAGGTAATCTACTGATGACGTTGTTGCGCTCTGAATCTGTCCGAGTATTCGAAGATTGTATACATACATCTTCAGGGAAATTAACAGTATAGTATAGGTGTTAGTTGTAAGACTTTGGCCCCATATATAATATTTTTATACGAATTGAATACACTCCGTTTTTTAGAATAAAGCAAACCATAGTTCAAAGGAATGACTGCATCTTATCCATTTAAAATGTGGGAAAAGCATTTTTTAATAATCGTGTTCCCTGCACTTAAAATTGTTCTTTATCGTAATTAAGCAAAATTGTGTTTTACAACTAACCAATTACAGTTGATTATTCCAATGTAATTAATATTGATAAAATATTTGAGTATCGTTATTTTATATTTCACAATAATCATAAAGTGACTTATCTATTTTCCATACTCTTTCGGGTCTGTACTAGTCTACGACCACCAACTATCAAGCAGATGTTTTCGAACAATACTTTGGACCGTCAAACTAAAATCTATACAGCTGCAGTTTATAATTTATGTAGTGATATTCAAATTCAGAGAACCGTTGAAGACTGATAAAAAAACAATTAATTATGTATGTATACGCTGACAGTTGTGTATGAAAATGTTAACCTGATAATTAAGTTTCTTTTCGCATCTAAATCCCATCGTATTTGTGAATTTACTCATACATGACTGTGCATCCTGATTGTAGTGCATATATCAATTTAGTTTTGTACTTAATTAACTCTAAATGTTAGTGATTTACGGAATTTTCGCCCTAGCTCGGTGTCAAGAAATGAAATGAGTTATTGGCAATTCGATAATCTTTTTTTCGGACTTAATCCTGTTACACCGGTCTAGTGTGAACGATTCCTTACAATACGTATCACTTCATATCGTTGTAAATATTATATGTTAGTTTATCGTAATTTATTGAAGTAACTAAAAGTTTATAAGAATAAATTATTGGGAATATTAATACTTTTCGTGACTAAACACGGTTTAATTTATGCCAGACTTAAATCCTGAGTCCTTCCAGATTTTAATATATTATTTTTATTTATTTAATGTGATAAATAACATTTTCTTGCCAGTTTGTATTGTATTTCACATAAAAAAATAGAATTTATTTTCACATGTTTTAATTCACTTATATTTTCTACTTTAAAGCAATGTAAGTAGGACACTTATTTGTTTAACACTAGGTCTATGGTTGACTCCTATCCAAAATGTCTTATATAAATGACAAATAACTAATTATAATAATAATGATCCACATGTATTTATCTAAGATATAGATTTATTATTAGTTGGATTTTTATATATAAATAATGATATGTTTAATAAATGAACGTAAAATACGCTGCGCCCCACCATTTTCGCCAAACAAATCTTGTATTTAAAAATAGAGGTGAATACTTTCAATTTGTTAATTTTGGCACCGCATGGTAAAAAAATAGGTCAAATAAGATTTACGTTACAGTAGTACCCAACTGATAAGGCGCGTCGTGAATCTTCGTTCGCACAGAAAAGAAAGTATGGCCCGAAGATTAACAACCCTTAGATCACTACTATAATGTTCATAATACAGTGCAGCTGTTAGTTCCGTCTCACTCGCATGTGACGCCCCTCCGCACACATGGCGGCAGCTACCGACCAATAGCATTTCCCGCGCTTTGAAAATATATCTTCTACGCAGGTACATCGGTAAGCCATATCAGTTGGGTACTACTGTACCACCACTTAGAGTTGAAATTTCAATACCAACCTTTTGAAATTTCAATTCTAACGTGATGTGTTTTAGGTATATAATGATTTGCCACTGTAAAATCTTTAATATAATTAAGTCGATCTAAAATTGCTTATAACTTAAATGATTGTAAATTGTACCTATCTTGTCATGTTATATGTTTAATTTAGAGATCTACTTAAAAATATGTATAACAGCTAAATATGGCATTATTTCGTTGAGACA
Organism: Achlya flavicornis; assembly: GCA_947623365.1. Classification (NCBI taxonomy): domain Eukaryota; kingdom Metazoa; phylum Arthropoda; class Insecta; order Lepidoptera; family Drepanidae; genus Achlya; species Achlya flavicornis. The sequence goes on from OX392472.1 coordinate 951,709, forward strand.
CAGAAACTGCTTTTCTAAAATATGTTTTATCGTTGCAAAAATAAAGGTTTACAGACAGAAATAGATCTTGCAGATCTCTTCCTCTCTTGTATCAACATATCAGTTTACCAACTTAACCGGTTCTAATAATCTGTAGCTTATACGGAAAAGAGAATAGTCAAATTACTACGAATATTGTAGGATTGATAGAATTCCCTGCATTTATGTAAATTAGATTGTAAATAGTAGAATGCTCGTCTCTATACTATTAACACATTCTGCTGACGAAATTATCGACAGGCTCGATGCACAAATGTTTATACGCAGTTTTAGGAACTACTAGTGTCAATTTTAAACTAATTAAATTGTTACAAAAAGTGCGCAAATATTAATAACATTATACAGGTGTTCGGCAGACGGTTGAACAAACGAAAACGAATAGGTAGGGCCTTCTGCTACGTGCTCAGCCCCAATAATTGAACCTAAGCCCCATGTTTTTTTTTTATTAAGCCTATCAATTTTAAAAAAACCTACATTTACTTTAAATACAAATAAAAAGAAAAAGTTGCCATTTTTATCAATGTTACACAAACTTATTTGAGTTAAAAGTTTTGAAAGAGGCGAAATTGAGAACCGTGGGGCTTAGGTCCAACTATTGGGGCTGAGCACGTAGGAGAAATAGAAAGAAAAAAGGAGAAAGATAGCGTGCCAGATAGTTTAGTTTTCCACATTTTTGTTTCTGTGTATTTAAATGTACGGTCTAAAGACCACAACTTCGTAACATTCCAATATAAAATTTAAGAGCTTATTATGTAGTAGACAATGTAAATAGTTTTTGTTAGTTGACGTGTTTGTTTCTGTGGAGTTTATATATTTATCGTGTAATTCTCATTAATTTTATTTGAATTGCTTGAGTCAAGAATAAGTGGGTCTAAAATGTTTGTTTGAGCGCCTCGTCGCGTTTCGGTGTCTCGGTGAGAACTGACCCTGAGGGTTGTATATTAATTCACAGTGGGCATATCATTCACTCGGTGACCGTTGGATTTGCGCAAATTTCATGGGAATCGATGAAAAATTGACGATATAGATGTATCACTCGATATTTATATCATAACCAATGCCGCCGGGCTATTGCGTATCTTTGGTGGTAATCGTAACTAGCCAGTGTACTATTGTAGTCTTTGATCGTAACGAACACCATTAATTATTTCATCCAATGACGCGCACGCGGTATGACGCGACGCGACCATTCGTGGGCCCTGATTGGATGAAATTCATTAATGGTGTTCGTTACGATTACCACCAAAGTTACGTGGTAGAGCCCGTTTTGTAGACTTAAAAAAACGGAATTAGGGCGCCAGCTCTTGTTATTTAGTTATGTCAGCTTAATATACTTTTGGTTTCATAAAGCCGGTGCAACCGTTAGTGTTTCTATATGTATAACATAATAATTGTTTTTACCTGTAACAATGTAATATTTCCTGTATTTAACCTCATTAGTTCAGTAGTGAGATAGAGAATGCACTTGTGAATGACAATAAAAGAGTCTCCAAATAATTTTGTTTATTATTATCGTAAGCCCTCCCTTGTAGCTACTCCGAGGTCTTATGGGAATTTGGAACAGTAAATACTATACGACAATACCGACCGGTACAACTTCTATTCGTCCATGCTATTCATAGTATCTCTACTTAGTTTGTGGTTCATGCTACCAGATCATTTGGAACGCTATGTACCTACCTACTTAGATTATTATTATATACTCTAGAGAGATTCTATAAAATCCCTGGGTTAATTGTTCGATGACTAGAGCTATGTAAATGCAGAGATTGCGAGTCTCGTATTTTGTGCTGTTTGTAAAAAAATATAAAATCCTACCTACTGATTTCAAATTTGTATATCAGTTGGTTTCATTGAATTCTTCTTAGTTTACAGTTTGGCAACCAAATCCTTTTTATTAGCACTTAGCGTTTTTGCTAGTTTCGCTGTTTTTTGTAATTATAATCATCGACCGTAAAAGTTGTGTTCGTGTAATGGTAGCCGCCATGTAGCCGCTATGGGCAGCCGTTTTTAGACTTGAAAAAGTCACAATAGGTACTCGTAATTCATTTCATTCCACTTCATTGTTGCAAATAGTGCAAATGGATTGATCTTTATGGGATAAAACTTATTATAGATAAAACACAACCGATAATATGCCATAAAACTCAATAATTTATGAAAACTTTGATTGAACTTCCCGCCAAAAAGTCATAGCTTTTGTATGTATGTAGTATCCATACAAAAAAACCGGCCAAGTGCGAGTCAGACTCACGCACCGAGGGTTCCGTACAAACCTGTAGGTATATAAGTAAATGGTAGTATAGACCTGAGTATTTGATATTAATTTCAATTTATGACGTATTAAAAAAAAACTACTTACTAGATCTCGTTCAAACCAATTTTCGGTGGAAGTTTGCACCGTAATGTACATCATGTATATTTATAGATTTATCATTCTCTTATTTTAGAAGTTACAGGGGGGGGGGGGACACACATTTTACCACTTTGGAAGTATCTCTCGCGCAAACTATTCAGTTTAGAAAAAAATGATATTAGAAATCATTTTTGAAGACCTATCCATAGACACTTATGGGTTTGATGAAAAAAAAAAATTTGAGTTTCAGTTCTAAGTATGGGGAACCCCCAAAATTTTTTGTTTTTTTTTCTATTTTTGTGTGAAAATCTTAATGCGGTTCACAGAATACATCTACTTACCAAGTTTCAACATTATAGTTCTTATAGTTTCGGAAATAAATGGCTGTGACATACGGACAGACACAGACAGACAGACAGACAGACATGACGAATCTATAAGGGTTCCGTTTTTTGCCATTTGGCTACGGAACCCTAAAAACGTAAGGAAATTATCTCTGTGTATCCAAGTGTCCTTTAAAAGGCGTTTAATTAAGGTGGCGCTGGCGTAGCAAAAGAGTATGAAATGAATTTAGCCGTTATTGACGGAGTGAAGTGCGTTGAACGGCTAAGCTAAATTCATTTCATACTCTTTTTCTATTCTAGCGCCCCATTCTGAACTTTAGTTCTCTTGGTAGTTTGTGCCATTCTGGACGTATTTGGAACACTTGCAACACGTTTGCAACTGTTTCCCCATATGAAATTGTCCTCCTTACCTCTTAGCTTGCTCTTAGCCTTCCTATGGAGTGTCGAAGTAAGGAGCATAAGCTCTAGAGCAAAAATAGTTGAAAAAGTGTCCAGTGGCATGTACTAAATGGATAAGCATGTATAATTGTATAAGTGTTTGGAACAAAAGCTGTAATATGAAAGGATCTTCCACGAAAAAAAAGTTTCTTGTCGGAGTTTTCAGTTTAAGTGTATTCGGATCCGGTGGTAAATTCAACTGTATATATAACTTATCGTTCATAAGTGCCTTACTAGGACCTAAAACCTATACTGAATAAATTACATTTTGTTTTTGTAATAACAGTTGGTTCCAAATTCCTCCAGAATGGCGCTATAAAGTGTGAAGCTAGCCGTTGTTGACGGAGTGACAACTTTAGTTCTCTTGGTAGTTTGTGGGAGTCCCAGATAACTATATATTAGTCGGAGACAGATAGGACAGTTACGTTTGTTGTTTTTAGTTTTTGTTTTGGAATAATAATAACTCCCCATTTAATTTACTTTGTTTTATTTTTAGATAAGCACATACACAGCAAGACATTTTTCTTAAGAGAGACCATAAAGCACAGATAAACAAATCATAGACTATAACGTTCCGTTCACAAACTCTAACACTCCCCCTCGATTGAGAGTTTTACAAAACTTTAAATTGCTAACAAATGTTTGTGAATGGATCATCATTTACATACAATACAAGTTTAGTTTAGTAATATCACCATAACTTAAAACATAGTTAGGTACTTATAAGCATTTAACTCAAAACATATTAATAGGCTATCTATGCCAAAAGAAACTTAAATAACATTTTCTCTTCAAAAACAAATTATCTACACAGGTTTTAAGTAACAAATATTAAAGAACTAACTGTGTAGGTATGACAGGTTAACTGATAAACACAATATTTCAAATATTATTATTTAGAAACTCTAAGATATTAAGAAGTATTATTTTACTTACATATTTCCACTAAACCAATTTTAAAAACTTTTTCATCATACATATTCTTTCATTAGATAAAGATTTAGTTAGCAAATCAGATAAGTTTTTCTCTGTTGATACATACTGAACTTCAATACACTTGTTTAGAATTAAGTCTTTTAAGAAATGATTTTTAATGTCAATATGCTTAGCACATTTACTATTTTCCATTGATTTTGATATTTGAATTGCACCTTTATTGTCCATGTACAAAACACATTTAACATTACACATCACTTTGTCATTCAATCCATTTAAGTCACAGTACAATCCTTTTAGGTATAGTAAATCACACACACTTGAAGCAGCTGCTACATACTCTGCTTCTAGTGCAGATAAAGCAACACATGTTTGCTTTCTTGAAAACCATGCAGTCACATTTCCATTATACAATGTGATGGACCCAGTCACACTCTTTCTATCAGTAGTATTACCTGCCCAATCGGCATCTGAATAGGTTTCTAGGCTTTCTTTCTCTGATTTTGTGTACAACAATCCTACATTTTCTGTCCCTTTTAAGTATCTCAACACTCTCTTTGCTTGTATCCATGTTGACTGTGTTGGTTTGTCTAAGTACTGACTTAGGTAAGATGTTGCATAAGCTATGTCAGGTCGTGTGAATGATGACACAAACATCAAACTTCCAATCAGCTGTCTGTAAGGTATGTTCTCCATTATGGGTTCATTCTCTTCCTTTTGAAATCCCTTGCTTATAGGTGTAGTTGTAGCTTTGCATTCTGACATTCCAAACTTTTCTAGCATTTTACATATTTGTCTTCTTTGTGTGAGTTTTAAACAGTTTTCTTTCATTTCAATTTCCATTCCTAAAAATGTCTTAGGTTCTCCAAAGTCTTTAACGTGAAATTCTTTTTCTAAGCTCTTTACAACTTCCTCTAACTGATTTCTTGATCCTGTTAGTATAATGTCATCGACATATATCACCATCCATACATTAATATCTTTTCCTATGTATAGGCAAAAATCATGAAGTGACCTTGTAAATCCAATACTTTCTATATACTCATTAAATCTTTGATTCCAGCATTTTGGGCTTTCTCTTAATCCGTATAAACCTCTGGTTAGTCTTAGTACCTTATTCTTTTCTATTTTTACTCCTGGTGGAGGTTTAATATATACTTCTGATTCTAGTTTTCCATTCAGGAACGCTGTAGGTACATCAAGCTGTCTTAGTGGCCATCCTTTGGAAACAGCATGTGCTAATAGTGTTCTCACTGTAGATATTCTCGCTACTGGTGCATAATTCTTTCCAAAATCTTCTTCTTCTTTTATTTGAAAACCTTTCACTACTAGTCTGGCTTTTCTTTGTCCATTATCTTTAGTTTTGAATATCCATTTTGTATCTATTGCTTTCTTATCTGTTGGTAAATCAGTTTCTATCCATGTGTTCATTTTCTTGAGTGCATCTAATTCATTTTTGATAGCTTCTTTCCATCCAGTATTTAGTTTTAGTGCTTCATCATAACTTTTAGGATCTTCCCCTTCATTTATCAAACAGTAAGCTTCATGTAGTTCATAATCACTATATAGATGTTTAGGTTTTCTTACTATTCTTCCACATCTAGTTACTACATCTGTTATATTCTCATCTGCTTTTTCTTCTATTTCTTTATTATTTTCATCTTCTTTGTCTGTCTGTTTAGCTATTATTTCATTCTTTTCTTCTTCATAGTAGTAGTTAGCATCTTTTCCATTGCTGTGTATATCATTCTCATTGTATTTTATATTACTTTCATCAAATCTTACATCTCTGCTTATCATTATTTTATCTGTATTTGGATCCCAAACTTTGTATCCTGCTATTGCATAACCCACCATTCTAACTGGTATTGCTCTTTGATCTAGTTTGTCATTTTTAGGTATTATCATCATCCATCCTTTGCTTCCAAAGACTCTTAGTTTATTAAGCATCATATCTTTACCAAATAGTTTAGCTGGTATTTTATTATTAATTCCTTTTGACGGACATCTATTAATCAAAAAGGTTGCTGTCAATACTGCCTGTCCCCATAGATATCTAGATAATCCTGACTCGTCTAAAATAGATCTGGCTTTATCATATATTGTTCGGTTCATTCTTTCACTTTTCCCGTTCATTTGAGGGCTATATGGTAGAGTATACTCAATACGAATGCCTTTTTGTTCACAGTATGTTTTGAATGCATTTGATGAGTACTCGCCTCCATTATCACATCTTAATCTTTTCACTCTTATTTCTTTTTCTGTCTCTATAGCATTTACATAATTTATAATATTTTGTGCCGCTTCAGACTTCTGTGTAAGTAAATAGGTTTGTGTGAAGTGAGTATAGTCATCTATGATTGTCTGAAAATATCTATAGCCTTCTTTTGTAGGTACTCTGGTTGGCCCAGCAACATCTGAATGAATCAGCTCCCCAACTTGTCTTGATTGAGGTCTAGTTATAGGCTTAAAAGGCAATCTTGTACTTTTATTCTTCATACAAATATCACAGACATCTTTAGTACATGGTAACTTCAAAATAGCTAGTCCCTTTCTATTTAAATGGCCTAATCTTTTATGCCAAATATCTTTGTCCTCTCCGTTACTATATTCACAGTTTTCTTCATCTGGTAGTTGAAGCTTTAATATGTATAATTTTCCCAATTTATTGCAGTAGTATATATCTCTCTCAGACTTTATAATCACTTTTCCATTTTTAAATATCACTGTTTTTCCTTTACTCATGAGACTACTCACCGATAATAGGTTATGTGCTATGTTCGGCACTATGTAACTTTCCACATCTATTATTCTCTTTCCATACATCAACTTGAATATTCCTTTCTTTTTGGCTTCTAATAAGGACCCGTTTGCTATTCTAATTCTTATAGGTTCGTGTAGATCACTGATGTTTGTCATATATTTTGTATATTTGTCTTGAACAAAGTTATGAGTTGCTCCCGAGTCAACTACAAATATCACATCATTTTCTTTTATGTATGTACTCTGTATTGGTAATTTTTCATTACTGCTTTCTGCAACAAATAATTCATTCTGTGTATGTACCTCGGCTATTGATGCTTTCACATAATTTCCTCTATTGTAACCTCTACTTCTTCCTCTGAAACCTCTGCCTCTTAATACACGTCTTGGTGCATGATCATTTCTTTCATTACACTGATAAGCTTTATGCCCTTCTTTGCCACATTTATAGCATGCAAAGAAACTTGATTCAATATTATTTTTCATTGTACTTTTTATACCTTTTATTTTAAGCTCTGCATCTAATAGTCTACTCTTTACAAAATCAATATTTAATTCTTTCTCTTCACTCATCGTCTCAAGTGAGGTAATAACATTATCATAGTCTTTCGGCATAGTCAACAATAAGTGACACACTTTATCACTTTCTTCTAGTTTCTTGCTAGCCGCTTCAAGTTCCGCCACCAAATTGTCGAACTTCAAGAAGTGGTCTTGTAAGTTCTCCTCCGTAAGGCATCTCAATGCGAGAAGTTTCTTTCTCAATAACAATTTATTAAAAACGCTTTTTCGTTCGAATATTTTTTCGAGTTGAACAAACATGTCGGCGGCTGTACTGCATTTCTTTATAATTTCCAGGTAACGATCGGAAACGCATTGTACTATAATAGATCGCGCCTTCGCATCTTTTTCCAACCAACTTTTATCGTATTCTTGTTTATCTTTTTTATGTAAGACTTCGCTCAGGCTTCTTTCTTCTATTAGTATTTTAACACGAAATTTCCAATTTGAGAATCCGACCCCATCCTTTAGTTTTGGGTAGTTTATTACATTCCCAGAAGCCGACATTTCTTTTGAATATCAACCACGCTCTGCTGTTGTTTTGTTTTGGAATAATAATAACTCCATAATAACTCCGTAATAAAACAAAGTAAATTAAATAACATTTAATTTACTTTGTTTTATTTTTAGATAAGCACATACACAGCAAGACATTTTTCTTAAGAGAGACCATAAAGCACAGATAAACAAATCATAGACTATAACGTTCCGTTCACAAACTCTAACAACGTTGTTGGAGGGTTAGTTCCAGTCCATTCGCAAAGCGCATAAGCGCTAGTGTCGCAGAAAGTGATGGGACCTAACCTAATATTGAATTATCGATATCGATTACATAGTGATGTGCCTGTCATCGATATGGCGAGCCTGTTATTGTACTACAATTGCATTTTTATTTTCTGAAGTAAAATTATATTTATTGACAAAGTTAATTTAATTCACGTATTTCGTATTCAATGAACTTTGTCAGAAATAAAACCACTTTTTAAATTTTATTTTTTATTTTTCTTTCCTCTTAACCTATGGACTTTAAATTTTTCGAAGGCCATTTGTTGGGGTGCATGCATTTTCTTTACAAGTTTTTCTTGCACCCCTCCTTTTAAAATTCTATTTATTATATTGCACCAATTATGAATTTGAATGCGTAAAATCAAATTTACAAAAAATTCTTTTATCATTTCCCTATGATTTATACATCCCAACCAATTTAAATCATGGTTTTTAAAAATTTCAGCTATTATATGTTTTTTTATACATTTTTTTATAGGCTTGTTTATTTAAATAATCATGTATAAGGCCCGAGATATCCCTATACAACATTAAAAATTTCTTTGATGAATATGTCAATTGTGTTAATTGTGAGCCTGATGCAGTGGCAAATATGTGTCCTGAAAACAATAGATTATGTTAAGAAACCATTCAAAGATTATGAGAGCTATCAGTCAAGTAATAATTAAATACAGTGTGGACTCTATTTACCGATACCTAAGAGACATAGTACTTTATAGGCTTATTTGGAGGTACCATTAAATAGAAAGCAAAAAATAAAAACATTATTTTATATATATGTTAACAATGACATGGCAAAATATTAATTAATTTACAAAAAAAACTGTTTACCTCGACTGCTAGTATCATCTAAGGCAATTAAAACATAAAACATACAAAGGGAACGCATTTCTTCGAATTGGTCATAAGTAAAATGCCGACAATCGAGTTAACAAAAGAATGTACGCAGCTGCAGACACTGCAGTTCTTATACGATTTACGATTGATTATATGTATAGAATAGTATAGATGAAGTACACTATTTTTTCTATTGAGCTAAATTATTTAAATTAGGAAGGAACTTAGGAAATATTGTCAACTGTCTATATATTTTTTCCGAACTAAAAATATGTCATTTTCTTTACATAAAACATTTTATACCTGTTGATTCTGCTTCCACTGTAGATTTGGGGTGGCTTGGGACAATTTCCATAGGTTCTATTAATTGTGAGCCAGACGTCGTGGCACACATGTGTCCTAAAACATAGAATATAATAATAAAATAATAAAATAAAAATATTTATTTTTATCTCCACAAATTACAAGTTCTTGTACATATAAATGGTTTTGCAATTAGAGGTATGATAGTGTAATTTGTGGGAGATCTGGAGCCTAAACTAAGCCGAAGCCTGTATCTTAGAACACCAGGTCCCCCCTTAACTTAAATTGCTACTTGCTACTACATATTTGTTAAATTATTTTAAATTACATGTTCAACATAAATCTAATTAATTTTGTTTTACTACACCCACTATACACACAGTTACACACTGTGTATATAATGGGTGCAGAACAAACTGTGGAGAAAAGATATTACAATTTTAAACCCATTTTCTACGGTGACATTCATGACAGTTAATTACTGTTAGTTCTACTTAAATTTTAACAACTTCAATCATTTTTTCTGTTTCCTCATAATCTAAATTTAGCAGCCATTTAGTTAACTTTGATTTGCCTTCTTTTTTGCGACAGTTTAGTAAATTCAATATTTTATTGATTCTGTTATATAATATCCCACCACGGAACACGTAAAATCTTTGTGCAAATGAGGTTTTAACCGCAATCGGTTCACACACTGCATAGTGTCTTCTGGTTTTTGATGCACTATTTATCCTTTCCACAGACAAGGTTGAGTGTTTACGCAATACAGTTAACAATATATAAATCTGCCGCACAGTAAGTGTCTCAGCTTCTTCGTATAGTTTAACTGTAGGGAACAAGCGAGGCTTAGATAAGCTTACTTTTAATATCATCCTCTGGGCTCTTTCTAGTTCTATCAGTTTAGATTTACCAGCACCTCCCCATGTAGTGATACAGTAACTTATGATAGATTGAGCCATAGCCTCGTACACCAGTCTCAAAGTCCTACCATCGGCAACACCGCGAAGTTGCTTAAAAATATAACAGAGTTTGCGTATTCTTTGTGATACTGAGTGAATGTGTTTTTCAAATGTTAGATTAGCATCTATGACAATTCCGAGATATTTTATACACTGTGTACTACTAATATTTGGACAGTTGCAATTTGGGTCTGGGGGAAAGTGACATTTATGCGCATGGATAGGTGGGGTAATATAATTCTTTTCAACTCGATTTTGAATTGTGAAGTAGATATATTTAGTTTTTTCTTCGTTGAGTGTAAGGGAATTAAGTGAGAGCCATTGACATATTGTATTAAGTCCAGATTGAACAAAATAGAAAAGTTCCTTCCTTGAGTCTGCAAAAAACGTTAGAGTAGTGTCATCTGCATATGATGAAATTCGACAGTTATCAATTTTAAGTGCAGATAATTCATTAATGTAACATAAAAATAGTGTTGGACCCATTATACTGCCTTGAGGAACACCAAATTCAACCGGTAATTCATCACTAATATATTCACCAATTTTTATACGCTGTGTTCTATTTTTTAGATAGTCAGACATCAAAGAGAGAGGAGTACCTCTAATGCCAAGGTTATTTAGCTTTTGTACGAGGTGGGGGACAGAGACCGTGTCAAAAGCCTTTGCAAGGTCGAGGAATATTGTTAAGCATTTCTTTTTATTATCAATTTTATCAACCACAAAATTTATGAATTCGTGAACTGCATCATCTGTCGAGCGACCAGATCTAAAGCCGTATTGTGAGTTTGATAGTAATTTGTAATCTTCTAGGTATTTGATTAGTCTCTTGTTAATGATGCGTTCAAATATTTTTGACAATGTTGTTAAAATTGCAATTGGCCTATAATTAGTGACATTGCCTCTATCCCCCGCCTTAATAATCGGATGGACTATCGCCTTTTTAAGTGCGTTGGGAAAGATTCCAGCATCAAAACAACGATTAATTAAGTCCGTTAGTACAGGTGTTATTGATTCGGAGATGGTCTTTAGAACGTTGGCATTAATCATATCCCAGCCAGGAGAGCAGTCGGTTTTGAGGTACTTGATTGCTGTTTCTACTTCCTCATTATCAGTAGGTAAAAGTACAAATGTGTTTAGGGGTGGATCCGCTAAAGCTTTAATGTGGGGAATATGTGATGGAATTTTTTCAGAAAGTTCTTTACCTATACTCGAAAAATATTCATTAACTTTATTTATTGCATCTCCAGGGTCTTTATCATTCATGAGTAATTCCGAAGACATTTGTTTCGCAGTGTTTATATTAGCTATTGTCTTAATGGTGGACCAAAGTTTTTTTGAGTTATTTCTAGTCATTAATAATTGATCTTTTTCATACTGTTTCTTAAGTTTTTTAAGTAAATTATTACAAAAATTTCTGTATCTTTTATACGAGATTTTTAGTATCTCATCATTTGTATTTGTTTTTAACTTTTTGTGCATCCTATCTCTAGTACGAATGCATCGGAGCATACCTATTTTTATCCATGGCTTTATTATTACTTTATTTCTAGGAGTCATTATCTTAATAGAGTTGCTAGCAATGAGTCGGGATATTATATCAATAAAGTTATTCATAGCGGTATTCAAATCTGTCTCTTGATATACTACGTCAAAGCTACAATCTTTACAATCCGATTTCAACTTTTCTACGTCAAGTTTTGACCTCATTTTGCATTTAAACGGTTTAGATTTTAGTTTGTTAGTTTTAATACAGAACAAGACGGCTTCATGATCAGTAATCGTAGTACGTAATGTGAATGTGTAAGATTTCAGTTTTGTTTTTAAAATCACGTGGTCTAAACATGAGTTAGCCCTAGTTGTAGTATTTATGGCTGGGAGAAGACCATGGAAAGCTATGGTGTCTAAGTATAAGCTAGTATCAGAGTCGACTCCTAATAAGTCAATATTAATATCGCCAACTATAATGATATTCTTAAATGAAGATAATGTGTCTAGCAAAGTGTGAAGAGAGTCAAAAAAATTATCCAGAGAGCTAAAGCTGGGTGGCCTATAAATTGCAACTAAGACAGTATCTAAACCCAATTTAATCACTAAACAGTTTGCATCATTGAAACATGGTTCTTCCACTTTACAGTTCAACTCACTCTTAGTATAAACCACAATACCATCGTTTTGATTATAATTATCATTTGTTTTGTATGAGTAATATCCCGGTATCACAGGCAAACTCGTCACATATGACAACCAGCATTCAGAAAGTACAATAATATCACATGAAACTTTCATCCTAGCAAGCAAAATATTTAATTCATCAAAATTACAGTTCAAGCTCCGTATATTCTGTTGTAAAATCTTCAAATAGACTTTTGGGTATTTTAAAAAAGAGGCGCACTCTTCGGGGTTACATGTGATAGGAATTGTTACATCGAGATGGTCAATGTTTTGCATTAAATTATTGACATTATCGAATTTTGTAATAAAATATTGCAAGTGAAAAAATTAAAGGCGTTATATAATCTCTATTTTCTCTATGCACAAATAATTGTTGTATGCTAGATTCAGATAATATACTCGTAAACAGTCTGTATCGGCTATGTGGTACACAAAATAATAATCCGTACAGTGGAGGTAACTCATTCAGTTTACGGTACAGGCCAACTTTATGGTTTATACTTATAATTATTATGTAATAATTGAGCATTATTTGTGGTGGAAACATGGGTAACATGAATATTAATACTAAAGCATGTATAGGCATGCATTGATTTACAATAATTGGGTATTTTTTGTGGAATCTTTGGAGAGTAAATTTAAAATAAAAATAAAAGCAAAAACATAGAAAAAAATATAAACATACGAGTAATAGTCATTGAGATCCTAGCTTTAGAATATCTTCTTCACAGGTAATAAGGATAGCCCGTATTCCATCTTTTTCACGGATGTAGACTTTACCATAAGACGTCCAGCAGCTTGCATAGTTGTGTTTCTTAACCCATTCCCTTGCTAGGTAGTATAGGCGTCTTCCATGTGCAGTGAGAGATTCTGATATGAAGACTGGTCTTGGCTGTCCTTCAAGCTTGAGATGCGACGTATTGAGCTTGTCTTTATTTCCCTTGTTAAATGATTTGGATGCTTTAATTATATTTTCCTTGACAGAACTCGTATAAAAATCCACTATTATTGGGCTGTTTTTGTTTAATGTTTTCTTTGGTCTGTATATGTTGCGAATGTCGGTATCTTGCAGCTCAATATTGAGAGTAGCTCCGACATTTTTCACCAAGCTGACTAAGGTTGTTTTATTTTCCGTTTGAATTTCTGGTACATTTTTTATTTCTATACATGAGTCTTTTGATTGTCGTTCCAGTAGTTCAACTTTTTGTTCCAAATCTTTAATTTGTTTTTTAAAAACAGCATTTTCGGATTTAGTTTGCTGTAGCTGGTTCAAAATATCATCATATTTCTCTGACATATATTGAATAGATTGTTTGATTTCGCTATTCTGCTGTGACATCTTTTTCATCTCCTCATCAAATTTTTTTGTTTGTACACTTTGCTGGAGTTGTACATCACTTAAAATATCTCTAATCTCAGCCAGGGTTGAGTCACCGTGTTTACGTTTTGAACGGCGAGTATTATTTGGTTGACTTCCACTATCTACATCTGATCCCACCCTATCCGATGCTGTGTCAGACTCTTGTGTCACAGTAGTAAGGTTCAATTTATTATGAGTTGTTTTTTCGGGTGGAGTGCGCCGAGTAGACATAATTTCAACAATTCGTCTCTGCTTGCTTTATAATAATGGGTGGTTTTTTAAGTTGACGTAGTAGTAGAGATTTAAGAAGTTGCAAAAACTTAAATAGTCTATTTGAGTGGGGTTTGAACGCCCGACCTGCTTAGTGTCAGCCGCTACCGCGCCGCTTACACCAATAAGCTATGTGCTCGATGATATTGTTGGCAAAAATATGTAACTGTTTCGGATCACAGTAATTACGTTTAGTCGAGTCCAAAGGTCAGTCTTTTGTTCACTTCGATGACTCAATAACTGTGTGATGATTTTTGTATGTGCAACCGTCAGTTTCGCGAATATTTTTAATGATTTTTCACTGTTATAATAATCTTTTATTCACAATATTTGCACCATCATATTCCTTGAGTCACTGCGTTTAATTCGATATATAAAACAGGTTTATGTTCGATGATTTGACACTTATTTCGATTTAATTTGAGGAGAACAACAAAAACACGTCTGCACTGTTCAAAACCTCGCGGGGGGGTCCGAATAGAGTATGTTAGTAAGAAACTACTCAACTATTTTGAGAGCACTAGTGTTTTAGCTGCTATAGTGTCATCTAGGCAATCAAAACATACAAAGGAATGCATTTCTTAGAATCGGTCATAAGTAGATGCCAACAGTTGAGTTAAACAAAAGAATTTATGCAGCTGCAGTTGGTATATTTTTTAAAACTTTTGGGATATGCCACATACTTTGAAAAAATATATTTTAATGTTAAGATTTGGCTTTGCTTGTACGATTTTATTACATGTACTTATAGGTAATGTATACTATCCACAGTTTTCGGCCTAACATACCCAACCAAAATCACTATATATATTCTATGTTACCATAGAAGCAAAACTCCTTCTGGACATTTAAAATTCTTTGGCTTTAACTTACCAGTACTTGTGGTTGCTTCAATAGACCTTTCCACACCATATTTTAAAGCATAATTGTGATCATTCTTGTGGTCATCTGCTGAAAATAAGGAATTTATAATTAATTTAAATTGACGGGCTGGTAGGTGTGGTTGGTAAGATACCTGCCTGATACACCACAGGTTGTGTTTATAATTCCCACACAGGACAGACATTAGTATGCATGAACATTTTTGTTTCCCCCGAGTCTGGGTAATTATCTATGAGTATATTTTACAAAGATAAAAATACGCCATAACTTCGGAATGGGAGTGGTGTCTCCTTATTTTGTTGGATTATTGATAATAATATACACAATCCACAGTTTTCGGCCTAACATACCCAACCAAAACATCCTGTATATTCTATGTTCTCATAGTACCCACACTACTTTTAGACATTTAAAATTCTTAACATTAAAAAACATTTACATTTTTTAACTTACCAGTACTAGTAGACACTTCAATAGACATTTCCACATCATATTTTAAAGAATAATTGTGATCATTCTTGCATTCTGCTGAAAAAAAAGGATTTATAATAAATTACAATTGACGGGCCAGTTGGTTTGGTTGGTAAGATATCTGCCTGATACATCACAAGTTGTGGTTATAATTCCCACCCAGGGCAGACATTACTATGTCTGTTTTTCCCAAGTTTTAATGTTGTTATCTATCTATCTATAGTCTATACTAATATAATAAACATGCTAATATCTGGAACTACCAGTTGGATGTAGTAAGTTGCACTTAATCTGTTACATGTATGTGTAATATGTTTAACATTTATGTTCCCTCCATCCTATTCTATACAGTGTGTAACGGAAAGGGTATATACATAAAAGAACACAGTGATTTTGGTCCTATGATGACCCATCAAAGCACCGGAGTGTAGGTTACACTCTATACTACATCACAATGCTATAAAATGCCTTAGTAGCATATTGGTAAAGTTTAGTTCAAGGACATTGTGTTCTTCACATCCATCACTGGCCATAACCAACGAAACTATAGATCTATTTATAGAAATTTACTTACCTAACGAGCTCAGAGGAATACCGTGTAACATTTCCTTTTCCGTAAATAAGCAGGGATAACTATGCGCAAGACGGTTAGCCACTCCATCAAATTGTTGTCTGTCGAAGTGCTTCTGGCACACATGTCTATTCAACAATTGTGCCTTTGTCATACCACTGAGCTTCACGTTAACCGGAACCAAGAAAGACAACCACAAATCTCGTAATTTATCGTCCTTCGGAAAGTTAAAAAGGCGATGCGTCTCGTGGTTGGAATCGCAACCTACAACACAACACTTTCGGCATCGTGTAGCGTATAGAGTTTATTACAGTCACAGTCACTGGTAGTAAGGAAGTAGGTAGACTATTCAGATCTCGACTCAAGACATAAACCGAGGAGAAAGCAAAATAATCCAATACTTTATCTCACAACAACACAAGACTGACTGCAAAGAGTATTGTTATATATCGACTGACTGACAGTTATTTGATTTGACACGGACTGACAGCGTGGACGACAATATGGCCGCTAGTGCGACACTAGCGCATACGTTATAGTAGGAACTAAAGCTGTCTAGGTGGGAGTGACTCTCTCAACTCTCTTAGTGCGTTCGAATTGGAGTGATATCGTTTTTAACAGTTTCAAAATGGGCATTTTTGTTCGGGCGTTCGAATTGGTAAATTTCAACAATTTTGCAACTTTTGCCACAAACGATATTTCCCAAATCGAACGATTAGATCCAAAAATGACATTTCCATGCTGATCGCCTGCTTGTCACTTGTCTCAACCTACCTTTTTCCATCAGTTAATCATTAAACAAAGTTAATCTAACAAATTATTCTCTTACCTGTTAGTATTTCTATAAAATTTTATAATAAAAATTAGAATTTTCGCTTCCCGTATGCAATTTCCGAAACTTATCTGTCAGATTCAAAGATGTCAAAATATGATCACAAACGACCCTGCCTCGGAGGTGGGTCAAAATTTGCAGTTCACGATGTCGTTTTTAACTGTTTCCAAGCAAAACGAACGGTGAACGAAAACTGTTCAAAACGCCAATTTCGCCCACAACTTTCCAAATCGAACGCCAGTTGTGATCGTTTTTGGCATTTTGGACTGTTATTTTTGCTACCAAACCCCAATTCGAACGCACCTTATGTATATACTGTAGTCTTGCTGTAGTCTTTGGGAGTGACGTCTGCCGAGTATAGTGCTGCCAGAAAAAGATTTTTTTTCCGATGAATTATAACCACTTATAACAGTGTCATAAAGTTAAGTTGTAATTTTACACTTTTTAAGTGTAAATCCACATTGAAGACGGTTTTTTTTTGTTAAAAATTGATTTATTTTAATTTTAAGTTGCGTTTACTATACCTCTCAAGTTTTTCACTGACTGAGGATGTATCTCTACATAGTATAAAACAAAGTCGCTTTCTGTGATATTCTCCTTATCTACATTAAATGTCCAAAGTAGTAAATTATTTTATTAGTAAAGGATTAAAAATAATTATTTTACAGTAAGAGGCACGAATTGACACCTGCACAGTAGTTAGGTACTTTTTCGGTCTGTTTGGCGGAATGAAAAAGGGGGGAGTGCCGAGCTGCATATGATTGTTTCGTCAGTCAATGCTCGTCGTCTATTGGATCGTTGCTTGTCATTTCTTGTCATTTTGTATTTGCGCGAGCTTGACTAAGTATATACTGTAGTCTTTGAGCTTGCCCCCAATACTCACTATCTGTGCTCACGACTCGTGCATTCGTATACCCATAAATCTCAGATTACAGCCATACATATATAAATATTTTTGGTCCTCTTCATCAGATTTTAATATGTTATTATCGAAAATTTTTGAAATCGATTTACAGTAGATGGTATGAAAATATGTTAGATGTACTGTAAGTAATAGTGTATCTGGCAACTGTGTGCTTGTTCACTCTGTAAAGACCAGCTATGAGCTAGCCTCATTTCATACCCTGTTGCTACGGTAGCATCCTCAATTTTTTTGGCGCTTTTAGGGGACACTTTTGGATGTATGGAGCTTGTGCTCCTTACCTCTACGTACGTAGTATTTATATACTCTGAGCCTCTACACCATCTCTACACTTACCGAGGATAGGTTCTTCTACTCTCCATAGTTCTATATCTGAAGACTTTTTTGTTGCCACGCCGAATAAAAGTGAGAATAAACATTTACTATCAGCGATTCAAATCGCGGCCTTGGAGATTTTAGCATCCTATGCTAATTTTCCGAAGTATTTATACAAATCAGCCCGCGGGGCAGACAACTTGTCTGTGATAAGCCATTGAGTGAGAAGCACTGCCCTCGTTCGTCGTTTAGATTAAATACTCTGCCCACACCATACCACTGCATTGATAGCAAATAATTTTGTAGTATTTTATGTAAAAAAAACGTTTTTTTAAATTTTTGTGGCGATCTTTATATTCAATCTGCATCTCAAAAAATACCCTTTAAAATCGATCTTCGATGTATGTAGTCGAATCGAGATCGGCATCCCTATCTATTATTCATTCACATTAGACTGATTAGACTCATTCATACGAGCATACGAGGAAAACATGAGGAAAACGAAACGTAGTGTGAATGAGTGAGTGAAATATAATAAGACTGTTTTGCACTCCAACAAAACAGTTATTATGTGTGTGAAAAAACACACAGCATTTTATGAAGAAGCATCTACAGATATTTACCATATTAAGCATGAAATTGTATACTTTACCTCTTCTCTCTTATATTACCTGTCTCTTTCACGCACAGCAGAGCGCGACATGTACCTGAACTGGAGCGCACCTGTGAACTCATAGTCTTCCATTCATCACCGGCAAGAGCCTTGCTCCAATGCTGTGTGTTTTTTCACACACATAATAACTGTTTTGTTGGAGTGCAAAACAGTCTTATTATATGTGAATCCAAAACACACAGCATTTTATGAAGACTTGTTTGTTATCTGCTGGTGAAAGAGTACATACAAATGCTATGTGAAAATAAATAAATTTTAATATGCTCTCAATGTTATAATAAATTATGCATATTCATTCATGTATTCATTATTATTATATCTAATAATATATCTTTAAATGTCCTTTAATTAATGATACTAAAGGACAAAGTTATAAATTCAATATCTCAAATTACAAGTAATGTTTGTATAAACATCTTATTTTATTATGTAAGTACCTTATCAAAAACTTAAGGGAACTTCTTGAAGCAAAGCCTCATGAATTAAAATTATTAGTAGGTAGCCTAAGAAAATACTTGATAAGTATTCTACTAAGATATCTTAAGATTAAAAAAAAAAAATATATAAATTACTTAGAAATCATTCCAAGATCAAAATAACATACATCAAGTATGCAGTATTAATAATTTAAAAGAAAATTGTAATACAAAAAATCTAACAATTATCTAAAAGTTTATCCTTATTATTTTTAATTGGACTAAACTCTATTTTTCTATCTATGGCACGACAGTAGGATTCTCTTCTAATGATCTAGTTTCTAAAAAGCTTCTAGAGCGAGATACTAAAGATTGTTAGTCGCACACTGCCTGGTGAAGCATTTATACCAGCTTTTAATCTCACTTGCTATCATAGTTTGAGTAGCTGATTTAAGTGTGCCCATCAATGATATAAAAATGTTTATGTCTCTTTATCATCTCTGCTTTTTATTTTGTACCGGGCATGTGCAGGTGCTGTTACAATAACCAACCCGATTGGTCTTTATCAGCACTGTCTGTTTTTGAGCCAAATTTTGGCCTAAATATTATTCTACTTATTAATGTCAACATTATCAACTATCATTAGACAACTCTGAAAGTCATGAATTATGTCATGAATTCCTTGAAATGAAGGCATTGTTGTTCTTCATCTAACAGTATCAAACAATATTTGGTTGATCAGAGTATTATTAAGTCAGTCAAAAAGCAGTTCTGTTTCCACATGGGTGCTTCCTTCTCTGGTGGGCTTATATCACAGACATAAATCTTTTTTGTCTGCGGTTTATATAGCTTTCAAAACAATATACAAAGAATTTGTCTTTGTGTAATTCTTAGTACTATGAAATTTTTAGGGTTCCGTACCCAAAGGGTGCCAAACAGGACCCTATTACTAGCTGAATAAGTGAATATTGCTCTTCTATGTAGGAGTATAATCTATATGCCAGTTTGTCCATAAGCTGTAACTTATCTAGAAACCTGGCATCTGACTGATCTAGGCTAACTGATCAGAAGGTTCTAGCAGAAGCAGTATCAAGATAAAACATACCTAACATCTCACGACACAGTAATGGAAAATTAAATCTCCTGAAAAGAAGCTTTACAATATCATCATACAAAGATCTACTATGATCTTGGATGGAAGAAAAACTTGCTTGACACTAAAGCTCTCTAAAGGCAATAAAGTAGTTATCATCCCTGTCGCGGAGTTTACGTGGGGCAGCACCAGTGGCATTATATTGGATGGTGGAAATACTCATGCCAACGCAAACTTCCAAGAAGGTTGACTGAACGCGTCGTAATATAAAAATTAATAAAAATAAAATGGCTGACCATACTTATGATATTTCTATGGGCTGACCCATCTCCTGGAATCCTCTGTAATGTCTACAACTGCAGATTCTTTTGACGCGACTAGGTCGATGTTTGGTATGCCCCATATTCTGAGTACGGCCTCCGAGGCCGGGGCAACATATGCCATTCCGGCACTGGTCGATTTCTGTACAGGAGATCGGCTTCTTTTGGCACGAATAGCTCGATACTTGTGACGCCCCAAATTCTGAGTACGGCCCCCGAGGCCGGGGGCAACAAGTGCCATTACGACACAGGTTGTTTCTGGGAGAGGTGATCGGCTTTCTTTAGCGCGAATAGGTCCCTACTTTGTACGCCCCAAGTTCTGAATACGGCCCCCGAGGCCGGGGGCAACAAGTGCCATTACGGCACTGGTCGGTTCTGGGAGAGGTGATCGGTTTCCTTTGACGCGAATAGGTCCATACTTGGTACGCCCCAAATTCTGAATACGGCCCCCGAGGCCGGGGGCAACAAGTGCCGTTCCGGCACTTGTCGGCTTCTGGACAGGCGGTCGGCTATGCCGTTGTATCTCCCCGAGAGGTACGCCGCCAAGAGCGATATATTTAGCACTTCAGTGAGCTCTGCGAGCTTTGTCGTTAATTTCAATAAGACTAGGGACTGCAAGGCCGCCCTTGTTTCCTATATGCGCTTCGGGCGTCTTGTCGTATTGTACTAGAATATGAGAAACTATTGGTGAGAACCTAACGCATCATAAAAATTTGTACACCACAAACAGTTGTTTACATTTAAGTGCCACAACCTGTAGTGAGCACACCATTTGCCTTTTAGTTACCTCTCATTGTGGTGAGTACCCCAGCTCGCATCCGCTGCGTCTGTGGTTAAGAATTGTGTCTCCTCTTTCCTGAGCAGTGCTACTAAACTGTGAGTTATGACAATCTGCCACCATCATAGTTCCTGATGCTGGAGGAGAGAATTCTCTCTTATTTTTTGAGGAGTGAAGCTTCTCAAGAACCATTGTGTTAGCCGTTAGTACCCTCCTGGGGTAGTAATGATTGTAAAATTGAGGAGTCCTAGTAAAGTCTGGGTCACTCTCTTGTACTTGGTATGTCTATTGTCTTATAGCACAGTTCCCTTTTCTTTGGAGTGCACCTATTGGTGTTTCACAAAAGGCACGTGTTTCACAAATGTTCCTGCTCTTGCAAATGTGTTGTGACAGACTTCTGGTAATTGAGATGGCAACCTAGAACTTTTAGAATATTGAAAGTCTCCGAGACCTGATTCTGTAGCCAGCCTCTGTCCTGATTGACTAGGATGTAGTCTAAGTAAGATTCTTATTTACTAATACTCCGTTGTATGCAAGATCATATCCTTTGCAAAAGTACTGGCTAGTACTTGGTTCTTATAGTAAACCCTTAGGAATTGATGGCGTGACTCTGCTATTGTTAAATAAAAATAGGCCTGTTGCAGGTCTATTCTTGCCATCAAATTGTTTTCCTCTAAGAATTCGGCCACATCTGTATAAGACACTGTCTAGAAATGCCTGGTTACTAGTCTGTTGAGTGAAAACTCATTGGTCGAATATGGTATGCACTCTCCCCCCCCCCCCAGTTTTTTTGCACTTACAAAAATACTTTTTCTTGTAAGTCCTCAATTAGATTATTATAATTATTATTATTATCTTTTACTAATGTTATTTCTATAGGAATCCCTTTGTTGAACTTCCTTAGTAAAAAGGGGTTTTAAATATAGGAGTTTTGTTATGAAAGGACTGCGACTACAACTAATGATGTTTAAAATAAATTGGTTTGCACCAAGCTCCTCCCATGCCTGTGCATGGTGCTTCAAGCATCCTCCTCCAAATGCTAGGTTGCTTAATATATTTTCATATTGTTTCTGATTTTGCTAGGCATTGTTTTATTATGTTATGTTAGTGGGAGGCCTTATGAGGCCTTAGTAATTTATCTCTATCTATTATGTTTGTAATATGTAGAGGATCTAATGTAACTGGACACAGTTCAATATAATAAAGAACAAGGGACATCTTGTACCTTATTAAATTCTGGTTTATTCAACCATCTCTGGGAATCTTCATGTGACTGAAAGAAAGGTAATTGGCACCTGTAGGAAAGTCCCACAAAAGGACTTTTAACATTTGACTATAATTTACTTACCTTCTGCCACAAATAAATTGTATTATTTTGTCTATGCACTTATCAATTGGAGTCTGGCCCCAGTAGCCCAGACATCTTTTCAAACAGTCATTTGGGTTCTTGCACCCTAGTTTAATGAGATCCTACAAACCCTGCTTTAAAAGTTCCTGTTGTTCTTCCCGTACTTAATTATTAGTCAAAGCTGTTGACATATATTCAGCAGAAGCTAAAACATCTTTTTATTTTGTAAAAATGGCTTAATTCTTGCTTAATTTTTAATGCAACAAAACTTGGTGTAGCTGAATAATCCTAGATAAAGACTTGTACCGTTTGCCTCTCCACATTTGTATATCAACATGCTGAAGTTGATTTAACCTTTTCAAGCCTCTACTTCTTCGCAGAGGGAATTCCCTCCTTTTCTTCAAAGTGAGAATTTTAATTACCTGATTGAAAATAGTGTTCTCATACAATGATTAACTAAGTAAGGAGGCTGGAAAAGTTAATTGTTCAACTTGGTTACTGGGTTCTGCAGACTCAAATACGAATTTTATGTGGTGGAAGTAATCTTCTACGGTAATTGAGCCAAAATTCCGGAAATATTTAACTTTATTCATTATAGAGTCAATTGTTGTGTGTCAAGTTGATTTTACTTACGGCGTCCATTTAGAGGTGGTAAGGGTTTGCCCTCTTCATCTTCCGAAGATGAAGAAGATGCCTTCAATACCTGGAGACACCAGTGCGGCTTCGAGTCGGTTGCTTTTTACTGAAATAGCAACATCCGACCCTACATAAACACCGTTCTTACCCGCAGAATCTTCGGTATTTTAACATAGAATGATCTCTCATTCTTTTACAATAACTCTATCTTGACACAAACTAGAGATTTTTTACTTGAAATCGAAGAAATAATCACTATTATTTTAAAAAATAGTACGAAAAAAATTTGCATGCTTTCAGCGGCAAATATGTACATGCTATGTGTTCACAGTAGGCATGGAAATTATTGCTACTTTAAAGGAATTCTCATTTGATGATATTATTATTTTTTATAGCATAATTTCACTAGCGATATATGATTTGCAATGATTTGTAACCTACGTCATCGATGCTGATCGACGGTATTTTTCACAAAATCATGTGCGAGTATCGCACGCAAGTGTCAAATTATCACTGATGAAAATTATATATACTTTCGTAGCAAAAAAATATTTTTCTATCCTGCTACATAACATGCTAAAGAAGTTAACACTTTATGTCACTTGATTTAAGGTTTATTTTTGAATACTCTTAAAAGCTAATCAATGATAAAGTTTTTTTTTTTAAATTTGTTCATGACCATGGCACAGTTTTACTATGCATACAGTTGCGCAACGAATGTACTTACGCAGAGAGACGGAGGGGAACTCGCGGGGTGTCGGAGCGACGCGACCGCGTCCCGCCATCGCGCTTAGATGACGGGAGCGTCCGCGGAAGGAAGACGCATTCGTGTTTATAATTAATTTTGTAGGTATTGTTCAGTGCTCATATTCTAAATGGCGCAGCACAAAAACTGTTCAGTGTACGGCTGCAAATCAACGCCGAAATATAATAGGGATTTAAAATTTCATAGATTTCCCCGTGACGCGAGGTAAGTTATTCCTATATAGGTATGTCCCAGGATTTATATACCGTTGTAGTTAAACCTATATAATTTATTCTGCGTGTACAGTCGACGAACGCAGAAGTAATATAACATTTTAGTAGGTAACCTACCTTGTATTAGTAAATAGTTAAGTGAGATAGGTTTGAATTTGTCAAATAATGCCTTTATTATGATTAAATTGACAACTTTAATATAATTGGTGTGTTCTGATAATTTGTCTGATTATTAGGGTTCCGTACCTCAAAAAGAAACCTTATCACATTGTTGTCCAACTGTCCTACAAATAACATACCTATCTATCTGTCAAGACTAAGGGAATCAAAACCTATTGATTAATCATGCAATTCGGCATGAAGTAAGGTCTTATAGCATAAATGTAGGAAACAATCCGAAAACCGTAAATTTTTATGCGACCTATTGCGAGTTATCGGAAAACAGTTTTCCAATGGCAAATTTTAGTTTGTACATACCTACCAATAAGTTTCTACTTCCCTCGGCGCGCGAGCCCGACTCGCACTTGGCCGGTTATTTTAATCAAAATCAAGAAAGTAATTAGATTAAATAACTTGCACAAGCCTTGGAAGCCTTTTTAAGATGTTTGTGAAGTATAAAGTAGTATTCCTTACGGGCGTGAAGTTAGTCACTATTCCAATGCAGGTTGCATTGGACCCTTGTGATCACTATGGATTTCCGATTTGGCCTTGTATAGAAGGTAGGCCTGTGCCCCGGCGGCAGTGAGGAAGTTTATAGTCTATGCTGATTGAAGTGCGAGTAGAACTAGCGCACTGAACTTTAATAAGACATTTTTCGTGTAAGTAGTGCACGGTGTGCGTGCGGCGTTGTTGTAGGAACTTGGCCTGCGCACTGCCGTGAGCTTAGTATACGGCTGCAAATCAACGCCGAAATATAATAGGTATTTAAAATTTCATAGATTTCCCCGTGACGCGAGGTAAGTTGTTCCTATATATGTCCCAGGATTTATATACCGTTGTAGTTAAACCTATATAATTTATTCTGCGTGTACAGTCGACGAACGCAGAAGTAATTTAACATTTTAGTAGGTACCTAACCTACCTTTTATTAGTAAATAGTTAAGTGAAAGAGGTTTGAATTTGTCAAATAATGCGTTTATTATGATTAAATTGTCAACTTTAATATAATTGAAAGTATTCTGATGATTTTTCTATTAGGGTTCCGTACCTCAAAAAGAACCCTTATCACATTGTTGTCCAACTGTCCTACAAATACCATACCTATCTATATGTCAAGACTAAGGCAATCAAAACCTATTGAGTACGTACCTACTGCTCGTTGACCTAGAATCATGCAATTCGGCAGGTCTTATAGCACAAATGAAGAAAGCTATCCGAAAACCGTTTTTTTTTTGTGCGACTTATTGCGTGGTATGGGAAAACAGTTTTCCAATGGCAAAGTTTAGTTTGTACATACCTACCAATAAGTTTCTACTTCCCTCGGTGCGCGAGTCCGACTCGAACTTGGCTGGTTATTTTAATCAAAATCAAGAAAGTTAAAGATCAAGATTAAATAACTTGCACAAGCCTTGGAAGCCTTTTTAAGATGTTTGTGAAGTATAAAGTAGTATTCCTTACGGGTGTGTAGTTAGTCACTTACCTGCATTGGACCCTTGTGATCACTATGAATTTCCCATTTGACCTTGTATAGAAGGTAGGCCTGTGCCCCGGCGGCAGTGAGGAAGTCTATAGTCTAAGCTGATTGAAGTGCGAGTAGAACTAGCGCACTGAACTTTACTAAGACATTTTTCGTGTAAGTAGTGCATGGTGTGCGTGCGGCGTTGTTGTAGGAACTTGGCCTGCGCACTGCCGTGCGCTTAGATAAGTCCAGTGCTACACATGTAAATGTTTATTACTCATGATGATGATGACATTATCATAACAATAAAATTATTTTATTTTACATTTTGTGACAACCCTTGCGTATCTGCTCGTGACAGCGTAGGTACTCACACGGACGGCGGCACGGCCCGACATCAAAGGCGTTTCCCTACTGTTAGAGATTGTAATACTGTGCTGTGACCATGGATACAAAGTCCTTCAGTCGCATACATTTTATTTATATTCTTAAATATTCTTTATAACATGTAACAGGCTATGTCATGGACGGTAGCAGATGTGACATATGAAAACAGAATCATATTCTTTATCACCTGCTACTTGTGATTTATGCCATGCCTAGTTCACAGGTGCGCTCCAGTTCAGGTACATGTCGCGCTCTGCTGTGCGTGAAAGAGACAGGTAATATAAGAGAGAAGAGGTAAAGTATACAATTTCATGCTTAATATGGTAAATATCTGTAGATGCTTCTTCATAAAATGCTGTGTGTTTTGGATTCACATATAATATCTTAGGAACAGTGCTGCCAACTTAGCGCTTTCGGTGCCAGATCTAGCGCTTTTTTTTGTGTACAGCTCGTTTTAGCGCCTAGCGCTAAAACTAGCGCTTTTTCCACAATTCAAAATTGTGTCGAAAACTGACGCAGTCCGACTATCTGTTACATTTGGAGCAAACGAAATAGTATCACAGGCTAATGAACAAGTTCCAACTGTTTTTTTTTTAAATTCACTTTGATATTTTTGTATCGCAGTCGTGCTAACTCATGCGAAATATTATGCATGGTAGTCACTTCAGTTTATTGGGTGTTAAGTTTCAGTTTGAAGTTGGTGCTGAATATAGGGGTTTTCCCAACTGCTGTCTATTTTTATAATTTATTTATCGTTTTAACAGAATTATGCTCGATCTAAGGCTTTTTCAAGGGACTGGCAGCTCCTTTTCGGTTAGAGGAGTTGGCAGCACTGTAGGTACCAAAGAGAATATAACGCTACGCTAAGAAGAGGCGGGACTCCCTAAGAACTGAATGAACTGAATGGAATTTATTTAAGCTGCATTTTTAGGCAACGACACTGTCAAGAGTCATTTCACTGTCAAAAGTACCTAATACCAACGTAACAGAGCAAACGGAGAAAATAGTGGTGTTGGCAAGTATGGGGTTGTTTTATCGATATCGATAAAATGTATGACGTCAGCGCATGCTTGCACACCTGACAGTATTTTTATTAGATTTAAAAGGGCAATTGAAATGAAAAACATACATTTATCATCACACCTCTTTTATTACATATTACACAATAACATTAACACACAAAAAAAATATTTGTATTGTATAAAGAAATCTAATATATTTTCTAAACAAAACTGAATTTTATTGTTAGTAAATATTTTTAAACAAATATTGTTCTTAAGGTTCAAATTGGTACGAATTGTCAACAGTTTGATAGATATTTTGAGAATAGAGGAACTAAGAAAACTCTTCATTGAAGTATGTACCAACACTATGGATTTATGATTTATTATCAATTAAACATGAAAGTATGTCAAAAATCAACATATAGATATAAAGTATAGACTCACTTATTGAGTATTTAAATTGTTTTCACAATATTCTTAAGACTACATAATGTATTATTCTTTGAGATCTTGTGTTTGGCACTAGTAAATAAAAGTAAATAAATACCTAATATAATACACACAATATCTAATAATATTTTGTTCGCCAGTAAGTTCATAAAAACATAGGTTATCCGACAGTATAACAATTCTTACCGACCGAATATTTTTTTTTATAATCACTGCTATTGAATTTTTTTGTCGAAATAGTACCTTTTTCGAAGTAATTTGCTGGTTGCTTGAACTTTTTTCATATACCTTGAAGCATAAAAACCAAGGCATGGTCAGCCGTTTCGTTTATCCTACCTTCTTCATCTCCAAAATCTACGTAACCATCAACTTTGTCGGAAACAATATTATAAATTAGTCGCATATTTTGTTTACTTCTATTAATTTTTCTCCTTCTTTTTTTAAATGAGCCATTACGGAAGGGTATACACCTGGATTCATCCCAACGTTTTGCATTTTTTTTTGTCGTGATCTCAGACTTGGCATTGTGAACAGATAGTTCAAATATCTATATACTTTTGGAGTTTTTTTGTAGATGGCAAGAGCTATACTTTTGTCTGATTTTGTCCGCCTTTTAACATGCGCTTTCCAGCCGATTTCTAATTGTCGCGTGTATTAGGTTTTATAATACTGGTGAATTTATTTTGTCAATCTGTGCCATTATTTTTTGAAGGATATTAATTTTAATTTTACTTTTTTTCTAATTTCTTTACTAGTTTTTTCTTCCGAGGTGAAGTTTTGATGCGTCTGAAACATATGAAATATGGATAATAACAGGTATGCTACTGCATATTTGTGATTATTAAAATTAAAAAGAACCTTACCAAGATTGGGTGATGTTTTACTTTCTTTTACTGGTACAGATATAAGAGTCGATGTTGAAGATACTGTAATTAAAATCAATTTTAAAACAAGACTGGCAAGAAACTTACGGCTATGTCACACGGAGGGAAAGAAAGAAATTGGTGATTATAAATGTGAATGAAAGTGAGATAAGTTAAAAATAAAAAAATACCTATATCATAAGGAGGCACAGTTTTTTTTAAGTATTATTTATTTAGTACAAAATGTAGATGATAGGTATGATGATATGGAAATTGCTCAAGTAAATCGTCTGATAATGTTTCCATACGAATGCCCACTGATAGTATAGCCCTGACATTTGTACACAATATTATTTACACATTATATCAACATACCATCTCTTAAGTCAACTTTTCTTGCGGTTGAAATCTTTGTGTTGAAAGTAATCACCACAAACATATTTTAAATGGTGCAATTTCTCAATTGAAGCACAGGCCAGATCCTCGTTACAAATTATTTTCACCCAATGTCTGCAATTGTAAAAAAAAATGTAATGGTACTAACCTTAATTACTGAGAGCAATCAGTGAAATCAGTAAAAAGTTCAATATGGCGGAAACATTTTTAAATTTGGATATAAGATTCATGTTATGTGGTCCAAGGATCTCTCAAATACCTACAACTACACACTGCGTTCGTAGTTTGGCGATTATAATAGATAAAATTAATATAAGACTTAAGTACAAGTTATTATGAAATAAAGTAAAAAAATGAAAATATCATACTCATTGTCACAAAAATACCAGCTGTTACTAAACAACAGATATTTGGAACTGCTATTTTCGAATAACTGTAACATTGATAACAGGTCTCAAAACTATCGACAAATCACCGGTCAACACTAGTAGACAACATTGAAATTACGTATATTTAAGTTTATAACATATGTTTAAACTTATAAACCTTTTATTAACAAATAACATGCTTACCGGGTTTCATCCAAGGGAAGTCGTGCCGTAAATTTTCTTTTTTCTTTAACATTCCCACGTACTCCACATATCTCACATTTTCTAAAAGACCGGACCGGTGGCATTTTGAATGCAAATGTGTGACCAAAGATAATTGGCGACTTTGTAACTCACTATTATCCTTC
Source organism: Achlya flavicornis (assembly GCA_947623365.1). Lineage (NCBI taxonomy): Eukaryota > Metazoa > Arthropoda > Insecta > Lepidoptera > Drepanidae > Achlya > Achlya flavicornis. The sequence goes on from OX392472.1 coordinate 981,522, forward strand.
CACTCACGGAAAATACGAATTATCACCAAACTGAAATTTTTAAACTCCAACAAATTAACAATAAATGACAACAATGGCGCCGCTTCAAATATTGTCAAAAAAGACAAAGAGTAGGAAAGCATTGAGAGAGAGAGATGGCAGTATACACCATAAATTGCTGCTTCAATTCCATACATCAAACCATCTGTTCCTACTTGCGTCAGACTGGTAGGTACTACGACCGACGACACTACACTACGTACGGAAATATATTTTATTCGTTAAATGAATAAATAATTTGCGATTTTGACTCTTTAATCATTATCAACAACACATAAAGATCATTGTTACGTGTGTGCAATATAGTAGTTTTAAATAATTAACGTACAAAATGGCTGGGGATATAGATATACAATCCTTGCCTTTGTCGTCTCTTCCTCAGAAAACTCGAAATTTGTTATCGTGTTTATTGGATACGCCAAAAATATTTCCCAGCGAAGGGACTGATAAGCTACCCAGGTAATCCTCTTCATTACTATTATGTGTGTAATCAAATTGTCTCGTGTACAATAACACCTCTTGTTTTTGTTCTGTGTGTGACGTAGGTAACTATTTGCACAATTTTGCAATTCTATAAAAACAATTATTCTTCCTATAAACAAAGCTAATTATACTAGTACGGTATGCGCCGTGGTAGGTCTAGTCCTACAAAGAGATTATAGTGAAAAAAAAAACATGATGAAAACAACATGGTTAGAGATTTGGGAGTGTGGCTTGATGGTAAGCTACAACTGAACCAACATATTGAGAGTATTGTCAATAACGCTTTTAGAATGTACGGTTTTGTTATGAGATCCTCCAGCAAATTCAAGCGACCCTCAACCTTTCTTTACCTATACAAAACCCTCATTCGATCTCAGCTTGAATATGCTGTGCCTATTTGGAACCCCTTCTACCAGAAGTATGTTGACGAGATTGAGAAAGTACAGCGAAAGTTTCTTCGTTCTATGTTCTACAGGTGCTTTAGAAAGCGTTTGTCGTATTCACAACTCCTAGATAAATACAAACTTCTCTCTTTAGAATTGAGATGCAAATATTTAGAATCCAACATTCTGCATGGCATTATCCATGGTGAGTTTGACACCATTGACCTTACAAAATATGCTATGTAGTGCCCAGGACTATCAACAAACGTAAAGTTCGCGCAGGAAACCTATTTGCTGTCATGAGTCATATAACACAACTTTTATAGTTATAGACATATTAGCATTTTCAAAATTTAAATTTAAAAGAGACGCCTTTAAAACTTTACATAGTTTGCCCAATATAACTTCAACTTAAAAATCTATCAATCAAATCACTTGATAATTTATAATTTATATGTATGATGGACAATGTATTTAACTTGTTTTATATTTATAGTTTTTAAGCATCACTTGAAGCCTCTAGTGGCACAGTTTAGGTAATTTCGCAATTTTAATATGCCGATAGTGTAGTAGGCTGCAATATTGTTATTATTTTTAAGATTGTCAAATTAACCATTTTATATTGTAGCTGTTTACTGTCCCTAAATAAATAAAATAAAATATCTGTACAGTAACTCTGTGAAAAATATTTTCCTGCAGAGATTGGAGTGGTCTAGCATCACTTGTAAACATATCAGCGGAGATAGCAACAAGTATAAGGGGGCTCAGTTCAAAGACAAGTAAAGTGCTAGAGATATGGATACAAAGACAAGATGGTACCGCAAATGTGGGACAGCTGCTGAAATACCTCCAGCAAATAGATAGATATGACGTTCATGATGATATTCTTCAGGATCTTAAAGAACAAAACGGCAAAGATGCTCTTTTAGGTATGTATGCAATTTTTATTTTTAAACATAACAAGACCATCTAGATGACTGTTTACCAGTAGTAGTGCTGATAAGCTGTAAATTCAATTTGCACATTGTTCTCATATATTCTGGGAAATAAAGATCTTATCAAAAAAGAGGTCTAAAAGGTTAGAAGGTTGCATTTGGTTAGATATGATAGTAGTGTTCAATGCTCTAGTGAATGTGTGTTCAAAACTGTAGATTTAAGGTTGGAGGTACTCCCAACTAGGGATTGTTATATGGCCACAATTTAAATCTGGTCAGAACCTACTGGATTCCTGTTAATCCGGTTGTATTGAACCAGATTAGACGCATCAAAATATTTTGCCATTTCATTCTAAAATTAGCAATATAAAAGACTAGTTTCATAATGATCCATTGAGTATTAGAGGCGTGAAGGTGTGACAAAAAACTCACTTTCGCATTTATAATATTAGTTAGAATATGAAAATTATTTAGTAGGTAATTCAATATTAATATTTCTTACAGTACAGAAACCAGCTAATCAAGTTCTCATAACATATACTGCGCCTCCACCAGAAGCCAATGATAACCATCTGATCACATATGATGACCACCCAGATCACCTGCAGCAGTACCATGCATTTGTGCTATATGCTAAGGAAGACTTACAGTTTGTAGAAGAGCTGCAAAGTCGACTGAGGGCTGAAGGGTTTTATGTAAATACAATTTTATTTTACTTACATGATAATAGTGTAAATGTAATTGAGATATCTCTGACCTAGAAGCTTTATAATTTTGGGGAATCAATATTATGCTAATTATCTAATAGAATTGCACTTTTGTCTTGTTAGTTTTGTTGTAATTCTATTCTTCTTTCAAAATGACGATCAAAATATCATGTATCTTGTTTGGGAGTTGTTACGCTTACCGTCAGATAGGCCATATGCTTGTTTCCATATAAATAAACACTGAATATATTGACACTGACTTGCAATTAAAAATATGGACACAATTACTTGTATTATATTAAATACTTAAACAGAATACATTGACATTCCACACTTAAACAGAATACATTTACATTGCACAGATATGCACAATAGAGGACCTGCTGCCGGGATACGCGACGCAGTACGCGCCGGTCGCGGAACTGTTCCAGCGATGCCAGCGCATCATCCTGGTCTACTCGCCGGAGTTCATGCTTAACTACACTAACAGCTTCTACCGGGATTATGCGCAGGCTTTGAGTATTGGTGAGTGAAAATATACCTAAATCATCATCATCATCATCAGCCTATAATGTCACACTGCTGAGCACAGGCCTCCTTTCACAAATGAGGGTGAAAGGGAATGGGCAGATACTCCACCACGCATGCCCACTGCGGATTGGTGGAGGTAGGCTAGTGGTCAACCTACTGTTGGAATTTTTCAAGCCGCCTAGGAAGCATCCAACTAGCTTAACGACTATCACAATTAAGTGATAACCGGGACCAACGGCTTTACGTGCCTTCCGAAGCACGAAGACACTCGATATGAAATACTACTAGACGGTCACCCATCCAGGTACCGACCACGACAGACGTAGCTTAACTTTGCCGATCGATTAAGAACGCCTAATCATGCTACACCACGAGCGCTTCATATATATACATAGATATACGTATCATACACTAGTTGAGTTACAGTCAGACAAAATGTCGATACTTGTAATTTGTTCTCGGTAACAGTATCGATAAAAAACGAGAAATTAGCATTTATTATAATATGTATTTAGTCATTTAAACTGTGAACGCCCCGTTCGTTCAAGGCTTTTTGCATGTACCCGTGTTCACGGCCCGTACTCTAATACAGTCGCTCTGTAAATATTCTTACTCTATGGTTCTGGCAGTTCACTACAGAGACACTTGCTTTCTAGTTTAAAAACTATGTAACAACATTCTAAATGCTTAAATCTGTTCATCATCATCATCAGCCTATAATGTCCCACTGCTGAGCACAGGCCTCCTTTCACAAATCAGGGTGAAAGGGAATGGGCAGATACTCCACCACGCGTGCCCACTGCGGATCGGTGGAGGTAGGCTAGTGGTCAACCTACTGTTGGAATTTTTCAAGCCGCCTAGGAGGCATCCAACTAGCTTAACGACTATCACAATTAAGTGATAACCGGGACCAACGGCTTTACGTGCCTTCCGAAGCACGGAAACGCTCGATTTGAAATACCACTAGACGGTCACCCATCCAGGTACCGACCAAGACAGACGAAGCTTAACTTTGCCGATCGATTAAGAACGGCTAATCATGCTACACCACGAGCGCTTCATTCTAGAGTAAATCTGTTCATTTTAGAGAAAAATCAACGGAAGATCCTTCCAATAATGTACCGCGAGTGCCAGTTACCGGGTCACCTGTCGTACTACCACAACCTTTACTACAAGGCCGAGGGGAAGGCCATGATTGACTTCTGGCTAAAGTTGAGGCAGTCTTTAGTTAACGTTCGGTTACCCAGGTATGTTTTTCTTTATTTATATAATTATTTGACGGGCAGTTGGCGTTGGTTCGATTCGCACCCAGGAAATACATTTGTGTGCATGAACATGTCGGCATATCCTGAATCTGAGTGTAATTATTCATATTGAGTATGTACTTAGATAACAAGTGGGTATATAGGTAGTATTGGTTTCCATAGTACAAGTTCTGCTTAGTTTGGGATCAGATGACCGTGTGTGAGGAATGTCACAGGATATTTATTTATTTTAAAAAGGAGGAGGTTCTCAATTTGGTTGTATTTTTTATTTTTATGTTTGTTACCTCATAACTCCGTCATTTATTAACTGATTTGGAAAATATATTTTTTGTCTGGATGGGAACAAAGGGGAAGTGTACCCACCTCCCCTTTGTTCCCATTGTCATTAGATCAGGATTTGATTACTTCTTAGTGTACATTGAAGTTAATTTAAGTTTTTTGTATTGCATTTTCTACAGATTGGAAAGTACACAGCCTGGATCAATGCAATCGAGTGTAAGAATCATGGAAATGAACAGCAGTAATGGATATCGGAACGAGAGCTCACTATTCTTACCGAGTCAGCACACTCGCAGCATATCTATGAGTGAGCTGGAAAACCTCCAAGTCATTGGCAAAGGTGACTCAAAGTCGCTCAGCAGTCTCAGCCAAATAAGTCAAACAAGCGACGAAAAGAAGAAAAAAAAAGGAAAAATCTCGAGATTTTTTGAAACAATCACCAAAAAGAAAGAGAAAAAGTACAAGAAAACACTCATGGTCGAGAATTGACTGATATAGGACTGACAGTTGGTTGTTCTACAAATGAAGAATCTTGTTAGAAGATTTTTTTATGAAATTAGGATAAGAATTTTATGTTCCCTAGAAATCTTTGTGCTTCCATTTTTGGTCAAATTATATGATAAGAGAATATTATGGTAGTACTGGCTAACCACAGTAAAATAAATATAATGTACTAGCTGTCCCCCGCGGTTTCACCCGCGTTCCCGGGATAAAAAGTAGCCTATGTCCTTTTCCATACCGTAGGCTATCTGCATGCCAAATTTCATGATGATCCATTTAGTAGTTGAGGCGTGAAGGCGTAACAAACAAACAAACAAACAAATAAACAAACAAACTCACTTCCGCATTTATAATATTAGTAAGGAAGTAAGGATATTATATCAATGATTGTAATTTAAAAAGTGTAAAAATAAATGGCCTTTGCCCCGGCTAATCAAATCCGGGCAAATTTATTGAGTTTATTTCGTAAGCGTGTAATATTTACTATTTGTGGACATTGATAATGTTGAAGAAAATCACCTACATATTCTATTTAGCAATAACATTAACGTGTGCAATTTTCAGCAAAATAGGCTATTTTGTAAAACTTTTTAGGTTAAAAAAACACTAGGATTCGTACAACAGTAAAACCACAAGTTATCAATGGTAAGCGTCCTGTCTCGTTCTTTCGTACACGAAATTTCACTTGTGAGAAGGAGAATTCCTAATATCTTTGAATGGACTTTGAACTTGTTAAAGTCGTATTTTATTGATATGTATAAAATACGATATAAGCTTTAAGCGCCAATCGGTTGAACGATGCGCGAACGCATAGAACTCGAACGAACACAAATATAAATTCTTAAATCGTGTTATTCCAAACTGCAATTTTGCCAAACATAAAGTGCACGTAAAATGTTATCAGCTTCAATTTAACCGATGCCATTTAATTAATTTGAAGCGATATAATTTGTTTGAGATGTAATCAACTAAATCCATTAGTAATGTCATTATTGATTGGGATTCGTTATCGGCGTAACGACCAGTGTGAAATTATTTTTACAGCCTCATTAATAATTAACAAGTGTTTAATGTTTAAAATATTTGTTTATATGGTATAATATTCATGTTTGTCTGTGAATTAAAGATAGCACTTTGTATTGGAAGTCGTAAAGTACGTGTACTTCGCTATCTGTGTCTAGGTCAGATAAAGTATCAAGATGTATGTATCCATTTAGATTAACTATACCCAACTGTAACGTTACTATGAACGAGCAACGTGAATGTTACATTACGTGAATCAATGATATTTTAAGTAATAGGAGGTAGATAGTTTGTAAGCGCTTCGCGAGTGGCACGTTAAATCTGTGCTGAGTTAGTTCACTTGAGCTCAGAGTCGCGTCTGAACAGCAGGGTGTTGTTCGGGACGACGCACAGCAACATATACATGTCTCTTTTTCGCTCCCGGTAATTAAGACATGCCGTCTTACTTCTACGTTTCATCAACATAGTGTGGCCATTGTGAATTTCAAATCTTGTGTAGGTAACCTATCTACCTCCTTATACTTAAAATATCATCGCAGAGCTTAATTAGCTACATAGAAACATTACATTTGAGTAGCTATTTTTGATAAAGTAGGAGTGAACTGAGAAGGACTTTCCGAAATTCAACCCATAAGAGGGTATAATAGGAGATCGCGGGGCGGTAAGATCATATCATGTAAATACTGATGCTTAATTCTGGTTCAGAAAGCCCAGTTTTGCTTAATAATTCTACGACGGATTCATTCCTTTCCGTCAGATTTATGTGGCCTTATTAAATAGCGCCTTGATAAGCGTATTGCTTATAATTAAATCTGTGATGGATATCGTGATTACGATTGTGTCTAGTTTATAAAATTTGGCGTTATAAATTATTTGTACGACACGACATTTTAAACAGATTATAAATAAGGTGTATATTTTACAAAATGAAATTTTCGCTCAATATTCTCTAAACAATGTTATAATATAAACTATATAATATGTTATATAAAATAATGTTTGAATTCAATGGACATATCGTTGATTCGTATTGCATGTTATACAATGTCATGAAATTATATTGAAATAAATTTTATTATATTTACATAATGCATTATTGTTTTCATATCTCTATTGTTGCTTCAAAAGAGGTAAAAAAAACTTCAAAATTCAAAATTTTTTTATACAATTTAGGCCCTACCACCGGCTCGTAATACACTTGAACTGAAAAGACTTCAGTTTTCCAATATAAAATAATAGTAACCAACTTTTTAGTAACAGTGATTGCAACAAGTCGTAGTTATATTAAGTACATTTGGTGAAGTGTGGTTTAGATAATGTTTATGACAAAAGTCTAAGAAGTCGTGACATTAGCCCCATGCTTAGCCGCTGCTAGCATATATTATCCACACACATTATATGTGTGTGTATGTATTATATTTACCAGATAACTGATTGGGTTGCCCACAAGCTTCAACCCTGGGTTAAAATTTTAACCCGAAGTAACCAAAAAGCTATGTAGAACAAAATGACGTATAGGTCGGTTAACAAAAGCTGGCACGTTCACAGTACTCATAAATTTGCAATCAGTCAAGTCTAATGGACGAATGCAAAAATAGACCACTCTATATTTATGAGCAGTAGCAAAAGCAAAACAATAACTGTCTCCTTCATACTCATAAGCTTGACTTTGCGCGAGAGAGACGGTGTAAATGTGTTGAAACGTGCCAGCTTTAGTTAACCGACCTGTACCATACGTACAGTAGTACCCAACTGATAAGGCGCGTCGTGAAACTTCATTCGCACAGAAAAGAAAGTATGGCCCGGAGATTAACGAAAGAATGCTTAAAAGTTAAAATGAATCTTAGATCAGTACTATAAGGTTCATAACACTGCAGCTGTTAGTTCCGTCTCTACTACTACTCTACGGTACTAATGTACGACTAAACTATGACCGAACAGAGGTGCTCAAATGTTTGTCCTGAAAATCGAATCCAAGACCTATAGCGTGCCTGTAGGCAGGGTACCACCACCTTCCATATTGTTGTCTTCAGTTTTCTTTTATTTGTGGTATTTTGATGATCTATAACTTTAATAGCGAATGATTATTAATTATCTAAATTATACTCGGAAGAGACTGTATTTTTGCTTATCAGTATTTAGTAATGCTATCGAGACACGCGTCGATTAATTGTTAAATTCATCATAACATTGGAGCCTAATCTTATATCAGTCATTAATGATTTATTGGGTGCGTTAATAATTATAATATTTAATTCAAATCGCAATACAATTTATATATTCTTATCTACTATATAAAAATAAGTCGGGTTTTCCTTCCTGACGCTATAAATCCAGAACGCACGAACCGATTTCCACGGTTTTGCATTCGTTGGAAAGGTCTCGGGCTCCGTGAGGTTTAAAGCAAAGAAAGTAGGGTAGGGTAGCGTAGGGTAGGGTAGGGTAGGCTGGGGTAGGGTAGGGTAGTGTGGGGTAGGGTAGGGTAGAGTAGGGTAAGGTGGGCTAGGGTAGGGTAGGGTAGCACCACGCGAACGAAGTCGCGCCGGGCAGCTAGTTAATATATATGATACTAGCTGTCCCCCGCGGTTTCACCCGCTTTCCCGAGATAAAAAATGTCCTTCTCCATCTATCTGCATTCCAAATTTCATGATGATCCGTTGAGTAGTTGAGGCGTGAAGGCGTAACAAATAAACAAACTCACTTTCGCATTTATAATAGTTAGGATAGGATTACCTAAAATAATTATCTAATTAAAATCCGATATCCCGCTGAGCAGGTATAGATTTTAATTATACGTAAAAATAGATCATACCTGAATGTCAAAAATAAACAATGCTCTGTTATGGATAAATAAAAGACGAATAGTAACTTAATACATAGATATATTTGTTCAGGATATAACAACAGAGTGTATTCTGACGAGGTGGTCGCTGCCGCAGCTGGCTAGGAGCAGCTCCTTGCTTCCGTCGTCGCTCGGTCTGAACGTCACTCTCTTCACTGTGAGGTGATGAGCTCCACTGAAACAAGTTTATTATGCAAATTATTACGGAAGTAAGGTATACTGAGTTTATATTTAAATAAATATATATCCTGGGACATTCCTCACACACGGTCATCTGATCCCAAACTAAGCAAAGCTTGTACTATGGAAACCAGATAACTGATTATAATACATATACTACTTTTTGTTTGTAAATACATACTTAATATACATAATTACACCCTGACTCAGGACATACAGACATGTTCATGACCTGCGGCGCTATAGGTTAAGACTCCACGTCTTAACCAACTGCGCCAACTGGCCCGTCAAAAAAATAATTTTCCAAATCGGTTCATAAATGACGGAGTTATGAGGTAACAAACATAAAAATATACAATCGAATTGAGATCCTCCTCCTTTTTTTGAAGACGGTTAACAAAATACATTAGTTTGTAGCTGCCATTATCGGAACTACAAAAAGTAGTAAGTGGGCGAGCTCCCTTATGTTCACTAACACGGATCTATCATCGCCTTACAACCTTAACATTAACAAAGGTTAAAAAATCATACCTTCTATCCAATTCGCGTAAAAGATTCCATCCACCAATATCAAAGCTGTATATCCTTATTATTCCAGTTTCGAAACCCGTCGCTATTATTCTAGAGTTTTCTACAATTAATGGCGCGAAAGCAACTGCTGTTATTGACTCGTTCTTTACTTCTAGAGGTTGGCCGTGGAGGCCGTATTCACCTAATGAAGACTGAGATCGGACCTGCGTTTTGGACCATAGGCACACCTGAAAAAAAAAAATGAGACCTTATACCAAACAAGATAAAGCCCAGTATGCTTTGCAACGCCTCTGTTTTATTTTATGACAGAAATCTTCCCCGGTTTGCTCGCATCTGCTCACCAGGCATATCGTATTCGGATAGACTAGCTGTCTCCTGCGGTCTCACCCGCGTTAAAGTCCTATTGTTTCCCAGGGTAAAAAATACCCCATGTGTTAATCCAGCATATTCGCGATCGGTGTGCCAAATTTCATCCGAATCCGTTTAGTAGCTTTTGCGTGAAAGAGTAGCAAATATCACGAAGAAGTAATATAAGAAAGGTAGCATGTCAATTGCATTTTGAACTTTATCTCCATTGTATTACAGTCGAATATAGTTACCTTTCCATCCCTAGAGCCCGTACCAAATATCTCTCCATCATGCGCCCACGCACAACACCATATAATCCTAGTATGGACGCCGTTTGTCTTATCAGTACACGCGGCGATGTCGAACGAGTTTGATTCTTGCCGCCTTTGGTATAAGGTCCACTTTCGGTCGCGTGAGACGGAGAGCAGCCGTTGACTGTCCGGCGAGAAGGCTATTTGCGTCACTGTCAGTTGATGAGATACCAGTTTCTGTATTTGTTGCCAGTTTGTTGTTTCCCTGTTAATAGAGGATTTATAGTCCTACAAACTTATCTGACCCGGTGGACAAAAGTAACGACGCTATTTCGAAATTACAATCGCCATTGTTCAAAGAGAATATAAAAACTAAGTTCATTGGTTGTTTGCTCCACCAAATGCGATAACAGCGACTCTCTCACCGGACCAGATAAGCTTGCGGCACTAAAATATCATATTAAATTCATTTGCCATTCTTAAAATTAACTTTACAATAAGGGCTTATTGAGTGCAAAAAAAACGTTATTATATACCAATAAGGTTTATTTTTCTTTCGACGTTCTTAAATCGCATAAGAAAATCTTATACTACATAAACATCATAGACTGCAATAATGCCTTTATACTACTTTCTTGCGTACCTTTACTGCAAACCGAAGCCAAAAATATTATGTTGTGTTCCTGCGCGTGAGTAAGGTCGCCAGAGCTCATTGGGGAAGGGGAAGCGTGTCAGCGTCCATAGGCTACGGTAACCGCTTACCATCAGGCTGGCCGTTCACTTGTCTCCATCTTCACCTTTGTAGCTTTTTTAACTTTGGCCGAAGGTGGTGCACACACAAAACCTAGAAGAAACTAGCTCCCAAGTGCAGCTGTCAGAACACACCGATAGGTGCTTGGCGATAAATTTTCAACCTGATGGTGGTAGCCAGCCAGTTGGGTACTATAAAGTACCCTAACACCGTGCTATGGTTTTCTTACGATGTTTTCCTTCACCGAAAGCTCAAGCTCATTGTAGGATTCGAACCCGTTACCTTCGTCTCGGTATCCGACCTCACTACCACTAGATTCATAAATAATTGACACATTGGACAAAAAAAAAACAATTTAAAATAATCTGTTTTTGAAATAAGTAATTTTATTTATATTATTTTCTAGCTTGTTCCTTTCTTTGTTTCAAATTCGTGTTTTAAATAATGTTAATTTCATATCCGTATTCATATAAATTTTATGTATAATCTGTATGTTATGCTAAGTACCAATATAAATGTTGTTTCACACCTGTTATTGGTGAGTAGGCTTGTCTTAAACTTATGTGTATGTGATGTGTATATTTTACTGTCTATAAGCTGTTGGTGTGCCATTAAAGTAAAATAAAATAATGATGAGGGTAGTTACCATATTATAAGTGCGGCGTGTTCAGCAACAGTAGCCTTACAGGCAGAAGCAAGCAAACTACCATCGGGAGAGGCGGCTAGACTGAACACTTCGTACCCGTGACCATACAGCTTGTGCGTCTCTGGCCACAAAGTGTTCTGCATCAGACTCTCCTCTGTGCCCGGCTCTGTAACGTACTTATACTCCTGAAGGACCCCGACAGACTAACAACAAGGAAAATAGAAGACACGTGTTCTGATGTGGTTTATCAGCAGTTTAACTAAATGATTACACCCTTATTAATAAATAAAGTCAAGTATAGTAATACCTAGTTTTAAAATATATCCATCACTTTCTAATGTCATATAAACAAAAAGGGATGAGGCTATCTTAATACCTGGGTATTACAAGACTGGCTTACACCTTATTTATTAACTAGCTGTCTGGCGCGGTTTTACCCGCGTTCCCGTGATAAAAAGTAGCCTATAATACTCGGGGATAATGTAGCTTCCTATGAGTGAAATAATTTTTCGAATCCGACTGGTAGTTCTAGTGATTAACCCGTTTAAACAAACAAACAAAAAACTCTTCAACTTTATCATATTAATATAGATAAGGGGGTTAAAGTTTGAAGCAAGGTGTAAGTATATTCAACAATCTTCAAGCGTCAAAGTCATGGCCATTTATTCAATTTAGGCCTTGGTAGGGCACACATAAAGGTTAAAATCGTAGTTGTTACGCTATAATCCCGCTAACCCCGAGCTCCCGATAACCGTGAGATACAGACGGACATGACGGAAAGAGTTCCGTTTTTACAGTAGTAACAAAACTGATAAGGCGCGTCGGGAATCTTCGTTCGCACAGAAAAGAAAGTATGGCCCGAAGATTAACGAAGGAATGCTTAAAACTTACAATCAACCATAGATTACCACTATAAGGTTCATAATACAGTGCAGCTGTTAGTTCCGTCTCACTCGCAAGTCACGCCCGTCCGCACACATGGCGGCAGCTGCCGAACAATAGCATTTTCCGCGCGTTGAAAATATATCTTCTGCGCAGGTATATCGGTAAGCCATATCTGTTCGGTACTACTGTACCAAATTCCCTGACTTGTTTACCCCGAAGGGTACATCTGATTGATCGCCAATTTAGACCAGCTTGGCGAAACTGGCTTCCCTTGACACGACTGACCCCTATCCCTATCTACAGGTACCCGGGTAGATGGGGCTCGCAGCTGGAACTACGGGTCCGGCTGTTTGGATCAGGGTACGCGGGGTCAGGTAGGCCACCGCCTTTATTAAGGCGGTACCTGACGTTGGTGTTGGTCTCGCGGTGGTCTATGTGGTTAGTTGCAGAGGGTGGCATGTTGTCTGTTCGGTATGTGTGACCGAGCGTCATTCCTCGCGCGCAACGAGTGTTTGTATTACTCAGACGCGGGGTTCGTGAGTAATCCTTAAGCAGGTGAGCTCCTGTGAGTGAACTGCATCTCCGGCACTTTCCTGGATAGAAAGTAGAGGGCTACCCGTTGGATTAGTTTTCCGGCAACCCAGCTGTAGGCATTGGGTAGATACGTGGATTCGTATTGGGAAGTGAGCGCGCATGACAGCTCCGGTACCATTCATGGAGAAATGGAAGTCAGCTTCTCTGGCGTCCCCAGCGGGGATTGAATCCGCAAGCACCCTAGGGTGTGTTTGTGCTAGTGCTTGCGCTTGCGTAAGTACTGGCACAGACGCAGCTAGTGGGGTGCGCGTGGTGAGCGACTTTTAACAGCTCCGGTACCATTCTGGACAAATGGTAGTGAGCAATCACGGTGCGACTCACATTTTCTCACGAGTACCAGGGGCGAGTACTCTGGCGGCGTGACCTACCGCAGAGGGTCTCTGACGCTTCGTAAGGGGTTGCCAGGACTAGTGTGCCGTCTTTTATGACCTAGCGGTTGGTGAAGGTGGCCACTATAGAAAATCTCAGTAGATTAATGGGGTTTGTACCAAATTCCCTATCTACAGGTACCCGGGTAGATGGGGCTCGCAGCTGGAACTACGGGTCCGGCTGTTTGGATCAGGGTACGCGGGGTCAGGTAGGCCACCGCCTTTATTAAGGCGGTACCTGACGTTGGTGTTGGTCTCGCGGTGGTCTATGTGGTTAGTTGCAGAGGGTGGCATGTTGTCTGTTCGGTATGTGTGACCGAGAGTCATTCCTCGCGCGCAACGAGTGTTTGAATTTTCAGACGCGGGGTTCGTGAGTAATCCTTAAGCAGATGAGCTCCTGTGAGTGAACTGCATCTCCGGCACTTTCCTGGATAGAAAGTAGAGGGCTACCCCTTGGATTAGTTTTCCGGCAACCCAGCTGTAGGCATTGCGTAGATACGTGGATTAGTATTGGGAAGTGAGCGCGCATGACAGCTCCGGTACCATTCATGGAGAAATGGAAGTCAGCTTCTCTGGCGTCCCCAGCGGGGATTGAATCCGCAAGCACCCTAGGGTGTGTTTGTGCTAGTGCTTGCGCTTGCGTAAGTACTGGCAAAGACGCAGCTAGTGGGGTGCGCGTGGTGAGCGACTTTTAACAGCTCCGGTACCATTCTGGAAAAATGGTAGTGAGCAATCACGGTGCGACTCACATTTTCTCAAGAGTACCAGGGGCGAGTACTCTGGCGGCGTGACCTACCGCAGAGGGTCTCTGATGCCTCGTAAGGGGTTGCCAGGAATAGTGTGCCGTCTTTTATACCTAACAGTGGGCAAGGTGGCCACTATAGAAAATCTCAGTAGATTGATAAGGGTTTGTACCAAATTCCATTCCAAGGGTGCCAGGTATAGTGTGGCGTCTTTTATGACCGACAGGTTGGTAGAGGTGGCCACTATAAAAAATCTCAGTAGATTGATGAGGTTTTGTACCAAATTCCATGTGGCTACAGATAAAAGGTAATTTTTCTATCTTATTATAATGAACATACTAGTACATACCTGTCAAATTAACAGGCACGAAGTATCCATCGTTATCATTCCCATTGATCGTGTCTTCGTCAGTGAACACCGCCTTGTTGGACAACCCTAGCGACGGCACTGAAGCGCCCTCCGGACCTGGAGGATATTATGAACCTTAACAAACTGCATTTAAAGTTGCAAATTCAGTGTGTTAAAAAGTGTGTCCTAGGCTCTTTTCGTTATTAATTTACAACCAGGGTTTTGCTAGCCTTGCTTAACACTTTTTGTTATTATTTTGTAGGCGATGATAGCTCATTGTAGTGACGTCGGATGCCGAGACGAAGGTCCGGAGTTCGAATCCTACAATCAGAAATCATGAAAACATCCTGGCTCGCTACCACCCTCAAGTTAAGAATCTGTCGCGAAGCACCTATCGGTGTGTTCCGACAGCTGCAAGTGAGACCCAGTTCCGTCTAGGCTTTGTGTGCTTAACACCTTCGGCCACATCATCACTTACCATGGTGAGATTGTGGTTAAACACAGGCTTATAAACAGTAAAAAAAGGTAAAAGTCATTTTATGTGTATAAGGTATAGACGTTCTTGTGATGAATGCATTAAGAGTTGTAATTCAATATCCACGGAAAACGTAGTCATACGTCCTTAATCAGACCCAAGACTTACATAAAATAACTCCCTACATGCACTTACCCTCATCATCCCCCTCGACTAACTTTTCCCCCACAATACTCTGGAAGTTCTGCGCAAAGTTGTGCGGTGCCTTAAACACTCGGATGACTTTCTCTTCAGCTGAGGACGCGAAGACGGTGGAAGATATCAGCGCGAGGGAGGACATGTCGTAGCCGTGGACTTGCGGGCGAGCTAGCTCGTACCATTGTGAGGTACCTACAAAAAAAACTATGGTTCGGTTTCGGCTTTTCGGCGAAGTGTTCGAAGCAAAAGGTTTCTAGCAAGTGCCGAAATTGCAAGAAGTGTTACGAATGCGCGAGATTATTATGAATATTGACAAGTTGCAAGTTAATTTTAATCATCTCGTTAAGTTGTTTTAATAGTCCACATAATATAAAAAAAACTCATTTTTAGCCTGAGATCCTGCTCATCGAGTTTTTGTTCGGAATTAATTTTTCACTAGGTTTTATCTATGGCCAGTGTTATAGAAAGTTAATCAAAACTTTAGTCTACAGATTGCAACAATAGAAATTAAATTCTATCCTATAATTATAGGCTTCAATTTCAATTGATTATTTTCGCTCTGTAATAATAATCGAATTTGTTGCGAGTTTTTTTAATTATCATGATTATTCATCAATATCATTTTTATAATAATTCACTGCACCATTTTTTTTATTGAATTGAAGTCCTCATTGATTGATCATTTTCTGCAATTGAAGAACATTTAAAGCAGTATCCGTAGTCATATGTTTCAATCCATTATAAATAAATAACCTGTAACATTCCTCACACACGGTCATCTGATCCCAAACTAAGCAGAGCTTGTACTATTGAAACCAGATAACTGATATACTACACATACTACTTTTTGTTAATAAATCTATCCCCCTTATTCATAATCGCTTTTTAACTAAATCAGTGTAATAGTGTCTTCCGTCTTCGTTCACCAAATGTCACGTGTCAGATAAAGACTTCAGAATTTTAGCTAATCAACGTTTGATAACGTTATTATGAATAAGGGGGTTATTTCCCTTGGTCACGCCATCACGCGTGAACGGCTGGACCGATTTCGCTAATTCTTTTTTTTGTTGTGTTTTTTATTGTCGGGAGAAGGTTCTTATGAAAGAAAAAAGTAGTTGCGAGGGTAGGGTAGTAGGGTAGGGTAGGTTGGTTATAGGTTAGTAGGACACCACACGAACGAAGTCGTGCCGGGCAGCTAGGACATACATAATTACATCCAGACTCAGGAAATACACACAAATGCATGAACTGTGTGAGAATCAACCGCCCAACTTCCGGGGCGATAGGTGGAATCTTAACCAACCGCACTAACTGGCCCGACATTTGATGTTATATTCCACTTTTTTGAACCCATCAGTTCTTACCATCAGGTGTGTTCCAAGGTGCGTGGACCCTGGTGGTCTGGTCTGCGGAGACTGAGACGAGGAGGCGTCCTCCCCCTCCCCCTCCCCCCCGAGCACCGTGAGAGCGCGGCTCCCACTGCATCTCCTCCACACTGTTGAAGTGTCCCCCCGGGACTGGCCTCCGAACCCACTCATTTGTCTCCTAATCATAATTTACGAGTTTATACTTCCTTACTAATAATAAACGCGAATGTGAGTTTGTTTGTTACGCTTTCACGGTTTAAATACTCAACCGATTATCATGAAATTTGGCATGAAGCCTATAGTATGGAAAAGGACTAGGCTTTTATCCCGGGAAGTTCAGCTTCTAATATTATAGATTCAACAGTGTTTTTACCCGCTGCATAATGGCGGAACGGATTTGAATGAAGTGGAAACATTGAAGGAAGCAATGTGCAACAATTGACAAGACATCATATTACAGTAGTACCCAACTGATGCCTGCAGAAGAGACATTTTCAAAGCGCGGGAAATGCTATTGGTCGGTAGCTGCCGCCATGTGTGCGGAGGGGCGTCACTTGCGAGTGAGACGGAACTAACAGTTGCACTGTATTATGAACCTTATAGTAGTGATCTAAGGTCGATTGTAAGTTTTAAGCATTCTTTCTTTAATCTTCGGGCCATACTTTCTTTTTTGTGCGTACGAAGATTCACGACGCGCCTTATCAGTTGGGTACTACTGTACAGATTTTTATTTTATTTTGTATAGGCCTGTGTTTGAACACAATCTCATCATGGTAAGTGATTATATGGCCAAAGGTAGTGCGCACACAAAGCTTAGAAGGACCTGGCTCTCAAGTGCAGCTGTCGGAACACAGGTGCTTGGCGACAGACTTTTAAACTTTTAATCTCCGCTTATACCAAATTTTAGTATAATACTAACCTCACAGAACTCCCAAATATGGAAAGACCCATTGTACCCGTGTCCTAGTATCGCCTTGCCATCAGGTCTGAACCGGCTCCCATAGAAGCCGAGTCCGTTCCCCCCCACTTCCCCCACGCGCACGCGCTCCACCCACGCGCCCCCTCCCTCTCTTTCCCCATCCTCCCCCTCCCCCCGCGACTGTTCCCAAATGATGAGGGTCTTGTCTAGCGATGATGATAGGAGACGGCATACAGGCATTTTTTTGCTACCTGTAAAGTCGTTTAAAAAGATTTGGATTTAATTTGTAAATTGTCATTTGGTTTTCTATGAACTCTTTATTGATAGCTAAAAGAAAAATAAAACTATTATTTAAAGTGTAACTAAAAGCAAATATCAATCTTCAAAATATGAAAGTCAAAGTTGCCATAATATTTTGTTTAATTGCATTAGCTTTGTACATAATGTTTTGTAGAATTTGTACATAACCAGTAGGATCCAAAAAAATATTTTTGTATGATAGCCAGATTCATGAAGAATAGTATAGTATAGATAAGCTATCTAGCATTAGGTTACATCTCTCAGCTAGCATTAAATATTGATTTTTGTTAAGTATTAGCTACCAGCCCCGGCTTCGCCCGGTCACGGTATCGCGAATACTGTTTCTTGTTAATTTTAAATCTGTGATATCTTTTAAAATATAAATGATAATGATTTTCTGTAAAGAGCAAACTTTATCTACACTAAATGCCCTTCGTAAATAACTTATTTAATTAGATAATACATAATATTATATGGGTAAAAATTGCATCGAAAGTATAACCAAAAAAAAAAACTCAATCGCATAAAGCATCTATCGCGAACTTTTTTGTAGAGATTTTTATGATACACAATTCCGTAGTACATCATTTTGATCTATCTCATAAAGTTTATAGTCAGCGTTAGCAAAGAAAGCGCAAAAATTCGGTGTTTACAAAAACATTGACTTTTTTATGTTCTGTGTATATAACATGCATGTATTATATTGTATAGACCTTCCTTGAATAATTACCTAACTGATAGTGAAAGCATCAAAATCCATTGTGTAGTTTATTAGAAGTTAGCGGATAAACAGACAGACAGACGCGGAGAGCGACTTTGTTTTATACTATGTAGTGATAGTGAAGTCCGAATAAAAAGCGCTCCGGTACTGCTTTATGCGCGTGCACTGGCGTAATGTACCTTTAACTAAAACCTACCTGTACAAGATTGCCACTGAACCCCGTAGACCCAACCTTCATGTCCCGCCAGCACTGCATCCAACTTCACCGCCCACTGGCATCCATAAGTGCTGAACACCTTCTCTTCCACCTTGATGCCTTCTGTTGGTTCCTCTGTGAACACCCCAATGCGCCAAATTCTGATGTATGTGTCCTGCGATGCTGATGCTACGAGAATCGTAGATTCATCTGTGAATTTAGATATAATAAATATATCATTCCTCACACATGGTTATCTGATCCCAAACTAAGCAGAGCCTGTACTATGGAAACCAGATAACTGATAAATACATTCTTAATATACATAATTACATCCAGACTCAGGACATACAGACATGTTTATGCACACAAATGCATATCCTGTGTGGGAATTGAACCCACGACCTGCAGCGCGATTAGTAGGGTTAGTTCTTTATTCAGCGAAGGTGGTAACTTCAATGCTTTGATCTTTGTAAGTGTTATTATTATTATAGTTATATTGGCGCCAAAATGGTCTCTCTCTATGTGGTTGCATGCAGACACTCAGGTAGTATGTGCTTCCCACCATGGTTTTTTCAAGAGAGAATAAAACAGGGTTCTTTAAGAAGGGTGTGAAGTCTTACCTTATCTTTAGGTTATGGTAACTGCTTACCATCACGCAGGCAGTATGCTTCTTTGCTACCTTAGTAATATAAATAAAGTAATCATCTTTGACACAGCTGAAAAAAAAAACTTTTGCCCACTCACCAGCATTCAACACATCCAGACCCCTCACCCAATCTTCATGACCAACCAATGTGTGCACTCTATGGTACTCTTCGCCACTGAAGACGTGAATTTTATGGTCATCTAGAGCACAAAACAGTATGGGTTTGTTCACTGTGGGCAGAATGTGTGCATGGAGGGAAAGGCAGAGACCAGATTGCAAGCAGATTGTTTGTGTATTGGTTGTTTCACCTGAAAAATAAGTGATATAATGTTTGAGCGATATATATCTTTATTTAAGACTAGCGGCCCGGTACATGCTTCGCTATGTATAAAGTGAAATAATAAAAATGTGATAAATGAAGAACCGCTCAACCGATTTTGTGAAAACTTTACATAAACCATCTACTAAATAGTCCGAACAAAGCCTAAACATTTGGTTTGGATAGGTGAGCCCATTCTTGAGTTATAAAATTACAACGAAAAGTGGCATTGATTTTTATATATATTGATTAGCTAACTTAAAACATAAGTGAAGCAGCAGTATTAATATTTTTTTCATGGAAGATAAAGATAACTTGCTTCTTTATTGACCTTTCGTTTAATCTTAAAGAAAGGAAATAAACACTTTGCCTAACCATGTCGTTTGTAAGTGGAATCAATTACCAGACACTGTTATCAGTGCAAAAACAATGAACTCCTTTAAAAATAGACTTGAAGTCCTTAAAGACTAAAGTGCAGCGATACACACTTAATCAGCTTTTAGATGCTCAAATATCCTAACTTCCTAGCTAATATTACAAATGCGAAAGTATGTTTGTTTGTTTGTTACGCTATCATAACTGAACTACTATACTGCCTATGGTATGGAGAAGGACATAGACTACTTTTTACCCCGGGAATGCGGGTGAAATCGCGGGGGACAACTAGTAATGTATATATATAAACAAAGAAACAAATATCCAACTCAGCACCACTTACCCTTACTCCTTTTCCATACTTTCACTGTAGAATCTATAGATCCAGTATAAACTATTAAGACATCCCCATCATAAACTCCATGGATACATGACACACCATCCATATGACCTGCTAATGTGCTTGTAACCTTCCAAATTCCATCAACCAGACTCCATATTGCCGCAGTCTTATCTGCAGAGCATGACACTAGTTCTGTACAAGTGTGGTCAGATTTACGCAGCCATTTGACTGAGTTTACTTGGGACTTGTGATGAGTTAGGACTGTTAATGGATCTTTGTGCTTTTGTTTCTGAAAAATACAAGTCAGAGGTTGGAAGTATAAGTTTGGTCCACATAGTTAATCACTTATTGACATTTAAGAATGGTAGGCATTTGTAGACTTTATTACTTCTTTATAAGGTTTATCAGCCAAATCAAAGATTTTAAGAAAGAAGAACAGCGGGTAAAGTGTACTACACACCACTGTAGCATATAAGACAATAGGTTTAGCATTATCTGTCATAAAGTATTATTTATTTATTTTTTTATACCACTGAGGTGGCAAACAAGCATACGGCCTGCCTGATGGTAAGCAGTTACCGTAGCCTATGGATGCTTACAACACCAGGGGTATCACTCGCGTGTTGCCGACCCTGATGAAACTCACACCCTTTTTGAAGAACCATTTAACCACCAAGAACCAAAGTTTACATTCCATAGAGATTTTAATGCTAGCCAGTTCTCCCTTCGCTGGTTACTCATGCTTCGGGTTAATTGTATGATGATACAAATGAATCTTACTGTATAACATTTCGATTAATTTTCCTTTGACATTCATAAACATCCAAAAATAATTAATCACTTGACTGTTTGCCCACCCGGGCGGGCCAGGATAACAATAGAAATCAATCGTATTTTTTTACTGTAAGTCAATGGGTTAACCTGGTGGACAGAGTAGTTATACAGAATGTATATGTATATACAGAATGGATGTATAAGTTTACTTTCACAAATCATTATTTTCTAAATAGGAGTGTAGTGAAACCAGGCAGGTTATATTAACAGCAAGGTGTGCATTTTCTGTAAGGGTGTGTATCATGTAGAACAGATCAAGTTGATTTTTAAAGGTATATATTTTTTTTTTATTAGAACAGGAAAAAAACAGAAAATATGGTAGTGACTGATACAAAAGGGCATAGGAAAAGTAGATCAAGCAGGTAAGGTCAGCATGCTCCTTTGATTACACCTTTGTAATGCTGTTTTTTCAACTTTTACCCATATGTTATCGAAAACAGATATAGGTTATATCTTTATTTACATTATACTCTCCTGCTGTTAGTATCAGTTGTTATAGTCTAGAGGAAAAACCTATCCCAAGTAGAAATACATACATTGCCATATCTTATTAGTAAACAATTATTTACAATATTACCGTATCATAAATAACAACAGCATTAGTAGCGCCAAAACATATAAATCCATCTTCGTTCCAGTCAACTATTTCAGGCGTACGATTACATGCTACCGAAGTGTATACTTGTTGCACTGAGATATTCATGGTTTTACATTAAAATTGTTCAGTATCGCGACAATAAATGAATGTTATTTTCAATAACATCAGTTCACAAACTACCAAGAGAACTAAAGTTATCAGTTTTTTTAGGTTATCTGAATCATATGTTGAGTTGACAATTTCCGTTCAGAAACTAGCTTTCTTATTATAAGTAACTCTTCGAAGTAAGTTACTGAAATGAAACCTGAAATATCATGATGTGATTACATACTTGAAATATATACATATCATGTATAATACGTTTAATCAGTTTCTTTGTTAACTTATCTTTTTTACTTTTTATTTAAAAAAATATGATAAACCACTTCTTCCACATGTGTTCCATTCCACATAAAGAATATTGAACGAATTCAGCTAAATAATCGTAATTTTTGGCGGCAAAAGTGACAATTGCTGGATGGTTAAATGTCAATTTTGTTGTGTTGGTTGTGATGTAAAGAAATTAAAATTATCAGAAAATGTGAATTTACAAATCAAAAGAGTGCACTATTTACTTCTTTCACTTGGAATTAAATAAGTAAACCACCATTATGTTTGACATAATGATAGCGGGTGTGCCCGTTAGCTTTCCCTTTGAGCCGTACGAAGTTCAAAGGGCCTATATGGAACGTGTGATTGAAAGTCTTCAGAATAATACGAATGCTTTATTGGAATCGCCTACAGGTACCGGAAAGACTTTAAGCTTACTCTGCTCCTCATTGGCCTGGCTATTAGTTAAAAAGGCCCAGTTACAAATGAACGCACAACTCGGCAACTTCGCTGACCACAGTGGTACCTTGCGTGATAACCTTAAGGCTGGTGCGGGTAAACCGAAAGATAATACATCGTGGGGCATGCCCAAAATCATTTACTCGTCGAGAACTCATTCGCAATTGACACAAGCTATGCAGGAATTAAAAAGATCCAGTTACAGACATGTTAAGGCCACTGTGTTAGGCTCTAGAGACCAAATGTGCATTCACCCTGAAGTATCGAAGGAGACTAACAACATGAATAAAGTACACATGTGTCAGCTTAAAGTCAAATCACGGACTTGCCATTTTTATAATAATGTGGAGTCAAAGAAAGAGGATAGAGCAGTGAAAGGTGATGAAATATTAGATATTGAAGATTTGGTTTCAGTTGGTAAGAAATTAAAATGCTGTCCATATTATTTATCCAAAGAACTTAAACAGGATGCAGATATAATCTTTATGCCTTACAATTATATACTGGACCCAAAATCAAGAAAAGCTAATGGAGTAGAACTCATGAATAACATCATTATCTTAGATGAAGCTCACAATGTGGAGAAAATGTGTGAGGAATCGGCTTCATTGCAAATAAGGACTACAGATGTTGCATTATGCATTGATGAAATCACACATGTAATGAGATCATTCAGTGAGAATGCTGAGTACCAAATGGATGAAACTGTTGATAACAGCCAACCCAAAGATTTTACTTGTGATGATCTATGTATCTTGAAGGAAATGATGCTGGCATTAGAGAAGGCCATAGATGAAATAAATATTGGTAATGAGGGCGCTACTTATCCTGGGGGCTACATATTTGAATTGCTTTCAAAAGCTGAGATAAAAGACCACAATCAAATGTCAGTTATAACTCTGATTGAGAATTTAATCCAATATCTATCAACAGCAAGTGCATCACCATTTCAGCGCAAAGGTGTTGGCTTACAGAAGATTGTTGATCTTCTCAATGTAGTTTTTAGTGGAACTACTCATGCTTACAAGGAGCGTGTGAAATTATGCTATAAGGTTCACATTCAAATTGAGGATAAAAAGAATAATAAGAAAGCTGATGGCTGGGGTGCTCTGAAAACTACAAATGCCAAAAGTGCAGAGAGAGTTTTAAGTTATTGGTGCTTCAGTCCTGGATTTGGCATGAAGCAACTTATAGAACAGAATGTCAGAAGCATAATATTGACCAGTGGCACACTAGCCCCTTTGAAACCATTAATCTCAGAGTTAGGTATTCCTATTGGAGTTCAATTGGAAAACCCACATATTGTCAAAGCTAATCAGATTTGTGTTAAAATCATCAGTCAGGGTCCTGATAATGTTCAACTTAACTCAAATTACCAGAACAGGGATAATCCTAAATACATATCCTCATTGGGCAGAACAATACTGAGTTTTAGCCGTGTTGTGCCGGATGGGCTTTTAGTATTCTTCCCATCTTATCCTATTATGAATAAATGTCAAGAAATGTGGCAATCTGAAGGCATTTGGTCAAGCATCAACAATATTAAACCAATATTTGTGGAACCTCAGCGAAAAGATACTTTCAATTCAATAATGTCTGATTATTACAGTAAAATTAGTGACCCTAGTACGAAGGGAGCATGTTTCATGGCAGTTTGTAGAGGCAAAGTATCAGAGGGCTTAGATTTTGCAGACATGAATGGAAGAGCTGTCATTATTACTGGTTTGCCATTTCCACCTTTGAAAGACCCAAGGATAGTTTTGAAGAAGAAATATTTGGAAGAACTAAGAGTGAAAGAAAAGGATTTCTTGTCAGGTGATGAATGGTATTCCTTAGAGGCTACAAGAGCTGTAAATCAGGCTATAGGAAGAGTAATCAGACACAAAAATGATTATGGAGCCATTTTATTGTGTGATAGTAGATTTAACAATCCTAAATTAAAGAACCAGTTGTCTGCCTGGTTAAGAGATCTTATAACTGTTTCAAATAAATTTGGTGAGACAGTTGGAGAAGTATGTAGGTTTTTTAAGAATGCTGAAATAAGCTTACCTTCTCCAAAGTTGAAACCATTACATCCCAATGAATCCAACAACAGAATCACAGATAATAGGACAAAAAATATTAGTGGTGTGTCATTTCCTGTAGTTAATTCAAGGGTAGTTTCTAGGCCTGCTTCTAAGAAATCAGTCAGTCAATATCCTAACTCTAATGAAGTATATGCAGATTTTTCTATGGACTTCTACAAAAATGCACAATCCTCAGCTTATGTAAATGAGTTTAAACCTAAAGAGACAAGAGATCTTTTTTCTGCATTAGATAGTTTCAATCAATCTGTGCAGTCTACCTCACAAACATTAGTAACAATTCAGAAAAGAAGTTCAGAAGACATTACTGAGACAGCTATAGCAAAAAAGAAGAAATTAAAAATTAAACCTTTTGGCTTTGAAGATAATTTAAAACCTGGTGAAGAAAATGTTACTGTAAATGAAAAAGTTGCTCCAACATCACTTATTGATTTTGTAAAAGAAATTAAAGTTCTTTTAAAAGCTGAGCAATATAAACAATTTCAGCTATCTATTTCATCTTACAAAAAAGATGGTGAATATTCATTGTTTCTCAAAACATTGACTAGTTTATTTGAAAATAGAAAAATGTTTTATTTATTGAGAGGCATGAAAAGATTTTTGAAGGATGAACATAAGAATTGTTTTCAACAGTACTGTGATAATGTCCAATTAAGTAGTTGATATTATGTAATTAAGTTAAATTAATATATTTTGCAATTATTTCAATAAAATTTACTAATATAATCAGAAGATTTTTGTTATTTAGGATACCCAAACAATTAATTTGATTTAGTTGATTTACATAGGGTCTGTATAAAATAATTCAATGATATTAACATTAAACTAATATTTATTAACTACATTATACATTAGAACACATTTTTAGGAGCTTCGTTGATCTTATTGGCTATTTCAACTGAGTTTATTCTGAGCATTGTCTGTTCAGCTCTTTGGAAGTTGATCCTCATGAACTGCTTCCTCCTCTTCTTCTTGAAGTGTGTCCTTGTATGGGATAGGCCTTTGGAGATAATTGTGGCGGTCACTGTGACCAACCCTGGTTGAACTAATGGGCGACCAACTAGTGAAAAGTCTTTGGTTGCTGCTAGTAATACTTTGTCCAACTTAATCTTATCCCCAATGTTTGGTGGCCAGTATCCTTCAACAACAAGAAGGTCGCCGTCTGTTACTCTCCACTGTTTTCCCAAAAGATGTACAATAGCAAAGTTACGAGATGCTTTCTCTTCAATGAGCTTGTTGCATGTAGCTATAACATTTTTGGTGGTTTCTTCTACTGCTTTGTTTTCTGTTGTTGCTAAGTTTGTGATGAATCTTGATAACATACCACCTGAAATTGGAATAATGTAGTAAATTTAGACATTTCTAAATGTACTACAATGCATTTATGTGGAAACTGGTGAGAGGTTAAGGAAATACATAAGTAGGTTTTTGATTAATGCTGTCGGTGAAATAGTTTCTTGGGTACTATGCATTATGAAAGATATTATCAACTAAAAGTATATTTTGTAACCTGTTTGTTTTTGTATAGCTAATAATGTCGTACAAACCTTGGCCATTACTCAACACGCTGGCGATTTTTTGCAATCCAGCTCGTATCAAAGCCATTTTAATTAGCTGTTTATTAGTATCCTAATCCTATTAAATTTACTAATAATTTTTGTTCCACATTTCATTCGTTACAATATAACCTCAAAACAAATCTACAGACATCTGTCTGACTGACATGACATGACATTTTTCAACGTCAAATTGACATTAACTGGCGTTGATAGTTTCGTTCGGAAACTTCATAAATAATGTAATAGAGGTATCTTATCAAAGTCAAAGCATTTATTCAATTTAGGCCCTGATAAGGCACTTATGAACGTTAACAAATGACTACATTTGCTCTACATAGATTTAAATTTTCTAATTTTTATCATTGCATAGGTACCACCCAAACACTTTTTTACTTCAATTAGTCTATCGCACGCTGAGTGTGTGACTCAAGTCAAAATTTGCGATTTTTGGGAATTGAGAAAATGTGTCTGACGAAATGAAGATTTTCTATTCATTATATCATAACTTTTTAATATGAATACGAAAGTTACCAATTTCGTTTGTATAATATTATTTGACTTTTTCGCTTTAAATATAGCAAATCTTTTTTTGTATCAAATAATTATTTTCCTATATAAAATAAGATAAGAAAAAGAAGTGCGAAAAATTGGTCACTTTAATTCCTACTGACGTTTATTTGAAACAGGTCTATTTATTACGAATAAAAGAATTGAATTGAATTTAAATAAAACAGATCTGTTTCAAAATGAGCCTATTAGTTAATCTTACTTTAATAAATAAGTGACCTAATTTGATTTATGTCACCTAAGTTTGCTAATTAGAACTAGAAATAAGAATGTGACATAAAACTAAAATCAGTCACTGAATATTAATTATAGCAAAAGATACCACCATTAATTGTCACAAATCAGACGCAAAGCGTAGGTCACTACGTGGCACGTTCTACATCAACCATTGGCGGTGTAAATACTGATTGCGTTACATAAATATTTAGTTACTAGCTGCCTCGCGCGGTTTCACCCGCGTTCCCGTGATAAAATAATGTAGCTTCCCATTAGTGAAAGAATATTTAGAATCCGACTGGTAGTTCCAGAGATTAACCCGTTTAAACAAACAATCAAACAAACAAAAAAACTCTTCCGCTTTATTAGGTATATTATATAGTAAGTATAGGTAGATAGTATAGATTCCGAAAATGACGGATATATTTAAATCATGGGTGTTGACTTTAAACCCTTTCACATAATAAGGGGGTAGAAAATTCAAAATTCAATTCAAAAATAAAAACAATTATTCAAATAGACCTTCGCAGGCACTTATGAAAAGTCTGACTCTAATACCGGAAGGTTGCATTTGCTGAGAAGAGCCGGCAATAAACTCAGCAATTACTCTTTTCAAAACAAGCTTAGAGTTAGGAACACAGCGTAGTGTCATTTGGTACTACACCGCTCTGGAGCACTACCGCGTAACTTTGGTGGTAATCGTAACGAACACCATTTATGAATTTCATCCAATTAGGGCCCACGAATGGTCACCGTCGCATCATACCGCGTGCGCGTCATTGGATGAAATAATGGTGTTCGTTACGATTACCACCAAAACTACGCGGTAGAGCCCCTGGTCCTCATAAATTGCCACCACAGCGCTCCTCATGGAGCTCTGGCGACCCTTACTACTCACTGTAGGAATACAACACCACATTAAAAGTTATTTGGCTACTATCGTCTGATAACAAATACATACACGCACTCAGAGTTATTAGTTAGCGCTAGAAGTAGAGATCATTTTACTACTTTTTCATAATAATTTTTCGACGTTTTCTTGACAGTTTGTATGAAATGTGACACAGTACTAAAGTGATCGTTTACTGAATTTACTTGTAAGCATAGCGTTTGTTCCATACAAACGTAATCCTCAGTTTCCTCTTTGGATAGTGACACTAGAGCAATGATTATTTTACCATGCAATCTGTAGGTACCGAGGGATATACAGTGGGTATGTCCCTATTTTTTTTTAGATCGATCTAGGTTTGGAGGAGAAAACCGGGGATTACGAAAAAGCGATTTCTTCTAATTTAAATAGGTATAATCGGTCCAAGCTGTAGTTGTCTCTATCGGGCGGGATAGCTCGGGCACAGCGCGACAGCAATATTTATGTTAAAAACCTATTTTTCAAATTTCTTGCAGCCATCCTTTCCTCTTAAGGCTCGCAAGTCCACGCTACGCGAAACCGTGTGCACGGAAGGCTCGTGCTCAGTTCGTGTAGCGTAGTCACATCATTAGAAAGTAGCAAACTTCTTGTTTTTTTTTACCATAGACCATATTGTATAGGAAAAATCTTTGTAAACGGGGGTGTTAATAAAGTACATTCTGAAAGTCTAATACTAATATCACACACTGTATTAGTGTGTGTGTTGAGCAGCAATTCTGTATTGTAAATCAGTGGGAATTAAGTATAGTTGCGCCAGTCTAGTCACGCATTAGCTGATAAACTGATTTGAAATGAGAATGATCTTTCCAGTCCCGTCCCATTCATCAATTTAATCCCTCGTATTCAAATCATACCATTATCTTTAGCGAACCACCAGATTTAGTGAAATGTTACGCCAAAAAAATCACTTTATATTGCCAAAAATAGTACATGATCACCAAAATTTACCACCATTTTAGCGTGAATCGAGAATCAAAATAATTTTTGTTTAATCCAAAAATAGTTAATTACCATCAAAAGCACAAACTTGGATCAAGCGCTCGCCGTCCGCTGCCGCGGCACTGCTCGCTTAGCTCGCTTGGCTCGCGCACGGTATTGTCACAAATCTAACATAACCTAACCAACTGTATTTAGAGTGCCCAAGTCGAAAAATAGCGCAACAATTATTCATTAAAATTTGGTTATAATTTACAAATTTTGGTGATCATTTACTATATTTGGTTATAAGTATAGTACAATTTTAGGTAATAGAGGTTATTGCTTATTGGTCACAAAATTCTTTTTGGTGTTTTCTTTTTTGCCATTGGATTTTAGAACTTTAGGTTACTTTTAATGACTTTCGAGTTTCAGAATTTGAACTATTTACCCTCGCCTGTTCGGTGTGTTCACCTCTGGCTTCGGAATTTTCCGCTACTATTCGGAAGGCTTCGGAGGCGTCTGGGGTGCGTTACCATGGTTACGGGCGGGCACGCGGCGCTCTCGGCATAGCGGCCGCAGCCGAAAATAAACACGAGAGCGTAGGCTCGCAGTGTTGTAGAGGAGCATGCGAAATTCATGCTTGATGGGATGTTTGACATGTCACGTGATATTTATACTAAATTATTGCCTAGGGTGCTCATAACGTGTTGACTTATAAAAAAGAAACTTGTGTTTTAATTTATGATGTTTTACATACTTCTAAAATGCAGCACCTTTGCAGTTCTTCTCGGCCAACTGAAATTATTTAGCAACACGATGCATACGTTTCAATGACTATTAAAATTAGAAAATCTAATAGTACTTTAAAGTGATGGAAAAGTTTACGTTGATGCGCGTTTTCTTGTTACCGGGGCAAGTGTTCGGGGCTCCTGTACGTGAGTGCGAGCCGCGGCCGGGGCGGGGGTGTGCTCGGCACGGGCGCCGTAGAGGGGCCGGTGCGCGCGCACTGGTCTCGCGTCAGTCGCTGGGCGGCGCGCGGCCGGCGCACGGTCGATAGCTGCACGAAGCACGAGCACCGCCATGTTGCGCGACGCGTGCACGCGCAAGCGGCCCCGACGCGCCACCGTGTGAGTGTAGTGCTGTGCTGTGCTGTGGACCGCCCCCTCTCCCTCGCCGACACCCGCCTCACTTGGCGCCTCGAGCTTTCGGTCAGTATCCTGCTCACCATGCCGTCACCGTACCGGAACCCACATGTGAATGTATACCACCTCGATCGCTGATGTTTCAACACCTGGACGCTGAATAGACATGCGCTGATAGGTAGCGTGATTGAAAAGGTCGTTTATACGCTGCGATTCGATTCGTGAATATTTACGGGCGAGTGCGTCGTGACGGATGACACCCGTTTGATCGCTCCTCATTTGTAATTTCAGTGAATTCTGAACGGAGGCGGGTTATCTTTATAGCTACGTACCGTGTTAACGTTTGGTAATGCCGCACTATGCCTAGATACGCTAGGTTAGATACGTAGGAAGTAAGACGATGTTTCGCGCGAAGGTATACTTCACTCTGTCGGTTTTCGAGATAAGTGTGTCAACGAACCGAGGTTGTTTTTCCACGAACAATTTTCCAAGGCAAACAGGTTTTAATTAATTTTAAGATAGAATCTTGGTATTGGGAATTTAATTATTGTATCCGAAGTTGGTGTCTTGAGACCGTTTGATAAGCTTTCAGGAGAGGGTCCTGTGATAATGTGTGTTCACAACACGATAACGAGCGTAGGAGTAGAGACCTGCCTACTAACTCTACCAATTGTACATTTTTATAAGGATAATAGATATTTTACCAGTGTATATTTAAAAAAATTACCACCAAATCATTCATTACTACACATCATCTGGTGATCACTAGATAGATCGTTATATGTGTTTGATAATCTCTTGGTATATTCTCGAACACGGTATTAAAATATGGATGCACAGACATCCCTACATAACATATAAAAAAAATACGCATCTAGGGATATATCAATATTACCGGATCAGGGTAGCAACTAACTAGGTACGTATAATTATAACGATAACATAAATAACAGCCTTTACCTAGACGCAGACATTATTAGTTATGAAGTACTACGAATGGGCTACGAATATGCTACGAGTATGCTACGAAAATGCTACGAGTATGCTACGACTAAAGTGGCGCTCTCTGTGTGAAAATAATAATTGCATTAATTTGTTATTTCATTTGTCATTGTACATCATATTTACATATTTATAACATTCAATCTTTTAGTGTGAATGATGGTGTGAAAGAATACGAAAAAATTGTAGCTTACAAAAAAATGTAACAGATGTCGCTACCTGTTTTCAAGTACGTGATCAAAAATAATAGAAACATTTAGATGCCGGTTACGGAGCACTAGGTTTTAAATTTGAAGACTTTCTTAAATGAGGTACAGAAAATTTACCAAAATTGAAGAAATTAAGGTGTATGAAAAGTATTTGGACGCCTTTAGTCAGAATTACGAAAAATACGTTACGAATTAATAAAAAAAAACGTTAATTTGAAGGATGTATTTTATGATTAGATAAGATTCTTCATTTGTGAACTGTTAAATATAGTTTTTTTTAACCGACTTCATAAAAAGGAGGAGGTTCATAACTCTTATCTTTTTTTTTACCTCATAACTCCGTCACTTATTAACCGATTTGGAAAAGTCTTTTTTTGTCTGAGAGGGTTACACTACCCGTTTGGTCCCATTGTCATCAGATCAGGATTTGATTACTTCTTAGTGTACTTTGAAGTTGGTTTAAGTTTTTTGTAAAACCGTCCAAATTATTTATAAGACCAAGTCGGCAAACAAGCATACGGCCCGCCCGATGGCAAACGGTCACCGTAGCCATATTGACTCTTGCAGCAACGAAGCATCGCCCAGGCGTTACCGACCATTCCCCTCTACCCTATGAGCTGTTATAAAAAATATTCCTCTATCCTGCCACACGGGCATATTACTCACAGAAGTAGCATAAAATAATATCCGTGAAATTAATGTATGTAAACATAAAATCCAATTGTTAACAACAAGCCCAGAGTGGTAATTAGGGTTATATCTCATGTTCCCCCGGGACTCTAAGGATGGATACCAACTGATACTTATCTCGAAATGTGAATATTTATGTAATTTTAAATATTTCGGGCCCTTCATCATAATTGTATCTGATTACATTATTCTCGGAGGTTCAATTTCAGGTTATATCTTTAAAACCTTTTCTATATCGGTAAAGATCTTTTACAATTTTTTGAGAGAGATAGAGCATCGTTCAAAGAGCAGCCCGAATGGGGAAGTACCTCCACCTTACAGAATACCGCAGCCAAATAACTTTATGTTGTGTAAAGTTGTGTTCCTGCGCGTGAGTAAGGTCGCCAGAGCTCACAGAGGGGGGGAAAGGTCAGTAACGCGTGAGCGATGCTTCTCGTGTTGCAAGCGTCCATATGGCTACGGTAACCGCTTACCATCAGGCGTATACTTGTGTACCCACTTAAGTAGTTGTATAAAAAAAATAGATCCATATGCGATAAAATTTGCGATAGAATTAGTCATATTTTTCGTCGTTCCTGCCTGCCGTGCCTTCCTCTGGATTCAAGAGTAGCGTTCTCGAGCCCCACGGGACTCACACGACTTATCCTTCTCCATATCCTCTCTTCGACATATTGAGATAAAACAAAACCTGCGCTTCAGCCAATAATAGATGCTTTCAGCACGTCACACAACTATTTTGCATAGATAGATTGCATCTTTGAATTTTGTTAGTATAGTTACTAACTTCCATATAACGGTGGAGATTTCGAGATGGCATATTTTCGAAACCTATGTTACGTGAATTCTCAATTTTTTTTTTCTTTCCATAGTAAATGTCAATCTTGCTCGATCATAATGTATAAAAAGTAAAAAAAAAAAACACGATTCAGTGTTGGTCCCATACTAAAAGTTGTTCAGCATGACTAACCCCACATAGGTTTCGAAAATTTGCCATCTCGAAATCTCCACCCAGTATAGACGATGTAACGAAAAGACTATCATGCTTTTTTAAGTTTTAATGTAGTTTTAGTTCTGTTTTAATATTTCCTAATTAATTTACTGCTATAATTCATTAATATGTAATTACCTGAATCCATAATAAATTGAATAAGACACTATTTAAAAAAAAAAACAATAAGCATACTATATAGTATTAGGTAATTGTTTAGTTTAAAGATAAGATTCATGCTGTAAAACGCCTCAGAATCAGCCTATAGTATATTATGGGAATAATACTGGTCTATATGCTTAAAGGAGTATCAAAACTATATTTATGTTATGTAGATATAGTAATAAAAAAAAAGGCTGACCATAAAATGACCGACTAAGGCCAAAATAAATCAACACAAAGTACATTTAACTAGCCAAGTTGGCAACACAATCTAGAAAAACACACATAATATATGCAAATCGCAAAGAGAATCAAGATCGGGTATAAAATATATCCCTTACCTCGCAGAGCTATAAAATCCCTTGTGAAACGTTGTAAAAATGTTCGCCAAACATCTCATGGCTAACCTAGGGCGCGGTCACATGATGATCATGATTAACTGAGTGTCACGTGATGTATCTAGTAATGTTTTAACCAACTTCAAAAAAAGGAGGAGGTTCTCAATTCGGTTGTTTTTTTTTTTTTTTTTTTATGTTTGTTACCTCATAACTCCGTCATTTATTAGCCGATTTGGAAAATTCTTTTTTTTACTGGACATACTCATTACTCATTGTCAACAGTTCAGGAATTGATTACTTCTTAGTGTACTTTGAAGTCGGTTTAAGTTTTTGTAAAACAGTCCAATTATTTGAAAAGTATTGTTTACTTCTAATACAATATTTTTTTGGAAACTCCTTGTAAGCAAAGATTTGCTTCTGTTAGGAGATCCCGCTCTTCCAAGACATTTCGTGATAAGTTGAAAGGTTTAAATAAATATCCTGTGACATTCCTCACACACGATCATCTGATCCCAAACTAAGCAGAGCTTGTACTATGGAAACCAGATAACTGATATAATACATGTACTACTTTTTGTTTGTAAATACATACTTTATATACATAATTACACCCAGACTCAGGACATACAGCAAATGTATGTCCTTTGTGGGAATCGAACCCACGACCTGCGACGCGGTAGGTGGAATCTTTTTTTTTTTTTTTTATACCGCTTAGGTGGCAAATAAGCATACTGCCCGCCTGATGGTAAGCGGTTACCGTAGCCTATGGACGCTTGCAACACCAAGGGTATCACGTGCGCGTTGCCCACCCTGCAGAAATCTTAACCAACTGCGCCAACTGGTCCGTCTATGTATGAATCAAACTAAGTCGAATAGGACAAAACCAACGTCACAATCACGACATCCAATTCCAAGTCATTGAAGTTAATTTATCCTGAAACCATTGACAATTACCATTAGGGGGTCTCATTAAGGGCAGACACCGGCGGACAATCGAACCTATTACTCCCAGGTGAACCGGTTAAGTCTAATAAACAAATTAACCAAACATAAAAGGACCTCATTACAGACATTAAACGCTATAGTTTAATGGTAACTTTGTAAAGGGACACTTACATTTATGCGGCGGGACATGTCCCATTTGACGAAACTTTTGTGGACATGTTGTAATGGAGGGAGTTTAGTTTGGGGTTTGTTGCTATCACTAGCCTCGCGGTTTTGTTTGCGTTCCCAGAGAGTGTAATGTTTTTTTGGGTAACAAGCATACAGCCCGCTTATGGTAAAAGCAGTGGAAGCAGTATTATGCAACGCCTTTCTTATACGTTAAAAACACAAGCTTTAGATATTTATTTGCGAACTTTACGTAGTTAATATCATTCAAGTTTTCAAACATGTTTCACCATCTACATATATGATAGAATACAATATGTTTATATATCGATGTGTTTCACTAATTTTGTGACTCAATCACGCATAAACGGCTGCAGGAATTTGAATGAAACTTAGATAGAATATATTATAGATTAGCAAATAAAATACTTTTCAACAAATATGTATAAATTACAATCAATATATAGAAAATTTCCACAAGTCTGCCGCTGCTTCCAGAAGGCTGGCAGCGTTTCCTCTTTGGATAGCCAAGCTGATGCTGAGCGTTGGCGGAAAAAGCTCCCCGCCCGCTGGTCTCCGGAGGCCCCGATCAATTTTGACGGCAAATTGCAACCAAAACGGCGAACTTCGGCCTCCTACGGTCCCATGGTCTCGCAAAAGGCATAAAAATACTTTTTATTTCGGAAAAAAGTAGCATTCCGCGGACACGGGTGTTGAACCGCGGGGCATAAGCTAGTAAAGTTAATAAATCATT
This sequence comes from Achlya flavicornis, assembly GCA_947623365.1. Taxonomy (NCBI): domain Eukaryota; kingdom Metazoa; phylum Arthropoda; class Insecta; order Lepidoptera; family Drepanidae; genus Achlya; species Achlya flavicornis. Next base: position 1,016,945 of record OX392472.1, read on the forward strand.
GTAGAATGATTAATGTGCTATATCAATTGCAACCCAGCCAGTAATATCTCAAATCTCACCTATAAGAAGAGATTTTGCGGATCATTACAAGTTATATGAAAGGAATGCTCACAAATCCTTGATAAATAACCTAAATGTTATAAGAGGCGTGTACCTTGAGCTGCCGAAAGATTCTTCCATACATAAGTACCGTTGGGGACTGTAGCATAAATGATACCTATCTATCCGATATTGAATTCCCCGACAAATGTGAGGGTACTTTACGTAATTAGGGTTCCTTCGTATATGTAACTCTATTAGCGAGGTACTTTATCCCTGCTACCTCTGAAACGTAGTGAAGGTCAAAAAGTATACTATGTATATGTCTTTGATAAATTAGTTCTCGGAGTAAACAAAAAAATATATTGACTGTAAATATGTTATTCAAAAGAGGATTTTAATGAAGACGTAGTTTCGGTTAATTAGCCCTTTTGAATACTGTACAAATTCTTCGTTTACAATTCACAATTAATTTACAATTCAGTTTGTTGTCGTCTCTTACGACCAGCACCGGCCTTAGTCTTCGGTCAGGGTCGAAGATTGTCTTTTGGCGCTTCTCTAAAGTCGTTTTTTACTCGAAGTAGTTTTTTACATTTGGCACATTTTGGCGCCCCCTGGCCACCTGCCGCCTAGTTCATGTTGTTCTACGCTAGGGCCAGCGCTGCTCACGACGATCAAACGATGCGATTTCGTCGCACGATCGCGCTGATGTTCCTGTGCTCGCGCGATGACTTGCGAGCTTCAATTAGGACACTCTAAAGCGTTTTGTGTATTTAATCTCGAAATCGCATCATTTGCTCGTACGATCACCGCCAATTAGGAGGACGCCTAAGAGTAATTGAAAGGATAATAATTCAACACACATATCTAACTTAGATTAATAACCCCCTTATTCATAACCTTCAGTCTCTCGCGGTTTCACTCGCGTTCCCAGGATCAAAAGCAGCCTATACCTTTCTCCATAGCCTGCATCTGCATGCCAAATTTCACCGCGATCGGTTTAGGCGTCAAAGCGTAACAAACAAACAGAGTTACTTTCGCATTTATAACATTAGGTATGGATAAAGTTATGAAACGTTTTATGTTAGAATTCTGAAGTTTATCTGACAAGTGACGTATGGTGATCGAAAGAGTGAAGTATGAATAAGGAAGAGGGTTAGTATTTAATGGTGCGTCCATGCTTGGTGAACCGAGCACGAGCCGAGCCTCGAACGAGCACACTGCGAGCACGATTCGCGTAGCGTGGACGGGCTCGCGAGCCTCGAACGAGCGCGATTGTCAGTTTTTTCACGTACAAATTTTCGCATCGTGCTCGTTGTAGGCTCGTTCGTGGCTCGGCTCGTGCTCGATTCGCATAGCATGGACGCACCATAAGGTATTTCACGTATTTTAAACACTAAGTATAGTCGCCCATTGCAGTAGTATTTTTTAACTTTCATTAAATAATTATTTTTTAGCTTTCTGTACTCCTCCATATTAACTAACTATGCCAAATCTCAAACTCCGTGAGCGCAATAATTTTTAAAAAGGTAAACAAAGTTTTCCCTTACATACATTGAAATACGATGAGCGAAGTGCATGTGCTCTACAGACCAAATAAAATTAAATTTACCTCGTATTGTAGTGAAGGCAACTGCGCTTTTATACAAAGCTCAGGAAGCTAATGCGAAATCTAGCGCGGTTGGTATCAAGATGGCTGACCTTTGTGCCTTGGCTGTTGTCATTACAATAAACAGTCGTTATGTCGCTTGAAAGTCGCTGTTCTTTCTTATACGTGAATCTTTATACCATATAAAGGCATAGAATTCATGATTACGTGTCAAATATTAACGTGACACCTAATCCGCAAATTAATATAGCTAATATCCGCTTCTGCTAATATCCATAAGAGACGAAAGTCACTTACCGTCAGGTGCAACCAACACTTTATTGTTTGACAGCCTTCAGTCAAAAAAAAAACTCATTGACAGTATTTTTAACCGAAAAAAGGAGGAGGTTCTCAATTCGGTTGTATTTTGTTACCTCATAACTCCGTCATTTACTAACCAATTTGGAAAATTCTTGTTTTGTCTGGAAGGGTATTTACCGTTTGGTCCCATTGTCATCAGAACAGGATTTGATAACTTCTTAGTGTACTTTGAAGTCGGTTTAAGTTTTTTTTTAAACAGTCCAATTATGTGCTAGACAATAATATACGTGTGATGGAAGCCATTGGTCCCGGCTTGGAGGCCTCATAGGCGGCTTGAAAACTCCAACAGTAAGTTGACCACTAGCCTACGTCCACCAATCCGCAGTGGGCACGCGTGGAGGAGTAACTGTCCATTCCCTTTCACCCTCATTTGTGAAAGAAGGCCTGTACTCAACAGTGGGATTATAGGCTGATGATGATGAATGGCAGCGATAAAATAAAACATAAATAACGATAAAATATGACAAGTAAACAATAAGCTTAAGTACACTAGCCTCATAGCCTTCCTCAACTCTCGTTTTATTCAATCTAGATAAAATGATTCATGGCTGGCACTTAAGAACCTAAAAAGAAACGTCAGATGTATAATTACAGCCTAGAAAAAAAAATAGATTAATGAAGCTGAAATTATTTTGACGGGCCAGTTGGCGCAGTTGGTTAAGACTCTGGTAAAGATTCCACCTATTGCGACGCAGGTCGCGGTTTCGATTCCCACACAGGACATGCATTTGTGTGCATGAACATGTATGTATGTCCTGAGTCTGGGTGTAATTATGTATATTAAGTATGTATTTACAAACAAAAAGTAGTATATGTATTATATCAGTTATCTGGTTGCCATACTACAAGTTCTGCTTAGTTTGGGATCAGATGACCGTGTGTGAGGAATGTCCCAGGATATTATTGTTATTGTTAACTCTAGCTTCTAGTATTATTTCGAAGTCGCATTTACAAAATATCCATAGTTTTTGTACTCCCATGTAAAATATTAATAAAAATACCAAGAAAAAAATACTTTTTAGACCGATCAGAATAAGGCCATCATTGAATTATTCGAAGGCCATCTTTTTATGGTTCATAGAAAACATAGAAATAATATTGAGTGAGTTTGTTTGTTTGTTTGTTACGTCTTCACGCTTCAACTACTCAACGGATCATCATGAAATTTGGCATGCAGAAGCCTAAAGTATTGAAAAAGACACAGGGATTTATCCCGGGAACGCAGGTGAAACCGGGGGGGACAGCTAGTATAATAATAAGAGAGCAACGCAAACCTAATATTTCAGGGTGGGCATTGAGTTTTTCGAAAGAGAATACCCAAAAATTATACCTAATTGTATCGAAGAAATCAGATATTTCTTACAATAGAGTATTATAAATTTATTATATTCTGTGCCTATGTAAGTATATCAGAGTACCTATAGCACAAAGACTCGATTTCATCTCACTTTCGTATGCGACAGTCTCTTGTATACAATTGCTAGGGTCACACCAATGACGTAGGGCTATAAACATAGTGGTTAGTACAGGTAGGTCCACAAATATTTGTGATCATATAAAATGAATGTTCACAAGACACTTTAATGGGGGTAAATCATTAGAGGCCACGTCCGAATAGTGAAGAGGATTCCTTGAGAGCTTTCGCTCGTTACGCCTCCCCCACCATTTTCTTAAGTAGAAACGCGTATAATTATTACAATGTTGCCTTGAGCTATCAAAGTACACAAAATAACTTCCTGATGTCTGTGTTTGAACAAAGGTTTGAACAAATGTTTGTTTTTGCGCGTATGATTGTTAATGTTATTGTTGGTTGATACTTTGTGTGCAAATATTTGATGTGCTTGACTATATATTTGTTCAATCAATGATGTTCTTGAAAAGTAGAAGGATACTTGGCTATCCAAAGAGGAAACGCTGCCAGCCTTCTGGGAACCTTGCCGTTAATCGGAAGCAGCGGCAGACTTGAGGAAATTTATATAGATTGTATATTGTACATATTTGTTGTAAGGATACTTGGATACATATCTAATATGTGAGGTTATTGTCAACGAGAATATGTAGGTATGTATAGCTTAATGAAGGCCAACCCTATCTATGGTAATCTCCTGAGGGGATTGCCGTAATCACCATGCTTGGAAGGTTTCATGTACATACGAGTACATAAGCAGTTCATTTTCCCCACAGTTGGGCTTTAACATGTTTATTATTTATTTAAGGAAAATAGATGTTAGAAAAAATAGCTATAAAAAGAGTTGTCAGGAATAAAACTCACATTCGTTGCGAGTGCAAGCTGTATCTGGATCATAGAGTAAAGAAATCTATTCGTCCATAAACTGGATCAACAGAAATTGTTCAAATTTTTTAACTAAAATATGTTGACTGACCATACACAGAATAACTACTCTGCATCGAGGTGTGAAAAATATTTCACAGATAAAAATGTTACAAATAAAAATTGAATCAAGTATTGTGCATCAAATCTTGAAAATCAACTGTTGCTATGAACTCGGCGAAACAATTCAATTTGGTGTTCCTAATAATACTACCTACTAAGAGATTTTAAACATCATGCTGCATGTCCTACCTAGTAATTAAACCTCCCTAACCACGTCTCCAGCATATCGTGCACTGTAAGACATGCTACTTCCACAACAATGAACAAGGAAAAATAATATACCTACCTATCCCTCATTTTTACACTGACCCAACTTGTCAAACTGTCAAGACCGAAGTTAAAATGTCCAACGGAATCAGTTGGCTATCTATAAGTAGCGGCTACTGTAACCTTAGCCGCATCACCACACGCCAATGCCAGTCGTTTGAAAAAAAAAAACAAAATTAAAAAGTTTCAGTTCGCCTGCGTCAGTGGGGAGGCCACCCCGTGACGTCACAGGCGGAAATAGAGCGCGCGGCCACGGCCCTCTGTGCAGGCCTTGCGACTGCGTTTGATTCTATTTTAGTACCTACGTACCTATTACTTATGTGTATTATCGAGTGTCATACATAAGTTTGCATGTTTTTAAATGGATTGTTTGTTTCACATACATAATTATGAACTAGTTTGGCTATCCAAAGAGGAAACGCTGCCAACCTTCTGGGAACCTTGCCGTTAATCGGAAGCAGCGGCAGGCTTGAGGAAATTTTCTATATATAGATTGTATTTTGTACATATTTGTTGTAAATAAAAAATACTTTAATTAAAAAGATAAGGTTTTAAGTTTAGTTTATTATTTTTTATTTATTTTGTAAATTGTTGGTTTTTTTATGCTTAAGTATTTTATTATGTAAATAAAAAAAATGTTTTGGAAAAAATAGACAATTATAATCAGATTGTCAAAAAAAACCTGTATCTGTATATCCTTGCTGAGCTTCTTGCCTGTTCTTCTCAGCTGAAGGCTAACTTACGAACTGGTGGTAACTTCAGTAGCATCGACCTTATTTTTTTTTTTTTTTGAAATATATTTATTTACCATTATAACAATTTACATGTATGTTTTATAGTCTGCACGGAAGCCTCGAGGGCTTATCTGTGTAGGAGGCTGTGTTAAGTGCCCTACTAGAGCCTAAATTGAATAAATGACTGACTTTTCAACTGTTGTTTGTTTTCAACAAAACCTGTTGCAAAGTTTATGCGAAATGAAAATGGGTTTGCACTGTCCTTTCAACTACATACTGAAATAAGTGTAGAGACAATTATTACATTAGATAAGTTATGTTTATGTTATATATGCACCTATATTATTAATATAATGTAGCACCTATAGTATCTTACACGTCCTATATTCTATTTAAACACATTTTTTTTCACTAGATAATATTTTAACATTATACGGTAGCTTATATTTGGGTTATTTATATTTCCAAATAAAATCACAGGAGAAACCGCGGGGCGGACAACTAGCATATAATATAATTTCCACAAAATATTCAGCGTCGACTACATCTCATTAAATCTGTGTACAACTGTTCATCTTAAATAATATAAATCTTATCCTTTATGATCGCGTACTGACCTGGATTTCATTGATTCAGTATTTACAACAAAATAAATTCTATATATATAGAATATCAATGTATCTTTTATCATATTTCTATATTTAAGTTATAGAGAAGAGCACCCTGTGCGCCATTGTTATACGTCCTTTTATGGGACTTTAATTATTGCTACTTTGATTACGTTTGAAATAGCCGCTTCATATAACTATCTAAAGGACTTGGTGAAATTGTTGTATTGATGTAATGCTATCAAATTCATCATATTTTAAGGTAAATGTTGCGCCTCTATATAGGACGCATAATTATGTATACTAATATTATAAAGAGGAAAGATTTGATTGTTTGTTTGTTTGCATTGAATAGGCTCCGAAACTACAGAACCGATTTGAAAAATTCTTTCACTGTTGGGAAATTACACTATCCCCGGTTGACATAGGCTACTTTTTACCACGGGAACGCGGGTGAAACCGCGCGAGACAGCTAGTATCGAATAAATGTCTAATGATGCGTTTCTGCTACGCGAACCGAGCATAAGCCGAGCCTTTATTCGTTCGTTGCTCACGATGTCTAGTGTGGACGTACAACGAACGAGCGTGATGCAAATCCCTGTGTTCGTCCAAAACTGACAATTGGCGGAGCGCAGTCGAGCGCGAGCCGAACGCTCGTTCTAGGCTCGCAAGTCCGTCAACGCTACGCGAATCCGTGCTCCACGTGTGCTCGGCTCGTGCTCGGTTTGCGTAGCGTGGACGCATCATTGTGTGGAAAGGACACAAGCATTGAAAATAAATTTTAATGATCGATCGATGTTTCGGTTTCGGTTTCGGCCAGTTTCAGTTTTGGTAAATTTTTGGCTGTGCAAATGTGATAATTAACGCTTTGTGAATAATACTTTCCTGTCCTGAATAATACTTTACTGATACATAAAATTATGTTTATAAGAAGAGCTTCCGTGATGAAGCTATGAGACAAAACGATCAAATATCATCGCAATTAAAAATCCTTTGGCATTTTATATTTTCAAAAATAGAATCAGAAGTCAATTTAAAAACTAATGAACACTCAGCGAATGAATTGATTCTCAATATCTCTTGTTTCATTAGATCATGTGTTCGTAAATAGGTAGCATTGAGCGGCGGGTCACGGCTGCACCGCTATTGGCCACTTTCACCCGAGATACCACCGACAACAGACGGAATTAGCCGAGTGTAATATTAGATCCCTTTATTATCGTATTTTTAGGTATCTACGTTATTTCGCTTTGATGCTTTCGGAATATTCACTTTGTGATATCATAGAATAAAATATATTTTTCTGTAAAGGTGTATTCTGCTCTATGATTTGTTATAGTTAACAAACTTATTTTTTATTTCACTATTTCCTATTTGTAAACTCATAATATAATTTAATGATTGGAACTTTGATATTACAATAATAATAAAAAAACGGAGCAAAAACAGTACAAGGAATTCTGTGTAGTTTAGTAAGGCGATTTTCATAGAATGATTTCATAGTAGTATAAAGCAATTACTTATGTTAAATAATTGCTAAACCGGTTTTATTTAATTTTAAATTTCTAAGCGAACGAGTAAAGAGTAAAAATAAAGCCAAAATATCCTAAGTCTATGCTTAGAACCAGTAGTGGCCCGATTCTCGTAATAAAACTTCAACGGTGTCGTAGCGACATCAACTATTCAACAGTCTATACGCCTCAAAAATTGGTCTATAGGATCGTTTTTCAATCGTTCATTTGACATTATAGTACTAAAAAACATAGTTTAATTGTTAAAGTCGCTACGATACCGTTGAAGTTTTGTTACGGGAAACGAGCCACTGTATGTATGTATTTTTGTTATTCGCTTTTCGTAGCATGTCATCGTAGCTCGTAGCACATATTTGCGTAGCGGGGCTACGAAGTCGTAGTGGGGCTACGACGTCGTAGCGAGCGAGCACGAGCATAATGTTGTTTAGAGGATATAATATTATGTCGTTTAAGCACAATTTAGAACACTAGTTATTAAACGTGACTTTACTCATATTTTTAAGATGATAGTTCAGTAGTAATGCGTCGTATGCCGTGATCGTGGGGTCGAATGTAATACAATACGGCGGAATTTTCAAAGAAGAAAAACATAGTTAGAAAACCATAGTAGGGTGGTTACCATAGTATTGTGAAACTCACCTGGCTGGCGACCACCGTCAGGAAAATCTGTCGCCAAACCCTGTATGTTCTGACAGATGCCTTATTCACACACACAGACAGATTCCAAATGTCAACAGCAAAGGTGTGGAACACTTTTCCGGGATATGTATTTCCAAATACGTATAATATAGTTATAAAGGTCAGAGTGAATAGGCATTATCTGGATAAGCATGCTACATCGTTGGCATCGTCATAACTCCTCATGGGGCCAGTCGGAGGCCAAACGAAGGAAAAAGCAAAAATGCACTTGAGAAAAATTTCTATTCTCAGCTTACCACTGCCGGCCACACCATCTTCTTAGTCTGTATAGTAAGTATACATTTGACAGCTCAGAATGTATCCCACAAAAGTCTACAACAATTGAGTTTTAGCTTAATTAACGGAGAGGCCGTTTTACGTCCCTACCCATCGAAATAATGGGTATTTCGTGGAATATATTATAAGTAAACATTATGGTTTATAATAGTGATATACGGCGTTTGTAATATCGTGAATACAAAGTGCTCCTCGCTCACCTTTTGTTAAAGTTTCATGATTGGAATTAATTTGTTAGTTGCCTATTTGAATGTTAACTAGGTTGCCGAAAAAGTTGTTGAGAGCATTCATAGTTTTTGTGTAGATTAATATAAGACTGAAATAATTTTGTATCTTGTTTAATGTAATAAGGTACCACAGGGGCTCTACCGCGCACCTTTGATAGCAATAGTAACGAACACCATTGCAAAATTTCATACAATTAACCGACAGTGAATGTTATTGGATAGCCCGGCTTTTCTTATAATTGTATACAAAACTCAACCGTGAAAATCAGCGTTTTTTTTAATACAACTAAGTCGTTAAACAAGCATACAGCCCGCCTGATGGTATGCGGTTACCGTAGCCATATGGACGCTTCCAACACAAGAAGCATCGCTCACGCGTTACCGACCTTTCCGCCCTCCCCTATGAGCTCTGGCGACCTTACTCACGCGCAGAAACACAACTATACACAACATACAGTTATTTGGCTGCGGTATTCTGTAAGGTGGAGGTACTTTCCCAGTCGAGCTGCTCTTTGAGCGAATATACGCTATGCTCTACCTCTTTAACTCTAATTATAGTAATTCTTCAAAATCGGCTTTTTCAATGTGAATGACTTACCGTTGAAAGTAATGATGTGGCCAAAGATGACACACAACGACTAGAAGGGTACTTCTCAAGTGAAATAGGTACTTAGAACATATCGATAGGTACTTGGCGACAGATTTTCAACATGAGGCTACCAGGCAACTGAGTACAACAAAGTACATCGTGCTACGATTTCATTACGATGTGTTCCTTCACCGAAAGCTCAATTCATTTTAGGATTTGAACCCACTACCATTGAGCTATCCTGCTTTTAACGCGATGATAGCTCAGTAGTAGTAGCGGCGGATATTGAGACGTAGGTCCAGGGTTCGAATCCTACAATGAGCTTGAGCTTTCGGTGAAGGAACACATCGTGTGGAAACCAAAGCACTGGCTGAGGCTGGCTACCATCCTCAAGTTGAAAATCTATCGCCAAGCACCTATCGGTGTGTTCCGATAGCTGCACTAGAGAGCCAGTTCCTTCTAGGCTATGTGTGCTGACCACCTTCGGCCACATCATCACTTACCATGGTGAGATTGTGGTCAAACACAGGCCTATACACAGTAAAAAAAAACCTTATCCTCTAAATTAATAGGCCCTACAGGCAGTTATGAACTTCACTCTATAATTTATTTGATATAATTTCCCATACTCATAAATTAACAGCAATTTCCGCTGCAATCCATCACAAACCATAATCACAGTCTTAAAAGGCGGGAGATTTATTAAAATTGGCCACGAGAACATTCTCGTCAGTCACTGTGGTGCAAAAGTGTCCAAGTCGTAAAATAAAAGTTGTTCAATCACTCCCAGAGGTGGCGTGTCGCGGCGCGATGTACGAGATATCCAAAGTTGCCCCAATTTTTGGACTAAATTTCATTATTCTAATATCACCCCTCATTTGGTTTTATTAGTATTTTTGAACGGCTTTGTTTACTAGTAGTATTGAATTTAATTATACAACGGAACGAGTAGGAAAGGAGCTAACTTTAATGTTAAAGTTATGAAGGGGTTATAACTGAAGAGAGGTAGAGCAATATACTCACACAAATATAATGTATGTAAATATTAATCTAAGCACGTTATTAAACAGGCCCTCATGGTCGTTGACTATACCCAAGCACGTACAGATTCTTTATGTGTCGCATTCCAAATCACAACTTTCTGTAATTAATCATAATATAAACAATATTAGGGCGCGTTCCAGCGCTCGATCGCTAATAAAATACTAATTAATAAACAATTACGGTACTTAGTTAAGTTACGAACGTTTTGGCATCGAATAAATCACGGGAACGACGTTTTATTAATAATTTATTCTGTCTCCGGTTTTATGGTGAAATTCTCAAAGGTACAAATTACTCTTTCGGAAGATAACGGTTATCAGTCTGTTATTACATATATTGATGTCAAACTTTTTATTTTACGTAGATAATTATATTAAACGATAGAATAAAACACGATTAATTAATTTCGTGTAGACACTTTCTTAAATTAGAGATCCTTTGGAATTTTTATAAAGACCTTCTAACATGCTATATCAAGAGGGAAGTGAATGGAGACGTCACGAGGAATTAGATGAAACCTATCCTTAGGATATCTTTCGATTAGTTTACTTAATTCTGCAAACTATTTCAAGAGGCCAGTCATCATCAATAATTCCAATCAGAAGTTCGCACGTTACTTTCGGAATCCCAAAACAAAACAGTAGCGACCTTTTTTTTCTAAACTCCAAAGTTCTAGATAAGAAACCCTCAAAAGTGCCAGTTTAGCTTGACCTATGTCGTTCCGTCGCTCTGCCTTTTACTTGCCAATTTCTCTTTGAAAGCGAGGGTTGCAGAAGGGCTGTTTGGGTTGGTCATCTCGTATCATCGTCCAATTTAAGTTGACCCTTGTGACCGAGCGTGTTTTCCTTTCTACATTGGGTTTTATCTCGTGAATGGAGGGGCGGGGAAGGTACATCGGTTCTGGTGCTTCGAAGAGGTTGTCTGATAAGGTGGCCCTCGAGCGATGTTCGCCTTGAAGTTGTAACGTACTGTCTGAGATAATGGATCGGGAAAGGTTGTGCCACAATCGAGTTAGGTAGCTCGTATACGCTTTACGTTAGACCATCTGTACGTTGTCATAGCTTGATAAGGACAATCAATGTAAGAATCACAGGGATTATTTTAACTATAGATTCTAGATTATAAAATAAGTACACAGTTGTGATCTATTTATGATACACAACATTTGATTTACTATACTTAATCTGAGATGTCAATCCATCCAAGGTTAAAAACCCCATGTTGTTTTACCCTGATTTTCCACAAGCATCCTCGATCTGTCACTTGAATTAACACCCCACTCCTTAGCTATAAGGTTTACATTCCCTCAACGATTTCGAACATGTCGTGAATTTAACACGAATCGTAATCGTTAAAATGGGAGTGTTATAAAAGACGCTTCAGAATTGATGCTGTCACCTTGAGTTCAAATTGTCGATCGTATCTCAAATTGTAAGACGCTTTGCTATAAAATGTTCAGATTTAGTACATAAAGTACAGCGTAAATTACTTATTAAATTGTTTTTGTTTACCGCTAACTATTCTGTTAGCGGCTGCAATAAGTATGCAGCTCGCGACCAGGCAATGCATAATTAATTAAACTCTTTCATCGACGAGATCAGAACGCAAATATTATCTTTTAACAAGGTTTTATTTAACTTGCAATGTATATTTTGGTTCGGTCACAATCTTGCAAGTCGAATTTCACCCACTTCCAGTGGTCGGATTTACTTGGTATTTGGTATACATTAGTATAGGAAGAGAATGCAAGTAAAATCATCAAAAAGTACCTAAAGTCACCAAGAAAAGTAATTAAAAATGCAACTTTTAACAAAAACGTATTATTGGCCATTTTTTTTTTTGATATTTGGTCAAATGTTGGCTTTCACCGTTAACCTTTGTTCTATATTTATCTAGAATTGTTAACGATATGTTTTTGGAGTAAATCACGGAATTAAATGATGAGGTCGCTGAGGAGAAAGTGTTAGTCCTATTTACTGTAGGTATTTTTCTGTCACTGTTAAAAAGGAAACCCACAACGTCAATCAACGCTCGAATGTCTTCCCACCACATTAAAAATACAAAATGCTTTCAATACCATTATCAATACATAACGGCAACCGCACAATACCATCAAAGGCATCTGATTTTGAAGGAATCTGAGTAAGAACACTCACCGAGATGTCACTGAGCGTGGCTTGGTCTCTCGGGAGTGTGAACTACCTTGAAGTCTAAAGATAGCATACGTAGCGCATATTTTGATAAAGTGATGTATCGATGCACCGATAGTTCACTATTACTCTTGGTATAGAAGACTGTAAAGAATTTGCGATTGCGTTTAAGAAATATCTCTATAGGAATTGTCACAGCGCCTCTTGCGGAATATTCAGGGAACAAATTATTATGAACCGATTTTTTATTTTTTTATACAATAGGGGCGGCAAACAAGCATTCGTTTACCGCAGCCTATGGACACATTCACACGTTACCGACCCTTCCCCCTCCCCAACCAGCTTTGGCAGTGCAGGAACACGACAATAATTTATTTGGTTGTAAATTCTGTAAGGAGGTACTTTGACGGGCCAGTTGGCGCAGTTGGTTAAGACTGGTAAAGATTCCGCCTATTGCGTCGCAGGTCGTGGGTTCGATTCCCGCATAGGACATGCATTTGTGTGCATGAACATGTCTGTATGTCCATGTAAGTATGTATTTACAAACATAAAGTAGTATATGTACTATATCAGTTATCTGGTTTCCATAGTACAAGCTCCGCTTAGTTTGAAATCAGATGACCGTTTGTGAGGAATGTCCCAGGATATAATAACTTCCCCAGTCAAGCTACGCTACACTCTACCTCTCTTTTTGCAACACTCGTGGCATTACACACACGCAGGCACAACAATAAGTTATTCGGCTGCAGATTCTATAAGGTGTAGGTATACTTTGCCAGCCAAGCTTCTCTTTGCGCGAAATAACGCTATGCTATACCTCGTTTAACATCTAATATATAGTTTACTTGTTTTCATTACTATCATCATTTATAATGTTCCTTGCGATTTTGAAACAGAACGATGAATTGTTCGTATCGCTTGAGATCACGATTGATCGCAACGATTTGTCGGCGGCCTTTGGATGGCTTTACATAAAATTTTGAGTGGATACACTGCTCGAAAAATTGATTCAATTTGCGCGTATTCAAAACTATGTTAGTTTTGTTTGTTCTACGTGAGTGGATTTTGATTGTATGCATTTTAGAATTTATAATAGATTAATAGTTTTTTATTTTGCTCGTTATAATATATACACAGTATAGACATAGAATATAATGGTGCGTCCATGCTACGCGAAGCGAGCACGAGCCGAGCCTCGAACTAACTGGATTCGTTCGTTGCTCGCGTTTTCAAGCGTGGACGTACTTAACGAGCCTACAACGAGCGCGATGCGAATCCCTGTGTTCGTGAAAAAACTGACAATCGGGCGGAGCGCAGTCGAGCACGCTACGAATGCTCGAGAACGCTACGCGAATCGTGCTCGAAGTGTGCTCGTTCGTGGCTCGGCTCGTGCTCGGTTCGCCAAGCATGGACGTACCATAAGAATTTTGTAAGTAAAATGTAAATGTGGCAAGCGCGCTTGTCGCGAGGCGTCAACTATTTTATCTTGTCATTGTAAAATTTACTTTAACGCATACAATCTAAAGGCCTCACTTGCAAGGCAAGGTAAATGCCGAGGCGTAGCCGTGCTGTTATAGTGAGCGGTGACCCTTAGTCGGAGCGATTTTTTACTTGGTTACACTGTGTGATTAATAGTTTTTTCATATTGTAATTCATGTTTAATTGCATGAATAAAATGTCGGCCAAAATAAATTCATAAGGAATTCGTTATTGTTGATAATATTTTGGGTCATCCTTAGAAGATAGACATAATAATATGCTATAGGTCCGTATTGTAGAATACTTCAATCAAAACTCAAGTCAAGTTTTGAGTCGTGATAAAAACAATTGAATTTGGAACCTGCACCAATAGGTTTATTTCCATTAAAGGATTTTTGACACTTTTCATCTCGTTCTATAACACTGTGAATACACACACTATGAATGCCTCTCTTTAACAAAAAAATATATCATACTAGCTGCCCGGCGCGACTTCGTTCGCGTGGTGCTACCCTACCCAATGTGCTACCCTACCATACTCTACCTCACCCTACCCTACCCTACCCTACCCTGACAGCAAAATCCCCATTAACAAAATGATCCGCCATTTATTGAATTCATTTGTTACAAAAAATGTGATAAATGAAGAACCGCTTGACCGATTTTATGCAAACTTCACATAAACCATCTACTAAATAGTCCGAACAAAGCCTAAACATTTGGTTTGCATAGGTGAACCCGTTCTTGAGTTATAAAATTACAACGAAAAGTGGCATTGATTTTTATATATATAGATAGATATCCATGTGTGCAAGGCAAAGGATATTAAGTATTCTTTCAGTCTCCTGTTAAATAAGATCTTATTATGTAACGTTAGAGTCGTATCTTAAACGATTTAAAATTACATTTAGCGGTACACCGTAGGGTAGTTGTTATCTTTTAACTTATGCAGTCGGTTTCTTTGACGGGCTACGGCTAATTTGTATGCGGTGCTTTCGAAAACCGTTCTTGAATTGAAATTGCAATGTTTATCATATGCACAGATGGAACCTTTAGAGAAAAAGGCTATTATTTACCGTTTGAAACATAGCGTTCACCTTTTTAACCGACTTAAAAAAAAGGAGGAGGTTCTCAATTCGGTTGTACGTATATTTTATGTTTGTCACCTTAACACTCCTTCATTTATTAACCGATTCGGAAAATTCCTTTAGAGGTAAGGGTTTGACTACTTTTTAGTGTATTTTGAAGTCGGCTTAAATTATTTGTAAAACAGTTTTCAATTATTGTTATATTAAAGCTGCGTGGATTCAATCAGATTCAATTCGAAATAATAATTATATTATTATCATTAAATTTTCTTATAGCAGTTTGCCTATTCGGTTACCACAACCTAAGAAAAACAACAAATTGCTTCAATTCAAATCGTAACATGGTTTGAGTCGGAATTACACAATTAAATTTGGAACCTGGAACGCGACACTATTTATTTTCCATGAACGCAATCAATTCCAAGATCTCTTGTTACCATATAATAATATCTCAGAGTATATAAATACTACGTAATATCGAGCAGTTCACTTCTAAGTCTGGTAGGCAACACGTGATAAAAACCTAATTAAACACTACGCAGAAGAAAATCATACGTACATAAAAATAAAAGGTAATTTATGAACTTTCTACCAAAAGAGTCTGAAAAATATCCACGTTAACGCAAAGTTTTATTCATGTAAAAATTTGTTGATGTTCGCGGCAAAAAATATATGGTAACTTTTCGATTTTCAGTTTGTTAATGTAATTACATTAAGTTTATAAGTTGATTAAAATCTCATTAAAATAATCAGATAACTATGAGCAAGACCATTACCTGCCCAGACCTCCTTCCCACTTTTATTTGGGGTTTTAGCGAATTTTTTGACTGCACCGCACCGAAAACCACTGCAAGGCATTCGATGCGGTTTTCTCAATTACTTAGCGGAAAGATTTAAGATGGTTTTAATAAGTTTTCTTGTTTTACACAATAATGAAGAAAACACTGAGCAGTTTTGATGAAACAAACCACAGATAAAATCTACCACATGCCCGCGCCTCCGGGCATAGACTACTTCATAATGAACCTACTTTTTTCATCATGTAATATTGATAAAACAGTTATGCTGAGTATAATACGATACATAATACAGCTTTAGTAAGCAGTTTCCAAATTGAATTAGAAAGATTCGACCTCGCGATGACATACAACCAAAATATACTTGGCCCTCAACCAAAACGTTACAAAACAAATAAAAAGATTTAGACGAAACATTTTCGAGATACATACGTTGCAAAGGCGTCGACGTGAAACGGTTGCAAAAATGAACAAAAATTAAAAGGTCGCTTCATCTCTCGTTCCGCTTTCAACTAGTGGTTCCGTATAATAATGATTTAAATTAAAGTATACATGGCATTTTAAATTGATGATAAGTGCTTAGGCCCACCAGCAGATTGATATCCAAACCAGTGGTACCCTCAACTTCGACGTCCATAAGTGCCTTCCAAGGGCCTAAGCTGAATTGGCTATGGTTTTAATTCCCCTATTTATTAAGAGAAGTTTGTGACCCTGGCGATGGCAATGGGCAGTTAATGATGATGACTTCTTGAATTAAACACCAATTATAATTGAATTAAAGACCAAATTGTTCACTTTCGGTTTTGGCAAAGTTCAGAATACTTCCACCAAATTATCGTAGTAATTAGGGTTGGAACAGTATTAGTTTTGATAAGGCTGATGTCCAAAATATTGCAATAAAACGAGAAGGAAAACATTATCGTTAAACACCAAAAGATGCCTATCTCATATACAATTTTATTTTTAATGTCAATGGTTCTGAAATTTTATTCAATGAACCCTAAAATCGTTGTTCGTTTGTTCATAACAGCCATTTTGTAACGGAACAGCAACTTTTTACGCGTTACTTAGTCGTCACAGGGCAGTGGCTTGCCGTCCACTGCTGAACTGGATTGAAGCCTTGTTTTCTTTGTAGCCTTTGGCAGTTCTGTATTCACAAAAACCTATGGAATCTGTTGTTTGCTTTTTCTTTTACACTCAGAGCAAAAGGAGTTTGTTGATTGACCAATAGGTTAAAAGATTTCAGAAAATAAAACATTTCTTCTTTGATTCAAGAAAGAGAGAAAGAAAGAAAGAAAAAAAGATTTATTCTGGACAACACACAACATTACATTAAAGACTGTAGAAATTACAAAAAACAAGAATTAAAGAAAACAAACGGAACCAATTAAAAACTACACAAAAATGCAATGTTGCGTGATGCCAGGAATAGGTCTCGACTCAACAATATGCTCAGGTTAGTAAGAAAAACTAACCCTCGCGCTGGTTTTCAGTCGAGGCCCTCGTCCATGACATCACGAACATACAGTGACACAGTACGGACGGTATACAATTAACAATTTAAATTAAAAAAATAATAAAAAAAACGCCGCGCCACGATATTTTTAATCTATGGTCGGTCGGTAAACACGGCACTGCACTATGCATGTACTACCCATTTTAAAAATAAAATAAATAAAGTTTGATCTGTCTCATCTAGCAGTCCGTAAATTGTAATTTTCTTGTATTTTTCGCAAATTACAACTCTAAACCTTTATTATTGTTTACTAGCGTTCCGCCCGCGGTTTCACCCGCGCCCCTTTCTTTACCCCCTTACCTACCCTACTCTACCCTACCCTACGCTACCCTACACACACGTAGAAAGCTACTGATTTTCAAGGGTAACTGAGGGAGCATAACATGATTAAGACGGGCTCTACAAAGTACACTACTTGATTACTATTCACTATTTTCAAGATAAAAACCTGAAATATGTACTATAAGAGATAAACAACACCTTAATACACATCGGAAAAGAGTACATTTTGTAAATTGCAGGTGAAATTAAAGTAAATAGGTGGCATGATCGTTTACAGACTGTATTGTTTATGTCTCCGATCAATAAACGTTTTGGTGGGAAGGTTAGGTAAACACAGGATGTGCCGCGGCGGCGCCTGAGCTTGCTCGCTCGCTACATTCATGTGCGAAGGATGACAGGTATTTAACATGGACGTGGTATTATATTATGTATATAGGCTCGCTTTTGACGTATTAATATGATTTGCAAAAGCATATACATACATGTCGTAGAATCAATAATCGTTAATGAATAAAATCCATGGATAGGTTAACGCAGCGTCTGCTAAGTGAATCTATGTGAATCTAAGCAGTAAGTGGAGGACCTGATGTTGTGGGTCATGAACGGAAAGGCTTATGAACAGCATTTTATGTTTGAAGACTGTAGATGACGTGTCAGAAGATATCAATAAGCTGCCGCCTCCAAAAACACCGAATGAGTTGCAGCTCCTGGGCAGGTGTGTGTCGCTGCGTGCCGCGGAAGCGATCAATCAAGCGGGAGCGGGGCTAGTCGCCTCTAAAAACAATAAAGATCCGGCTTCAGATCGAAGACAGGCGCGTTTCACTTGGCATTGTTTGTTCACCACACCGCCTGTCGCTCCACCTTTTATATTATCCAGGTTTTTGCACTTAATTATAAAGCTGGCATCATTTTAAATAACTAAGAAAGTAGGCCGAGATATTACAGTCTAAAGGTCTAATGAAATCCCAGAAAATGTCTAGTACATGACAGTCTTCAAGGAGATAACCATAATTCCAATAACCATATATACGCTCCTGGAGTGTGTAAGGTCGCCGGGGCTCCATGAACAGACGCTGTGCTGGCAGAGTGTGGGGGACATTGCTCTTTGTCCCTTCAATCACTCCAGCTGCCTGCTAACACACATATTCTTCTCAACGCCTTTTCATAAGCCTATCCAAAAAAGGTGTGAGAAGGTCAGCAACGCGCGAGTACCCTTAGTATTCTTAGCATCTATAGGCTACGATAATCGCTTACCATCAGACCAGACATATGCTTGTTAGCTTGCCAACGTAGTCGTTTTTAAAAAAAAAACATCAGGATCACATAGATAAATCATTATATGGGAGGTCAAACTGAAGCTCAAAGCTATATAAAACTCTAGCCACCAATGTTTTTTTGGAAGCCTCTATTCCAGTACAAAAGTAATTTAAGATCGTCGTCCACGTTTGTCCACTTTCAAAAGTCACGTCCACTATCATGAGTCATGACAAACGACATCATGTTGAACCGATGTAAAATAAAACTGACATAAAAACGAACCGGGCGTCGAATGGCTCATGATGATGGCGTCATAAACTGCATGTGACAGAAGTGCTCACTTCGCTGCCGATAGTGTTTTATTTTATTGCTGAATAATATTATTGGACAACTTTATTTCAGTGCAGCGCGGTGGGATGCCCCGTGTGGTGGTGATAGGTTTGTAGTTTTGAAGCCGGCGGTGTTGGATGGTTGTACGACTTTCTTTAGAGTGATACCTCTGTTTCCATATAAACGTCGTTATGCTAACAGTTAGTACCTAGATTATCAATGATCATTGTCTTTATTATAGTATTTTACTAATAAGTAATAATTACTAGTAATTAGCCTAATATATGCGCTAAATTTAGGGCATAATATATTAGGCGAAAGTTGAAGAGAATCAAGGTAACCAAATTAAGGCTACCAAATATAGCTTTCTACTATTTTGATAGTCATTTAAAATGACCATAATATGACATGTGATAACGACATAATCGTTTTATAACTGACTTACGGTTTCAATAAACAAAAACGAATCGTTTTGCTTACCAATGGTTTTTTATCGCTAAACTGGGCATATAGATCATTTCGTAAGCTAATTTTACCTGTCATAGTTACTTCCAAATGGGAGGGTCTGCTTTGAGGTATTTGCTTCATTATTAGTAAAGATATAAGAGTATTAATTTTAATAAATCTTAACCGATAACGATCCGTAAATTATTAAAACCAGCCAGTCCTCCGTCTCACTCTTTCGATCACCATATGTCACGTGTCAGTGTGACACGTTTCATCGTAAAAATAATGAATAAGGGAGTAAACATTTAAAGCATATTCAGAGTAAAATAATTTTACAAATTAATAATATTTGCTGCCCTGAATCACAGAAAAACAAACATATTATTTCCAAAATAAACTTAATCTCTGCTTATCAAGTTGCGGAGTTTTTCGCTCGATGCGGACTCCGCGTAATCATTATCATTAAGGTTTTTTGTGCACACACAAATGGGTTTAGGGCTAATCTATTTTATGCTGCTTTTTCTACATATACACTGTATATCTAGATCCTTTGTGTTCTAAAAGGGAATAAATTACTACATACAAACTATTGTAGCTAACGTGACTACTGCTCTGTGAATACATTTTTTTTTCTAAAATCTAAGTAGGTAACATCTAGCCAGCTTTTACATTAGAACTAAATAGTACCTACTCCACCAAAAACATTTGATATAAAATATTGCTAAGACGAGACATATGGCTCGCACTGTCACAAAGTTATCAGATCTCATGTAGAGCCAAGCTTATAACTCTACACACCCTAACTCTACGATCCCTAACTTCACAAGCTCTATACCTTAGTCAAAATATGTGGCTTGGCCGTTTGGCTATCGTCACATGGGCGTAAGGTAAAAAAAATATTCACTGTTAATTACTTTTCTGTTATAAAATAGTTCTTGTAGTACTTGTAGTAGCGAATCGTTATGTTAGTTACGTTATTTAGCAAGTTATGAGGGTTCAAAAAATGACAAAACCTTTCGAGAGAACTACCGTGCCCCAGATTGAATGCAAGTTTAATTTAATTTTGATTCCCATTTTTACTTTTAAAAAGTTTAATAAAAAAATCTATCTTTTTAAATTGATTTATTTATAATATCTATTATTACACTTGTCCTCAATTTAAAACATTTGGTATTGGTAATGACTAAAATAATTGACTTGTTTCATCATGCGCTAATTTTCAACACATTCTGACAGACTTCAAACCCCGCTCCCTCACGACTGGATGTAAAACAAAAATTTTACGCCCAGTAAAACGGCAGTGAAATGAATTTTATTATCTTTAGGCACTAGTTTTATTAAGTACATCGTAAACCGTGTAACTCTTGTATGTGTAACATGAGATATTCATAAATGAAGTACGCCTGACCTATATTACGAGGCTAACTAGCAAATTATCCCGTTATAGGTACACTAGATATTGTGTCAGTACTTCAAAGTATGAAATACTTTGAAGTACTGACACAAAATTTATACCAAGTTTTGAACTGCGTCCTTTGCCATTTGCCAGGTTTGGACTGTGCGTTGATATATCAACAATCAATCAGTTTACGATTTTATATATTAGGTGGAGATTTCGAAATGGCATATTTGAGATGGAGAATTCACTATTGGTCCCATAGTAAAAGTTGTTCAGCATGACTAACCCAATATAGGTTTCGAAAATATGCCATCTCGAAATCAGCACCCAGTATATAGATTTATTTTTATTTTTTATTTCTATTCTTAAAATGAGAGATTCTCAGACAGGCTTCCACAAACAACTGCCTCAGCTAATCAAACCAATCTTTTGTTTCAGGATTTTTTTCACAATAATGCGGCATTCTGATGGAGTCTAGCTTTGGCGAAACGAAGGCGGGTAAGTCGCTTTGTGTATTCTACCACAAAAAAAAACATGCTTTAAAATTGTGAAAGTAAATCATCATACTAATGCCACAACTACGCCCGGGTGTGATTGCCGGGTCTGGCGTTTTTCAACTTGTTATGATATCTTCTAAGATATTCACTTAAATTACATGGTTTTAAGGATGCATGAGAAGCGCTCGTGGTGAAGCATGATAAGCTGTTCTTAATCGATCGGCAAGTTAAGCTACCACTGTCGTGGTCGGTACCTGGATCGGTGACCCGAAGCCGTTGGTCCCGGTTATCAGTTAATGGTAATAATCGTTAAGCTAGTTGGAGGCCTTCTCGGCGGGTTGAAAACTCCAACAGTAGGTTGACCACTAGCCTACGTCCACCGATCCGCAGTGGGCACGCGTGGTGGAGTTTCTTCCCATTCCCTTTGACCCTGATTTGTGTGCAGGAGGCCTGTGCTCAGCAGTGGGACATTATAGGCTGATGATGATCCTTATGCATAAGTATGTATATCATGTCAGCCTAAATAGCTTTACAAATAACGTCGTAGGAAGATAATTTCGTGAAGCACTTTTTTTACTTTCGATAAGCGTGTGCGATCACAATTTTACCATAGTAAGTGAAGACACAAAGCCTATAGGAGCTATGGAGCCAATCCGAAAAATAATAGTCAGATCACCAACACTGACAGGACAATATTTTTCTAATCCATTTGTCAAAGCTGAATGCTGATTATCATGTATCAAATTTCGAAAAAGACGATCTGGCTCTTAAAATAGCTAAAAAAATGTCTGTCCGTTAGTACAGAGGACATAGGGCACAATACCACATAGAGGCGGCAAGGGGCCGGCACTAAATCAAGCATCACTACAAAAGCTTTCCGACATTGATAGATCGCTAACTTGTGAGCCAGCGGATGCATATATGTATTGCGAATGTTTTATACTAATGTCTAGTTATTGCTGCTGACGATTGGAGCAAGCGGTTTACTGTATTATGAAAATATTATTCATTATTATTTAGTATCTTATTTTTGGAGTGGTTTATTTATTAAGGAACTCCAACCAAAATACATATTACACTCTTAGTAATAAAACACATGACATAACTTCTATTATGTACCTTCAGTTACAGGAGATCACAGCATTCGTTAATATCAAATTAAAAAAATAACTAAACTTATAAGTCTCTCACTAAAATCAACAATATATATGAAAACAATAACTACTTAGAATGAAAAATTTGGCTCCTGTTTGTTAAGCGTTTTTAATTTTATCCGCATCTTTAAGGAATCTGTTGAGTTGCCCGGGGATAAACAAGTCCTGAGCTAGGTAGCTCAGCTCTGTAGACATGTGTCTAACATAACTCAGGACTTTCTACATAAGATGAGTAAATCAATTTGTCAATGGTCCTTTTTTTTGGTCCCTTTTTTATCGTAGCAGTGTGAAAATTGTATTAGTAAGTAATTAGAAATGTATGTACTTTACTCCGAAAAAACCAATAAAGATATTTAATTTCTAAATAATATAAATTTCGCTATTTTTGTCGGTGTGCTTCGTTCTTTTAAAATACGCATTAGATGTTAATGCAGTTTTTACCATCATCCGATCATTAAATGTTTTTACACGTATATTACCCAGGGAAAGCCGTGAGCGGGTCGTTGTATAAGCCTAAAACATAATAATAATAATATCCTGGGACATTCCTCACACACGGCTAACTGATCCCAAACTAAGCAGAGCTTGTACTATGGAAACCAAATAACTGATATAATTGTTTCAAACAAGCCGCCACATCAAAACTTCAGATTCGATTGTAATCAATAGAGCAGAAGAAGTATTAAAAACAGCGATTAAAAAAGTAAAAGCTCAACCTCTAAAATTATTCACAAGTTCCAGTTCTTCATACTTTACAAGGCAACAATAATTGTTACCGAAAAATAATTAATCTAATTTTATAAAAAATTACGCTGAAACATAAATTTCTTGGAAAATCTTTTTTGTAACGAATGATTGATTAGGGCTGAGTAGTGCGCGACAGCGTGATACCCACTAAAGGGAAATGATAATACGGCCTCTGTTTAGGCCTCACTTCATTGTTGAGTACCTATTTCCTTTCGATTTATCATTTTACACACAATTACAGTCGTTGGTACTTATTAGTTATTTGGCAACAACTGTTTTGACATATTTGTCTTTACAATGAAGGTTACTTCACTTCTCTCCAAATTTTCATTGGATAAAGAGTAGTAATTGGGTAAATGAGTACCTCTATTTAAGCTGTACCGCAGTTTCACCGCCGCTCCCGGACTAACATGCCTTTAGCACCACTAGATCCACAGATTATCCTCCATACACACAAATTCACAAAATTCACGGTCTCTCTATATACTTGTTTGGGGCTCTTGTTTCCGCAAGTAGGCCGCTTGAGTGGGCCCTTTTTGTGTGGAGAATGCTGGCTAAGTCTAATGACTTGGCTAATGCCAGCCCAGCTCCGCCCAGAAACGCAGGACTCTCCTGGGATGCCCACAGGTTTCGCGAAGCGACCCCGTTGGACCGAGGATATGCGCCCTTTACTCAGCCACTCTCTCACGCTCCAGGATGACGGGCGGCCGTTTCATCTGTCTTCATGCATGCCCTGCACAAAGGACTTTTGGTAAACACCTATAAGTCTGTTAAGTGGTAAATGACCCATTAGTGTAGTTACGGTTTAAAATTAGCAGATTTCTAGTTAGTCGTTTGTCATAGGATAGGTAGATAGCTGTGTTTGTCCATTGACAGATGTGATTTACTGTGCTTCTATTACGTGTTCAAGCTTTGAGCTGGCTAAAAGGGAGTGGCAGGATTGGCTCCAGGCCTATCGTATAGTCACTTGATCCTGCTTTAGCCAGCTCATCAGCTCGTCGTTGCCATGTGATCCATCGAGTCCCTTGATCCATTGCAGGGATTGTTATTTTGTGCTATTACCTCAAGGGCATGGTGACACTCCAGTATTAGTTCTGAGTCCATGCGATTGTCCCTCTATATAATATAACATCCATTTTTAATTTCAAGTAGAGTTAAACAATACTCATATAACGGCAAATATGCCACTAATATGTAGTCTTTATCCAAATAGATGCCTTTAGCAATATCCAATAACCACAACAAGATATCAAGGGCCACTAGTCGATAAACTACGCATTTTAAATACCCCAAGGTATCTCCAGGGACGTTGGGCCCGGACGGAACAGCCAATCAATCACCTACTGACATAATGACGTCATCCATTATCAATTATTGACAGTACACGGATCGGATGCCGTCCGGCGATTTTCCAAGTTTTATGCTTTGTCTCCCTCGCTCCCCTCGTGGGCATCGGCGGCGCCCTGGCGATTGATCATAGTTTAGATTGGGTGGATTCATGGTAATCAAAGTTTAGTAAACTACATTACAGAGTACTACTTCATAACTATTTGATATTATTTGCCCAGATCTCGACGGTAAGCGAATGTCTTCTTTTACTTTTGTATTCGTACAAAATGTCACATTTGACAGTTATTAATGAAGAAAAAAATATGACAAGGAATTTATAAGAAAAACTCTGTTGACCTGTAGATTGTGTCTTGTATGAAATATAAAAAAATTACGACATGATAAGCCTACTATCCGTCTCTGCGACAAAAATGTGAATATATTTGTGTGTGAAATATTGTCCCCATTTACTCTTTATAGAATAATACTAATTTATTAAGTCTGTCGTAAAAAGATGTGTTTTATTTTTGGGTTTTATTTGCAGATTCTTTGGTCTTATTATATTGTCAATCTAATTTTATATCTGCCTGGTACATAGTAGTTCATAGTGTTTAGAGATATCTCAGTCATGTCGGGAACATCATCCTGCAGCCAATTAGGAAAGTTTAAACAGGAGATGTTAGCCTGTGAACTAGCAACCTGACGGACTTTGACATACACTATTATAGCTCATCTCCAGCAGCACACGGGAAAAAACTAGTACTATTATTAATGTACTTACTTAAGAGGACATGCTGGTGGTGTTTGTTCCATACAAACGTAATCCTCAGTTTCCTCTCTGGATAATGACACTAGAGCCATGATTATTTTACCGTGCAATCTGTAGATACCACTGTATGTCCCTCGGTTGTGTTTTTCTCCATAATTTAATTATTATAAGAATTAGGAGCCTTCTAAAATCACAAAAACCTTACATTTTTAACGCCCTTATCAGACATCCAGCGAACAAATTTGATGAATTTAAAACAACAAAGGAAAACCGACAGACATAGCCAAATTAAACGATCTAGTTTTAGAGAAGAAAACCGGGTATTACGAAATAGCGATTTCATCTAATTTTAATAGTTATAATCGGTCCAAGCTGTAGTTGTCTCTATCGCCCTCGGGCGGGATATCTCGGGCACAGCGCGACAGCAATAGGTATGTTAAAAACCTATTTTTCAAATTTCTTGCAGCCGTCCTTTCCTCTTAATGATAACACTTTAGTGCGCTAGAATTTGATGCTGACATCTTAACAACAATTAAAAATTTACGTCTACACCCAACAAATGCGAATGTAGGCAGTTTGCCGTTGTGTGCTTTTATCCAGTTTTATCCGGCGCTCACCGGCTCGGGGCGGTGTTTAACACCTCATTCAGGCGGTTAAAACAAGTTAACGCCAGCGACCGGGTTACGTAGTGCCTCCGCGACGATTGTACTGTTTGTTTGAAATTTAAATCGCCAAAGTTTCACCGCATTTAGGCGTTACGACCGGCCTGCGATGGAACCGGACGGCGCTGTGACGTCAGAAAACCTACACAGTAGCACTAATTCGCTGATTCACATGAGCTGAGCAAATTGATATTGTAATACCTAATCCTAGGCGGTAGGGGAAAATGGAAGTAGATAGGGAACAGTCGTGTTGCGTCCTACAAGATCGATCGATCTACGGACAGTGATACTAACAAATGCTCGCAGACTACCTCAATAGCTGAAAGTTTTATGAATATAGTTTAGGCTTTCCTGAAACTTGGGTACCGAAATGATTATTTATTTGCGTAAGTTGACTTTATGCGTCATTTAATACGTTTTAATTAGTATTTAAAGCAATGATTATCATCGGCTTCATCATCTGTAATCATGGTGTGATCACGGTCAAACACAATCTTGGTGTGCCAAGCGTCTACATGCCATAGTAACCGCTTACCATCAGGCGAGCTGTGCTACCTTAAAAGCCCCTGTACATAGTATAAAAAGCCCATAACATGTAGTTTGTTTACAATTGGTTGTCCTAGGCCCGTCGCTTATAAAAATCACTTTAATATTCTTCGTTGTTACGGAAGTCTGTGGCCATGGCATCACAGTAACGTATTGTTGAACACACAAATATTATACATGCAAATGTAGCTCTGTCTTTCTGTTTTCACCTTTACACGACTACACCTTTGAACCGATTGCGATGAAATTTGGCACGCAGATAGCCTATGATATGGAGAAGGACATATGCTAGTTCCATCCCGAGGATTCGGTGACCGGCGTCGCCCGGCTGAAATTTCAGACTTTTCCGATAGATTATCCAGAAAAAAACATCCTTACTAATCTTGTCCTAACAATTACGAAACCAACAAAAAAACAGCCAAATCGGTCGAGCCGTTTTCAAGTGATGCTCCGTCATAACTTCATGTAGTAATTGATTTTGAATTAATGAATAAAAATAGTTTTATTTTGTCTCATTGTACCTAGTCGCATCATTCAAGCAGTTTTAATAGAAGGCGCTGGCTGTTTAATTTTATTTTTAATTGGATCGAATTTATAATTCAAATTTTTCTTTAATTTCTTTTGTTTTGTCTCTCCTTTCGCTTCGTGAACCTGACCCGTTATAAAATTATCCCACGCCAAAATAAATAAATAGTTTGGCGAAATGTTTATATATAAATATATTGCCAAACACCACCTACACACAGATAAACATACAGTAACACAATTTCATATCATTACACTACATATTAACATCGGTGTAAGTGCAGTGCTAACGTCTCTGCATGCTGGGTAAGTGGTAGATCTATAAGTCCTCAATTTTTTCATCGCGAGATCAGCGCAAATCAAGGGCCACTGAGTGAATCCTGTGCCCGGCGCGGATTAGTACCTATGTAATATTTTTGTTTATTTAATATATACGAAACGAGGAAAATATCCGCCATGGTACTCCTATCAGCTTATTAAGTTACTTAAACAAAAACTAAAACTACATGTCAAGCTAAAGAAATATAAAAACCCGATGGACAGAATTGAATTTGATTACCTGAGAAAAGACTAAAAAATATGCATAAAAAATATGCGTAAATGTAGCTCCTCTTATCCGTCCCAAATGAAACTCGGGGATGTTACCGTTCACTGTGCCAAGGACATTTCCAATCTGTTTGCCAAACAATTTTCATCAGTGTACGACACTTCAAGTCATAGTATACATGAGGATGAGGTTCTAATTGGCTCTCAAACTATTTTCCCGGAACTTGATAATTTTGCAGTGCATCCGGAAGTCGTAAGGAAGAAGCTAGCGGAACTAGATTTATCAAAAGGTGCTGGACCTGATAACATACCACCGATTTTTCTATCACGATGTGCTCATTTGTTATCCACACCACTGGCGAATATTTTCAATACCTCTCTTGAGTCGGGTACCTTTCCTAATGCATGGAAACTCGCTAGGATCGTGCCAGTTCACAAGAACGGTAAGCGTGAAGTAATTTCCAATTACCGTCCAATCTCGATTTTGTCTGTTGTGTCAAATGTCTTTGAATCTATTGTGTACCCAATATTTCATAATCATGTAAAAAATTACTTGTCTTACAGTCAACATGGTTTTATGGTAAAAAGGTCAACAACTACCAACCTTGTTACTTATGTTAGCGATTTAACATCTGCTGTTGATCAGGGCTTACAGGTTGACGCTATCTATACCGATTTTTCGAAGGCGTTTGACAAAGTTGACCACACGATACTAATACATAAATTGCAATCTTTGGGGATTACTGATGCTTCACTGAACTGGTGTAGATCATATCTGGACTCAAGGCGGTCTTCCGTTGTTGTGGATGGTGAGGAGTCAGAGTACTATATTGCCACTACTGGAGTACCTCAAGGTTCAAATTTAGGACCACTTTTTTTCAATATATTCATCAATGACATATCTGATGCTTTTCAGTACTCTGTACCATATCTCTTTGCTGACGATTTAAAACTGACCCGTTTTATTCGAAATGAAACTGACATACAATTGTTGCAAACGGACATTGATAACTTAGGCCAGTGGTGTGTTAAAAATAAAATGAATCTAAATTGTAGAAAATGTTACCATATTAAGTTTACGCGAAAACGTAAAAAAATTCAATCCTCTTATAGTATAGATGGCACCACATTGACTGAACTATTTGCAATCCGTGATCTAGGTATCTGCGTAGATAGTCAATTGCGATTTGTGGAACATTTTGAAAAAATGATAAATGCTGCTTACCAGTCTCTGGGATTCGTACTGCGATGTTCAAAAGAGTTCAAAAACCCATCGACTACAATCTTACTGTATAATAGTTTTGTTAGGAGTCGATTGGAATATTGTAGTATTGTCTGGAATCCATTATATCAGTCTCACATAGCAAGAATCGAGAAAGTTCAGAGAAGGCTGGTTCGTCATCTATCTTTTCGGGCAAGAATCGGAAACATAATCAGGTCATATGAAAATAGACTCGAATATTTTAACCTGTCTACCCTGGAATCTCGTCGCACCGTATCCGATCTAGTGTTTCTCTTCAAGTTGTTAAATAATGGTATCGACTGCCCTGACCTGCTTGGTGGGATATTTATCTATGTACCTTCCAGAATTCCTCGTCACCCTCGCTCGTTACTGGCAGCCCCGTTATGCAGAACTAATCTTGGCAAGAATGCACCACTTGCTAGATTGAGCCATTTGTACGATGACATATCGGTATCCTCGGAGGATATTGACATTTTTAATAATTCACTGGGAACATTCAGACGTTTAATAGTAAGTCAGCTTAAGTGTAAATGTTGACTTAGATATCTCTTTTATGTATAATTTTAATGTCTAATTTCTAGTACAATTTTTAGTTTTAATATTAGTATAATTTTATAATTTTGTTTTTTATAAATTTTATTTAACGTGCTTATTCTATTTAACTTTTTGATAATTATATATAATTCATGTAACTAATAATTTATTGTATTTTTTGTAAAGCTCACTATAATTAATTGCATGCTGTGGTAGCCTATAATTGAGGCAACACTTGGAATGTGTATATTGGTATATTAAGATAATTTAAGATAGTGTATGTTTTGTTGGTTGCCCTAAATAAATAAATAAATAAATATATCTAGGGTTTTTCCCCATTGTTTTACCCGCTGTCCCTTATTATTTTACCTCCTTAGGGGTGAAAACCTTTACAAAATTCCGTGTGAAAAATTCAAGTTACTAATTTAACCCCAGAGCGAGTCAATCAGATCAAAACCTTTTATATATTTACTAATTGAGATTATTTCAACTCTTGACCTACATACAAGCTGTTTGACCTGTCAGGTCCCACTCAGCACATAACCAATGCGACAACGTTTGAACACCTCGTGAGAGATGAAATGGCTTTCGTGCCACAATGTACCTAGTTGGCAAACCTTTGTCTCGTTGTGCTGGTGATTAATGGGTTCTCGCGCAAGATCCGCCTTCCTGCATCCCGACTTGATGTCCCAGTGAATTTGGACTTGAGACATAATTTATTAAATTGTAGATTTTTTACGATTAATGATAAAGTAGTTAAAATTTACCTACGAAGCGAATAATTTTGGGGGCTATTTTATTTATGCACGTCTCAATTGCTCATGGAACAAGTCACAATGTCTATAACATACGCTTTACTAGTTTTATTCGGACAATTGTAATGATTTTCATTAAAATTCGGAAATGGCTTCTTGCTGCTTATTTTGACTTACTTCAAAAAAAAATGCGTCTCTTTCTGTCTCACAAAGTATTCATATAAGGATTATGATAATCTATTTTCCATGCTTCTTTTAGGCTAAGCGAAAAAAAAAACAACGCCGCAGGTTGTGGGTTCAATTTTCACCCAAGATACGAGTACATATTAACGTGCTTGTCTGTTTCTTCTATGTTTGGATGTAAATATCTTATACGATATGTAATTTTTATACTTAATGATTATTTTTATGACAATCTCGTCATGGTAACGCGTGAGACCGGTAGTAAGCAAACAAAACTTAGTTGAGAACTGGCTCTCAAGTGTTAGTATCGGAACCCACTGGTATTGGCGTTTAAGTTTAAACAAATATAATATAGGCTTGTACACACGGCTACACATCAAACTATACATTTCCAGTCTGATCTCTGACATTGTATAGGTTTTCCGTACAATGAGAGGTCAGCTTATATTGGAAAATTATAGCTTGATCTGTAGCCGTGCGTACAAGTATGTTAAAATAAATTCATATTAAAATAATTGGACTGTTTTACAAAAAACTTAAACCGACTTCAAAGTACACTAAGAAGTAATCAAATCCTGATCTGATGACAATGGGACCAAATGGGAAGTATACCCTTCCAGATAAAAAAAGAATTTTCCAATTCGGTTAATAAATGACGGAGATATGAGGTAACAAACATAAAAAAAAACGAATTGAGAACCTCTTTTTTTTGAAGTCGGTTAAAAACATCTCATTTGAGGTGGCTATAACTCAAAGTTAGTAACGGTTAAATATATATAATGATATTATTATACCCTTGGATAATGAAATGACGACGTAATTGCGTTTCTGTGAAAATAAAAGATTTACAAAACGTGCCTATTTACATTTACCCATTTACATATGTGTTCAAACAAAAATTCACTCACCTGTCAAAATAAAAGAAACTACATTTAATGTCAATGATTCAATGCCTTTAATCCAGGTATTTTTGGAAAATTATATTTCACAATAAACTCGAAAAACATCAGATGAAATGTCACACCAGTCAGTTCGGTTTTTTAATTACGTCGCAAAGACAATCTAAAGAAAAAGCTCGTATACCTATGCGTAGTTTTATTTATATATATATATTAACTTTTACTTGTTCCAGTATATCCGGGATATACGCAAATTCCTTACACATGTTTATAGGAAAACTAAAGTATTTGTTAGTATTATTTGATATCATTCGAGACAAATAGGCGTCTCGGTGTTTGCATTGTGCTATCGGAATCGGATTCAGATCGGGCACAGTGCCATAATGGGCAGCCCAATGAACCGGCCCCATAAATGACTTTAAGTTTTAATGTGGCTTCAACGAGTGTTAAATGCAATTGGGGTATCATTTGTTAAGCGTGTTTTTCGTGCAATCAAATGTTGTTCTTATGAACTGATTGAAAAATTGATCCCGTATTAATAACGACCGGTTACTTGACGCGTGGTCATTTGGCGTGCTTGGATAAGGTGCCACGGATCTAACGAAAGTAGTCTAAAGTTTTCCAACCACTATTAAACATTCGTTGGTTACTCACTCAACCTCGAATCATCATTATCATCATCAGCCTATAATGTCCCACTGCTGAGCACTGGAATGGGCAGATACTCCACCACGCGTGCCCACTGCGGATCGGTGGAGGTAGGCTAGTGGTCAACCTACTGTTGGAGTTTTCAAGCCGCCTAGAAGGCCTCCAACTAGCTTAACGACTATCACAATTAAGTGATAACCGGGACCATTTCGTAAGCTAATTGTACCTGTGATAGCTACTTCCATATGGGAGGGTCTGCTATGCAAAGCTTTGAGGTCTTTGCTTCATTATAAGTAAAGATATAAGAGTCACAAATTTAACCGATAACGGTCCGTAAATTATAGGAATCGGGACAATTATTTTATAATGAACTTACAATAGAGACGTTAATTAATACTGCAGAAAATGAATACGTAAACGTCTTTCAATGCACTATATATAATATAATACCAGTGGCGTGCATTCCATATAGGCAAATAAGCAATGCCTACCTTATAAGATTCAATACAATAATAGTTTGATTCAATTAAACTACATAACCACTTTAAATAAAAATTCTAACCTAACATTCAATACGAAATTTCAAACTTTGCCGCGCATGCACTCGCGAGTTCGCCTCTCAAATTCACGCACACTAAAACGATTTCGGCATATTCATACACACACACACACTTCTTTAAGATAATACGACGAAAGCATAAATCACGTTTTTGCTATGCGTAGCATACTGACATTTGACATTCGCGATTTATGGACCAAAAGTAACCTTACCTACTCTGTTGTAAGTAAAGTAACCCATCGAAATTAAAAAGACTACAGTTTACCAACATTAGAGCAACTCAAATATAACTTCGCAATTTATTTGTGTTGGTTTGTTTATGGTTTGGCTGGCATTGTTTGCTTTGCAATGTTGTTGTTATTTACTTATTGAATAATATTGTGTGTAATAAATTGTATTGTGATTTTGCGAAGTGTATCTGTGTGAAATGAAGAAATTTTGTGGTGAAGATGCAAAATGTATTGATAAATTAGTCCTTCGTCCTAGTTTTCGTTTGTTGAAAATAGTAGGTAACTTGCTGTAGACCAACTCCAAAACATTCATGGATTCAAAACAAAGGTAAAAATCTTAGACATTTTAACACAGAATATTATGTTTATTATACACCTGGCTAACTGGATGCTGTTATTCGAATCTATTATTCTGTTATTACGTATTTTGTTTGCTAATGAATCATACCTACCAAATGTGTGTGGAATACGAAAATACGCTGACCTAAACAATTTTACGAATCTGGTCAAAAAACATGACTTATCTAAGAAGCATATTTAGGCGTGTATGGCCAAGATTTATTCTGCCTACCTAGTCTGAAAACCAATGCACGCCACTGTATAATACATTCTTTCATCAGCTGGTCTTGGTTAGGTTTGGATTTGAATCGAAACTCTTCTGGGTGTGAAGTAATCTTTTAAGGATCGGCAACACGCGATACCTCTGGTATTCCACCCTTTATAGGCTATTGTAACCGCTTACCATCAAGTGGGTAGCATAATTATTTGCCACCTTAAAACTATATATTTTTTGCTACTTTAGCATTTTTTATTATTACTAAAATATTCCATTAATGTTCACAGTTACCGTGGTTGCGATATACAACTTGCCAGCAAAACATGTTTACAGAAAACCTTTGTAACCTAACGACAAGAATTTTGTGTTCCACACACACCACTGCATTTAAAAACTTATACAGCTACACCAGTATACATTTAAACAACTTGTGCACTCTTGAATTATTATATTTTGAATTCAGAATTTCTTTATATTTTCACTCGAAGTGCATGGCATAACAGCAGAACGTGGAATCTACTTGGGCAAAGTTAGGGCTATACGAATTTATGTGTACCAAACCAAACCTGAAATAACGTCGACCAAGATATTTTGTATGTTGTGACCCTATTGCTTTACATTCCCTATAATAACACGTCAATAAACCTTATTCGTGATGAAATAATGCGTGTTGATAACAATCAGTCATATAAACCCCCAATTTCAGAGCCTATAGTAGTATAATGGAAATGAAATTAACCTTAATTATTTTCAAAATTAATAACTACTAGTTTTCTGTTAATAGCCGGTATTTTAATGGATGCCTTAAAAATTGTTCGTTACTTGTTTTTGTGATGCTTCTAAAGAAACATGGCGAGATTTGTAGAAAAAAATAGATTTTTAGAGACGTTGAAATTACGTTATAGTTGATCCTTGGTGCCTAAGGATAACTTGAGGCATTTAAAATATTTTTACATCCCCGGGATAAAAATGCGACATTCTATGCCATGCCGGCGAATCGCGACCAAAACCGTTATGTAATTGTTATGTTTTGCTTGGTTTATACAATATTTCAATTAGGTATATTAATATATTGCTGGTATAAATGGTAATGGTAATAGTAAAATCAAATCAAAAAGTCATTTATTTAGTTTAGGCCCTGGTAAGGCACTTATGAACGTCTCAACATTGGAAGTAATTCAAAACCCTCAATTTTTTTTTTGTACAATGTTTGGATCTCGAGTTCTCGACATGATGCTTTAATTTTTTTTTTTAATTTCTTTCCCTTTATTTATCTCAGAGCTTTTGTGCAAGTCATAATGATGTAGTGGTTAGAAAAACTGATGAATGAAATGAACGACTAAGCTTCAGTGGAAACGTTGCACAAGTATACACAGAGTTACCAGCTCTTAGTTATTTACTCGACTAACGTTTGGTCAACACATGGCCACCCAGAGTCCAGACAAATGTCTAATGGGCTCACATTGTGACCAAGAGACGATTAATTCAAACAGCTAATGTTGTCAGCGGCGACAATGCTGGGGTAAGCCGGTCAGTTATACACGACGTCACTGTGTCGACACGGTGTCGACACGCCAAGACAATGGGGAGATTAAGAAGATATGCGGTTTAGGGTTAAAAGTGATGTGTTATGATGTACTAGCTTCTGTACCGTGGTTTTTCCCGAAGGATAAATAATATTTTCAAGAATCCCGTATAATCGATTTGTGTAAAGTTTAATTCAAATCAATTCACCCATTACGGGGTTTTTGGGCAAAAACGTATTGGATTGGTGGGTCATGGCTTTTACTCCTACGGTGAGCTGGTCATCTCGCGCGCGCTCCATCTGAATTATTCTGTAATCTGTGGTGTTTCCACACTTATAGCATGGGTCTATTCAAGGCACATCACTTTTCACATCTCTTTCTCTCTCTTAGTTAAAAAAAACAAAAAATAGATATAAGTTATGATCTGATCCATAAAACTCAAAGCATAGTAAACACAAATCAGCCTAGCAACTACAATATTTTTAACGCACGTTAATATTACATAAATTTTCCTCAGAAAATGAATATAAACCTTCGGGATATACAAAAACTGGTAGTCAAATAGAAACGAAATACATTTTGGTACGGTTTATTTCGATCGGTCCAATCAATCGGGAATAAATACGACTAGCTCAAACAAAACCCGTTGAACTGTTCATGTAATGTTTACGCTTATATGATTACAAATTGTAAGGGTGTGCAGATACTAGCCGTGCGATGCTGCAGCAAAAATTGCGACTCAGCATCTGCCCCCTAAAAAGGAAGCTAAAGCAATATTGCTGATGGAATTAATTTTTCTAATTCACAGCAGATCTTATGCAATTCATCAATTCCGAATCCTTTAATGAATTGAATTATATATAATTAGTGACTCTAGTATAATTAGGATCTGCCGAGAATTCTAAACTATGAATTCCGTTAGCAATATTGCTTTAGCATCCTTTTTAGCCCCCCAGAACCTAGCCTACCAAACACAATCACAGAACCAGCAATATACATATAATATACACACCATATTGGTGCGTCCATGCTACGCGAAGCGAGCACGAGCCGAGCCTCGAACGAACAGGATTCGTTCGTTGCTCGCGATTTCAAGCGTGGACGTACTTAACGAGGCTTCAAAGAGCGCGATGCGAATCCCTGTGTTCTTGAAAAAACTGACAATCGGGTGGAGCGCAGTCGAGCACGCTACGAATGCTCGTTCGAGGCTCGCAAGTCCGTCCACGCTACGCGAATCATGCTCGCAGTGTGCTCGTTCGTGGCTCGGCTCGTGCTCGGTTCGCCAAGCTTGGACGCTCCATATACTACGTACTAGATTTCGCGTTCCAAACACTCAAACTGTATTGCAATCCGTACACCTTACTTGTTTGGCTTCGACATTCATGCAGTGTGGGCGCGTGCGGAGCGGGGCGGTGATTAATTCTCGTATTACTACAAGTTAAGTTTGACAGATTTTTTGTTTGGAATAGCTTATCTAGTACGTATTAGCTCAGGTATTAGGTACATAAACATATTCAAGCATAGAACTGTGAAAAGAGGTTAACTATTTCTTATAGCCAAGGGGCCGAATATAAGGTCAGAGGTTGTAAACATGACGTGGTGTTTGACGTCTTTATAATTTTATTTTAGGTCCGCTTAATATCTTTAAAACGCTGGTCAAAGTCCCTCATTTGGTAATTCCCCTTACAATATTCTAGCGTCAAAGTTGTCCTTTGTCAGTATTAAATGTAAAATCTATATAACGTTATCAAAGACTGACAGCATCGCTTTATAGCGAAGCCATTATTCGATTAGCGATTTCGTGCTTGTGCGCTTACAGTGCAAGTATCGTACAACCCTAATTTTGCGATTGCGACCAATATCAGCGGACCATATAATGGAAATTTCTCGTTGTACTGGGTGGAGATTTCGAGATGTCATATTTCTGAAACCTATTTTGGATTAGTCATGCTGAACAACTTTTACTATTGGACCAATAGTGAATTCTCATTTTTTTTTTACTTTTCTTATAAAATGTCAACTTTGCTCGATCATAATGTATGAAAAAGTAAAAGTTGTTCAGTATGATAAATCCAACATAGGCTTCGAAAATATGCCTTCTCGAAATCTCCACCTGTTATATGCCGATACAGTGTGCCATGAAATATTCCGTCAGAGGCTTTAATATGCCTTTTTCTAAAATCTGTACCCTAATGCGTCCCCAGCATATGATATAGTGGCTTATTATTTATTCCCTGTACTCAAGCACTTTGAGCAAAGGCCTGGAAGGCTGCGTGTAGGTTTCAGTGTACGTGTTTTTGTCATACCAGGTACTACTTCGTCAGAAATAAACAAAATGTATATGAATAATGAATAGTAATTTATTTTACTACCAAGTTTGCATTCTACTTATTCGATGGGATGTGAGCTTTATATTAACGTTTTAATAATTTATGAGTCATACGAGTATGCGTCTAAGAAAATTGTATAAATTTTACACTATGTATGTACTGTTTTTTTCGTGATAAGTTGGTGACACAGTGAAAGCTAAAATCTCTATGTCTTTTTTTTTTTATTATTTTTTTATTTAGGACAACCAACGAGGCATACAATAGGTATTTCACTAAGTTACATGCTATATTAAATTAAATCTAAATGCTGCCTCAATTAAAGGCTGCCACGGCATGCAATAAGCTCAGCTACAGTTACAGATTGTTTACATCTAGGAAAACATAAATTAATAATTTTATACAATATTAAACAAGAATACGAATAGGAATTATACATTATATTGGATATTGATTAAATTAAAAATAATAAATTAAATTAATTTTAAATAGTATTACTAAAATAAAATAACAATTCAGGTCTTAAATTAGGTAAAATTACGTATATATTAAGTAAAGAAAATATTACAGAAGAGATGGTGAGTCATTCAAGATAAGTTTCTAAGAGAATTGAATATATTGGTCTTGAATTTCAGAGGATTATCTGAAAATATGTCGATTTTAGTTTTTTTAACTATGTTGTTATATTGCCTTTGTATTGTATTGAGGACAGAATGGTAGCCTACGTTACTTCGACATTTATTAATAAAGTCTTAAATTTAAAATCAACCGTCATATAGGGCTATTTCATGTAATCAAGTATACCTTTTAAGTTGCATATTGCTCTGTATAGTTCAGATATTTTCTATTATATCATATCATATCGATTTATAATTCAGTCTCATTTATCTCTCTACCCACAACCTAAATATCCATACAAAAGTTATTGTAAGAATGACTGTTAGTTTCCCCACTTCCAGCACGATAGCGTTCATCCATTAAAACTTCCCCCCTTTATTTGGCCCGGCTGGAGGGGGTGGGTCGAAAAAATGAAGATCCAAGTACAAGTTTAAGCCACTGCCATGGAAAGTTAGTGAAATACCGTCGTCGGTCGGTTTTTGTTTGGATTTGCGTTTTTCCGCACAGCGTAACTGGGTCGTAAGTCGTAAGTACGTGTTAAATTTGCAATATGTATGGATTATTATTCTTAGACTAGCTTTCCGCTGTGCAGTTTCACCTTCTTCTCTTCTACCCTTTATAGGGGTTGATTTTTAAAAAACCTTCCTTAGGCTGCCTTACAGATTATAAAAAAGACCCACATTATAAAAAAACAGTTAGAGCTGTGTGTGCACCTGTCAATCGGTCTGATTTTCCTTTTATATGGGGTGGATACGATAATACGACATTAAATGAAAGCACGTAAACTACTCATGTATATGATTATGCTTTTACTATGGGACCAACTTCGAAATCGCAAAAAAAAAAACATGTATGAAAAGCAGTTTTTTTTTTGCGATTTCGAAGTTGGTCCCATAGTAAAAGTTGATCGTATACATGAGTAGTTTACGTGCTTTCATTTAATGTCGTATTATCGTATCCACCCAGTATATTGAGATTCTTTTACTAACAGAGCACAGTATCATCCAAAAATGCCACATAAGGCATAAACCAGTGCAATAACTTTTTCAGACGTGTCCCGAACGCGCCCACCCGATGCACCCCGACTTCAGGCCAGAGTTGGCATCCGCCATTTCACCCGTTACTGTTATAATCTGGCATACCGTCACTCAATCATACCCCGTGACTTACGCCGCCGCTCACACCGTCACGAGCTTGCGAATGTGCTGGCATTAATGATGATGGTACTGACTCTATCTGCTCTATTACAATATGGTTTAAGTAAGTATTATAAAACCCAGGTTATTGATAGCCCCGGATCTTTTACCTATGACGCATAGATATATAAAAAAATCAAGACGGAGTGTCAACTTATAAGAAAGTGAAGCAAAAAATTTCCTACGTGTGCGTGAGTAAAATCAGTACTGGCCCAAGCAGGCACAAATGGTACTGAGCCTTATTGTCACTGTCAACG
Source organism: Achlya flavicornis (assembly GCA_947623365.1). Lineage (NCBI taxonomy): Eukaryota > Metazoa > Arthropoda > Insecta > Lepidoptera > Drepanidae > Achlya > Achlya flavicornis. The sequence continues at coordinate 1,056,375 of OX392472.1, forward strand.
TCTCAATACGGAATGACAACCGATCGGCTTCCTATGGTCTATATGTGTGTGTGAGACCATGTATTTACAAGAACGCCGGCTTTCTATTACTTGCGTCACTTAAGAACACAGACCGTTCCGTCTTTAATTTTTCTTGGTCTGAGATATGACGTTAGAAGTAGGGAGATATGGGTCGTATTACAGACCAATCTGGTGAATAATTTACAAGTATCCAAACGTTAAACTCATATTAACTCATATCAACAAACTCCTTGCTTCTCGCAGTAATAACAAGTTTAAAAAATAGTGCACAAACAGAAGCAAACTAAAGTGGCAGCCATTATGCATAAACTAGCAAGACATTTAAACAAAATACCTTAGAACTTAGTCTCATTTATACAAGGCTGCTACACTCGTAACTAGCAACACATGGCGTATACCACTGAATAAAGTACCTTACACACGGGAGCAAATACAATTTGTTTACGGGCGTCGCACATTGCAACGAACAGGTGATAGTGGCGTGAAGGCAGCATGCAGCATGCAACATGACCTCAATAATGCAGGATAGTGTTCCGTGGATATTTATCCGGCAGTACACGTGAGCACGTGCCAATGTGGCTTAAGCGCTCGTGTTTTTGAAGGCTGTACCGCTTTTTTTTAATATTTTCTGAAGTTATGTTTTGTGATGGTATAACATAGACCGGGAGATACTGGCACAAATTTCCTGGTCATTTGTACCAGTATGGCGATCCTTTAGGGGTCTAATTACGTAACGATGAAAAGGAACATGATGGTCATAGCGCTGGTACTGGTGGCCCAATCGCGTGGCCCAAATATACTATTATTTCTATATTCTCGGCTAAAAGTTATACAACCTTCAAAACATCTGTTTGGTATACCTACCCCTAAAACGGTTGGCTCATTTTGCATGTCGCCGTCCAAAACAATTCGTCGACATATTATATGATAAAACTATGATTTACGACATTAATATATAATGAACAGGGATAAGAATAAATTTCTTCTGGCCGAGGAAGCAGCGAATTGAAAGGATATATAAAGCCGCGACCACACTAACGACACAAGTTTTTCTATTCCAAAGTTTGTGCGACAGATAACGCTGTCCCCGATGTGATGTATTATGGATCGTGATAGACAATAAATATTTCTTATTGCTATTACTATTACATGATAGTATTATTGATATGTTTAAAACTACGTAATAAAATTATACGACAATAGTAATATTAGAGGGGAAGGGGGAAGAAAAGTTGAGGTTGAGAGAGGTAGAGCATAGCGTTTATTCGCTCAAAGAGCAGCTCGACTCGGGAAGTACCTCCACCTTACAGAATACCGCAGCCAAATAACTTTATGTTGTGTAAAGTTGTGTTCCTGCGCGTGAGTAAGGTAACGCGTGAGCGATGCTTCTTGTATTGCAAGCGTCCATATGACTACGGTAAACGCTTACCATCAGGTGGGCCGTATGCTTGTTTACCGACTAAGTTGTATACAAAATAAAAAGCTTTTTGAAAAATGTGGTATTCTACTTCAACTTTCTTTTATTTTTATTGTTCGGCGTGGTTGGTTAAGACTCTGAAAGATTCCACCTATCACGCCGCAGGTTGTGGATTCGATTCTCACACAGGACATGCATTTGTGTGCATGAACATGTCTGTATTTACTGAGTCTGGGTGTAATTGTATGTATTTACAAACAAAAAGTAGTATATGTATTATATCAGTTATCTGGTTTCCATGGTACAAGCTCTGCTTAGTTTGGGATCAGATGACCGTGTGTGAGGATTGTCCCAGGATATATTTATTTATTTAAAAACCCCATGCTGTATTCTCAGGATGTTTTCCTTTTGAACTATACCTTCATAAGTAAAAAAAATGCACATAACTAAAATATTTTGCAATCAAAATGCAAGGCAGTGTTGCATCCGGCACCGCGACCCCAAGAGATAGTGGATTGGGCCATCTAATGAATTGTATATGGAGGAAACTCTACTATGCCACGACACTCGGAATTTTTCATCCCCAAAGGCTTTGCAGATGTAAACCTGAGTTAGGATAGGCATGTTAAGTTGACCTAGATTACGTGGCTTTAATAAAATACTGCAAAAGTTTGGTGCTTTAATTTTAGTTGCGCTAATTTTGTTTTCATGAATGTGGATAATTATTTGATGATAATATAACGCAGCAGTTGTACGCAATTGCTTTTTTTTTAAAGTCTTATCTCTAATTCCTCTCTGTTACCTTATGACTATTGTATAGGGACATTGAAGTCTTGACGATAAGTTTTCACAAAGTACTTACGATATTAATTCATTTTCTAATTGTACCCGTTGGCTCAATCAAACAATAATTAACACTCAAACAAACAAACTTCTTGAAATTTACAGAAAACTTTAATAATAGTAGAAATTTATGCTTTTTCCTGAGATTGATAGCTTTCCAGCGGTTTCGGAGTATAAGTTTAAGCTTCAACTATCCCTAATTAAAATAAACAAGATAAGTCGACAACGGTGCTGATTCTGTTGTTTACAACGAAACTTATTTAGTCTCACTATATCTCTTTATAAGAAAGAACTAGAAAAATATGTAATGGTGCGTCCATGCTACGCGAATCGAGCACGAGCCGAGCCACGAACGAACCTACGACGAGCCTACAACGAGCACGATGCGATTCCCTTTGTTCGCGAAAAAACTGACAATCGCGCTTGTTCGAGGCTCGTAAGCCCGTCCACGCTACGCGAATCGTGCTCGCAGTGTGCTCGTTCGTGCCTCGGCACGTGCTCGGTTCGCCCAGCATGGACGCACCATAAGAAAGTTAGTCCATTCAATTTAGTGCAATTGCTTGTTTTCAACATAAATTTAGTCGCCATCAATATTGATTACTCTATTTACCCGCAAATGAAAACGGTAAAGACTAATATGATCTATCCTTTGTCAATAATGTGTGTAAGAAAAAGATGTGATGTGATTAAAATTAGTTTAGTGCGATTTACAATAGAATCGGCACCATTGTGTTTGTTGTGGTAAACATGGAATTAAATTGGACTATCTTCTCTTTGGTCTAGAGTAGGATTTTCAGTATTTCTATGTAATTAATAAGCTATCCTCGCGGCTTCACCCGCCTTTATTTATTTATTTATTTATTTATTTGGACAAGCAACAGAAACAAGTTAACAATGTTTTTAAGTAGATATAGTTATAAATATATTAAACTTATTTCCTAATGCGCTTATCACTAAAACATAAAAGATATAAAACTGTGGTGTACACATTGAATTTCTCTGTGTAATAATGGTAGTAGTGTGAAATATTTAAAAAGGAAATTCTACTTGGATATATAAATATAATATGTACTTAGTATAATAAATATCAATACTTATAATGTATACTATACTCCATATGAAAATAAATATAATGACTATGTATTATATATTAGTATAATTTAATAATATACCTTTACCATAACCATTGTATCTTTAAATATATAATTATATATATTTGCTATACAACATAATTATAATATTATTTTTAGATAATACTAATAGTTTTCCAGCAACTGTGTAATAATCCTTTTAACAGAGACTCGTTTTTCATGAAATATATCTACTGACAGAAACATTTGGTTGTGGTTATGGCACATTCTGTGAAAAGGAGCTCGGTTTCCTGCATTGTTACGAGTAGACGGTAGGTGAAAGAGTTTGTTTTGGTGACGTATTATAGCAGAGCGAGGTACTTGGAGTTTGATCTGATTTATTAAATATGAGCAGTCATAACCATTATTACATATATTGTAAAGGACCAGTTCATCAGATATTAAACGTCTTGCTGTAAGTGTTTGAATATTGTGGTGGGATAAAAGATTTTGATAGGACATTTGGGAGCGAGTAAGCCTTCGATGTATAGATTTTAGTGCTTTTTTTTGTATTGACTCGATTTTATCTATGTAAACATTATAAAAAGGGTTCCAAATAACTGAGGCGTATTCTAGATGTGATCGAACTAGTGTTTTATATAATGTTATGTAGGTTGATGCATTTCTTCCTTTCTTCGCCTTCCCGTTAGTATGTCTCTCCGGCTCATAAACTAAGTCTATGCGAAAATCACGTCGATTCGTTGCTATGACAAAAATACAAACTTTTTGGGATGATTTGGGATTACTACAGAAAATGGATATATTGTGAAATGAAACTATTTCCCATGAATCACTTAATTATTCTCACCTCTAAATATATTGTGGTTTAGCCCCAGAATTGTTATAGTCTGCTTAGTATATTTACAGTATTACGATATATTAAAAAAAAAAACCGGCCAAGTGCGAGTCGTACTCGCACACGGAGGGTTCCGTACAATATTAACTAACTCAATTTTGCGATGAAAAATAAGACAGTTCTTATATGGGAGCCCTCTTTAATTTTTAATTTTATTTCAGTTTTATTATTTGTTGTTATAGCGGCAATATAAATACACATTCTCTGAAAATGACAGCTGTCTACCTATTACCGTTCATGAAATACGGCCTACTGACAGACAGACGGGCGGACGGACAGCGGAGTCTTAGTAATAGGGTCCCGTGTGGCATCCTTCGGGTACGGAATACTAATAACGGCGTGCAATAAAAGTACTATAGTTGTGGTGGTATAACATAGTTATGGCACAGGTGAAAAAATTATAGGTAAGTATGTTTTACAATTCTTTTGTAGTTGTTGCAAGAAATTTTCCTACAAGTAAATTCTGAAATTAAAATTCATTCAACAAAGCACGAATGTAGGAGAACCGATAACCTACAATATAACTACGCTGAGATTGGAGCGAGAAAAAACAAAAAGAAAGAAATCAAAAGCTCCACGGGCGATCCTCGGTAATAATTCGAATCGAATTTCTATCACTTTTCAAAAACGAAGCTGATTGGAATATGCTAAGCAAATATAGAATTGTTTTAACGTTTTGTTGTTATTCAACAGTTAGAGCTCTTTGTGTAGCTTCATTCATTCGCTTTTTGTATTGAATTTGGGAATAAATGAGTATTGGTTATAGATTGTGGAATATTTCATTGTTGGAAAAAATATTTGTTTTAACACGATTTTTTCACACGAAGTATTGGTTTACCTTTTAAATTGGTCTAAACGCCTTTGGGCTACGCAGATTGAGTGCCCGCCCAGTACAACCCTATTTAAGATCCCTCCTTGTATCGTATGCCTCATTGCTGACGTGACCTTTGTGGGTTAATTTATCGCGGACTATTGCTCGCCATAGCTCGTAGTGGTAGAAGTTAATAGGGGAGGCCTATGTTCAGCAGTGGACATCCTTAGGTTGATATGATGATTATGATTGCTCGCCATCTGGATCGATCTTCTGCTGTGTGGATAGCAGCACACACACTGGTGTCCAATGTATAGAGCGTATTTGGTCAGACCAACGCATAGGACTTCGACCCCTCGGCCTCGGCGTATTTAAAAGAGAGAGCGGGAACAAAAATATTGTTAATAAAATATTTATTAGTTACTAGTTTTTGCCCCGCGGTTTAAACCCGAGTTCCTATTAGATTGTAAATAAAAAAAAAAGTTATCTAGGTTTTAATCTACACGCGTGCCAAATTTCATCTCGTACGGTTGTTCCGTACAAACGAATGGACGGCATATAATAGCAAAGGATCTCGCTGGACATCGTTCCACACCGTTTGGAGCCCTAAAACATAAAAACTGAAGAGAGAATCTTGTCAGCAAATGTAAATCTAATATCTTTATAAATATTTACTGTAACAAAGTTTTGATATACTATCCGAAAAAAACATACTATTTCCATCGAGCAGATATCAATTGCAAATAGCCTCATTATTATTAGAAATGGAAATCTAATGTAAAAGCAAGTCCAAGGTACGTGTCAGACACAGTCCTCAGCTGACAGGGGTCAAAGACTGTAGGTATTCACAATACAACTGATAGTTGGATTTGATATTTCACTCTAACCCCCTTATTAATAAATAAGGTTTAACATACCTAGGTTTAGGTTTGCGGTCACTTTCTAATGTCATATAAATAAAAAGGGATGAGGCTATCTTAATACCTGGGTATTACAAGACTGACTTACACCTTATTTATTAATAAGGGGGTATATGTATATTTAGAGAGATCTGTTTAAGAGGTAGAGCATAACGTCTTTTTGCCCAAAGCGCAGTTCCTTAGGTGTCGTTCTTCCACCTTACAGAATACTGCAGCTAAAGTCCATCCTCTCACATTGGAACCAAAATGGCTTCGTACTGTGCGGAGGAGGCGTTTAAAGGAGCTTTCAACCGCGGACGCTCAGACTGCGCAATGAGCTCCCCGCCGTGGTTTTCTCAAGGCAGTACAGCATGGGGTTCTTCAAAAAGGGTGTGAAGGATTTCTACAGGGTCGGCAACGCCCGAGTTATACCCCTGGTGTTGCAAGCGTCTATAGTCTAAAGTAACCGCTTACCATCAGGCGACCGTAAGCTTGTTTGCTACCTTAGTAGTATAAAAAATAGTGAAAGGTACTTACTACTCATCCCATGGTTTTTGGGAAAACCATTAGGTCTCTTTGGAATTCAAGTAAAACGTGGAAACAAAAGCTAGTCTTTCAATATAGAGCGCCAAAGATATCACGTCGCGTAAGATATTCGGGTGTTTAGTCACAATATTGGTAAGGTTAACGAATGCGCCCAAGTACTAGATGCAAGTTAAACTTCTTAACAGGCAACCATCTTTGACAAACCGCCTCACTTCGGTTGTTGAGGGAGCTTTTATTTATGTTAGTATAATTGAAGTCTTGTTGCATAGATTAAATAAAGTTCAATTTGGAATTTACATTTAAATAAGGGAATGGTCTGTGTCCAACATTGTATGTCTACAAGTTTATAAATTAGCGTTTGTTACTGTTTACGCGCTGCAAGCGTCCATAGGCTACGGTAACCGCTTACCATCAGGCGGGCCGTATGCTTGTTTACCACCTAAGTGGTATAAAAAAAAAAACGGATCAGTAGTTCCGGAGATCACTTCAACCTCTTTTGATAATATAGTGTAGACCTATTTTATATACATACTATCAGATAAAAGGTTCAAAAAAGAGGTGTTGAAAAGCAATTCGGGCATTAACTAGTTAGCTTTAAAAATATCGTTTTATTTAGTTGGAGTAATTGACCACTGAGCAATTCTCGAACCGTCTTAAAAAAAAAAAAAAAACAGTTCCAAGTTTTACTTTAATCCGTCTGAAACAATTACCAGTCTCGTTTATAACAGAATCGGCTGACTAAGCAAAAAGACGTTCCGTCTTTGAAACTCCAATTAATTAACTTCTTAACTGGGAAAAAACGAAAAGTTACTACGACAGACAATCGAAAGTACGGAATCGCGTTAGCGGGTACTATGAGTTAACTATTTACGCTCGGAAAGAGGATAATGCTATTACTGTTACTTTGAATGGAAGCCAATTACTTATCTTAATTCGCTATTACACGTTATAAATTAGAGGAGTTCTAGTTTACAGAGAGACAAATGAATATTGCATATTATGACAGAAATAGATTCTCAGTTTAAGTAATAGGATCATTGCCTATAATAATATAGGCTATCTAGGTTTTGTGTCCTCACCACCTTGGGCCACGTCATCACTGACCATGCAGACATTGTGCATAACCAACACAAACTTATCCACTAAAAAAAATATGACAAATAAAAGCAAATATTACCGTGATTGAAATTTTATGATTGTTTTTGTGAAACGTGTGTAGTCTGATAACCCTACACTCCACTAAAGACAGGCAAATTAATTTAATTCTCATTTATAACGTGTTCCCAAAAAAAAGAGTTTTTTCTTTTGACCGTAGAACATGATTTTTGAAAGAGGTAGAGTTTAGAGTTTATTCGCTCAAGTTTAGCAGCTCGACTGGGGAGTCATCATCATCATCATCAGCCTATAATGTCCCACTGCTGAGCACAGGCCTCCTTTCACAAATGAGGGTGAAAGGGAATGGGCAGATACTCCACCACGCATGCCCACAGCGGATTGGTGGAGGTAGGCTAGTGGTCAAACTACTGTTGGAATTTTTCAAGCCGCCTAGGAGCCATCCAACTATCTTAACGACTATCACAATTAAGTGATAACCGGGACCAACGGCTTTACGTGCCTTCCGAAGCACGGAAACGCTCGATTTAAAATACCACTAGGCGGTCACCCATCCAGGTACCGACCACGACATACGTAGCTTAACTTCGCCGATCGATTAAGAACGGCTAATCAACGGGGAGTACATCCACCTTACAGAATACCGCAGCCAAATAACTTTATGTTGTGTAATGTTGTGTTCCTACGCGTGAGAAAAGTCGCCAGGGAGAAAAGTAGGGGAGGGGGAAAGGTCGGTAATCCGTGAGCGATGCTTCTTGTGTTGCAAGAGTCCATATGGCAACGGTAACCGCTTACTATCAGGCGGGCCGTATCCTAGTTTACCGACTTAGTTGTATAAAAAAAAACACAAAAGGAAAATTGAAGACGATAAATAAAACTACAGAGTGAAATAACTTTTGTACCAAGAACGAAACGGAGACGGTATGCGCGTGTGAGGGCGTATGTTTGTATGTATGTCTGCAGAATTTATCTATAAAACGGCTTAAACGATTTTAATGGAGTTTTTTCTCAAACATAGGTTCTTAAATAGTATTTATTGCTTCTCTTGTATTTTGAGGTGTTATGATAATTGTAGAATTCTTATTGAATTAACGCCGTGTTTTTGTTATTTTATTATGTCGTAGCGACAAGTTTGAAGCGCCGCGCCGCGTCACGTAGCTGCAGCGTGCCCCTGACACGTTATTAACGGCCTTTGTACCCCAACATTACATTTTAATTGTTACATTTAATATTTCTAACAAGACGCCTTTGACATGGGAAAATAAAAGTTGAATTTTGTATTATTTTCTTTTATATAATTTTTGGCAGATTTAAGAACACAAGACAGGTTCTGTCTTAGGTTTTTTGCATAGTAGTTGTTTACTACCATCTTAAAAACAGTAACAATGGAGGTTGCGTCACTCTTCAATCTTGTATATCAGGAGCAACGATAGTGAGCGAAGCTTACAAAGCATTATTATCTTCTTTATTTATAACATTCTACTGTACGTGTGTATGGCGCTGCAGTCGGTTATATTATCGACTGCAGCGACATCTGCCGGACTGATTTGTGAATCTAAACCATACAGAGCGGCCTCCAAACGCATACAAAAAAAAACATTCAAATCGGTCCAGCCGTTTAGTAGGAGTTCAGTGACAAACACACATACAGTTGTATTTTTTTGTATGCGTTTGGGTGTCGTCCTGGAAGGTTTAGATAGGGTAGGGTAGGGTAGGGTAGCACCACAAGATAGGGTAGCACCACGCGAACGAAGTCGCGCCGGGCAGCTAGTCTAAGTATAAAATATGTAAAAATATCCTTATAACAGTTATAACCAATATAACAGGTGGAGATTTCGAGATGGCATATTTTCGAAACCTATGTTGGGTTAGTCATGCTGAACAACTTTTACTATGGGACCAGTCTGAGCTCGGGATCGTCGACAATTCTAGCAGCACGTCGCTGAACCGAGTTTAAAGGCCCAAGCTGATATCCAGGTGCCCCCTCCCACGGATGACAACAGTACTCCATATGAGGCCGGACTTATGACTTATAAAGTTGCAGCCTTTGCCCCGATGTGGAGTACTGCTTCGCTTTGTTGAGCACTCCGAGCTTTTTAGACGCCAGCTTAACCTTGTCTTCTAAGTGACTACGGAACAAAACGTCGCTAGAAATGTCGACGCCAAGGATACCGATGCTTTTAGTGATGTTCAACGACGTGTTCTGGAATTACATGTAAAAATTTAATGTATAAATGCAAATGAAAAAATAAATTAAAAAAGCAGAGTGCCTCTCTACCGATATTTTCCTAAATTGAAATTTCGATATTTAATCCTTACAAGCCCCCAGTAATTTTTTCCTGATTAAAAGGGAGGCGTTCAGGTAACAAAAGGAAAAATAAATACAATATAACGGGATTGAATAGAGGAATGAAACAAATAGCTCAAGATCCCAGAGCCGCCAGACCTTCCTTATTTTCTCATTATCAAAATGTGTAGAATTGAGTAGCGTTAGTGCGTACTTCAAACGTATGTATACGTAATGTTTTTACATACTTTCAGACCTGATATCTGTAAATTGGCCGCGGGGCCAAGCAAGCAGGAATGTATTTAAATTCTGAATACCGCAGCTAGATAACTCTATGTTGTGTTCCTGCGCGTGAGTAAGGTCGCCAGAGCTCATCGGGCAGGGGGAAGGGTCGGTAACGCGTGAGCGATGCTTCTTGTGTTGCAAGCGTCCATATGGCTACGGTAACCGCTTACCATCAGGCGGGCCGTATGCTTGTTTACCGACTTCAACGTATAAAAAAAGAAACTGTTTATACCCGCCCCGGGTTTCCTTACGATTGGACAACAAACAAACTCACTTCCGCATGTATTATAGTAGGATAATATCCTAGGATATTCTTTCCACACGGGCCATCTGATCCTGAAATAAGCAGAGCTTGTGCTATGGAAGCCAGATAACTACTGCTTATCTACTACTTTTTAAATAAATAAATATTTATACCTTGACTCAGGACAAACAGCTATTTTCATGCACACAAATGTTTGTGGGTTGTGAATCGAACCTACAACCTCTGGAGAGATATATAGGTATCATATCCACTCCACCATCGCCCATATCATCACTTATCAAAACAGATGCCTAAAGGACCAAATGCACTTCATGTAGGACTAGTTTTTAAGATGAATCCCTTTATCCTTGTCCTGACTTTGATTACCACACGTCGTGCCAATATGTCAACAAACCAATCAAAGTGACTGCCAATGCAAACTAGCTTCTAACAGCATGTGATACGAATGAAATTGTTGCATAGAAACTAAGACATTCGTAGCATGATTTTCACATCATCGTACGACTGGCGAATTACGTTTGAATGATAGTAAAACTCGTTTTTACGATCCTTCCACAACTTGTGAGTTGTCGAAACTGTCGAGCGTTTATATGTCCATTGAAGTGTTGCTATGGTTTTATTAAAAGTTATAAAGGGAAGTCACGTAATGAAAACATCACACTGGTGAAAAATTTCTATTGAATTGATTATATGAGAGTTATTACTACGGTTATTATTGAGAGAATTGAATAGAGATAATTTTATGATTGACAGAAGGAGAGCGCGTATTAAGATAAAGACCTAGATAAGATCGTTTGAGAAAATATGTAAACATGCAGTAGTGTAATTTTGTTTGTAATTGATGACAGTTTTAGAATAGATACCAGCGATAATAAGATGTTCTAGTATATCAGCTGATTATAATGGTTCATAACTCTGACTAGCTCTTATCAATATTTTGATTGGGAAAACCTATACGAATGAAAGTCATTTTAACATTTAACATAAATAATTTAATTTTCGAGTCAAAATGAATAAATAGGGTGCTCAAATACTTATAGTTATGTGCAATTAATTAATTATTTTATACAGTAGTAACTTCTACATAAGGGTCTGAATTCCACTCAATAACTGAATAATTACTCCACACAAAGTTACCTTTAAGCGACAGTGGCGCTTCGAATGCCATGTAAAGAATTGCTTTAGCGCCTTCTTCAAAAACTTTTGCAGATTTCCTCTCTTCACGACTAGACACATTACCAGGGTTCACACAATTTATCACAATACCTTTATCAGACCATTCTCTATGTTGCAAAAATGTCACAGCGTTCAGAGCAACTTTGCTGACAGCATGGACACTCATCCCCCAACCTTCAGTTTTTTCGACCCCTTTTCTTGCAGCCTGTTCATATTCTTGCATTATAGCTACTAGCTCGTCTTCTGACAGCGTCGTATCACTTATCCTTTTCTTTATCTTCTCATTTTCAATTGTAGCTAGAAGTCCGGCCGGTCCAGACACATTCACAACCCTCGCATCTTCATTCAGCAATGGATAAACAAGTTTCCCAAAATTTATATATCCGTAAAAATTTACACTTAATGTTCTTCTCACTTTTTCCACATGTGATATATTCTTCTCTAATACATAATCTGTTATGTTTATTATAAGATCTATTCTCTCGTCCAAATCTTGTATAAAATGTCTCACTTTTATAATACTTTTTGTGTAAGTCACATCCATTTGTAAATAGTGTAAATCCACTCCGTTTCTTTCGAGGTTCTTGAGTATTTCATAGCCTGTAGTTTCATCTTCAGTTGTGAAGTATATTTTGCCATTGTATATATTTGTTAGCTTCCTTAGCACTTGATAGCCTAAATTACTGGCCGCTCCTACGACGAGAGCTACGTTAGGCATAGTGGCTAGAATAATACTAGTATCAAATGTGACTTTATCATTGTTATCGGAGGCCATCAATCTGTCGTTATCAGCAGTGACATGCGCCCGTACTGTAGGAGCGAGATAATATTTCGTACGAGATAACGTGGAAACTATTTTATTATAGACGAGATCAGTTTGATGCTGCAAAAAATCACTGGAATTTTTCGTCTCTCTTTTGGAAATATGGTTTTATTCTAGCAATATAGTAAATGCTAATGGGATTTGCTGCTAGAATGTTTCATATTATTATTAAACTAGTTGCGCGCCGCGGTTTCACCCGTGTACCCGCGGGATATCCTACCCTTTCTTAAATTTTCAAATTTTCTACGCATCTTTCTTATTTTTTTCCTTAAGATCCTTCTTCAGAGTATTAGAAAATATTAAAAAAAGATGTCTGAAAACAGTAAAGTCGTTCTCAAGTTATGGTGTGACCAAGGAAAATAGGGATTGGTTTTAATATATAGAGAAGATATACACGAAAGCATATTTTGTCCATTATATACCTAGTTTAAAAACATTTTGATTTTTTGATTTAAACTAAGTAAAAACGTATTTTTGTAATACCATATTGATATTGACCCGTTGTTGAGTTCCTTACTCCTATTTGAATTGATCTAATTTGTATCACATGATTGGACTAGTTATCAAGGTGTGTTAGCGTCCGATTAACTATCTCTTTAATAATCTGGAGCTATTTTTATTTTGTAACATTTATCAGTATATCGTATCGTAATTCGTAGCGCATTCGTTTATTACGATCAATATGTGATTTTGATAATAATTAACGTGTTATTGTATGGAGATTAGATGTAACAATATTTAATGGGTATTTTATGTGAAACAGTAGCAGTGTCATGATTAGCTTTAGCTTATGCTTTATAAAGGATCATGGCGAGATTTGTACAAAAAAAAATCAGTAATAAGATTAAATTAAGATTAAAGATTTTTAGAGACGTTACAATGAAGTTATAATTTATCCTTGGTGCCTAAGGAATAACTTGAGCCATTTAAAATATATTTAGATCCCCGGGATAAAAATGCGAATTTCTATGGCTTGCCGGCGAATCGCGACTATTCGCGACCAAAACCGTAATGTTGTTGGTCGGTTTTGCGGGGTTTATATAAATATAAATATTTCATGTATATTAATATGTTGCTGGTAATGTAATCTCAACTTTGGAAGTGATTCAAAACCCTCTAAAATGTTTAATTTTTTTTGTACAAATCAATGTATGGATCTCGCCATGATTCTTTGTCTAAAGAGGCTTTAATCACATGGAGCGATCGAATAGCTACATAATTATTAGATATACATTAGAACATCTTCACTGAATAGGTTATGTCCACAAGCCACTACGCGTGCCCAAAGAGCAGATTTGTAAACTTTACATGTAAAGTACGAATATCCTTTTCGCAGAGTGCCAGTATCTCTTTGTATAATATAACACAATGCATCGGATTTGCCACTTATTCATATTCAGCCACTTTTATCCTATCTCATCCCTAATATTACGAATGTGTGCTCTGGTTCAAAGGCATTGATAAATATTTATTGCCTGTTATAAATTTGTTGCGACTCCGTCTCTGGTCTCAATGTTATTTTTCAATCTATTTTTACATGAAGGATGTGGTACTGTTATATTTGGTCTACTTGGGTTATGGGGTAGAAGGGTATAAGTATGGTTAAGACTCTGGTCAAGAATCCACCTATCGCGCCGCTGGTCGTGGGTTCGATTCCCACACAGGACATGCATTTGTGTGCATGAACATGTCTGTATGTCCTGAGTCTGGGTGTAATTATGTATATTAAGTATGTATTTACAAACAAAAAGTAGTATATGTATTATATCAGTTATCTGGTTTCCATAGTACAAGCTCTGCTTAGTTTGGGATCAGATGACCGTGTGTTAGGAATGTCCCAGGATATTTATTTATTATATGAAGACGATTGCGGTGTATACAGTGTGTTTAGCCAGAATGGGTAGGTTCTGAACTGCAGGTCTTAGAGTAAAACGCTGAGAGAAACCTTGAGCTTAAGTTTGAAGAAACTGAATTCCCTGTGAGACCCTCTCCAATTCGTCATACTTTACGCAGGATGATAGATTTTATAAAACGATGGTCGACGTAAAACTAATAATTTAGATGACTTCTAGCAACTTAAGCTACGGGAGGTTAAAATTACTAAACTACCTACTTCCTTCCTTAAAATTGCGAATGTGTTTGTTTGTTATGCTTTCATGCATTAACTACTCATCCGATCACGATAAAATTTGCCACGCAAATAGCATATGGTATGGAGAAAGACATAGGCTATACTTCTAACCTAGGAACGCGAGCGAAACAGCGCGGGACAGCTAGTTTTATCATGTTTTATTTATTTTGTAAGTTAGATATCACATAATATTTAACTGCGATATAAAATTTCAAATGCGAGATTTGCTCTCACATTTGAAATATCTATACGTCTTGATGTGTCTGTATTAGATTTTATGACACTACAATAAAGCTTTTAAAAGTCTTCCATGAAGTGACTTAAATGTTAAAGAAAACTCGTAAACAGTTCAATGCGAGTGAAATTGTTACCGTATTAGAGCTACTGCGATTTAATGATAAGTATCGAACTGCCGTAACTATTTTGTTGTTGTTTTTACCATATTACATTAAATACATAAAAACCCGCCAAATGTAAGTCGGACTCCCACACTTAAGTACTAGGCTATGAAATGAATAGTAAGTAATTTAAGCGCATAAAAGACGTTTCTTTTATGTTCTACTTTAATTTTTAATTTTATTATAGAAACGCTGGGGCCATGGAGCCCGGATGCCCTTCTTTTGTTTAAAGAAGTCTCACGGCGTCTTATTAAGACCTCACGCCTACAACTAAGCCTAGGACTAACTAAGACTGGGACAACTGATCAGCATTGCCATTCAACGTGGCAATGCGCCGCCTGTGTTCTTGGCACGTTCACACAGGGCAGCGATCTGGCACAACTTTTTTACTTGTAAATATTTAGTTTTGATATTTATAAAAAGGATTTCTTTTAATTATTATTCAAGTGTTTTATTTGTGTTTAGTTGTAAATTAGTTTTGTGTTTATCATTATTTAAATTATATCATCTTTTTTTATTATTCTTGTTATGGTGGCTATAAAAATACACATTCTGCGAACATTTCAACTGTCTACAGTCTACTATGGTTCATAGGATACAGTCCACTGAAAGACAGAAGGATGGACGGACAGCAGAGGCTTAGTAATAGGCCCGTTTGGACCCTTTGAGTACGGAACCCTAATAAAAAGGTTATGTTTCAGTTTCAGATTGTGCGTTTGATAGCTTAGAATAGTATTAAAAACTTCAGTACCTCAAGATGTTTTGGCAATTATCATAAACATTATTATGGCGTAAACTGCCACATTAGATTCCAAGATGCCGCAAATCATAGCCGAATGCGTGACGGTACGCGATCTACACATCCCTAGGGTATCTGCGTGAATAGTTGTAACAAGGCCTTATATAAACGTTTGACGAATAATCTTGTTATAACAAATGGTTGCAGGCACGCGAGAGGACCTTTTTTTATTATGTTTGAGGTTTTTGGAATGCCTTGTCCGTATAAGTGCCCTCTTAGGATATAAACTGGATCGTTCTAAGTTTGAATGATAACCGAAGATAATTCATGATCGAATAATCGCGAATAATGGGTATCATTGTGACAACCACAGGTATATCTACGAGTGGGTATAACTGTTGTGACAACCTTATATGTATCAGATTTGTTATTAATGTTTGGTTTATTATCAATAGGTATGCTTACAGTTTTTGAGGATTATTTGACTCTATCAAAATATAGAGTCAACTAATCCTCAAAAACTGTTAGTGTGTTTATACATATAAAGAAAATGGCCAAGTGCGAGTTGGACTCGCAGTCGAAGGGTTCACTTAAGACGTTTCTTTTATGTACCCTTTATTTTTTATGTTTTTTTCATTTTTTAATTATTTTTTGTTATAGTGGCAATAGAAATACACATTCTGTGAAAAATTTAACCGTCTATCTGTTACGGATCATGAGGTACAGCCAACTGACAGACGGTCGGATGGACAGCGGAGGCCGTCGAATAATTAACCCAAAAAGCGTAATGCAGTTCATTTTGGTTGAAATATATTCCGCCAATTTCCCTCCGCCGACAATCCGTTCTTATTGGCTAAGTCAAGGACACAAGCACTCTAATTGGCTAAGTTAAAAACACACGATGCAGTCATTGGTCCTTACTTTTCAAAATCAGTGTCAAATCACTGAGTAGTTGCGGAATTTTATTGTTTAGTATTACTACTCTAAAGGGAATTTTCCTCGATGGCGGAGTTTTGGGTCCTTTTGGGTACGTTACCATCAATAACTTGACCCACCCAACCCATGTTCTAACACATTGGGGTTTTAAACTTGAAAAGCACGCAGTAGGTTCATTAAATAAAGTCCACTAAGGAGTTATCAAAATTCGAATAAACATAATAATGGCAGACATTCTGATATCTTAATAAAAGAAAACTGAAGTGTACCAAAGGCAACAAAGAAAATGTGTGTCATATGATGTAAGCAAACACGACGAAATAAGCGTCTCGCACATGTAAATATGAACTTAATCGCCTGTTCATAACGTGGCAATTCGAACAAAACAAATAGCTTACGTGTCTAATACTTGCGGACGTACTCCTTCTGAAAAGGGCTCGGTATATGCGCCAAATAATTCATAAGGGGGAGCGAACAAAATATTGAAAGGTAAAAATGTTCTGTGTCATCTAAATGTAAAAATTGTTTTGGCAGCTTAGGTCCTGCGACATACTATGAGTTTTCTTACAATCAAAATTTATATAAAATTGCAATAATTTATTTCATGATATTTTTTCAAATTACGAATGTCATTATATATTAAACACTTATGATAATAAATAAAAACTAAACTAATTAATAGATAAATAACAAAATAAAAATAAAAATATATACAAATTTTACAATTCCTATTCTATTATATATTTTTCTAAACTCGATATTATAGATAAAATATCGAGTTTAGGTCACTGCCCGTGGGTAATGTACCCAGAAGGCTGGCAGCATTACCTCGTTGGATAGCTAGGCTAATCCTTTGTCCGAGGTAAGAACCAGCCCTCTGGTCACCAGATAACTTAACGAGGCGTGTCGACAGTTCTTTAAAAAAAGACCGCGCTTCCGGGCCCCAAGGCCCCAGAGTTTCTACTCCAAAAGGCACAAATATGTAGCCGTCGCCAAGGGCTACATACTTGCGCCTCTTGGAGCTCTCAGCTGTCGATGCCGCTGTGCCAGATGCCCTGGAGGTGGACTGAAGGTGCGACGGTGCCAGCGTATCAACACACGTCGCATCCCAGACTAAAGGTCTTCCTCGACTCCAGGGAATTAACGTCATACCGTCGGGCCTCTTGCCATCGTCACGTGCGATACCGTTCGGCTCAAGTAAAGCCGGCACGTTAACGGTAGCAAGGGCCCTGCGGATGACGTCATTAATGGCTGCGTGTCGCGGTAGTCGACCAGCACTGCGGCGGCAGGAAAGACCGTGGTGGCCGTAACTGTCGACACTCGAATACACTGTACGAATTACATTTATTTTGTAACAGGTGGAGATTTCGAGATGGCATATTTTCGAAACCTATGTTGGGTTTGTCATGCTGAACAACTTTTACTATGGAACCAATAGCGAATTCTCAAAAAAATTGTTTTACTTTCCATAGTAAATGTCAACCTTGCTCAATGATAATGCATGAAAAGTAAAAAAATGATTTTGAGTATTCACTATTGGTCCCATAGTAAAAGTTGTTCAGCATGACTAACCCAACATAGGTTTCGAAAATATGCCATCTCGAAATCTCCACCCAGTATTTTGTAAAACATTATTTTTAATCTGTTCTCGTACAGTTGTTGATTTAGTGACAAATATGACATGCCCTTTGACACACTGTTTACGTATCCACTGAGCCATCGATGCCTTTGATCCTCGTTTCCTATCTGTATTTAGCGGCTATATGAAGAAACCTTTACATGCCTTTAGCTTGTGGTTATATTGAACTAATGCAGTCCACATATTTCTCTCGTGTTTATAGGATTATATCACATTACCATTTACTGTGCCAAACGACTCTATTATTTTAATAATGATCAGACTATGGCTTTGAAGTAATATTATAGTATTTAATTGAGGCAGCAATTCTAAAACTTAACATTTTTTTTTAAATGTTTTTCAAAGTAGAGCTACAAGTTTAAATGGGGTATCATTATGAAAGAGCTTCATTTGTACATTCCAAATCAGGTTTTTATTTTCTTTTATGTAGTCTAGTTTTTGACATATGATGAAAAATGTAAAAAAAAACATACCATTCCCTCCCCTTATCTTCAAAGCAAAAAATCAGAAATAATTACAGTGGATAGACATTGATGTAAATATTACAGGAAAAATATAACGATGTTCCTAACTAGCACAGTTTATTTTTTATTATTTTTAGTACCACTAAGGTGGCAAACAAGCTTATGGCCCGCCTGATGCAAAGTGGCTACCGTAGCCTATGGACGCTTGCAACACAAAAATAAACGTATGAACCTGACTAGGGCACCGAGTATTCCGACCTTCCTAGGCGTATAATTGGCTTGAGTTGGAAAAAAACCGGACCGCATAACAAAATTTTTTTTTGAAGAATTTTTGATGATTTCTCTCAGTAATACACAATATTAGAATTAGGTAAATAAATTATTATTTGTACACACTAACAGCGATGTTGTTCCACATTTTAAAACAAACATCGCTCCGCGCCGTAGAATTGCGAACGTCTCGTTCGGCGCGAGCGTATTTATTGATTTATGTAAATACGCATCGCCGTTGTTTGCGTTTTTATCGGCGGCGTATCGGTGGGGTGTCGCTTATTAAGTGTACCCACTCGCACGCGGATCGCATGAATCTGCGGGACTATGAGTTCATTACATGCAACGAGTATATACGAGTCGAGTTGGAGTATTATTAAATTACATACTTCATCATCATCATCAGCCTATAATGTCCCACTGCTGAGCACAGGCCTCCTTTCACAGATGAGGGTGAAGGTCCCTAGCGATCGTCAGCAGGAACACGAAATGAAGTTATTTGGAATTTAATACCTAACTAAATTTATATGTATAATAGTCTTCGGATTTCAACTAAAACCGTATTGCATCACGAGGAGTTGAAATTCAACTTCAAACTAAGTATTATTACAGGGAGGTTTGAGTGCATCCTCGCTTTTAATACACCAACACAGCCGAATATTGCATTACTATCTTACCTTCGTTCGAATTCCATCCTATATGTTAGTCGGATTAAGACCGACTGTATCAGGTTATGGTTAAATAAATCCCTAACCGATGTAGGTACTCTAGTTACTTTCTGATTTCTTGTTGTAAAGAATTTCTTTTATAATATCCCGTTGTAAAGCTTTTTTTTATACAAAGTTGGACGGCCCGCCAGGAGCGTAGTGTAGTGGAGGCACATTTAGTAGTCGGCAAAATATCACAATAAATAATAATGATGGATCTCATAAATATTTAATTAATTTCATTCAGTAGTGTATTCACACATTACCCAAGTAGGTATAGGCTGCCGCCCGCACATTTTTTGGCGCCCTTATCTCTTTGGCTGAAATTGCATAAGATTTTAGCCGCCCAAAAGAAAGAGAATCAAAAAAAAGCAGGTAAGCAGTTACTGTATCCTATTGACGCTTGCAACACCAGAGGTATCACTCGCGCGTTGCCGACCCTGGAAAATCCCGGATGGGGTTGAGAATAGTCGTTGTGTCACTAACTGAAGGTACTGTCTCATTTGGTTCTGCATGGCTGGTGCCAGCACAGCTTAACTTAATTGAGAGATCTGGCGATCTTACTCACCGCAGGAACACAACACCTTCATAAAGGTATTTGGCTGCGTTTGTAAGGTGGACATACTTCCCCAGTCGGGGTACTCCGAATTCCGAACGATGATGTTTAAATTTTCGTCATAGATTGGATCATAAGATTCTTCCAAAATGCGGATGAAACTGCAATACTGATATATATTTATAACGTTACCAGTATATCAAAACGTGAAATTAATGAGTATTAATTGTACCGTGTCAAACTATGGGCCAACGAGTTAATATTAATTTTATTGCAACGCAAGTGGAATTTATCAAAGGCAAGTTTCAACGGGATTTCAGCTTAAATAACTATTCAGCGTTCAGTTTCAGCGAGTTGCTGAAAAGATGCGAAATTCATTACAGTTTCACGTTTCAATTGAAGTGTATTCCGTTACTTCCTGAGCTTTAAAAGCTTTATATTCTGCTATGATGTGTTTCATCGGTGACTTCACGCGCGTGGAAGGATGAGCTTTTTTGTAAAATATTTGTGTCTATTGTAATGTAATTATAACATAACCGAAATCCATGTACAAAAAACGATAATAAAGTTATATTAATACTAGCTGTCCCCCGCGGTTTCACCCGCGTTCCCGAGATAAAAAGTAGCCTATGTCCTTCTCAATACCATAGCCTATCTGCAAGCCATTTTTTACTTTTCAATTTTTTTTTACTTTTCATACATTATGATCGAGCTAGGTTGACATTTTGTAAGAAAAGTTAAAAAAAAAATTTTGTTTTCACTATTGGTCCCATAGTAAAAGTTGTTCAGCATGACTAACCCAACATAGGTTTCGAATATATGCCATCTCGAAATCTCCACCTGTTATACAGAAATAGAACATCCTCCTTTTTTAAGTCGGCTAAAAGCTTATATGTTAACGCTAAAATAGGTACACTTCAATATTCCTTTTATTCCAACACGTGTACAACGAACGATATACAGGCAACTACAGATTTATTTACATTAAAATGTTGTAAAAAAATATAGATACCGTTTTTATTGTATAACCTTTGTAGAACATGAGCGAAGTTTAACATAACAATAACAAATATAAACGAATACACCGACTGTTGTGGCAGCGGGTAGTCGGCTAGATGAATTTATCAAAACAGAACTTGTTGGACAAAGTGAAGATACATAATTCATTCAGGTGCAAAAGTTTCTACTTCTTGAGCAACGGCTTATCTTTGAGAGTAACCTAAATTTAAGGGCTCGATTACAGGGCTCGCTATAATAGTTATGGTAGATTTAAGTTTTCGACCCTCTCCTATAATATTTGAAATGCAAAGCTTGTGATAGATAGGTATGGTATGATAGTGCTTTAGTGTATTAGAGTCTCGAATTTAATAAAATAAAATAAAAATTATATACATCCTTCTTAATAAATTATAACCCAGTTTTTTATATTTAGGTGTATGTTAATAAAAAAGAAAGGATGAAATTCATTGTTTTTTTTATACCACTGAGGTAGCAAACAAGCATACGGCCCGCCTGATGGTAAGCAGTTACCGTAGCCTATGGACGCTTGCTACACCGGGGGTATCACTCGCGCGTTGCCGACCCTGAAGAAACCTCTTCACGCCCTTTTTGAAGAACCCCATGCTGTACTTCATTGGGAAAACCACGGCGGGGAGCTCATTTCACAGTCCGAGCGTCCGCGGAAGAAAACTCCTTTTAGCCCGCACAGTTCGAAACAGTTCTGGTTTCCAATGTGTGTGGATGGATTCCCCGTCGATGGCGAGAGTTGCGATGGTGGAAGGTAGCCGTGGGCACCAAGTCAAACAATTCCTTAGAACACTCTCCGTTGTACAAGCGGTAGAGCACATATAAGGAGGCAAAGTCTCTCCTCAGACTGAGGGGCTCTAAACCGCTTGTGAGCTCGGGATCGTCAACAATTCTGGTGGCACGTCGCTGGACCGAGTCTAAAGGCCCAAGCTGGTATCTGGCTGGTATTCAATAATCAGTACTTACTTAAATAGCCTAAATTATAAAACAAAATTTTATTTGGTTGTACAAATAGTAGAACAACTCACTGCCAACCGTACCGCAACCACACCAGAGCGTAGCCACAAAATGTGGTCAAGCCATGGATACGTGTGAATAGTATGTCGCTGCGACTTTTTGCGGTTGCGTTGTGGTAGCTACAAAATGTTAAAATGTTTGTAACGCTAGTTCACGGTGTCGCTGTCACTGGTGATTGCGTTGTGGTTGCGACGTGGCTGCGGTGTGGTCGGTATTACACAGGCGGTCTATCATCATCAGCCTATTATATCCCACTGCTGAGCATAGGCCTCCTTTCACAAATGAGGGTGAAAGTGACTGGGCGATACTCCACCACGCGTGCCCACTGCGGATTGGTGGAGGTAGGCTAGTGGTCAACCTACTGTTGGAATTTTTCAAGCCGCCTAGGTGGCATCCAACTAGCTTAACGACTATCACAATTAAGTGATAACCGGGACCAACGGCTTTACATGCCTTCCGAAGCACGGAAACGCTCGATTTTGAAATACCACTAGGCGGTCACCCATCCAGGTACCGACCACGACAGACGTAGCTTAACTTTGCCAATCGATTAAGAACGGCTAATCATGCTACACCACGAGCGCTTCTTTCGCTTTTTTTCTTCGCGGTCTATAGTCACAGTAAAATTTGATCTGTGTTACAAATTAGCGCCCGCCCACATGGTGTTTACGGTTGTTGTGTGGTGTGGTTGTGTTACGTGTGAATAGAGCCTTACACATTTTTTGAATTTGAATTTTTGAACGCCTCAACTACTAAACGGATCATCATGAAATTTGGCATGCAGATAGCCTATGGTATGGAGAAGGACATAGGTTTTTGATCCCTGGAACGCGGATGAAACCGCGGGGGACAGCTAGGAGAATTATAAATGAGAAGAAAATGTAAGAAATCCCCTTTTACATTACTAATTAATCCTAAACAATTTTAATTCAAGATAAATTGAACTGTTACATTTATTAATCACCCAAATTCAAGTTTGGGACAGACGAATAAATGTTTATATACACTTACAACTTATGGGCCCACACAGTGAATGGCACACAACAATGAGCGTTCACCGCTTAGCTGTTTCTACGTAGGCCTTCTTTGTCTACTACACTAATATAGAAGAGGAAAAGTTTGTTTGTTTGTTGTAAGTAGTCCCGGAAATTACCAGGCCCAATATCAATTACGTATGAGATTTGAAGTGAGTAGGGACTTGTAAACGTAATCTTTATATGTGACCAAATTACCCATCAATATGAAATCTATACCTTGCTAAGATGTTCCCGATGTTAAATCGAGTAAATGACCATATTAGTTCCTTGTCATTTGTTCTCGGTGTACGTTGTGTATATGTTTACGTATCGAAAATAAACAAGATTTTGGCATTCCTTATGTTTTTAGTCGTTCAAACTATGAACGCGCAGTTCGTTTCAAGGCACCGTTGCACATACCCGTGCTCACGGCACACACTGGTACAGTTGCTGGTATGGTTACTATACTATGGACTTGAAAGACAGCCTTTCTAAGCTTTGTAGGCTATCCACACCATAATAATTTTTATATAATAATTTAAAAAAACTTATATAATTTTGAGAGAGGTAGAGCATAGCGTTTATTCGCTCAAAGAGCAGCTCGACTGGGGAAGTACCTCCACCTAACAGAATACCGCAGCCAAATAACTTTATGTTGTGTAAAGTTGTGTTCCTGCGCGTGAGTAAGGTCGCCAGGGCTCATAGGGGAGGGGGGAAAGGTCGGTAACGCGTGAGCTATGCTTCTTGTGTTGCAAGCGTCCATATGGCTACTATAAAATAAAAAAAAAATAATAATAATAGTAGTAATAGTAAAAAAAAACTTTTGAAAATACGATCCAATTCAACTCTATTCGACTCCTCTCAATTCGACTCCTCCATCCAGGTTAGATTTTCTAAATCTTAAAATAAATAAATTAATTAATTAATTAATCTTAATTTACTAAATCTAAAAATAATTTCCTTGCTAACGCAAGAAATTATTTTTTCATCTAACTCTGTAATTGAACAATGTATTAAACATTATTACTAAAGTAATCCATTAATTTTATTACTTTAACATTAATATAATAAAAAGAAATATGTCATCATTTCACCCCGATCTTAATATATTTAGCAAATTTATCTTGAAGTAGCAAAATGGAGTCCTTAAAGTTACAGTGATCCCTATGCGAATGTATTTTAAAGGACTAGATAAAGTATCCTATCCATCTTTAGTCTATAAAATTAGCATACTTAATGTCTATTGCGGGGCTCAGGCCTTTTGCACTCAAACAGTTTTGGTACGGTATAGTCCTTTGGGAATATATTTTGTCTATTTTAGAGACGCTGGGCCCGTGGGGGCCAGTAGCCTGTAGCCTCAGACCAAGAAAAAATGCAGGAAGACGGAACGGTCGGTTTTAAGTGACGCAAGTAATAGGAAGCCGGCGGTCTTGTAAATACATGGCCTCACACACACATATAGATCATAGGAAGCCGATCGGTTGTCATTCCGTATTGAGACGTTGACAGTGACAATACGGCTCAGTACAATTTGTGCCTGCTTCGGCCAGTATTGATTTTACTCACGCACACGTAGGAATTTTTTTGCTTCACTTTCTTATAAGGTGACACTCCGTCTTGATTTTTTTATATTTTTTTAAATGCCTGTAGCATTTTTCGCGAAATATCAAAGTGTCTGATCGAGCCTTCCGTGACCAGAGGGCTGGCCGCCAGTACCCCCAGTGTAAAGAATTGACGTTAATAAACGCTTAGGAGAAATGAGTGCCATGAGTATTCCGCTAGAGGCGCTGTGCCAATTCCTATAGAAAAATGTCGTAAACGCAAATGCATTACTAATAATTTACTTACTTTTGGGCATACTACCAACTGGCGGCAATTTGGATCAGCTTCTGTTTTTAAAAACGGCTGATCCATTTTTTTTAAACGTCTGATCTTTTTTTTTTTTTTTTATTTGTATTCCCTTTTCATTCTTTCTCGTACATATTCAAGTAATTATCCCATTTGTAAATATTTTCTTTGTAGTATAATATTCTTTATTTTTATATATCTTTAAAAAATATAGGGATTGTCACTCTGTAGCTGGTAGGTACTGATAATGGCTGTCTGTTTGTGTGTGTGTGTGTTTGTGTGTGTGTGATATCAAGTTATATGGGTTAAGTCAAGGTGATGTAACAAAGTTTGTACACTCTAAATAAATAAATTCATGAGCTCTTGAACTACTCAACGCACAGGCATTTTAGTGAAATTGCTATTGAATTATAAATGTGGGCAATATCTTGTAGATCATTGTTTATAGATGTTTGATAGCTATTTGGAGGTGGGTGGTCTCTGAAATTTGATATCTAATTTTGTTAAAACCTAAATGGAACATCATATAAAATGTATATTGTTTCAATGAGGAGGCACACTGACAATTTATCCCGCTAGGTGTAGTATAGTCGCTGGTGCCGTCTATCTGTCAAACACCATACATTTTTTACGTATTCGTTATCAATTAAGTTATTCAATAACTATAATGCCTTTATGTAGTGCATTTCAATGCAATAATAAAGCTTTGCACCGATTGAAAAGAAGAAAGATGTGGATCAAAGCCTTACAAAAAAAAATTGGAAACCAAGCTCTTAAAGCTCTTAAGCTTTTATGCAGTGTTTTTTTATACTTCAAACCTAACGATTTTAATGAGGAAATCCTATATACTGGTTGGTTTAATCGTATTTATATACTCTGAGGTTTAATTAATTGAAACTCATGAAAATCCATACAAACCAATCAATATCAATGACAGTTACCAATGAGGGTGGCGCCACCTGAGATTAGCTTTGCCTGTCCCTCCCCATTAAAAAAACATTCACTTATTGTAACCGATATTTGAGAGAAATTGGTGTACTAAGAAACATACAAATCGTTTCAAAATGATAGTGATAAAATGTCACTGCAAACTATTCACTGAGCCAATTTACACTTTAGCAAAATTGCATAAAGTCGACATTCAAAAGAGACCAACATGTCAATCGACTTACATATTAATAATATATTTGTATAAACTTATTCTATTTTCAAATACACGTGTGAGATTGCAATCATCATCATCAAGATCAGCTTATAATGTCCCACTGCTGGGCACAGACCTCCTTTCACAAATGAGGGTGAAATGGAATAGCAACGAGCCTTTTCCGTGGCAACGAGGGAAGATTGTAATAGTTGTTCTTAATTTTAACTCTGGCGGAGGTGTGACTTTTGACTAGCTTAACTATATTGGAGCAAGCAAAAAGCATGAGTATATCGTATAGTTGAGAAGTTATTTTTAAATGGCATTGTTCGTTACTTATGCAATTCAACGGTTGTGCTAGTGTTACGTGTTGCTTAGATCGAAGGTGTCTGATTGCCTCAACTGCCGACTGCAGCTCACATACCGTAAGGTGCAACAGAGTATCCCTTCAACGAGTACGGGGAGTACTCCTTGCATCGTATAGCTCATTGCTGAGGGACGTGACCTTTTTGGGTTATCTTTTCACGGACTATTGCACGCCATCTGGATCGATCTTCTGCTGTGTGGATAGCAGCACACACACTGGTTTCCAATGCTGCGCGTATTTGATCAGATCAACGCATCGGGCTTCGACCCCTCGGCCTGTTCCCGTCCACCTTGCCAGTAATTAGCAACTTCTCCAGGTTGTCGCCTCTCTTTCTTGCAATGTGGCCGAAGTACTCAAATATACGGCGTTCCTAGACAGGTTGTCGAAAAAGTTTAAAGATGGCCAGTACAAAGTACATTATTATTTTCAAAAATGAGTCATAGCCAATTGACTCGCTACTCTCTTCCAGTGAGACCTGACCTCTGCGTATAATAAACACGTGTACACGTCAGAGGCAGCTGAGTCCAGGCGAGTGTGACCGAAACACTCGGCGATTGGTTGGTGAAATTGAAAGCTCCCAGCGGACTCCTCGGCTGTTTGTTAACTAATCGATAGTTTAATTGCAGTTTAGATTGGTATAGCGAGGATAAGACACTGTTGCTATCATGTAACTGGCTTTTTTAGGTTATAAAATCATGGCATGATTTTTATCGTCGATCTGTACTTAATAAAAAGAATATTTATTTGTTATATTGCTCATAAAATGTTATAATAGAGTATCACTTTATACTTTAGTGATACTCTCTCAAAAATAACCGAACAGCGCCGATCGAACACCTTCTATATATATATTTTATATGTTTAAAGTTGTAAATACCCACAAAATAAATAGATGTGGCAAGAAATAATAAAAAAGCTAATAAATTGTTAGCGACGCCGCGACGTAAGTAAAGTCTCCAGTTGTTCAAACAGTTGGGACTGTTTGTACTGTGTGGAATTAAAAGTAGAGAAATATTCTTTTTAACGAGAAAAGAAGCCTTCTCCTTTTTATTAAAATACTTTTCTGCAAATATTATCAATTTTTTAATTTTTTTTTATACGACTAAGTCGGCAAACAAGCATACGGTCCAACTGATGGTAAGCGTTTACCGTAGCCATATGGACGCTTGCAACACACGAAGCATCGCTCACGCGTTACCGACCTTTCCCCCCTCCCCAATGAGCTCTGGCGACCTTACTCACGCGCAGGAACACAACTTTACACAACATAAAGTTATTTGGCTGCGGTATTTTGTAAGTTGGAGGTACTTCCCCAGTCGAGCTGCTCTTTGAGCGAATTTAAACGCGACGCTCTACCTCTCTTAATAATCAATCAATGAAGGACAATCGTTTTCTTGGATTTTTTAAACTGTTACCTGGCATATTGAAATCATATAGTAACCTAGAAGTATGGCTATTCGTGAAATCACTTCAGTCCTGTTAAACAAAGCATACTGACGGCTGGTTGCATCATCATCAAAGTAACAATTTACTATCGAACCTCTCGCTATCGAAGGGAGTTGTCTGCACACATTGGAACAAAAATCAACCCACACTATGTTCCAAAGGAGCCTCCTGCCGCTCACATCACCAGAATTGGTTCGAACTGTGCGGGCTCAACGAAAATTACTTCCGCGGACGCTCAGACTGTGGAATGAGCTCCCCGCCGTGGTTTTATAAAAGCAGTACAGCATGGGGTTCTTCGGCAAAGGTGTGAAGAGATTTTTACAAGGTCGGCAACGAGTGAGTGATACCTGTGGTGTTGCAAGCGTCCATAGGTGAGGTAACCGCTTACCATCAGGTCCGTATGAATGTTTGCTAGCTTAGTAGTAAATAATAATTCAAGAACTTAAAAAGAAAGTGTTACAATGGGCGGCCTTATCACTAAAAGTGATAAGTGATAATCTCTACCAGGCAACCTTTATTTGCGTATGCGTATAATATAATGGTATAAAGAATGAAGTACGATGCAACTGGCTGTGAAAGCTTTTCAGAAATACTTCAGCTTGGCAGCTGAAACCGTAGGGATTTTTCCGATGCCCTCATATCGCCACGTCGCGGCAGTTTGTCCCAAATGGTATTGCATTACGTACGGTGGCTCGACAAAATAACGTGTTTTTCTTGTTGCATGAAATGATTGGGATTCTTTTTGACTGGTCGAAATTGGCTTTTGACATTAGTCTTTTTCAATGGGTTCAAATATAAAATACCGCCACAACACAAAACAAATGACAAAACGCTGATCAGAATAATGTACTGAATTCATCTTATCAGTGTTCGTTATAAAGTCACTTACAGCCTGCATCTAAAGTTGAGACTTATTACGTTCTTTAAGAGCGCGCATAAAGCCAGAAAAGATAGCGACTGGCAGATGAAACGAACTTGTGTCTAATATTCGCGTGGCACGAAACGGCGATAGTGTGTTTCGCGGAACAAAAATGAACAAAGCGCATTTAATCTAAATAACTCGTTAAGTATAAAATATTTAAAAAAATCATTAGTATCAGCCCTAGGTCTTACGTTAGAGATATTAATTATCGAATTTTTGTCTTAATTAGATACACCATGATTGAATAAAAACGAAAATTCATTAATATTAGAGGTAACTTTGTGCTTTTTTTCTATCGAGGAATTTTCATTCTATTATGTTTTTGCTCTGACTGAACCCTTGCGTATATATAATGAAAATACCCATATAAAAATATTTTTTCATTTAAATATTATTTACTTGGGTAAATTTCAATTCTATGATATGTATTTTTTTTTTACGCACCCTTAAACGCATTCAATTTGAAACTTTTGGTGCGTCCATGCTTGGCGAACCGAGCACGAGTCGAGCCACGAACGAGCACACTGCGAGCACGATTCGCGTAGCGTGGACGGGCTTGCGAGCCTCGAACGAGCATTCGTAGCGTGCTCGACTGCGCTGAGCCCGATTGTCAGTTTTTTCACGAACACAGGGTTTCGCATCGCGCTCGTTGAATACGTCCACGCTTGAACTCGCGAGTAACGAACGAATCCTGTTCATTCGAGGCTCGGGTCGTGCTCGCTTTGCGTAGCATGGACGCACCATTACATTAAGTACATCCCAAAATATATATACAAACAAACAAAACATACCTTAACATGTTTATAAAACCGTCACACAAACTTTCTAAATTCGATTCTAAAGCTGATCATCGCTATGGGAAATTCTTATGAACATTTCGCGCCGCATGAATTAACAAACAATCTATATACAAGTAACTTGCACTCTCATGAATACCCCAAGTTAAAATTAACTTACAAAGGAGAATCGAAAGGCCCGTACCTAACGGAAGGCTACTTTTGACGATCTTCAAAATTTCTTAACCCCCTAAACCTTATACAAAGTGGGCTACTTTTAACGACTTAAATAAGGATATGTAAAATTCATAAAAGGCCCGTTTCGAATCGTAAGGGCGGCCATCGCTCGAAGGGCCTATTTTGAGAATAATGCTTGGAACTAAAGCGTCGTAAAAGTGGAGTTTTAATCAAGAAAGGTACAGTCGCCGTTCGATGAATGTTGATTAGATTGTTGACCTTACATCGGTTTACGATGATGATAATGAAGTCTAAAGTCTTAAAATAGGCCTCTGTAATCAATTTCCTTTTGCCTTTGGCCGGTTGGCGTGAGGGTTAGGCTCTGACTGCCACGCCAGTCGCCACAGGTCATAAGTTCGCTAGCCTTATAGGGTCAAACTTTTATTAGTTGAGTAGCAGTATTGAAAAGCTACTATGGGTCTCTTAGAGATGCAGCAATTTATATCAATTAGACTATATTTATTTACGTACCCATTGCAATTTCAGCTATTCATAAACACACACAATTTTATGTTTATTTCAGGGCAGGGAATGGCAGCCCGCAACGGATTTTCTAGGCTGTGTTACATCGGTCGTGGGTTTTTAATTTTGCTTAAAAAAGAGTATTCCTAATTTGGCCAAAATTCTTTTGGTGTGGTGTCTTAAAAAATATAATAACTACGTTAAGTTTCCCCTACTCATTTTTTTCACTACTCATTTAATATTACTTTTTTAAGAAAAAAAGTAGTTTTCTATTGACGTGCCTCCAAATAGTTTCGGACGATGTTCTTTTGCTCTATCATCAGACCTTCAGCAGTTCATACACAGAAAACAAGAAGAAAAATGTTTATTATAGCGCCCTCTGGCGAGGGCACCATAACACCTTTTAGCGAAACACGTATCGAAATCGGTCAAACCGTTTTGGGCTAAATTATATAAAAAAATTACTGATGTGTGTTTTACACATTGAGTGGGTTCATTATTTCTAATGTAATCATATCAAATATGTAATGTAGATACTCGTTTAACATTTATTCGTATCAAAAAGCAAACTTTTGTATTTGACTGTACAATAATTTCTAGCTCTCTGGGCCGCTCTACTAATTGTTAAGGAAGTTAAACATAATCATGAGTTTCGCTGTCGACAAATTAACATTAATTAAAAATATTTGCTGGTTTCTAAGATAGGTATTATTTCAATTGTTTCAAATTATGCGTTAACTGAATTAAGGCTTTTTTATTTATTGATTAAAACAAGTAAGTGATCATATTCTATAACCTTTACAAAATCGAGCGAAAACCTTTCTAGGTTTATCTGTAGTATTGCCATCGCTTGAAGAAAAAACAAGAAGATAATTAAGAACCGTAGAAGATAGCTAGTTGAAATTCACACAGATCCATTTAGGCAGTTAATGACATCCTCCAATAGGAGTACAGGTATTTTTAGTTTAAAATATTTATTATTTCGTTTGGACATCTTAGTTAAAATCATAAAACCTTTAAGTTTTGTTGTAGTCGAGTAAAATATTATCTTGTCTTTGTGATAAACTGTCAGGGGGCCAACCACAAGCTCTTAAAACAATATTATTATAACCTTATTTGTCTTTTGTCCTGTTTTGACGCCGGATGTCAAAGAGGGACAAAAGACAAATAACCAACACTTACAATACCCAGTACTTACAATATGCCCTCTGCAATGTTAAACACCTTGCAATTGATCTTCACGATGTTTTACTTCGGCATCTATCAGCCAAATATCAGTTACACTAAGATAGTTCATCAATCCAAGTATCAAAACGGTGCGGGCGGCGTGAAGTATATTCCGACACTATTAAGTACACGTACACCTAATATGGAGGTGGCTAAAGAACAGGAGCTAGGTGGTTCTAACAGGATATCCACTTTGTAATATTCGATTTAAATGCATGCTGCGACCGCCACCTGTGTCGCTAGTGTGGCATGCACCCTAAATACTGCATGCCATGTGAATACAGCCTTATGTAGGTCAAATATGGCTACGAGTTCATACTGCTAAGTTTGTTATGAATTTTGCAATCATGTGTCTGAAGAATTTAGGTTGGAAATTCTACTTCTTGTCTTTTTTAATTAAGGTAAATATGATCATCATCATCATCATCAGCCTATAATGTCCCACTGCTGAGCACAGGCCTCCTTTCACAAATCCGGGTGAAAGGGAATGGGAAGATACTCCACCACGCGTGCCCACTGCGGATCGGTGGTGCGCTAGTGGTCAACCTACTGTTGGAGTTTTCAAGCCGCCTAGGAGGCCTCCAACTAGCTTAACGACTATCACAATTAAGTGATAACCGGGACCAACGGCTTTACGTGCCTTCCAAAGCACGGAAACGCTCGAGTTGAAATACCACTAGGCGGTCACCCATCCAGGTACCGACCACGACGGTGGTAGCTTAACCTGACGATCGATTAAGAACGGCTCATTATGCTACACCACGAGCGCTTCAAATATGATAAAGACAATTATTATATTCTTTTACTGAAAAGTCGTAATAATAATGTGCCAAATAAGGACTATCTAAAATCCATATTCCTGTACTCGTTTCCTCGTCTAAATATAGCTTCGCATTGGAATAATGTTATCTTTGACGTCATTCTCAGGAATCAGGAATCAATTCCATATGTAATGGCGCCCGGGGTCGCTCAAAATTCTTGTGATGACATTTTGTTGGCATGGTTTATATGCGTAGATATTATAGATAGGTTTGTGGAATGAAAGAATACTG
Source organism: Achlya flavicornis (assembly GCA_947623365.1). NCBI lineage: Eukaryota > Metazoa > Arthropoda > Insecta > Lepidoptera > Drepanidae > Achlya > Achlya flavicornis. The sequence continues at coordinate 1,089,224 of OX392472.1, forward strand.
TTTGATTTTCTTTGAAAGACTTTCTGAGCATATTCCTTTAAGATATTGCTGCAATTTGGTTTGTGTAAGTTTTTTTACCACTTAGCTCAGTAACTGTTGAATGGATTTTCATGAATTTTTGTATTTCATTACATTAGGTTAGAAATATGAAATAAAGGCTATATTAGGAGTCAATAATCTTCTGCTAAAACCACCTTAATAGCATACTAAAAAGCCTAATTTGAGTCACCAGGATGTTATTTCCAAAGAATAAGAAAACGATTAAATTAAGTACATCTTCTGAATTCAATACAAACGATCTACGTTTGCAAAATGATATCGTATCATCGAATAGATTTCACCCTCCCGGATATAACAAAGTTTGTAGTGAAAGTGATTGGAAAAAATCCTTCCGAGAAACATGTACATATATTATACATCCTCCCTTAAGGAATATATACTGAAGTTACCCTTTGAACGTTAAACACGGCGGATGGAATAATTTCTACTTCTTATCATCTACATCGTTCACTTTCGCATCAATAATTTTATTATCAGTCACTTGTTTTTAAATAACATCCTGTTTTGCAATAAATGTCCTTTTGCATCGTAAAGTGACATTTATTGCACCGTTTTTTGTATCTTAATGCAGCTTATTACGCACTTGTGCTTTTTACTTTGCATTACCGCATAGTGTTATGATAGGTATAATCCCGATTATGATAAAGTTTGTACCTCACTGCAAGTGATATGTGTGTAGACCAAGCATTCTTAAAAATGCAAAATAGTTTGACAGCTCACCAAAAACACAACAACAAAAACTTGCGCGCCATATTTGTTAACGTTCTCATTGTGTGGGGTTGATAATTATAAAAAAAAACAACATAAAAAATACAAGTCTGTTTTTTCCTCGCAAATGTGTTGAAAAACGTCGTATGACACGCGTGTGCATTGATTATTACATTTTCGGCTCACCTATCGCGAAATATCGACTTATTTCATTCAAAGCCCGAATTTAAAACGTAGCATAGAATAGAATTTCAGAGCATAAAGCAATACTATTCATGGCAATATGCATTGCTTATAGCTGGCTCGTAAAAGCACTCCTTAGGTTCCATTATACAACCGCAAGCAAAGCCTAGTACGACTAGTAGCTATAATAGTATTACGCCTCAGTTACTGCAGCTATTGTAGACCGACGTGCATTATTATGTACTCGGCCCAACTTTCGCTACATTCGATAATCTGCAAGTTTTTCCCTGAAGCTGGATATGGGTCAAGTGAAAACTCGGAAGGGAGACTCTGTTAGGGCGTTTGCATGCTCGCGGATTTGCCAAGTGATTTTTGTGTTCGAATTTTAATTCTAAATTTAAAAATGTTATTATTCTGATGTAGATTAAGTGTAGATTATTGTTCATGCCTGTATCTTTAAATAAAGAACTTGTTGTTATTATCTTTATATGTATAAATCTCTATTTCCCTTGGTCACGCTATAACATGAGAATGACTTTACCGATTTCATCCATATTTTTTTTTATTTTTCTAATACTCTGGATTCTTTTCTAATAATCTTCTTACGGAACATTTTGAAGGTTGCGTAGAAAATTTAAGAAAAATTAACGGTTGGGTAGGGTAGATCCCTCGGGTACGCGGGTGAAACCGCGGGATACAACTAATTGTTTTGAAATTGAAGATCGTTTGACCAATAAATTGACAAGGCAGGAAGAAGCGTGGTTTTTCCCTAGGGAGTACAAGCAAAGGGTTCTTCAAATCAGGGTCGGCAATGCGCGAATTATACCCCTGGTGTTGCAAGCGTCCACAGGGTACGGTAACCGCTAACCATCAGGCTGGCCGAATGCAATTTCTACCTAAGTGGTATAATTTTTTTTTGTGTGTAAGCAATATTTTATCCTTGCTGAGATACTTGCCAGTTCTATTCAGTTGAAGGTTTATTGAAGATTAGGTGGCTTTGATCATAAGTGCCTTCCTAGGACCTAAATGAGTCTTTGGCTTTGATAAGGGATTACTTTGTGACACTTAAAAATGGAAGTAACGTAGTAAATTGTGTAGTTAAAAGTACATCAAGCTTTCAAGCTCCCTAAAGTTTCTATAATTGAATGTGAAGGGCAGTCAATAAATTGTAGCTAACAATTGTTATTGACTAGTTTACAATTGAATGATGGGTACTTACAATTGATAGCTGTGAAAACCTAATTGAGGTAATAATTAATTGACTTGTACAAATTAATTGTTATAATCAAATTTTTTTTGGAAGTTTAGCTCATTCGAAATCCTATTAATAAAATAAAAACAAAAGTCTAATCGCAGCTACAATTTGACCACAAAAATTCCATCATGTACCGACACCCTAATCACTCACACATTTATCCAACCGTGTGTATTGTATCGCTCTCTTGTGTAGTTGTGTGCGCGCTTTGCAATGTTCCACTTGTTCACATACACTGGCTTGTTTGTCTGTGTGTGTGAGTGACGTACTCCGCGCCGCGGTCTGTGGAGTGCCGTTTGAGGGACCCACCGACTGATGGATTGTTTTTTCCCTTTCTAGAAGTGATTCGTGTGATGTGGGACTGCTACCGATTTACATTCAGGTTTTTCTGTTTCTCATCAACGTATTTTTTTAAATGTAAAATGTGATTGATGGATTTTGATGCAATTGTGAATAATGTGTTGAAATCGATTTCTATATTGGCTGTACTCACATCTGAGAATTCCTACAAATAATAATAATAAATGTGTTTTTTTTATCATAGCAATTTTGGGCCGGATAGAGGCAGTTACGAAGACAGAAGTTAGTTTATTAATTAAAACGAAGCATTTATGTTGCGGATTGGTGGAGGTAGGCTAGTGGTCAACCTACTGTTGGAATTTTTCAAGCCGCCTAGGAGGCATCCAACTAGCTTAACGACTATCACAATTAAGTGATAACCGGGACCAACGACTTTACGTGCCTTCCGAAGCACGGAAACGCTCGATTTGAAATACCACTAGGCGGTCACCCATCCAGGTACCGACCACGACAGACGTAGCTTAACTTTGCCGATCGATTAAGAACGGCTAATCATGCTACGCCACGAGCGCTTCACGTGGGCACGCGTGGTGGAGTATCGCCCAGTCCCTTTCACCCTCATTTGTGAAAGGAGGCCTGTTCTCAGCAGTGGGACATTATAGGCTGATGATGATGATGATGATGATTTATGTTGATAAAACTTCTTAGTATGGAAAAGTATTTCCTCTGCTAGAATAAAAGCTTTATATAAACCATCCTTAATCAAAGATATAAACCATATTTTTGTAACATTTTTCTTTTTTTTCAGATACATGTCATGCGCTGATCTCATACGCTATGCTATCAGAAACACGTGAGTAAATACATTGTCAACGTTTATTTATACTGTTAGGAATATTATTTTCTTTCATATTCATTGAAGAGGAACGATTTACTTTTAGATAAAAAAAATACGTAGATAAACACTTTTAGGAGTGAGATTGACATAAGGATACGCTAGATCGTGGTGTAACCCAATGTCAATCTAATACATTTGTTAACGTTTCTATTCGCGCAAATGCAATGAAATGTACTTTTGTCTACTGGTAAAAGGCACTATGTTCAGGCAGTGGCCATTCTTACCGAGATGATGAATCTAATTTGTTGTTTTCACAAGCACACTCTCTGAAGAAAATTATCGGTATATTGAACAATCAAAAATATATTTTTTCTAATAAAATTAAACATTATTCAAAATTCATAATCATTTATTCAAATATACCTTCGCAGGCACTTATGAAAAATCTGACTCTAATACTCCAATACCGGTTCGGAAGTTTGCATTTGCAGCTATGATATCCAATGACTAATTTAAAAACAACAATTTTAAAAGGAATATAAGTGGGAAGAAATAACAGAAACCATCAAAGTGTAAGGAACTCTGAATGTCTATTATTTCCTGTTGCGGCCAGATTTAAGTTTCAGACAATTACCCAAGTTACCGGGCATCGATTAACCGCCTCATAATTTATTCAGCGGGATCCATCATCTGCGAGCCGCGTTATTTGTCCCCCGGGTGGGATCTGCTTATACTTGCCAAAAGCGATTAAACGAACTACTTAGTGTGGCCCACAGTTTAAATTGACCAGAAGGTCAAAGTTTGGGATGTGACGTTTTAATTATTAATAATAAAGGCTAAGCTGTGATGTACTTTACCAACTCGAAGTTTGACGCACGCGCGGTGTGAGGTGAAAATAAAGCGAGGAGAATTCAGTTTGAGGGAGACTACGTGTGTAATTTAATCTACAAATAGAAATAGGGGGCAGGGCAGTATTGTATGAATAGATTGCTATAATTTTTTTTTTAAAGTTCCATAGCTCGAATTAAAAGTAATTCTATTAATATTTATAGTTTAGAAATATAGAAAATTAACTTTTCTAGTAAATTATTCAATTATAAATACAGTATTATTAACCAAAAGTGCGATAAAATACAAAAACATGAAATTAAAAAAAAACACGAATATAAAGATAAGTACGACTTCAGTGTACAGTATTTTCCGAAAGTAATAAGGAATGGACCAAATAAAATAACATGCAATTTTTCATTGAGTCACGTTTTATAATTTACAGATTTTATAAAAGTAATGATATTTTTGTACAACTAGTTCCTGGTAAAGAAAATTTGTCGAGCACCCGTAGCTCATTAATGATAACGTTAGAAACATTCAATATTCTGCTCGCGTGATAAAGTGGGAATGTGAATTTGCACTGTACTGATAACAACATAAAAATCAAAATAGCAGGACTTGGGTTTCAAATCAAAACACACCGATAGTTCAATTCTCATTTTTATGTGGTTAATTAAACGGTATAAATTCGCTTGTAAAATGGCGTCCATGAAACCAAATACAATGCATGCGACAAAATATACTGTATCTAGTTTTCTAGTCTATTTAGTATATAAAGTAATTTAATTGATTGATAGCCTAATTTAAATATTACATTGTTCATAGAAATGGACCATTAGTTTCATTTAAATGTTTCTGGTGGGAAATAGAAAGCACAAAATGTGTATGAGCGCTCGGAGGCTTAAAACAGACATGTCTGATACCTTTACTAACAATGTGACCGTACCTATGTAGCGGGTCTGATTAAATTTTAAGGTAATTGAATTAATTACGGCGGCATCACATGGAATTAGAGTTGAAATTGAGCGGAAAAAGCATGCATGTCACGCCTAATTTAAATGTCATGGAAGTCTATAATTTATAGGTGCCATGAATGCTTAAAATTGATATGTCATTTGGTTTCAGACTTATTACTGTGAACAATATTCGTTCCGTATATTTTTTAATACGATTGATTAATATCGTGTCTTTGTCTTGTTTATAAAGTACTAAAAAAGGAAGAAACAAAGAAATAATGTACGAAAGAAAAAATTAAGGTAACAAAGGATGAAAATTATTCATAATTGACGAATACGTGCGTATGTATTGAGTTACGTATTCAAAATTCCGTAGAATTTATTTTAATCCTAACTAATATTATAAATGCGAAAGTGAGTTTGTTTGTTTGTTTGTTACGCCTTCACGCCGCAATTACTCAACGGATCATCATGAAATTTGGCATGCAGATAGCCTATGGATGGAAGGACATAGGCTACTTTTTATCCCGTGAACGCGGGTGAAACCGCGGTGGACAGCTAGTAATCATATAAAAATGGTATAACTCTTCCATATTGACGGGCCAGTTGGCGCAGTTGGTTAAGAGTCTGGTAAAGATTCCACCTATTGCGCCGCAGGTCGTGGGTTCGATTCCCGCACAGGACATGCATTTGTGCATGAACATATCTGTATGTCCTGAGTCTGGGTGTAATTATGTATATTAAGTACAAACAAAAAGTAGTATATGTATTATATCAGTTATCTGGTTTCCAAAGTACAAGCTCTGCTTAGTTTGGGATCAGATGACCGTGTGTGAGGAATTTCCCAGGATATTTATTTATTTATTTTATTTATTTATAATCTTAACTATAATGACATTGATTTTCGAAGTTAAATATTGCCTTTAAAAATAACATGCATACAGACGGAAATTTTTATAAGCAAAGCAAACACTTAATGAGGGTAAAAATGTTTGCGTATTCACAAGTGAGCGGGTCGCGTCGCGAGGCGTAAAGCGCGTCGCCTCGCCCCCGGTCGTTTCTTGAAAATCCCAAATTCCCACTTGATTGCAGCAAGGTGCCGGCGTGAATTTTTGGAACAGTGTTGTGCCTTTGTAAATTTAGAATTTACCGGTTGAAATTATTGGTTTAGGAATTTGGCAAGCCGTGAAAAGGCGTTTTCAGTATATTAAATGTCGCTGAACATTATTTTATTTTAAAGGGTTTATTTAGTAATTGAAATTTGTTTAAAAGGGGTGTTTTTTGTAGTATAATTTTCAGCAATAAGATTGCTTTTCCTTATCAAAAAGAGTAAAATTGTATCCGTGGAAATAAAACTGAATGATACATAATTTTATCATACAGAGTACACAATGCTCTTCATTGCAAAGATCCTCAAGTTTCTTTTATACGTTGTCATAGAGGATCGGACTATCGTACAATCTAGCCAAAGAGGCTGTACTTTTACAGGCCTATTGTCACACATTTCCCGTACATTGTCCTCAGGCCTCTTGATTTGAGTCGAGCCTTCTTTTAAGACGGAAATAGATCGCTTTTGTCGTGTGAGTGTAACATGAGAAGCTTAAGGGGTTACTTTGTTGTTGTGCCATTTAATTATTAGAAAAACTTCTTTAAATAATACATGATTTATAGCCAGGCACCATGCCGTGACTTGTAGGTGGTAAGCACACAATGCTTTTAAAGGAACTGGCTCCCATCTGGGTTTGCTCATGTCTATAAAAGATGGTTGCCTCTTATCATTAGGTGAACTATCTGCCTTAGCAATCAGATGTACAATGGTTCGACTATTTGCAAAGCCGTATCGTGATCAAGCACACCAACAGAAGTTCAAGAACTTAAAAATGGGAATGGCCACAGGGAATCACGGTTTTGGAAAAAATGAAAGGTCGTGCGAAAGAGATATAACTAGTCTAAAGTATAATGTCCTTACTTATAAAATGCTATTTAACTAATTGTACTGCTTGAATGGTCACGTAAATAACGTCACATTGTTTTTCAATGACAATAAGGTATGTGACAACTTAAACAGTGTTTTAGTTAAATAACGTTTTATGAGTCAGGGTGTTGGTCATTTACATCTACTCTACAGCTGTACCATTATATACAGTAGAAAGGCAAAATAAACCCTCTACAAAGCATTCCAACTACATTGACCCATCTTTTTCATTCAGTTTATTCATAAACTTTTCAATTTTGTCGGGTTCTACATTTTCAGTAAAGCGTTTATATGATTCGTATGTATAATTTAAAACCTGGCAATTTCCGCACGTCTATCGGACAGTACAACCCATTCGGAGATGTGAGGCGGGCGGTACACTGGGAGCAGATTTTTAATACAATTAGGGGCAAGTTGGGGGCGCGTAGACTTGGATGGATAGGTAATTGAATTGGGTATCCACTTTATAGGTTTTGTAATTGGTGGGTGATATTGGCTTCATTATGTGTTCTTTGATAGAAAGCATAGTCAGCCATGTTTAGGCTTCAACGATTTTTGATGAGCTAGAAATTACTTGTGGTTGCCGTTTTGCTTTTTACCCGACTATCCGACCGAATACCCGACGGATTCAAACATATGAGGTGTCGTTAGATTCGTCTTAACTGTGGGAGTGTTATAGGGTATATTATTTTTATATGGCGTCTACGAATATCAAACCAAAAAGATCTTTTCATATTACAGCAATAAAAAAAGAGGGTGGGGGGGTATTAAAAAAACAAATCTGTATTATAACAATATGGGTATTAAATGAAAGCTTGTGAATAGCCCATTCCATATATGTATACATTGTAATACTTTTATGCTACCGTTTCAACGTAAACTGTAAAAAAACACGTTTAATGCAAGGACAGTAGGTAAGTACTGAGACTCTGAGCGGTTGCGGTTGCGATGGTTGTTAGCCTTACTTTACCTTACCGCTCATTTAATTACTAACACATAGAACTCATTCTGTATAAAACTAAAAAGTCTGAAATATATTAAATTATTAAATGAAACAAAAAACCCGACTGCGTAAAATAAAAATTAATTGAATACCTTATAGCATTCAAGGTGTATTGAAAATTCTATAGATTAAAGAGCTTGTTTTTCTCTTTTCAGTTAATTGTTATTTTACGCAGTCGGGTTTTTTGTTTCTTTTAATAATTGATAAGCTTACTTGTCAAAGGACTCAGTTACAAAAACATTAAATTCTACTGTTAGAAAGTTTCGGATCTATTCTTCGCAATGAAAAACAGCGTGATTTTCAATACGAGTGCAGCCACATACCGAAAGACTATATCATATTTACTGTAATTTCCAATATGAAATATAAATTGTGTCCCTGGCCTACATTTAAAGATCGTTAACTACCACATACTTGAGTAACAAAATAACCCGTTCCGGTAGAAGAATCTCATAATTTGAGGCCACATACACGCCAGCAGCCGCGAGATGAATGATCCTCCAACGTCAACGGTTTACGGCAAGGGAGTGCTTTGAATACACAATTGACAGCTGTCACGCCCCTATGACATGTCCCCCTGTGTAACGTCTTATGGCCCACCCTCGCCATTGTGTTTGAGGCTTTGTTTTGTTCGCCTTTTTGGGGTTAAAATGTGACCTAATTGTTTATTATAGCACCGAGATTAGTAGGAGGTATTTTTTGTTATTTGAAAAGTATGCCTTTATGTTGCCTCGTTTCGGAGGCATAGTAAGGGTGCAGGTGCACAGTAGTAGGGTACTTTGTAGTACCCACCTGGCTAGCTACTACCCTCAAGTTGAAAATCTGTTGTCAAGCACCTACGGTGCGTTCTGTAGTTGCACCTGAGAGTCAAATGGACGGGCCAGTTGGCGCAATTGGTTAATAAGAATATTAGGTGGAGACCTATCACGCCGCAGCTCGTGCTCGTCGTTCGATTCCCACGAAGGACAGGAATTTGTGTGGATAAACATGTCTGTATGTCGATGATTGGCAAATTTAATCCTGAACATAATGGGTGGACGTTAAAATATAATCAATACAAAAAACACTTTCGTGAAGGTATAAATTGTTATGAAGCCCGAATCACTTTTAAACAAAATATATCACTTTTAATCACAATACGTTTTTTTTAAAACCTAAGTGGCCAACAAGCATACGGCCCGCCTGATAGTAAGCGGTTACCGTAGCCTATAGTAGACCGTACGTAGACCCTGAAGAAATCTCTTCACACCCTTTTTGAAGAACCCCATGCTGTACTCCATTGAGAAAACCACGGCGGGAATAATTAGAATACCCATGCTAAATAATTGATACTATTTAATAACCCAAATTGTTATAACTTTTATCGAACAGTAAATAAGCTAGTGGACTACTTTTCAGACACTAATGTGGCTTCTGACAGCAAATAGGTTTAGCTCTCGTTTAATACGATTACGACATCTCTCAACACACCTCTCTCTCACCCTTCACACCCTTTTTGAAGAACTCCATTGGGAAAACCACGGCGGGGACCTCATTCCACAGTCCGAGCGTCCGCGGAAGAAAACTCCTTTTAGGCCGCACAGTTTGAAACAATTCTGGTTTCAATGTGTGAGGATGGACTCCCCGTCGATGGCGAGAGTTGCGATGGTGGAAGGTAGCCGTTGGCATCAAGTCGAACAATTTCTTTGAACACTCTCCGTTGTACAAGCGGTTAAACACACATAAGGAGGCAAAGTATCTGATGCTCAGACTGAGGGGCTCTAAGCCGTTTGTGAGCTTGGTATCGTCAAAAATTCTGATGGCACGTCGCTGAACCGAGTCTAAAGGCCCTAGCTGGTACCCAGGTGCTCCCGCCCAAAGATGACAGCAGTACTCCATGTGAGGCCGGACTTGCCTTGATATACTTTTAAATCCATAAACATAACCCTATTCTACAAGTTCACGTACCGGCTATGCCTCAAACCTAACAATGCACGGTTTCACGTAGACGCCACGGCAAGTGTGCGAAGCCCGAAGAGCAAGAGCAACTCATGTATGTTTCGAATAGGTAAGGTAAGGCTGCCGGCTACGGTGAACGCATTTGAAATCCTACGGAATCCTCCGGGGTGCGGACGTGCCAGTATTGGATGGGAAGGTTTGGTTGCTATTCTTTTAACACGGTGATTGTACACGATTTAGTATTAAACGTATGACGTATTGGTTATGGATGTTGGACGATGTTGCTTTTCAATTGTTGTAGATTTCTTGTTAAATTGAGAATTTAAAAGACAAATTATGACGATAAATCGTTATGTAAAGTTTCTCATGATCGATCATATTCCCTTTTTACCCGACTGACCCGGAAGGAGGGTTATGTTTTTCGAGTGTATGTATGTATGTATGTATGTATGTATGTATGTATGTATGTATGTATGTCTATTTCTTTGGCACGCTCTGCAGCCTAAACGGCTTGATGGATTTAAGCATATGAGGTGTCGTTAGATTCGCCTTGACTGTGGGAGTGTCATAGGGTATATTGTTTTTATATGGCGTCTACGGATAAGAAAAGAGGGGGGGTATTAAAAACAAAAATTTCGTTATTATAACAATATGGGTATCAAATGAAAGCTTTTGAACAGCCCATTCCATATATGTATATATTGCAATACTTTTGTGCTACCATTTTGACGTTAACTGCAAAAAACCATGTTTAATGCAAGGACAGTAGGTACTATGAGCGGTACCGTACGTAACTCAACAGAGTTGCGATGGTTGTTAGCGTTACTTTACCGTACCACTAATTTACTTACTAATACTTACAACTCATTCTGTATAGAACTAAAAAGTCTGAAATAAATTAAATTATTAAAAGAAACAAAAAACCCGACTGCGTAAAACAAAAATTAACTGAAAAGAGAAAAACAAGCTCTGGAATATTACTTGAATGTTATAAGGTATTGCAGTCGGGGATAAACAAATATTACAAAAAAAACACACATACCTAGGTTATTAGTTTGTCCCCGACTGCAATACCTTATAACATTCAAGTAATATTCCAGAACTTGTTTTTCTCTTTTCAGTTAATTTTTGTTTTACGCAGTCGGGTTTTTTGTTTCTTTTAATAATTTAATTTATTACGTGAGATGGTTTAAATCAAGTATAGATAAAGCCAGGTTTAAATATATCCGTCACTTTCTAACGTCATATAATAAAAAGAATGGGGACTATCTGAAAACCTGGGTTTTACTAGACTTAATCATCGCATGTAATCCTAACTAATATACATATTATAAATGTGAAAGTGAGTTTGTTTGTTTGTTACGCTTTCACCCCTCAACTACTCAACGGATCATCATGAAATTTGGCATGGAGATAGCCTATGGTATGGAGAAGGACATAAGCCTTTTAATCCCGGGAACGCGGGTGAAACCGCGGGGGACAGATAGTTAAAATATCCTACTACCTAATATTAACAAATAATGGGAGTTAAAGTTACTCACGCCGTAAAGGCGTATTTAGATAGAAACTTTTTTCATATATTGGAGTTAAATATACGGTAGTACATACTGTCTACGCATCTATACTACCTGAAATGAACCGTACCACCCCACTACCTCGCACGACGAACAAGAAAGGGATGAAGGCGCGGGGCGCGGTCACCCATCCTAACCATTCCATTCGTTCTATCGCACGCAGCGACTAATCATATACGCACATACTGTCATACTTATTCTAAATTATATTTGCTATCGAAGATCATCATCTTTTTCATCATCATCATAAACATTTGGACCTTCATCGCCGGATGCAACAAAGGAATCGTCGTGAACAGCATAAATCGGACGCTCGAGACCAGCATCAGAAGACATCATCAGGACCAGCATAAATCGGTCAGGTCAATCAATCATCCAATACACATTCCTTCCTAGCCAGTGCTTCATTTGTGCAAATATTGTGCTACGTTACGTCGTCATTAATTCCGGGCGCACGTGGTTGTCATTGTGACAACGCAGAGGTTACTCGCTATTCACTTAACTACAACTTAGTGCCACGTTATATCGGATATTGAAATCGTAAGTAGTTCTTGCCTTTATCTCCCACAAACGCCATAATGACTAAAAAGAAAAATTCCCTCACTCCCTTTGAGGACAGTGATGAGGATATCATTAGGGATTTAAATAAAAAAAGGGGTTCTATTCGGGGTAAGTTAACATTATTTATTAAATACGTAGACTCTTTAGAAAATGTAGATATCACAGAAATCATTAAGATGGAATTAAAAACGCGTTTACAAAAGGTGGAGGAGTTGCTTTCTCAATTTTCGGTTATTCAGGATGAAATTGATATTAAAGTTCCCAATAGTCAGTTTGATAAAGAGTTAATCGAGAGAGAATCTTTTGAGAACCAGTATTATGCTTATGTTGCTAAATCTAAATGCATCGTAAACGAGAATAAAGTCGATATGCCAAGTGCTTCTAAAAAATCTACAATTAAATTACCAACAATACCATTACCTTCCTTTGACGGCGCTTACGATCGTTGGTTGGAATTTCGCGATACCTACTTATCCCTTATTCATAACTCTAAAGAAATAGATAATGTTCAAAAATTCCATTATTTACGCTCTGCTCTGACTGGGAACGCATTAATGGTTATTAAAGCATTGGAATTTTCGTCTGAGAATTATATTACAGCTTGGGATTTATTAGAAAATAGATTTAACAACAATCGTTTGCTTGTGCACAACCACGTTAAGGCTTTGTTCTCTGTCGCGTCAATAAATAAAGAATCATCGGTTCAAATACGCAAATTAATAGACACTATTCTTAAAAATATACGTGCTCTTAATACCCTAGGCGAACCGACTGAATCCTGGGATACATTAATTATTTACTTGATGACGTCGAAACTGGATTCTTCTACAGAACTAGAATGGGAGAAATATAAAAGCACGATTCTCAGTAGTCATAGCAATACCAGTACACGTTTGTCACTGAACGATTTAACAAAATTTTTGAAAGATAGGGCTGACGTGTTAGAAACTATCCATTTATCGCACATAAAAAATACGCCTGATTCTAATAACAAAAGGTTACCAAATCAACACATAAAATCGCATAGTTTATTAGCGACACAAAATAAACAACCTAACTTAAAACGAACCCGTAATTGCAATATGTGCAACGCTAATCACCCGCTTTATTCATGCAATTCATTTTTAAATTTATCTATTGAAGATAAAATAAAACTAATTGATGAGAAAAAGCTTTGTCATAATTGCTTACGCGCAGGTCACCTACTAAGCGAGTGTTGGTTTGGTCCATGCAAGCTATGTAATCAGAAACACAACAGTTTAATTCACAGCGATCGTTCTGCTGACACCGGCGCATCAACATCGTCAGCTGTTGCGTATAGCTTGCCATCATCGCCACAAGACACAGCTAGTACTAATCCCGCGAACACAAATACCTTTCATTCCGCTTCTCACACAACTCACTCGCTAAATACATCTCATTCATTATTAGATACTGTATTACTATCCACAGCTTTAGTCGAGATCGCAGATCAAAACAATAAATATCACACTACGCGCGCATTATTAGATAATGGTAGCCAGCACTGCTTTATCGCTGAACCATTATGTACAAAATTAAATATTACATTTCAACAGTCCACTGTTCAAGTCACGGGAGTTGGAAACTCAGTGACTCATTCTACACGCTCATGCAAGGTAAAGTTGAGATCTAAAACTTCGAACTATAACACACAATTAAAATGCTTAGTTTTGCCTCAAATTACAGCTCAATTGCCATCTTTAGGTACACAATCACACATAAATATTCCCGACAATATACAGTTAGCGGACCCCGACTTCTATTCACCATCGCAAGTCGAATTATTAATCGGTGCAGATAAATTCTGGGAGCTACTAAATGATGGGTTAATTCGGTTAGCCAGTGGGCCTTATTTACAGAACACTAAAGTGGGATGGATAATATCTGGCTCATTGTTAAATTATAAGAACTCGCGCATAAATCGGGTTCACTGTAATTATTCGCAATCCTTAGACACTCAGCTTAGGCAATTCTGGGAGTTAAAAATGAGTCCTTGTGCGAAGACATATTCAAACAGACTACGTATCGCGACGACTCGGGTCGCTTCCACGTAAGAATCCCGTTAGCGGAGCCTAGTGCTAGTGATACACTGGGAGATTCGTACACGCTTGCACATAATCGATTCCTTGCACTGGAACGTAAGTTAGATAGATGCTCGCCTGATTATAAGAACCTTTATTGTGATTTTATGAGTGAGTATTTAAGTTTGGGGCACATGAGTCGCATTTATAATTATTCGTCACCAAATTATTTTTTGCCACACCATGGTGTTTTGAAGGAGCATAGCACTACGACAAAACTTCGAGTGGTATTTGACGCAAGTGCTAAATCAACATCTGGAAAGTCGCTTAACGACATCCAGTTAATCGGTCCTAGTTTACATAACGATGTTTTTTCTATATTGTTACGTTTTCGACAATACAAATATGTTGCTTGTGCCGATGTGGAGAAAATGTATCGACAAGTCAATATTCAACACGATCAACGGAATTTACAATTGATTCTCTGGCGTAAAAATAAATCGGATGAACTCGGTGTGTATCAACTTAATACAGTAACCTACGGCACTGCGTCCGCGCCATATCTAAGTATTCGATGCATCAAACAGCTGGCATCGGAATGCACGGATGACGTCATTAAACGCGCAATAGATGAGGATATTTTTGTTGACGACTTGATCACAGGACATGACGATAAGGAGTTATTGTTAAATATTTGTAATGAAGTTAGTGATGTTTTAAAGTCTGGATGTTTTCCCCTACGAAAATGGTTATTTAATTCTGAAACTACTTCAACTAATCAAACAAAAGAATTATCTTTAGGCGAAAATTGTTTAACAAAAACACTCGGTTTGGGTTGGTTTCACTCTTCTGATTTATTATATTTCATTACAAGAATTGATCAAAACGTGACTCATGTCACTAAACGCGTAATATTATCAATTGTTTCTCAGGTTTACGATCCACTAGGCTTACTCGCACCTTCGATCATTATCGCTAAAATACTTTTACAAAAGTTGTGGTTATGTAAATTAAATTGGGACGATCAAATACCTCAAGATATTGTTATTTTATGGCAAAATTTCATTAAAACGCTTCAATATTTACAGAATATTCGCATTCCTCGTCACGCTAGAGGACTATATACAACATACACGGATTTACATATATTTACGGATGCATCACAAGATGCATACGGCGCTTGCGCATATGTAAGTACATACGACGACAACTCACCAGTGACAGTCAGGTTACTATGTGCTAAGAGTAAGGTCGCACCAATCAAGCCAGTAACGATCCCGCGGCTTGAATTATGCGGCGCCTTGATTGGTGCTAAATTATACAATAAAATAATTAAATCATGGAGATTAACTTTCAGTCATGTTTACCTATGGTCTGATTCGACCATAGCTATATGTTGGATTAAAATGTCCCCAAATTTATTAAAACCGTTTGTACAGAATAGAGTAGTTCAAATAAATGAACTGACTGGTGAGTTGCCGTGGCTTCATGTCGCTGGCAAGGACAACCCTGCTGACCTTTTGTCCCGTGGGCGCTCGATGCGCTTCAACACTTAGACATGTGGTGGCACGGGCCAGCATTTTTACAAAATGATAAAATTAACTTACAAAATAATTCCGATGAAAATATTAATTACAGTGATTTGCCTGAATTAAAATCAAACGTTACTTCATTAGTGTCTCAATCAAATCAGAATATTTTTAACTTTGAACGGTTTTCAAATTTTAATCGCTTGAATCGTGCGGCCGCCTACGTGTTGCGATTCATAACTAACTCACGCATTAATAATAAATCCGAACGTAACACTGGTCCCCTCACATCTGACGAATTACATAAGTCAACATTAGTTTTAGCTCGCATTTCACAACAAATCTCATTTCCCGATATTCATCATGCACTATTGAATAATTTACCTTATAAACCAACGAGAAATATATCAAGTCTCGATATATTTCTAGATTCTGATCGCCTTATTAGAGTAGGAGGCAGGTTAGAAAATTCAGATTTGTTTACCTATAATAAAAAACACCCGATATTATTATGTTCGAAGCACAATTTTACGCGACTTTTATTTCAATCTAAACACAAACGTCTGCTCCATGCTGGACCTCAACTGCTCCTAGCCACAATCAGGGATAGTTGGTGGCCACTCAGGGGTCGCGACTTAGCCAAGCAAACGGTACATAAGTGTGTTACATGTACACGTCAGAAAGGGAAGGCATTATCCATGAAAATGAGTAACTTACCTCTCGAACGATTAGAGTCAGGTTATCCATTCCTACGATGCGGTGTGGATTATGCCGGACCTATATATATGCTCAATCGTAAAGGAAGAGGTGCACAATTAGTCAAGTGTTATATTTGTCTATTTATATGTTTCTCGACTCGTGCGGTGCATTTAGAGTTAGTCACAGACCTAACTTCCGAGGCGTACTTACTGGCTTTGAGAAGATTTATATCTCGTCGCGGAAAACCCGCACAAATATTCTCAGATAACGGGAAAACATTTGTAGGCGCGTTAAAGGAATTTTCCGCATTTTTAAATTCTAACCAAAATAATATTCTAAATTTCTCAAGTAGTGAAAACATAAAATTTAATTTTATTCCACCATATTCACCACATTTTGGGGGTTTGTGGGAGGCAGGGGTTAAGTCGTGCAAATACCACCTCCGTCGGGTATTAGGTAACGCGAATCTTACATACGAGGAATTAGCTACCTTATTGGCACAAATCGAAGCAGTCCTTAACTCCAGACCCATGTATCCAATGTCCACAGACCCCAATGATCTACTCCCTCTCACTCCTGGCCATTTTTTGATTGGCCGACCGCTCGTCACACCTGGCTGCACAAATCTTGAAAATGTGTCCACATCACGACTGAACCGCTATGATCGCGTCGAACAAATGCGTCAGAACTTCTGGCGGCGCTGGTCTAAAGAATTTATCTCCGAGCTGCAGACGAGGACGAAGTGGCAGACTGAACAAGATACCATAGTACCTAACGCTTTGGTACTGATTAAGGAAGATAATCTGCCACCCTTAAAATGGCGATTAGGACGAGTTTTACGTACATTCACTGGAAAGGACGGATGCGCACGAGTAGCTGACATTAAAACAGCTACAGGGATCATCAAGAGATCTTATCCTAAATTATGTCCGCTTCTGGAAGAAAAACATTGACTCATCTGATCCTGGTTCTTGCTGCAATCCATTCTTCTCTTCGTTGGAGGCTGTTGCTCCAAGGCGGGGGGCATGTCTACGCATCTATACTACCTGAAATGAACCGTACCACCCCACTACCTCGCACGACGAACAAGAAAGGGATGAAGGCGCGGGGCGCGGTCACCCATCCTAACCATTCCATTCGTTCTATCGCACGCAGCGACTAATCATATACGCACATACTGTCATACTTATTCTAAATTATATTTGCTATCGAAGATCATCATCTTTTTCATCATCATCATAAACACATACATACCTATATTGCAAAATTCTCTAGTTTTCAAAAAAATCCTTGATTCTACAGTTTGAACTGCAGAGCATGCATACATTAGTCAGTTTCTCTGATGTATATAGATACCCAATATTATGTTAATACCTACAACAGACCCTCCAAAAGCAGCTTACAAATATGAATGCAATACCCAACAGCAACGCGAGCTGCATTAAAGCTGTTTTGCTGTCATGGTGTTCCGCGTTTGTATGCTAAAGCTCTTAAAATGTTTATTAAATTATTCCATACTGGTACACACGGCTACACATCAAGCTATACGTTTCCAGTATAAGGTGGCATCGCATTGTATAGGATTTCCGTACAATGAGAGGTCAGCTTATATTGGAAAATTATAGCTTGATCTGTAGCCGTGCGTACACAAGGCTCCTCTAGAGATTATCGCCTTTATAACTTGTATTCTGCATACATCTTTACCAATTATCTAACTCTGTTTGATATAATTCATCAGAGAGTTAAATTTAAGTTTCCGATATGTCCGGGGAACGTTGTTTGATTTCTTGTTTATTATATTAACTAGCTGCCCCCCGCGGTTTCACCCGCGTTATCGGGTTAAAAAGTAGCCTACGTCTTTTTCCATACTATAGGCTATCTGCATGCCAAATTTCATGATGGTCTGTTGAGTAGTTGAGGCATGAAGACGTAACAAACAAACAAAAAAAAAACTTATGCTATTAAATTTTTTTGAGAAAAATTGCTTTAGACGATATATTTTACAAAATATAGGTACATATCACTATTAAAAATGCGAGAGTGTCATAATTTTAATAGCATAAGTAGTTTTTTTGGACCTAACTAACAAAAAGGTGCATTAAAGTAGTTCGATTTTAGGAACGTGTCGCATCTGCTGGGTGTCATGACACTCCACTTATTTTGTTTCTTCATAAAATGATTTTTTAAACATACCATTGAAAACAGCACGTTCAAATTGCTCGCCAGAATAAAACACATGTTGATAGATTAATTTTTTGAAAACGTTCCACTTCTCGATAATTTTTCCATTACCTGCCAGATAACATTGGTATAAGCCGTAATAAATATCGTTGGACGTTAAATTTTTTAAATTAAAACCCATTTATTATGGCAGTAAAATGTCCCATAAAGTCCTGGGCGCAAACATCGAAGCTGCGAAGGGGTGTCTAGGGCGTCAGAAATGGCAATAAATTCGCTTCATCTTTAGATCGTTTGCACATTTGCTGGCAACACATGGCGGAGTTACAAAAAGTTGGATAAAAGCTTTTTTTGGCAAAAAAAAAAAAAATTACCATTTATTTGTAGTGCTTAAAGTGCGAATATCATATAGGGGTTACTTTTTTGCAATTGATATGCTTATATATGCTTATGTGTAGCCAAAACACCACTATGGTTAGTAATGTTGTGGCCAAGGGTGATGGTCAGATGGTTTTAAAAAACTTAAACTGACTTCCAAAGTCCCCTAAAAAGTTATCAAATCTTGAACTAATGACAATGGGACCAAACGGGAAATGTACCCTTAAAAAAAAGAATTTTCCAAATCGGTTCATCAATGACGGAGTTATGAGGTAACAAACAAAATAAAATACAGCTGAATTGAAACCTCCTCCTTTTTTTTAAGACGGTTCAAAACAGGTACATCTCCTTGAAATATTAAGAAAATAACTGTAAATATATTATACTGGGTGGAGATTTAAGGTGGCATATTTTCGAAACCTATGTTGGATTAATCATGCTGAACAACTTTTACTATGAGAGCAAAAATGAACTCTCCAAAAAATAAAATTTACTTTTCATACATTATGATCGAGCAACGTTGACATTTTGTAAGAGAAAAAAAAAAAGAAAAGTTAATTCACTATTGGTCCCATAGTAAAAGTCAGTTGTCAGAATGGCTAAACCAGTTTTCTAAAATATGGCATATCGAAATCTCCACCTGTTATATGTATTTGGCAGCGCGCTATTACGGAGATATGAAAAAGGAAATCAACGAATAATATTATCGTGATAAGTTTAATTAAAAACTCGACAATAAAGTTAAAAATATAATGGAAAGGTTTTGTTGTTGGCATCAAATCTCGAGTTCATCACGCTAACCTATCGTTAAGTTAACGATAATAATACCTTATCTATTTACACTGAGGGGTCGTTGACCGGTAGACTCAGCGGTAGATTCAGCTTAAAATATAGATACTGATTAAATTTTCTCTTAGATACATATTGTTCTACTAATATGTATTATAAGTGATGTCAAAATCGTTTGGTATGAAACATGGTAGATAAATAGATCAAATCTTTGATCAAAATATAAGATCCCGATACTAACTAAATCCTATATTCAACGCAGGCAAAGCCGCAGGGCAAAACTACAGTTTTACATCTTAGTATTGAGATACAGAAAATTGCGATGGAATTTTATATCTTATCAGGTCAAATATCTTGACCTTAGCATTTGCATAAGGTTATATTCGCATAGCAAATATAGTCTCACAGTAGCGTTATATTGGAAACAAGTGAGCCATCGAGAATATCTTTCTATATCTGTGTACACAAACAAGAAGGTCATAAGTTGGCTGAGGTCACGTGTCGGGGTCACGTTGGATAATTGTAATTTTATCCACATCGTGTGTATAATGTTATAAGATCGAAGTTTGAAATAAAATGTTTATTTAAAACACGGCCTGTTCGATCTTACCATAGCTAATGGTACGTCCATGCTTGGCGAACCGAGCACGAGCCGAGCCTCTAACGAGCACGCAACAAAAGCAACCTTCCGGACCGTGCATTAGAGTATTAGAGTTTGACTATTTATAAGTGCCTGTGAAGGCCTATTTGAATGAATAAATTATTTCATTTCATTTCATTTCACTATTCGCGTAGCGTGGACGGGCTTGCGAGCCTCAAACGATCGCGATTGTCAGTTTTTTCACGAACAAAAGGATTCGTATCGTGTTCGTTGTAGGCTCGCAGTGTGCTCGTTCGTGGCTCGGCTCGTGCTTGGTTCGCCAAGCATGGACGCACCATAAGAAATTTACTGTTTATTCATAAATATATTAACGGTTTAATTTATTGTTTGTTAAATTAATGAACAGCATAGCTTGTACTATGGAAGTCAAATAAGCTCGGACATATATACTATAGATACAAGTGGTCCCCCGCGATTTTACCCGCGTTCCCGGGATAAAAAGTAGCCTATGTCCTTTTCCATACCATAGGCTATCTGCATGCCAAATTTCATGATGATCCGTTGAGTAGTTGAGGCGTGAAGGCGTAACAAACAAACTCACTTTCGCATGTATAATATTAGTTAGGATTATATAGTTAGGATTTACACCCAGTCATAGTATAAACTTATGGGTTAATGGATACAAATGTTTATCCTATATGGGATTCAAAGCCATGACTTACGGCGTGGCGGTCAGGTTATCTTCCATTTCGATGACATTGAATTTCTTGTAAACAATATTTTGTTTAGTGTTTTTTTAAGGTGAGAATTTTGCGTTTTGTAATTTTTTCGTGATTACTTTGTCATATAATACCTGATAATATGCTATTGTTATGAGATTATTCAATTATCGAATATTTGTAAGTTGTTCAGTGTCATAACTTAATTTAAATAGATCGTTAAAAAATAAAGCTTACACAAACAACAATTTTAACCCAAAAAATATGGCATTAATTTCTGAATAACCAAAAATTTAAATCAAAAACTCTACTCAATATTCCAATAACGGAACCGCATCTTATTTATAACTCATTAAACCCTTTCACGGTGTTGGTGGCAATAACGGTGGACATTGTGTGCTGACGGTGACGTGACACCGGTCAGTCGCGTGATTTGACGTCAAGTCAGTTGGAAACTGACGCGGATACGGTCGAGTGCATCCCTGCCCCACCCTGCTCTGCCGTAGCTGATTATGATATTTCCTATACCTATAAAAAAAGTAGCGTGACTCACTGATTGCTAAACAAGTAACGCACTGCCTTCACCCAAAAGATCTGTGGAGTGAATATTCCTGGATTATCCACCCTAGAGATTTTCAAAGATCGATCCCGAAACTGCGGGGCGGGAATACTACTGTGCAGCCGCCAAGAGAATGCGTTTTAGACATCTGTTAATAATGGTTTTATCTCCGAAACAGCTGATCCAATTTCAATGGGATTTACTCGGGAAGTTTCAGTATTTTCAGTATTAGGCATAGCAATAGAGAAATTCCCACCCATTCGTCAATTTCGTGATGAGCCCATTATTTACTGGTGCCAGAAATACATTCTCACGGCGGCTGCACTGAAGTATTCCCGCCCCGCAGTTTTGGGACAGAGGTTAGTTGACAAAGATTATCGTATTGAGAGACGAAAATAATAACTTAGTGACTGATTAAAGTATCTCCATCTTTATTTATTAAATCGATATAGAAAGGGACAGATCTAGAGATAAGCGGTGATCAAACTGTTTTATGATTTTCCATGCAGGTTTTCTTCCTGGGTCGTTAAACTCGATGTGCCCTCACGCCCACCACCACCTTAATTTCACCGAATCTATTTTAATCCTATTGTGACTTACGCCGACTCACGGGTACATTACCAATCCTGAGCTACAGGTGATTATTTCTCATCAGCGAAACGTCAATTTCAATCTGCCCAACCTGTGAATCGAGCCCAGGATCTTTCCAAAACTGCCCCCCAAGTATGAAATAAGTAATTCATCTTTTCTTCATGCTAACCTCCTTTTTAGGGTTCCGTAGCCAAATGGCAAAAAACGGAACCCTTATAGATTCGTCATGTCTGTCTGTCTGTCTGTCTGTCTGTCCGTCCGTATGTCACAGCCATTTATTTCCGAAACTATAAGAACTATAATGTTGAAACTTGGTAAGTAGATGTATTCTGTGAACCGCATTAAGATTTTCACAAAAAATAGAAAAAAAAACAAAAAAAATTGGGGGTTCCCCATACATAGAACTGAAACTCAAATTTTTTTTTTCATCAAACCCATAAGTGTGGGGTGTCTATGGATAGGTCTTCAAAAATGATTTTGAGGTTTCTAATATCTTTTTTTTCTAAACTGAATAGTTTGCGCGAGAGACACTTCCAAAGTGGTAAAATGTGTGTCCCCCCCCTGTAACTTCTAAAATAAGAGAATGATAAATCTATAAAAAATATATGATGTACATAACGGTGCAAACTTCCACCGAAAATTGGTTTGAACGAGATCTAGTAAGTAGTTTTTTTTTAATACGTCATAAATTGAAATTAATATCAAATACTCAGGTCTATACTACCATTTACTTATATACCTACAGGTTTGTACGGAACCCTCGGTGCGCGAGTCTGACTCGCACTTGGCCGGTTTTTAATTTATGTTTTTAATTTATTTACTTACCCAAATTAGTTTTATAAAGACCAAATCAAAGTTGTACTAAACCGACTGTTTTACATACACATGTTATACTTATAGCTCTTAGGCACATAGCACATACTCTTCAATGCGATTTGGCGTCTCGGCCAGGTGTCCGCCCGTCGAGGGGTAGCGGATTCGATTTCCGTCGCCGCCGGTGCCCTCCGGCCGTGTGTCGATTCAACATCAATTTGTACACACCATATCTGTGCATGTACATCAGTGGTATTAAATTTTGAACCGAATTTTGCGGTACAACCTTGTTGTACGCGTTTCTAACTTTGCATATAGCTTAGGTTGCACAGGTAATCCAAAAATGCATTTGTGTTAAAACTATGAATGTATGTGCAAAATAGTGACAGATTATCAACTTTCTTTACTCTATACAGAAATCAAATTCAAGTTGCTGCTTACGGTTATCGTCATAGTCTTGACCTTCCTTTTTATTACATAATTGCATAGGACAAGTTAAGTGTAACCAAAAGTAGCACTATGGATACGACACAAGATCAAGAATTAAACAAACACGTAGAGCCAGAATTTATGTCATAACCAATTAAGATTTTATCTTGGATAATCAAATGGAAATACTTCTGAAAAATTTACAACCTAATAAATAGGATGCATAAGACAATTATAAGGTCATAGTTTAACTATCCCGCTTACGTACTTGGGAAGAAATTCATATATTTAGAGGTTGGTAGCAAGGACTGTAGTGTAGACCCTACACCACACAAACTATGCCATTCATAATTTGATGTATATTGATGTAATTCAGGATTCAAATTAATCTCTAACTATATCAATGTACAAGCCACTAATCGACTGGTTTTTCAATAAAACCCGTGCGACACGATCAAATGGCAATATTAGTTAAACAATCGAAGTAACAAGTTCATGCGGGGTCTATATGACCCCATTCCCCCATGGAGTGGGCGCGGGAGGGTTGTTACACCATTTTACGTTTGTGAATTGATTTATAGCGCCTACTTTTGCGAGCCATTGTGGTACTCTTCGGTAGCGAAGTGGGTTTATTAGCCCACTCTTTTATCGAGGGTATGGTGTTAGTTACACGTTTGTATTGACTTTTTATTAATTTTATTAAACTATGGCTGTGTTAGGGTTGTCAATTAAACAGTAGAAATCTGGTAAGTGTCTTTGTTTACATTTTGATCGTGTCCTTTGAGAGTAACCGAAGTACTCGTAAATAAGTATTTTTATCTATTAACTAGCTGTCCCCCTCGGTTTCACCCGAGTTTTGTTATTTTTTGAGTTTGCAGTGTTTGTTTGTTACGCCTTCATGCCTCAACTACTCAACTGATCATCATTAAATTTGGCATGCAGGTAGCCTATGGTATGGGTAAGGACGTAGGCTTTTTATTGCGGGAACGCGGGTGAAACCACGGGGGACAGCTAGTATTATAATAAGGGGGTTTACATTTTTAAGAATAAAAAGCATTGTGGCTAGCGTCAACGAATACACGGAAATCATAAGGTGATCAAAAATATGATATCGGCTTATTTATAGGTGCAATTTCCTAAATAAACGCGCCGACCGAATTTTACTATACCGAAAATATTTGCTCGGTGTGCGGCGTCTTTTCCTATTTGAAATTTTGATGGATTGCAAACTTCCACGATGTCATTACCTTGTTTTTGGTCTCGTATAATTTAAGTGAGTTTGGGCAGATAAGTTTTCTCCCTTGATGATTTTGTAGCTTCTGTTAACATTTATGTGATATACCGTACTATTATTATTAAATATACATTTCTCACACACGGTCATCTGATCCCAAACTAAGCAGAGCTTGTACTATGGAAACCAGATAACTGATATAATACATATACTACTTTTTGTTTGTAAATACATACTTAATATACATAATTACACCCAGACTCAGGACATACAGATATGTTCATGCACACAAATGCATGTCCTGTGTGGGAATCGAACCCACGACCTGCGGCGCGTAAGGTGAATCTTAACCAACTGCGCCAACTGGCCCGTTAAAATTCGTATTAATTCGAATACTCCACGTTTGGTTTTTGAATTATGATTTACTAGCTGTCCTCCGATTTCACCCGCGTCCCCGCGCTAAAAAGTAGCCTATGTCCTTTTCCATACCATAGGCTATCTGTATGCCAAATTTCATGATGATCCGTTGAGTAATTGAGGCGTGAAGGCGTAACAAACAAACTCACTTTCACATTTATAATATTAGTTAGGAGTTAGGGATTAGTTAGGATGTCCAAGGTCCGTATTATAATCCGAATCAAAATATATATCAAGATTGATACCATTGAAATTGAATCTTGAGTCTATGACGTGAGGTTTATTTTCAATTTACACAATATATTTTTGAGATTTCACTGAAATTTTGATTCTCGTTTTAATTATGGACTTAGTTACTAGCATGTCCTGTCCTACTCAAAACAGTGTTATTGGGGCCTTGTTTTTACGTACACGAAACTATATGTGTTAGAAAAAGACTTGCTGAGTTTCTTGCCGGAGTCTTCTCAGTTTAAGTGTATTCCGAACCGGTGGTAAATTCAACTGTATGTACCAATTTAACGTTAATAAGTGCCATACCAGGGCCTAAACTGAATATATGACTTTTTGTTTTTGATTTTGACTTGAGTATGCATTAATTTTTATTGATAGGCTTAATCAAAAATACATTGTTTTATTTTTACCACTAAGATAAGGCTTAATGATTCGTAAACGATTCTGTGATAATTATAGCTAGCCTTGCAAACAAATCACAACCACTTTGCATATGCGTAAAACACTTTTCTGCAAACAAAAACGTATTATTCAACAACAAATATTACAAGTTATGCTTGCATTGACTATTTTAAACATCCATGACGTGATGCATGGCAATCGCCCATAAAAACAGTTTCACACGGCAGCGGTTACCACGTGCGCCAAATTTATGGCCGCATGGTTTTTCATCTCTTTTCCTCGTGTGTATTACGAGTGGGAGCTACAACCCGATAAGTCGTTATGACAAACGGGAAGGTTTATTTGTATTTTTGTAATCATATTTCATTATAAAACAGCTACAAAATTGTAAAACCAATTACAATCAGTGTACCTCATTATTACTTAAGTAATTATTATTTTACTTCGTTTTTTCTACACAATAGAGGCCTAAACTATACATTATGATTAAAATCTTAATTAATAAATTTTCTCTATCAATTTTGAATACGTCATACAGTGATCGTGTCTATGAAAGTTTAAAATACCAAATACTAGGCTCGCGCCCCGGGCAGGGCGGGGCTGCCGGCCCGCGCATGCGCCCCGCCCGCACAATATTCCCCTGCCAACGCACAATTCCCCGTAATTCCGGGAATTATCGCTTGTAGGTGGATTCAATTATTTTATATTCATAACGTAATCTGTTGGACCGATAAATTAATATTGGTGGATGTGTTTGTGTGAATGTTAAATTAGTAGTTATTTGTTTGTTCGAAAAGAAGAATTGTATTGACTCAACTCATAAACAGGAGTTTACGTTACTACGATTGATATATGCGCAGCCTTTATAAACCTTTAATACATACCACAAAATCTTATTTAAAATTCACATTTTACAAACCTACCTTAAACTGATAACATTTTGAAACCGCATCAAAAAAAAACAATTATCGAGTTACATAACTTGGTAGAAATTTTTACAGAATTTTGCACGCGTATGTGGCAACACCGCCAGTCAGCATCAGTCGGCGGCCGACTGCGGCGCGCGGCAGACGTGCCGACATGTTCAGTCGATTATGACACGCGAACTCTGTGTCACACGCGCGAAATGACTTTGGCCCCAATCGAAATAAATTCCCTCTTAAGTGGCGGATGGCATGCAAAACATACAGTGAAAGTGTGTGTCGTCTCCCTCTCTATATAAATAATCGTTCTTCTGTCGTATTGTTGTGTGAACCGATAATGTATTATAATGAAGCATTTATGGTTTTATAGTGATCATCGGTGAGTAATGTGCTTTTTTTTTCACTTTGATTATTTTATTGATTAGAATACTGACATGTAAGTACAATTTAATTGTAGTATAAGTGAATATGAGATATGGAATGGAGTTTTTGCAAGAAAGTTTTTTATACTGCGCAACTTTGAAAGAGATTTTAGTGTGGGTTTGGGTATTTTAAATGAGGGTAATGTTTTGTTCGAACTTGATCTTTTTTCAACGTTTAATTTATTATTGACAAAATTTATGTAATATATTATTAAATTTAATTAAATTTGAGATTTTCTCAAAATAATTTAATTAAATTGAGAGTGTCTCAAAATAATTTGATTAAATTGAGATTACGTCTAAAATAATTTAATTAAATTGAGATTACGTCTCAAAATAATTTAATTAAGGAAAAGTTTCTTCAATTTTAACTTCAACTTATATTCAATATTACATTTGTCTAAAACTCGCAGCAAAAAACAAATAATAAAAAAATTACAAATAAAAAAAAAAACTGAAATAAATTAAAATCCTATAAAAACTGTCCAACAGAAACTCCAAGCGGTATTTAGAGATACTTCGGCATACTGAATATTATCGTTAGCCGCACAAGGCACAGCAGAAAAGCGCCCGTAGCAATTAACCTACGCTCTTTACCGTAACCGTAGCAGCCTCTACGAGTTGCGTAGCAATTAGTGCTACGGCGTAGCTACATAGCTCGCTACGTTACGTAATTATGGGCGTTTAGAACGATGGCCGGGTGATGGGTGAAAAATGTTACTTAGTTTTTAGTGGCGTTTTAGTTTTTGGGTCAGGGTTTATTGAAGAGATTGTGGTTTAGCTCGAGTAAAAACATCAATTATAGTACTTCATAAAAATTCTCAATACAAATTAATTTAAGCAGTATTTTTTTACGATTGATACTGGATAATAGATGTCATCTTAAGCTTTTAAGCATTTGAATTTTTATTTTACTAATTGTTATTGAAACTCTTAAATAGACTGAATATGTGATAACTACTGTAAAAATAGACATGTTAAATAATATAGTTAAATAATGTCTACTTGTAGTATTTCCTTTGTTCACAATGAAAACTAACACCAGTAAACTTATACTTTGCTTAACTCAAAACTAAATTGGAATGCTTAATTAACATTTTAGTGAAACAATAAAATCTTCAACAATTAAACTACACGCGATTATCGTAGCACTGCTACGGCGTAGCGTCGTAGCACTAATCGCTACGGAGATTAGTTCTCTGAGTATATGAATGTTTTGTTTGGTCTGCGGTTACTTTGAAGCGTAGAAAATACTAGTTGAGTAAATTATTTTGATTAATTTAGTTAAAAGAACTTTTAAAAGGTTACTCATAAAACTCAATTTAACTGAAACACTGTTTAACTTGAAAGAAGAGGCTTTGCAAATCTTTAGTTTGATTTTCTTATTTACTGAATTCTTTTTAATTATTCCCTAAATGTCCATTATTTTAGCCACTTTTAACTAAGGCATCATATAATTATTACAATACATAATTGGCCTGTTTTACAAAAAACTTAAACCGACTTCAAAGTACACTAAGAAGTAATCAAATCCTGATCTGATGACAATGGGGCCAAACGGGAAGTGTACCCTTCCAGACAAAAAAAGAATTTTCCAAATCGGTTAATAAATGAAGGAGTTATGAGGTAACAAACATTAAAAAAAAAAAGAAAAAAAAAAACATACAACCGAATTGAGAACCTCCTCCTTTTTTTGAAGTCGGTTAAAAATACACTATTATTTTAAATAAAGATAACGTTATGTGTGCGGTGTTGAAATTATTATGAGTTTATTTAAATTTGTAACTCGCTGTTACAGCCAACATTTCTTAGCTTTATTTTTTCGTTTGTTTTGTTACAATCTAGGGTAGAAAAGTAGTTTTATATATGTATAAAGATAATATCAACACAAAAACAGGCATTAGTATAAATTATAGTAGTTAGAAATGTGACTAAGAAAAGGTTGTAAGAAATTAAGTCCTGTCTAATTAGTTCAATGCTTGTTTTCAATGTAAAAGTCGCCATATCGCTGTTACGTCTAAATACCTGCAAATGAAGACGGAAAAGACTAATTTGACAGCTTTAACGCTTCTATCCTTTTTCAACAATTTTTGTAAGAATGTGACGTGACTAAAATTAGTTAAGGGTAGTCATTTGTTAATGTTCACAAGAGCCTTATCGGGGCCAAGATTGAATAAATGAATTTTGATTTTGATTAAGTTAGCTATCTTAAGGCCTGGGTTTTGCAATGCTAGACTTCATCATCATCATCATCAGCCTATAATGTCCCACTGCTGAGCATAGGCCTCCTTTCACCAATGAGGCGAAAGGGACTGGATACTCCACCACGCGTGCCAACTGCGGATCGGTGGAGGTAGGCTAGTGGTCAACGTACTGTTGGAGTTTTCAAGCCGCCTAGGAGGCCTCCAACTAGCTTAACGACTATCACAATTAAGTGATAATCGGGAACAACGGCTTTACGTGCCTTCCGAAGCACGGAAACGCTCGATTTACCCATCCAGGCACCGACCACGACAGTAGTAGCTTAACTTGCCGATCGATTAAGAACGGCTTATCATGCTACACCACGAGCGCTTCATACTAATAGGTATATAACTTCTAATAATAGCTAGCAATTGACACGTATTTTAATGCACGTGTAACTTGTACTTCTGTCTACATATAACGACGATTGTCACACGATCGTAGATATAAATAATCTCCACCATTACTACAACATGGATAATAATTACTCTAATGTATGCCATAAACGTCATGTTTCTACAAGGCAATTTGCCTCCACACTGAGGCGCTGAGTTAAACGATAGTACCGTATTACTATCGATATTGGTATGTTATGCAATGGGATGTGCAGATTTAAAATATATATTTTGGTTTTATTTTATAGATGGAAATTTTGATGTGGGAAGTATTCGACGCAGTTTGTGAGGTAGAATGTAAAATTTCTTGAAATTATGTTTCAAGAAAGTCTTATCTCATTTACTAACCGCGTTGGATGTATCTTGAGGCTGTGGTTATTTTAGACCAATTAAATCTAAGAAAAAGTGCATTTTTGTGTTCATGTTGATGGTTCAAAAATGGTGATAATTAAATTATCTTCAAGTCCTGATTGAATTACTAAGTGATCAATGCAAAAATTAAACTAAATAAATGCCTAAATCACTAGCCATAGAACTATACAATTTGGATGATATGTTTTCTTTATAACGTAGAGCAGCCCCTAAACAGTGTACCATATAAGGCTACCATTTTAAACTTTCCCCCTCAAGGGGTTTCATAAGGGGTAAAGCTACTACGTTAAACTAGTATAACCATCAAATATGATATTGCTGTGATGATCACATAGTTTAATAAATTTTTCAACACACTCGCTCGAAAAGAATCATTTATTGCACCGTTTTTAGTATCTTAGTGCAGCTTATTACGCACTAGTGCT
Organism: Achlya flavicornis; assembly: GCA_947623365.1. Classification (NCBI taxonomy): domain Eukaryota; kingdom Metazoa; phylum Arthropoda; class Insecta; order Lepidoptera; family Drepanidae; genus Achlya; species Achlya flavicornis. Next base: position 1,119,798 of record OX392472.1, read on the forward strand.
TTTTACTTTACATTACCGCACTGTTTTATGAAAGGTATAATCCCGATTATGATAAGTTTGTACCTCACTGCAAGTGATATGTGTGTAGACCAAGCATTCTTAATTTAAACGGGTAAAATAGTTTGAAAGCTCAACGCTGTCAAAAAAAAAAAAAACGTGTGCCATTTTTGTTAAAGTTGTCATTGTGTGTGGTTGATTTATTATCAAAAAATCTACTTAAAAAAATACAAGTCTCGCAAGTGTGTTGAAAAACGTCGTATGACACGCGTGTGCATTGATTTATTACACTCTCGGCTCACTTATCGCTTAATACCGCGAGTGTTAATAACCAACTTTGCACACATGTATCATAATGTACTATTGTAATTGATAATTAATAAAAATAAAATATTAACCTATTATCGAACACAGTGCTTCGCTCACCCATTATTCGCAGTATTATCGCTTTGAACCTTTCTGTATTTTCATAATCTAACTTTATGTGCAACTACCGTAGGTTATTAGGCATAACATATTTGTACAGTCAAAGTGTGGGATTAGCAACTTGTCCGTGCAGGCGGATAGGTGGTCTAAAACTGAAGTTTGGATAATGGAAATGCATATATAATTAAATCTTGTACGCATACAGGCTTGCACGTGGACCTATTACTTACATACTTTAAATATTCTCAAAAGTCGATTTAAGGAATGGTTCGTCATGTGGTGTATGAAAACCTTAAAATGTACCTTGCTCTCTATTACTACGGAAATAAATAAATACTGTAATAAATTGTATATTACAATACAAAATTCTTTATTACTACATAAAAAACACACAATACAAAAAATAACTAAATAAAATAAAAAGTGCAAAACAATTAGGGCGGCCTTATCGCTGAAGCGATTTCTTCCAGACAACCTAGAGAAATATGATAGATATGAGATAGGTAGAACAGTAAATATACTACATATACATAAAATACCTACCTAAATAAAGTTCAAAAAACTAATACTAAATAATTAAAATAACATAAAATATATTGAAAATAATAAAAAAAAATTAAGTGGGTTTTCTCATATTTGAGCATGCCACCCTCATTGATGCTAGAGTACAATATTTCAAGAACCAAAATTATTTACAATTAATTACCGCCGACTTTTTAACCATTTGATACAAGATTTTGGCCCTGCCCGAAAGCGGGAATGCCAGGATACTATTACACAATCCTAGGTCGAACAAATTCATATATTTTTTTTGGAATAATGCATTTCTCTCCACCTCGTTCCGTAACACAATAGTATATAACATCTGTGCGTAAAATCGCCGTGAGTTGATAGACTAGCAAAAATACGTTTCTTTGATTCGGTTTTATGTTAAGAGAACGACATATTGTTAGTTTGTAAAAATATATTATGTCAATTGACAATAGTTTCCTAAGTTTGAGTGCGCTGCAAAACATGATTTATACACGATTTATATAATTAAAGCTACATAGAAAAAAATTTAACCTCTTTTTTGCTATAATAGAATAAAAATATACGACAATAAGAGTCATAATATATGATCTATCGCATCACGATTTTCTTTTATTTTTATATTCATTGACTATAACACAAATCCTACACTAACTACAAAATGTGTCGTGTCGAGTCGCTTCCCGCTGAGTCCTGCTCGAACGCCTGTGGTCTGACAGCGTCTTAGCTTCCCACTGAGTCCTGCTCGAACGCCTGTGGTCTGACAGCGTCTTAAGAAGAACCAACGTGTCTGTACATTGAATACGACAACTGATTGGGTGTGATGTAGGAAGAGCAACTGGATGTACCGAATTTTTTTCATGTTTGATAGTAGACGCGAATTTTCGAAACCGCTGAACGTATTTTCATGTTGTTTTCTAAACTAAGCTTAGTTTCAGGCAACATAATAAATTTTAAAGAAATTGGCTGATGGGAAAAAAAGATATGGAAATTTTCTGAAATCTAATAATAAATGATTTTAAGCTAGCAGCACTCTGTTTGCCATTAGCAATTTGCTTATTAAATATTTAGGTATAATAATGGTTTGTTGTTTACTAATTAGTCTATAAATTATCATGTCTAAAGAGTGTATAAAAACAAATACCTCGCTGCCGGCGGCACACTAGAATTAGGGGTTTCTATAACATTTTAAATTATTTTGTAGAAATATTTATATAGGTTTTTTATAATATTTAAGATGGTTGTTTTTAAGATTATAGATGAATAAAGATAATAACAATAATTCATTATTTTTATAATAATTATGCACATACAGCATTACATTATACAGCAGTAGACATCTACACTAAGCAATGCGTGTGTCGTAGTTTTTTTTTTTTTTATTCAAAAATTCTTTTTTCAATATAATGCCCTAATAAGGCACTTACGAACGTTACAATTGATTTTACCACTTAGGTATTTTAGCTACTTTCCATATTATTCCGTATTATATATTATACGTATTAAAATAGTATCACAAACTTTCAACCATTTTTAACTATACAGACAAAATATACCCGTTTCAAATTAAATATATATCCTGGGACATTTCTCACACACGGTCATCTGATCCCAAACTAAGCAGAGCTTGTACTATGGAAACCAGATAACTGATATAATACATATACATACTTTTTGTTTGTAAATACATACTTAATATACATAATTACACCCAGACTCAGGACATACAGACATGTTCATGCACACAAATGCATGTCCTGTGTGGGAATCGAACCCACGACCTGCGGCGCGTAAGGTGAACCTTAACCAACTGCGCCAACTGGCCCGTCGAAATTGTAACTGCTCTGTCTTCAAATAATTTGGTAGTCGCAAAATGAAGGTTCACATAAAATCGTAGTTGGTCTCCAAACCAACTTTACCTCTGGTCGCATTTTCATAACAATATTACTGCTGCAATAAAGTTTAGGGGGTGCTAATACAAGAGGCTCGTAAATTGTAAGCTGATACCGAAGTGTGAGTAGTGGGCCGATGTGAGTTTGCATAGTAATATACGGTTTTGGAATATGCATGTGTGAAATTGTGGTGGAAATGTGGTATGTTTTAGAACTGATTGAAAAGAATTGAAAATATAGTTACTTAGATAAAAAAAAGCATAATTATTATACCATTTGTATGACCACAGATAATGTGGTTGCATGGATTGTGGTAGAGGTGGCTTGTATGGCTAGTGATAGGATAGTGGTGGTAGATTGACAGTGGTTACCAGTAGCTCAAAATAACTTTTGAGTACAATAGTTTCAGTTAAACCGCAAGCACAAATAAGTAAAAAATATTACAATGAGACGTTTTCTTTCCATCGAGTTTTATAGAGTTGGTGGAAAATACCTGTCAAATCGTGTACTTAATTAAGGTTCAAATTAGTTCGAATTATCAACAGTTTGACAGGTATTTTCAACCAAACTGTATAACACCCTATGGAAAGAAAACGTCTCATTAAGTCAAACCATTTCAAGGTTTAATTTTTCAATTTATTAAATCTAAGAAAGATTTTCAAATATGTTTTATTAAAATGAAATTGGGTAAAATAATTAAATTATACATGCATAATTTAGTGTAAAGTAAACTAAAACCATATGTCTCGATTATGTTTACTTTACCTTTGCTTCTATGAATAACTTACACGAACCAAATTAAACGTGGTTAGTTTTAGCAAGGATTACTTTCTATTATTTTTTCATATAAAAACATGCCTTCAATTAACATCCATGCGTGATATATTATTTTAAGCACCTACGATCTCCAATGGGGTACCGCAATTGCCTTGTAAAAACCCCATTGAATATCTGTGATAGAACTTAGTGGAACCCCGCGTATTTGCGACTCTCCGGGACAAGATTTATGACCTATTTTTATTGGTCGTAACTATGTTACAACATTCTGTTCCTTTGTTATGAATGTTTTCTGTAGGTCGCTGTGACATTGACATTTGTCAAAGTTTTTTCTGTTGGGTATTTTACCCCTTTAGCATTTTGCCCCTCGGTTTTTACCCCGTAAGGGTTTTCATTTCGGGGAAACTTCTTAAAACTAACCTACGTTATCAAAGGAACTCCTGTACAAAATTAAATGCTTCTAAACCCAAAGGATGTTGTGTGTTGTCAATAAGTCAGTCAGTGTTTGAAGATTATAAACCTAACTTGTTAGGCCATGTAGAGTGACTTACATATATCAATCTCTTATCTATCTATATAAATAAAATCCTGATGCTGTTCCATACATGTTATGGAACAGCATCAGTTGATGCCAGCGCGACCGATTTTGTTAATTACTTTTTTGTTGTGTTCGTAATTGTCAGGATAATGTTTGTGTCATTGTGTTTTTTTGGAAGTTTAGAAATGTCGGATATATCACCCGGGTGACGCCGGGCATTAACAGCTAGTATTTAATGTAGTAAATAACTTACCGGCTACTTGTAAAGCTGCAGGGGCAGCGGCGGCCAGTGCGGAAAATTCAAAATTCAAAAAATATGCATCGATTGGACCCAATTATATTTTTATGCCTTTTGCGGTCGAGACCTTGGGACCATGGGGGTCAGAAGCTCGCCGTTTTGCCCGCACCTTGTCTTCAAAATTGATCGAGACCTCCGGAGACCAGCGGGCGGGGAGCTTTTTCCGCCAACGCGTCAGCTTGGCTATCCAAAGAGGAAACGCTGCCAGCCTTCTGGGAACCTTGCCGTTAATCGGAAGCAGCGGCAGGCTTGAGGAAATTTTCTATATATAGATTATATTTTGTAAATATAGATTGTATTTTGTACATATTTGTTGTAAATAAAACTTACAACATCATCATCATCAGCCTATAATGTCCCACTGCTGAGCACAGGCCTCCTTTCACAAATGAGGGTGAAAGGGACTGGGCGATACTCCACCACGCGTGCCCACTGCGGATTGGTGGAGGTAGGCTAGTGGTCAACCTACTGTTGGAATTTTTCAAGCCGCCTAGGAGGCATGCAACTAGCTTAACGATTATCACAATTAAGTGATAACCGGGACCAACGGCTTTACGCGACTTCCAAGCACGGAAACGCTCGATTTGAAATACCACAAGGCGGTCATCCATCCAGGTACCGACCACGACAGACGTAGCTTAACTTTGCCGATCGATTAAGAACGGCTAATCATGCTACACCAAGAGCGCTTCACATATAAACAGTTAAATACATTTGTCGATTCAATCAGAAAATACCTAAATGCTTTCTCATGTCTAAAATCAATGCCTGACGTATATATAATGATTTAAGGTCTAGAAACTCGACCTCAGGCTTGGTCTTGTAATAAAAGGGCGAGGATAATGCCTCTTGGCTCGTGGGGTCGTAAATTACCCCGGAGCATGCCTCCCTTTGTCATGATTGTCTCACGTGTGCGGTACATGTACCTTGTGCGGTGTGTTGTGTGAACGATTAGGGAAACTGTTACCTTTGAGCCTTTCATCTCACCGATTTATGTCGGATGCCCTTTTGATGTACTTGGGTTTTAAATTGGCATATTTAATTCAATGGATGGCAAAGTCTTACTAATACAAAATGAGAGAGTTTGGGTAACGATGAAGTAAATACGAACAAATATAGATGTAATCAGTAAGACAGATCAAAAATATGTAAATATGTAATAATGTTGTAAATTGATAAACTCCTTACCGCATATACCTTACATTTGATTGATAAGACAATAACAGAAATATGTTTTTGTGTAGATGGTAAAAACACACTAGACTAAGCTTTTTTATGATAATCGCTTTTATCAGATAAACCAATCAAGTTTCCAATTGCTACTATTATGATTACTGTTTCAATATAATAAAAAAAACACATCGAAAAAAAGTTCAAATCTCAAAAATAAAGAAAAGTACAATATTGATTTATACGATATCCAATTTAAAGCAAGTGATATAATTCCGGTTACACGAAGGTCGTGGCGTGCGACACGTGAAGTGACCGACACCGAGGCGACCTCGCGATGTCGAATCAATGGTAATACACGCTTTATGAAAATTGGTTTTTATTGAAAAATGCTGCATCCACGCGTTTCAATTTCAAAGTGAACTCTGAAATATTAATGTTGGAAAATAATATTGTATACCTAATATGAAAGTTGGTTGAAATTTATGGCATTATTTGGTATCTGCTTACTAAGGCGCCCATCCCGAGCGAGGCGGTCTAAAGTTCTGCCGTCATAGTTCTGCGTTCCACGTTCACTGTAATCAATGCGATTACGCACCACGGCGACCGCAGCGGTCAAGGACGCACGTAGAACTTTGACCGCAGAACTCTAGTCCGCAGTGTGGGATCGGCTCTTTTCTCTTCTATAAAATTTTTTACGATTATAAGGCTATGATTGGAAATAAAATTTCTATTGAAAATTGTGGACTTTAAACCGGTTAGTTGTGATTAAAGTTTGCCAAACATTATGAAAAGTTCCTTAAAATGTACTAGCGCGTTGATCATCATCATCAGCTTATAATGTCCCACTGCTGAGCACAGGCCTCCTTTCACGAATCAGGATGAAAGGGAATGGGCAGATACTCCACCACGCATGCCCACTGCGGACCGGTGTAGGTAGGCTAGTGGTCAACCTACTATTGGAGTTTTCAAGCCGCCTAGAAGGCCTCCAACTAGCTTAACGACTATCACAATTAAGTGATAACAGGGACCAACGGCTTTACGTGCCTTCCGAAGCAAGGAAACGTTGGATTTGAAATACCACTAGGCGGTCACCCATCCAGGTACCGACCACGACGGTAGTAGCTTAACTTATTTTTTTTTGAGTATTCTGTGTTGGTCCCATAGTAAAACTTGTTCAGCATGACTAACCCAACATATGTTTCGAAAATATGCCATCTCGAAATCTCCACCCTGTATACTCAGCACAATATAATTTAATTAATATACTCAGCACAATATAATTTATTTTGTAACGTAAAGTAAAGGAGAGTTGACAAAAATGGTGAATACGTTCGCGTACCCTTTATACGCCTATTTAATTTAATATAACCGTACAAAGGTAAAAGGCATACATGCGACGGTAATGTGATTTATTTTGCTCGCTTTCATACACTGCCGCCATATTTTTTATCATAGCACTCTTTTCCATGACATTATTGTATGTGCCTTCGCAGCTATGGTCTCATTAAAGCTACTATAAATCAGGAGGTTGCTGTAGAGCTAGCTATACATAAGATGTCTTCTTTAAATCACAGTAGAGTGAAGTTGCGTAGAATAGCGGTGATTCCTAAGTAAATAAATAAATAATTCGAATAAATAATTTAGTCCGTCTCAGTTAGATTATAAAAAAATATGGGACACGTATTTTTTTCTTTACCAAATCATTTCAAAAGGAGGTTCAAATCAGTTCAGCAGTTCAGGCCTCCTGACGTCACTTTAAATTGAAAAGTGTACTCTAACGTGACGGCACGTGGGACTTGAACACACGATATCTTCGTATTATATATAAATACGTGTCTAATATTGTTTGATAATGTAAAAGACTGACTGAATAGATCATTTTAGCCATCTAGCCCATTTATTTATGAATGTTTTTTGTAACTTTTATTTAAGTGTTGATTACAATTAATTAAATAATTAAACTGTTTTACAAAAAACTTAAACCGACTTCAAAGTACACTAAGAAGTTATCAAATCCTGATCTGATGACAATGCGACCAAACGGAAAGTGTACCCTTCCACACAAAAAAAAGAATTTGGCAAATCGGTTAATAAATGACGGAGTTATGAGGTAACAAACATTTAAAAAAAAATACAACCGAATTGAGAACCTCCTTTTGAAGTCGGTTAATAACAAGTCTATGGTATGTTGTGTAAAATTCTTAGTTGGTGAAAGCTGAGTTATTTTTGATTTTGTATTAAGAACTAAATTGTCCCTAACTTTATTGTTAGCGATTGTAAGGCTATGCGGTCTCTATGTTATCTGCTCTTTGGTTGATTTTCTGTTATGTAAGAATCAATAGTTTCCAAAGAGTGGGAGTAGAGCAATTTACTTGTGCTTTATGAAAACTGTGATGTCACGGTAAGTAGCACCGTTTCGGACACTTTGGATTCTGTCCAAGTGTTATTTACAAACCAATTTAGAGAGACCTCTCGTTTCGTCTTTTGCTTCACGTATTCAGGGTGATTGAGTCATCTTTATAGGTCAAGTTGAATTGGTCAAGCGAGCACTTAAGACAAAGTCAAGTGTGAGCGGGATATAGTGACATATTGTACGTTTCCGCAGTCGTAAATATAGGGTTAAAATGTTTGTTGCCTTATTTATTATTTTCGTAAGAGCGACTTTTGGAAATTATTCATAGATCTTATTTTACGTGTTTTTATATGGAGTAAGTAAAAATGTTTCTCCGGAGATACTGGAAACGTACACTGTTTTGCATATGGTGCGTCCATGCTTCGCGAAGAGAGCACGAGATGAACAGGATTCGTTCGTTACTCGCGATTACAAGCGTGGACGTACTTTAGGGGGCCCTTCATGGCCAACGGAACTTCAACGCAAGCATGGCTTATAAAAGCTTGTACTTTCATCCAATGTAATAATAATAATAAGCATTTTTATTTATCTTTCACAAAGGTACGCGTTAAAAACTAATTATACAAAAACCAACAATACAGTTGACTTATACGAATTCCTTTGTGAGAGACTGGTCTCTGTACTAGGAAAGATCCTGTATTACAGATTACCAGGCCCTCACCCCTTAGACAATTACTGTATTACTACAGCGGAGGTAAGTAATAATAGTTTTTTATAATAATTACATGTAATGTTTGACTGCGAAAAAAGAGAGACGACATCAGAGTCGTCGGTTATCAGTCTGTAAATTCCGCTGATCACTCGCGGCCGCTTCGCTAGTCACCATTGATCATTTCGAATATCCTTAAACTTGTTCCAGGAGTATACTTCTTGTGAAAAAATCTTACAAGTTTGTGAGAAAAAAAGCTAGTTATTTAGAATCTCCAATAAATTTGCAAGCCTGGTATCTAGATATTTCCTTTACTTTTTTAGTGTATAGGTACATTAGATATGGCCAAAGTTTAGGTAAAATTTGTGCAAAAACGCTGTTTTTCCGAGACTTTTACTGAATTTGTTTCACATTTATTTTTTTGCCTAGAAACACGGCTAGATATAGTGTACAAGATACCAATTTGTTTAAAACATCTAACGAAAAATGTCTAACAACGCCATCATCGGTACAGAGCTTTTGTTTCAAAAGTATGGCGGACTGACTGCTCTTAACGAGCCTTCAACGAGCCAGCAACGAGCGCGATGCGAATCCCTGTGTTCGTGAAAAAACTGACAATCGGGCGGAGCGTAGTCGAGCACGCTACGAATGCTCCGCAAATCGTGCTCGCAGTGTGCTCGTTCGTGGCTCGGCTCGTGCTCGGTGCGCCAAGCATGGACGCACCATTAGATGGTACACGTATGATCCATATTGACACATGTGGATAATGTTGTATATAATAGAAAAGCAACTTAAGTCTAATCAGAATCAAAAAGTCATTTATTCTTTGTAGGCCTAAGGCATTTATGAACGTTAAAGGGAACTCAGCAACGAATTAAAAAACATCTTATCTTTATTTTTAATGCAAACTTCTGTTACATCAAATCAAATGATTGAACTCACGATTTTTTCGAAACCATCCTATTGCCACGAGCTACCCTATGAAAAAAGCAGTGAATTTATTTTATAAATTATTTGTGTGAAAACCCCAAAAAATATAGGGATCATTATTCCTGTGTACTCAATACAGTTCACTATACACCACTTTTACTCCATTGTGCCCATAAAAATATTTTAAGTGTAGTTTCCGTGAAATAAATGAAAGCACTCAATAGCTATTGAAGTACATGATCGAATACCTATTGAATTTACTCTATTCAATTAAATTCGAATATTGAGCTGATAGCATATTTCACAATAGAGGTTTTAATATTGATGAAAACTACTGAAAAACTCCTGGCAGTTTTTCTACTGGTGATTCTGAGCAAAAAAAATAACCCTGTGGATACACAACGCGCAAAGAGTAACGGAAAGAGTATACCTATCCATATAAAGTGCACAACTTCTTTGGATGACAATAAACTATACCGCAAAGCTTTTCATAATAATATTAGCAAGTGACGTGAAAAGATACCAGCTGATGAAAAGATGCCAGTAGTGCGCTGACTGTCGCTTTGAGCAATTTATTTTGAACTGAAACTCGGCTCTTCTCAGCAAATGCAACCTTCCGAACCGGTATTTAGAGTATTAGAGTCAGACTTTCATAAGTGCCTGCGAAGGTCTATTCAAATAACTGATTTTGAATTTTGAATTTTAGAATCAACTGCCACTGCCATGAGTTATATGACGTTGTTTTCTGAAAAAAAGAAAGTACTGATCAGAAATATAATACATTATTATGACGTAAGTACTTTGCAAAGAAAATTATAATTAGATTAAGAGTATTATCCTTAAATCTTGTTGGGCTATATAATTTCTGCTAGCTTCTGCGCGCGGCTTCGCCCGCGTGGCCTACAGAAAACAAATGACATATTTTTCTACAACAATAAAAGTAAACAAAACAAAACAACGTCATCCCGATCCGAGGGTGGAATTATTAAAAACGCTGAGACACGTATACATTAATTTTCAATTTTCAGCCTAAACACAAAAATTTGAAGCTAATGGACTTTCAGCCCCTATTTTACCCCCTTAGGGGTGGAATTTCAAAAAACCCTTTCTTAGTGGATACCTACTTCGTTAAGGCGGTGCGTTGATAAATCAGTCAGTCAGTCAGTCAATCAGTCAGCCAGGACTTTGAATTATATATATTTAGATGGTATACCTACTCAAATAACGGCATATATGTATATTTAATAATAGCTGGGATGCGTGGAACCTGCGTTCCAGATTGAGCTTCCAGTACTAATTAGTTCTATAGTATAAGTCATAAAACCGTGACAAACAGTTGGGTAAACGATTTAAAAAGGTATGTATCACAGTCAGATGAATTAAATTACTTCTTGCTCTAAAGTTGGCAAACAATATCTCTCCATTCTCTAAAACTTCACCAGGCATAAATAATATAAATATTTCACTTGCAAAAAAAACTTCTCAAAGAGAAATATTTTTTAACTTTTCAGTATAAATTGTGACGAACATAAAGGAACGGCGACAAAAGATTTTTAATATTGAAAATGCAAAACCTTCACAGCTCTTTGGTACAATATGCATTTTATTTTATTTGTAGTCTGGAGGCTGTGATATACTAGAATAGAGGGAGGACTGCACAAATACAACTCTATTATTTCTTGTATAAGGAGAGCCTCTTTGATACAATAGAGGCAAACTTGTTTACATTAAGGAGTGCATCTGATGGGGTCCGGACAGACGCAATCAAGCCTGAATAGGGGGTACGACGGGGGCTCAAGCTGGGCACAATATTCCATATAATTTGGTTTCTGGATCTGACAGCTTTTTTGCATTGCAATTATAACACTGTGCTGAGTTTATGAAAATGTTTTTATGTCTGTTTTAGATTTGGTCTCAGTTTTTCAGAAAAAACGTAAAGGGATGATAGCTCAGTGGTAGTGCTGTGGAATTCCCATGGTCCTGGGTTCGAATCCTATACTAAGCTTTAGCATTCGGTGAATGAGAAGGTCGTGAGAAACCCATATATAGTACTTTGTAGTACCTGGCTGGGCTCAAGATGCACCAAGCACCTTCTGCTATCTTCTGGCATCTGCTTACTTTTCTAGGCTTTTTGTGCTCCATGAGCACAGCGGCAGTGATGACTTGACTGAAGATCGATATGTATATCATCATCATCATCATCATCAGCCTATAATGTCCCACTGCTGAGCACAGGTCTCCTTTCACAAATGAGGCTGAAAGAGAATGGGCAGATACTCCACTACGCGCGCCCACTAAGGATCAACGGTCAACCAGAAGTTTTCAAGCCGCCTAGGAGGCCTCCACCTAGCTTAACAATTATCACAATTAAGTGATAACCAACGGACCAACGGCTTTACGTGCCTGCCGAAGCACGGAAACGCTCGATTTTAAATACCACTAGGCGGTTACCCATCCACTTTTAGACTCTATGTACATATCAGTACTGACCACTGATACAATGGCTCTCAAATGCAGCTGTAGTTGCTTGGTGACAGATTTTCAACTTAAAATACTACTCACGACTCTTCTCCAAACCGCCGTCGCTTGTCACTCCCACCACTACACAACAGAGTCGACAGTTGATTGCGTCTGTAGCTGAATTTTAAGAAGAACACGGCACTGAGCTTCTCATGTTTTGCATTTACAACCTAACGTTGATTAATTAAACCTTTTAGCTCTTACTATCGGGGAAATAGGTCAGCTTTTAAATGTAGGCAAGACATTGTTTTCGTTGGTTTTGTTTGAGTAACAAACATTGCTTGAAAGTTGTTTGCTTTCGACTAATATATTATACCGGGCTCCGTTACGGTTGCTTGTTCCATGTTTGTTCGCGTATTGAAGATTTGTTTTCTGTTTTACCTTTAAGTGTGATGAAATATTCTATATTATATTTTGTACCTTAAAATGCTTTCGATGCGTAGGTACTTTGTAGTACCCACCTGGTTGGTTACCACCCTCAAATTGATAATCTATCGCCAAACGCCGATTGGTGTGTGCCGAGTACACTTGTGAGCCAATTCTCTTCAAGGCCTTCTGTGCCTGCTACCTATGGCCATATTATTACTATAAAAGATCTCTAAAAAAAACCTTTGCTCTAGGTTTTTGTGAAACTTTGCATAATAGTACATTATGATACATGTGTGCAAAGCCGGTAATGACACACGAGGCGGTGATATAATAAAACTGTGCACTAATGTAAAGTAAAAAGCAATAGTGCGTAATAAGCTGCATTATTATAGTAAAAACGGTGCAACAAATGTCACTTCACGAGCAAGTGTGTTGAAAAAATATAAAACCTAAATGCTCTATTAGACGAAGCATTAAAATATTGCTTTTTAATAAATGATAAACAGTTCGACTTACTATTTTTTCAACATGATAAGGTAAGGTACATTTTAAACATTCAATAAGCATATAAAATGAATCGACCAATTAAGCTGCTCAAATCTTCCAAGATAGGTACAATACAAATATTTCATTCTTCATTGAATGTCAATGTAAGGACTTGACTTTCCGAAGATACGTGGGCAGATTAAGCGCTTCCTGTCGACTTTATAAATAAACCATTAATAACGGGACGTCTATTTAAATGTCTTCTCGTTGACATTTACTTGATACCCCACTTGACCTCTGGTATTTTTCTGACAAGCTGCTTTTATTTCATCAAATTATGAGGCTCAAGGGCTGAGCCGTATCCTGAGCAATCGTCATCGGGGCAGAAGCACAAACACACCTTGATTACGAATTCGGCCCCGGGCGATTAATCAGCCCGTTTGTTTTCCACGGAACACGCTCCAATGACGCTCCACTCCACTGATTGACTCCTTTGATTATCTTTGCGAGCAATGAATAATAAACATTGCTATATTTTCATTGGTGCTTAGTGGCCTGGTTAATATGCTAGTGCTGTACTTCGCACGGTGCGCGTATGTTTGAAGCACACGTGCCCAATTGAACATGCTTGGAACTTGTTCATTTTATCGGTTGATTTTATAATCGCTGTATACCGATGTCATAATAATGGAGACTATACCCATCGCATCTATCGAATAACAATAATGTAAAGTAACTTTTAATTTAAGGACATGGCATAGCCGTTCAAAATTTGATTAAACAGGATGATTGATTGACTGATCAAGGTTATTAACAGTACACATCGGTTAACTAAAGCTGGCACGTTCAACACGTTTTCGCACTGCATGAAAAGTCTGTTCGTCTCTCTCGCGCGTGGTCAAGCTTATGAATATGAAGGAGACAGTTATAGTTTTGCTTGTGGTCTTTGTTGTGGTCTTTTTTGCACTCGTCCATCAGAATTGGCTGACTAATTAGAAGCAATAATGTAATAAAACACACTGTATCATAAAATTGTATATGTGTGAGTACTGTGATCGTGCCAGCATTTAGCTGTGCTTTCGGTAACCGACCTGTATATGCGAGGTTTATAAAAAAAAAAAACATATCTGCTCGCGTGTGCGATTTGGATGACCGTTAGGGTAGTTAACTGAATCAAATGGTCTCTATTTTGCATTTCAGAGATTCATCAGGTATGAGGCAGAATCACAGTATCAGCAAAATCAAATTAAAATTGTAGTTACTGATCGGAATCGCAACTGTTCCGAATATCAATTATACTATAAAAAAATTAAATCTTTAATTGAAGAATTCTTGGTACCTAAAGCATACATGAGGCATATTTGTTATTAGTTGCGGTAATTTCAACATTACAATACATTCCAAGAGCTCTAAAATGTTTTTTTATTATCAATGCTTCTTGCACCATTCATTGTTCAAGGTTCCGACTTCCACTGATTCCAATTGGCTAATGGTGACGTACCTATTCGATAGCTAAGTCAATAACGCCACGAACCTCACCGCTATCGATACGATTGCATCTAGCGGACAATCAGAACTGCCTAGTTTGGTGACTCACTTGACACTTACTCCCCGAGTTGCAGACATTTTGTTTTATATCATTTTTTCAACATTTTGTGAGTGAACTAATCTTGTGAGATTTCACCATTAAATCACGAAATTTGATTTTCCGTTTGTTTTATTTTAGTCGAACCTACAGTCCACAAGTCCGCAATCACCCGTTTCTAGTAGTCCGATTAATGATAATCTCTTGTTAAAAGTATACTCCAGCAGGCAGCTGGCAGAATACTTGGACAGATTTTTGACTTCACGATGGTAGCCAGCTAAGCGAGTATAGACTACCAGAGAAACTATAGAACGGGGTGAAGCTTTTTTTTTTTTATACAACCTAGTCGGTAAACAAGCTTACGGCCCACCTGATGGTAAGCTGTTACCGTAGCCATATGGACGCTTGCAACACAAGAAGTATCGCTCACGCGTTACCGACCATTCTCCCCTCCCCTCTGAGCTCTGACAACCTTACTCACGCGCAGGAACACAACTTTACACAACGTAAAGTTATTTGGCTGCGGTATTCTGTAAGGTGGAGGTACTTCCCCAGTCGAGCTGCTCTTTGAGCGAATAAACGCTAAGCTCTACCTCTCTCAAAACTATGACATTCGTCTCAGCAGACGTCACTATTACTGAAATATTTGACGTCCACTTTATTCAGCCGGTAAAAATTTGAATCCAGCTTAAAATATACTGTAGAATAACTAATGTAATCAAGCTTGCCTGTTATATCAGACGTAATTAATTCAAGTCCTGTTTAAGTACCGATTCTTCGGACCCAAATTAATATACCCACACCACATATAGGGCTTTATCAAATTCCGCTACATACATAAAGCGGGCCTCACATAGTACATCAGTAGTTTCAATGGAAATAGCTTTGCGTATTTTGAGATCGCATTGTCGTGTGTGATAGAATGTTCCAGAATATTAAGTTACTTAAAAAAAAGACAACCTAATAGAGATAAAACGCCAAGTGCAGGACAGATAATCTAGGACAGTTCGCCAGTACTGATTACTAACTGAATCGTTCAAGATGGTGCCCGGGAGGTAGAGAGTGGGGAGGGAGGGGTTGTATGTCCTACAAACACGGATTGAGATGACTGGGCCCGTCGCCCGCGGCTGCAGCCGGCCGAGTGACGAGTGACATGTGATAAATTGAATGCCTGCTGATGTACTGGATATGATACCTGGCATGGATGGTTCGATCTGGTGAAACTTGACTTTGAAAGTTGTTGGACGTGATTGGGTTGTATAGTAGTAGATTTAATTGAAACAATCAAGGTTATTTTAGTTTTAAGTCATTCTGTATTCGGTGTAAATCATGTGTGTCATTACTTTGTGTAACAATTTATAAAAAAAACAGTTAAACAGTGGTAATTGTTCTATTAAACATGTATAAAAGTATAAATATTATATCAAATCAAATCAAATCGAATCTTATCAAATTTCAAATCAATATTTTTTCGATTTATTTTTTATTTATTTTATTTATTTATTTATTTACTTATTACATAATCCACAGCTCTTAGAAAATAAATACATTTATCTTATTAAATACATCTTATAGCCAATTAAGGATTAACAATTTAATACCTTATCTTCTAATTAAAGTAAGGAAGAGACCAGTAAGTATCCGATGAGCAGAGTATTTATAGAAAACTTTAGGTTTTAACTTTATTTAGGCCCTGATAACCCAAAAAAATAAATAGGTATATAATAAATGGACATATTCGACCCTTTTTGTGCATCTTTGATAACAGTCTTGTCGCTGCTAATCGAAATACAAATTAAATTAAATAATAATCTTTGTTTACTTTTCTTCTCTTTTGATTAGCTTTGTTCTTTTCCATCCACGATCCACATGTGTTGTCTTCTAGATCCAGATGATCACCTCTCTTCCCTTTCGTGACATTTGATCTAGTAAAACATTATCATAACAAAATATAATCATAAATGCTTACGTAATGTTCCCGCCTACGCTTCTGCCTCAGCCCACTCGTTCGAGCGGTCGGTGCGTACTCAAGACGAGCCTCGTGATTATGTAGGGTCACGTGCTGGATTACTGGCACCAGTACACTGGCAGATATTTTACGTGTTTTTTTTATACAAATATCAAGATATGCTTCAAATGTTTGTTTTGGAAGATGTTGTTTTTTACTTCATGTAGGAAGTTTTGTATAGCACTCATGTATTGATAAAAAAAATATAATCTCTTCAAAGCAAGATGTTTAACAATAGACCATATCTTTCTATAGCAATTTCTATAGCCTGGGCATGCAATTGTTGTCAGTCCGATTAGAATGTAAATATTATGTAATGAATCGAAGCTTGTTTTGAAAAGAGTAATTGCTGAGTTTATTGCCGGCTCTTCTCAGCAAATGCAACCTTCCGAACCGGTATTAGAGTACAGCCTTTTCATAAGTGCCTGCGAAGGTCTATTTGAATAAATGATTTTGAATTTTTGAACTGTGTATCCTAAACCCACTATTACACGTTCGTCTGTGACTTTAGTAGACCATTTTTACAAGGAGAAGCATGTATTTAGTTGGGGTTTATGACACACGTACTTTAAAATACCATAAGGCCTTAGTCTATTATTGCACGGCGAAGTTAACTAATAAAATACATCTTAGGTCACACGTGTATTGTAACATACTATTTTTATCCTTCTATTTTAAAGATAAAGCTGTGTACTTCTATTTGGGGTCCATATTCTAGAACATCAATCAATGCTTAAGTTTTATTAACAACAAATATGTACAAAATACAATCTATATATAGAAAATTTCCTCAAGCCTGCCGCTGCTTCCGATTAACGGCAAGGTTCCAAGAAGGCTGGCAGCGTTTCCTCTTTGGATAGCCAAGCTGACGCGTTGGCGGAAAAAGCTCCCCGCCCGCTGCTTAAGTCAAGTTTTGATTCCAGATTAAAACAATTGACTTTGGAACCTGCATCAAAGTTTTTTTTTTATACAACTTAGTCGGTGAACAAGCATACGGCCCACCTGATGGTAAGCGGTTACTGTAGCCATATGGACGCTTGCAACACAAGAAGCATCGCTCACGCGTTACCGACCTTTCCCCCCTCCCCTATGAGCTCTGGCGACCTTACTAAGCGCAGGAACACAACTTAACACAACATAAAGTTATTTGGCTGCGGTATTCTGTAAGGTGGAGGTACTTCCCCAGTCAAGCTGCTCTTGGAGCGAATAAACGCTATGCTCTACCTTTCTTATATTAGGTTTATTTTAGATTAACACTTATCTATTCTGGAGACTTGATCTGATAAATTTTCCCGAATTGCTAGCAATTGTTAATATATCAGCTCCATCCAGATTATCATGTCCAAGTATCTACAAGCTGTTCAGCATGACATAAACAATAGGATTTTCAGATTATTTGACCTTTTTAGATTAATTAAATATGATATTTTTTCCGATAAATTTTCTTTATTCATTTTCGTTCATTAAAGGTTATATTGTTTGATTATCCCTATTTGATTTGATTTAATTTTACATAAATTTCCGCCATCGCATCAGCTTCGCTATCCAAAGACGAATCGCTGCCAGCCTGCTGGGAACCTTGCCGTCAATCGGAAGCAGCGGCAGGCTTGAAGTTTTTTTCTATATTTAGATTGTAATTTGTACATATTTGTTGTAAATAAATAAATATATTCATTCGTCATTGCTTCCCAATTAATTGAGTTTTAATTAAATTATTCCAAGAACTATCTAAAATGCATATTACTACATCCAAACCTACATAAACCCATGAAATTAAAACTAATATATTCCTGCCATGGCAAATGATACCCTATACAATAGTACATAGAAATGTACATGGACTATATGATAGATCTAGCCATCCTTGGCAGACCCTCGTCACGAAGGGTGAAGGGCACAAAACCGGACCACGTCCGTTGGGATGATATTGATTTAATTGTCCACCCATCTTGATTGATTATAATAATGTAATTTAATTTGTATTCTGTGGTTTTGCTACTTGCCAAATTGACTGAGGACTTCCGATGACTTCTGAGGTCTTACTTGATAATATATTGATTGTATGAACAGGATTTTGTTGTGATACTTTGTGCGAATATGGAATGGAATAGAATCGCGAGTTGATTTCGATGGTATAACCACAGTCTATATAACCATACAGTCGTCCGACGCCTTTGATCTCGTGGAAAATGGCAACAACGTCTAGACAGTATCGCGACGGCTATATGAAGTATGCTGTGTCCCGTTAGACACTGGTATAACATTTTTTTTTTTTTTTTTATAAATATCCTGGGACATTCCTGATAACTGATATAATACATATACTACTTTTTGTTTGTAAATACATACTTAATATACATAATTACACCCAGACTCAGGACATACAGACATGTTCATGCACACAAATGCATGTCCTGTGTGGGAATCGAACTCACGACCAGCGGCGCGATAGGTGGATTCTTGACCAGAGTCTTAACCAATCGCGCCAGCTGGCCCGTCTAACATAGGTTAATGATGTGAAGTTCTATACGTCCTATAATGGAAGGTGTATATCCATTCCAGTAATCCACTTTTTTGGTACTAGGCGCACAGATCGCTGAAGAGCTTTATATTAATACTAGCAGACCCCCGCGGTTTCACCCGCGAACGGTTTTATTTTTTTTGCGCGGAACACTAATTATTTTTCAAAATAAAAGTAGCTAAGCTACTCCTTATAACATAATTTTGACACAACTGAAAGATCATTGGAACACAATTGAAATAGCAGACTTGGGCCCCTGGTATTCGCTTTCGAATATGTATTTGCTATGTTAAAAAGCTGCTGTGTGCTAATTAATTAAAATAAAGTGTTTTTCGTTAAATAAAGATTTTTTAACAAAGCAAATACACATTCAAATCGAATACCAGGTATGTGTTTTTCAATTTGTATTTGCTTTTTTAGCCTCACTCCCATGTTACGTTCGCTCCATCTGCCTTATTCTGTAATCTGTGAAAATTAGATTTCAAACGTGTCAAAATAAAAAATGTAATTTAAATGAAAAGTACTAAGGAGTATTGATATCAACTTCGATGCCAACCACCCTTAAAATAACTTTCTACCCCTTTTTGACCCCGTTAGGCGATGATTTTCAATAAAATACGAAACACGTCTTCCATCAAGTCATCAGGTCTCTACGATCAGCGGTTTAGGCTGTGCGTTGATCCGTCAGTCATTCAGGACAAAGCATTTTATATGTATAGATTAACAAGTGAACCTCACATTTTTGAGTAATTTATTTTGAGTAGATACTTTTTATAGATAGTCTGTACTAACATCAAATGAAAAAAAATACGTCAATGGTTTTGAAAAAAAAAAACACGTTTTCGTTACATCCAGTATAGGCTGAAAATTGAAAAGGATCGCATGCTACTTTTCGTACGTACAATAGTCTACAAAACTAAAATCTAAAATGTGTGAACCCGAAATTGGCAAATAAAAGCAAAGGGTTGTACTACATACATTATGTAGCCGTTGTTTAAAACATAGTGACTTTTCACTGTCATTACCTATTCATGTCTGTCCAGTGGTGAATGAAGCCCCCAAGGGATTTAAAGTGCCTTAATCGCGTCGGCCTATTGATGGCAAAACGAATGGTTTTCAGCTAACCATTATCGCCAATTCTTGTTACCCTTTTGTGTTACCTAAGCTACCTATCGTGTATCTAAATAAAAATAAAAAACTATTCAATGATCAATATTTGTTTTGAAATGAAATGAGGGAAAATGGGTTTTTCCGAGTTTTGAGAAAAGTTTGGTTTAGTTAGGTACGGGTAAGATCGCTAATTTTACTGCAACATGTACATAAGCGATATCCCAGTGGTCAAAGCGTTTGAATTCAGTCTCACAGGTCGTGGGTTCGATCCTAGATCCGGTCGAATCTTTTTGTATTCCGAGCAAAGCTCTGACAACCAGCTATAACATTTTTATTTATGTACTATGTAAAGTTTATCTTTCATGGATTTAATAGTAGATAAACTACCTACTAAAGGGTAACATAGATTACTTTTGACAACCCATATACATACATACATTCATGTGCCAAAAAGAGACAAAAGTAGTGCGGCAAGAAGAGACACCCTTTTGTCAAATATGGCTTCTTAGCCTGGGGCTCTACCGCGTAACTTTGGTGGTAATTGTAACCAACACCATTAATGAATTTCATCCAATGACGCGCACGCAGTATGACGCAACGATGACCATTCGTGGGCCCTGATTGGTCCACATTGGCTGTAGTCCACTGGTCTTAATTTGGTAGGTTGTTTCGGCTGCTACTGTGAAAGTGGTGATTTTATACAATGCACTTGTATAGATGGTAATCATAAACAATATAAACCATCAAGTAACTGTTAGATTGGCCTATACAATTGTTGTTATACACTAAATACACTCTCTGTATCTACTTACTCATAATTAATAGCCGGGGTCATTTTTCTCATCTGCTATCTGATCCCAAACTAAGCAGAGCTAACTGATACTATATCATCATCATCAGCCTATAATGTCCCACTGCTGAGCACAGGCCTCCTTTCACAATTCAGGGTGAAAGGGAATGCACAGCGGATCGGTGGAGGTAGGCTAGTGGTCAACCTACTGTTGGAGTTTTCAAGCCAACTAGAAGACCTCCAACTAGCTTAACAACTATTACAATTAAGTGATAACCGGGACCAACGGCTTTACGTGCCTTCCGAAGCAAGGAAACACTCGATTTGAAATACCACTAGGCGGTCACCCATCTAGGTACCGACCACGACGGTGGTAGGTTAACTTGCCGATCGGTTAAGAACGGCTAATAATGCTACACCACGAGCGCTTCATATACTACGTACATACTTATATAAATATTCCCACCTATCTGAATATTATAGTTATATTAAATGTGAAAACTCAAAGTACACCATGATCCCAAATGTTAGTATAAGCTCACTGAAAACAAATAAACTTATATAGTTGTAAAATACTAACAACTATACCTCCCAAAAACAAATCGACGCGTAGGTAATTTCACAACCCTCTCACGCTGACCGTGAGTACTGTTGCTATAAACTACTGGTTTTGTGGGACGTTTTACTTTATCCGTTTATTTAGACATATCCTGTTTTCTTGCAAATAGAGAGATTTGTCAAACTTTAGTTCGATCAGTTGATTTGTTTGATATTCCAGTGTAGTTCGGCGTCGAATGCCGTAGCGAAAATGATTGCGAATGTTGCAAAGAGATTAAGGTCAAGAAAAAAATCGCGTGGAATACATCTTAGAATATATATTTTTTTTTTTATATCTTGGGATTTTCTCACACACAGTCATCTGATCCCAAACTTAGCAAAGCTTGTACTATGGAAACCAGATAACTGATATAATACATGTTATACAACTTTTTTTTTTGGAAATACATACTTAATATACATAATTACATCCAGTCTCAGGACATACAGACATGTTCATGCACACAAATGCATGTCCTGTGTGGGAATCGAACCCACGACCTGCGGCGCTATAGGTTAAGACTCCACGTCTTACTTAACCAACTGCGCCAACTGGCCCGCCTGGTCAGAATAGTAGTAGAAAGTATTATACTCAATATCGAATACTACACCGAGGCCTAAGTATTCTGTTAATGTAGGATGCGTGACTGCGTTGACGGGATTGACTAGATAGAGATTTTTATCAAAGTGAGCATTTAAATAGCGTTTAAGAAAGGGCGGTACCGATTGAATATTCATGTCCTGATATCTATAAACTTTTGGCAGCTCTAGCACCAGGTAAAATATTCACCGGGCATTCGATCGGAGGGCTTTGTAACGCCGAATAGTTGGGATCAAGTAGATTTAATTCGGTGGCTAAGCCTTTGGAATTTAACCCGCCCACCCCTGAATCGATACCGAACGTTTTGGGGTTAAATAGTCACGTGGTAATAAGGATAATGGGTGTTTGGTGCCCACTCGTTTGTTTGTAGGGTTGTTTTCCTTTTTGTGTACTGTTAATAGTAGTTGAGGTAATGATATTAGGAATCGGAAAATGTATACACTAATAGTACATTAAGATACATGTGTGCAAAGTTGGTAATTACACGCGAGGCGGTATTCAGCGAACGCGATAAAGGAGCCGAGAGTGTAATGATCAATGCAAACTCGTGTCATACGTCGTTTTTCAACACACTTGCGACGATAAAAATAGACTTGTATTTTTTAAAGTAGATTTTTTGATAGTTAGCAATGAGAACATCAACAAAATTATGGCGCTTAAGTATTTTTTTGACAGAGATGCGCTGTCAAACTGTTTTACCCGTTTAAATTAAGAATGTTTCGTCTACACACATATCAATTGCATTGAGGTTCAAACTTAACATAATCGGGATTATACCTATAATTGTACGTAGTATTTATCTACTCTGAGCCTATAATAACACTGTGCGGTAATATAAAGTAAAAAGCACTAGTGCGTAATAAGCTACATTACGATACTAAAAACGGTGCAATAAATGTCACATTACGAGCAAGTGTGTTGAAAAATAAATTATTACGATAAGCAAAAATGAGAATTATTAGAAAAGAGCCGAATGAAGCGCTCGTGGTGTAGCACGAATAGCTGTTCTTAATCGATCGGCAAAAAAAAAAAAAAAGTTCCTTGCCGGAGTCTTCTCAGTTTAAGTGTATTTCGAACCGGTGGTAAATTCAACTGTATGTACCAATTTAACGTTCATAAGCGCCTTACCAGGGCCTAAATTGAATAAAAAACTTTTTGATTTTGATTTTGAAATTTAAGCTAGCACCGTCGTGATCGGTACCTGGATGGGTGACCGCCTAGTGGTATTTTAAATCTAGCGTTTCCGTACTTTGGAAGGCACGTAAAGCCGTTGGTCCCGGTTATCACTTGTGATATTCGTTAAGCCGGTTGGAGGCCTATTAGGCGGCTTGAAAACTCCAACAGTAGGTTGACCTCTAGTCTATCTCCACAGATCCGCAGTGGGCACGAGTGGTGGAGTATCAGCCCATTCCCTTTAACCCTAATTTGTGAAAGGAGGGCTGTGCTCAGTAGTGGGACATTATAGGCTGATGATGATGATGACCTAATATAGAAACTGAAAGTTAGAATCCTTAATGATAATCAGAAGATAAATTAACAAACACTTCAACACAACCCTGTAGCAGTATTAGATCTGAATAGTCTCCCTAATTTCGAAGGAGGATGACATTACAAGTAACTTACACCACAAATTCCTATGTCGCTTCTAACTATCAATAAATTATTCCTTAGCTTTGATGTCGTACCTTGTTTATTACTTTACTTTATATTCTAAATTTAATCAAGTGTACATAGGAACATTGTTTCAGTTACAGAATATATATAATTATTATAGTAGTTATAGGTTACATTATTGTAACGAGTTCCTATATGTTTAAATTGTATGTATGGAGTTTGTGACTTGGCTTATAGTACACCGATGCTGTGGTTTTAAGAAGTGAAACAGCGCGTTTATTAGCTATATATGTTCTATCTGTGGAAATAAAGATGGATGACATCTCCATTTAAAAGGGAAGATTTTCCGCCAGGCTGGTGTATGTTGGACAGTTTTATATATGCAGATAGTCGAATTAACTTTGTCAGGACAATGTAGGATATTTTAGCGCTACTTATCGATCTGCGTGTGAACTGCTTTTTATGTAGGTGGTCGCTACAGTAGTGAAAACTTTAATCGTTTCTTATTAATAATTATAATTAGTTTACTGTAACAAGAAACAATTGCAGAGACAATTGAAAATTGTAACAAATTCTATAAAGCAGCTCAATTTAATAACAATCTAACTTATATTTGTAGCTTTCGATTAAAATTAAAAGAAATAAAATAAATTTAATACTCTTGCACATATCACGGCGTAACCGCGCGCTAACATCGCGCGTCTTTGTAGCACAATCTAACATAAATTCTGATGCCTGTACACAAACACATTGATGTGTAGATATTAACACATAACATAAGAAATAACTCGAGTCGCGGCACCGGTAATGAAGTAGGAAGTAAAATTAACCCCCTGCTTTTGTCTCTACGATGTAGTTACGAAGGTATTTCGTGTATTGAGTTTCGTGCTTAAGATTAGGAATTTGCACTTTCGGGTCTGTGACTCATTACGGCTTATGAACTTGTACTTAATTAATGTGTTATGGTACGAGTATGTGTGCTTAGAATTGTGTGTGATGATGAAATAGAGAAGGATGATACATGTTTAACAAAGGTGTCATCATATCAGCCTATGGATCCACTGCTGAACATAGGCCTCCCCCATTGACTTCCACTTCGAATGATTTTGGGCCGCTTGCATCCAGCGGTGCCCAGCGACTCTGATCAGGTCGTCGGTCCACCTGGTTGGAGGGCGTCCCGCTCGGCGCTTTCCAGTACGTGGACAACAAAGGTGTAAAGGTGTTTATTATTATTAATCACTGTAAATTAATTTGAACAAAAAACTGGCAACGTAAAATTTTTATGGTCTATATTTAAGATGATAAAAGATAAATCTTAAATCAGCATCATCATCATCATCATCAGGCCTAAGGATGTGAAATGTCTTCCCCATATTATATTTCGTTTATTTAATATTGCGAAACAAGGAAGGTTTTTTTATTTAAAATTGATTAAATTCGTAACAAAGCAACAAACTGCTTTCATTTGAAAATGTCGATCCAAACATGTCGTTTATAAATGAGAACGTTTATGGTTTATACATTTCGAGAACTTGTAGCTACACGCACGGTCAAATAAAACGTAATAATTTATTTCATACAGTAAAATGAATATCAGGTGTCTTTACCGCAAATTATGAACGCACCAACGCTATTATTTTCACGTAATATTTTCAATTTTCAGTTGCGGTGCACAATTTTCATATTTCATATTCACCGAAATAATTGCGAAGCACGTATTGGTATAATATAGTATTTCACGTTAACCTCGATAGGTATTGCATCGGGTTATGTGTAGTATTTTATTATGACTTTACGGTAATTTTGAAAATATTTTTCTGTACTCCTTTGATCATGTCAGTAAATTCAGAAAGTATATTATTGACATTGGTGCCGATTCTGTTGTAAATCGCACTAAACTAATTTTAAGTCTCTTTTAATTAAACAAACATTATTGAAAAAGGATACAACATATTTAAAGCTGTCAATTTAGTCTTTGCCGTCTTCATTTTCGGGCATTTAGACGTAACCGCGATAGATGGCGACTAAATATATATTGAAAACAAGCATTGGACTAATTTGACAGGACTAAATTTAATACATCATTTTCTTATGTTCTTTGTAATGGTGCGACCATGCTTGGCGAACCGAGCATGAGCCGAGCCACGAACGAGTACACTGCGAGCACGTTTCGTGCAGCGTGGACGGGCTTGCGAGCTTCGAACGAGCGCGATTGTCAGTTTTTTCACGTACAAAGGGATTCGCATCGTGCTCGTTGTAGGTTCGTTCGTGGCTCGGCTCGTGCGTAGCATGGACACATAATGGTGCATTAGAAAGATACATAATGAGATCACATTAGTTTAGTTGTTATTTTCAGAATCAGCAACATCAGCTGCATAAATATAGGCAGATCGGGGTAAATATTTGTTAATTTAAAAATGCTAAAATCATATTAATGCGCTATAATTTATCATACGAGTACTAAATAAGATTAAATACACTTTTTTTTTATAATAACGCAATAATAAATACTAGATTTTATCAATTTTGATTTGAGTAATGGGTGCTTAATCCTATGCGTAGTAAATTTTATTTTTCTCTTGTTTTAACCTTTATTTTTCGACTACAATCGGGGTTGGAAACCGTCCAGCATTTTAATTTATATACTGTAAAATAACCTGATTATTTATGTGTTTACGTGACATTAATGCCCCTATTATTTACTGCGTTACTTTCGTTTCTAGAAAAATGCATTGTTATAATGTGATTCTCATTTAATATTTGAAATCTTCACTAATTGTAAGGACAGTAAAATTAGGTAGATAGAAATATTAGGGTGGTTTTATTAGCGGGACGACCTCCCGCCAGGTGGACCGACGACCTGGTCAGAGTCGCTGAGCGCCGCTGGATGCAAGCGGCCCAGAACCGTTCGAAGTGGAAATCAATGGGGGAGGCCTATGTTCAGCAGTGGACATCCATGGGCTGATATTTTTATTTTATTTTTTATTGGACTAAGTCGGTAATAAGCATACGGCCCGCTTGATGGTAAGCGGTTCCCGTAGCCATATGGACGCTTGCAACACACGAAGCATCGCTCACGCATTACCGATCTTTCCCCCCTCCCCTATGAGCTCTGGCGACCTTACTTACGCGCAGGAACACAACATAAAGTTATTTGGCTGCGGTATTCTGTTAGGTGGAGGTACTTCCCCAGTCGAGCTGCTCTTTGAGCGAATAAACGCTACGCTCTACCTCTCTTAATTAATTAAAATGATTATAACGATGATGATTAGGGTGGTAAATAGATTACAAACGAGTTACTGTGTCACCTAACCTAAAATATTCGGCCACGTTATCACTCGGAAAGTGAGTGTTGAGGAGTGAAGACAGCAGTATAGCCATCCCGTTCTTTTCCAATATAGTCATCCCTCTCTAATGCACCTTCAGCCTCAACCATCGTCCAAGTTCAAGCCCCGACCGCTATCAATATATGTCTGCCCCCGCATTAATTACTGCGCTCAGGTGTTCGCTCCGACCCTGCCACCTAACTTCTAAATAAATAACCGTACCTATCAATCAGCACACTATCCATAGATCTTTTTGGATTAAAGTGGTTTGTTAGGTAATTAGTTTAAAGGGTTGTTGAAAAATAGGCTTTATAACAATTGATTGATAACGATTTCGTCGAAAAAAATAATAATATCGAAATTCATTTGCCGTTAACTCCATCATTTACATATATTATTCGTGACATAATTTCATTTTGCGTCTTGTGTCTTAATCCTATATAATTAGGACTTGAATATCGTTGAAACTATTAATTATACGTAGGAATAAATGTATTTTGACTATAGTGGATTTTGGTACAATGTGCTCTGGTTGCGAGTTTCATTTGTATAGATATGTATGACGCTGTTCCGATATTTATATAATATTTTTGTCAATTTCCTTCTCTTTTAATATCCAGGATGTAACAGAGACGGATGCATGGGTAATATATGTATCGTATGGGTGATATATGTAGTATGTGAGTGTGTGATTTTGTTCCAAAACAGCTTAATCAATTTTATTCCCTTTTTAGATTTATGATTTTATGTTCATATAAAATATATAAAGCTCTTGACTTTATTCTAGAACAACCTATAAAGTGCACAGACAAATATGGAATAATATAAGATCCAGATCCAGTGGAGACCTTACTAAAAAATCTCTAAGAAAAAGTAGTTGAAGTGGTATAAGCAGATCATATACCTAAATGTGACAGAATAGCTGAAAGTCTAGACGAGTTTTTGACTGAAGCTCACGCAGATGGAATCAAAGATGATACAGTTTATCTATATTTTGTTCATAATGAGTAGGTAGGTACACCCCTTAAACGAACTTTATATGCTATCTTGTATGTTGCCAATAATATTACAAAACAGGGAAATACCTAATAACTTACATCTCACATATATGTCTAGCAAAAAAATTCATATACCTATGTACACACGGCTACAGGTCAAGCTATACATTTCTAGTATAAGCTGACCTCCCATTGTACGGAAATCGTATACAATGCGAGTTCAGCTTATACTGGAAATGTATAGCTTGATCGGTAGCCGTGTGTACCTCTGAGCAAGTGTTTCAACAAACAAAACAGGTTATTCAAAGCACCCATTGCCGCGCTCTGGGCGTCTCGTTATTTAGAAAAGAAAACGTTTTAAATTATAATGCTACCTTGCAACGTTCAAATAACGAGGAACTGCATTCTAATTAAGTAGCGCCCGAATTTCTCGCCATCACATTTGCGAGTTGCACTGTGTTGATTTACCGAGCATGTTATTTCGGGTGTGAGTATAGAAATAGCGGGAAGCGGATGTCTTTAAATCAAAATAAATATCCTGGGACATTCCTCACACACGGTCATCTGATCCCAAACTAAGCAGAGCTTCTACTATGGAAACCAGATAACTGATATAAAGAAAGAAAGAAAGAAAGATACATATACTACTTTTTGTTTGTAAATACATACTTAATATACATAATTACACCCAGACTCAGGACATACAGATACGTTCATGCACACAAATGTATGTCCAGTGTGTGAATCGAACCCACGACCTGCGGCGCGATAAGTGGAATCCTAACCAGAAATAATAACTTACTTAAAAATGATTTAAATAAATAAAATAAAAATTACTAACCCAACATAGGTTTCGAAAATATGCCATCTCGAAATCTCCACCTGTTATAGAGATACCGTTTTTAAAGATTAGCTTCGGGTTTACAGCGAGTACTTAAAGGGTTGAATTCTCGTAAAATCATGCTTCTAGTTCCATCGGCTTAATCTGTGCCTTTGTCAGCCATGCCGTGGCAATTGTCACCATTATTATTTACTCTTGTTACTCTTAATGTATGCCGTCCCTCTCATCGCTCCGCGTATCTCAGTCACGTATCACTCAAGTTTAATTTAAAATACGTGCGAATTTCACAAGGCGATAACGTCTGTGAACTCGGAGCCCGAGGTTGCTCCATACATTATACAGTTCTGTTTATGTTGCACAAGTATATTTTACTTTGATTGTTGGTGTTATAACAACTCGGATGTTGGAGAAAATGGAGTTATGTAAGAAGCTATTTTCTTTGAATTGTGATGTTTTCTAGGTAGTTTGAGGCTGAGTAGTAGAATGAACATTAAAATATATTTATTATGAAAACAAATTATGAAGTGGTGTTTTGTCTGTGCTCTCACCATATGGTGCGTCCAGGCTACGCGAACCGAGCACGAGCCGAGCCACGTACGAACAGAATTCGTTCGTTGCTCGCGATGTCAAGTATGGATGTTACAATCTGAGCGCGAGATGAATGTTCGTTCGAGGCTCGTAAGTCCGTCCACGCTACGCGAACAACGAAAGAATCCTAGTAGTTCGAGGCTCGGCTCGTGCTCGCTTCGCGTAGCATGGATACACGTGTTTGGTTTTACTAAAGTAGTGGCCCGCTTGACAGTAAGCAAGTCTCTGCAGTCCATATAAGCTTGCAACACTAGTATAGCTCTGACGTTGCGGACCCTCCAAAAAAATCTTCACACTCAAAAATGCTTTAAAAAGGGGGATTTCTAATGTAAATAATATCAAATCAACCACTAATCTAAACTGATTACATTTGTGTCTTGTTAATGTAACTTGACGACCAAAAGCTGATATCTCACGACAATAATTCTAATAGTTGAAATATAATTGCAATCAATCCTGTGCTTTGATCGTGTTTATTTGATGTTGATTACGTCACCAAAGGGCTGGTTACAAAGCAAATGAAGGGATCTACATATGTGTAATTTAAATTAAGGGAAATTGCGTTTACACTGCGGTGCAATTACTCGAATTCTCTGACGCGTCAATTGGTCTAATTATTCGGGTATTCTATATATAGAATGGGTGAACTATATTGCTCGCTTTGATCATCAAGTGATGATAGGGTTGAAAGTTTAAAGCCGGATGCACATACACTATGAGACACCCCGAGGCGTTATTTTCACCTTTATCATTGACAATTTTCGCAAATAACAACATAGCTTTCAGTTTGTCTCGACAAGTGTAGAGGTGGCTTACAAATGCTGCGTATCAAATCTAGAGTAGTTAAGAACATGGAATATCGTATGTCTTATAGAGCATTTATTTCTTGCGGTTTTTAATCATAAATGAAGACATGCCAGGTAAAGCATTTAATTTTTCTTAGCAACACCAGCGCAATTAATCATCATCATCAAATATATAAAAATCAATGCCACTTTTCGTGGTAATTTTATAACTCAAGAACGGGCTCACCTATCCAAACCAAATGTTTAGGCTTTGTTCGGACTATTTAGTACATAGTTTATGTGAAGTTTGCACAAAATCGGTCGAGCGGTTCTTCATTTATCAAATTTTTATTATTTCACTTTATACTTAGCGAAGCACGTACCGGGCCGCTAGTTATTTATAAAATCAGCTGAAATACCTGTGATGTATTTGAAGCCTGTCAATTAATCAAAATTACGTCTACCCACCCTAGAATACTAACTAAGAAGCCACTCCACTTGTCTTTACGTAGTCAAGGTTCAGGTCTTAAACACCTTTGTATCAAAGCAAAAGCCTCTCGCATTACTCTCAAACATTTAATAACATAGTAAAATGTTATTCAATATAGTCTGAATTTCACACCATGACAATCATAAACACACGCCGTAAGTAAGCCGCTTTGCCTCGCACAAACTAGAGTCTAAAGCTTTAGAAATTTCAATGGCGTCCACCGTTGAGCTGTTATTCAATTTCTATGAACTCGTGAATATAAAACGTTGGGATATTATCTTCTGCAAATGTTGTTGTTTTGTAACGTTACCTACGGTTTGACTTTTCGTTTTATTAATTTTAATTGAACATACTGGATAATCGCGCTGTAGGTCGTAGGTTCGATTCCCATCCAGGACAGACTTTTCGATGACAATAGACAATAGACATAGCTTTATTTGACATCACAAAAATAGAATAAAAAATACAAAGTATGCAAAACACAAAAACAAAAGCTTAAAATAAAAATAAAAATGACCACAAAAGAGGCCGGTAGCCCCGCTGGCCCGTCAATACGGTACGTGATTTTGATATTAAAATGATTTACATATACAAGTATCTTGTTTAGTGAATTCTGAACCGGTGGTAAATTAAACTGTATGTACCAACATAACGTTCATAAGTGCTTTACCAGAGCCTAAACTGAATAAATGACTTATACTATATTAAGTATGTGTTTACAAACAAAAAGTAGTATATGTATTATATCAGTTATCTGGTTTCCATAGTACAAGCTCTGCTTAGTTTGGGATCAGATGACCGTGTGTGAGGAATGTCCCAGGATATTTATTATTTATTTATAGACATCCGGCACATATTATAGTTGAATATTCTCTACGTCGAGTCTTTCAGGAGTTAAAAAGTTAGGCAAAGTTTTTTTTTCGGCAAACAAGCATGCGGCCAGCCTGATGGTAAGCAGTAACCGACCGTCTCCCCTTCCCCAATGAGCTCTGGCAACCTTAATCACGCGCAGGAACACAACATAAAGTTATTTGGGTGCGGTATTCTGTAAGTTCTTCATTTCTTCATTCTAAATTCTCCAGTCGAGCTGGGGCTCTACCGCGTAACTTTGGTGGTAATCGTAACGAACACCATTAATTATTTCAACCGATGACGCGCACGCGTTACGACGCGACGATGACCATTCTTGGGCCCTGATTGGATGAAATTATTTTTTTTTTTATTTATTATCAAACAGAAAATATACAATAGGGATTAGTATGAAGTCATTCTCAATAAAACCACAAAGGTTTATAATAAATGGAATTACTTCAAATTATCATTAATTATCATTAGGTGTTCGTTACGATTACCACCAAAGTTACGCGGTAGAGCCCCTGCTCTTTGAGCGAATAAACACCGTGCTCCATCTCTCTCATACTGTACACACGGCCATCTGATCCCAAACTAAGCAGAGCTATGTTAGCCGGGTAACTAATATACTCTAGCTAGGTATTTATAATTTTCACTGCAATTTACTTAGTTAAAGCCCCAAAAGGCACATAATGATGGTCACCGCCACCACAACAACTGGCTGCGACTTGACATTCTGGAAGAAATAAAGTATATAGGCTAGGCTTATGGTAATAAAGCATTACAAACTATATTTGCGGCAAATTGGCTTTCACGGATAATGAGGGGTTCCTAGCTGCGAGGAATTTGAAAAATAGGTATTTGAAGAAACTATTGCCGTCGCGCTATGCAACTCAGAACGATTTATTCACAAAAAATTTACGAAATTGACGTTTCGTTTTCCCCATTTTTCTCCTCGAAAACAGAGCCAATTCAATTATTTTTTATTTTACATAAAAATTTTAAGTAAGGGGTTATCTAGGTTCCTATTACTTTCTTTTATTTTAAAATCTTTTCGAATTTGTCTGGTAGTCCTTTTAATGACGGCGAAAAAATAAAACGGCGGCATTTATTGTAATTTTTGGAGGGTCATAATTTCTTTAATAATTAGTTGCTGAAAAAAAGGCAGTAACAGGGACGTGTCCAAAGCAGAACTTGATTATATGAAAAAAAAATGATTACTCTAGAGGCATTATTCAGGAAGAAAACAGGGGAATACATTTTTATGGAATAATCGCAGCCCAACTCCCATCTTAATTAAGGCAAATTATTACATCGTCAAATTCACTCTACGATAAAATGATCCAGCCAACATCAGTGAATTGTATTTCGGAGATTTCCAACATATAACCTCACAAAGTTACACACAATCTTACACGTATAGTATAATTAAAGTAGGACAAATAGTACCTTATCATTACCCGAAATCGTCCATTGTTTCTTTGGTTTATACATTTCCAATTTTACCGGCCAGTATGGTTAATATCGAAACAAATTGTACAACAATTTTGCAAGCAAATAAACAAAATGAGCACTGAATTCAGTGGGGGACCGTTTCTGGAGTTAATGATGCGAAAAATAATGCTTAATTCCGATCCACTTGCTCCTTATTTATCTTAATAATCCGATTAAAATATTCCTTCGGGTTGCAAAATTATATTGGGGCCACGAAATACACGGGTCCAAAAAAAATATTTTTGTATATAGCTAAATATGTGTTTTTTCGGGATAATTGGTTTTATAGCGTTAATAAAGAGATGGCTGGAAAATTATTAAAATACAAAGACTTTTATTTAGTTACTTAGATAAAACTAAATCAATCTCAATGAACTTAAAATATATAAATATACATACTATTCAAAATCATTTATTCAAATAGACCTTC
This sequence comes from Achlya flavicornis, assembly GCA_947623365.1. Lineage (NCBI taxonomy): Eukaryota > Metazoa > Arthropoda > Insecta > Lepidoptera > Drepanidae > Achlya > Achlya flavicornis. The sequence goes on from OX392472.1 coordinate 1,153,427, forward strand.
GCAGGCACTTATGAACTATACAAAATGGTCTTCCTTACTCTACAATTCTGATATAATTTATGGAACAGGTGAATATCAAACTAGTTGAGAAAGCCACCCATTGACTCGTCCAGTGACCCGAGGTCGAGGTCTCAATGTTTTAAAACTCGAGATAATGAGATTTCAATGAAGACCAGGGGCTCTACCACGTATCTTTGGTGATAATCGCAACGAACACCATTAATGAATTTCATCAACTCAGGACCCACCAATGGTCTTCGTCGTACCATGTCATTGGATGATATAATTAACCATACGCAATAACCCAGCTGTATATGAAGTTCACTAAGATTGACATAGGCGGTAGCTAGCAGGGTGCTGATGGTAAGGCGACCGTTGCCTGTATGCTAGGAGCTGCCAATGTCTAGGTGACCTTGACAAAGCAAAGACAATTCCAATCCAACAGCATTACCAGTGTCAATGTAATATCAGCTCAATAACTAAACGCCTATCTAAAAGCCCCACAGGCACCCAGTCCCGCTGGAGGCGTAAGCTTATTAAGAATGTCGCCAGCAAAGATTGCTTTAATTCCGCAAATGACGGGGCATTATTCCTCCGCTGTAAGCCGCAGCGCACCGCGTATATAAGCACCTCCCAGGAGCTGTTTATATGTTGATTACTTCCATGGATATAGGTGTTAATGTTGCTTTAAAAGATGACTTCAGAATGTAGGAATTAAGTCTCTTCTGGGTTGAAGCTCCATCCAGCAAATGCAACATTCTGGACCGTGCACTGAAATGTTACATTGGGAGTAATTTATGAAGGAGTAATTTATAAAATAAAAAAGCATAAATATACATGAATTAGGAAGAATTAATCAAATCAGATAATGTATCTTCGTAATTTACACAGACATGTCGAAAAATTGATAATTGAAAATTGAGAGACATGACGCATAAAACGACACTGATGTGCTTCATCAGTGATTTCAAAGATAAAAAGTATTGAGAACATAATACAGTACGAGGCACGAATAGTGAGCACAGATAGGCAGTAGTGGGGGCAAGTTCGCGCATGTACACTTTTGGCCAAATCACATTAGCCAAATGACACGCGAGAATCCAATAGACGACGAGCATCGACTTACGAACCAATCGTATGCAGCTCGGTGCTCCACCCTTCTTCATTCCGCCAAACAGACTGAAAAATTAACTACTGTGCTCACGACTCGTGCCCCTTACTATACTCAATGCGACGTTCATCAAATTAAACAGTATTCATAACCAAAAACAAATGCGTGTGTGTGCACAACAAATAAATGTGACTAAGTAAATTTACTCATCAGCATGAAAATTTGCGAAATTCAATGTAAAAGTTTCAAGGGTTGACACCATAGACACCTTTTCATCTAGATATGTAAACAACGTTATAAGTTCCGCGTCTGGCAGCGAAGCGTTCGTTACAAACAAGATTTGTGTGTTTGAGACAAAAACTTTGTCTTGGAATCTAATTTTGCAACTGCCAATACTGGTAGCGATGTCCCTGGTTTGTTTGTCCCACTTCTTGGGTCATCTTAAATAATGCACAGGGTTAAGTTTAGGTTAGTTTTATTGCGCACTAACTTTGCAATAAAACAGTAACCAAAGGACAAAAACGTGAGAAGCTTGGACGTTGGACAACTGACGTTACGGTATTGGATTTGTTCATGAATAATTTTATTTTGTAGAATAGGTTTCTCAATGTATTTGAACACAATTTTTCCCAATGGGTATATTTAAAGGTTCTTTTTCCACTCAAACCTAAATAGTAGAAAAGTGATTTAATGAACTCACACTCAGAGTAGTCAATTTAAAATTGTCTCTATATTTGTTTATTTAATAGCTATAGAAACGGATAGGTCTAGAGCTAACGAATCAATGGAGTATGCCAGTTTTAAATTGGATTTTTAGTTAGTAGTGGAATGAGTAAGCAGAAATTAACAATAGCATTTTATCGTTTGTAAAAAAGCTTATATAAAATATTTTTCGTATAAAATTTACAACAAATATATACAAATTATAATCAATGTATAGAAAATTTCCTCAAGTCTGCCGCTGCTTCCGATTAACGGCAATGTTCCCAGAAGGCTGGCAGTGTTTCCTCTTTTGATAGACACGCTGATGCGTTGGCGGAAAAAGCTCCCTGCCCGCTGGTCGCCGGAGGTCTCGATCAATTTTGATGACAAAGTGCGAGCAAAACGGCGAGCTTTGGACCCCCACGGTCCTATGGTCTCGACCGCAAAAGGCATAAAAATATAATTTGGTCGAATCGATGTCTATATTTTTATGTTATATTTTATTTTATTTTTTTGTATACTCCTAAGGTTTTAAAACTCATACGGTAGGTTACCATTATAGAGTCAAAGTCAAAGTCATTTATTTAATTTACGCTCTATGAAGGTCAAAGCTACTGAACTCATCACCGGTTCAGATAGACTAATTGCAACACAAGGGGTATCCACACGCCTTGATGACCCTGCAAAAAAATCTTCACACCCAAAAGGCGTTTGACGAGTTGGTGAGTGAGAGGAGTATGCTGGGCAGTGGAAGGGACAAAGCGCAGTGTCATTGGTACTAAACCACCTGATGGTTCCACCAGCAGAGCGTCTCCTAATTGAGCTCTGGTGACCTTAATCATCCCAGGAACCACGTTAATGGCAAATTTAACGTGGTTCTTAAAAAAAAAAAAATATATATATAATAATAAGAGATAAGGACCTAAAATAAAGCACATTTATCTTTCTGAGGGTAAGGCTATCCATTCGCTTGGAGGGTGCATTATTCACGAGATGGCACGGGACAGACAGACGTACCATTACTGGATTGAGTGCGGTTTGTCACTTGTACCTACTGATTTAAGCGCTAAATATTGAGTCTAGAAGCTGGATTTGCTTAGGTCGTAGTTACAGATGTCTTCTATTTGATTTGTTGCTTACTATTTGGCTGGTATGTCGTTTTGCTGTCTGGTTTGTGATCTTAATACATAGATGTATAACATTACATGAATATACTTTTCATTACAAATACATATATTTATATTCTTAATTTTCACATACTATTTATACATTTTTCTGTTTATATTGATGCGATATTATGATTGTATAGTTTAAATAAAATGGGACTATTTTGGTGCAAATAATTGTACAATAAACATTCCTCAGAAATGAAATCCCTACTTCCCTATTACAACTTGTATTTTGTTGGTTTGTCCTTCTTTCACTCAGCAGCCGAGCCGCGAATCGAAGTAATAATTTGCATAGACTCTGTTTATGGGCATTTTATCCTTCGAGAACACGTTAACACCACAGAGGACAGCTACGAAATAATAAATAAATAATATACCTAATACCTATATCATTAAAGTCCAACCCAAATTGAAAGCAACAGAACACTACAAAAGAACCACAGCTCTAAGGATTTATAATAAGGGCTTGCTAAGTAGATATCGGTACCGCAATAGGTATCCCAATAGGTATCCGCTATCCCACTCCGCTATCCGTTGGGGACAGGTACGGGGTCCATTGTCACCTAATGAATAGCCCGCCACTGTCGGCCAACAGTTTCTCTCGGCTGACAGTTTATTTTGCTAAAACGAACCAAGAGAGTTGGAATGTTATTGAAACACCTACTATTCATGTTCCTTTGTTGAGGTTTAGATGCTTACTTTTTATTGATATTTGGGGAAATTATTTTGTGGAGTGGTATTTGGGTTGAGTTGAACTAACCGTATGTAAATTATGGACTGTATTAGGTTTACAGGACTGATAATTGTATAAGTGATTAATGTATGTACGTAATGCTATATGCTTTATTTGCTTTTATATTTTTTTCTATTTTATATATAATATATATATATATATAATATATATTAGTTTATCTAAATATTTTAATTTAAGTATTAGGTTTTTTAACTTTATTTAAGTACGTATTTTTATGTATATGTAGTATATTTACTGCTCCACCTATCTTATATCTATCCTATTGCCCTAGGTTGCCTGGAAAAAATCGCTTTAGCGATAAGGCCGCCTTAATTGATTGCACATTCTATTTTATTTTGTTATCTGTTTTTGTATTGTGTGTTTCTTGTGTAAATAATAAAGAATTTTGTATTGTATTGTATTGTATATGCGTATTATCTGTTTCTGATGATAAAATGGATTGCGCACTTCTTGGTTATATTCATACTAATGGTACTGGTAAATCAAAACTTGTAAGTAACCTAAGTAAAAAAGTCCTGTGTTTATTAAGAGTTATCTCTCGTACCGGTAAACAATACATCGTCATCATCAGCCTATAATGTCCCACTGCTGAGCACAGGCCTCCTTTCACAAATCAGGGTGAAAGGGAATGGGCAGATACACCACCACGCGTGCCCACTGCGGTTCTGTGGAGGTAGGCTAGTGGTCAACCTACTGTTGGAATTTTCAAGCCGCCTAGAAGGCCTCCAAGTAGCTTAACGACTATCACAATTAAGTGATAACCGGGACCAACGGCTTTACGTGCCTTCCGAAGTACGGAAACGCTCGATTTGAAATACCACTAGGCGGTCACCCATAAAGGCACCGACCACGACGGTGGTAGCTTAACTTGCCGATCGATTAAGAACGGCTTATCATGCTACACCACAAGCGCTTCATAATACCTGTGCATTTTGATTTATTCCTGGCTCTTGATCAAAATACAAAATCATTTGAATTTTTGACATATATCATGTCAATCAAGCATAACAATTCACCGCGGGTAACGATATAGCATTAGTTCACAAACAGAATACTGCAATGTTCCATAACTTCTATACCAGTTCCCATCTCATTCAGAATACAAATACACGGCAGGTGCGAGTGCGAGTTACGTTCAACTGTTGGTCTTCTCTCCAACGCCGATGTTAATGAGATTGCAGATGCATTAAGTTGATTCCTATCCACGTCCGCTTGTCTGAATTGAATCAAGTTATATTATTAGAGATACGAGCCACAGAGCCACATTGCCATTTAATTTGATATGAGTTAATGGTGCTGATTCTGTTGTTTACAACTAAACTAATTTACTCTCACTATATCTCTTTCTAACAAAGAACATAAGAAAAGGATGTAAGAAATTCAGACCTGTCTATTACACGTAAATGATAACGGCAAAGACAAATTAGAGAGCATTAAATATAATCTATCCTTTTTCAGTAATGTTTGTAAGAAAGAGATGTGATGTGGTTAAAATTAGTTTAGTGCGATTTACAACAGAATCAGCACCAGTATCTTTATGGATTCATTTTCAGTAAAGTTCGACAGTGTAGACTAAGAATTAGTAAAACTAGCTCGAACATGGTATGACCATGGCTGGTCAAAGATCTTAAGTAATATGGAATTCTAAATACATGTTTGTAAAGTAGCATTTTCTGTAACGAGTAAAGTTCAAACACCTTGCTAGTAAATGACCAAGTGCTTGACGTTTGCTGCAGCAAAGTAGCTTTCGACCATCAAGCCGAGTGTAGCAAAAACAAAAGCATCTAAAATCTTATGCGCATTTCTAACGAAAACTTGCCAGCCGCCTACAAATGTTGTGATAAAACGCCTTTCAAAGAGACAAGCGATATCTACCGATCTAGAAACTTTTTGGGCGTGATAAAGGAATTTCTCGTTTCACCCTCCTATCGATATTTGAATTTTTCATGATTAGAAAAATATCCAAGATTATTTTTTGACAGGTTGCACATCGTGAACCTATTAAAAGCGTACAGTTTTTTTTTTATAAATAGGCGTTTCTCAAACTTGACTCCCGTTTTATTCATATTAAGTAATTTTTAAAAGGTTTATTAAATGATTTGAAACTTATATAAAATGTCTCAATTGGTTTGATTCTAATCAGTAACACTGGTTCTAATCCGGGTACTAAAATTTAACAGAATAAATTCAAATACCCATAGCTTTGAGATCAATATCTGATTTAGCAAGAAAAAATTTTTTCAAACTACAAGTTTTTTTTTGAGAAAAAGAAACAGTTTGTAAGCAAAATATTAGTGAGATGTACTTGGATCTGAGTTGCTGGAGCAAATTGCCTCCAATTTATCTGTTTTGCAGTCGGTCCAGCCGTCGATCACCTCATTATCACTTAAATTGCTGCCCTCGATTCTGTCCAGACGAATATGATTACTGCATACATGTGTGCTCGAGCTGAATCGACTTTTTCTGACCCTACAAGTCGAGTCATTCAGCTTCATTGGAATTCAATTGTTATTATAGATATGATAACTACTGAGCTGTCTTCCACATGTTTTTTTTTATGTTAAATGGGCTTGCGTTTGACCTCCGACTGACCCCTTGAGGAGTTATGACGATGCCGAGGATGTAGCATGCTTACCCAGAAAAAGCCTATTTACTCTGGCCTTGAAAACATCAAGGGTGTCGGGAAACACAGATCCCGGAAGAGAGTTCCACTCCTTTGCTGTTCGTATAAGAAACGATGAAGCGAAGCGTTGTGTCCGGGTACGTGGGTTGTTGACGACGTATGGGTGGAAATTCTCCCGGCGTTTTGTATTTCGATGGAGAAATGGGGATGGAGGAATTAGATTGAACAATACTGTAGCACACTCTCCAAAATATATCCTATAGAAGACCGACAAACACGAAACCTTACGCCGATGTTCAAGCCTCGTTAATTTCGCCTCAGTTAGCGAAACATAGCCGGTTATGTCGAATTCCGTGGCGAAGGGTAGTGGATTCGATTCCTTTCGATTCGGCCTGTGTTTGACAAGCTTACCATGGTAAGTAATGTGGACGGAGTTGGTAGGCCACAGTAAGGTAGTGCAAGGTGATAGAGTACTTTGTAGTCGCCTGGCTTTCTATTCTACCACCCTCATGTCGAAATTCCCACCCGCAGCTGCATTTATATTGTGCTTAACATCCTTGGTGACATCATCACTTTCTATGGTGATATTGTGGACATATTTAATGTATAGCTAAGCTAAGGCTAAGTCAGCAAATAAGAAAACAGCCTACCTGGTGATAAGCTGTTTCCGTAGCCCTATGGATACTTGTGATGCCACGGGTGTTGCATCAGAAGTAACGCTTGCAACACCCGGGGTATCACTCACGCGTTACTGACCCTTCCCCCCTCCCCAATAAGTTCAAGTCGAGTTGCTCTTTGAGCAAAGAAATGCTCGGTTCTACCTCTCTTCTTTAATATGGAATTGAAGTCGTATGGTAGCTTATTATAATTTGCTTAGAAATACCGTCTACAGCGTCTACATATCTATTTTGGAAATAAATAATTGTTTACCAAAGCGAAATAGAAAAAAACCCGAACAACAAGGGCCGGTTAAGGGTGTGCTTATGTTACAAGATATTCCAAGATCCCTTTGATGTACGCACCAATTTGTCTAGAAATTAATATTTTGTTTGTTTTGTTTGTCGTATTAGAAACAGAAGGAAACGTTATGAAAATATTTGGTGAGGTGAGACGGAAAGTGCGCAGAAAATGTTTCGCAATATCTTGGAGTGTGGGACTTGACTTTTCTGAAATCTTTCCTATTTTATCTAAAGGTGATTTTCGTCGAAGGGTCGTAGCGGAAGCTAGCCTAAGTTTTAAACTGAAGCGATTTACGTGAGACTTTCATTTTAACTGTGTCCCGCATTAAATTTGGATAATCAATGCGTTATTTTAAATAGCTTATAGCCTTTTTCAATAAACGGACTATCAACGCAAAAATTGATTTTCATATTGGACTTGTAGTTTCAGAGTTTAGAGCATTCAAACATACAAACTTTTGAGCATTGTTTGTAACATTTTTATTTACAACAAATATGTACAAAATACAATCTATATATAGAAAATTTCCTCAAGCCTGCCGCTGCTTCCTATTAACGGTAAGGTTCCCAGAAGGGTGGCAGCGTTTCCTCTTTGGATAGCCAAGCTGACGCGTTGGCGGAAAAAATATTATTGAGCATTATTACATTAGCTTATAGTTTACTCTCGCATTATTGTTTAAATTGACTATATTTTGATAAATATGCCGAAGAATTTTACTATTATAGACTTACCCTATGTAATAAGTATTTGTAATTGTCACGTGCCTCTACCCGCTACCGCTTATAATCCATCTCGCTTCGGACCCTTACGATGGCAGTGCTCGCTCGGGCCCTATAAACTGACAATTCAATTACAAACAACGTAAGGTACGGAATTCGGGAATTTCAGCCTTCGAATGATATTGAACTTTTCTGCTTTTGGATTGATTCTACGAAAATGTCGTGCTCACCGAGGTTTTATATTATTTTCGTAGAAAATGTAACTTGTTTTGACGTACTTATCCATGTTGTTTATGGGATTAAGGGCTTTATGAAATGAGTAAGTATGGTTCAAAGTTGTTTATGCGGGCTGCAATGTACAGTATTTTTATGTCGATTCTAACATAATATTCTTTAGGAGCAATAATCTTGTACAGTTCGGGAATTGCTATTTTAAATACTGTAACTACAGTATTTATTTTGTAGTCAAATTTATATAAAAATAAACCTTGTTCCAAATATCTTTATTGTTTAAAAGGAAAATATGCCTTATCTAAAGCATTAATATTCATAGAAGCGAAATTATAAATTCCAAGAGACGGTGCTATTTAAAGATCAAAGATGTCTCAGCTTGACAAGTTGTATTACCTCTTGTAGTGTCTTACAAGTGTATTTACCAAATATTCTTAATTTCAATTCTATGTACCTATTAAAGTATAGAATTTCTTACGCTACCATAATTTGATAAATGAAACGAAATAAGAAATGATCCTGTGTATTATTTTTTCTATTCTGTCCTCCGGAAAAAATAATTTAATGGAATTCTCCGGGACGAGAGGAACTCGAGACGAAGTCGATTGTCAAAAATAGCTTTTTTCCATGTGAATAATATTGGACAATAATACGACTTATATTCCGCTCTCAGATTCACTTTTGATGAATAAAAAAGATGGGGACTCGTTGTTTTGTAAGGTAGAGGAAATCAAGTACCCAATCGGCAGAACTTCGCGGAAGTGGCGTCGACGCGTGAATAATCGAATTAAAAACTTTGTCTCGTTTTTCAAAAGGAATCATTTTGTGAACGTACGCTTTGTTATGAAATGCGATCAATACTTCTTGTACTTAATTACGAATTTAATTGCTTTTTAGTAATAAAGTTTGAAGTGAATCCAGAATCAGAATATATAATCATAAAACTTTTTATGAAAAAGCAGTGATCCTTTATTAACGCATTATATTTTATTCTGAAATGTCAGAATAGAAAAATGGTGGATGATTTATTATTTATGTCTCCAAAAGGATCCCTTTTGGAACTAAACTACAGGGTAGAAGTTATTTTTTTTAACAAAATGTGTTGTTGTTCAGGTGAGGGCGAGCGCGAGGGCGAGCGGCGACGCGGCGCGGGCGCAGCGGTGTCGCGCGGCATGCGGCGCCGCCCGCTGCTGCCGCTGCTGCTGCTGGCGCTGCTGCGCGCGCACGGCCTGCTCGCCGCGTCCGGAGGTAACACACATACATTAATATAGCACACTAGTAGCAGATAATAACGCACAGCAGAAAAGACTTACTAAACTTTCGCAGTAGTTTACCGATGAATCGTTCGACTCTTTTGTTTTTGATTAACGTTATTTGTTTTATTTATAAACTCTCCGTTTGCAGGGTTTTGTGTTTATTATTTAGAATATACAACGTGTAACGGAAAGTGTATATCCATTACAGTAATCCACTTTTTTGATATTGGGCGCACAGATCGCGGAAGATAATTTTTTATATTAATATTAGCAATCATCGAGGAAAAATCCAAAAAGAAAAACTAGTCTGTGATTTGTCACTGAATTTAAACAGTAAGGACCAATCACTGCATCGTGTGTTTTGACTTGGCTAATCACAGTGCATGCGTTCTTGACTTAGCCAATCAGAGCGCATTGTCGGCGGTGGGAAATTGGCGGAATAAATTTCAACCAAAATGAACGTCATTGCGCTTCTTGGGGTTAATTGTTCGATGTTAGCAATTGACGTAAAATTATAATGACCCTCATTGAGCGGTGATATGTTGGTTATGATTTTAAAACAATAAAATTTGGTATGAATTTTTGAGTATTTAATTTGTGCGAAAGTTTTTATAGTTGCACCAGATGTAGTCTGTATATACCCTTTTCATTTCAAAAATGTACTGAATGGGAATATGGTTCGACTGTGACTATCGCCAGTGTAGTATGCAATTGTTAGTGGCAAAGGGAATCCAATAACTTTTCATGATGCATCTAATTGTTTTGCTCTATAACACCGAAGACAAAGTCTTGAATGATAAGCAATTTTACCAATTAACCAAAGGAATAGAATAACAGACAAAGATAAATTAATAAAATTATGAACTATTGAGGCAAGCCAACTAATAAATAGTAGGTTTAAAATATTGACGACTGAAAATAATATAGGGTGACTGGTAATTAGTAAACGATACTTAGACACATGATTGTACTCATGATAACAAACAACTTTCCCAATGAAACAAATAGGGATAAATAACTAAATTAAATAAAAGCTGATGGTGTATTCTATTCTTGTTAGGTATTAAATATTATAGGCACATGTGCTAATTAAATTAAAAAAAATGTTACTTTTGGAAAGTTGTTTGTTATCATGTACAATCATGTGTCTAAGTATCGTTTACTAATTACCAGTCACCCTACATAATGACAAAATAAACAAAACATGACAATTTTAGTTAAACATATATTTGATGCCGTCGCCAGAATTATTAGGACTGATACTTTACAAAATATGTCAGTATCGATAGCCACTTCTCAATTGACTTATGACCAATGTGAAAACCCCATGCTAACAACCACTGCGTGTTCATGTAATAATGACAAAGCAAACGCATCCATGCCCAAACAGCCCCGCATCGAAACTAATGTATTATTCGTATATATCAGTGATCTAAGGCCGTGTCATGGTGGGGATTAGCCTAATGCTAATGCGTCAGAATCGGTCAAGTCACGTTCTGGTAATGGTGTTTCCTCGTCCATCATTCGATCTACTTTTGATATCTGTCTATTATTACTATCATAAAGTAAAATTATTATTATTATTAAAGTTTCGTTAATGGATTTTTTGGTCCCTCCACCGTTGATATTGTTGCCTTTATTGAATTTTAATAGTCGTAGGAAATGATAGGATACACTCTAACAAAAGCTTTAACTCGGATATTGTGTTTCGTGTTGTTCTATCTATAATGATATGAGAAAAACTTAAAGAATCGTGTTCTCTAAATGTTCTCTACCAATTTTCTTTCCATTTATACTTGCTCTACTCTTGAATGGGTAAAATTTTATCATAGATTTTTATACATTGGAACTATTTAAGGTTCACTTAGAAACTATAAGGACGACTTCACATAAGTAAATTTTCGTATTTTTGTACTGAAGCTACGATTAAAACAGTTTCAGTGTATTTCAATCAAATATCTATTACATATAAAACCTTCAATTAATCGACAATCCTAAATAAAGTATTCAGCACATTTGCCTAAAACAAACCCGTTCGCTCCCAATCAAACAAATGGGCGGTGTGAAGCTCCAGCGGCTACCAGCAACTGGCAGCGGGGGTAAATTGTGGCGCTTCAGCGCTTCACGGTATAAATGCATTGCGGGAACGCCAGCCAGTGACAAATGGAGTGCAGGACTTGGCCGCGGCTGCGTTGTTGATAGTGGATAGCCGAGGCGAAGAGAATTGATAGATTGCTTAACTTGTTTGATACTTGCAGACTTACTGCTCGGGGGTACGCGAATTTATGGCATGAGTTGATATAAAATGGTAGTGGTTTAAAGGTAACTTAGGTGTTTCATTTCTTTTGCTCGATAACCAAGATAATACCTTATCACTATGTCCTTAAGATCTAGAAGAGTGAGTTCCACTCTTTTCTGTTTTTTCAGTGCGGTAGATTTGTAAAGAAGATCGATTGTCCATGCCTTATCAGGGCATAATGTGCCTAAATGAGTATTGAATTTGAAAGCATTTAGCACTACATATAGTAATTTTTTGTATAGAAAGAATTCAACTCACTAATGTCACCCTCATAAAAATAATGTAGATTATAGATTCTATAAAAAGTGTCAATATACATATAGTTAATGGTATGGAGGCAGCAATCGTGTGCGTCCATCGAGGCTGATTGTAATTTGTTTGATTCAGCGCGACTGATTGATATTACAGCGGCTATTCCAAACAATTCTACTGATACTATTATCAGTAGAATTGGACGAATTCATTTGAAAATCTAATATCGGTAATAGATTTTCAAATGAATTCGTTTGTTCGATCTACCACTGAATAAATATCAATTAACTGAATTGTGGATTTGCTTTTTGAATTAATTCTTACTAGCTTTTCAACCCTTGGAATAGAATAAAATAATAGTTAACTCGTAGGGCGACCTCCCACCACGTGGACCGAAGACCTAGTAGGAGTCGCTAGGGCTGCGTTGGATGCAAGCGGCCCAAAACCGATCCAAGTGGAAGTTAATGGGAGAGGCCTATGTTCAGCAGTAGACATCCTTAGGCTGATATGATGATGATAACCCATGGACTTCGGAAAATCTTGCAAGAGAGCCATACATAGCGTTTTCTTTGCTCAACGAACAGCTCGATTGGGGAAGGACCTCATTGGGGAGGGTTGGTAAAGCATGATATGACCTATATATATATAGGTCATATCATGCTTTACCAACCCTATAGGGTCTCCGGCTGTTGCTAGCGTCTATATGGCTACGGTAACCGCTTACCACCAGCCAAAATATCGTTTCTTAGTACACCCCTGCGCTATAAGAAGCTACCCTCCAAATTTAATGGTTCATTGATTAGTGATTAATCTTTAGGATCTGCGTTGATAATGTTTACTAGTTTTTGCCCTGCAGTTTTACCATCGTTCCCGGGATAAAACGTAGCATATATCCCTTTCTATGCCTAATATAATCACGACTGTACCGTAGAGACGTAAGAGTAACAGTAACGTTCACATCTCAGACCAAGAAAAAGTTAAAGACGGAACGGTCTGTCACGCAAATAATAGGAAGCCGGCGGTCTTGTAAATACATGGCGATCGGTTGTCACTCCGTATTGAGACGTTGACAGTGACAGTAAGGCTCAGTACCATTTGTGCATGCTTGGGCCAGTACTGATTTTACTCACGCACACGTAATAAATTTCGGCTTCACTTTCTTCTAAGGTGACACTCCGTCTTGATTTTTTTATGTCTATGGTTCACATAAACAAATTATAAAACGTGAAAAAAAATCAAAAAAATCAAAAAAATCAAAAATCAAAATATCTGGTATAGACTCTCTATAAAAAGTTTCAGCTGTAAATAAATCATTTTTTCTTTTATTAATTGGGCTTGCGGTTGGCCACTGACCCGCCCATAAGGGACGATGACGAATTAACAACAAACTTTTACTTAAAATTTTATCTGTTGAATTAAAATCATTACCAACTTCACCGTTCAATGTCATTATCGTTTCACGTCACTTGTAAATATTATTATAAATTTACTCTTTCGCGATCTGTGTGCCATAGAGTAAATAATATACTACGTTACAACTCAAGTACAACTAGTAACAAATAAGTCATGTACTTTTATGGATTTACTATAGATATAGAACACTTTATAGAAAAACAGTTCTCAATAAACGAATGTATGTTCATATATCGAATATCAGTAACATAAGTAAGCTTAAAATATTTCAGAGAAGGCTCTACCCGAAGCAAATTTATTTACCTCGCCACAATATCACGTATTCGAACCTAAAACAGTAATATTATTTGCTCGTTTCGTTAAAGGATCAAAATTGTCTCAAGCGTGCAATGCGGAGGTCCCGAAGGGCTTAATAAATCCCTTACCGCCATATTTTATATTTTACCAAAGGCGGTTACCGCAGCGTACCTACAAAATTGAGATTTACTTCGCACCTTGTATCAATAAACATAATTTAATGCTGAAATTGGTAACAATAAGCCGGCAAAGGAAAGGTGTCCTAATGAAACTTTGTGGTACTTTTTTATTTTTTAGATCGCGTTAAGTCTTAAAAGAAGACCCGCCTTAAGATGTTGTAGGGAGCTAATTAAAAGATAATGAAAAATTTCGAGTGAGGAAAATATGTAAATTAGTTAGCGAAGATTCGACCCTTGATGAGCTGTGCCGTGTATTTTATAGTCCTTATTTTAGTTGCTCATGAATGAATTGAGCTGTATTAGCGAGTATTTTTGTTAAATAAATAATAGGCTTTTTAATGGAGGTCATGATTTGCATTTTATTCATCAAATAATTATGAAGTACGCTCATTTAACATTATCGTTTCTATGTTTGAAGTGATATTTTATATAATTTTGTACTTTTACGATAAAAAAATTCAAAGTTCTTCCATATTTGGCAAAATCTTTATCTATTACAAAAATAAATCATTTTGATTATAACATTTTAATTGTAATTAAGGGAAGATTTTTCAAGTATCTAGCTGATCATAATAAACAAGTATAGTCATTGTTTAGATTTACTGCATTTTTATGAAATGCCAAAAAAAAAAATTACGACTACCAAATAAAATTATTTCCTTACAGAGCACTAAAACCAAATTAATTCCGCCATAAAGTATGGTGTTAAAGTGTAAAAACATTCCATAAATAATTGTAGTGGCTATGTCCACGACATTTCATAGTGCGACGATCGGTCCGCGCTGCGTTGCGAACTATGCGACTGCTCGCTTGGACCGAGTTACAAGAAAATTAAGTTTTCTCTATTAAAAACTTTGTACCCCTTTTTAAGCATAATTACGCGCATAGTTTGTGAGATTTTGCATCTTTAAAGTGTATATGAAGAAGGAGTGTATCAAGCTAGAATATATTTTTCACACTTGAGATGATTATGGTACACTTTTTGGAGTATTAGCATTTTTTTATACGGGGAAGACTGTAAACATGTGCACGGCCTGATGGTAAGTACTGTAGCCATATGTACGCACTAGCGACCTTACTCACGCGCAGAAATACATCTCTACCTCGCTTAACTATCCCCCTTACTCATCAAACATTATTTAACTAATATATCCTGTTTAAAGGGTCACGTAAATAAAGTAACTATTTTTTTTTTATACGACTAAGTTGGTAAACAAGCATACGGCCCGCCTGATGGTAAGCGGTTACCGTAGCCATATGGACGCTTGTAACACACGAAGCATCGCTCACGCCTTACCGACCTTTCCCCCCTATGAGCTCTGGCGACCTTACTCACGCGCAGGAACACAACTTTACACATCATAAAGTTATTTGGCTGCGGTATTCTGTAAGGTGGAGGTGCTTCCCCAGTCGAGCTGCTCTTTGAGCGAATAAATGCTATGCTCTACCTCTCTCAAAATAAATTGTAAATATATATTGTCATTGTCAAATAATGTGACATTATTTACGAGTAATTGATGAGTAAGGGGGTCTATGTATATCTCTTTGGTATATGAGATAACCCAACGCTATATTCATTTTGACGGAAGGTGACGAAAATAGAATAAATGTGATAAATGGTACAGTTTCATGTTACAACAAAATCTTTGAAGCTACACGCAAAATGGATCGTGATTCACATTTCTAAGAAATTCAAATAAATTACAAGCTACTTCCTCATTACTGGAATAAACCTCATTTTACAATGTGAGGGAACGTAAATAGGAATTTAACAAGGCGATATAGACAATTTTAAAGTAACACTACCTGCTTTCCATCACCTACCTACCTACTGTGCTGACGTGAGCCCTAATCTTGTTAAAGAAGGCTGTGGTAGAAAGCAAAGGAAAGAAAGGAAGAAAAATATTTTATTCATGGACATAGGTATAACTTAGTTCAGTAATAAATGAGAGGAAATAACGTGAGTGGAATAAAGTCCTCTCATGAGAGAGGTCTCTCTCACGAATGCGAGTCAGAGGTACGAATGATGACCAGCGAGCATCATTCGTAATTGCTAATTTCGTTTGGCCACTGACCCGCCCTAAGGAATGAAGACGAAGCCTTGGATGGAACACGATCACCCAGAAGAAACCTATTCACTCTGGCCTTGAAAGTCTCTAGATTGAGTGATATGAGTCAGGAAACACAGACGCCGGAAGCAAGTTCCACTCCCTTGCTGTCCGCATTATAAATGAGGATGCAAAACGCTGTCCGTATTTACAGTATGACGACAACGTACTGGTGAAACTTTTCCCGGCGTCTTGTGGTTCGGTGTAAGAATGGGGATGGTGGAATTAGGTTGAACAATTCCTGCGCACACTCTCCAAAATATATCTTGTTCAAAATATATCCAAAATATGTCTTTATTGAACTGGGCTACCTGCATAACGGTCAGGTTGTGGAACACCAACCAAAATGGGGTTCTTAAAAAAGGGTGTGAAGAGATTTTTGCTGGGTCGATAACGCACCTTTGATATCCCTGGTATTGCAAGCGCCAATAGGCTATGGTCACCATCATCAAGCTTATCATCAGGTAGGTTGTATGCTTTTTGGGTACTAAATATAACTCCAACTTAACTTTAACGCGTAGGGCATGGGCCCTACAACAGACTTGAGCATTAAAAAAAAGAAAAACCTCATGAAAAAAAAACATAGCATATTTTGTAGTACATACCACCTTAAACCTGTTAATTTTAAGGTTTACCTACCACTTTCGGCCATAATCACATATCGCAACAATTTAGCATATTTGATAATCAAATAGGGCAATTAAGCGATTTTCACTTACACCACACAGGAATACGTACCCAAGACGTGCCTGGACGAGTGCCAGCGTGAGAGTGCGAGCCTGCATGCCAAAATGGAATCCAAAGTATGTTTGCCTACATAAAAAAAAAATCAATGAGTTATTTTAAAATGCACGGGATTTTATTCAGATTTATGCATACTTTTGCAAGTTGAAGGTTTTAATAAATGCTGCTCAACAGAATTTAAAATTTTATACTGAATAGAATTCAATTAAAACTTTTTGACCTCAGCTAACAGTGCTACCACTAAGTATGGATAAAGGTAAGGGACGACAAAATAGCTTTTTTAAGTAAATCGTACGGGAGTGCCCCCCGCCAAGACAGCCAAGCGAAGCGCAAGGGCACTACTAGTACCTACCTTTTCTCGAAGCATTTGGTCGTTTTTTTGAACCCTCATAACTTGGGTTTGGATTATACCAGAAAAAAATATTCACTGTTCATTACTTATTTAAACGGCCAAGCCACATATTTTGACTACGGTGTGTAGTGATTGTAAAGTTAGGGCTTGTAGAGTAAGGGCTTGTAGAGTTATAAGCTTGGCTCTACATGAGATCTGATAACTTTTAGACAATGCAAGCCATATTGTCTTGGCAACATTTTACATAACAATGTTTTTGGTGGGATCTATTTGTCTGTACGGGGAGTGATATTTAAACTTTAATATTTTTTTTATAAAATAATCAATATATTATACCCATTTTTAAGCATAATTGCACGCACGTGTCGGTTAACTAAAGCTGGCACTTTCAGTTGTGTATTGTCTGTGAATAAGCGCGCGGCGTGACGTCGAACTGCATGCGCATCACGAATGGTCTATCTGTTTCTCTCGCGCGCGTTCAAGCTTATGACTATGAAGGAGACAGTTATTGTTTTGCTTTTGCTACTGCTCATAAATATAGAATGGACTTTTTTTGCATTCGACCATTCGAATTGACTAACTAATTAGCAGCAATAATGTCATTAAACATACTGTACCTATCGTGAAATTGCTTATGAGTGTGAGTACTGTGAACGTGCCAGCTTTCGTTAACTGACTACTGTAGCAGCTTGAGATTTGGCATTATTCTTTATGCTTCAAACTTAAAACTTTATGAATTCGGTCTTTCGAAAATTCGAACACTTGTTGTTTAATATTTTTTTTTTTTAATAATTAAATGTTGAATTAAAGCAAATAAAAAAAAACCTTTGATTAGTTTATAAAGTACATCTAAACCCTGTCTTAGTGAGTGCAGCGATTACAGTTACGATTCACTAATGAGTCTCTTCTCGGCGTTAGGGTAAGAAATCAGGTCAAGTACGCGTCCGACACCCGTGCTAAGTGTTCCGTACATTAATTTTCAATTCGTGACGTAGTTTGTAGCTATTTTTAAATGGAATTGCTCATATTATTAGTATATTTGTGTTTTTTGTAATAAAGGCTGTTTTTTAACCAAAAATGCGAAAGCATTTTTATAATTAAAAGGTTAGCGATTGATCTTAATTTTATAATAGTAGGTGATTATGTATCCAGAAGTTGTGAGCTCTCAAAGCATAGATATTATTTTTACTCGTGTTGTAATCTTCAAAAGAGTTTATTATATTTACTGAAAGCTTGTGTTTATCTTTATATTGAAATGCTTGATACTCGCAAGTCGTACCATTACTATTTTATTGAGTATCAACCATTTGAACAGGATTGGATGGAATTTGGCACATATATTATTCTCGAATAAAAAATAGGTAATTTTATCCCGAGAAAGAAGAGTAAAAACACTGGTAAGACGAGTAATTTATTAATGTCCTTAATGGATCTTTACATCACATTTTCGCTACCTTTTTATTTTGCAGTTGATTTATAATAAACTGAAAATACTTAAATCCAAAGCTGCGATCCCTGCTAACAAAAGAACCGTAGACTTAACTGTGACTGACAGATACTGAACTAATTCCATTACGAGATTTCCAATCCCACTACAGAATCCCAGACTAAAATAAAATTAAAATGGATTTACTTTTTTCATTCCCACCCCTATAGATAAGCCGGGAGCGAAACGTGCGTCGGGTGAGGCAATCTCAAATTATAGTATCGATCGCGTGCCCGTACCGATCCATTAATCAACTGATGGGATGTAGCCAGCAATGTAGGTCGTCCATTACTTCATTGTCTGCCAGGTGCAACGTTCGCGAGACACTAAGTACATTTATCAAAGTTTTAAGGCTGTGTTTTATTGATTGAGTGAATATTTTTTATGTGTGGTACATACACTGGGTGAAACGTTGAGAATTACAGTAAGTATTAACATTGCAAATTGTACCTTGCCGTTAAAAGTGATGATAGATATTTCAGTGGCACTGCCAGTAAATACCGTAGGTTATGACTTCAAATTATGTAATGATTTTGACCTTTCGGTGAAGCAAATTCTAGGGAAACCATAGCACAGTGTTAGGGTATTTTGTAATACATGATTGGCTCTACCCACCTTCATTCAGCAGAAACAGCTGTATACCAGCAGCTGGATTCATCTTCATCATCACTATTCTTGTAGTCTGTAGTTGATTGCTATTGTTCAGTAGTTTATTCAGATTTTTTGGAAAATGAAACATCTCTGTATGTTTTTATGATAGTATGTCTATGGGCTTGCCTTCAATAATAAATATTTTATATCGGCTACGTAATGAAATTCCCAAAGGAATGTTTTTAAATAAGCATCACGATATATTTCAACGTAAATTCAATTGCAACACACCAGTGCGTCATTTTTGTGGAGCGGAACAGCGCACATCTCAAATTGCATTACATGCATGCCTGTAAAAACTCAATGATTCGCAAGTAAAATTATAACATACAATTCTTTTCATGCTCACCCATTCGACAGCTCAATGAAAAATATTGCATAATTTCTAAAGACATAAAAAGATTTTGCTTTGCAGCTAGTTCTAATTTTATCCACGTTTTTATACAACGTACATTTCTTAACAATATTAATATTTGAGTTTGTTATTCCCTCTTTATAAAATCACAGACAGAGTAAAGCTGTATTCACACGCACCACACTTCAACCGAAACCACATAGCAACCACACCACGAGGGCAGGCGCTAATTAGTATGAAAATTAATAGTTGAAACACGGACCACATTTTGCCGTCACTATCGACCGCGTGTATGATCCCGATCACACCGCAGCCAAGTCGCAACCATAACGCAAACACCAGCGACACTACCACAACGCAACCGCAAAAAGCAGCAGCGACACTATTCACACGTAACCACAGTTTGACGACATTTTGTCGTGACGCTGTCGTGTGGTAGCGGTACGTGTGAATAGACGCTCACATGTCTGTCAGCGTTTTATATAATCTTAAAACGTCGCGTGGGTGCGCGTCAAGTTCAATGGATATTAAATTATCGAACCGTAATGTTTGTTTTTGACGGCAAATAAATTAAATCTCGCTATAATTTGATATTATTAATACATGTCAGTACATATGCGATATTAGTTTATATTCTATATTATTATGCTTCATTTAATTTTATGCAATAACCTTTATAAATTCATTTTTTTATCATAATATTAATACGCGTAGTCAATTTATACAAGCTGTATATTCAATTTCAAATGTACCTACTAACATCGTTGAAGGAATATCTGAATTGAACTTGCATGGTATAATGAGGTTAGAAACCCTGATTGCCACACCACAGGTTGTAGATTCGATTCCCACCTGGAACAAAAAAAATAACATGGGAACATGTATTTTTGTTTTGAGTCTGGATATAAAAATAAGTGTATTGTATTATATTTATGTTGTTTTTCATATAGCTATTTAGTTTGGGATTAGCTGAACGTATGTGATGACTGAGGACTGACATGGGATCCTAACTAATATTATAAATGCGAAAGTGAGTTTGTTTGTTTGTTTGTTACGCCTTCACGCCTCAACTACTCAACGGATCATTATGAAATTTGGCACGCAGTTAGCCTATGCTATGGAAGAAGGATAGGCTACTTTTTATCCAGGAACGCGGGTAAAACCGCGGGGGACAGCTAGTATTATCATAAATAAGTTATTTCCATTATATTCCATCTTATTTCTTACTTACAGACATAGTACCTATAGATCTCTTCTCCTCGTCCATTTTAATCTGTTGTCCTCTGCCAATCGCATCAAGGACTTTCCTGTGCCCTATACAATATTACCTAAATATCTGGTCTTCATTTCACAACTCTGCCATTTTCTGTTCTCGGCTACCATCACCACCATGAGTTAGTAGAAACTTCCAAAAAAGTTACGAGCATCTTTTAATTAAAAATAACATATAAAAATCACACTCCAAATAAAATTGCCAACATACAAATATAAACAAAATTTCACTAATTACGCATCAGGGACCAGGGTACACAGTGTCTCATTAAATTCCCCTTAAGGGGAAGCAAAGAGGCGAAATTACGCGTTCCCTCGTAATCTTATAAAGCGCGAGACACTATTATTGCCGAGTATAATTACTACGGCTAAATTAAGTGGGTGAGTAGGGAGATACTTGGAGGAGTCAGCTTTTCAGTTCAGCGGTTGAAATATAGCGGACCAACGGATGAACTTCAAGCAAAGGGCTTTAGGTGACAAAATTTTGGATAAAGTCTGTGAAGCCTCTAAACATTAGATAGACAGAAATTTTAATTTTGTAAATTTTATCAGTAGATTAGAAGATTTTTAAATTACACCACTGATTACTAGGTAATTTCAAGATTAGGCTGAAAAAAACACGGTTAAGTTCGTGCATACACAAAAATAAAAATACATCTACATAAACGTACCTTAGACTCTCTTAGACCTCAAAGGGTTTAATTATATGGAACCCTAAAAAGGCACAATAGAAGAATCCTTCACATATAAATCTAAGCTGGAGAAAGAAAAAGTATATAAAATAGTATAAAAGTAGAAATTCTACTAAAATAGCTATTGTATAAAATAAAAAATCATATCTCGTATAAATATGTACAGTAAGTACTTAGATTCATAAAAGTTAACAATCTTAAAATGAACCTATAACCATTTTCATTAGGTGTATCTTAGCCCAAACTTCAGGGCAATTCTCATAATTTTTACTTCTTAAGTCTCTTAGGATGTTGTTTGCTTTGAACATATTCATGTAATTTCATGGTTATATTTTTAGTGAATGATATTACGAAATGAAAAACAGATTGCTCATGCTCAAACAGAATTCCACGTTTAAGTGATAATCATTTTTATCATATTCTAATAGAGTGGCGAATGGTATGCAAAAGAAAATGAGAAACCTTAAGACACAATAAATCGTCTTCTTTACAAAAAACTATTGCAATAAAAAAAATTATGGTGGTGCAAGGTTCAAGTGGACTGTATTTAGGGGGTTCAAAGTATAAGGCAGGGCTAGCTGGCACTTCCTATGTGGACCGGAACGAATACCTAACTTATTCCTCAAATGCAGTAAGGAGAAAAGGTAGGAAGAGATATAAAATAAGTCTATGAAAAAATCTGATGGTCAGAAAATAAAATACGAAGACACTTTGTCTTTTCTAAATTGATCGAGACCTCCGGAGACCAGCGGGCGGGGAGCTTTTTCCGCCAACGCGTCAGCTTGGCTATCCAAAGAGGAAACGCTGCCAGCCTTTTGGGAACCTTGCCGTTAATCGGAAGCAGCGGCAGGCTTGAGGAAATTTTCTATATGTAGATTATATTTTGTAAATATAGATTGTATTTTGTACATATTTGTTGTTAATAAAACTTCTAAAATACGTAGATTTTAATGATTAAAAATCTACCGTATAAGTAAACCTCTCCCGTAGCACATCCTACTTTGCATAACACATAGTAAGTAGCTGTAAATCATTTTGTTTATCCGGAAAATGTCAATAAAGTTGTTTTTTCAGCTCCGCCGTGTAAAAGTCATTGATAGTGAATCGTATTCATTTTATAGGCAGTGATTTTGTTAGTAATATAAAACGATAAAAGGGTATAGCTTGCTAACAGTAGTAAATTTTACGATGGTAATAAGCAATTTTCCATATCGTTTACAGCTTTTTGGAGAGAATTTTAAATAACATTTTCTTCGTTTATTCCACATGTAACAGATTGTAAGGATTTTACGTTTTAAGTGGCAGTAAACGTAGCATGTGATGCCGTTACAAAATTGGATTTTATCATTTCACTCATCATTTATGTTAAAATCAGGTTTAAATAAAATTCAGCCTAGTACAAGTCGGATTTGCACACGAAGGGTTAGTTTTTTTGTATAAAAATACAGGGGGGCGGAAATCTGACTCGATTAGAGAAGAGAGTCCAACTCGTACTAGGCCAGATTAATACACATTCTGTAAAAATTTCAACTGTCTACCTATTACGGTTCATGAGATACAGCCTACTGACAGACAGGCGGACGGACGGACGGACAGTGCATCGCGTAGTAATAGGGTCCCGTTGGCACCTTATTACAGAACCCTAAAAATTCGATTCAAATCTAATGGTGCGTCCATGCTTGGCGAACCGAGCACGAGCCGAGCCACACCGCGAGCACGATTCGCGTACCGTGGACGGGCTTGCGAGACTCGAACGAACGCGATTGCCAGTTTTTTCACGAACAAAGGGATTCGCATCGTGCTCGTTGTAGGCTCGTTGTAGATTCGTTTATGTTACCATGGTATATAATAGGTCAAATGGTAAAAAGAAGTTTTAATTTCTTTTTTATCTAAAGAGAGTGTCAACATTGATATAGGTACCCTACATTACCTTAAAAAAAATGAAAAAATGACTAAATAATAAGGGAAAATGGTAAAAACATGTTTAAAAGCTTAATGTTCGAGTACAGGCTAACAAAAAATACACTTAGCTAGTCTATTTACAGTAAAAATAAACAAAGAGGATATTGAACTTTGTATTGAAAAGGAATAAGAGCTACAAGGGTTTGTATTCAATTATTTAAAAGCGTTTTCTTGTTTAAACTGTGTATTTTGAGACTCAATTTGGATTTGGGTCGGACAAGATCTGATTTTCAGTTTGTTTTAATCTGGTTTCATTGGGACTTTAATTGGTAAGAATAAATAGTTCAAAGGTTATTTAAAAATCAGCTCTATAAAAGCATTTTTAAGGTTGGTTCTGTATTCCATTAAATAAAACAGTAATAAACGAAAAAGTATAAACTATGTACTCTAAATAAGAAAATTTTATTCAGTTTTTTTTGAAGGACAAATACCTTGCTTATCCTATATAATTTTTTTTATATTCTTTTTGCCTCATCCGTTAATCACAGAAATAGGGTGCTAAGATTTCTATTTTAAGTCAAAAGTGACGTTCTAACCATTGAGCTTTTATTAATCGACTTCAAAAAAAGTAGGAGGTTCTCAATTCGGTTGTATGTTTTTTATGTTTGTTACCTCATAACTCCGTCATTTATTAACCGATTTGGAATATTCTTTTTTTGACTGGAAGAGTACACTTCCCGTTTGGTCCCATTGTCATCAGATTAGGATTTTATTACTTCTTAGTGTACGTTGAAGTCGGTTAATTTTTTAACCGACTTCAAAAAAAGGAGGAGGTTCTCAATTCGGTTGTTTTTTTTTTTTTTTTTTTTTTTTTATGTTTGTTACCTCAAAACTCCGTCATTTATGAACCGATTTGGAAAATTCTTTTTTTGTTTGGAAGGGTACACTTCCCGTTTGGTCCCATTGTCATCAGATTAGGATTTGATTACTTCTTAGTGTACGTTGAAGTCGGTTAATTTTTTTTTGTAAAACAGTCCAATTATTACTATACTACGTATAGAGAAGCTATCATAAGTAAAGGTTATGTCCCATTTTTTTAGAGTCAACTAAATTTCTCTTTAGCGCTGACATAATAAATTGTATCGTTGAAACAGAATGCTAAGAGTATTTTTCTCGCAAACACCGTGATTTTCACGGCGCTTACGCGTTTCGTTCATGGTTCTACAACAAGTGGATGGCCTTACTTGAACGGAAAATAGTTGTGATGTGTGGCGTCTTCTCTATCATCATCATCATCATCAGCCTATAATGTCCCACTGCTGAGCACAGGCCTCCTTTCACAAATGAGGGTGAAAGGGAATGGGCAGATACTCCACCACGCATGCCCACTGCGGATTGGTGGAGGTAGGCTAGTGGTCAACCTACTGTTGGAATTTTTCAAGCCGCCTAGGAGGCATCCAACTAGCTTAGCGACTATCACAATTAAGTGATAACCGTGACCAACGGCTTTACGTGCCTTCCGAAGCACGGAAACGCTCGATTTGAAATACCACTAGGCGGTCACCCATCCAGGTACCGACCACGACAGACGTAGCTTAACTGTGCCGATCGATTAAGAACGGCTAATCATGCTACACCACGAGCGCTTCACTATACGTAGTAATAATAGCTCAAAACACGATCCCATTACAGCTCCATTGCCATTGAGCGAATGTGCGTTGTCAAGTAGAGTCATAATGGTTTTCGACCTTATTGAATTAGTAGACGAACAAAACTGTTAATCTTGACACAAATAATAGTTTATTGAAACACAATTGTAATATCGGACTTGGGCCCTAGAAATTCATATGTTATCTATATTTTTATGGTACCAATAGATACGGTTTGAGGGGCCAGCTGGCGTGGTTGGTTAAGACTCTGGTTATGTTTCTACCTATCGCGCCGCAGGTCGTGGGTTCGATTCCCACACAGGACATGCATTGACAACATGTCTGTATGTCCTGTGTCTGGGTGTAATTATGTATATTAAGTATGTATTTACAAACAAAAAGTAGTATATGTATTATATCAGTTATCTGGTTTCCATAGTACAAGCTCTGCTTAGTTTGGATCAGATGACCGTGTGTGAGGAATATCCCAGGATATTTATTTATTTATTATACGCTCAATCATAAAGATCAAATTATCTCTAATAAATTGCATTCTATTTTAACATCTTAATTTTTTTTTTTAATTAAAATTATTGCTTAAAAATATGTACCAGCAAAATATTTCAATTAAATTTGCGACCGACACCAATCTCTGAATTAGTACACCCTCTAAATATTTTGAAGGCCCTTCTGAAATACAGTTTAATTTTAATCCAGCTGTATTATTGTTGGAAATTAACCGAAGGCCGCGTGCCTGAGACGTTGTCAATTGTGCAAGGGGTGGGCAAGGGGTGGTCCGGAAGTAGTTTACTTGGTACGTGTACGGCTCCTTTTCAATAATGTTCAATTAATTATGGGACGGATGATTTATATTATATTAGGAACCATAATGAGTTTGATAAGAAAATTAAACTAAATTCGAGAAAAAGATTTATAATTAGATATATCTGTATCATCATCATCAGCCTATAATGTCCCACTGCAGAGCACAGGCCTCCTTTCAAAAATCAGGATGAAAGGAAATGGGCAGATACTCCACCTCGCGTGCCCATCGCGGATCGGTGGAGGTAGGCTAGTGGTCAACCTACTGTTGGATTTTCAAGCCGCCTAGAATGCCTCCAACTAGCTTAATGACTATTAAGTTAATAAAGTAATTAAGTGATAACCGGGACCAATGACTTTACGTGCCTTCCGGAGCACGGAAACGCTCGATTTGAAATACCAATAGGCGGTCACCCATCCAGGTACCGATCCGACGAACGGCTTATCATGCTACACCACGAGCGCTATATATATTCTGATATACGGATAATCAAAAAACTATTGATTTAATAGATGAATCTAATTGTAAAGCAATAAGATGCAATTTTCTGTGACAGTCTTAAATGGTATTTAGGAAGGGAAAACAATGAGGAATTGCCTCGGTGCTAGGGTACTTTTTAGTACCCGTACGTAGCTGGGTAACCTACATATTGAAAAACGGTCACCAAGCACAACCAGACCTTAGTTAATCTAACATTACCTACATTATCTTGTTATAAGCTAAGGTATAATTAAAAATAAACATTGACATACGTTCTCACTATTTCTTACGGGTATCATCTCCTTGTCACGACTTAGCAATTTGAAAGAAAGAAAGAAAGAAAGAAAAAACATTTATTCATGACAACACACAACATTACATAAGAATAAAAAAAACAGCACAACCAATTAAAAACTACAAAAAAACGCAATGTTACATGATGCCAGGAATAGGTCTCGACTCAGCAATATGCTCAGGTTAGTAAGAAAAACTAACCCTCGCGCTGGTTTTCAGTCGAGGCCCACGTCCATGACATCACGAACATACAGTAGTTTGCTAAGCCAGTATATCAATACTGATACATAAAGGCCTATCCAAATTGCATTGTTCTATCAGACGCCAGCCAAAACCGGTGTTAGACAACACGTTGGTAGACCGCAAGGTCGCAGCAGATGTCTTAATCGAGTCATCGAAGCCGGGTGCAGAGCGCACGTGTCTGATGATTACACGTTGAAGGTGTGGTTCAGTGCAAACATGATGTGTTGTGCACGAGTGTACTGTTAAGGTAAACGCACACTTATCCAAGCCGAACGCATCGAACGAAACGAATTTTGAATTCTGTATAGGAAATCTTATCCAGATTCGGACGATTCGACGCGGGCAAGTGTGCGAGCTTTAATAAGATTTCATATACAGAATTCCAAAATTCGTTTCGTTCGATGCGTTCGGCTCGGATAAGTGTGCGTTCACCTTTAGTTGCTATGAGTGCACAATCAATCCGTCTTTACGCACGGGTCCCTTTAATTCATGGCCTCTTAGCCACTGTGATAGCAAATCAACCGATGGATAAATGAATTATTTTACAGTTGATAAAGCTCGACAACGTATTAAGAAAGTAAGGTGTTTGTGCTTGGGTTTTAAAACTACATTAAGAACTAGAGTTGTACTAATATTATTATCCAATCTCTATCATAAGTATGAAACAATTTGATGCAGCTTTAAAATTTGGGTGTTTAAAAACTGCTCTGAATAAGGGTGTGAAGGGGGATATTTCTCTACTTCACAGAGAAATAAAAAAAAATGTGAACGAAAATAAGTATTATAATCGACTCAAAAAAGACGTCAAATTAAATGATATTGGATGTATTTCCTGCCCCTTTTGTAACCGATACAAGTTATTTATTTAAAAAGTTATGTCACCATTATTTGTTTTATTTCCTACTACGAGAGGTCAACCAACAACTATAATATGAATTCCCTAAATACGTGAGATAACTGTGGGGTTATCGAATGATTCGGGTGAGGCTTATCGGTGTATTGCCGGGTCCATTGTCGGAGGTAACTTGTCAAACTTTTAATAATGTTTCCTGGAGTTTCGCCCCGAACGAACTTTTCAATTTCTGCAATGCGAACTGTGAAAACTCTATTTAGCCGCTTTACACAGATGCCGCGATAGCCGCTGCGGCTCCGCGGCTATCTGTTGATTGATTAACACGCTGTTAAATTAAACGCAAACTATTTATCTTTCAGTTTTAGATCCCAAAATTAAGGGGTTGTAATATCATAAGCGTTTATCCGTGATGACTCTACTCCATCAAGATGGGAACTACTGAGTAACGACATTTAGTTTGCAGTCCTCAATTAAACAACCTTAATATTTTAGAAATGAGCTGTTTGTTTCACAATACATTAATTATCTTACTTACAAGGTCATGTCAATAATGTCACATTGATTGACAATGACATTAAGGTTCCCACTTTTATGAGACCATAAGAGGTGCATCCATGTTACGCGAATCGCATTATATGTGACTACTAAATATGTAAAAATTAAAATCTATATTATATTAACGGAAAGGTTCCCAGAAGGCTGGCAGCGATTCATCTTTGGATAGCCAAGATGATGCGTTGGCGGAAAAAGCTCCACGTCAGCTGGTCTCCGGAAGCGTCGAATTAAGCGGAGAAAACAAAACGTGTTTTTTTTAAATTAAATTGGCTTGCGTTTGGCCACTGACCCGCCCATAAGGGGCGGTGATGAAGCCTTAGATGAAACACGCTTACCCAGAAGAAACCTATTCACTCTAGCCTTGAAAGTTCCTAAATTGTAAGCGTCAGGAAACAGACGCCAAAAGCAAGTTCCACTCCCTTGCTGTCCGCATTATAAATGAGGATGGTGTGACTATTAAATCAGTATATTAGTTAAATAGCGTTTTAATAAATAAGCGAATAAAGTCAGAATCTTAAAAAAAATACTGTGGAAAGCTTGAGGGTAGGTAATTACTTAAGTGCGGTTACGCTTGTATAAATTGTGCGTCCGTGTGCTACAAGTCTAGTGACTGCGGATGCAACATGCGGTGTTTGATGCAAAGTTACGGCAACTTATTAAGGTTCATTTAGAGGAAACAAGTTTATAATGTGGAAACATTTACGCGTACAGGATTTCTCCCGCGAAGTTGTCGGGGGTCATGTGATGACTTATTCTTTCACAACTAGGGTTATAACTTTAGTGTGGGTTTCTTGATTAAGTTAAGTGCTTTATGTGTCTTGAAAATGTTCAGGTATTTTTTATATTATTTTTTAGATGAATAGGCTCTTGTATTTAAACAAATATGAATGTTTCGAATGAATTGATAATGCGATGGTACTAATCAGTATCGAAACCAATATATTGGCGTTTAATGGATAGATACTTTGAAATCTGCGTTAGGTTCATCATACAGAACGATTTTCAATATGGCTACTCATGGTTGTTCAGCATGAAAAACCTAACATAGGTACTGAGAACACAACACCGCAGTATACATCATGTACACACGGCTACCGATCCAGCTATACATTTCTAGTATAAGCTGACCTCCCATTGTACGGAAAACCTATACAATGCGAGATCAGCTTATACTGGAAATTATAGCTTGATCTGTAGCCGTGTGTACATTTAACTCATCGAAAAATTAAACCAAAGAAACGCAATGACTTTCATTTTGGTTGAAATATATTCCGCCAATTTCCCACCGACGACAATGCGCTCTGATTGGTTAAGTCAAGGACACACATGCGCTTTGATTGGCCAAGTCACAAACACAGGATGCAGCGAGTGGTCCTTATTGCTCAAAATCAGTGACGAATCACTGACTAGTTTCGGAATTTGATTGTTCAGTATTACTACTCTAATGGGATATTTCCTCGATGATTTAACTATATAAATTCTAACCGACAAATTTCCTACCATTAATAACAGTTACTGCAAGGGAATAGTTAGTTATATCCGGTTACAGACGGCAATATTGATAGATACCTGTTGCTGGTGCATTATCTATATATACCTACTTATTATATTTATGCGTTAGTAAGTCCGTTAGTTAAACTTATTAGAGGACTAGCTATCCCCCGCGGTTTCACGCGCGTTCCCGGGATAAAAAGCTAAATTATACTCGGTGATAATGTTGCTTCCTATTAGTGAAAGAATTTTTAGAATCCGACTGGTAGTTCCAGAGATTAGCCCGTTTAAACAAACAAAAAAACTCTTCCAATTTATTATATTATATTTTTTTATAAAATTCTACTGCACGTGTGTATGTCACTGAATTCCTCCTAAACGTCTGGACCGATTTAAATGATTTATTTTTGTATGCGTTTGGGTGACGACCTGGATGGTTTAGATAGGGTAGGGTATGGTAGCACCACAGGGTAGGGTAGCACCACGCGAACGAAGTCGCGCCGGGCTGCTACTAATAATATAATATTAAAATATTATTCTACAGTATATATATCAGCTTAGGGCCAAATGGCACCTTTAGTACGTTGTACTTAAATGAAAGTTTAATGCCTTCAGAGAATCTAAAACCCGATTATACTACGTAATGGCCGCTCATAGTTCAGAGGAGGTAAAAACATAAAGATGATTTGTGTGTACTACCGTTTTAGCAAAGAAATAACGTGGAAAACAAAGTGTTTCACTAAAGAGGGCGAACGTGAAAAACATTTTGCTGCATCATAAATGCGAGCAGTTACCGAAAAATGGACGTATAAAGGACGGGAGATCCCCCGTAGAGTGCCAACGATTCTCAGCATTCTTAGTATGGGAATTATTTCAATATCAAAGTTCTGAGGATGTTTCTAAAGGCTGTTTTTAGTCTTTGAATATTCAAAATGCAACTTTTAATTTAATTTTATAGGGAAGTCTGTATTATTATAATTTGAGTGGACTGTATTACCTACAGCGGCTAGCTACAGCAGAAATTATATTAATAAATCCTGGATATTTTCATTAACAAGCATGATACTTAATATACTCATAATGAGATATAAATCGTAATATCCATTTATTAGTATCTCCATCTTTATTTTCTCAAAAGGTAAAGAAAGAGACAAGACAGAACATAAAATAAATCAACAATTAAAGTGAGATTCCTTCTAAAAAAACAGGAATCGCTTTCCTGTGTAAAAAAAACTTTGTTTATGCATTAAGACCCTGAGAGAACCCTTATGTAGGTCAAAGCTACTGAAGTAACTACTATAGCTACTTATTAAAGTTTAATTAATCAATAGTAGATACAGATTCATCAAAAATTCGATATTAATAGTCACATTCAATAGCAGTAGGACGCTACTAAATACCAAGCAATTAGCAATCAATAAACAGTCCGTTGAAACTGCTCCCATGGCCGCCCTACAGCCGTTACGTTACAGCCCACCGTTAACGTCCTCTCGTTAGGTAACATCCTTTACGGTCACTTATAACGTTGGTCATAACGTTTGTACATTTTTCAAAGTGCCTATGAGGACGTTCCCGGTTTTATTGTTAGTTCTCGAGATTTCGAGATGGCATATTTTCAAAACCTATGTTGGGTTAGTCATGCCGAACAACTTTTACTATAGGACCAATGGTGAGTACTCAAGAAGAAATGTTTAACTTTTCATAGTAAATGTCAACCTTGCTCGAACACAATGTATGAAAAGTAAAAAAAAAAAATTGGGAATTCAGTGTTGGTCCCATAGTAAAAGTTGTTCAGCATGACTAACCCAACATAGGTTTCGAAAATATGACATCAAAAAATCTCCACCTGTATTGTAAGAATTGCCTTTATAAATTGGAGTTTATGTGTATTGAA
This sequence comes from Achlya flavicornis, assembly GCA_947623365.1. Lineage (NCBI taxonomy): Eukaryota > Metazoa > Arthropoda > Insecta > Lepidoptera > Drepanidae > Achlya > Achlya flavicornis. The sequence goes on from OX392472.1 coordinate 1,185,236, forward strand.
AATGATTAGTTTTACGTTAAAAAATTAAATATTTTGATTCCAATAGATCTTTACATGGCTATTTATATCTATGAATCGTTAGGTTCATAGATATAAATAGAATATTTTTTTCCCCAATAAAAGTTACAATTGTTGGGGCAGTCAATAAACTGTAAAACCAGTAACAATTGTTAGCCAACCATTAGTTGTTGTGAAACAAACAATTTACAATGCCTATAGGCCTATTAAAAAAGGCTAAAAGCTACGTTGCAAATATCTATTGAAACCTGACCGCGCGATTACAGCATTAACTTGAGTTACACGAAATGAAAACTAGACCTAGTTGAACACGGACGTGTCAAGGTCTACCGTACACCATTCAAGTCACAGATCATAGGGGCAGATTGACCCCGAAAAGGTCCCCATTAAAAGTCCGGAAAAATAAGATATATATGGCGTTATTCTATAACATGACAACATGAGTACTTTCCAACAAATCGTATAAAAAAAACACCTCCGAAAATACACACACGTACACAACATTTAGGATAAATTCCTACGGAAAAAAAGTATCAAACTAACTTCTTAACTCTCAAAAGGGAAATATTCCATAACATTATGTTTATAAGCGCCGACAATAAAGACGTTACAAATTTACTTCGAACTCGGCTCGAGTCTGGTAGGGACTGGGGGCACTCTTAAAACGTTCACGGCGTTTTTGTGTCTTACTCAACGCGTTTACATGAATAAGTAAAAGGGGATCGGTTGCTACGAGGCCGCAACGTTAAGATTAATAAAACATATTTTTTTGGAAATTCTTGGTACATAGACGCGCGGTTTAGTAAGACGCTTGACATGCTGAGTAAATAAATAGGTTATTCAACGCGGAGGATACGTTGGTTGGTTGGACGGAAGGTCTTTAATTCAGAAAGAACTGACGTGTAACTCAGCAAGGTAACATTTTTGCACTTTATGACTGTTTTTTTTTGATAAGCCGATAATAAGCCTGCTGATAGTAAATGGTCATCGTAGCTTCTGGATATTTAAAATAATAAATATAAAAAATATTATAAGATGACTAGCTACTTGCGGTTATTAGGTATTTTTTGCCTCAATAAAAAATAAAATATATTCCTTTTTTCTTAAAAAACGTATACATGGTAATTTTAAGCAGTGATTGAGAAACAAACATCCGAGTTTATAAGAAGATTTCCATTCATAATGCGAGTTAAGTTACTTTGCCAAGAAAGTTCCTAACAAGCTCAGTGCTGTCAAAATTATGTTACTACAGCGTTAACAAATACTGAGCTAATATTTGTGCTAAAAAGGTACCAAAACTACCGCCGGCTTCATATGTAAATGTGCCAAGATTCTGATATCTGAGTTTACTGCTACGCGCGTTGAGTTGGTTGATACTTGCGTCAGTTGTTGCACCACTACACCAATAGTGTGTTCATAAACTGGTAGATTTTCTATACCAAAGAAAATAATGATTAATGATTTAAAACTATTCTTGATACGTGAGATACGAAAAATGTTAGACCCTTTATCTTAAACTGAAGTCCTCACAAAGTATGAGTTCAGACGCTTTATTTATTTAATTTTCCACTTCAAAGTAACCCTTTATAATTACATTTACAAAAACAGTGAGTTCACCGACCCACACAAGTTCGCGTTGACAGCGAACCCTCGTACTAGTTAAATTATACCCCTTTTCGTAGCCTGTACACCTGACCGTCAAAAAATATAAAACTGCTTAGTAATTGTATAAAAAATAAACGTGCTTTGTTTTCTTTCGCTACAACCGTAAAATATTTTATAAATAAGTGCTAAGGTAGTTTAAGATTGAAAATTTTGATAATCTGTAGAGGTCATAATATATTCTAGAAGTCTGCGGACTGCATGATCTGTGATCGGTTTTCTGATCCCAAACAAATTAATGATCGTGAGTCTATAATAGGAACTAAAGATACCTGCCTATATATAGATTCAGAACAAAAAAACCGGCCAAGTGCGAGTCGGACTCATATACGAAGGGTTCCGTAAAGATGTTACTTGTATATTTTTTAGAGCGGCTATAGACTATTACGGTTTATGAGATACAACCCACTAATAGACAGACGGACAGACGGAGGTTTAATAATAAGGTTCCGTTAGCACTCTTTGGGTAGGGAACCCTAAAAACTACCCAACTAATATTAGAAGGAGCTTTGTTTTTCATAGTCCTTATGAATTGGCTTTCATCCAAGTATATATAGAAATCGATAAACATCATAATTTATCATGATGCATAATCAGGCAATAAAGTTTCATCAATTGCTATGTTAATTTGATACTAATATTCATTTGTCATCTATCTTCTAAATGATATATTGGTAATCCTGGTAAGCGCTTTCGTTTATCGAACAACCATAATAGTACCTATCTCTCTGTAGACTAATACCAAAAATTTGACTTTTTATAAAAAAAAAAAAATTTTTTTCTCCGCGGACTCTGACTTTGTGGAATGAGCTCCCCGCCGTGCTTTTCCCAATGGAGTACAGCATGGGGTTCTTCAAAAAGGCTTTGAAGAGATATCTGCAGGGTCGATAACGCGCGAGTAACACCCCTGGTGTTGCAAGCGTCCATAGGCTGCGGTAGCCGCTTACCATCAGGCGGGCCGTATGCTTGTTTGCTACCTAAGAAGTATAAAAAAAAACTCAAAAAGGGTAAAAATCTTATGATAATTACACCTGCGTGCTACCATTTTATTGAATCTATTATCCTGTTATATATTTTGTTTTCTTATACGATATGTGTGTGGAATGATACGGGATACGCTGATGAACTATACAATTTTAAGGATCTCGCCAAAAAACATAATCAGTCTAAGAGGCATATTCAGGCGTGTATGGCCATGATTTCTTTTGCCTAACTAGTATGAAAATCAATGCACGTCATCATTGTTATGAGGTTTGAAGCTCTGATTTATTGAATGTTCCCACTAAATAGATCTTAGTAGATTGGAAATCTATGAGGGAGAAGGTTGCCATCGTTATTAAAAAAAAAAAAAATGTGATATCGATAGAGAAGTCTAGAATAGGTATCTCCATGCGGTCTAGGTATTAAATAATATTTCTTTTAATTTTTCCCGTAATTTTTTACAAAACTTGGACCAACGCACACGGGAACAAAGAAAGTTATTAATGTTTGTGCCCATTGTCTTGGATTCTGACAGCGTCCAGCGTAGTCTGACTCTTGAGCTCTCAGCTTTTTCTTATGTATCGTAAAGGGGCAGAGTTCAAGCTGGCTGGTGCACGTCGTCTGGTAAAATATAAGTTTCTATTGTCCGTTTTGAGAGATACTTCTCCTTGTTGCAACAGTTTATTTTGTTCAGTTCCAATTGCAATGTTTTTTCCGATTAATTGGGGCGATTGACGGCTGAGAAACGAACGTTCAATCTTGTTCCAGCTTTATTAATTGACTAGCTGTCTCGCGCGGTTTCACCCGCGTTTCCGTGATAAAAAGTAGCTTCCCAACAGTGAAATAATTTTTCAGATCGGTTCAGTAGTTTCGGAGCCTATTCAATGCAAATAAACAAACAATCAAATATTTCCTCTTTATAATATTAGTATAGATAATATTGAGTGGAGCAAGTATGTGTAGTTTATTCTTGTAATGTTAACATCATTTTAAAATATATTAAAAGTTACAGTAACAAGAAGTTGTTGTGTTAACTGTTAGTTAAGATATTACGAGAAAAAAATCAGGGACATGCGTAGTCAATGGAGCGAAGGCAGAGCGGAGCGACCTGCTGTACCTCCGCATCCCTTTACACAGCTACCTTTAATGTCACTAAAATATCGTTACACTACAAGGCGATCGTACAAAGTTCAATGGGTCTTTTGATCTTCCAACATGACAGAAACTACCACTTGCCGGGTCTCTCAGAGACGATTAATTCGAATTTAAGTATATAAAAGCTAGAGTTTAACATTTTTTAACCACCCTAAACCGTTTTGTTGAACAATAAAGTCGTGTTTTGTATGAAAACCGCAACAAACTGTCACTGTGTCACAGCAGGGCCTCCGTGAAATGCATATAACGTAACTGAACAGTGCTTTAACTCGCCATAGATGAAAAAGTAAATTCTACATTTACATTCTTGTCCATCGACCAAACCACGAGCAAATGCAACCCCTGCAATATTAACATACTTGCATGGTAATTGTTCTGTGTGAGATATGATATGAAACATTGTCATGTTGTGGCTTAAGATTATAAGTAGGTAAGCAAGCTACTCTAAAAGTTTGGTCCACATTCGGTTGTCTCTCATCCATGAAGAATGCAACAAATTAATGGAATTTAGTTCGCCCATGTTGTAACTGGCTATCAATCGCTAACAGTTATACTTGATTCGTGTCGATAATTGTAACGTTCGTAAGTACCTTATTAGGGCCTATATTGAATAAACATTTTTTGAATTTGAATTTGAATTCTTGTATTTTATTCGTTCATTTGGGACATTCCACGAAAAGGTTAATTCAGCGAACAATAAGAAATCAGTAAATAACGTCTGCCTCACTGAGACAATGACCCACAACCTACATCATGTCTCTCCGACGAGTCTGGACAAATACTCTTTGTCCGAGCAACCGCACAGTCGGTGCGAGTGAGTTGTGTGTAGGGAATTCATTTCGCAGTAAGCCCCCATATTGAAGCAACCCCACCATCCGCTGATTCGTTGGAAAGGTGAAACTTTTTTTATTTGTTTGTGCGCACTCGGCTTTATTTTCTACGTTTGTAGGCTAGCTTTATGTGATGGCTTATAATGATGATTTAGTGGTTTGTTTGAGGATGTATGTATTACATTCCATGTTACGCCATTGTTTTTGTGATTTATTATGGCGGTGTTGTTTGTTATTATGTGAGTTGAGGATGCGGTCTTTTAACGGCTAGTTACTTGTTTAAATTTGAGTATAAATAAAAATCGGCAAACAAGCGTATGGTCTACATATGTGGCCTAGTATACCTACCAAGTGGGCTATTAGGGTACGGCCTGTGGGCGCTGGCAAAAATTAGTTTGTTTTTGAGATTGTGGGTTGTAATTTTTATACTATTTGACCGAGCCAAGAGACTCCGTTTGAGCTTGGACAAAACTTCTTTCGTATGTCTGTCCGGCTGTTTTCCTCTCAACCGATTGTCGTGTAATTTTCTGAGCAGGTTCGATAAATTATATAATACTATATTTCGTAAAACATACATAAAATCAGCTTTCAGAGTAATAATTTTCATGTAATGTAATTGGTTATGTTTTTACATAACTTTCATGCCTGGTACCTGTAAATTGGTGTATTATTGATTCCCTTCAAAAGACATTATAAAAGTGCTATAGAGTTGTAAATATTTACTTTCACCGCTGATCTAATAATAGAATTCATCGGTAAATCACAGCGATTCAGGGCTGAATAAGTGACTGGGCACGGTGAAAAATGTGTATCCTAAAGTAAGTGCATTAGGTTTTATGACAGGGGAGCGCTCGAGCGAGTGAGGTTTACCTACACATTATTCTTTGGCATTTTCCTGTCGCTTTTTTTGACACAAATATCAAATATTTATTTTGGATGGACGTTGAGTGACATTTTAAATTAGAATGGCTCTATTTACTCATTTAAATACAGTAATCTAAAATCTTATTAGGGTCTTAGGATGAAGGAAAACGACGCAAAGCGAGCGTAAAACTTAGCTGTTACGTACAGCGGCCTAAAAAAGTTGGCCTGTTTTATATAGTCGTGTAGTTTGGCGACGCTCTTTCTAGATATATCTATTTCTATGAATGATAGATATATTATTTATTAAGAACGTAGGCTGACGTTTGGCTAACCAAGAAGTTTCTACTGAACTCAGGGACGTCAACTAGAATTTAATGATATATTGAAGATCTTTGTTTATTGAATAGCTAAAGAAATGGACGCCTCTAGAGATAACGAATCATTACACTTAATTGATGTCTCTACAGCAGTTAGTCTATTTTGTTAACTTTTGACATAATCAACTTTGCGCCACTTGGTCCCCTGTTGACCACACGGGCTATGCCACAAACATTTGCGGTGATCATATATTCACGCATCGCTTAATTCAAGGGGAATAGGCAGGCATCTTCGGTGTGCGGCAATTATCAGTCTGTTTGTATTAACGCGATCGATCAAAACAACGGACTCTCGAGGGAATGTACCTTGAATATTGACGATAGGATCTGGAAACACTAGTTCCGTAAAACACCGTAGGTGTCCTATCTGTTTTTGTACATTAGAACATAAATACATCAATTCGACTAAATATAATAATAATAAAATTGATTTATTTATCTTTCACAAAAGGCTTCTTATATACTACTCTTATTAATAACATAAAATACAGAAAACTAGCATAGCTCGACTGGGGAAGTACCTCCACTTTACAGAATACCGCAGCCAAATAACTATTATGTTGTGTACAGTTGTGTTCCTGCGCGTGAGTAAGGTCGCCAGAGCTCATTGGGGAGGGGGGAAAGGTCGGTAACGCGTGAGCGATGCTTCGTGTGTCGCAAGCGTCCATATGGCTACGGTAACCGCTTACCATCAGGCGGGCCGTATGCTTGTTTACCGACTTAGTCGTATAAAAAAAACTAAAAAAAAATAACCTGTTTTGTGAAAGACTGGAGCCTGAGATAGGTTTATAAAAACCTGTATTACAGGTCACCAGTGCCCCACTCCACGGATTCGCAGTGTCTTACATGTTATTTTGAGTGTTTTAAATACAGACACATCATTGTATCCATGTTTCCTCGAAATACGGGAAACTCACAAAAAATGCAATTCACGTTTCTAATTCCGCAGTCGGCGGCGGCTTGTAAAAACATTTTCCCATCGGCGAGTCGTTTATGTTTTAATTAAGATCCCGTAAGAATGGGCCTTGTTAGGGATTATTAGAAAACTGTATTATTTTGTAAGGCCGCCGTTGGATTTTACTTTCTGTTTACAATTTCCAGAGAGGAAAATGCGTTGCTTAAGTGTTTGATGTTAAAATGTATATAAATCAACCCTTTAACAACTTTGCTTGTAATGGAATCTTAAACGTTGAGTCGTCTAGGCTTTGACTGCTTAGCACTTTCTGTCACATCATAATTTCTTCACCACGGTGAAATTGTAGTCAAAATAATCCAATCTAAAATGAAAAGTATAGCACACATATGTAGAGTTAAACAGATCAAATAACAATAGTAAAAATAAAATTCAAAATTAAAAAAAATGTTTATTTATTATTGGTTTATTTAATAATGTTATGATACCAATAAGTATAAAATGGCCCCGATTCTGTTGTTTACAACTAAACTAATTTTAATCTCACTATGTCTCTATCTAATAAAGAATATAAGAAAAGGGTGTAAGAAATTTAGTCCTGTCAAATTAGTCCAATGCTTGTTTTCAATATAAATTTAGTCGCCATCTATCACGGTTACGCCTTAATACGCGCAAAATAAGATGGCAAAGATTTATTTGATTTTTGAATATGTTCTATCTTTTTTCAATAATGTTCGTAAGAAAGAGATTAGATGTGACTGAAATTAGTTGTGCGATTTACAACAGAATCGGCAGCAGTATCAACTTCATAACTCACAACATAACTAAACCCTTTTTATAAAACAACTTATAACGTTGACAGAAAACTTCACAGCACACGACGTTTTCTCTCCAAACGAAAATAAAATAAATGTTCATTTCAGACACAACATTTAAACCGTACTTCAATTCAGCAATTCTGCCGTGTAGAGAATAAAAAATTCATGCGAACGCAAGTCTTAGAGTAAATCCGGGACCGCAGACGGCTAGAGCCCTGTAGAGCTTCAGCTAAAAGTTTTCAGCATAGCAAATGAGTTGCTGAAACGCTGTTGAAACGTCTAGTGCGTTACAAACCAGGGAGGATTTTGATGGACAACAAATTTTATGTTCATTTGTTTAACTTTAAGATTTGTGGTTGTTGAGACTTTGGGTGTTCTTGCTTTTATATGCGCTGCCTGGTTTGTTGCCATCGCTTTACGAATATAATACTAAAAAGTTACTTTTTTTACGCGCCCGTTAAATCAAACGAAAAAACCTTGAAATTATCAATTTTAGTATGAGAAGTTAAACCACTCGAAGTAACTAAGCACTCGAGTAAGTAAGGCGATGATAGCTCATTGGTAGTGACATCGGATAGAGACGAAGGTCCCGGGTTCGAATCCTACAATAAGCTTGAGCTTTACGTGAAGGAAAACATCGTGAGGAAACCATAGCACGGTGTTAGGGTACTTTGTAGTACCCATCTGGCTGGCTACCACCATCAAGCACCTAACGGTATGTTCCGACAGCTGCACTTGAGAGCCAGTTCCTTCTAGGATTTGTGTGCTTACCACCTTCGACCACAACATCACTAACCATGGTGAGATTGTGGTCAAACACAGGCCTATAAATAGTAAAAAAAAAACTGACTCGACAACGTATTATGAAAATTTCTTATTTGAATTATTGACTCGAGACGGTCAATAAGCTTAGTTCTTCTACAAAATGTCCTCGTTTCAGATCCCGTCGCAAATTATTTTTAAATCTAGCACTATATTTAAGCCTGAGCAGTTAATCTAACTAACCTATTTCAGGAATAGCCAATAGGAAAAACCACCTGTTGAGTGTGTAGTTGCTTAGTAAGAAAATGTGAGGCATTTATGATGAATTCACTATATACTCGTAAGATAAGCATACCACTAAGGGACATAAGCCATATAAACATGATGGAGGATCTTCTAAAAATAACTACGTAAATTGTTCATAGAATCAATAAATAACCAATGTACTTAACAAGGCTTTGAAATCCTGCCATGTTCTTTAATCCGTCTAAAAACTATAACACGCACCCTTTAGGTCCCATAATATCACCTTTATAACTAACAAAGGAATACCAACATTGATAGCATTTACCTGGAAGTGAAGAGAGCCACTTTACGACGGTCTTACCGTGGCTCTCTTGCATATAACCCCTTTTTCATTAAGGGCACTTTTACACCGAGGCCGTTCCAAGTGCCACTTATGACGTCACCACTTAATATTTTCTTCGATATATTTTATGGGCTATTTAAGGCCGTAGGGTGTCGAGTAAGATGGCGTTCATGGGAGACTGCTAGAAGCATGATATTTTGAGTGTGGAGTGGTTTCCACATGGTTTGATGACACTGTGTGTCAAGCAGGGTAATTTTCTAAACGGTGAGAGCTTACATACATTGGGTAGACAGTTAGAACGTTATGACGTTATTATTGAATGGATTTGGATGAAACTTGAGACTTAGATAGTTCAATGTAAAAATTGTAAAGCTGGCGTCGTCGTTTCAAGGAACGTCTTTTTATTTTTTTTCTCTCTTTATGTGGTGAAATAACGCAGTATGATTATTGGAGTCAAATACTTGCAATCTTTTGTTGTAACATTTCCTGAAAAAAAATCATTTTTTGTCCTTGTTTAAAAATGAAGATGCAAACTTGAGAAGGATATAAAAATGCAAAAAAAATATTTATGATATTTAATTAAAATATATTCACAGATCAAACAATCGAATAAAAATTGTAAACTCACCGGAAATTCAGAGCGATATAAAAGCCACAGATTTCAATAATCGCACAGCCGCATCGCCTACAACGATGCTAATTACCGTTGTAAAGCGCACGGCGGTATTACCGTATCGGTTATATTGCCGGGAAGGTAAAGCTAAAGGTAATTTTAAATATGGATTATAGTGATAGCATTAATATTTCATCTTCTTTTTTTTAATTTTGTATGTATATTTTTAGATTTTGGAAGCCGCAGCTATTTTCTGGGGATGTTTTTTAGTAATCACCTCCATGGTTCATGGTCATAATCTATTGCTAAAAACTTAATTAGTTCGTTGTGGTAGCTAAAGTTATTATGACGTCACTCACGTCGCAGCATAAAATAAGGCGATGATAGCTCAGTGGTAGTCGCGTCGGGCACCGAGACGAAGGTCCCGGTTTCGAATCTTACAATTTGAGCTTGAGTTTTCGGTGAAGGAAACCATAGCACGGTGGTAGAGTACTTTGTAGTACCCACCTGGCTCGCTACCATCCTCAAGTTGAAAATCTGTCGCCAAGCACCTATCGGTGTGTTCTGACAGTTGCACTTGAGAGCCAGTTCCTTCTAGGATTTGTGTGCTTACGGCTTGTCTCAGGGCAGTAGTGACGGAGAATCCCGTGATCGCCATTATTCGGTCGGACCATCGGGTAGGTGATAAACCCCGCGGTCTTTTGCCCTCAATCTTTCCTACTACAACCAGTTAATGCAGATTATCTGGTTGTCAATATGACCAAAGTAGCTCAGGACTCTCTGGTAGCAGATCGTGGAAAACCTTGACTTGATGTTGAGTTGGCTGAGAATAGAAATGTTGGTTCGTTTTGCTGTCCATGGTATGCGCAACATTATCCTCCAATACCACATTTAAAATGTCAAATACGCTTTAATTAAATAGCAAGATAACTAATGGGTGATTCCACTTTTCACATAATAGGTATCATCATCGGAAAGGGATAATACCTGCGCTGTAATACATTAAGCGGGCATGATTAGCCGAATTACCGATAATTATCGGTCAAATTCAATATTGAAATTATGCCTAAGTAGGGCCGCCGCCGTGCTGGAGTTGTGTGCACATTTTGATACTTATTTTTAGATAGAGTTTATTTTTGGCAAGTCATCAGTATTATACTTGTGTATGTCTATAAAAAAGTGGTCTACCTATTTCTTTGGTTGCTAAGATTGACTAAGTGATTGTGAGATAAACCTTCTATGGGGTCTATATATTAATACGCGAACAGAAAAAAAATTATCCCGTTTTATATCGCGCGCACCTATGAGCTTAAGTTACGGAGAAGCAGTGCAGAAAGCTATATATTTTTTATTTATTCAAACCACCACAATTTCAACCACACGTTTGTATAATAATAATAATAAAAAAACTGGTCAAGCGCGAGGCAGACTCGCGCACCGAGGGCTTCGTATAAACGTATGATTTAACAACAAAAATTACGGTTTTCGGTTTTTGCCCTTAATTTGTGCTATAAGACCTTGCTTTTTGCCAAATTTCATTATTCTAGGTCAACGGGAAGTACCTTATAGGATCTGAATTTCTTCGCGAGCGTAAAAATATGCGACATAAACGGCCGTATCTTTTGATTGCGTTGACTTGGTAGTTTGATTTTTACACTGATCCAAAGGACCTAATATTATATAGACCTAAGTATTAAATATTAATATCAGCTTGATAAAGGGTCTTGACAGACGGACGAAAATCGAAGTGATCCAATAAGGGTTCCGTTTTCTTTCTTTTGATGTACGATGTTATATATCCTTTTTAGGGTGAAAAAGGATATATAATTTTTCATTCTTCATTAATAAATATGAGAATAAAATGCATTTGATAACCCTCTCAAAATTATCTCTAAAATACCATCTACTCAATCATTTCAAAATAAACGCACGTATTTCTGTATACCACAGAGTCACAGAGTGCTAGCAATGAATAGATAGACCAGATGCCCTGACGTCTACGGAATTGCTTGGCTGTGAGCTCAATGAAACTACGAATGCGTAGTTATTGCTCTGGTAACTTCATAAATATTGTGGTCCTCGAATTAAATTAGATTTAGAGAGACCCCGTGTGGTGTTTCTGGATCACCCATCGGGCGCGTCCCCGGGTTGTGGATAGGGGAACGCTCCCCAGATATGGGGGGTACCGGGTTTACCCGGCGCGAACAAAAACCAGAAGGGAGGAAATACCCCAGTGATAGGGCGAGGCGGGCCTGTGTGGCCTCTTGGTTGCTCTTCGTATCCCTCTTCGAATAAGAGGGGACAGAGGATGCGACAGGTGCGGTGTGTTTGCCTAGTGCACTCGGCTTTTGCCGACGCCGGACAAGAGGAAGGAAACCTCTCTAAAAAACACTCCCTTGTGCGACGATGTGCCAGGTGCACTCGGCTCATGCCGACGTCGGACCATCCGTAATCCCAGTCGGGACCGGAGGCCCTGCAAGGCCACGAGGAAGTAAACCTCTCTAATAAATTACCCCAATCCCAAGGTCTAGCGTGCCGATGGGATGAATGGCTGGTGGGAGTCCAGCCTCTAGCGCTCGGTTCAGACCCGAACGGCCTGTACAGGCACCTCCGGCATTAGCTTCTGCGTGTCCACAGGAGGACCAGCTCTTTGAGCGGATTGCGGCGGTGTTAGATGCCAGACTAGCGGCCTTCAGGGCTGAAATCTTCCCCGAAAGGGCCATTAGGCCACCACTGGGGAAACCCGCGCAGGCACAGCCACATCCGCTGCCGCCTTCGCAGCTGCAAACGCAGCCTCAGCCACAGATGACTCCCGGAAAGGGTAAGAAGAAGAAGAAGAAGAAGAGTACAAACACAAGGACTCGCCCTTCTCTACCACCCATGGTACAGGAGTTGCCCCCCGTATCCGGGACTTTCGAGCCATCGGCCGCCACCCAAATCAGCAGAAGCTGGTCAGCTGTGGCTGGCCAACCGAAGAAGACCAAGAACCAGGGCGGATCCCCTGCAGCGCCACCTCCCCCTCCACCCAAGACCAAACGGAGTAACAAAAAGAAGGTGCCCAGGGTCCCAACGACCGCTGCTGTCACTGTGACGATTCCGGAAGGCTCCACGTTGACATATCAACAAGTGACGGACGACGCAAAGGCCAAGATCAAACTTAAGGATCTTGGTATACCGGCCGCCCGCATGAAGAGAGCAGTTACCGGGGGCATTCTAATGGAGGTAGACGGCCCTGAATGCGGTGTCAAGGCTGATGCATTGGCCGCAATGTTAAGGGAGGCTCTAGTAGACCTTGGGTTGCGTATCGCCCGTCCTGTTAAGACGGGTGACCTGAGGCTACGGGACCTCGATGACGCCGTCACTCCGCAAGAAGTGGCAGCAGCGGTTGCTGAAGCGGGTGGGTGTTTATCGGATGACGTCAGGGTGGGCGAAGTCCGTCGAACACCAACTACGATGGGAACCTGCTGGGTGCGTTGTCCCTTGACGGTGGTTGGAAAACTGATCGCCGCCAAGGGCATACAAGTGGGATGGGGAACAGCGAGGGTCGAGGCACTAGAAGCCAGGCCCTTACACTGCTTCCGGTGCCTCGAAAAGGGGCACGTCGGTTGCAGGTGCACCGCAGGCGTAGACAGAAGTAGTCGCTGTTACGCCTGCGGAGAAACGGGCCACAGGGCCCGCGATTGCACTGCTAAGACGCTAAAGTGTCCCTTGTGCGCAGACTTAGGTCGTCCCTCCAATCACCGTCTGGGACGGAGGTGTCCCCCACCCAGTAAGAAAAGGAGTAAGCAGGCTCCCATCGTAGAGACGGCCGCGGCAACTGCCGCAGAGCCGGGCCCTAGCCCGGAAATGGAGGTGGTTCTCGAGGCTTAAAATTTCCGCCCCTACACAAGATCCTCCAAGGCAATCTTAACCACTGCCGCAATGCTCAGCATCTCCTTATGCAGACCATTGTGGAGCGGCAGATTGCCTTGGCTGTCGTAGCGGAGCCCCACAGCGTCCCCGACCATCCTCGCTGGTTCGGGGACGATTTGGGCTCAGTTGCCATATACTGGGGGGGCGGAGAAGGTGCTCCACCCTGCGCTCTTTTGAGTAGAGGGCAGGGCTACGTTGCAGTGCAATGGAGCACCCTGGCCATAGTGGGCTGTTACTTCTCGCCTAACAGGTCCCTCGCCGACTACGAGGCGTACCTGGACGAGGTGGCTGACTGTGTTCGCAGATGTCCGTCTCGTCCGCTGATTGTCCTGGGGGACTTCAATGCCCACGCAAGGGCATGGGGGAACCCCAGAGACAGTCCAAGGGGAGAAGCAGTACTGGAGTGGGCGGCTGGTCTGGACCTCCAATTAGTTAATCGGGGGTCCGTGAGCACATGTGTGCGGTGGCAGGGGGAGTCGATCGTGGACCTCACATGGGCGACTCCTGCTGCCATGCGCATGCTGTCGGGATGGCGAGTTGCAGATGAGGTGGTCACTCTATCTGACCATCGCCACATCCTCATGGATGTGGCATTCCGCCATCCTGACGCGAATGCCAGCCGCCACGAAGGCAGCCCACAGCGACGTTGGTGTCTCAAGCGGCTAAATCGAGACATGCTCGAAGCCGCCGCCAATGTCGCGGCATGGCCGGAAAACGCCGAGGAGATTCCGTCCGATCCGGAGAGAGAAGCAAACTGGTTCCGCGGCACGATGACGCAAATTTGCGATGCATCGATGCCGCGGTCCAGTCGCCCCAAGTTCCGGGCGGTGTACTGGTGGTCAGCAGAAATCGCGCAAATTCGCGCGGTTTGCTTGCGGAGCCGCCGCCTGTACACCAGAGCCCGAAGGCGAAGGCGAACTCCTGCCGAGGAGGCAGCCAGTCTCTATAGGGCATATCGAGCGGCTACAGTAGCGATGCAGATCGCCATCTCAGACGCCAAAAAACGGTGCTGGGATGAGCTCCTGGAGGGACTCAACGAGGATCCGTGGTAAACTCAGGCCATGGGTGCCCCCCCTGACGGAAACCCTAGATCCGGGCCTGCTGGGTCGAGTCGTGAATACTCTCTTCCCGGTAGGCCGGTCAGGTCCCTCAGTCCACCCCCTTACGTCGTGGGAGTGGCATGACGAGATGGGGGTGACCGTACAGGAGCTAGATCGAGCTGTTTGCCGCTTGAAAGCCCGAAGCACCGCACCAGGACCCGATGGCGTACCGGGTCGGGTGTGGGTGTTGAGTCTGGCTGCCTTAGGGGACAGGCTGAGGCAGTTGTTCAACAGCTGCCTCCGTTATGCCAAGTTCCCTACGGCTTGGAAGGAGGCAAGTTTGGTCCTCTTGAAGAAGGAAGGCAGACCCGTAGATTCTCCCTCGGCGTACCGTCCCATATGCCTGTTGGACGAGGCTGGCAAATTGTTCGAACGAATAGTTGCCGCTCGTCTCAGCGGGCATCTGTCGCGCGTTGGTCCCGATCTGGCTGATAGTCAGTTCGGCTTCCGGCAGGGGCGCTCGACTGTAGATGCAGTCTTGCGCGTCCGTTTCCTGTCGGAGCAGGCTGTGTCTCGGGGTGGAGTGGCGTTGGCGATAAGTCTTGACATCGTCAACGCCTTTAACTCTCTGCCTTGGGACGCAATCAGGGGGGCACTAGTATATCATCAGGTGCCCTCCTACCTGCAAGGCGTGGTCGGTGACTACTTGCGCGATAGGTACATCCTGTACATGGACCAAGATGGTACGAGAATCCGGAGGGAGATTACATGTGGGGTTCCACAGGGGTCGGTGTTGGGCCCGTTGCTGTGGAACCTTGCGTATGATGCGGTTCTGCGTGTCGACCTCCCCACTGGCATAAATGTCGTCTGCTATGCAGATGACACGTTGGTAGTCGCCAGTGGGGATACCTTCGAGAGGACCAAGGAGCTCGCCGAGCTTGGGGTAGAAGTCGTCGTCGCCAAAATCCGCGAGTTGGGTCTGGAGATAGCGCCTCACAAGACCGAGGCGCTTTGGTTTCACAAACTGCCTAGGAGCAGGGAACCACCCGACTCGCGCGTTCAAGTAGGTGGGTCGGAAGTCAGGGGGGGCGGTACATGAAGTACCTGGGCCTCACCCTAGACAGTCGCTGGGGCTTTGAAGAGCATTTTGATCGCCTCGTCCCCCGGATCGAGAGGGTAGCGGGTGCCATGCACAGACTGCTGCCCAATCTTGGGGGACCGAGAGAGGAAGTTCGCCGCCTCTATGCGGGGGTCATACGATCCGTGGCCCTGTACGGGGCGCCCGTATGGGCGAAGAGGCTGGCCATCCGACGCTGTAGGACGAAAATCTACAGCGTCCAGCGAAGGATGGCGCTACGGATCGTACGAGGATACCGCACAGTATCCTTTGAGGCGGCGACAATTCTGGCTCGCTTTCCGCCACTTGATATTCTGGCGGACATGGATGCGAGGGTCTATGACCGGATTCGCATGGTCCGCCAGAGCGGTGGAGGCGACCCAGAAGAGGCGATCAAACGGCAGGAACGAATTATCGCATTCGCGACGTGGCGCGCGAGGCTCCGGGAGGAGCGTCATGCGCGCAAACGCGTCGTTGGAGCAGTCCTGCCGGTCTTCGAGGCCTGGATGCAGCGACAAGGTGGACGACTCACCTACAGGCTCACACAGATACTCACCGGGCACGGGTGCTTCGGTGATTATCTGTGTAAGATTGGACGTGAGGCGACGGCGGCCTGCTTCCACTGCGGTGGGAGCGGCCAGGATTCCGCATCGCACACGCTCGCAGTGTGCCCTGCGTGGGAACCCGAGCGGCGGATCCTGGTCGGCCTGATCGGGCGGAATCTCTCCCTGCCAGCAGTCGTGTCGGCGATGCTGAGCGGGGATACAGCGTGGAGGGCCGTAGCCTCCTTCTGTGAGACCGTAATGGTCCAGAAGGAGGCTGCTGAGCGGGATCGGGAGAGAGCCGATCCCGCTCGGAGACGACGCCGCCGAGGCACAGACGTGCCTCGTGGCGGCCCTCCTGCCCTGTAGCTGGGGCTTAGAATAACAGCTACGGTGTTCCCCTGCCTGTCGTAAAAGGCGACTAAACGGGGCCTTTGGGGTCGTGGGCAATCAGGGCGGGGGCTCTGTGCGCTCAGAAGCGACCCCAAGGAGGACGATGGGTCGACGTGGTCTCGACTCATCGTGCGATAGCACAGCGAGGGTGCTGGGGGGAGGTGTCAGACTTCCCCCGGGACGAGCTATCAAAGCGCCGCGCTTGGAGGGGTGAGCAGGTACGCGTTCAACACGAGAGCCCGCCCCCCTCTACAGCACAGATGGCGACCACCGTGGGGTTTTAGCCGGTACAAGTCCGGCATAACCTGGCCGCTACCCCCGGGGTGGTCGGGTATCCTATGAGGATTTCCCCACGAAAAAAAAAAAAAAAAAAAAAAGATTTAGAGAGACATGTAGGTTAGCTTTGTCGCTTCTATAATTTGGAATAAATAACTAAAAGTTGGTTACTTAAAAGCAATCGTTTTCGGGGTCATTTTATTATTTTGTTAATTACTACGTTGTTTAATTATGATATTATTTACTTATTCAAGTGCAATTATATTAAAATATTTACAATTGAGAATGACAACATTAAAATCATAATGGTGCGTCCATGCTACGCGAATCGAGCACGAGCCGAGCCACGAACGAACCTACAACGAGCACGAAGCGAATCCCTTTGTTCGTGAAAAAACTGACTATCGCGCTCATTCGAGGCTCGCAAGCCCGTCCCCGCTATGCGAATCGTGCTCGCAGTGTGCACGTTCGTGGCTCGGATCGTGCTCGGTTCGCCAAGCATGGACGCACCATAATAAAATATTATAGGCAATATTTGAAAGAAAAGAAAAGATCATGTGGATGTTTATATCATTCCAAAATGTCTGTACAGTCGAGTTCAAAGATATGTTTACATTTGAAATTACAAAAATAAGTATCCATTTAAATAACTAACCGATAATTTTATGGAAAACGTTATATAAATGGAAATATATATCTTTGACCACGACTGTACAAAGAATTAAAATCGCATATGAAACATAACCTAGATAAAACATAAAATACTTTTCATACCGAAAAACATAATAAATCTCTCAACCGCAGAGTTGAAACTAGTTTGTAATAGAGTGTCTAACCCACCGATGACATTTCACAGTCGTTATCTTACGTGATAAAGCCTTCGTTACCAGGAGTTATTATAACGAAGATAAATCTGTACCCAAAGGTTTTAGTGGTGGTCAAACGAACCCCAAATGTCTAGATCTAAATGACGTCATTACGTTGAGGCAAACGTTTTCGGGATAGATAAGGCATTTGGAGAATGTCTTGATGGGGTAATAGTTGCAATGTGTTTAAGGGTAGCCGTTTTATATAGTGTTAATGGGGAGGTTATATAGGTGTCCTTTAATAGTACTGAAAGGGGTTGGACACGAGGTTACGTCTTCTTTTTATAGAGTGCGTATAAAGCAAAATAACATATCTTGTATAATACGAGCTGTCCCCTCGGTTTCACCCGGGATCTGGACATGATATGCCTCTGGAATCATGTACATTTTTTGTGTGGTCATATATAAAGTAAAGTTTACGTGCTTTGGAGGGCAATGGGGGCTGGTCTGCTTAAGTTTGCTATTTATTTACTTATTAAATATTTATTCATTCTACTTTGTAATTTTGCCGCCGCGCCGGGGCACGCAATTGTTGTCAGTGCGATTAGAATGTAAATATTATGTAATGAATATAAGCTTGTTCTGAAAAGAGTAATAGCTGAGTTTATTGCCGGCTGTTCTCAGCAAATGCAACCTTCCAAACCGGTATTAGAGTATTAGAATCAGACTTTTCATAAGTGCCTGCGAAGGTCTATTTGAATAAATTATTTTAAATTTTCTTTTTTTTTTTTAACGCAAAGCCTTTGGTCCCGGTTATCACTAAATTGTGATAGTCGTTAAGCTAGTTGGATGCCTCCTAGGCTACCTCCACCGATCCGCAGTGGGCTCGCGTGGTGGAGTATCGCCTAGTCCCTTTCACCCTAATTTGTGAAAGGAGGCCTGTGCTCAGCAGTGGGACATTATAGGCCGATGATGATATAAAGTAAATAGGAAATGTCAATACCGTAAACCCTTTAAAAGCACCGAGAAAGTAACTAGGATATTTCCATCGATATCTGTGGCACACAATCGATGGCGTACAATAATATTGGCAAACACCTTTCATTGCATTCTCAATTCAATGCGGTGCCATCGACACGAGGCGAGCTTATCTGCGCTCACTGTATTGTACTATTTGTACTATACTTGTACTTTTGTACTTTGTGCTCTTATAAATAGCATAGTGCTGGAAATATTCTATTAAAATGTAAATTTTATTCGAATTTGTTATATGTCTCAGAAAGCATTATTTATTTTTGACATGTTTTCGCCTCGTGCTTTCACTTGCGTACCCGAGGGTACTTCGTTTCGCATTTATTAGGTACTAGCGGTCCACCCTCGACCCCGGGATAAAAAGTAGCCTATGTCCTTCTCAATACCATAGGCTCTGCATGCCAAATTTCATGATGATCCGTTGAGTAGTTGAAGCGTGAAGGCGTAACGTACAAACAAACAAACTCACTTTCTCATTTATTATATTAGTTAGGATCATACTTTTTTGACCTGTAATTATTGTTAGTTACAGGTTAAAAAAGTTATTACAAAAAATCAAACAACATACTGTATAAAAGGAGACACTGATTTATAAATGTACAAACTCAATTTCGCTTTTATTATATTAGTTAGGATCATAGTTTATTGGCAACATTAGTTACAGGTCAAAAAAATAATTACAACATAACAAACAACATACTACAACCTATATAACTAACTAATGTTACTAATGTTGCCAATAAAAAACTATGACTATGACTATAAGAGGAGACACTGATTTATAAATGTACGTACAGCTTAAAAGCAGAGTGGGTCTACAACCGAGTAATTTTGCATACAGGTACCCTATATCATCATACAGTAAGGAAAGACGTACTGAGTAGGTACAGTCAGCAACATAAGTAGCTGAACAGATCAAAATTGAGAAAACACCTGTACACTTTAACTATTCATAATATCGACAAATAAAGTTAACAGGTATTTTGTAAATGTGTGTCTAGAAAAACCTACACACTATACATTTCTACATTTGGATTTGTTAAGCTACTTATGTTGCTGACCGTACAACAAAGCCACAATATGCCGCTACGATGCGCTTCAACGTCATATCACACGCCAATCAAACCTAGCATAGACTATAATTAGGTATATCATATGACCAGGAACGTCTTTGTGAAATAGTTGCTATTAATATTACGAGGAAACGTCAAGCGCAGACGCCCCGGGGTCCCACCCACCACGGGGTGGCTTCATTACATGCAGTATTCACCGTTTCCTGTCAATAAACTGTAATTGACCGACTGGAAGAGATCTTATATAGGAATAATTTACTTACCTTTTATCAGGTAGTAAGAACTCGTAAAAGTATGTCGTGTTTTGCAAAGAAATTGGTGAATGTACTATGCAGGTAGAATCTTATAGCATAATATTATTATGACTTGTGTTATATTTCAACATTTGAATCTATAGATACAGTGTGAGAAAAATGCTGTTGAATTTCCCGAAGTGTATACATATTTATCTCCTCGACTGTACTATGTGAAAACAGCAGCAACAACAATGTAGGAACAGAAAGTCAGTATTTGTATCTGATTTCCTACTCATACAATTAATGTAAAAGTGAGTTTGTTTGTTTGTAACAAACAAACAAATTCACTTTTACTCACTTTTACACACGAAGGGTTCCGTAAAGATGTGTATTTGGTACATATAGAATGTACCTTCGGTTCAGAATACACTTAAACTGAGAAAACTCCAGAAAGAAACTCAGCATAAAAATACATAAATAGAAGAACACATTCTGTAAAAATATCAACTTGTATCTTATCTTATCTTATGCAGGGGCATAGAAATAACTCGGGCACTTCGACCCATTGGGATCTATTGTGGTCCCCTTGATAACATACTACTCCCCAGTCTCAGTCTCATCGAAAACTCTTTTCATGAGTTTTACACCGAGGTAGGAGATATGAGCCTATAGTCTTCTGGTTTTGGATATCCGATCCCTAGGAGACTCATTCGCTTACCAGCCAGTGCATCGCATGTGCACAGAAGGTGCTCCATGCGTTTCGTATGTTCCCCACACAACCTGCACATGGCACCAACCATGCACCTATCTTCATGAGCATGTCGTTGGTTCCAAAGTGCCCAGTAAAGGCCCCAAGCAAGTACCAGGTTTATCTTTTTATCTTACATAATACCACATCAACTTGTATACTTTTGACGGTTCATGAGATATAACCCACTCACGGCCAGCGGATGCTTAGTCCCGGTCCCGTTGCCGCCTTTCAGGTACGGAACCCTAAAAACTATCATGGTTTTTTTTATACGTTTGTAAGAAATCAAATAAAAATGTGGACATACAACGACAATGCAAAACCACACCTTGTATAGATTGTAGAGCCATAAACTCGCAAGGAACTGCAAATCGTGTTTCTCAGCATTTGGCATTACTAACGTGACTTTCTCTCGAGAAAAGAAAAATGCACTGTTCAAATGAAAAAGCACTGAAACAGTTTCGAACTCTATGAGTTCAGGACACTTTCAAATGTGCCTTTCGCGAAACGCAGTTTGGATAGTAGAGTCGTTGAGATGGAAAATCGTTTTGTATCCACGCTGTAGTCATTTATATATAGTTAACTATTGGCTCGCTCTCTCTCGGCTCTGCTCACTCTCGGTTAACAGATTTGTTTAGTTGAAATGCGGTGGTATCAAAATTATGATTTTAAATAAACTAAAAAGATCAATATACATCAACTGACTTCACGATTTACCCCGTTTTTGTAAAAATATTTCAGATAAATCTTAGGATAGGTAGTTACTTTTGTAAGGCCTATTCCTTGTGATGTTATCAAAGAATGTAAAGAAAATAAATTAAAAATAATTAATATTTATATAATAATTTTTAAAAATAATTTAAAAATTGTATATTTATACCCCGAGCTACACAACATAAAATCCTAAAAAAACGCGTCAGTTGCGATTCCCCAACCCGAATATCGACTTAAGTATTTCATAATAACCAGAATCAACTAGCAGCAGATCCTACCAGCTTTTATTCATCAGATAGATTGAATAACGTAATCAAACTCTCAGACAGACTGAAATGTTTAATCGCATTAAGCTGAAATCCATTTCATCAAATCTATATCCTAAAGACGAGACTTGCCAACCGCGCCCGCATCCCATTTAAGATGAATCCTATATTATATTTGTAGGTTGGTATACAGATTATAAATATTTAACCAACAAATTGGAGCGTTTCCGCATAGGTTGTATTTTATATAGTACGTATTATGTAGTCTTAGTTTATGAAAACTATTAAATATTATTTCTCATCGCGGCTTATGAGGTGTTTTTTACTGGCTGATTTTAATTGCATCAACTGGAAGTCTGGAAAATACTGATATGTACTTGACGACAGTTTTTTTTTTTTATACCACTAACGTGGCAAACAAGCATACGGCACGCCTGATGGTAAGCAGTTACCGTAGCCTATGGACGCTTGCAACACCAGGGGTATCACTCGCGTGTTGCCGACCCTGAAGAAATCTCTTCACGCCCTTTTTGAAGAACCCCATGCTATACTCCATTGGGAAAACCACGGCGGGGAGCTCATTCCACAAACGGAGCGTCCGCGGAAGAAAGCTCCTTTGAGCCCGCACAGTTCGAAACAATTCTGGTTTCAAAGTATTATTATTTTCTTCCAATGTATCCTTAGACTGAAACGTTGAGGTTAGTCAAAATAATATTCATTAATATAACAATGAATTTAGTTCGCGAAAACGTAAAAATAACTCTAACTTTCCACACTTCTAACTTCTCACAGCCATTAACTGTGATAGTGGGAACGATAAAAAAAACAGCAAATAAATTAATCCCCGACATAACATTTTTGCCATTACACTTTTAAATTTGAATTTATTTTTATTGACGCAATTTCATCTGATCGCCACAAATCAAGGTTGTTCGGTTCGGTCAGTGGATATTTATCGTAAATATCTCGTTGCCAAAGAATTATGAAGCAATTATGAGGTACGATTCGATAGGGATTCAATTTCCCCCTAAACTAATATAGGAGCCTGTTTTCTTATTCGGATATTTTACCGAACAATATTACTGTCATCCTTACTAACATTATAAATTCTAATGTGTTTGTTTGTGACGCTTTTACGCTGTAAATACTCAATGGATCACGATGAAATTTAGTAATAAAGTTCCATAATCAATTATTTTTATTATAACGGTGATGTAATGTATACATTATTTTTTCAACACACTTGCTCGTAAAGTGACATTCGTTGCACCGTTTTTAGTATCTTAATGCAGCTTATTGAGCACTAGTGCTTTTTACTTTACATTACCGCACAGTTTTTTGATAGCTATAATCCCGATTATGATATGTTTGTACCTCACTGCAAGTGATATGTGTAGACCAAGCATTCTTAATTTAACGGGTAAATTAGTTTGACAGCTCACCGCTGTAAAAAAAAAATGCGCGCCATATTTGTTATCGTTCTCATTGTGTGGTTGATTAGCTATAATCAAAATATCTACTTAAAAAAATACAATTCTGTTTTTTTTCTCGCAAGTGTGCTGAAAAACGTCGTATGACTCGTGCTCGTGTGTGATTATGACACCCTCGGCTCACTTATCCGAATATCGCTTAATACCGCCTCGAGTGTTAATAACCAACTTTGCACACATGTATCATAATGTACTATTATTAGAACGGTGATGTAATGTATGTTTTTCGTTTCAGGTACGTTTCTGCTAGTACTTTTCAACGCATTTATCATAAGTGGTAAGTTATTTGATGTTGTTCAATATAAATAAATCCATTTACAACAAATTCTACCCATGTGTAAATAACCGAACGGCGGGCGCGTAAATATTCCAAAATGGCGTCTAGTGTACCGTTCCATTTTCAATTCTTCGTAACGTTGCAAGATAAATCGTCTATCTTAGATGAGAGCCTCTATATCTCGGACTGGCAGCAGTTTGCCAATAAATTCAAAATCAATCTAAATGGCATGCCAGATCGCCAGTCCTTCGGGGCCATGACTACTTACGTTTATAAATCACACGGCTTGGCCGAATCTGCGTCCTATTTTCTGTTTCGTATAGATTTTTGTATTTATTGCATGACTGCTAGCTTCTTGGGCGATATATTGCATAACGGGGACGGTAAACTGTTTGGTGTCAGAACACCAGTATGTATAGATAAACAGTATCCTATAGTTACACAGACAATAGGCTAGTTTCCTGAAAAAATAAGAATAAGAATAAATTTATTGTCAAACCCATTACATACTACTAAAATATTAGACACGTATTATTTCTTCTGTCAATTAACCAAAAAATAACGAGGATATGGTTTGTTGAAGTTCCGTGTGACGTCACGGTGTGGTACACTTTTTAGAAACAAGTGACGTCACGAGCCCCCACTCCCGAACTTAGTCGCGCTTTATCTTCGTCAATTGTAAAACAAAAAATACGTGTCAATTTTTTTTTATAATCGAACTGATGTACTAATTAGATTTTTTTTTACCCAGGAAACATCCCTATTTTTTTGATGTAGGTTTGTCTGTCCTGAAGGAACTTTATCTAAAGCCATAAATTTGTGTAGCTTCTTATATCTCGAATATTTACATACTCTAATCTTCTTGAAATTGAAACACCTAGAGCAAATTAGATACCTCATTGTTCAGTTTCGTTCCCAGAGATATGGCTTACAAACAAGCTCAGTGGGGAATCTATGTATATATGTCCATAAAATTTCCCTTCGGAGTATTCGTCTACTTTTCCTTTACTATTGACCAAGTATCTGTAAAAGAAAACAACAATTGTGAGGAATATAAAAATCAATTCAGCACCTAAAAAGCGTCCGATCTACTGTCAGATAGGGACGTCACTCCTATTCTTGTCGTTGGCTTGCTTCCAATGCGAGAAAACAATTAAGTCTATATTTTTTAATAGATATTTTTGTGTGCAAAATGTTATTTCTTTCATATTTTTCGTGGTATGAATTAAAATGCTACAAAGTATGGTATATAACAATTACTTTTCTGTATCGTAACCCGTGATTATACCCGGGTTCCCGGATGTTTTGTTGAGCGGGATAAAATCTATCCTGTTTTTCCCAGCGTTTTATTTAATTTTTGTGCCATGATTAATTTAATCTGGTATTAAGTAACACACATGTACCTACTTAAAAGGTCGTAGTAGGACTGTTAGTAATTATCTGACTTGATATTAGTTAAATATATAATAATATCATGAACAACATTTTATAAACCGTAACAGGACATTACTATGAGCTAACTCCTTCTTATTTTTATATCAATGAATAAAACTATTTTGTTTTGTTTTCCATATTCAAAAGTTAGTACATTATCTGAAAATTTACATGACACATAACCTAATGGTGCGTCCATGCTTGGCGAACCGAGCACGAGCCGAGCCTCGAACGAGCACACTGCGAGCACGATTCGCGTAGCGTAGACGGGCTTGCGAGCCTCGAACGAGCGCGATTGTCAGTTTTTTCACGAACAAAGGGATTCGCATAGTGCTCGTTGTAGGTTCGTTCGTACTCGATTCGCGTAACATGGACGCACCATAAGATACATAGAAATAAATACCCTATAAATAAACTAGCTAATAATTGAGATAGCGACAATATTAATAAATTCCAACGCGATACCATGAGCGGTAATTTTCTCTGAGGATCAATAAAATCCAATAAATTTTCGATAGAAATATGAGAAACATCACATTTTAGGGTTAAATAACACGGCTTGATTCATTAGGGCCCCCTAATGAATCAAGCCGTGCTCGTCATCTTGATGGACAAAGGTAAAGTGCAGAGTAATGTCTGAGGCAGCCGTCAACGTATGAGAGTAGCAGTGCGTGAGCGGGAACGTTAGCGTTTTATTTGAGCTCATGAACCGGGCTATCGTATTATCGACTCAAATAATGTAAGGTTTAGATTACTTTTGGTACATTTACAGAAAACATTGAGAAAAAACTAATAAATTGGTTATTTTAAGATAAAGTGTGTCTGGTAACATAAGTTAATGACTAGTAAATTTAATAGAAAGGTTAACTGTGTAAAATTCTTGTTATTTGAACACCATTATAAGGAAACCATAGAACGATGGTAGGATATGTTTACCAGCCTGGCTGCCTACCTCAAGTGAAAATCTGTCACAACTCTGATTTGTATGCTTATCACCTTCTGTCACATAATCAAATATCACGGTGTAATAATCTATCTAACAATCAATTGCTGTTCATTTGTATCACTAAAACTCAAAAACGGCTGAACCGATTTGGATACTTTTTTATAGTGTGTTCATATATATACATGGATGGTTTAAAAGAAGGGAAAAACCCAAAAAAAAATATTTGCCGGTATCGGGTCAACTGGTACTAAAATAAGATATAATATTTAGTCTGACGTTGAGACCGAAGCCTTACCATTTGCGATTGGGGTTGCAGAAGCACGTTTGAGCTATTCATTGTCTTAATTAAAGGAATACCTTCCATTTTCCACGAAGAAAATCAATTTGATGAAAATACATTCAACTTTTACTTTTCTTTTATTATTAGAAAGCATTTTAATAATCTATAAGCATGTATTTACTTTAAATATCAAGTTTTCTAATCATTTTACAAACATACCTACTTTATTGACATTGTACCCCGTCTGTTACACAGATAAAGAAATAAGTTTTATGGCAGAGATCACTTTTAGTGATAAAGCCATCCAATTGTAACACTTTCAATGTCAATCATACGTGGTTAAATAATAAATGATTATCTATCTTTCTATTTTGTTACATGTATTTTGATGCAGTTTATTCACAATGATTGTTTTTTTAATATGATAGCTCAGTGGTAGTGACGTCGGATACCGAGACGAAGGTCCCGGGTTCGAATCCTACAATGAGCTTGAGCTTTCGGTGAAGGAAAACATCGTGAGGAAACCATAGCACGGTGGTAGGGTACTTTGTAGTACCCGTCTGGCTGGCTACCACCCTCAAGTTGAAAATCTGTCGCCAAGCACCTATCGGTGTGTTCCGTCAGCTGCACTTGAGAGCCAGTTCCCTCTAGGTTTTGTGTGCTTACCACCTTCGACCACATCACCACTTACCATAGTGAGATTGTGGTCAAACACAGGCCTATACAGAGTAAAAAAAAAAAAATACAAATCAAAACTAATAAACTCACATTTGGACCTAGCAACGCAGTTGTAAACGTATATATGACTCAACCACTGTTTTAGTATACGTCTATATCGTCGATATCCGAAATTAATTAACCACAACCTACGTACCGAAAATCCATCACATTATCAAAATCCCTTCACAAATAAATCTGTGCGCAAACGAATCAATACCATCCTTGTCACGCCCCAACATAAGATAGAGAGGGGAAACCAAACGTAGTCTGTCCCTTTAAACGGTCCTGATGGGCCATTAGCAGGGCGAGTTATCGTAAGTGACACTTTGTACAAATTGGGCGAAGACCGTCATGTTCGTACATCACCCTACCTTGTCTACGTCGTTATGTATTAGACACAAGCGATTTATTTCTACTACGTATTGTATTGCTTGGCTTTCGGATTATTAGTACTAGGTTCACAGCAAATATGTGGGTAGAGATTATTGTTTCATTGTTTATACAACTTAGTCGGTAAACAAGCATACGGCCCACCTGATGGTAAGCGGTTAGCGTAGCCATATGGACGCTTGCAACACAAGAAACATCGCTCATGCGCTACCGACCTTTCCCCCTCCCCTATGAGCTCTGGCGACCTTACTCACGCGCAGGAAAACAACTTTACACAACATTAAGCTATTTGGCTGCGGTATTCTGTAAGGTGGAGGTACTTCCCCAGTCGAGCTGCTCTTTGAGCGAATGAACGCTATGCTCTACCTCTCTCATTTAAGTATATGTAGGCAAAGGCATTTGGTTAGTTTAACTAATATATTTTAATAATCGGCTACAATAAATCAAACAATTCGTCCTAACTGAAGGAATATATCGTGAAAACACTGAAAAGTTCGAATTGATTTGGGAGGTACCTGCTGATTTTTGTAACACTTGAACGCACGTTGAGTTCTTCTTGTCTTCTGTTCAAAAAAAATCTTAGCTTGTTTTGTAAATATGCACACTGACTAACCCCGTGGGTTTTCCCGCATTCTCTCTCCTTACCATAGGCTATCTACGTGCTACCAATCACAATCATTTAATTGGCTTTGACGTGAAGAGAATACAAACAGACAGATTAACCTTCGCATTTAATATAATGTTACTTGAGATGTATGACCTGGAATAAATTTTGGAGTTTGAAAGAAAACTATTCTGTAAAATTGACGCGAAAAATAATGAATTCATGTCTACATTTTCCTTGACATACGCTTGCCAAACATGGACATATACTCATAAGATTAAAAGCAAAATAAGGACAAGACAGCGAGTTATGGCGAGAAGTATTATGAAAATAAGTAAATTATAAAAAAAATACATTATACAGAAATCCAGGAGTAGACTGATGTGTTAGATGTTCCAAGCTACGCACAGAAACTAAAATGGAGGTGGGCCGGCCATGTAGCCAGAACAACAGACGACAGATGGACTTTACAGGCTACAGTGTGGCCAGGACCCACAGGCTATAGGAAAAGAGGCAGACCATTTGCACGATGATCAGACGATATTACCTACTTAGCACTGCTAAGTTAGCTTGCTACTCTTAACCAGAGCCGGACTGCTAAGTTAGCAGGCTCTGGTTAAGAGTAGCAAGCGATAGAGACACGTGGCACTCTCTGGAGGAGGCCTTTACCTGATTGGGGTTCTTGCACCATTTTATATAGGATCAATTCGTAACAATAACATAAATTCTAACGATATAATTTATACTAAACTGAATAAAATGATAATAATAATTGTAATTGATTATGCATGTTGATTATGCTCGCAGTGTGCTCGTTCGTGGCTCGGCTCGTGCTCGGTTCGCCAAGCATGGACGCACCATAAATAAAATAAATAATATACATAAATAAGGTGATGATACTGTCGAAACCACAGATAAGTCGAAACAAAGGAACTACCTATTTATTTATTGAACATTGATCACATGACATGAAAGTATATGGTCGACCGATCCCCACACTAGAATACCCTGTGTTTTAGGAAACAGTATCTACCATTTCACACGGTTACAACTTACAAGATAAGTAACTAATATAATAGACAAAATAATTGCCTGTGTTATGTGATGTGTTGTATCTTGTACTAGAAACTCTTAATAGTTGTTGAAAAGTAGCTGTCATGTCAATCATCGTCCCTATTATCTGTGTTAGTTCATGTAGGTCTGTTATGATATTGTGTTTTCTTTCTTTCTTTCTTCCAAGTTTGATAAATGATAGCAAAAGAACTAGGGCTTATTTATAAATAAAGATGCTCTCTTTTGGGGTCTTCTGTGGCTTGTAAAAGATAAAACAACAAAATATCAACGGATGTTTTTTTTATACTACTTAGTCGGTACACAAGCATACGGCCCACCTGATGGTAAGCGGTTACCGTAGCCATATGGACGCTTGCAACACAAGAAGCATCGCTCACGCGTTACCGACCTTTCCCCCCTCCCCTATGAGCTCTGGCGACCTTACTCACACGCAGGAATTATTTGGCTGCGATATTCTGTAAGGTGGAGGTACTTCCCCCCCCCCCCCAGTCGAGCTGCTCTTTGAGCGAATAAACGCTATATAATAATAATAATAATAATTCGTTTATTATCAGGCTACTAGGGCCCATAGATATATACCTTACAAACTAACATAAATATTATAATAAAACATTTTTTGTTAATATAAACACTTAAGCCTATGTTAGTAAACACTAAATCACTAAATCACTATGTCTTAGCGCGAACGTGTGGTACTTGTCCGCGAAACCGACGGAATACCACGTCCTGCGGCCAAAAGTCCTCTTCCATGACGAGGTGCAGAATACATGTTGGAACTCGCACCACGAACGCCTTGAAGTTGACGTTGCGGCTCGATTCCAGCAGCTGCACCCTCGGCGTGTACTTGATTTTTTGGCGTACGTACTCCACAATGTCCTCCGCCTTAGTGGTGTAGTGAAGGCGGGAGATGTACACCGGAGTGTTCGGCTTCGCGGCACGTATGGTTGAGTTGGACTCCACCGGTAGCGTGCCGCAACGGTTCTTGTTGGCTGTCCGGCGCTTTCTTTGCACCTTCACGAAACCGTCATCATCAGCCGTTTTAGGCGTGGGCTTCATAGAAGGCGCTAACGCTGTAGATACAGGCGGCGCCATGCTCTACCTCTCTCAAAATGGATGATGGGCAAAAATTTATGGACCTGGTAGCCGCTCCAACAGTAATATTTTTTATATGACTAGATAGTTATTTTAAAGTATAATATAGATACTTTAGCGCTTGTTTTGATTTGTTGTCGGTTTCGAGTTATTTTGAATCTAAATTTTTATTGTTTACTAGTCGTGGTGTCAACTCTATTCCCCTTCACTCGGGGATAAAATTGCTTTCAATTAGTGAAATAATGTTTCGAATCTGACTGGTAATTCCAGAGATTATTATTATTCCTTTTAAATAAACCAAAAAACAAATACTAAACAAAAAAAAACTCTTCCGCTTTATTATATTAGTTTAGATTTTCTATTCATTGTTCACTACATTATTTTATTTTTATTTCTTCTAAATAAGTCATGTACCGGGATAACTCCGAACGGACAACAGTCGTCATACTAAATATTGTTCCTATTGGAAAGATCTTTTCAATTACCCTACAATTTTTGCTGTTGGAGGGGGACCAAAACGTCCCTCATCCTTTTATTCGCCTAACAAAGGCAGCCTTTTGTTCACAAGGTTTTTTTTAAATCAAACAATTTAAATAATTCAATTCGCCTAAAATAAGCATTGACCATATACAATCGTCTAAAATAATACAAAAAAAAAACGGATTTTGCGTTAAATAAACCAACTTTGATAAAACAGCTGCTGTGATCATTGCCATAGGGTCGGGCGTATATTATTTTTGAATTAATACATTGTGAAATATTAAAGTGTAGCGTTTATGATTGCGTGGGCAATAGACATTTTTTGGGCATCCATTTTTTACACAAACGACTTTTTGTAATTGTTATTCGTTTGGTTAAATCAAAAAAATCTAAATTAAGAACAAAATAATAAAATGAGATACAATTAAATGTAAACGGTTTAAAGAAAGCTCGAGAGGAGACGCAGCGATTCCCGGATAAAAATGTTCAAAGTCCATAAATTCCTTTAACAAACTTACTGGATTAAGAATTCAGTTGTGCACTTAAAATCTCTGCGGGCCCACCTGCACTAGGTAGCTTAGTATTTTATGCCCCGAACAACTTCGTCCGTTATTCTTGACGTTGAATTATTATGTGATGAAATGATAATTGATATATTATGTTTTACGGAAACATGGCTCAAACCAGATACAATGCTTTTTAATGTTAATAACTTTACTGTTGCCAGCGCGTTCAACAGAGTGACTGCTCAGGGTGGCGGCACCCTCATTTTGCTAAATAATAATATTAAATTTAAGAATCGTTCTGATATTACTTGTCACTCTGTGGAACGCGTATGCGAGGTGGCTTGTGCAGAGATTGAAAGCTCCATCATTATATGTGTGTATAGGCCTCCCGCGTCTAATTTTTCGTTGTTTTGTTCTATAATGGAACAAATACTTAGTAAATTATCTAGGTGTAATAAGTCAATAATTATTTGTGGTGACTTTAATATTGACATCCTGATACCCTCATTAGATAGAAATAACTTTATTACTTTATTTAAATCATTTAATATGTCTCTTCTATTTAATGAGCCCACGAGAGTAACGGCTACTAGTTCGTCTTGTATTGATAACATAATTACTAACGGTAACGTTTTAGAGAAGTCCATAATAGGTGGCGTCCGTTCGGATCATTTGGCACAATTGGTAAAATTACCGTGTAAAAAACTTAGGTCATCCATAACGAAAACATTTAGGTCAGTTAATCAAACAAGATTAAATAATTTCAGCGTTAATATGGATTATAAAATTAGTAACACTATGTATATTTCTGATGATCCAAATGTAAACTATGACAAAATATTTAGAGATATTTGCAACGAATTTAATGTATCTTGTCCAATCAAAACTAAAAAGGTAAATAATAAACTTCAATTCTGTAACTGGGCAACTAAAGGAATCAGGAAGAGTAGGGATAACATGTATGATCTTTACCATCAGAGATCTTACAATAGTAATGAAAACTTTCATACATATGTTAGGAACTATTCTAAGTTATTTAAACAGGTATGCATTCGAGCTAAGGCCATCTACATAGGCAATAGGGTAAATAATTCTAATAATAAAATTAAAACAGTGTGGCAGATTATTAATACAGAGACTGGTAAAAATAAAATCAAAGATAATACTTTTTGTCTTAAAATTAATGATAAACTAATATCAGATAAATTAGAAGTAGCATCTGCTTTTGAAACTTTTTTCTCAAATATACCTATGGAGGCTACTAAAAATCTTGCTTCGTCTTCCACGTTAGCAGAATCGATTTTACAGAAGACTTTTCAACGAAACATTCCAGACTTCGCATTCACCCAGGTTAGTGACTATGACATTATCACGGCTTTCAAGTCACTAAATATGAAAAATACAGAAGACTTATGGGGTTTGTCAGTTAAAGTTATACAGTCAATTATTTTTAATATTGCCCCTATTTTAGCCCTAATTTTTAACCAATGTCTCGAACAGGGCAACTTTCCTGATTTAATGAAATACAGCAAAATTGTTCCGATTTTTAAATCGGGATGTAAAAACAATCCCTCAGATTACAGACCGGTCTCAGTACTTCCTGCATTAAGTAAGATTTTTGAAAAGATTGTGCTAAACCAAATGTTAAGGCATTTTAATAACCACAAGATACTCCATGATGATCAGTTCGGTTTTACGAGAGGTAAGTCCACTACGGATGCGGGAGCTAAACTTATTAAGCATATTTTTCAGGCCTGGGAGTGCTCACACGATGCTATTGGTATCTTTTGTGATCTCTCCAAGGCATTTGATTGCGTAGATCACCAAACGCTAGCTCTTAAACTTAAGTTATACGGAATTCGCGGAGTGGCTCTCGATCTTGTGGTTTCCTATCTTTCAGGGCGCCAACAAAAAGTAGGAATCAATGGTAGTGTGTCATCGGGCTCCTTAGTCAAATTAGGCGTACCTCAAGGCTCGATTTTAGGCCCATTTCTGTTTCTAGTTTATATAAATGACCTACCTTATATGGTGAAAGAACTATCAGATGTCGTTTTGTTTGCAGATGATACGTCTCTGATATTTAAAGTAGATAGAAAAGACAAAGATCTTTTAAAAGTTAACTACGCTCTGAAGACTGTGTCTCAATGGTTTGCTGCCAACAATCTTATGTTAAACTCAAAAAAAACAAAATGTATAAGATTTTCATTACCAAATGTACCAAAAGTTGATACCAGTGTTATTGTGGATGGTAATAAACTTAATGTAGTAGATAAGACTGTTTTTCTTGGTCTGACTATAGACTATAGATTGCAGTGGGGTGCTCACCTGGAAGCCTTAGGTGGTAAACTGAGCTCCGCTGCGTTTGCAGTCAGCAAAATAAGGCAACTGACGGACATTAATACAGCCAGATTAATTTATTTTGCATATTTTCATAGTCTTATGTCTTACGGCCTTTTGCTGTGGGGCTCTGCCGCAGACTTGGAATCAATTTTTGTATTACAAAAAAGGGCAATTCGCGCCATCTACTGTTTGGGTTCTCGCGAGTCTCTACGAAATATATTTCCGGATATTAATATACTAACTTTGCCCTCTCAGTACATTTTTGAAAATATTATGTATGTCCGCAAGAACATTAATTTGTTTCCAGTCAATAGTGACTATCATGATAGAAACACTAGAAACAAAGACAAAATAACTGTACCTAGATTTAGATTAGCTAAAGTAAATAAGTCCTTTCTTGGGAATTGTATTAAATTTTACAATAAAATTCCTCATAGCGTGACCAGTATGTCCTTTTTTAAATTTAAAGAACATATCAAAAAGCGGCTGTTGAGTAGGGCTTATTATAAAGTGTCTCATTATATTGACGACAAGGATGTATGGAAGTAGCTTCTCTCTGCACCTGCCTCACTGAGCAGATAGTTCAAGGTCCATTTTAATTCAAAGTATGCTATTATTATTATAAGTTATATTTTTAGGTTACAGATTATATTACCTATTGTAATTAAATTAATTCAATTCAATGTTCTTCATTTATTTAGTTTGATATAAATGCATCGATTTATTATGTCTGTCTAATTGTTATATTTTTTTATTTTGTGATATTTAGTCTAAGCTTGTCAATAGTCACAGTGATAACAAATTGTGTGTTTAGTGTTTCCCTTTAGTTATTTTTTATTTCTAAGGCAGACTTAAGTAAGTCATGCTCACTTTAAGGCCTTTGCTTGCGGCGGCGTCGTGTGACGGGTCGCTCACTTCCCTCCAATATGGCGAGGAGGGCGATGGCTGCCACACGCGTCATACTTGTGAACAGGTGCTGCTTGTGGGGGCTGGTCTGCTTAAGTTTGCTATTTATTTACTTATTAAATATTTTTTCAGTCTACTTTGTAATTTTGCCGCCGCGCCGGGGCACGCAATTGTTTTCAGTGCGATTAGAATGTAATTATTATGTAATTAATCTAAGCCTGTTTTGAAAAGAGTAATTGCTGAGTTTATTGCCGGCTCTTCTCAGCAAATGCAACCTTCCGAACCGGTATTAGAGTATTAGAGTCAGACTTTTCATAAGTGCCTGCGAAGGTCTATTTGAATAAATGATTTTGAATTTTGAATTTTGAATTTTGAATTCGCCCTGGAACTTGGGTTTCACTTAGTAGTTCGCTCTAAATAAAGTCATAGTGAGAAAGTAGTTAGTATTTTTTGGGGTAATTTTGGCTTGCCAGGAACTTTTGGCACGCATTGTCTTTTAGTGTAGTGCAGGTTTTGAATCTGATTTTAATTGTTCTCTTTTCAATTGCCGGAGGCTCTGACTGACTGATATAACAAAGAATCATGGCGAGATTTGTACAAAAAAAAAGAGACGTTAGAATGACGTTATAATTGATCCTTGGGCCTAAGGAATAACTTGAGCCATTTAAAATATTTTTAGAACCCCGGGTTAAAAATGCGAATTCTATGGCATGCCGGCGAATCGCGACTATTCGCGACCAAAACCGTTATGTTGTTGTTATGTTTTGCGGGGTTTATAAAATATTTAATGTATATTAACATATTGCTGTTTATGTAATTTCAACATTGGAAGTGATTCAAAACGCTCTTAAAGATTTAAATTTTTGTAAAAATTAATGTATGGATCTCGCCATGATTCTCTACAGCTCATAATGTATACAATTTTAAATTTGTGTTTGCCCATTATCTCACCATTATAAATGATGAAGTTGCCAAAGAGCACAAAGAAATGACACTTATCTCCTGGAAGTTGTGACGGATGCCACGTGTGTCGATCCCTTAGATGTCTGGTGGTCCTGCCTTGTCAGCTGAGAACCTCAAGCGGTGGCAATAGTAACATAGATACGAGCTATATTTGAACCGTTTCTCATATTTAGTTTATTTTATTAGATTTGAATATAATTAAATCAATTGTAATATTATGAATAATAAAAAAAATAAGTATAAATAATCATCCAAAATCTTAAATCTAACTTTAGATAAAATTACAATTTCGCCCAGACAATCCTCGACTAAATTAGACTAAGCGCGTTTTTCCAATATACCTACCAATTTTCATGACTATAAAAGCTTGTGAAAATTCAATTACCGATCCAATAAACTTGTCAAATATCAACAAGGGGCGCGGCCGCCAGGGGGCGCGCTGACATGATCGACGGTCGCGAGGGCATATTTTCAAAATGGAAACAGTTTTTTCACGTTAAAGTTTGTTAAAAGAAACTTTTCTTATTTCCAGTACGCACCCTGATACCACAAATTTCCAATCATACAGGTTCCTTTACGCACAGGCTTTTTCATGGATTTCTTGAGTTGTTTAATTTTCTTATTCTAACATTTTTTTTATCGTGTTAATAAACTAATAACTTAGGACGTAGGTATACGGTCCTAATAAATTAATGAATTTCCTCTTGAGGGATGAATGTATAGGTCATTAGTAATCAAAAAATAATAATAGAAAATGTATAAAAATTATGCTCACTTTTTACGACGTACTGACAAAAGTACAAAAAAAATGGGACTTAACATTGAATTAGGATGAACATACATTTTTGAAATGTTGCTTTTATTCTTTTATGTACAATCTGATGAACAATCTCAATAACATTTTGACAAAGCGCGTGAAGCTCATGTTACGGTAGTCTAGCTAACGAAATACACTTCGCATGTAAACAGGAAAATTCATTAAATCTTCACAAAGAAAACTCAAGGAACCTCGCGTCAAAGACGAAAACAAAAAAACATACTTAAAACAAATAAAAAATTCAAACGCCCAAAAATCCTTTCTACATCAAATGCGAATTAATGTTTAAGGATTCTCCCGGCCTCCTTGTCCTAAGTCAGTTTGTTTAATTGGCCAACAAACTCGAAGGAGGCCTCGATAAAAGTCGCCGGACATCCGGCCCCGCTCCGGGCCCAACTGGCTGGGACATTTCCAATTTTATTATAAAAAAGGACCCTTCACAAATGTCAGGAATCTTGTTATCCTTCCCAAAGCTCAGTGCGTACCTGACGTGCTTTATTGAATCAGGTGTTACTCTGCGGAAATTTCTTTTAGATTATGAGGAAGCATTTACTTAAATATGGAAATTTATATTAATCTGTTTAGTCAACAATATTTAATGCTCATTATTTCAAATTAATAAAGAATTTAATGAATTCCTAGATATTAATAAACCTTACTTTTCAAATTCTAAACGTGAAAGTTTGTATGAGTGAATATGTTCTAAGAATAAGATACTTTTGATTCCGGGAAAATATACGACCCCTGCGGGTGAAAGCACGCGGGACGGCTATATAATATCAGACTATAATAAAATGTTAAGTCCCAGACTTAACTGAAATCTTGCACATTCGACACAGATTACAGAATAAGGCAGATGGAGCGCGCGGAACACGGGAGTGAGGCCAAAAAAGCAAATACAAATTGAAAAACACGTACATGGTATTCGCTTTTGAATGTGTATTTGCTTTTATTTAACAAACTTTATGTAACAAAAAACACTCCTTTATTAAGAAACTGTGGTTAAACAATGCAAATACAAACTGGAAAACGAATACCAGGTATCAGATTTTCAATTTGTATTTGCATTTTTGGCTTCACTTTCGTGTTTCGCGCGCTCCATCTGAATTATTCTGTAATCTGTGACATTCGATATCACATTTTAGGATCGGCAACACGCGAGTGATACCCCTGGTGTTGCAAGCGTCCATAGGCTATGGTAACCGCTTACCATCAGGTGGGCCGTATGCATGTTTGCCACCTTAGTGGTATGTTAAAAAAAACATTTATTATTTAAAAGTAAATATTTATTTTTAAATTCAACCAAATCTGATCTAGTAAACTAACTGTAATCGTCTGTGAACATGAAAATATTAAGGCATGTTCCGTCTCATATATCAGATTCAAAACTGAATAACAAAAGTTTGCGAAGAATGTGAATTTCGAAAAATATACAGGAATTGTTACGAACAATATTCTAGCTACGAAACTTCATTTCGTATTTCATGACTGTCAGTTGGTTGACGGCATAACGAATTTTGAACACGCCGAGTCGAGTATTCAAGTCCAAAAACTTGCCTTGCCTGCTTCTTGGAATATTGGATGT
This sequence comes from Achlya flavicornis, assembly GCA_947623365.1. Classification (NCBI taxonomy): domain Eukaryota; kingdom Metazoa; phylum Arthropoda; class Insecta; order Lepidoptera; family Drepanidae; genus Achlya; species Achlya flavicornis. Next base: position 1,222,877 of record OX392472.1, read on the forward strand.
ATAATTCTTTACTTTATTTATAAGAGGAATGCTATACTATTGTTATGTATTACTATTGATCTACTTGAATACCACTGTCTGTGAATTTATTTAGAAAGATGTCTGGATGTAGGTAGCTGCTCTTTACACAAGCGCACCTCGCTCATCCTTATACGAAAGCCAATACGTTAGGAAAAGTTTTTGTTCCCTTCAATCCTCTGTGATATTACTTACTAGCTGTCCTTCGCGGTTTCATCCGCGTTCCCGGGATAAAAGGTAGCCTATGTCCTTCTCCATACTAAATTGTATCTGCATGCCAAATTTTATGTTGATCCGTTGAGTAGTTGAGGCGTGAAGGCGTAACAAAAGATTTCTTCAGGGTCAGCAACGCGCGAGTGATACCCCTGGTCAAGCGTCCATAGGCTACGGTAACTGCTTACCATCAGGCGGGCCGTATGCTTGTTTGCCACCTTAATGGAAGAAAAAAAAACACTTTCGCATTTATAATATTAGTTAGGATTAGGATGTAGGTGGATTCATCCCGTACGTTCATAGGGGAGGGGGAAAGGTCGGTAGCGCGTGAGCCATGCTTCTTGTGTTGCAAGCGTCCATATGGCTAAGGTAACCGCTTACCATCAGGCGGGCCGTATGCTTGTTTACCGACATAGTAGTATATAAAAAAAAATATAAAAAAACGTTCGTTTTCTAAATAGAAAAGCAATGCCAGACATAAAACTTGAAAAGACTTCAGAAAATAAAACAAAAACGCCTTGCTAATCTTAAAAGCACGTACGCCATTCTTTAAAGGAACTGCTATAACATAGCACACAAAATTCCCATCGTAAAACACCAGTAACGAGACTCATAAGGATACGACCGAAGCTACGTGCGTAATAGCAGTTGTAAATAATTCAAAGTTGGTGCAGTTGTGCAGCGTAGGAGCTCGCGACGTGGGGGCGCCCGGCGAAGGGGCGCGGCGTCAGATAAACGCGGTCGCGGAAGCGCGGAGTGCGCGGTAAACGACAGCCGGCGTCCGTTTCCTGCACTACAATGCACTGGAGGTGATGTTGTGTGCACGCCTGTACTTTCCATACTGTATAGTATATGTACAGTGTTAATGTAATGTCAGTGACAAAAGTTTACAATTTGTTTGTAGAGTAGGTACTAAGCTCTAGGTTTTACAGAAGTTCTGCAGAAAAACGAAAGCCAAAGCTTGGATGAAGATCAATGCACGTAAAATAGATTTCATGGTAAAATAGACTGTCCGCAGCTACAAGAAAGATTACAATCCCTCGAAAATCCACTCACAAACCTGAGGATCTATCACGAAAATCGATCCACGACGTACGATCGTCGTTTTGAAAAAATAACCTGTAGAATTGCACAAAATTTACTTCTCGTCAGATTTGCTGACAAATTATTAGTACCTAAATAACAAAATACAGTAGCTTAGATATTCAATAATGTTCATTAACTTAAGGCCCGAAGGGGTCGGATATTTTACTGTCACCCATTACATACATAGGTTACGCGCATCGCCCATATTTCGGGCCTATTATAGTTGGTCGAGGTCCAAGACTTAGATTTCCCATAGGATCGTCTGAGATTTGTTTCCTTAGTATGGTCAGTGTCGCTGGGCCCACAAATAACGCTTACTTAAGTATATCCCATATATTTTGGTTTTTGGTCACTTTTTGTAACGGAAAAGTTTTGTGTTCGCATAGTTGTCATTTTGCTGTCCACAATAATTTTGTGAGCGAATTTTTTTGGACTTTTGATTATAAATTGATATTGGGTTGGTGTTTACAAATTATAATCGATAAATATTTGAATGCTATATTTACTACTAATATTTTTTTGACAAAGTAGCGAGTTCAAAGGAACCTTTATACTGAATTTGACAGCCGTCAACAACGAAAAAATTTTCCTGTCAATTTTCTATATAATTAATTTCTATTACCACCTTTATTTCATGTTTTTCTGTATCATATCTAAATTAATTGTGTAAATAAATACAAATAAAAATGAATACCCAAACCCAAAATTCGGCCAGTCAAAGTGAATCATCGAATACCGTGCAGTGTCCTCATTGTCCTAAAATCTTTAAAGTAAATGGAATACAACGACATATACGTGCCGCCCATAGTGAAAAGCCACCTCCAGCGATTACCCAGACCATACCCACAATGTTTCTAGAAGATGCTTTTGGATCCCCGTTTTTTAATGGAATAGGATCGAAGACAGACATATGGCAAAAACGATGGGAAAAAGTGTGCACTCTTCATGGGAAACTTTATGACCTTCCCTCCAACACTGTAAGTAGAAGATTTATTCACAAATTAGCCGAAGAAATACAACATCTTGTTAAATCAGAGTATCCTTCTGAACGCATTTTGATTTACGTTGCCGTCTTGTTACAAAGAGAAAAGAATATTAAACAAGCAAAAGATATAACAAGATTACTTGACCGACGCCAAAATTTATGGGCTGAAGGAAATTTTGATATACTAATAACAGAGGCTATGAAAGCAGACCACTCGCTCCACAACTCCTACAACAGAAAAAAATATAATGATAATAATGACTATGTCACAAAAAATTTCACGCGTCTCATACATCGAGGAAAAATACGCGAAGCCCTAAATTGGTTATTGACAAAAGATACAAGCAAAATCCTTAAACCTGAAGACGAAATTGACGTCACGGGGAAAACGGTCATGGATATATTGCATGAGAAGCACCCTCCTGGATTTAATCCTGATTCAAGACTATTTACACTACCTGACGGCCTCACCGAATTGACTCCATTACTAGAAGTAGACATAACTAGCGAACATGTGGAATCAGTTGCGAGAAAATTGCATGGTGGTGGAGGCCCAACAGGCACCACATCAGAAAATTGGAAAGATTACTTGTTACGATTTGGAGAAGCAAGTCTGCATTTGAGGATTGCAGTAGCACAATTAACAATGCATTTAAATAACAATATTGTACCATGGACCCAAATACAAGCCCTTATGTCAAGTCGACTCATAGCCTTAGACAAATGCCCAGGTGTGAGACCGATTGGCATTGGCGAATGCCTACGCAGGATCTTATCCAAATGTATGATTTTAGTCACCGGGTCTGAGGTCACCGAAGCCTGTGCTCAATCGCAACTTTGTAGTGGACTAAGCTGCGGTATCGAAGGTGCTATACACGCAATGAATGAACTTTTCCAAAAAGAATGCCAACCAGGCTCTAACTGGGGAATGCTACTCGTCGATGCAAATAATGCCTTTAATTCTATGAATAGACAGTTAGCTCTCTGGCAAGCAAGAATATATTGGCCACATTGCGCTCGTTTCTTATACAACACATACAATGGTCACGCAGAACTTGTAATACGTGATTCCGATATGAGATTATACAGCAAAGAGGGAGTAACCCAAGGAGATCCACTTGCCATGCCATTGTACGCCCTTGCAACACTACCCATAATAAATAAACTAAAAAAAGAACAAGCAACTACCCAATGCTGGTATGCTGATGACTCTTCCGCCCAAGGCAAACTAAAAAACCTACGTCATTGGTGGGATACAATGAGTAAAATAGGCCCAGAATATGGTTACCTTCCTCAAGACAAAAAATCATATCTAATAATTTCCGAGAACGACAAGCAAACAGCTCAACAGATTTTCAAGGGGATTAACGTAAACATCATAACTGGATCACGCTTCCTTGGTAGTTATATTGGCGAAGGAAAAGAACAGTTTGTAAACAAGAAAATTAAAAACTGGCAATCTACAATAGAAAAACTTTCACTTATCTGTAAAGACTCACCCCAAGCCGCTTACACTGCCCTCACCAAAGCAGTTCAATTTCAATGGTCATTCCTTTTAAGAGTTTTAGATGACGTAAACCAATTCTTCGAACCACTAACAAACACACTGCGTACCAATTTTTTACCCACTTTACTAGGAGGGGATATCTCACCCTTAGAAGCGGACTTATTCTCTCTACCCGTTCACAAAGGTGGTCTAGCAATCTCCGCTCTATCAAAAATTACAAATATAAACTATGAATGTTCAAAAAAAGGTTGTGCAGTCCTCTCAAATGCTTTAATCGAAAATACACATATGGACCTCTATCAACATCATAAATCTCTCAAAGATGCACAGAAAGAAAGCCGCAAAGAGAAAGACTCTCTCAATGACGAACTCTTGGATACCGTCTTGGTCAAACTCTCTCCTATCAAGAGAAGAGCGATTGAACGATCAATTTCGACAAAAATGAAAACTAAATCCTCCAATTGGCTATCTATCATACCGACAAAAAAAGCCCATTCCGATATGTCCCCATTTGAGTTCAGAGACGCACTTGCATTACGTTACCACAGATTACCAGTCTCTATGCCAAAATCATGTGATGGCTGCGGCTGCGATGAATTCAATGTTGATCATGCTCTATGTTGTAAAAAGGGTGGTCTAATAACACGTCGTCATAATGAAATTAGAGATTTGTTCTGTGACCTATGTCAACATGCATGGGGTAACGTAGTCAAAGAACCCATAATCTCTGAAGGAGACTGCGGACTACGTGGAGACCTTTCTTGCCGTGGCGTTTGGGATGCACAGAGGGAGGCGTTATTTGATATCCGTGTCGTAGACACTGACGCTCCTTCTTATATTTCACGTCCTGTCGCCTCTGTATTAAAATCCGCTGAAGACGAAAAAATAAGAAAATATTCTAGTGCTTGCGAATTGCGACATGCAACATTCACCCCTCTTGTCACATCCGTTGACGGAGTTTTCGCTCCACAAATGTCTACCTTCGTTAAACATCTTGGAGCCGCAATCTCTGACCGCTGGAACAGGTCATTTAGCGTAGTGATGGGTTGGCTAAGATCAAAAATAATAATCTCTATAATCCGTGCCACTAGTATGTGTATTCGCGGCACGAGACATAGATTTAAGCCAATAGCAGACTTATTTGGCTTCGGCGATGGAGCAGCCCTACCTAAACAAGACTGACGTTGATGCGGTCGACGAACCGATTTTATATAATATTTTTCTGTTACGGTATTCTTATTATAATGGCTACGTTTATTTAAAATTAAATTGAAATGTCTATAGTAAAAAAAAAAAAAAAAAGTTCAAAGGAACCTTTTGGATCCATTATAATCAAAAAATTCAAGTGACATACGAACGCTTTGAATCGAAAATCTACATCTTTAAAGCGTTTAAAGCTTTGTAAAATTTACATGACATGCTCCTTCCAGACGTTTAAAATGAAACGTCGCGACACTTCGCCAGCACACATAATAATATGCTTTACATGCGAAAATTAATAACCGCGGATGGTTTCAACAAGACAAATTACTTTCGAAATGTGAAGTCTGTCAAGGTGACAAGTCTTCCGCAACCCAATTAACCGGTACCTTTGTCACTAAGTACCAAATACGTAATCGCTCATAATCCAAAGTAATTATAAGTCTAAGCGCAAGGATTCATAGACAATCAAAGAGAATAATTTTCGGCGGCGATTATCACAAGTGTGCTCAAGTGGCTGGTCCTTAGGGCCAAGGGCGCTCAAGCACCGGGTTTAATTAATGGAACCCTATGGAGGTCCTACTGGATTTAATTGAACAAAATTCGTTTCTTGATGTTGGCACGCTTCTGATGCGGAGGCGTTGGCAAGGAGGTTGGTTTCTTGCAGATTTGAATATCGAACGAATTTATTTGAGCCAAAACTAGCTTTTGTTTATGCAACCCTGGTAGTTTGAAACTATAAACGAAGAATGTTGTTTTAATTGCTACATAAATAATACCACACCATTATAATTACGATTTGATCTGTGTCTATGGTCAAAATCGAAGTTACGCCTGTTGCAGAATCTTTTTTTATTGCATCATTCGCAATGTGGTGAGAATTTTCCGAAAGATATTTGAAATTAACTTCAGAAAATGTGATAAAGAAAACTGTAACGACTTAAAAACCTCGCATTTGCAATACATTCTAGTTTCATGGTACTGCAATATTTATAAATTCTTAGCGAATACAGCAATGTTATAGCGATTATGTTCGGCTTATAGAAATTTCAACGGTGAAGCAAAGTAGGTACCTATGTGAATTGTATGTGCTGTTTCTTACTGAGCTTGAGTTATAGAGTTATTGAACCATTTTACGTGTATGATTTAAGCGTAAAAGATTGTATGTCAAAGCCTTTGATTAATTATACATCCAGATAGAGCTCAGAAGCTGATGATCACGCGTAAAAAAAAAAGCCCCTAAAAATAAAATAAAAATGCAAAATTATAGCTTAGTATTAAAATTTCTTCCGATTTTAATTGGAAATTTCAACAACTACTATCACTATGATCGTCACTATGACAAGTGAATGACGCAGAGCGAGCGTAGCGGTAACACGCACCAGCCTATAAAGGTTGGCCTGTTTATATACATTATTTTCGTGTAGTATGGCGACGCTCTTTCTAGGTATATCTATTTCTATGAATAAAGCATAATTTATCTAAAATTGGACATACAATTTTATCATCTCTACATACAACTTTATCAGTATTTAATCGATTACAATTGACAGAACATAGTTTTATGGTATCTTATTCTTTTTGCGCTCTATTTGTTCATTTTGGATATCTACATCTTTTACACGACTATAATATTTACTGATCCTTAGAACTCATACTACATAGATGAAAATATTTAGGAATGTATTTTACGTATAAAGTATCACAGTCCTTGTAAGAAATACTACACTCGTTTCAACTCTTATGAAGTTCGCAAAAAGGAAATGAACCTCGCAAAATGATATACGGGCTTGGCTGAAAATTTTGTTGCCCGAATTTTGTATCGGCGACGAAGGCTGTAAATTTATGAGCCGAGATTCAACGGCACTAAAAATATGTCTTTGGTAAACACGAAATTGGCAGTGTTTAAACGAAGCTATATTTTCGCAACTATGTTATGGTCAGCACAGTGATGCCCTGGCAAAGCTTGTGAGTTAGAATACTACACAGAGTTTAGCTAAAGGAAAACATCGTGAGGTAACTATAGAGCGGTGGTGGTATGGTTTGGAATGATGTCATCTGAATGGTATTTTGTTCATTTTTCATCACAAACTACTCAATATAAAATGTGTTTTAGAATGTAGAACAAAGCCCTTTCCGCAATTAGAGCATAGCGTTTATTCGCTCAAAGAGGAGCTCGACTGGGGAAGTACCTCCACCTTACAGAATACCGTAGCCAAATAACTTTATGTTGTGTAAAGTTGTGTTCCTGCGCGTGAGTAAGGTCACCAGAGGGGAGGGGGGAAAAGTTGGTAACGCGTGAGCGATGCTTCCTTTGTTGCAAGCGTCCATATAGCTGCGGTAACCGCTTAGCATTAGGCGGGCCGTACGCATATTTACCGACGTAGTAGTATAAAAAAAAATATGATACCCCATTTATATCCCATATTTCTTTAACATTTTGGTGCCCCATTTCAGCCCATTTTACAATGAAAATAAAAGTATTTAAAAAAATGCAGTTAGTTCGGGCACGTTCGGGTAAGTAATTTTTAAAACTAGCTGTCCCACGCGGTTTCACCCGCGTTTCCGGGATATTACGTAGCCTATGTCCTTCTCCATACCGAAAAATTCTGCATGCCAAATTTCATGATGATCCGTTGAGTAGTTGAGGCGTGAAGGTTTCACAAACAAACAAACTCAGGATTTAATTCCTTTCGAATCAATTACATTTGTGGTTGCTGACGACTATCACAATTAAGTGATAACCGGGACCAACGGCTTTACGTGCCTTCCGAAACACGGAAACGCTCGATTTGAAATACCACTAGGCGGTCACCCATCCAGGTACCGACCACGACAGAGGTACCTTAACTTTGCAGATCGATTAAGAACGGCTAATCATGCTACACCACGAGCGCTTCTATATTACATAGTACCTAGTTTATTTGCTGACACGAAAATTATACAATAGCTTTAACAGTTATTATTTTCGTGTAAAATTTCCTGCGATGAATTTCACATTTTACCGCTTTTGTTATTACAGTAAAACTGTCAGCTTAGTTTTACCATTCAATGCATTTTACTAATTTGATAAAATTTTTAGCGTATCGTTTTTATGCATCCACGCTCTATACTCATAGATATCCATGATAATCCAATTTTACTTTGTGATATTCGCCGGAAACGCTGCGGGGCAGGCCTTGATGAAATGCGTGCGTTTTGACATCACAGCATCCATATACCAATATATAAAAGTATAATAATGTATAATAAGGAGTAAGTAACCAGCTAGGTACCCCAAAGTACCCTACCACCGTGCAATCATAAACATCTGCCTGCATAAACAGCATTTTAGCTGTCCCCCGAGATTTCCTCCGCGTTCCGGTATAAAAGTCACACACACAAACACGCTCGGGTATAATGTAGGTTACACCTATTATACCTATTATAGCTATTAGGTAGAAAAGAAAATTCAAATTGCTTTTTTTTCAAACAATAAAGTTTTTTTTTATACAACTTAGTCGGTAAACAAGCATACGGCCCGCCTGATGGTAAGCGGTTACCGTAGCCATATGGACGCCTGCAACACAAGAAGCATCGCTCACGCGTTACCGACCTTTCCCCCCTCACCTATGAGCTCTGGCGACCTTACTCACGCGCAGGAACACAACTTTACACAACATAAAGTTATTTGGCTGCGGTATTCTGTAGGGTGGAGGAACTTCCCCAGTCGAGCTGCTCTTTGAGCGAATAAACGCTACGCTCTAGCTCTCTGCCATCTTGAAATCTCCACCTGCTATATTATAGTACCTAAAGATAGATAAATAGGGTTACTATGAACAGATTTTTTCAATAACGACACTTTTTATATTTTTTATTTATTTATATAAAATACAGTACCACATAACGCAAACCTCAGGGGGTTTACCGGGTTTACCTGTATGTTGCGAGGATTGTGTAGGTACCATAACTTCTTAACACTTCTTGCTTCAATATAAATTACGATTAACGTAACTAAATTGTAGAAAATAAAAAAGGTAAAATTACAATATCCCTTTTCCACCCCTCCATTAATGTGTTCGTACACGGAGGGGTTTATGACTAATGCAATTGAGCGCGGGTTCGAGTCCACGACCCCGCGATCATATTTTACAGCTCCTTTTTCCCATGGAGGTATGTGAGTGATATTTTACCTGTAAATGTTTATATAACTTCAGTTTGGGATGTATCTTTAAATAATAGCTAAGAGGTCACACGCTTTTGCATGAAGGAAATATTAAAAGGACACCAAATCACGGTCGGTGGTAGGGTAAATTGTATATTTATATTTCACGAAGTCCGTTCAGCCACAGATTACTTTAAACTTGTAGTTTTTTTTTTTTTTTTTTATACGACTAAGTCGTTAAACAAGCATACTACGGCCCGCCTGATGGTAAGCGGTTACCGTAGCCATATGGACGCTTCCAACACACGAAGCATCGCTCACGCGTTACCGACCTTTCCCCCCTCCCCAATGAGCTCTGGCGACCTTACTCACGCGCAGGAACACAACTTTACACAACATAAAGTTATTTGGCTACGGTATTCTGTAAGGTGGAGGTACTTCCCCAGTCGAGCTGCTCTTTAAGCGAATAAACGCTATGCTCTACCTCTCTCAAAGTTCAGCTATAGTTATACCCCCTTATTCATAATGAAGTTATCAAACGTTGATTAGCTAAAATTCTGAAGTCTTTATCTGACACGTGACATTTGTTGATCGAAAGAGTGAGACGGAGGACACTATTACACTGATTTAGTTAAAAAGCGATTATGAATAAGGGGGATAGTATATAGGTAAGCGTATGTATGTATTATTACTGGTTATTGCCGCACACTCAATTTTATAAGTAGCTAGTACTTACACGTTCATTCATATAGAGTAAAAAAAAACCGGCCAAGTGCGAGTCGGACTTGCACACGGAGGGTTCCGTACACTACTAACTAATTCAACTTTGCTGAAAAAAAAAACAATTCTTGCAAACAAGCTTTTCAATGAAAAAAAAACCCATAAAAAGCCGTTTCTTGTATGGGCGTCCCTTTAATTTTTACTATTTGTTTTTTGCGGCAATAGAAATACATATTCTCTGAAAATTTCAGCTGTCTACCTATTACCGTTCATGAGATACCGCTCACTGACAGATAGACGGACAGACAGACGGACGGACGGACAGCGGAGTCTTAGTAATAGGGTCCCGTTTGGCACACTTCGGGTACGGAACCCTAAAAACAAGCGTTTGAATAGAGGTAGAGCATATAACTTTGTTGCTCAAAGAGCATAGCTCTACTGGGGAAACCTCCACCATACAGAATACCGCAGTCAAATAATAATGTTATGTTCCTGCGCGTGAGTAAGTTTAGAGCTAATTGGGGAGGGGGAAGGGTTGGTAACGCGTGAGTGAGGCAACGTGTGTTGCAAGCGTCCATATGTCTACGGTGACCGCTTACCATCTGATGGGCCGCACTGTTTACCGACCTCCTCGTATAAAAAATAAAAGTCCTAACGTCGTATAACTAAAAAGTCTAGTAAACATTTTACATCGTAGTATGAATAAGATGTTTAGTCTACCCTCGCAGTAGATTGATGATGTAGCCAAACATGGTAAGAACAGAAAAGCTGAAGGGGAATTGTTTTTACAGGACAGCTTGGTGAAAAATGGTCATTAGACATGATTAGTTTCAGCAGTGTCACAAAACCTTCAAAAGTTTATCGCACTCTCCACTAGGTTCTCAGACGCAAACTCAGCGTTATATCTTTGACACGGGTTCTAACCGAGCATGCAGACAGCTTTCTCGACATTTTATTATTACTGAGTGTTAGTCTACATTACGTTTTTGCTATGGTCAGATGATGAAACGTACGGTTTATGGGCAAGTTTGATAATATTGACGTAGTGCCCCGTCAATTGTTTCTCCTGACTAGAATGCCTAATGCAGTGTTGCTAATTTTGGATGATATACTACTGTGAACATTGTAGCCGTAGTAAGTGGTAAACTGTGTCTCGCCGGGTATTTTATAGAGATTTTTAAAAGACGTAAAAAGATATCTATGTCCACTTGTCAACCTTTTTTTTTTTTTATGTTAAATGGGCTTGCGTTTGACCTTCGACTGACCCCATGAGGAGTTAAGACGAGGCCGAGGATGTAGCACGCTTACCCAGAAAAAGCCTATTCACTCTGGCCTTGAATACATCTAGGTTGTAGGTGTCCGGAAACACAGAACCTGTTGAATCAATAATAAAAACAACAACAACGAAGAGTCAAAAAAATATCGTGGAGAGGCGGTTGTCATATGCAAAATTACATTATGTTATACATCTAAGACACAGAATACTACAGCTGCTAACGTCCTAAATACACAAAGACTAGAAGGATCCTGGCTTTTACTTTCAGCTGACAGGTAGGCATTGAAAAGTACTCGAAACACCTCAAGTTGTTTTATCTCACCGAAAGCTTACTTATTCTTCGTAAAATGAGTGTCCTTTGTTACTATCACAGATTTATCATTGCCTTCAAAATCAACAATCACATTCGAAGATAATTGTTCTATAAATATGAATATTCTAACTCTAATAACGATTCGGAAAACTTCATATACTGAAAAGAAAAACCGTAATGTTGAAGCGGATGTGTAATAACTATATCGGTCATATCCCATACACGCCTTACATTTTATATCAAAGTACGTTAAGTTATAATGTATGTCAACGATAAACATAAAAGTGTGTAAACATGAAATTCGATTTAACGTCTATAGAAAATGTTCCAATAAATCTATGAATAGCTAGTACGTGACAAAAAGCGGTGGGCGGAAAACGTGTGACAATTGATGAATTAGCTTTGATACTAATGCCCTTATATTTTAGCAAGGCAAGACTTGCTTTGTCTGGAATAGATAGTTCTGGGACTCCAGACTAGTAATGTCTGGGAAGATTTATTCTAGGTGTTTTAACTTAGTCTATTCAATGGAAAAAGTTCAAGATAATAATGAAATATGGGCGTATACGTGTGTTATTCTGTTGGCCTAGAAAAGAGACTATCACACAGTATTTTTACAATAATTGTTATTGTCCGTAAGATGATTTTTCTAATTGTTCTGATGTCTAATCTAAAAAGAAGCATGCGAGAAGAACACAGAGGACTTGCTTTAGAGGCAAACACACGCCTATCCGAAGAAAAAAGTTACTGTCAAGAAATATTATAAAATTTGCCGAACAAGAAAATGAAGCAAAATACATCAAAATCACACTCGCCTTTATCATCGTTTCTTTCGTGTCAAACAGCCAATAAAGGGAAAACAAACCGTGAAAAACTCCAAGTAAATAGGCGGTAAGCTACACACAGAACCAGTTAATTTAGGTTTTTGTCGCGGCCTGCGGTCACGGGCCGTGCAACGCGTCACTCCACTCCGCGTCACGCGCGCACCCGCGTCAACTTCTGTCATCTGCCGTCCGACCCGCGTCAATGGTAACGCGGATTTGTTGGCGCCAGCTACTATGCTCCTTGCGTATAGTTTTTCTATGTGTCGAGATTTCTTCTTGAGATCTCTGGTTTATTATTGGTATTTCTTGTTCGGGGTTGGGACAGCTTGCTTGAATATATGTTGTGATAGTAAAATTAATATTAAGCGTAAAACAATGCGTGGAAGGGTGTTTGTTTTTATCTAAAAAATCGTGCCCATTTTTTTCTGACACGAAAACGAACAGTAAATATTAGGCACAATTAGTTAAAGATGCAAGTGGTGTTTACCTTAAATAGATTGTACAATAAGCATAATAACATGTATACTGATAATTAATTTTAAGATGTAACCAGAGTATATAGATAGATATGGTTTACCGTGATGTAACCATTGTAACAGTCACTGGTAAACCAATAAAACAAAAAAAAAACAAAATGTTTTTTTATAGAGGGTATGTAGAAAAAATTCTTGAAGCCACCGCTGCGGCTGATCAGCAGGTTTCCCAGCCAACTATCATACTTCATTATCATAGTTAAATTTACTAACCTGGTGAAGCCAGATCTTCTTGTGATACAGCAGCAAATTAACGTGAGGTCTTGGAATGCGCTATTTGGCGCACGCTATTGCGTTGATGCGCCAACTATTTGCGGTGTCCGCCAACCTTGTAGATTCACAGACGACAATTCGGAGACTTGGTATTTGATTTAATGAAGTCATTTCCAGTTTTAAATGTATAATCTTAGAAAATACTCTGTCTGGAAGAAATCGCTTCTCAGCGATAAGACCGCCCATTGTACAGTATTTTTAGTGTTAAGAATTTATTGTTATTTTTGATTTTATGCTTGTTGGTGTACAATAAAGAGTTATTTATCTATCCATACTCATAATAAATTTAATAGGCTTTAATGCTGTGCTTAAATTGTCTATTGCGAATTTAAATTCAAAGGAGCTTCCTTCCGCGGACTCTCAGATTGTGGAATGAGCTCCCCGCCGTGGTTTTCCCAATGGAGTACAGCATGAGGTTCTTCAAAAAGGGTGTGAAGAGATTTCTGCAGGGTCGGCAACGCGCGCTTGATACCCCTGGTGTTGCAAGCGTCCATAGGCTACGGTAACCGCTTACCACCAGGCAGGCCGGATGCTTGTTTGCCACCTAAGTGGTAAACAAGCATCCATATAATAATAATTTAGAATATAATAATTAAGAAATAACCAAAAATACGAATGAAATTTAATGAGAAAATATTTATACCTAAATTAGCAACAAGTAAAATCCTTTCCAGCTCACAATTTCAAAGTAGGTGAGTATTTTTCAGCAAAAACAACGCTCCGACATACTAAACCCAGTAATGAGAAAAAAGCTTGAAAAATCCTCCACATATTTTACACTTCTCGCTTCCCAAACCCCAAGCACTCCATCTCCTTCCCACACGCATGCCCGTCCCTCTCACACAGCCGTTAAGATCCAAAACAACTAATTTCACATGGCACATATATTAAAACCAAGTTCATTAAGTATTGAGAAGGCAATAACAGGCGGAATTAAGCCGCATCTCTTTCTCTCCCGACTCGAGCTTTGCCCCTTAATGGAGGTAATGAAGACGAATGACGACCCCTTAAGTTCAGTGATAATGTGAATTAGTTTGTGTTTGTTTTGATGATTTGCTTTTTTGCTACGGTCCTGTTATGCGACGTTTAATATTAGATGTAGGTAATGTCGTTGAAAATGTATGCAATTTTCCTTCCTGAACCATTTGCAATCATTTGGGGTAACTTTTACAAAACATGTTTTAGTTTTTTTTATTATGTTTTATACCACTAAGTAGCAAACAAGCATACGGCCCGCCTGATAGTAAGCGGTTACCGTAGCCCATGAACGCTTGCAGCACCAGGGGTATCACTACGCGTCGCCGACCCCGCTGAAATCTCTTCATACCCACTTGATGAACTGTATGTTGTTCGTTTGTTGTATGTTTAGAGATTTCACAGGGTTTAGGGACATGCAATGTTGGCCACAGATCCTTATATAACTTAAGGCATCTAAACGAAGGAATTTACAAAAAGTAACCCCTAAGTAAAACTACGAGGCGGAAAAAAAAAACAGTACTTATACAACTAAATAATGACTGGTGCCCACCACTCGGTGTAACCCGTTCACGAAGAATTTTCCAGGATAAAAATTATCCCATATTGTATAAGCTATCTGTGTGACGTTCTACCTTTAACAATAACAATATCTATACAAACATACGTAGGTTTAAAGTCCCAATGTATACCTTTATGTGCACAACCAACTAAACATCTATAACTGTTAGCAACCTTAATACAACTAATAAGCGATTAAAGCGCATTATAGTATTGGCAATTCACAAAATTAGGTTGGTTTCGTGTTGACTGCAGAATTTATTATCATTTTCACACCTGCGCGGCATTGGCTTAAATTGAGCGTGACGTTTTGTTTACTAGAACATGGCTCGGATTATCGCGGGCTATCGGGTTAAGCTGGATTAGCGGTATGATTCACGCTTGCTCATATTTTGTGACCTGTTTAGTAAGGATAAAATACCTGCTTTATTTTATTATTATTTTTCGAAATATGAAAATCATAACTTATACCTTAATCCTTACAATCTAGGGTATTGATTCCAGCACCTGTCACTTTGAGTCCAAATCCCATATCGACTCGTTGTAAATTGTATAAACTCTTTCCAAAACAAAGACTGGGAGAGTGGAACTCGAGCAATCGTACGTGATCACCACTCGACAACTTAACTTGCCAGCTAGTTAAACGACCCTTTCAGCTGTTTGGCCAGCTCATGACCTCTAAATTCAACGGACTCTGTAAGGAATAAAGTTCAATATCGGGCTACATTTCAGTCAAAAGACAGCAATAAAATTTAGAGATTCTGATATCCTTGCTTCAAGAGATGCGGATATTAACCGAGCATTATGCAAAGCCTTCTTTATAATAAATTTTCACGGCACCACGATGAGGATTAGACTCGTCAGCTCAAGATGGATAAATTTCTTTTTCTCCATTCTGTTTTATTGCGTTCCACGGGCTTAAAGGTTTTATATTCTAAATTATTCCATTTCGAAGACCGCCCGCCCCGTCGTGTCCGGTAAGTGTTTCATTATTTTCTATAAAAACCACTTGAGTTAAGAAGTTTGTTAATTGGATCCTTATGTATGTGTTAGCTATATATTTACTTGTGTTGGATTACCATCTAACCATGGTAAGTGATGAAGTTAGAGAGCGCACGAAGTCAAGAAATGGTTCACAAATGCAGTTTGTCCAAACACAGTACTCAATGGCGATATATTTTTAACTTAAGGGTAGTGGCCAGCCAGATGGATACTATGCCTGATTGATATGTTTTTTAAGCTGTGCTTTATCTTTACTTAACTCATTAAGATATCCAATGTTGATGCTTTTTTTAATCCAAATTGTTTTGTCAAACAACTATTTCTAACTCTAGATTTTGTATTTCAAGAATAGATCGCATGAAGAATTTCCCAAACCGAACAGAGAATTAATAACAAAAAAACATGCAAGTACATAATACGGAATCAATGTACAATACATTTCGCATAATACGTCATGGCACCGTATAATCCCGACGAAGTGAAAAGCTTTGGTGGTTGGCGTCGCGCCAGGGCTCGACGGTACAACTCAATTAGTAAAATAATAACCCTTGATATGCGAACAGGTATTGATTTTCATATTATAATCGAAGTGGCTTGCACGCGGGCTTGGAATTTAGGATAAGATTAGTTTTAGTATCATTAAAAATTTCTAAATTAATCACATAAAAAAACTCGTTCTGGTGAAGTTTCAACACGACATAAAGTTGTACTCCACCGTATTTGGGATATGACATGACTGATATTGGCCCTGATTCTGTTGTTTACAACTAAACTAATTTTAATCTCACTATGTCTCTTTCTAACAAAGAACATAAGAAAAGGATGTAAGAAATTTTGTCGTGTCAAATTAGTCCAATGCTTGTTTTCAATATAAATTTAGTCGCCATCTATCGCGGTTACGTCTAAATACAAGCAAAATAAGACGGCAAAGATTAATTTGACAGCTTTAAATATATTCTATCCTTTTTCAATAATGTTCGTAAGAAAGAGATGTGATGTGACTAAAATTAGTTTAGTGCGATTTACAACAGAATCTTCTTCTTTAAATCCATACAAATGATATAGGTTATTAGCGCATGGTCATTCATATAGGCATTATCAGCTTCTACTATACTACTAAATATTATAAATGCGAATTGTGTGAATGATTCCAAAAATTACAGCGGTAGTTCGTGGCATGTACGTGGTCCAACACAGGGGCGTGCGGTGCACCACCACGATACCGTGTGCCAAAGAGACTATAATGTTGCACTGCTTACGTCTGTCTGCGCTTTCGCTTGATGCAGAGTTTATCTTTTCTATGAACAGATAGTGATACAGATGTCTTAATTCTCTGAAAAAATCCACAGCAATAAATTTGTCAAGAGTATCATTGACTTTTTTTATGATAAATATAACTCTATTCCAATTGTTGATCTACACAAGCGGCACTAACAAGTTCTCGTACAAGTGACTGTCATAGTTACAATATCGCCACTAATTGCCGACGAACCGATTGGCACGATGCCAATCCGCAGTGACTGCATTAAGATATATACCAGATATTTATTCGAAGAATATTTTATCATTATTTGAGAGGATTATTTTGAAGATTAATAAAGAGCTGCATTTTTCTTTGAATATTCAGATGGAGATGGGGTTTTGTTATGAGATTTTACTATCATTATATATATTCAGCCCAGATTTCCGCTGATGAGCATAGGCTTAGGTACCTGTCTATCTACCTCATAAGATTCCAATAACGAAATATTTTGAGCCGTTTATAACAGCGGCTACCATCGACTTTAACTATGAATGTAAATAAACTAAAATTTCCTTTTAAATTACTTAATACTTGGTTGAATTTGTCACCCCTTTATGATGTATTTCTCAAAGACGTTAGGATCTATAGCTCAACACTCGTCCATCTTCAATTGTAACTACTGCGTTTAAGTCTTTACGACGCGGTGATTCCTATTTGTAGTGTTACACTGAATGGAGCACTGACTTGTATATACTCTGGATTAGCTATTAGGCACTTATGATGCATTTCTAGAAGGCGTCCAGATTGTATAAATACTTTAAGACTCTTCCATATTCTCGTGTGACGGGTCGCTCACTTCCCTCCAATATGGCGATGGCTGCCACACGCGTCATACTTGTGAACAGGTGCTGATTGTGGGGGCTGGTCTGCTTAAGTTTGCTATTTATTTACTTATTAAATATTTATTCAGTCTTCTTTGAAATTTTTCCGCCGCGCCGGGACACGCAATTGTTTTCAGTGCGATTAGAATGCAAATATTATGTAATGAATCTAAGCTTGTTTTGAAAAGAGTAATTGCTGAGTTTATTGCCGGCTCTTCTCAGCAAATGCAACCTTTCGAACCGGTATTAGAGTATTAGAGTCAGACTTTTCATAAGTGCCTGCGAAGGTCTATTTGAATAAATGATTTTGAATTTTGAATTCAATTGTTACTACTTCGTCGAGGCGATTCCTACTGTAGTGTTGTTGTACCTACTTGTAGTGTAGCATCAAATGAGAGCACTGACCTGAATATACTCTGGATTGGGTAGTAGCAACGTCCACAGTTTTAGCACTGCATGGGAAGATTTCTACAGATCCAATGTTTGGTATGGAATAGTTTTTTTTTTAATTAAAGGGGCTTGGGTTTGGCCACTGACCCGCCCATAAGGGACGAAGACGAAGCCTAGTGTGGAACACGCTTACCCAGAAGGAACCTATTCACTCTGGCCTTGAAAGTCCCTAGATTATAAGCGTCAGGAAACACAGACGCCGGAAGCAAGTTCCACTCCCTTGCTGTCCGAATTATAAATGAGGATGCAAAGCTGGTGTCCGGATTTTCGGTATGTCAACAACGTATGGGTGAAACTTTTCCCGGCGTCTTGTGGTTCGGTGTAAGAGAATGGGGATGGTGGAATTAGGTTGAACAAAAAATTTTTGGTGTATCATAATATATCGGAAAAACAATAAGAATTGATGTAGAACTTAATTCCCGGTACACTCACTCATAGCGTCGCTTAATTCAGCACAGTAATGAGATGGCCCATCCAGCGCGTAACACAGAGATCAGTGTATGAGGGCATACGGCTCACCTTCACGGCACCTATATCTGCTTTACGACATCTCGTTGCTAACTTTTGATGAGGGTTATAAACATTACGATAACATTTTGACGTGGTTGGCTCAGCGGAATGGGAACCGTTGAGCGAGCACTGTCTTTTTATTCGGCATTTTGTCTTAAAACCTCCTATAAGTGGGCTACTCGTGAGGCTTTAATGGTGATGGTTTGGTTTTGTTCATATTTTGATGGGTCGGGGTTGAAATATATTTTCTGTTTGTATGTTTGTTGAGTAATGGAATGGTTTATATTAGCTTGAAGATGAATGATATTCGAATGTTTATTACCTTCAGGAAATAGGTAAGTAGATAAGGTACCTACTTTGCGGTACCCTGCTTGGCTGGCTTCCACCGTCATGAAGGAAATTTGTCGCCATGTGCCTACTGTTTCCGCAGGTGTACGTGACAGCTAGGAACCTTATAGTCTTTTAAAGGTCCTAGGACTCAAAATAATAATATCAAGAGCTTGATTCAGAAGGCAGTACTACTCGTCACGGCTCGTATTGTGAGGAGGTTCCTGTCTCTGCAGCCCTAACCACCGGTAGCTTGGACCTTGCTCCCGACACCGGCGGAAAACTTTTCTATTTTTGATATTTTTAAATGTTTTTATTTTATTATTTTTATAAAAATATTTATAAATGAATTAAATATGTAAAAAAAATAAATAAACGAAATAATAATAAAATATTTATTTTTCTCCACAAATTACAAGTTCTATTCAAGGTACCTTCATGCAATTTGTGGGATATCTGGAGCGTAAACTAGGCCGCAGCCTGTATCTTAGAACACCAGGTCTCTCCTTAACTTAAATTTGTTAATTAAGAAGTAAATATATTAGTATCCAATTAAATGCTACAACAGTTACAAAATGTACCTTTAAAATAGTTAATTTGTCAATTATGTACTTCGTTGCTTTATTTAATCTAAATTTATATGTAATCTTGTTTCAGGTAAGCACCGCCATTTTTTAATCAGCTATTACAGTAAGTGGATCGGCAATTATGAATAATTACTCTCTAATGGATTCTTTAATTACTATTATTATTTACATTCATCATAATAATAATGTCGTAAGGACTCTCTTAAATACACACATAAACATTTTAGCATTTGGGAATCGAACCAACGACCTGAGGTATTTAAACATAAAAAAAACGAGGATATAGTTTTGAAATATTATTTGAAAACCACAAATAAATTAAATCATTGTCATTATAAAAGCTAATTTTAATTAAGATTTTGTTAAAATTTCATTTTTAATATAAGCTTTTTTTGTTGACTGTACTTTTTATTGACTTGATTGTCTTCGAATTTACTAATGTATGCCAAATATCAAGTCAATCCGACCACTGGAAGTAGGTGAAATTCAACTTACAAGATTCCACCCGAATAAACATAATTACATACATTGCAAGTTAAATAAAAGCTTTTAAAAACGAAGCTTTCGCTCCTTTTTAGTCTATTGCGCGCACGGAGGTGTGTGAGATTGGAGAAGTGCACACCGCAAATATTTTTATATAATAATGCATTAGAAATACATAAAATTAATTAAAAAAAAAACATTATGGTGCGTCCATGCTACGCGAATCGAGCACGAGCCGAGCCACGAACGAACCTACACCGAGCACGATGCGAATCCTTTTGTTCGTGAAAAAACTGACAATCGCGCTCGTTCGAGGCTCGCAAGCCCGTCCACGCTACGCGAATCGTGCTCGCAGTGTGCTCGTTCGCGGCTCGGCTCGTGCTCGGTTCGCCAAGCATGGACGCACCATTACATACACTACCATACGTTGCTCACAAACATATGTCAAACTGAGAAGAATGTCAAAATTATTCATAATGAGAATAATTTAGAGCGTAGCGTTTATTCGCTCAAAGAGCAGCTCGACTGGGGAAGAGACCTTACAGAATACTGCAGCCAAATAACTTTATGTTATGTAAAGTTGTGTTACTGCGCGTGAGTAAGGTCGCCAGAGCTCATAGGGGAGGGGGGAAAGGTCGGTAACGCATGAGCGATGCTTCGTGTGTTGCAAGCGTCCATATGGCTACGGTAACCGCTTACCATCAGGTGGGCCGTATGCTTGTTTACCGACTAAGTTGTATAACAAAAAAAAAATAGTCATAATCATAGTTTGTTTACTATATAAATACGTGAACAGAATTAATACAAACTTAAAAAAAATCATTTAGAAAAAAATTACCACTACACGGAATCACTAAGAAATCCCCATATGTGTAGTTCAACAAAAGAGAATTTAATCTTGACAATACTCGTTCGACATGGTGTCGGACCGGTGATAGCTCTATCCTGCCCGGTCTAAGAGTGCAGCATCCGGTTCACCCGGGCAAGCGGGTCTAATCTGGAATTTGCCGAACACTCATTAAATTGGAACAAAAAAATGGCGGCTCAGATTGGTATTTAGAATGAAAATTCATTTAGGATTTTTTATATGAAAGTTAGCTTCGGTATTCGAGATACGGTTCTATATTTTAATTTAAATATAGGTTAAGAGATGTATGAGATACGCTTGTCTTAATTGCAATCGGCAATTAACTATTTTTGTGAACGGCTTAAGATTTAATTAAGATTATTATTTAGTTTTCTGTTTGAGGATTTATGTTAACTCATTTTACTTAGCGATAGTCAGCTTTCAAAACTCATTACGCTTTTCGAATTGGAAGTCTTTTGAAAGATTAATTTGTCAATAAAATACAAATAAATAAATAAAAATAGATTCTTACGATTCGTTATTTATGAAACCTTGCAAAATTTCAAGGTTCTAATCCAGGGTCAAGCCAGGTTTGAGTTGTGCGTGTATGCAAAATATCACATAGGTACGTACTGCTAGTTTCTGGAAGCCAGATCAAAGTTAATCTATAATCAAAACTGTTGCCGTCTTTGTCATTTCAGACGTCAAAGACTGGTATACTTTCAACAAGAGATTAACTTTGATTGCCTTTTAGAAACTGGCAGTTATTAGGTACATACAATTTTTAAATTGAAAAACAAATAAAAAAGATTAAAAATACGACGCAAGCGCGATTCCTAATTCAAAACGACGCTAGTGTGCAAGCGGCCTTAGAACCGGACCGGACAATACTGGACGATATAATGAGTAATGAAAGCACCTTCCTCATCTCCCCCTCCTCCCAACGCACCGAGGTAGGGGGTTCAGAGGAAATGAAATCCTGAACTTTCAGAACACACTTTCGATATGATATTTACACTCGGAAACCGGCTTAAATGCGGATCAACTTTGCGTTCAAAAAGTTTATTGTACATTTGAAAAGGTAGCATTGTTAGGGAAATATTACATAAAGGTTAAAATAGATCCGGATTGAGAGAAATGTTCTTTTTTAAATTACAATTCAATCTAATTTGTAGTTTTGCCGCCGTGCCGGGGCACGCAATTGTTGTCAGTGCGATTAGAATGTATATATTATGTAATGAATATATGCTTGTTTTGAAAAGAGTAATTGCTGAGTTTATTGCCGGCTCTTCTCAGGAAATGCAACCTTCCGAACCGGTATTAGAATTAGACTATTCATAAATGCCTGCGAAGGTCTATTTGTAATAAATGATTTGATTTTGGAATAAAAACGGGCCAAGAGTCCGAGCATGACTCACGCACCGAGGGTTCCGTCTGACTGTAATATTTACATCTATGTCTATCTACTATAATTATTTCAGATTTTTGGTATCGGTGATTGCTGAAATAGCGGAATAGTTATAAATATTGCTCACCCAAAATATTTCTAATTTCTTTTTAAAATGGGTCGGAATGGAGAACCGAAATTGAGGTCTCATATGAAAGGCTTCGTTTTTACATTCCAAAACAGGTTTGTTTTCTTTTATGTTGCGATGTTATTGACTTTGATTAGATTCTAGTCCAACGCCTATTTTTAAGTAAAACCGACTTTATGCATACGATGAGCTTGAGCTTTCAGTGAAGGAAAACTTCGTGACGAAACCATAGCATACCCCCTTGATATCTACTGAGATTTTCTATAGTGGCCACTTCTCCCAACCTCCTCATATATAGGTCATAAAAGACGGCACACTATACCTGGTAACCCCTTACGAGGCGTCTGGGACCATCTGCGGATGGTCAGGCCGCCAGAGTACTCGCCCCTGGTACTCATGAGAAAATGTGAGTCGCACCGTGATCACTGACTACCATTTTTCCAGAATGGTACCGGAGCTGTCAAAGTCGCTCACAACATGCACCCCAGCATGCCGGTACAAGCACAAGCACACCTTGTTGGTGCTAAGGGATTCAATCCCCGCTAGGGACGCCAGAGAGGCTGGCTCCCATTTCTCCAGAAAGGTCCTGGAGCTGTCATACACGCTCGCCTCTCGAATACGAATCTACGCATCTACCCAATGCCTACAGCTGGGTTGCCGGAAAGCTAAACCGGGGGGGACAGCAAGTTAAAATAATACAGCTGACTAAAAAACAATGCTACCTCCAGCCGCCAACAAAGTACCAACTTCGCACAATTCACTCACAAAATAATTAAAGCATTCAAAATAAGTTACAAATTAATTTCTGAGTTCGTATTCAATTTGTACACTTCACTGGGTATTAAATTGTGTTCTTTTGTTACCCCAACTTCACAATACACGTTTCACACAAAAATAATGGATTCAGGCAAATCCGGTGTCAGATTTGAGATCTGGTGGATTTTGTTAGTTGAAAACGGATGTTTATCCGCACTGTGCGTAGGTAGCAGCCATAATTAAATTTAAATAGACTTTGCAGTTCAAAGACACTTATTGACCTAAAAAGGACCTCAAACCTGGATTAGATTTTGAATGGAACCTACTCACTATTTCTAATTCTATAGAAGATCCATCACCGCACAGCCTATACTGTGGTGGAGTGGTTTGACATATTGAATTAAAATAGCATTTTAGAAACTTAGTAGGGATGGTGTGTGAAATCATCAAATATCTAATATGAATGTATGTATGGGAAATCAGACAACATGGTTAGAAGTTGGGTAACAAGATACAAGTAGTACTGGAGCTGACTTCCAGATATAAAAAATATGTTTTAGTCTGTATTGCATAGCTGCTGCGTCCAATAATGTTATAATAAGCATTGCGTACTAAAAGTATGACGTCTAAAATAAATATAATATTTAAGCAAATAGTAAAAAGTTTGTTGGACACGGTTGCATATGTCTTCCTATTGTTCGAAACAATGGGTCGCTAGGGTCCAGAGGCGCGACGTTTGGTTAGGGAGCTGTCCAGACGCCTAATAAATCCTACAGGGGACCAAAGAGCTGGCGCTTACCTCGGGCAACGCATTATCCTTGCAATTCAACGAGGTAGCGTCGCAAGCCGCGATTTAAACGCAGTTTTTTATTTATAATTCTTTCCATGTGAATATAATTATTTTTTTTACGTAGTTTAGTAAAATAAAGTCTATGTGTTTCATTTCACAATTCAAATTATTTTTTTGATGCAATCAAACGCTACCGAAAACGTTGTACTATCGTAAACGAATCCCTGAAAACGCAGCCTCGTTAGCGCAGCACAAAATTAACCCTCAAATGAAAACGGCCACTCAGCTTATCCAGCAATTTGCTCAGAGCCAACTAATTAATATAACTCCAACAAATTGTTTTAGCTCGTAATCAAAAAGTGTTTACCAAAAGCTAGCCCGCGGCCTGGCTTGGCCACCAGACAAGGATTTAATGATATAGAACGCGTTGCATGTTTTACGTCATTATCGTATAAAGATAAAAAATACTAGAGTAATTATTGTATACTTATTTTTACATCTATAAGTGATGATGTGGCCGAATGTGGTAAGCACGCAAAGCCTAAAGGCTCTCAAGTGCAGCTGTCGAAATACACCGATATGTCCTTGGCGGATTCTCAACATGAGGGTCGTAGGCAGCCAGGTGGGTACTACAAAGTACCCTACCACCGTACTATGGTTTCCTCACGATGTTTTCTTTCACGGAAAGCTCAAGCTTATACCTGCGACACAGTGTTATACTTTTGCAGAAGTCATCATTTCAAATGCAATTTTTTAAGTAGTGTTTTTAGTGCCTTAAATATTTTTTAATCTTATTGTATGACTAGAAGCTATCATCGCCTTAAAGAATGTGTAGATATACTATGCAGGTATTATATAGACTAGAATTAGTTATTATCATATAAATAATCAGAAGTAGTAACATGCTCATGCTGTCCCGTTTTGAGTCTTAGTTATCTCCAGGGTAAATTATATCTACTAATAAATCTATCTCTTACTTCCCACATTTAAACAAATTGACGATCTTTGTTGAACCTGTTGGAACCGCGTTCTATATGAAAAAAGGAATTCCAGGAACTAGTTGCGATTCATTAAAATCCAACTAAAAGAACAAATACCAATTTACACAATCTTTTAATTGACGGATTTTCATACAAACCAACATCCCCTAATTTACTCCCATTCGGGAAGGAATTATTTCTTGTTCCTCTACGTTATAAAAGTGACACATATAAAATGTCATGGTGCCTCTTTTTTGATCTAGATCAATGGACGCATATCTCCGTTGTATAGTTATTTCTACAAATAAAACTTGTAATATCTTTGACGTGCACATATCAAAAGGGAATCCTTTTAAGCCATCTTTTACGGAAACTTTTTACTTATTTTACGGAAACGGGGTAAACCAACATTGCAGATTATTCGCCCGGAGCGTAAGTCGTGTTTTCTAAGCGATAGTACCCATCTAGAAACGAGAGTAATTTAGACTATACTCGTAAAAAAATAGAGTCTATTATCGCACCTTTTTGTACTTACTTGATATTCTGTTTTGTTTGATGATATTTTAAAATAGTTTTATTATTTTTTCCTGATAAATGATAGGAGAAATAACAAAAAAAAAAAATGCCTAACGGAACCCTATCCCTATATATAAGCCTCCGCTGTCCACCCGTCCGTCTGTCCCCCAGTGGGCTGTATCTGATGAACCGTAATAGTTAGACAGTTCTAATTTTCACAGAATATGTATTTATGTTGCCAGTAACACAACAAATAATAAAATATAAACAATTAAAAATTAAATGGGGGCAATAAAAGAAACATCTTTTCGGAACCCTTCGTTTGCGAGTCCGATCCGCACATGGCCGGTTAATTAATTATTTTATATTAAATCATTTCAATTTTTTAAATATCTTTATCTTTTTTCTTTTTTCGTTTTTTGTACATATAATTTTTAGTATTAGTATTGATTAAAATATTACCTATTGCTTTATAATATTCGTAAATGGCGTTAAATTCTAATAACCAATGAACAATACTTATTCCTTCCCACCAATATTATGAATACAAAAGTTTGTTTATTTGCAAATAGATAGATCGTACCCTGGAATGTATCCTATACCCACTTAATCTCGAAACAACAACATATAACATCCCTTGAGAAATCGAGCAAAACTGCGGGGTACGAACTGGAGAGCCATATTTTTTTGCAACTTCATATTTGTTTTCACTTAATATCAAATATCGCAAAGTTGATTGTTACACTCGAGGCGGTATTAAGCGATAAGGGAGCCGAGTCATTGCACCCGCGTGTACGACGTTTTTCAACACTTGCGAGGAAAAAAACAGCATTTTTGATAGCGATGAGCTGTCAATCTGTTATACCAGTTTAAATTAAGAATGCTTCGTTTCCACACATATATATAATTTCCAGTGAGGTAAAACTTTACATAATCGGGATTATACCTATCATTAAACTGTGCGGTAATGTAAAGTAAAAAGCACTAGTGCGTAATAAGCTGCATTATGATACCTATTAAAAACGGTGGAAAAAAAAAAAAAAACGAGCGAGTGTTTAAAAAAACACCTTTCAACTACCAATACATATCCACTATTCACTTTACCAGCCGATTATATTACTAAGTTCTTCAAGACCAAATGAACATGTCAATTACCGCCAACGTACCGTGTCTATTTCAACTTGGATGGCCACAACAGCATATGCTCCCCGTAATACATTTGGCATCGCGCCAGGGTTTGCTCGCATGCCTATCCGATCAGCCTTCCATCTCACTTGTGATTCAGCCCATGCCAGGTCTATTTCGGCTACCAGATTGACTTCGCTCTACGGTCGGTGTGGAATTGATTTCGGCATAGGATGAGCCAATGTTTTAGAAAGACGCTAAAATAATATTGATTATGTATGTTAGCGAATAGTCATTTTAATGAGTATTCACGATTGCTTAAAGTTTAACCAGCAAGCAGTTATTACTTCAGCCTTCGTTTGGTAAGTAAATATATCACGAATCTACCTGAAATATTCTAACATACATACGCAGAGAAAACAAAGATTAATTGTGAAATAGAATTTATTAACAGTGAGTTGCGTATTACGGTTATGCTTTTCCAAGCAATCATAATGTCTTTATTACAAGTATAAAACATTCAGCTAATAATTATTACATTTATGATTTAAAATTAAATAAAAACTAAATCGCCCCTCTTAGGCAGATTTTCCAAAAAGCTGGCGACTTTAGCTCGCTAAATGTAAGGTTACCTGCCCCCCTAGACAAGATGGTTATCGACAATCGTCATCGTTAGTAAACGATCAACCTTTGTATGGGATTGACGTTTCAAATCGAAATATCACGTGACTTTTAACAATCTCTTATGTCAATTCCATACATTGGTTGATCGTTTACTAACGATGACGATTGTCGGTAACCATCTTGTCTACTGGCCGCTGATGTATCAGTTAACCATCTGCACAGCTTCTTAGTTGAACTGCGTGACTCTAAACTCCTATTACTTCGACCCCAAAAAGAAATTCGTAATCGTCTACACGAGAAACAAATTTCCTCCGATTGAGGCTGAGCCCACCTCCTGTGCTGTACCAAAAAATGTATATAATCGGATAAACTCCTGGACTATTCCAATAAATAGATCTCTCAGAGTGGGTGTTATCAAAAACACTAATTACGTAGCTATTGATTCGTTTCCTTGACCGACTTCATTTGTTCAAGCATAAAAGACCCGAAGATCCAATCAAAATTTCCCTTCAATATTTCCTGACCAGCGACTGCTGAATATCAAAAGCTCAATAAAGTGATCCGTGACCTACTTACATCATTACTTGTGAGGTATCTCAGATGTGCGTTATACATTGAAGTTATACTTAGTGATTTCCCTTGAGCTCACCAACGATTACTGGAAGCGAATCGCATCCAATTTTTATCATCCACTTACGTATCCATTCAGGCCTTTTTGTTAAATTGTCGGGCCTTGTGAGGCTGATGGTTGGAGCTTAGAGACTTGCCATCCACATTTTTGAAATGAATTCTAATTCGTGGGAGTGTGTTTCTTCATTTTATTAATGTGGTTTTATGATTGATTTTTATTTATTTCTACATAAAAGTTATACAAATTTCACCCACCTATGCTATCTATCTTTTTTTAAGGTACTACCATAAGGCTACTTTTTAAATCCAACAGTGAAAGTCAAACGGGTCTAAGCTTATAACCAGCGCTGGACGTCGGACTTGTAACCTGAGTTCGTCTCTAGCATAAAACTAAGCTTGTGTCCCTTCCTGCAATATTATTATTTTTTCGATGTTTAACCTTATTATAAATATGTTATGTTAGTAGTAAATTGTAGCAATAACAGTATTTCTATTTCTATTTCTACCTATGTATTATTACGTGAAACAAAAACTTTCGCTTCTTTTTTAGCCTATTACGTGGACGGAGGAGTGTGAGATTTGGCATAAAGTTTAAATGGAGAATAAGTGCACAAAGAAAGTAAGAAAGAGATACACTACCATATGCGTTGGACGACACATTGACACATCACACATCTTTAGTTTTGTAATATGATAACCAAATTCTTTTTCAGCCTTTTTTTGCCAGTGTCAAGTAATATTATCAGTTCATTTGTGATAAAAAAATATAGTCGAATTTCGATACCTGTGCGATCTCAGTTTACATAATGAAGCGGTTGTAATCCTAAATGTAATGGATACAGAAGACACTTTAAAAATCAGGGGGCTTACCACAAGCTCTTAAAACAAGGTTAAAATAACCTTATTTGTCTTTTGTCCCTCTTTGACATCCGGCGTCAAAACAAGACAAAACACAAATAAGGTTATTTTAACCTTGTTTTAAGAGCTTGTGGTAGGCCCCCTGTTCCATTTCTTGCGTCAACTTGGTTACCCATTTTACCTGAAGTTACATAACCCGATCGTACATCATTTGAACCTAACTTTTGACTCAATTGGAATACAATAAAATACAATTCAGTGCGATTAGAATGTAAATATTATGTAATGAATGTAAGCTTGTTTTGAAAATAGTAATTGATGAGTTTATTGCCGGCTCTTCTCAGCAAATGCAAATTCCATACCGGTATTAGGGTATTAGAGTCAGACTTTTCATTTTCAAGAGATTTCAAGTGCCTGCGAAGGTCTATTTGAATAAATGATTTTGAATTTTGAATTTTTTTGACAATAATTAAAATTTTAAATCTAGGTTAAAAGTTTAACATAGTTGAGATATTGTAATTTTGCTGATCCTTAACTTGAAAACTTTATTTTATGACCAGAATATTAATAAGGCTCAGCCCCGGGCTATTGCAATTATCTTTGATGGTAATCGTACGACGATGACCATTCGTGGGCACTGATTGTCTGAAATTTATAAATGGTGGTCGTTACGATTACCAACAAAGATACGAGGTATTTGATTTTACGTACAATCATTTATACATTTAGATACAATAATACAACGTATGCCAAATAATATATATTGCTTTTGATGTAACAAAAAACAATACAAGATATGTGACTACAGCAGACGAAAAAAATACTGGGTAATAAATAAGATAATAAGGGTTGTGGCTTATTGTTTATGTCCTTTGTTTTGTGACTGGGCTGTCTAGTGTCAAACGCATTGTCCTATTATTTATTGGCAACCTTGATTTTACTCATATTGCTGGATGAGCATGAGCACTGATCCTTTTTATAAGATATCGGAAACGAGTAAATTTTATAAAATAATATTTATTTTAAGTACCTGTCGTGGTTCTTATTTACAACCATTTAATGTTGTGTATATTGTATATGTTTATTTTCTGTGTGTAGTAATATCTGTATAAGTATTTTACAGTAGTATTATGTAGTAAATGCTGTTTTTCATTGATAATATATTACGTTTAGGTTGAATCCATTCATTATCTACTTACACAATTATTATATTAGTACGTGAAGTCAAAACTATCGCTCCTTTTTTAGCCTATTGCGCACACGTAGGAGTGTGAGATTTCGCCATATTTCGCATAGTGTCTTCTTCTTAGTTTTGTAGTATGACAACCAAAATCTTTTTCGGACTTACTTTTGTCAGTGTCAAGTTATATTTTTAATTCATCTGTGACAAATAATTATAGCCGAATTTCCTCATGGGCGTCCTCTAGTTTTATGAAATTCTTGACTAAATTTATGTAATATTCTACAAAAAAATCAAAACCTTATCTTACACCTTTATATCCAGCCTAGAAACGGACTCAATATTCTTTAGAGCGTTTTCGCTGAAACAAACCACGCGTTAGTATCCAAAGGCTCCTGCTAAAAGATACCAACTATACTTATTATTTATGTAAGCGAAGCGGAGAATCACAGAGTCTGTATAAGTGGACACTTATATCGAGCGGTTCTCCTGATTTCCCAGAGCGCGTATTTCTATACAACGACTTTTAGCATATCACTTCACATAGTGTATTATTTAACGAGCTCGCAACTTCAGCTGTTTAAAGTTCAGTTATTAGTTTAGTTTTTATGTTTTCTAAGACTGCTTTTTTGGTAGATTAGTAAAAGGTAAGCTAAAATCACGTCTGGTATCTGGATTTATTCTCAAGTGTAATTGACTCATTTGTTGCCGATGAGGAGGATGATTGCATTCGACAAAATACAATATACATACGTGATATCCGTGATATACAGGCTGGAGATTTCGAGATGGCATATTGTCGAAACCGAAATCCCCACCCAATATCTTCAAATGTTATTTTATTATAAAAATTGGGGTGGTGTATAACCTATCCGAACATCTTCCTTTATTACGTAGCAAAATCCAGGTTTTTAGTCCTTTGACTGTTTGGCGAACCGCGCGAGCGAGGAAAACAATAGAACTCAACTGTTATTTTTTAACCACAAGTATGTACAAAATACAATCTATATTTACAAAATATAATCTATATATAGAAAATTTCCTCAAGCCTGCCGCTGCTTCCGATTAACGGCAAGGTTCCCAGAAGGCTGGCAGCGTTTCCTCTTTGGATAGCCAAGCTGACGCGTTGGCGGAAAAAGCTCCCCGCCCGCTGGTCTCCGGAGGTCTCGATCAATTTTGAAGACAAGGTGCGAGCAAAACGGCGAGCTTCTGACCCCCATGGTCCCAAGGTCTCGACCGCAAAAGGCATAAAAATATAATTGGGTCCAATCGATGCATATTTTTTGAATTTTGAATTTTCCGCACTGGCCGCCGCTGCCCCTGCAGCTTTACAAGTAGCCGGTAAGTGAGATGGCGCGAGTGTATCGACACATGTGGCATCCCACACCAGCGACTTGCCGACACTCCAAGGGATCAAAGACATACCATCCGGTCTCTTGCCATCGCCCCGCGCAATACCGACTGGTTCCAGTACGGAAGGCACGTTAGCGACAACAAGAGCCCTGCGGATAATGTCATTAATAGCCGAGTGCCGTGATATTCGACCAGCACTTAGGGAGCACGAAAGTCCATGGTGGCCGAGCTCATTGACGAGGTCTCCGCAGCGGCAGCGATGAGGCTGATTGGTCCTGCAACCAAGACGAAGACAAATACACAGACTTAATGTTATACGGTCTAACATTGTCCCGGTATTTGTGGATGGAATAGCTTGTAGCCAGTGACCTGAGTCACTCTGAGAGACGGCTAACAAACGCGCGCGGTCTGTATCTATCGAAAAGTTTGAAAATAAATTTTGCCAAGTTTTTTCACAAAGAGGCTTGTCCCACGCTCTCTGAGAGTGACTCAAGGTTGGAATATTTGTGCCTGGACAAGCTGCCTGCCAGGCGTCTCTAGCATCGGACAGGTAAGAAACCTCAACAGATCCAATAGAAGGGTCCAAAACAGATCTGACAAGGGTGCCCACACTGTATACCGAGGATAGAAACGCCGGTACTGATATGCTTGAAATTTTCCGCACTCCTAGGCCACCATAACACACGGGTAGGGTGGCCTGAGACCACACTTTGTTTTCACAAAAACTGCAATTTAGAATTTTGGAAAGAGACGTTTTGATCATATTATCCAAAGTATCTAATATGTGAACGAATTTAAATAAGTGCGTACTGCGGAGTAAATAGGTAAACTTAGGCACGAAAAGGCAGAGTCGAACAATAAAAAATGCATAATGGGCATTAATTTCATAAAGTCTATTTGAAGAGTCATTAAAATTTTGAATCTTTTTCTCAAAGAAACTAGGTATGGATTCATCTAAGACGGGGGCTCCGAGAAGATGAAGCGACTCCTTTGACAGTAACTTAATATTGGGAGCCAAAACATTAAAATTTTGAATTAATTCTGGTTTTTCAGATTCTGGGAAAGAATCTAAAATAAGGAGCTCACATTTGGAGCTATTGAATTCTAGGCCAATCTTTTTAAAATTTTCTGTCAATGTTTTAAAATCACTGAGAACGGAAGCCGCATCACCCCCCAGCGTACCGTCGTCTAGATACCATACATTAAATTTAGATTGTAACCCAGAAATAATTGAATGGATGGCCAAACTGAAGATAGCTGGACCGAGAGGGTCGCCCTGTTGACAACCCATGGCGGAAATAAGTGGGTGTTCTCTGAAAAAAAGTTTTGATGGATGCCCATAGCATTGCCAAAGGTAAGGATATACGTCAGGGCAGATATCCCGAATTTGGGTCAATAAAGCGCCCCTATCACACTTTCTGACGTCATATACGATCACTATCTTAAACCTGGGTTTTAGTCATGGCTTAAACAATGTAATGTAATAAGTCATTGTAGTTTGGCAGAGATTGACAGACGCCTTTCGGTAATCAAAGCCTAGCAATTTCTTGTGTGCTTTCTAAGCGATAAACGTCAATTCCATTTTCTCGACCGCATAAAATACTAAAAACTATTAAACAAATTGCCGGCTACACATAAAACTAATCCTTATAAACGAACGCTTGGTACATGCTCACCAACGGTTCCCTGTGTGGTAATAATAATTAAGTAGTAGAACAACTATTACGGGCAGGTAGTGTAGAACAAGCCTTACCCTTAATTGTGTACGAAGGTAAAGTTTAATTTAACCCAGGACGGCCAATGTATTGGACGGTTCCTCGGGATTGGGTTAGTGTGAGCGTTTTTAATTATAATTTTTAATTAATTTTGTAAATTATGAGTTTTGGAATTGTAATAGAAGGAATGTGGTTTTAATTGTGCGTTGTTTTGTTTTTGAGATAGGTAGGGAGTAGCCACTGATTGTGACAGGTGAGCTGATGAGCATGAGGGGTTTTTGGTATCAGGATACGGGCGTAGGAATCACAATGTAAGAACGTTTTACAATCTCTTAGGGTGGGTCTACGCTCTTCGCTAGACGAGCCGAAAACAAGTCGAGCCATCTTGTGCTTTGTCGATCACGGCATCGCATCGTCGTCGTAAGGCTAGGCTCGTTGTGACTACACACTTGACGACACGCAGAGTGGCTTGGCTCGTTCTCGGCTCGCCTAGCGTAGACGCACCTTTAAAAAGTCTTTTTATTAGACACAACATAGACCATTGCAACATCGCTCTACAATTGTGTAAATTTTAGTAAAGGTACATACTAGTTCAATATTTTTTCGAGGCGTGAAAGGGAATATATTGCCAATATATAACAAAGCATCTATACTTTTAAACATCTTAGGTTTTTACGACATTATTCACCTTTTAAAGCTAAATGCGTCTACGCTGCCGAGCCGCTCTTCGTTCGTCGCCCACGATTGCAAGTTTGGACAATGACACCACACCTCATTCGTTCCCGAATCAATCATGCCCCGATTATTATAGCAATCTGTGAAGCTGAGCGGAACACCGATCATAGCTGTGGGTGACCATAACTAGACAGTTGGATAATAATAATTATAATATAATAATAATAATTTATTGACACCAAACAAAAATATAACAACAATATGTAACAAAAGAAAATTAATTAAGTTTACTTACACAATGTATGTTAACAATGATTAATGATTACTAGCATCTAAACTAGGCCGAGCCTGTATCTTAGATGCTAGTTTCTTCCTAAGACATTATAAATATTTTTAAACAAGATTTTTTTTCTATCCTATGACATTTTTAAACAATCCAAAATAGTTTTTATTTTATTTTTTATTGTAGGTAAATTGTTTATAAGTTTTATGCTGCGGGTTAGATGTTTTTACAAATACCGTCGCACCAACTTGCTTTAGTGATTGCAACGGTTAGACCACTGTGAGTGCGAGCTACTGGTAGCAATCAATTTAACATATTGTTTTGATTATTGTTAATGCATGCAATATATAATTTAAGTTTATTTTAATAGTTGTATGAGTACTATTTTTACAGAGAATATTAAAAGGAGATATTTAACAGATCCAGAATATAGGCTTAAATTTTTATTTTAAATTAAGATTTTAATATTAATTGATCTACTATAATCATTGAGGTGATAAGTTTTAATTAATTTGAAGAAACCATTTGTTGGAGGCTTTAATACGATCTAAAGGTGGATTTATGTTAGGCGAGCAGGGCAAGAGCTGAGCATAAGTGGAGCTCGTAGACGGACTTGGAAGCTCCGCTCGAGCCCGTTCGGCTGGCGCTTGACTGCCCTTAGCCAACTGTCGGTATTTTGACGAGCACAGTATTTACTAAGTTATGTGATGATAAGGCCGAAGATAGTAAGCACAAAGACTAGTAATTGGTTCTGAAGTGCATTTATCGTGCAATGATAATGGGAGGTGCATGGTAGGACGGAGGTGCTGTGGTTTTTCCAATGGAGTACAGCATGGGGTTCTTCAAAAAGGTAGAGAAGAAATTTCTTCAGGGTCGGCAATACGCGAGTGATACCCCTGGTGTTACAAGCGTCCATAGGCTACGGTAACTGCTTACCATCAGGCGGGCCGTATGCTTGTTTGCCAAATTAGGGGTAGAAAAAAATAAAAAAATCACCAGGGTCTTAGCTTTTTCTCTTACATTTTTTTCTTGAAGCTAATGCTTCAAAAAGGCCTTCAAAAAGACTCATCAATTACCTATCGAATGTTATTCATGCTGATAATAAATTAAATCTCCTTTAATATTCATGTTCAGACATCGCGTTATAATAAATAACGAAATCTTTCTTATTTTTATTATAAGTAAGATTCTTGGAACAAACAAGTCACTAAAACGTGGAATTTTTTACGAGAAAATTATAGCATCATAGATTTATCGGAAAACGAATTACTCTAGATGGAAGAAAAACAACAAATTTAAACTAATTAATAAGATATTGTTTAGTTTGATGAGTGCCGGATAAAAAAGCAAAAATATACTAAACCACTAAAGCTAATGGATTTTTTGGAAGTGATTAAAAGTTGTACCTAATACTTGGTTTACACACATCGATCTCACTGTCATATTAACAAAAAAAGCTTTATTATTATTTTGTGCTTATTTTTTTTAGTAATAATTAATAGATGTTTTTATTCCTCGATCAAATTATATAATATTCATAATACAGCCCTGTCTTCTAAACTAGCGCGAGCTGTCTCAGAAGACAGTTCCCTCCAGTTTATTCCAGTTATTGAGGTGACCGCTGTGTGGAGAAGCTCCTTTATATATCTTACTTTCATTCACTTTTTAGTGCTTCTGCAACTATTGAAAGTTGGTAACTAGCTCCATATAATCTTGGGAGACTAAACCCTTTAGTGGCACTCACTAAACCAGTCCACACCTTGATGCTACTCGTTATTTTCCATTTAACTTGCTAATCAGGATAATATCCACCAGTCCATATCTTTAGCGTTTCATCACGTATATTTGTCTTGTGTAGAAAAGACTTTGTCTTTTTAAGAAAAAGTTTATTATATATTTTTCTTATAGTTTAGTCAAAATTCTTAAGCAAAACGATGGTAATCTCAATTTTCGTTTGTAAAACTCGTATGAAAAAATGGGAGCACCTTTTTCGTGAAAATATTTATAAGCGAAAGAGTGCTAGCCAATTTCGTTAGATTATTTCATTCCCCGAAGGGAGGAGTGGATAAATTGGACAGATCCCCGCTCTGTGAAACGCGCACGATTATCCAGGAGCCCCTTAATATTGATGATGGGAAACGGCGATTAGTGAACCAAACGATCCTTGGATTACTGGGTGGCAAAACTTATTATGAAATTGTGGTTCGAAAAATAACATTTCTTCTACTATTTTTACTGATATTTATTAATACTAATCAGTTGACTCACAGTTCCTATCGTTTTTCATATATGAAATCATAGGACGCGCGTCCATGCTGCGAGCCAATATGCATCTCAATTTCTTGTCTTTCCTTTCAATATTGAGCTCTAGCTAACATAAAGTAGCTATTTTTTTTTTCTATTTTCTAGACTTTTGTTTTGTATGTTAAAGTTCTGATTATGAAGGTGACCAACATAGAATGGTGTTAGCCTCATATTGATATTATGGCATATTCTTGAAGATATGTTTTTAGATCGATTTCTCCAAAGTATTCATATTTTATTTTATATACGATCAATCAAACCTGTAGTTATAACATAAGGTAAATTTTTGAGTAACACAAACTTTGAGTCCTTGAAACATGACATAAGTGATTCCACGCCTCATGAAGAAATATAATAGGATGGTAGAGTAGGTACTTTGTAGTACTACAGCCTTGTTACCACCAGGTTGAAACCTATTTCCAAGCACCTACCGGAGCCAGGTGCTAGGTGGACTTTGTTAAAGTCGGAAACTCATTAACAATTCCCCATATACTACAAATCTCCATAGCCGACGATAGCAACTAACCATAAGGTGAACCACCCGACTGTTAAAAAGAGCTAAAATCTGAAAGGTGAATAGAGAGTATAAGGCCAATATGCAATATCACAATCTTATTTACCAACATTCCCGGTTACCCAAAGGTTGTCTGGAAGAGATCGCTTTAAAGATACCACAGCTGAAATTGTATTCACTTAGTGCTGTTATTTATTTTAGACACTGTACTATCTTGTACTTTACTAAAATGTAGCTTATTTTGTTTTATTGACAAATGATTTTTCATACCACCTTCTCCACAATATCCAATTACATATCATGCAATCTCAACATAAAACAAGGCAGTATATCCCAATACACTGGAGAAGGTTTTTAAGGAAAAAAAGTTAAGAAAGTTGCGTAGAAAATTAGAAAATTTAAGAAAACTTAAAGGTAGGGTAGGGTAAGGGGATGAAACCACGGGACATAACTAGCATCTTATAGATATGGGTAGTGTAAAGGGAGTTTATTCGAAAATCGAACTGGCCACCATAGGCAGAACACAAAAAATGAGTAAAAAGGCGCAATTGTAAAGAATGTGAAACAAACGACGGTGTTTGGTTGTCTCGCGAGTATTCACCTCGAGGATAAAGCCTGTCTTCATCTTGGACGGCTTGAAATCTTTGCTTCAGATTGAACTCTAGACTCCCTCGTTACGACCAGGGTCCAATATACCGCTCTTGTCGTAAGACACTGCTTTATCCTTATAATCCAATATTATCATCACTTTTAATCAAATAATCACAAAGACTGTGTTGATCCCCAAAGATTACGCCCATCAAAGCATCGAAAATACACTTAAATTAGTCAAACATTAATTTGCCTTTTTTGGTACCGGTAGATTCTGCTATGATTTTATTTGCATTATGATTAATTATTTCAGTACTACCTTTCTCTATTGATAACAATCACATTGAAATTTAAAAATTATACCGATCGAAGACCTGAAAACTGAATTTTGATTTTGGTCATACGTTAGGTTTACGTCCTATATAATATTCAGTTACTGAATAATAAACGCTGTGGCACTGAAAACGTGATCTTGCCAACATAAAACGTGACACGACTGAAAACCTCCCCCTGCCAATTTAATGCAAACGTGTCACATCAATTTAACAAGCTAAATTGTACTCTATCATCAAGCACGTTAGTCTATTTTCATTAGCATCTAATTTGGAGATTGGCCTTTTGGTGCCGTTGGAAAAGTTTTTCAGTCTCGGTTCCGTCAATTTTCTGGGTAATTTTCAGGGGTCCATTGTGAGGTTGGAATATATGATAGAAATAGTCAGAAGGGAGACAAAAAAGTTATTTATGGATCCTTTGCGGAAGTGCATTGTTAGTAAGTATAAAACCCAGCCTGTTTAGAGTACCTACTTATACTGTGACATTGAACAATATGTTTCAGAGGTATGGCAGATATATTGCCAGTTTTATTAAGTTAACAATTCAAATGCATTTATGAAGGTTTTTTGTTATTTTTACCTGAATTGCCCATATTTTTTTCATTTTTGACGCGTATTTGCATGCATTACTACTAGCTGTCTCGCGCGGTTTCACCCGCGTTTCCGTGATAAAAAGTAGCCTATAATACTGGGGGATAATGTAGCTTCCTATTAGTGAAAGAATTTTTCGAATCCGACTGGTAGTTCCAGTGATTAACCCGTTTAAACAAACAAATAAAAAAACTCTTCTGCTTTATTATTAGTATAGATAAGGATCGCCGCCAGTTAAAGCTACATGCTTCACCCGCTCCATACTTATCTCAATTGTCTGCGAGACCGATCACTTACTAGTTTCATGGTTTAAATCAATGTTCTTTTAAAAAACCGGCCAAGTG
Organism: Achlya flavicornis; assembly: GCA_947623365.1. Classification (NCBI taxonomy): domain Eukaryota; kingdom Metazoa; phylum Arthropoda; class Insecta; order Lepidoptera; family Drepanidae; genus Achlya; species Achlya flavicornis. Next base: position 1,261,531 of record OX392472.1, read on the forward strand.
CGAGTCAGACTCGCGCACCGAGGGTTCCGTACAAACCTGTAGGTATATAAGTAAATGGTAGTATAGACCTGAGTATTTGATATTAATTTCAATTTATGACCTATTAAAAAAAACTACTTACTAGATCTCGTTCAAACCAATTTTCAGTGGAAGTTTGCACCGTAATGTACATCATATATTTTTTATAGATTTATCATTCTCTTATTTTAGAAGTTACAGGGGGGGGGACACACATTTTACCACTTTGGAAGTGTCTCTCGCGCAAACTATTCAGTTTAGAAAAAAATGATATTAGAAACCTCAATATCATTTTTGAAGACCTATCCATAGACACCCCACACTTATGGGTTTGATGAAAAAAAAAAATTGAGTTTCAGTTCTAAGTATGGGGAACCCCCAAAATTTATTGTTTTTTTTCTATTTTTGTGTAAAAATCTTAATGCGGTTCACAGAATACATCTACTTACCAAGATTATACCCTTTCAACATTATAGTTCTTATAGTTTCGGAAATAAATGGCTGTGACATACGGACGGACCGACAGACAGACAGACAGACAGACATGACGAATCTATAAGGGTTCCGTTTTTTGCCATTTGGCTACGGAACCCTAAAAACAGCGTTGGTTACGATGGTTTGAATTAAAAAAATCGAAGAATCTGAAATTTAATGGCTGATTTATTTCCCAAAAACTGTACCTGTCATAAAGTAATTTATAATCTTGAAGGATCTTTTATGCTATCCCCATTTTTAGGAACTGCGTTTGAAGTGAGATGGGCACTTTTTCATTTTATAAAATGTGATGTAAAGTGATTTATTCGAAAACTTATTTAATGTACCTTGTACTTTTGAATTTTAATTAAATGTCTTTGTTGAAGTTTCAAAGCAAGTTAGTCGTAAATTTGTTATTGGCTCTCAAGTATGACAAGTAATTAATGTGTTTCTGTTTAATTAGTTCCTACCGTGGTTCCTACCTACCAGTCTAACGCTTTAAATGAATATTCGATCTATTCTTGATTTTTAGATTGTGGATTAATATTTGTAATTTTTTCTTATAAATACGAGTAGTGTGTCGAGTGTAAAGAAACACGTTACTCATAAAACTTAGGTACCTAACCCAAATAATGTTCAAATGGTCACATTTTTAAAGACCACTTCACTGACGTTGTCTTACAATGTGACATTAAATACATGCTGATGTCCTCCTCATAGAACCATTGCAAAAAGAACACGAAACTTTAGTTGAACAATAAAACAAAACGTCATAATAACAAACAAACCTTTGGCCCAATACAGAGCGCGATGGGCTTTCAGCACGACAAATATTTGTTCAAGTAATGGTTGTAACCCGTCGAAGGAAAATAAAACATAAATAAAAGAGTGTGTGTATTGAAATAAACGGACAGGATGGCGCTGAATAAACACATTGGTACGTGACCACGATCAATCCAACATTATTTCATTTTAAAGATTTGATTTGGGATCTGCAACGTGTTGTTCTATTGTATTTTTTGTTACAGAAAATAAATGTTACAAACAAATAAAATATTGTTGGGCCATTCATAACTGAATTGGCATTATTATACTTTGTAAATCTATTGGTTAATCATATCTGCCTAGGGTTGATCTTTACAGAGATAGGCCTCAGAACGATTCGAACTTGCAATATAGCGACTTCTAGTGACTCCAACCAAATCATCAAACAACAACATGAACAACTTTCTGTTCAACTTTTAAATTATAATCTGATGCCCACCCGGTTGAGAGCCATCAACGCTCGCCCACGTATCTATGTGAGTACAAAAACTTTACTAAACGATTACTAACTATATAGACCGTCATCGTAATTTAGTAAATAAATATTCTACAATAATAATGAATACATTTTATCAAAACATCCCCAAGTCCCTCAATAATTTCCGAAGGTATCCAGATAAAATTGAAGCGCGCTTCTCGCTTGGGCGATTTTGTGAAATTCGTTATTTCCCGTGCATTTTGCAGCAACCTTTTAATAATACACCGTTTAGCTCGTGTCCAAAACATAATTAATCCACAAAGCCTCGTTAAGTGTCCTTAATTAACATATTAGTTAGATGCTATGCTTCCTAATTTAACTTAATTTTACTCCTGTGTTCATTATTCACGATAACAACACAAGTGTTATCACTTTGTTCTTTATTACACTTTCGGTTTATTAATTATATTAATTACATATTGCTTGCAGATGACATATTACCAGCTTTGTGAAACGAAGTTTTGTTCTAAAATCTTTACTCCAAACTAAACCTTGTTTGATTATTTTTATATCTTCGGAATTTTGATTCTGATTATTTTGTTTTTTCATATCTTCACAAAACCTTTTTTCTATTGGCATATCACAGATTTTCACAGCAACCGCACATTATTTTTTCAAATACTGTACTAATAATACCGTTAACAATTTCAATGATTGTCTAGCTCGCATTGTAACTAGTACGTAACACAAAGTTTATGCTAACGCCCAGCTCTGTGCGGCTTACATAATCGTAAGCGGCTTACTTCGCTCAGTCGACTCGGCCGATGCAAATGATGCTGTCTGCATTATCAAATGCTGTTTGTTGCACCGGTGCGGGTCAATTTAATTCAGGCGACTGAACCTCTTTACATCCCAGCTTACTTGGCTAAATGGGCTGCAATTGAATGTGTTACCATTGTTTTATTATTTGAATTAACGCTGATTTGGTTAATTGGACATTATAAAAATATCAGATAGGATTATCGTTTTGTAATCATCTACATGCTTATGCAAATAATTTTTAAGTTGACTACTACTAAATGTTTTTTTAATAGATATCCCAAAAAAGACTTCGACTAGATAGAATACGGTACCTACTTCTACAAGTCCATTAAGCTGTAACACAGATTTTAAAACTTACTCTTTTAACTTAGTTCATGAATCGAAATATAAAAATCCTAAAAAACAACTTTTAAACTACTCTCTGGAAGCAACAACATCCATCCAGCTAATATCGCAAGCTCGCTTTACCTAGCGTACAGTTTCAATAAAGTCTTTATATTGTAAACTTGGTAACTTTCTAGTTTTGCATTTATATGGATTTCTACCAAGCTAGCAATAAGGTGAACTAACCTCGAATGTGTAATAACCCTCTAGATTTAAGTTTAAAAATATCATGCAACTACATGACATTAATTTGTTATGTATAATAATTATGAATTAACAAAAAAAAAGACTCTATTTGTAGAAAATATTGAATGGGTCTCGCAGGGATCTTGTTTTGGACCCATACTTTTTAGTAAGCATATGAATAGTGTTAATTTATTTTATAGGTTATCATTGATGCCGTTCCCTAAGTCAACATTGTTGAATTTAACTGCAACGTCAACTAAGGAATTGTTGATCGTAAAACTTGACGACTTTACGTCATGACCGTAAATTGAAATTTTGAGGCACCGTAAAATACATTTCATGACAAGTATATGTTATAGTTATAGGGTCAGTAACCGTGAGTGATGCTCTGTATGTTGCAAGCGTCCATATGGTTACGGTAACCGCTTATCATTTGGCGTGCCGTATGCTTATTTATCGACTATGTAGAAAAAAATACACGTTGAAAATATATTTATTTAGACATAATAAGTTCAAATCATGTCCCAAAAAAAAGAGTACATGTTGATAAAGAGTTACATCAAATTACACTTAAACCCCAAAATTGTAGCTATACTATATTAGCAAGTGAACACGTTTCAAAGGCGAAAGAAACCTCGAGTGTTATGAAGTAAGATAATAAGGCTGAATTGGGTCTTCATATAACGTAACCGCAAGGTGGGTACGGACGTGACTGCAATACGTAAAGTGTTTGTGGTCCGCAACTCAGCCACTCAACCGGGGTGTGCGGCAACTTGTGTCGAACTAAATTTATGTTATTATAGACCTGAAAATGGTTGTAGAATTTTTATGTGAGAGCGTTTTATTTAAAATCGTTTGCAATATATGTTTAGATGACTATATTAATACATATTATATACATGAGTTTGTTTGTTCATTCTTCCTTCACATCATAGCAAAGCAACATATTGATTTTATGTGCTGCATAGAGATAACTGACGGTGCGGAGTACTTTATGTCCTGTAATCGGGTGAAACCACGATGCAGAAACTAGCTTTTAATATGTTATGCTTACTCTGTTCTGAGACTACTCGACCTGGTACTCGAAGACTTCATCAATTATATCATAATTTTAATTTCAAGTACAATGCCACATCTATTTTAAAATGTACACCAAAGGATAAATAAAAACATAATACAAATACGCCATTCCAAGATATAAAAATTAACAAAAATTATTCATAGAGGTTCCACAACGAGATAATAAAGAAAATGTAATTTTTAAAATTAAAGGGGAGAAAAATATTCACATCTTGAAATGTCTACGGGCCTATCTTCAAGTTTCTTGAGCCCGGAGCGGTCCGGCGAACGTAATTTAAGCGAGATTAAATCCCGAGCTCGCCCGACCGTGGCCGAATGAGACTTGCGCTCGTGAGCACGATTTTGCTTCTGTCTTAAGACCGGCTCTTGGTTTTCCTACTTACCTTTCATATCGGGCCTGAAGGGTACCAGGGATTGCTAGCAATTTCGAGAGTCATTTGAATATAGATTTGGTACAGGTCTGATTATTTTTCCTCTGCCCGATGAAAAATACCGGTTTCCAATTTAGCTACTATTGCACAACTACTTTTAGCTCTCTTTTGTAAACGACATGTTTTTTGATTTGGTATACTTTGTATTGTATACAATTTTGATTCCAAATAATTTTGCTAGTTGGATATATTGGCTTTGTGTAAGCGCAAGATATAAATCTATTAAATTGAGATTTATACCAAAGTGCATTAAATTCAAATTCAAAAAGCTTTTATTCAATTAATTAATTCAGTTAACCAATGACTATACACTGGTTCCAAATACAACTTGAACTGAGAAGACTCCGGCAAGAAACTCAGCAAGTCTTTTTTTTTATGTGTACTTATAAGTATTACAATTTACAAAACTTATATAACAATAGCGTGCGAAGCGAACGATTCATTCAAATGCATTGTTGTCATCTACAAAATCAGAAACTTTATAGTACCCTTTCATGCATAACTTCTGTTTTACTATCTTTTTTTGAATCTATGTATAGGTAGCTCTTGGATTTCTTTGGGTAATTTATTATAGAAATGTATACATTGCCCCTTGAAAGAGTTAAGGACTTTGCTGAGCCGAGTTAAAGGTACAGCAAGTTTGTGCTTATTTCTAGAAAAATTACCATTCGCTGTCGCTAAGCATCGGTGTATTTAAGCAGTTGTACTAGAAAGCCAGTTTAGTAAAGATCACACCACAGAAATCAGAAAAATAGGTAAGGCCACACATTGGCAGTCTCTCTGTAATTCAAAATATCAATAGCCGACTTTGGCCACATACCATTCAGTGGACATTCCATCTGCTTCTCAGCCTTATTATATAATCACAATCTTAAACGAGACCCATATTTTATTTATTCTCTGACAGCTAAAGAAATAGCCACAACAAAATCTAAGAGCCACGATATTATGGAACATATAATTGTATCTTCAGACACTCAGCTAGGCCTTTATTAAGGCCCTTGTGGAATGTAGCCGGCGCACAAAGGGACGTTTGAGTGGAGACGGCACGTAAAGCCACGAGCGTGGCGGTGGCGCGGCCGTGGCGTGCCTACGTAACTCTGTTACCTTAGTTTGTGATACATTAAGTAGTGTAGCTTGCGTCACTGTGCTCGAGTATTGGTAACTAGCTGAGTTTGGAGGTTGGTTTTGGGTCATTCATAATCTCGCAATTTTTTTTGCTTTTGTTGTGTCGTTCTGTGAAATTATTAACTAAGTGATCCTGACTCAGATTAAAGGTTTAATCTTTAGCGGTAAAAAAATAGTATTATTAAATGAAGTGCAAATTAATTAATAAATTAATGTAAATACATGCATTTTTTTGCATTTGTCTGTACGTCCTGAGTCGTAAGTATGTATTTACAAACAAAAAATAAGTATATAATAGTATATCAGTTGCCTGGTTTCCATAGTGCAGTGCAAGCCTTGCTTAGTTACGGATCAGATAACCAACGGTTAGTGAGGAATGTTCCGGGATTTATACCACTTTTTTTTTATATGATGGTAAGCGGTTACCGATTGCATCGCATAAGCCTTTTTATTATGTAATGAAAGTTTACTGTGATGCTTTTTTGAACCTATACGTATTAATGTAAGTAATTAATTAACGCGTTTCAAAATGCGAGACGCAATATAACTTACATTCAAATGACAACAGTATAAACAATCATCAAAAAGAAATACAGCCAACAAAAATCGTCAAAAATTATCAAACAATATATTTTACCTTTACGACAGCACAATAAAAAAGTAGCAAAGCGGTTTCAGAAAAGCGTTACTCGCTAACGACCGCGGCGCGATACTTATCTGTGTCCCTTAGTAATAAATACGGCCTGTATAAAATTATAATTTCATTTAAACGCCGCCAGCTTGTAATTGGTGAGCTCCGTAAACGTCGAGTCCCTTTCTTATCTGATCTGCTCAATGTATTATTGTCTGTGTACATAAAAAAGGTAATGCCGGTTGTGAAAAGTGTATCATGTCGTATCGTTTCGAAAAACATGTTTAAACTACCCATCTTTGGGTATTAAACAAACTCACGTGTTTATTTCTAATATCCATATATATTCAAAGTCCTGGGGGCCTACCACAAGCTCTTAAAACAAGGTTAAAATACCTTATTTGTGTTTTGTCTTGTTTTGACGCCGGATGTCAAAGAGGGACAAAAGACAAATAAGGTTATTTTAACCTTGTTTTAAGAGCTTGTGGTAGGCCCCCTGACTTACTGACTGATATATTAACGCACAGCCTAAACCGCTGGTCCTAGAGACATGAAATTTCGAGGGTGTATTCTTTGTGAAAAGTGGGCATCCTCTAAGAAAGGGTTTTTTGAAATTGGGTGGAATTAAGGGAGTAAAATAGGGGATGAAAGTTTATATGAAAGTCCGTCAGTTTCGAAGGTAGGATCTTCAAGTTTTGTGTTTAAGCTGAAGATTGAAAATTAAAGAAGGTATGAAAAGCGAGATGAAGTTGTGTATTGGAACTCACTGACTGATATATCAACGCACTCCCTAAACCGCTGGTCTTAGAGACATGACATTTAGAGGAAGTGTTCTTTTTCAAGTGTATCTTTATCCAGAAAGGAAGGGTTTTTCGAAATTCCACCCCTAAAAGGCTGAAACGGGGGTTGAATTATTTATTTATTTATTTGCTGTGCCCTAACAGGGTTTCATGTTGTGCCTTAATAATATTTGTCAACTTATCTACACATGAAAAATGCAATAAACATTTGTATTTGAATTTGAATTTTCTGTGAAACTTTTTGTTTCTTGTAGGCCATGCAGGCGAAGCCGCGGGCATGTCCATGGCATATTTCATCAATATTAAGTTAGGATATACATTGCATGATATAAGAACAGCCATGGTTTTCGATGGAAGCATGCCACTCATGCGCCTAACTATGTGAACTACGCCTAACTAGGATGAAATACCGTACACATTATGGTTTATAAGTATAACTTTATAGTTTAGAATGTAAACCCACGCGTTTAAGAGTTTATTCGCTCAAAGAGCAGCTCGACTGGGGAAGTACCTCCACCTTACAGCATACCGCAGCCAAATAACTTTATGTTGTGTAAAGTTGTGTTCCTGCGCGTGAGTAAGATTGCCAGAGCTCATAGGGGAGGGGAGATAGGTCGATAACGCGTGAGCGATGCTTCGTGTGTTGCAAGCGTCTATATGGCTACGTTAACCGCTTACCATCAGGCGGGCCGTATGCTTGTTTATCGACTAATTTGTATAAAAAATATAAAAAATAAGATACCCTGTTTATAAGGAAACAATGCTCTGTTTTTATGAAAACAGCTAATTTTAATCTCTATATATAAAAATTCATCCCTATTTCCTTTGGTCACGCCATAGCTTGAGAATGAATTACCGATTTCATGCATCTTTTATTTTAAGTTTTCTCATACTCTGGAGAAGGTACTTAAGGAAAAAGAAATAATAAATTTGCGTAGAAAATTTAAGAAAACTTTGCGGTAGGGTAGGGTAGGATATCCCTCAGGTACACGGGTAAAACCGCGGGGCGCAAGTAAATAAAGTCCTAAAATGAATTTTAAATTGCCCTATTGAGGCCTTTTTTTTGAGCAAGCATACCTCATCATGGTCCATATAGGGCAAGTATGTGGCCAACAAATTAATACATGTTTTATTTATTTCAGGTAAGCCAACATTCAACTCTATCGGTATGTAGACTAGAAATAAACGTTGAAATAGGTGAACCATATTATTACGTCATCAAAGAGATGCAACTGAAGATATCCAAGAGAAAAATACAGACGTTTTGCTTTAGAATTCCTACGCTTTACCGTTGCCAAGTTGTTGGGCAAAGCGTTTGGATTCTAAAACGAAATAACTGGTCCACTACGGAAGCTACGACGGCGGTGCTACGGTGCTACAGTGCTACGATGCTACGAGTATTATATGGACTATGAGAATAAGGTAATTATTAGGAATTATTTTAATACATGTATTGGTATTTTATCTAAAGAGTATATATACTGTTTGATATTAGAGTACTTATTTAAAATAAAGCGTAATTTGCGAAAAAAATTAAATACTGTTATTGGTATTATAATTGTATTATTATTTGCTTTCTTAATTTATTTATTTATAAAATAAACAGAATATCGATACAGATTTACATGCAAAAGTCCAACTTTTACCACGACATTTAAAATCACTTCTTACCTTCTTTATGGACACTAAAAACCTCTATCTCAAAGTAAACAGTGGCTGTAAAACCACAGTAAATTGTTAACCAGTAAACTTAACAAATATTTTTATGAACCTCGTAAATGTGTACTATCCAATGCATTTTGCATCATATCAGCATTTAAAAATATATCACGATTTTGAATAACGACATTTCTGTCGCATAGATTTGCACAATAATAATGTATATAAGAATTGTGTGAGAAGTGTTAAATTAATTACACCAATATAAACTTATTATTTAAAAATAATGCATAAGAAATAAATTATATTAACACTTCATATAAAAAGACTACAATGTTATCCTACTGCTCCAAATTGCACTGTGACAAAACCAAAGCACTTTATATTGAAAATCGCCGGCGCGCAACTCTCAGAGACATTTAAATGCATTAAACCCACCTAGTCGATTATTCTCTATAGAGTTCTCACTGTTTTATGTGGGGCTGGATTGCTGGGCTCGTTAGACCGCCACCTAACGTTTTATGGGCTGGCTGAACGATTTAGATTATTGGTTCTGAGATTTCGGCGACGCTGTTAAAAAAAAGTTGGTTTTTTTGTGAGAGTGAATTGGGACATATGTTTGAGATCTTTGTTAAACCACTTCAATAATTGAACTGTTTTACAAAAAAACTTTAACCGACTTTAAAGTACACTAAGAAGTAATCAATTCCTGATCTGATGACAATGGGACTAAACGGGAAGTGTATCCTTCCAGACAAAAAAATATTTTACCAAATCTGTTTAGAAAAAAACTAATTTAGAACATCCTCCTTTTTTTAAGTCGGTTAAAAAGAAGGAGGTTCTCAATTCGGTTGTATATTTTTTATATTTGTTACCTCTTAACTATGTCATTTATTAACCGATTTGGAAAAATCTTTTTTGTTTGGAAGGGTACACCTCCCGTTTGGTCCCATTGTCATCAGATCAGGATGTGATTACTTTTTAGTGTACTTTGAAGTCGGTTTAAGTTTTTTGCAAAACAGTTTTCAATTATCTTTATTCAAATAGATTTAAAAGCTTATTTTTTTTTTTATTTCACTATACAATATCAATATATAAAACCTCGAGAGTCTAACAGCTATGCGATGATAATTTTATGAGGTACCAAAACCATAATAGAGGTAGATCTCGATAGAGTGCTTGGCCCTTAAATAAAGACATATAAAACAAACATTTTTTTTTAAAGTTTGCGCATTAGTATAATAAAAATGCACATTAAAGAATTAAACGTAATGAAAAATTCCAACAAACTAATTCATCCATTAAGAAGTACATCTACTGGACTACTTGATCATTTTATGAAGTCCGTAATTCGTTTACCTTTGAACACTGCATAGTTAATTCATTAAATGGAGCAACACAAAAGGAAGTCGAAAAACTTGGAAGGTTTCGGCGGAAGACTCATTAACGTGCAAAATAGTGCCTTCACAGAGCTAATGCTTTTAATTCTAGGACGCTGAATTCCTTATCTTACTTTGTAAGTGAAACTGTGAATTTTAAAATAGCTCTTGATGTCACGCGAAATGCTGGGTGTTTTGTTGTTTTAAATGTTGAATCTCCAAGTCTTGTTCTAGCTTGTTTTTGATGTTCGTGTTTAGTTTCATTATATTGCGTAACTTGTGGTGTATTGTACTATCTAAACACAGCTCTTAGGATAAGCATACTGGAGTGGCAAGCTCGTATCTCCCACAGAATCAAAGCCATTGAAGGTCTTCTAATCTTACACTGTTATGTTTTTTTTTTTTTTTTTGACTAAGTCGGTAAACAATCATACAGCCCGCCTGTTGGTAAGCGGTTACCGCAGCCATATGGACACTTGTAACACACGAAGCATCGCTCACGCGTTACAGACCCTTCCCCCCACCCCTATGAGCTCTGGCGACCTTACTCACGCGCAGGAACACAACTTTACACAACATAAAGTTATTTGGCTGCGGTATTCTGTAAGGTGGAGGTCCCTCCCCAGTCGAGCTGCTCTTTGAGCGAATAAACGCTGTGCTCTGCCTCTCTCAAATTGAATAAAAATTGAAAATCTGTCGCCAAATACCATTATACTACGGGAGCTGCAACACTTCAAAGCCATATCTTCCCCGGGCTTTGTGTGCATACCGACTTCGGCCATATCATAACTAATCGATCATAGTAAAAATACCAGAGTAATTATTATATTGAAAAACTAAACTTCGACTCAGACTAAGCTGGAATATTTTTCACCATTTCCTCTCGTCCTTTGATACAATTTAGCACACATCAGAGTTGAATCACAATAATGAATTAATAGTAACTCCCCAGTTCTTGATTAGATACTTACATGCGAAGCTCGGAGCACCCACCGCTAGGTTGAAAGTCTACAAACGTGACTGTTGGGTGGTTGTACCCCCATAATAGGACCACCAAATGAGAATACATAATGAGAATAATTATATAACATAATGAAAATATTATACCAAATGGATTTATACATCTCTCGGCAAATGTAATAGTTGAACCATTGTTGTCGTGCCCGGGATACGGACCGAATGCCGCGGATATAAGCGGATATAATCTCCTCTGATTGAGGGATCATGGGGTTTACGCGGATAAAAATATCTGATAGCGTAGGTATAAAGGATATGATTTTTGTGAAATAATAGTAGGTTTTTGTTTGAGTTTTATATTGTAAAGTTTATCCACATGATATTGTAGATATTACTTAGGGCGAGTTTCGAACCGGTGGTAAATTCAGTAAATTTGACCTTCATGAGTGCCCTTCTGGGGTCCCTGGCTTTGATTTTGACTTTACTTACTCCAAAAAAATGCCGTTTTCGAGTTTTTTTTTTTAATTTTTCAATTATTAGTTTACCAATTCTCCGTCTGAAAGGGCTAAAGGAAACAAAATAAATAATCAAACTTATATATTTTTTAAATGAAGAATGTTCACAAATTTAGATTTTTAGGTCTCCTTATTTTCTATAGAAAATAAAAAATATTTGTGAAAGAATTATTTCGATACGTCAATTAGTTTCCGAGATATGGAATTTTAAAATAAGCGCGCGACGCTGGATTCCACCGGCCCGTACTCGATGCGTGTGACGTCATGTTACATCGCTCGCTCAGTCAATCGCGCTCACAGAACAAATACCCTGACGGGGTCGCGCTTTTCCGTACGCTTCCCCAGTTGATTATGACTTTTTTGGTTTTGAAATTTCCAATACAAATACTAGAAAATCATGTGTTATGCCAACATGTAAATATACAACCCCCAGTCGACCGGAAAAGTTGATTTTACTCGTTCCAATGGATGTCCAAATACGAGAGAAATGGATAAAAACTGTGAAGGGGTTGAATCTATTTAGAGATAAAAGCAAAGTTTATTGCTGTAAAGATCGTTTTGACGTAAGAATGGTGACAGTCTACTATGTACCTAAATATTTATACACATTTGTAGTGTGCAGTTACTTGATACCTCAGCGCAGCCGCGGTTTCACCCGCGCGTAGCGTTTTAATTATTTTGCGCGAAACCCCTTATAAATTATCTGAAGTAAAAGAAGCTTAAGTTATTCCTTATAACATCCGCTATCTACCAGTGAAAGTCTCGTCTATATCGGTCCAGCCGTTTTGGAAATCAGCCGGAACAAACTAACGTAAGACGACGATTTTTTTGCGTGGAAAATAGTTATTCTTAAATAAATTAAACGTACGTTACTTCTTATAACATAAGCTTATCTGAGAATAAAATCCAGTCAAAATCGGTTCAGCCGTTACGGAGATTAGCCGAAAAATTTGATTTTTTTTTTATAAGAAGGTACCTACATTTTTTAGGGTTCCGTAGCCAAATGGCAAAAAACGGAACCCTTATAGATTCGTCATGTCTGTCTGTCCGTCCGTCCGTATGTCACAGCCATTTATTTCCGAAACTATAAGAACTATAAGAAACTTGTTAAGTAGATGTATTCTGTGAACTGCATTAAGATTTTCACACAAAAATAGAAAAAAAAAAAAATGGGGGTTCCCCATACTTAGAACTGAAACTAAAAATTTTTTTTTTCATCAAACCCATAAGTTTGGGGTGGCTATGGATAGGTCTTCAAAAATGATATTGAGGTTTCTAATATAATTTTTTTCTAAACTGAATAGTTTGCGCGAGAGACACTTCCAAAGTGGTAAAAAATATATGATGTACATTACGGTGCAAACTTCCACCGAAAATTGGTTTGAACGAGATCTAGTAAGTAGTTTTTTTTTAAAACGTCATAAATTGAAATTAATATCAAATACTCAGGTCTATACTACCATTTACTTATATACCTACAGGTTTGTACGGAACCCTCGATGCGTGAGTCTGACTCGCACTTGGCCGGTTTTTTTTATTAGCGTGGGGAAATCCTCGTAGGATACCCGACCATCTTGGGGGGAGCGCGATCAGATTATGCCCAATTTTTTCGGCTTAAGCCCCAACGGGTGTCGTCAACCGTATATAGGTACTTTCATGTGCATTTAATAAAAAGTTGTTATTTTGATATTACATAACAGACACTTCAATTTTATTTATTTGGATATATAAAGTAGATTGTGTTCCTGCGCGTGAGTAAGGTAGCCAGAGCTCATTGGGGAGGGGGGAAAGGTCGGTAACGCCTGAGCGATGCTTCATGTGTTGCAACCGTCCATATGGCTACGGTAACCACTTACCGTCAGGTGGGCCGTACGTATGCTTGTGGTAAACAACTTAGTTAGGACTTAGTCGTATAAAAAAATATAAGACATAAAAAAGGTTAAGTACCTACATCTATTCAACTCGCTGCATTTGCAATATATCAATTTATTTAGTTAAATTTACTAAGAAGAGTATAAATAGGTATAGACAAACATTACTAATTTATTGTCTATAACATGAAACTGAAAATGGAAATAAGTACCTACTTGCTTTGCAGCTATAAAATAATTATTTTAGGTATATTAGGCAGACAGGAGTAAGCATTTGCATTCTTTCTTCTTGCTTTTCGGCGGCAACGGAATAACTATTCGTCGATAAATAATAAAACTTGTAAAATAATTATATATGATTTGGACATCTTATTTAATTATATTACATTAATTATTAGATTCAATTTAAAATAGTTTTGCATCCTATTCTGTAGCGAAATGTGTAGACCTTATTTTATGATTCCACCTAAATTTTACGACATTTCTGACGAAATAATCATTTCAGTTCAACCATAAGTCCATATATTTTCAAATCCATAAATCAAATCCAGAATACTTTCCACTAATAGCGCAAGATACCTACGTACCACCGCTAGCGACTAATATGAGTTAACGGAGCGATGTGAAATGACGTCACCTGCGGTCACGTGACCGTTAGCGGGCTTCGATATTTAGGGGAATTTTAAATGTCTGTAAAATCATAACTACTTGGTTTTTTTGAACGAAACAAAAACTAATGTATTTGTATACATAATTGCTCTACTGATACAAACTTTCAAGCGGTTTTGCATACCTATTAACATTCCTCATTATTTATATTTAGTCTTACCCGACTAAGATAAAGAGAAAGAAGGGTTATCCGATGAAAAAAATACATCATGCAATATAATAAAGGTATTAGCCACAAAAATTCTTTTAGATACTTGTAATTTCCTTACTTTTTTTAGCAACAAAGTATGTATTTTAAAAGTCTTCATTTATGTGTAATAAAATCGATAAAGATCGTCTCAATCATCCCTCTCTTTTTATCCCATAAAATCTAAAAGCAATATTAAAGCAAAAGAACAGTAAAGTTTATATCGACGCTTCAGTTTGTCGGAAAGCTGATTTTAGGGTTCCTTGGAAACGTAAAACTTTTACTGCATTTGTGGAAACGGCTGATAGGTGAAAATTGATTTTACTCTTACTGTCCTGTATGATTTCTTTGAATAAGATCTCATAGAATACCTTAGTGTACATTATCGCAAATTCTTACAGGTGGCATTATTTTTATATCGTTGAGTTTTCTATAATTTTTTGTATTATTTTATTTTTTACAAGCTTTTATTTAACTTGTAATGTAATGTATGTTATGCTGGGTGTCTTCCAGTAGTCGGATTGACTTGATATTTGGTATACATTAGTATATTGATGACAATGCAAGTACAATCAACAATAAGTACAGTCACTCAAAAAAGCTTGTATTAAAAAAATATTTTTTAATAAAGAACTTATTATATTATTACCAAGCATATGAAGCTTACCGCATCAAGGGTATTACTCGCACGTTACCGACCCTGCAAAAACTTCAACACACTCAATAGGAACCGAATACCCTTTAAAAGACGTACAAAGGTGTATTTATTGTATAACAATACGTACCATTAAAAGTACTTCATATCACTCCAAACAAGTAAAAAGTTTATTTTTTTTATTTTTAGATATAATTTTTAAAGATGTACAAAATACAATCTATATTTACAAAATATAATAACATATTTAAAAATGTCTTGTACAGAACCCAACACTCATTGCTTCTCAGTTCGCAGATAAGACTAATGTAATAAGTTATTCTTTTTTCGTTTTATGCCCCTTTGTCTCGTGCTATTGCCGCTTATTAAGTTTTATTACTCTTCTATAGACATATAAAATTTGGTCTCGATTTTCCGTAACAAAGTAATGTCATAAGATGTCTTTGACCTCATTTATAGAAATATTTGTGGGTATACAATTCGTTATTTATAACATGGATTAATAAATATACAGTGAGAGGAGTCGCCAACGTTTCTTTCAGGTTTGGGTATTAGGAAAGGACATTTAGTTTACATTTGCGTTTTCGCTTATACAGTTTTTAAATGTGTACACATCGTGAAAATAATAAAACTGACCTATTTTCCAATATATTTTGTTATATTTTTACTGTAATTATTACAGATTTTTTCTTTGCTTTGGAGATACGGCTGAATCGTTTTTTATTTTGTAACTTTTCATCATAAGTCAAAAACTATGTAACATAAAAGAAAATAAACCCCTATTTCGAATATAATAATAAATCCCTTTCCTATTTTGATTCCCAAACTTAGCCCCAATTTGAAATTTCAGTCCCCCATTTCGGTCCCTTTAGCTAGGAAAC